>JARJIL010000004.1:4574375-5891250 GCA_038502395.1 Dittrichia graveolens | reverse complement strand
GTAAAGGAGAGGTATAAAGTAGGGATATTTTAGTAAATTTACTCTTCTTAAAATTAAGAGTTTTTTAGGTGGTAAATGCATTATATAGGAGTAAGATATATATATATATATATATATATATATATATATATATATATATATATATATATATATATATATGGAGGAAGGTTTATTAATTGTCGGTTATGTTTTCAATATTTATTTGTTTAAATTCATTATTTGTGGACTTAAAGGAGGGGTAAAGGAGAGGTATAAAGTAGGGGTATTTTAGTAAATTTACTCTTCTTAAAATTAAGAGTTTTTTAGGTGGTAAATGCATTATATAGGAGTAAGATATATATATATATATATATATATAGAGAGAGAGAGAGAGAGAGAGGAAGGTTAATGCGAAAAGTGTTTTATTTGCGAAAAGTGCGAGAAACAATCTAGACCATTAAATGATTAAATCAATGGCTAATATTTATTGTTGCATTTTAGTAATTAATTTAAAACTTAATAGTAATTAATAAATAAACAAAGGATAGAAATGTCATTTTGTACATTAAAAAAATAGGAAACTAAATTAAAAATGAAAACCCTTATTTTTCTCTCTTTAATCATCCTTCTCTCTCCCTTAATCATCTCTCTCCTATCTCTCATCCATATAAACACTTCAAAATTCATATTCTCAAAATAATAAAAAACAAAAAAACCTAGAACGTGTCTCTCTCTCTAGCTACAGCCGACGCAGCCTTCAAGCACCGCCATCGCCGGTGAAATCTCTATTTGGTCGCCGGTGCCAAGATCTATACCTATCATCGATCACTATGCATCTCCACCATCGTCGCAGCCTTCAAGCACCGCCATTACAGCTGCCCTCAAGCACAACCCTTGCTGCTATCATCCGCCCTCGCCGCCGCCCTCATGTACTCACCATCGCCATCATCGATCACCATGCATCTCCTTCGAAGCTGAATTTCAAATGTGATTCCAGATACTATATTGTTCCAGATCTATCTTCCTTCAAACCCTAGATGTGACTCCAGATTTATGATGCTTTTTGCGAGTTCATGGCCGCCGACCAGAAGTAGTGGTGTTCAACAGATCTAGTTTGTGGGTTCAACAGATCTGGTTTTTGGGTTCAACAGATCGAAGACCTTCTACAATCGCCGCTAGCCACCGCCGCCGCCACCGCGCAACCCACCGCCGGTCATCAACAAAGTGTAATTTCATTTTTCTTTTTTTTAATTTTTTTATTGATTGAGTTTTTTGTACTGATTTGTTCATTTTAGTTATTGTAATTTAACATTGTATTTTGTAGGAAATTTGTGTTTTTTTGTTTTAAGGAAATGAACAGACGGAATAACTAAGGTGTTTTGGGTGTTTTTGATTCTGTTTGTAGATACAAGTCGATATCTTGTACATTAGTAATCAATAAGGTATTTGGGCATAAATATTGAATAGTGTTCAGTATTGAATAGTATAAAATTTATTTTTGAATTCGTATATTTTTTGCTGTGTTCAGTATTGAATAGTGTAAAATTTTAGCTATGTTCAGTATTAAATAATGTAAATTTTATCTTTGAATTTGTAAATTTTGCAGTGTTCAGTATTGAATAGTGTAAATATTGTGATTCATTTATGAACAATCGAATATATGAAGAAATTTATTAAAAAATAAGTAATTAGAAAAATAATAAAAACAAAAAAAAACAAAATCTGAAAAATATTTAATTAGAGAGAAAAAATTTTAATAAGAGAGGGAAATTAATTAGAGAGTGGAGAGAGAATATTATTGTTTACTAATTTACCCTTTTAAATTAAATAAAAATATCAATTATAATTAATGTAAACCACAAGATCAAAAGTTAATCAATGGCTAAGATTGCTTCTCGCACTTTTCGTAAATAAGAAGTTTTTCGTATGAATCTTCCCATATATATATAAGCAGATCGAGAGTAGTGTTTCAATTCCTTCAAGTGTACTGTTCATGGTTGGTTTGTTAGATTGTTTCTTTTAAGCCGCCTCATATATGATATATGCTCATAGTTTTATTGTGAAAGATATATTCTGATTCTGACTACAACGCACATAAACCTAATTATGGCTTCTTCTTTTTTGAAAAAATAAATTACTTTGAGGTGAAGTACGTAACATTGGCCAATGCCTAAGTTAATTAGCGACTTACACATCAATCTACAAGGCATATGTATAATGTATGTTTAATTATATGTATAAATAACACAACAAACGTGTACAAGTAATATATACGATGCCACACGAGTTTTTTTCCCCTCAGATCTTCACGTCTTTTAGTATATTATTAAAAAAGTTGCAAGAATAATATTTTCAAATGTCCATATATTTAAATGTGGATATTTTATAGGTGTAAATTAAGTTTTTATTACAAAAGCAACGAATATTTTTGTAATTTATAATCGACGTTCGTGACTACCGATTCATGAAGGGATGTAGTGAAAACACATCTTAAAACTATTATATGGGAATTGACAAATGACAACTCGTTTTTCAAAAGCACGGAGAAAAGTGATTGAAAGGGATCTAGTGAAAACACATCTTAAATAGAGAATAGTGATAATACTTGTAAGCCAATCATTTATTTATATAAATAAGGTTATAAACTCAACATACATTAATTAAACTAAGTTTAATATCAACCATTTATTAAAGATAATTCAAGTGCTATAAATTATTCTTCAAGTTCTTATTGTAACAGTTGTTTTCATTTGATCCTGCCTCTATATATATGTATACGATTTACTAAATCTTTTTTTTAATTTCTATTTAACACTTATATATCTTACTTCTTTATAATGTATTTATAACCTTAAAAACTCTTAATTTAAGTAACTTGAATGTACTAAAATATCTCTTTTAACCATTTTATTCTCTCTCATAGTTTAATTTAACTTTTTTATCTATTTAAAATGAGAGGTTATATATCCTCCTACTTTTTACTCCTACTTATCCTCCTACTCATAAGATCAATACAAGTGTCAAAATCAATGGAGGAGGTGAGGAAAGAGAATTAGTGGAGTACACATGTCATGTTGTGGTGAGTAGGAGGATGAAGTAGGAGTAAAAAGTAGGAGGAAATATCATTTTTCATTTAAAATACCTCCTTTTAACCATTTCATTCTCATTCCTAATTTACTTTAACTTTTTATCTATTTAGAATATCTTTCTAACACTAAAACACCCTCTCACACAGACACAATTATCCACTCATATCAATATAATTTTCAAAATCTTATTAATTTCTTTCTCCTTATTTCATAAATATAAATCTTTTTCTTATTTTAATGTATTTTAGATATTATTTTTAAAATTAATAAAATAGTTGATGCAAATAGAAAAAATAAAAAACTGAAATTGTACAATACTCTTTCGTGATATTAAATTGAGTGAATAACATATTATTACATTTAAAAAAAACATGATGTAAAATAGGGAGAATGAAATGGTTAAAAAAGGGAGAATGAAATCGTTAAAAAGGGAGAGATAATGAAATAATTAAAAAGGGGTATTTTAAAAGTTAAAGTAAATTAAGATAGAGAATGAAATGGTTAAAAATGGGTATTTTAGTACATTTAAGTTACTTAAAATTAAGAGTTTTTAAGGTTATAAATGTATTATATATAAATAATAAGATATATACATATATATACATATATGTATAGGAGACGATCTATTTAAAAATCATTTTTATTATGGGTACCGTAATATTAAAAAGTAATTATATAAAAATGTAAACAAAAAGTTATATTAAAAAGCAGTTTAGTGAACCCTCAGTAATAAATAGATGATGTTATTTGGGTTCATAAAAATGTGAAAAAAAAAAGTTAATTATATCCAAAAGATTAGTTTTGTGTTAAATTAATAAAACATGTATACATACATATATCTTGGTGTAGTTTTCCTGCTTTTTTTCACATGCAGGTAGGGAAAACATCCGGATATAATCGACCCAATATGGACGTCCTATCAAGGGTTCAGAGGTGGCACAAGCCACTAATCAATTTTACAGGCGTCGTGGAAAATTTCGACTCTTTTGATCTGATGCTATCAGTCAATTTTTTGGTTACCATTGGTGATTTTTTTGCCATCAAAACCTAATTTTTTTTAAAAAAAATGATAAATTATAGTTTAATATTCGATTTATATCTTTAAAATTTTTAATTTACCCTAAAAATAACAATTTAATTAAGAGAACTTCATAAAAATTGTTGTCTGTTTTAGATTTTAAGCTTAAAATATATACTTGAACTATAACTAAAACCTAATTAACCCGATCCACTTAACTGAAAACCTGAAAAACCTCAAACTACATCATAAGTTTAATTAATTTGATTTTTATTGTTATATGATATCACCACTCCGAACTCAATTTAGATTTAGTACTAATTAAAGGACGTGGTCAACTAAAAACTGGCTTTAGAGTACTTTGTTTCCCACTAAGACTACTTCTCACTGAAGCAATTTCATATCATCATGTATATATGTTTGCCACTAACAAAATGCTTATTAATTAGAACTCTTTTTCAGTAATTTCGAAATAATCCATTATTCTATTAGATCATATTTTTAATAAAAAAAACACACACACATCTTCTAATATAAATAAAAGATTAATTTGATAAAAATTATTAGACGGTCTGAGTCATTCATTTAAAAAAATATTTAATCTTGACCATTTATTCATTTAAGATCAAGAAATCAATTTTGACTTTTTATAGTAACAATTATTAAATATAATTTCTTATATGCCCTTATTAAATCATATAAAATCGTATTTGTTCATCTTAATTTACAAATATTATATTTACCCTTTATAAAATTTCAAAATATCATAATTGATCAAATTCTTAGTTTAATCATTCTAAAATATCTTATAATCAGTTTTAATTTTTTTTAATTATAACCAATAACGTTTAACTTTATTACCCATAATTTTAACAATAA
Organism: Dittrichia graveolens; assembly: GCA_038502395.1. Taxonomy (NCBI): domain Eukaryota; kingdom Viridiplantae; phylum Streptophyta; class Magnoliopsida; order Asterales; family Asteraceae; genus Dittrichia; species Dittrichia graveolens. The sequence continues at coordinate 5,886,285 of JARJIL010000004.1, read as the reverse complement.
TGATTGATGACTTATATAAAAAATACAATCACGTCTCTTCTTATTATGATATCATGTTTTTGCCGTCAATTCTGCCCTTCTACTCGCGTCAATATTTTCATCGCTGGTTAGAGTGTTGATGTCGTACGTCGTCATTTTTAAATTCTCATTTAATTCGCGTTTTATTATTATTTTATACCTTTTTATTAATGTCTAATAGTTATTATCGTTTAAACCAACTCGTGTATCACATGAACATTTAGTCTACTATATATATTATTAACAATTAAGAAAAAAATTAACTAACTTATATATATTTTATTACTAATTAAAAAGAAACTAACTCATATTATTCTATTAGATCTGTAGATCATATTTTTAATAATATATATTATAAACAATTTAAGAAAAAATATCTAACTTATATTTTATTATTAATTAAAAAGAAAACAACTCATTATTCTATTAGATATCTGTAGATCATATTTTATGTTTAATTAGTAACTAGCTAGTTTAAAGATCCGTATTGACATACTGTTAAACAAAGTAAATTTATGTTAGTGATGCGTTATGTTTAATTTACTACTTATATTTCTACGTAATTAACTAATAAATATTTTTAAAAATTAAGTATATAAGCAAAGCGATATGTGTATATATATAGTACACGATGAATTAAAATGACAACAATTAAAGGTATTAGTATTGATATAGAAAGTAATAAAAAAGGAAATCTGTAAAAAAGATAATTTGGCGTCATATTTTTATACTACTTATATATATATATATATATATATATATATATATATATGTGTGTGTGTGTGTGAAAAGTTCATTTGAGAACAATTTTTATTCCCTCACGCTCTTCATGCATGAATTCCATTATTCAAAATGAACGCTAAGAATGATTCACGCGGTTCTTACAATAAAATTGGTTCTTAAATGAACATCCCCTATGTATATTGTATTTATTTTCTTAGTGGTATTATTCAATTATTCACTACAACAAATATGTTGATTTTTCACACTTTTTTAGTAATATTTTTATACTTTAAAATGTAAAGAATTATAAATAAGTGTGAAAAAATATGGTGTGACAAATTTTTGTTATAAAGTTCACGTGTAAAAATGTAATAAATATAATTAAAGTATCACATTTACTAAAATGAACCAATAATTAAAGTTTTCACATTTTTTAGTGAGGAAATATTGAAAACATCTTTAAGTTATAAAAGTTCACGATTTTAAGCGTGAACTTTTCTCTATTTCCATTAATTACTATTTTTATAGATTGAAAAGTGTGAACCCTTTAAAATCAATATATGTACATAAAAGTGTGAGCTTTTTTTGTTGTTTTAACCTACATTTTGTTAAAATATTCTACGCACTTTTATCTATGCATTTTTTTTCAAATTCTACACGCTTTTGATAAAGCGTGAGAAAAACACATATTTGTTGTAGGGATCGCATGTGTCGACATAAATAGGAACTCTTAATCCAGTATATATAAATCACAATTAAAAAATAGATTAATTATCACTACTATCATAAACACACATTCAAAGTCAAAACAATTCATTAACAATACCAAATGGATGAGTGCGATATATACTCGGTGGAAGGGCTACTTGAAGACTGCAACTTAAGATGGCGCCGTACAAGAATTAATGATCTATGGCAAGCAACGGTGTGGGGAATGCTATACTACTTAGTATGGAGAAACATAAATAACATCGTATATGACATAGACAACAAAAAATTCCCACTTCTATTTTTTGACTTCCAAGCTCAAATTTTCAAATGGGTACCGCTTAGAAGCCAAAATAAAGTAGTTCTGTGGCGGACTTGGTTACAATTACCGAACAGTTAGAGTGTAGACAGGCGTCAATTACAGAAGAGGAAGATAGTATTACTTTTCAGGCTAGGTGATAAGTGTTTGAGGTGTATAGAATATAATTTCTCTATGTAGTTGTTTCATTTAATTAGGACCTGATTTGATTTAACTGTTTAAAATTAATCAGGTTGCTTTAGTTTGTAAATTTTTAGGTATATAGGCAGCTTTTCAAAAAAAAAGACGAGAACAAGATGATAAAATATAAATTTATAAATGCTTAATGAACTAGGGTTATATGATAATTAAACGTGAAAACTCTTTAAAATGGCCCATCTTAATTAATTCAATATGAAACGTATCAAACCCGGCCGGCCAATTCAAATTCAAAAAGACAAGAAAAGCAAAAGCACTTGTACGTATAATTCAAAACTAAATATATAAATAATTATTACCATCTCCTACTCAACTTTTTCAAAAGCCACACATGAACAGTTTAAAGAAACAATAAAAAAGCTGCATGTGATGGAAAATCGTACAACACCAAGATAAGCTAGCTAGCTCCTTTTTATCTTCATGTATTTTAAATAACAGCAGCACAAGCATGAATATTATGCCCTATGTTCATCCATATGAACTACTATACGAAGCCATATATAGAAAGAAATTAAGCTCAAACTAATGGATCCACTCAGGATACAAGCTTACAAGATTCATGCTATCAAGAAACACAAAAGGCAGCAGTTTGTGGGTACTCTTCTACTATACTCATTGACAGCATTAGCTTGTACCTTGTTTTGCTCTAGCCCCTTATGGTATCCTCCATTTTGTGCTACTTTCAACGTCGTTTTCTTTATATCGCTCCCAAAGATATGTTCTTTCTTCTTTACTAGCAAGGTTTTATTCATTGTGGGCAACCTCATTGTCATCTTTCTTGTGGGAGAATCTAAGTTTTTCGCTTCCAAATCTAAGGTGGCATCATCTCGTGCTAATTATAGTGATATTTGTTATGATAAATACAAATGCAAGAAGCCAGAGCCTCGTGTTTTGTCACCGCCACAGGCTAAAAGAGGTCGGGGAGTCACTAAGTGCCCTTTCGAATCATGCGATGAGATTAGGAGGGTGGAAACCGAAAGTTATGAGGACATGTTTAAGTGTTGTAGCGACGAAGAAAAGATGGTTGAAAAAGCAAAAGTTAAGGATTTAGAGGGGAGTGAAGAAGAAGTGAATTTGCCAGCTGAAGTGTTGAACAGATTGGCTGATGATTTTATTGCAAGAGTCAATAGACAAAGAAGACTTGAAACTGAATTTCCCAGGAGTTAAAATAAGTAATCGCAAGGTTCAGAGTTCAGAGTTCTCTCTCTCTCTCTCTCTCTATATATATATATATATAAATTTTAGATTTACGGTTATTCATGGATCAGGATATAAGTATAAGTTATAGTTTTATTGTATTTATAGAGATTGTATCATAATCCATATTAATTCTAATATTATATTGCATTTATCACATTGTTTACCTACTATCTCATATATAACCTGTGAGCTTAATGCATACACCATCTATTAATCCAATCTTAATTTCATGGCATAAGTTCGATCACATGCACCTTATATAGTTTTCTGATCCTTCAAATTTGTGACTAACAAGTTGTATATTAATTACGTGCGTGTATCGCTTTCATTTAAATAGATGGCCGGCCGGGCTCTCAAAAATCAAGATCATTTCTTAATTTGTGTAGCAAAAAGGTTTAGAAGGAACACATGCAAATGCTTTGGATGGATAGATCGAAAACAAAATATATTTATATATAGGAGTTAATTTAGGTTTCCAAATCAGTCACTATAAGAAACACTATCTTGACGAAGTTTTGACCAGAGATGGGATTCAAGATATTTTTTGTGTCTGGTAAAGTCTAGCCAAGGTCCTCCTATATATGGCAAAATTCTTGAGAGAGAGATTTATGAAAGATGATACGAACAACAATCACTAGGAATTAATTGGTGGTTTCCTTTCTTAGAGCATGCAGAATGGTTGTTCCACCTTGAAGGCAGCGGGATTGAGTATGCACTGCCCCCCTCTTAGCAGGACCGATGAAAACAAGCTTCGATCTTTTGTGATTCCATGCCGATGAAAGATGGCCGGGGACAGTTGTGTGAGAGGGGGAGAGAGAAAAATGGAGAAGAGATCGATAGTGGATGGAATTAGATGAGTATTTGTTTGTTAATATTGAGATGGAATGAGATTAGAGAGAAGATGATGCATGCGTGATATGATGTGACTAAAAGGATGAATTAGAAAGAAATTAATGATCGAGTACTCCACACCCCTTAATTACATCTACGGTTTATTCAAGTTGAATTTAATTAACGTCTTCACTAACAAAAATGATATTAATTAGAACATTTTATTTACTTGTTCGATCCAATTTTGGTTGTATTTTAACCATTGGTGGATCTGCTTATCAGAGTTAGTGTACGTAATTGAGCCGAGTCAAGTTGATACAATGCCAAGTTCGAACTTGATTAGAAAACTTGAAGCTTGAAACTCAACTCGAGCTTGATTTGGCCTTCATTTTCAAGCTCAGACTTAATTGAGCTTGATGATCTAATTGATACTATCGAGCTCGGCTCAATTTGACTTGATTTTAAGAATTAGTATTTAAATATGTCAAGGTCCAAGGCTTGGGTGTAAAGCTTGGCATACACTACGGCCCAGCTTTACATGTCTTTACCCGTTACAAGCCATGTATTTTAGACGTGTTAAATGTACGTAACCATATCGGCCGAATGTATATAGTTTTTAAGTTGTAAACGTGGTTGGATATACCAAAACAATGAAATAGATTAATGAACTATATTATAAATCTGTAATTATATGATTTTTTTTGTTTGTATAACCGTGTATTATAATTATAATTTATATACGAATTTTCCAACCTAAGTCACGTCTTACGAAACATCATGGTCTCACCATAACTTACAAGAATTAAGACTTAACCATACCATCACACAACACTTTACATTATTAAGAACCTTGGTAAATACTTACCATTTGTCCATTATAATAACAAAACAATCATAATATATATTGCTTTTGATTCATATATATATATATATATATATATATATATATTTTCTTTGTGTTAAGCGACGAATTTGAAATTTAATATATGATATTAGTCAGGCACTCTGATCAGCGATATGTACTACATTAATTAAAGATCATAATTGTTTATTGTAAAAACACAGAAAAGAAATATATTTTTTAATATATAAAAATACGATGTACGTGTTGCTGACATTAATCGGAGGAAAAGCACATGAGTAATCATAATAACTTAAAATTTGCAGACGAATATTATAAAAACAATATTTAAAAGACATACAACAACTATATATAATAGGGTTTAGTTCACTAAAATGTATCCAAGTTGTCACGTTTTGCTATTCTGTGTATTGAACTGTAAAAGTTTCTATTGTGTGTATCAAACTTTTAATTTGTTGCTATTGTATGTATTTTAGATACATAAAAAAGTTAAAAAATTTACAAGTTTAGTACATACAATAGAAAGTTTAATACATACAATAGCGACAAATTAAAAGTTTGATACATACAATACAAAATTTTAAAGTCTAATATATATAATAACAAAACATAACAATTTAGATACATTTCATTGAACTAAACCCTATATAATACACAAGGAATTGAAAAAGTAGAAAGGAGGAGTTGCAAGTGGGAGCTAGTGACTAGTGAGAGATGCATGGGTATATATATATATATATAAAAAGGTACGGGATCCTATACTCGTTACTTTTCTTTAGTCTTAACATCTTTAAAAAAGTTGTTATTTAAGCTTAACCATAACGTTCCTAAAACTATAAGTTTAAACATTATTTTCGTCTAAAACTTATGATATTTTCGTCATAACTATTTAAAAGCACGCCAAATCCTCTATTCCTTTGTAACCAATGCGATATCTACATGTTATTGCCAACTCGACTTGATGAATTTGTCCGTCTCAGTGATTTTCAGCAACGTCCGATGAGAATCATGATTATGATTGTGTGCAAGCATCTTGTCGATTTCATTACATTAAGAACAATGTGTATAATACGTCCTCTCCCCGGCCATGATGGTATACGATTATGATTATGTGGACGGGTTGTATGTCTTTTATTCCTTAATGGTAGTTTGACATGAATAAGTTCAACGTAAAACTATCACTCATTTGAATCATGAACCAAGTTTATAGCCTCTTGATAAATAACTTAATGAACTTCTTTCATGACACTTTTTGTAGTCCACACTGACTACTCCAAATGTTTCAGAAAACCAATAATTAAATAGCTTAATGAACTTCTTTCATGACACTTTTACATAAAATTACAGGTTTGTGAATCAAGTTTTCAAAATTACACTTAAAAAGCTGTTTCACATGTGGTCTTTAAATACATCTATATTGATGGAAGTATGCTAAGTCGAAGTAAAAAGATCGACAGTAATTTTAACCTTTAAGCATGTTTCATACTTAGTCCCTTGCTAATTGTTTGAACATGAAAGTATATATATAATTAGGTGTATTTTAAGTTCATATATATACATACATATATACATACATACATATATATATATATAGGGGAGGGTTCAAACGATAACTATTTTTCGTACTAAACCGTGAGAACCAATCTTAGCCGTCCAATTTCCTCTCCTTCGATTGGATTGTCCACCCATGAATTCCTTACATGCACCCTGCCACACCCAATTCCCCTCACGCTCTTCATCCATGAATTTCATTATCCAAAATGAATTGCCAAGATTGGTTCTCGCAGTACTCGTACGAAAAACAGTTCTCGTTTGAACCGCTCCCTATATATATATATATATATATATATATATATATATATATATATAGGGAGCGGTTCAAACGAGAACTGTTTTTCGTATGAGAACCGCGAGAACTATTTCTGACTAATCATTTAATTTCATGTCTTTTTTATTTAAATTAAATAGGAAATTATAGTATGGACATTTTTACATTACCCTAACTTTTTTAAAACTAATATATACATCAAACGAAAAAGTGTTAAATTACGAAAAATATATTAAATTAACGAGAAAATTATGATTTTTAATTTCAGACCGATCTTGCTATATTTTTTTTGAAAAAAAAGTCGCGTTTGCTGGGTTTTTTTCCAATACAGCTCAACATGTGATATCTACATCTGTGCTGAAAAAACTAGGTGAATTTGTGTATATACACATGTGCACATGTCGAGCTGTGCTAGAAAAAAAAAACCAAGAAACACAAAAAAAGAATTTTGAAAAAATATACCAAGATCGATCTCAAATTAAAGAGCATAATTTTCTCGTTAATTTGGTATAATTTTTGTAATTTAACACCTTTGTGATTGATGTATATATTAGTTTAAAAAATGTTAGAGTAATGTAAAAATGTTCAAATTGCCCTTAATTAATTTAGGATACGTTTGATTAGTTTAAAGTTATCCATTAACATCTTTTTAATCTGGACCATCTATCTTTTTTATCAATAACTATAATTGGTTATCGTAGTTCTTGTATGAAAAATATTTATCGTTTGAAACGTCCTCTCTCTCTCTATATATATATATATATACTACTATATAAAACATTTAACATTCTCTCTCCTCTTTAATTTTAAGAGTTCTTAAATTTCAATCAATACAAAATCTTGACCTTTCATTTTATATAAATTAATCTTATCCACACAATCTTTAACAATTTCATTCTCTCTCGTATTTTACTTTAATTTTCTATTTATTTAAAATATATTCTCCCACACTAACACACTCTTTCACACAAACACAATTATCTACTCACATCAATAAATTCCTAAAATTTTATTAAATTCTCTCTCCTTAATTCATAAATATAAAACTTTTATCTAATTTTAATGTCTTTTATAATTTATGTTTAAAATCAATAAAATAGTTAATGCAAATAAAAGAAAATTTGAAAAAAAACGAACATGTTACTGCAAAAACTTTTTCGTAACATTGAATCGCACGAATAATATATAATTACATTCTTGAAAGTGACATGTTGTAAAACAGAAACTATTTGTCGTCGCAGCATTGCGCGGGTACGATGCTAGTATATATATATATATATATATATATATATATATATATATATACGGAAAAGTTCAAACATTAATTGTTTTTCGTACAAGAACTATTTATAACATCATTAATGACTCATTACTAGGGGTATTTTGGTCATTTATATATTTTTTCCTACCGTGAATTACGTACGGGTGAGCCGTCATAAATTTGCGAGACTTAATTTGCCCAAAATACCCGTCATTAATGTGTTACTAATGAGCCATTAACGAGCTAATCATTAGTTATTAATGAGCCAATCATTAGCCGTCAAAATTATTAGCCATTAATATATTTTAATTAATAGTCAAGATTGATTCTCGTAGTTTTTGTTTCAATTGTGAGAATCAGAAACAAAAGACAATTAAGTAAAAATTAGAAAAAGAAAAGGAAGCCATGCATGGTTTTAGAGCTTTATAGCAACGATCGATTCGAATCATTATAAAAATATTGATATAAAATCTCTTTGGATTGATATCTCTTATTCAATTTTCTAATTCTATATTTTGGGTAACAAACTAACTCTTTACAACTTTTTTTAATTTCAATATTGATTGAGGTTTCAATTTTTTGATTTATTGTTAGACTATGATATTTCATCATATAAATATATAATCATCATATTGATTAGTACATATTTGAGGTTGCATTTAAATATAATCGTTTTAGGTTTTTAATATTTACAAAACCTAAACGACAATTTAGGATACCCCTGCGGGAAGACGGGGTGTGTTTATTGTTTTTCCCAATCTCCTCTCTTACATTTGTACTGATCATTAAAAATTATTAATGATTATATATATATATATATATATATATATATATATATATATATATATATATATATATATATATAAGACACAGTGACACACAGCCAATAAACGCAATTTGTGCTAATAAAATGTAAGGTCATGTAAAGTAAATAGGTAGGCAGGCTTGAGTGGCTACCACGACTACTTATGTGTTGTTATCTTGTATTGTAATAATAGTGCCTTATAAGCCCAATTAACTCTATAAAATTTCTTGGGCCCACTGGATCTGCCAATGTCCATATGGGTTATTGCAAATTCACATACAGTGTCTCTGTAATACACTAATAAAGTACCCGTCTACCGGTTTATTAACAAGATTTTTTATATCCGTACGTTGTGATGGAGATTTATAACATACGTTTTTACACATGAAAAAAAAACCTTTCCTTTGATTCGATTTTTGTTTGCTAAATTTTGTTTGATTCGAGGTTTTTTATATCCGTGTGTGTGTGTGTATTTCATCGGGCCGGGTTGAGATTTGGATCAAATCACCGTTTTGTGCATCAAAGCTGTAAGAGTTCGATCAGGTACGGATCCCCTAACTATTACGGTGGATTCTATACTGATCTTATGATTTTTGAATGGGATCGAGGGGTTTTGGGATTGATTTCACTAGGTTCGAACAAGAGAGATAAACCGAGACCAAAATATGGGGATTCGAATCCTTAAACTTTGTTTGTATTGCAATTAACTATCTAGGGTTTGTTTCTAGTGTGTTTGGGGATTACATGCATTGAAATCATGAAATTTAACTAAGCTTTGAGCAGGATCAGATCTGTTTAGCACAGAATAAGTAGGTTGAATTGAAAATGTTCTTAAGCATATATGAATTGTAAATTAACGATGGACTTGAATCCGAAACTATGAACCATGTGAGGAATCGTACATTATGTTATATAAGGAAATTAATCAAAAACTAGGGAAAAGTTGGAGTTGAAAATCATATCGTTGAGTCTCTTAGTGAGATTCCCAAACCTGTGAACTGGAAACTTATGAGTGTTATATCAATCGTAAATCTAAATCGCAAATTGGGATGTTGTTCAATCGAAAACGAAAAAGGGGTTTTGGGGTGGACCATAAACAGGAATCGTAAATCAACCGAGGCTTGGATCACAAATCCTCGATCGTAAATGAGGGGCAGGAACCAATCGTAAATCGGGTTTGGACCCAATCGAAAACATGGAACTGAATAGACTGAATCATAAATCACCCCAAGTGTGTTGAATCGAAAACAAAGTACTAAACTAAATCATAAATTGGGGGCTTTAAGTGGATTTCAAATATCATATGTGGGAGCCAATTGTAAAATAGGTGCAACAATCAAAAGCCCTCATTAAGGAATAAGTGAATCGAAAACTGCTCTAACGGAAAGTTGAATTGTAATTCATGTCCAAGCCCCGATCGTAATTCTTGAACTTGGCCAAATTGCTAATTGAGACTGAGCAATCGAAAAATGAGCTTGAAGTAAAACAATCGTAAACCTAACTTGTAGTATAGGAATCGGAAACTAAGTGTCCAGACTGTCCACGGTCGATCCACGGTCGACCGTGGCATCGACCGTCGGCCTGCTGGAACTTTTTGAGCCTTGTGAATATAGACGTTGGCCTTTTACCAAAACCACACACAACTCATTTTTACCATAAAAATGCACTGAAAAGAAGCTTTAGAAAAGTTGGGTTAGTGTCATATTTCTTAAGTTTGAATTTAATCATAAAAATGGTAGTTTAGAAACCAAATGCACAAAGCATGTTGAAAGTTTACCTCTTTGAGAAATTCGTTTTGCTAAATATGGTTTTGGCTTATTTCAATAGAAGATTATGTTTAGAACCAAAATAAGCTTAAACTTTCCCTCCAAATCTCTCCCTTTCTTTTCTTAAATGAAACTCAAAAACACATTTATTAGATAGATTTCCTTTCAAATTTTCGCCCTAGAAAAACTCGAGAACAGGGCGTAAAAGAATGCCCAAAACTAATTCCCTCTTCACGAAGATCAGTCGGTGCATTTTGTCCTCACCAAATTTTCATTCTCTCCTCACCAAATGTTTCTGGATCAAAGGTTTTCTTTTAAAAAAGCAATGGTTTTATTCTCTCTTCACAACTGCTGAAGGTTTCTAAACCATCTCGAAGGTTTCATTAATCTCTCGAAGGTTTCCATTTGAAGGTTCTGTTTTCTGTTGGTTTCGAGTTCGATAGTTGGTGAAGGTTTCGAGTGTTGTTCCAGTTTGAATAGCCGATTGTTGGTCCCGAATCAAGGCTTGAAAATTTGTTGGTTTCAATTTCGAAGGTTGCTGCTGTTTAGTTCGAATGTGACGTTTGTATTTTGATTTTGATTGCTAAAAATTGGAGCTTGCTTAACTTAGGTGCTTTGAATATGTGTTTCTTGTTTCAGTTTCTTTATCAGATTTTGTTTAATTTTCCATGGGCTAATGTATTTTGTTTTCCTTAGAAACCAACATAAAGTTAATTAGAAGTTCATTAAGTGGTATACTATCATTTGTGTTAATGTGCACGGTAGGTATTCGATAAAATACCTCAATCAAATAGTTAACTGTTACCTGGAAGTTTATTAAGTGGTTTAATTTTCCGTGTACAATTTTAAGTAAAACTACATTTATTCTTTCAACAAGCAACAAAATATGAACTACTTTTATTTACTCCTGTAGATCGTGTTTTAGAACTACTTTTATTCTCTTGGGATTAGGTGTTAGGGAGAAACAAGTTAAATACTTAGGTTTTTTTAGTTAGTTTGTGATTGCTTTCCTGTAGTAACACTTGTGCAGTTTGTTACATGAGGATGAATGCTAATTAAGTATTAATATGTTTTGGATTAAATGATAAGTATTAGAAAAACTAAGAGGCTGTTTGTTTGCTGCTTAATTGAACCATTCAGCGTTGAATGTTGAATCGTTTAGCATTCAACATGTTTGATTACTTCCTTTGAATGAAGATTGTGATGAATGAAATAGGACACTGCTAAATCAATGTACCTTAAAGTACATTCTGAATCATTAAGCACCTACTATTTTATCATAATACTCATTCTTTCACACGGTTGCCTGTTAAACAATCATATCTTATCTTATCTTATAGTATAATATATCACTATTATGATTAAAATGGTAATTTGCATCATTCAGAACTTTTATCAAATATCATATCACATTCAGAGGTAGATTGATTTAGAATCTTTGAATTATTCAGACCACAGAATCATTTATTGCTTAATCATTCTATTTTAACAAACGGTCCCTAAAAGTTGTTGAGGGTGAGTGCTTAATATGTCTATATTCTTGGTAGAAAATCGAGCATGCTCGCCAAACTACCTTTATTTCAATGAATTATAATCATAAAGTGTTAGTTATAGGGAGGTTTGATTATTACTACTTTAACATGTTTTTGTTATTTATTGTGTATATGTAGTTGCGCCGCATCAATTTCTTGTACCATTTGCTTCTTTAGTAAGATATCTTTATTATAGAAAAATATTCATGCTTATTTAGTATAATCAAACTCTTAATTACAGACCTTCCTATTACTAGATAGAAGTGGTTGATTAATTATATGTACGGGTTTCTTAAGATCGAGTTTACGTACAGAATGCATGAATGTAAGATACCTTTTACATAATGCATGAATGTTTTTTATAAGAGTTTACATATGTTGGACCTCTCTATTACTACACAAAACTCTTAATCATTTTAGGTAAGAATCAAACCTCTTACTTGAAGAAAAATATATTGCAATTACAAAAAAACTCTTAAGAGTAAATAACAAGAAGTATATGTAATTACTAATTGATTACTTTGACCCGCTATTCAACCCGACCCAATTCACCCGTTTTGCTGTTTATGAAGGCTCTACGACCCGAGTAAATTTGTTGTTAAATGGTCAGTTACAAATTTATTGATGTGAACTAAACTTCTTTTTATTGAATTAGAATATATGGAGCTTATTTTTACTTCATTTGTTTATATTGATAGTTTGTGAAGCTATTGTAGAAGATTTGAAACTATGAAGCATATTCAAGTCTTCAAACGAACAATTGTGCTATTAATTTATCTTGATTTTTCTATTGACTTGATGGTATATTTTAGGAAGTTAATATTGAACATTCACTTGTAGTTTGTTAATAAGTTCAAAATTAAAGACGGTTTCTTATAATTACTATTGGATTTCAAAACTTGTACAATTTTATGTATATTTAATTGCAATGGTTTATTTCTATAGTTATAATTGTTATGTAGTTAATTGGGTTACGTTTTGTTACTAAATATAAGCAGGAAATATGGAAATTAATTGTAAAAACGAGTTTTTTTTTGTTTTGTGTGGCTATTTAGCTCAGGTTTTTTACTAAAAAACCGAGGTAGAAAGTCTGCTTCAGATCCGGTTGGAACCTTCTTCAGACGCGTTATTTAATCAGGGTTGATTACCCACATTTAGTCCCCCTAACCTCCTCTCAAAACCCGGGTTAAAAGCAAAAAAAACGAGGCTAAATGTGTGTTTTGTAGTAGTGCATATATAATATTGAGGCCCTTGTATTGAATTGAAACAATCTGAATATGGCAACTCTAGTTTTCAAAGTGAATGTATAAGTGACGGGAAAGACAGAGAAAAGAATGATATAAGGAAAAAAAGGGAATGAATGCAAGAAAATGAAAAAAAGCAGTCAGCAGACAAAATATAAGTCGCATCATTTAGCTTTAAAAATAATTAACTTAACCGCCAAATGTCCGCACTTTATAAATTGCGGCTTAGAAATAAATAGCACGAAAAAATAGTTATAGAAAACAAACCTTTTATAGTGAAATTAGTGGTGATTTCTTATCAACGTACATATATAAAAGTAAAAATGTAAGTTTAATTTTTAAAACTAATAATCATAAATCATGTTACATAATCAACTTTTCATGTTAGTAAAAGTTTTATCTTAATCACCTTTTAATTAATATTCAAACTTTTATACATGACATACACGTATGATTGCTATTTTTAAAAAATAAAATTTTATGTTTTACTCTTATTCATAGCTATAATAACTATTCTTATCATTTTTCTTATTAATATTACAACATAAAAATAACAAAATACGATTTTTTTGAAAGCATACCATTGTAATTTACGTAACATCTCTTATCATTTTTCACTTCCATCTATTTCTGCTTGCTTTTAACATCTACCGGATCAAACCAGCCCCAGCCTTCACCCATGCCCAGCGGCTTCCATTCAGCCATGCATAGCAATTATTTTTTCATTTATTTTATTTGCTATATAAAATCAAAATAGTTTTTTTTAGATATTGTAGGGATTATCTCCTCTGATTTCCTATTTATATGATATTGATAAAGTTATATTTTATTTTATTTTTCCATGACAAACTAATGTAAAAAACATATTTATTATTCCAAATAGATTTTCAGATCCCATTCACGTATAAAACTATATATATCTTAATTTACACTACTATATATAAATATAAATGCTAAACCATATACAAGTATTTTTTAGTAAAGATATATTAATTGTTTAAACTAAGATAATAATTATTATATTAATTAATTAATAATGGATAAATAAGAAACGTACAAATAAAAAAGGGAGGGCACCGCTTAAAGAAAGACCACACCCTTACCTGGCAGTCTCTGGTGTCTCCATGTAATATTTTGTCCACCACCTCCACCTTCAATTCTTTCTCAAAACTTCATCTAAATATCCTCCATCGCCGGCCATTCTCCACACCATCTCATCTTGTTATTCGTTTTCACTACTTCAACCTCTCTCTCTCTCTCTCTCTCTCTCTCTCTCTCTCACGCACACACACAATCACTAACTTAACACACAGTAGCTACCTAGCTAGGCATGGATTTGGTAAATGGCTTGTTGAATCTAGCAGCACCTCCTTTCACCTTCTTCGCCATGTTGATTTTCCTCCCTCCATGGATCTTCTTCAAATTCTGTCTCGGTATCCTTCACACCATTTTCTCTGAAGATGTCACCGGCAAAGTCGTCCTTATCACCGGCGCCTCCTCTGGCATCGGCGAGGTACTCACCTCTCCTGCATATAATTGATCATATATCAATCCATTTTTTAATTAATAATAGCTTTCAAAATTATACATGAAAGTAATTAGTACCGCGGATATATATATATAATGCATGATGCAGCATATAGCTTATGAATACGCTAGCAGAGGAGCTTGCCTGGCTCTGTCTGCTCGGAGAGAGGATCGTCTCCGTGAAGTTGCTGATCGATGCCGCCACATCGGTTCGCCTGATGTTATAATCATCCGTGCTGATGTTTCCAATGCTCATGACTGTAAAACAATGGTGGATCAAACTCTTCATCACTTCAATCGATGTACGCAACTTCTTGTTATAAGTAATTACTAATTTGATTGTTATCTATACATGGTGATCAGATTGATTTAACTGTGTGAATGATGGAATTAATGTGCATGCAGTGGATCATTTGGTGAATAATGCTGGAATTTCTCAAGTCTGTATGTTGGAAGATGCAGATGATATCACCAATTTGCGACCTGTTATGGTACCTCAATTTCAGTTTTATGTAGATAGATAGTGATCAAGGCAGGCAAACGTACACTTGATTCCAATCCATAACTATATATGGTGTTAAAATTTTACTTTTTCCAGTTGGACTTAATTGGTTTATACAAATAGATCGTATTAAACAGAGAACGGTGAAAATACTTTTAGATCAATTATTTAATTAAATAAATAAGTGATCTAAAATCAACGTATCTTAATTAAACCAAATCATTAAAATTTGATGTAACTTATTTAACCAAGATTAATATCAGCTATTAAATAAAGATTATTGAAGGCTATAAACTGTAATCCAAGTTCTCATATTAAAAAGGTGTTTTATATATAGATATAGAAGCGGGATCAAATGAGAACA
Organism: Dittrichia graveolens; assembly: GCA_038502395.1. Taxonomy (NCBI): domain Eukaryota; kingdom Viridiplantae; phylum Streptophyta; class Magnoliopsida; order Asterales; family Asteraceae; genus Dittrichia; species Dittrichia graveolens. The sequence continues at coordinate 5,870,597 of JARJIL010000004.1, read as the reverse complement.
TATTTTAAGATAAGAACTTGAAAAACAGTTTATATCCGTTGAATTATCTTTATTTAATAACTGATATTAGACTTGGTTTAATTTAGGTGTTGAATTTTTAATTTTTTGGTTTAATTTATGTTTGAGTTTATAGTCTTATTTATGTAAATAAATAATTGTCTACAAGTGTTCTTACCGTTATTTATTTAAAATGTGTTTTTCAGATTCTCTGCTATATACATATATATATATATATATATATATATATATATATATATAATTTGTAAGAGCAATTATATAAACCTACAGTTAGTGGGCTGTCTTGGACCGCACCAACGAGTTATAATTTATGCTAATATATTGTTGGTATTTTAATTACGTGTGTATATATATGCATGTACAGGACATAAATTTCTGGGGTTCAGTTTACACTACAAAGTTTGCAGCTCCACACCTTAGAAACTGTGGAGGCAGAATCATCGCTCTTTCATCTTCGGCATCCTGGGTCCCACTTCCAAGAATGAGCATCTACAATGTACTGTAATTTAATTATTTAATTTGATTTCCCCTCAGCATTCCATCATTTTCTACGTACGATTTATATATATATATATATATATATATTCTTTAATTTTTCATTCTCCATGCAGCACTAAGCTAGCTAGCTGGTTACACCTAGCCTACAGGGGCTCAAATCTTAATGCGTGTACTTAATAAATTCGTTAATATTTTATGATGAATTTAGGCAAGCAAAGCAGCACTGGCACAATTTTATGAGACGATGAGGGTTGAATTTGGGTCAGATGTCAAAATAACTATAGTCACTCCTGGCTTCATAGAGTCTGAACTTACGCAAGGAAAATTCCTTTCCCACCAAGGCAAGATGGTAGTCGACTATGAAGCTCGAGATGTGCGTAAGCTAACTCCCATAGATCGTTTACTCTTGGTTATTCTTTTTTATTCGAGATATGACCAGCGTAGTTGAAACTAATGGATAAATTAATAAACGCAATTATATAGATCGAAGTTTATACTTACAAAATTAATCAAGTCACATCTTATCATGTTAATGTGATGTTCAAATTTTACACATTAATTAAGAACGTACGTGATTCAAGTAACTATTTGGATTATATATGGTCTTAAAAGTAAAGTACTTTAGTGTGATTAATCACTACAAGAAAAATGGTTTTTTGAGGCGACACATTTTCGTCGCAAATACCCTTATTGTCGCCCCAAAAGGTTTTTTTAGACGATATGTCGCCTCAAAAAGTACGCCGCAAAAAATTTGCCCCAAAAACTTATTTACGGCGAAAATTTTATTGTCTAGTCCATATCAAAAAATCATTTTTCTAGTAACGAATGAAGTCATCGATGGATGACGTACCCTTAATTAAATAATATATATTTAATTATGTATTCGATGATATATCAGATGCAAGTGAACTTGTCTCCTGTGGGGAAAGTAGATGATACTGCAAGGGCAATAGTAAGAAAAGCACTGAGGGGAGAAAGGTACGTGACAGAACCTTCGTGGATGAAGATGAGTTACGTGTGGAAGGTACTGTGGCCTGAGACGGTGGAGTGGGCAAACCGATTGTTGTGCATGACGACGATTGGTGGGGAGTCCCGGCATGATACTTTTGGCAAGAAGATAATGGAGATGACGGGAGTTCAGAACATTTTGTACCCAACCAGCATCCAATCACCTGATCAGATGAAATCGGACTAATGTACCCCTAGCTAGCTAGCTATAGCTAGGACGTCTTGAATATATATATATTGGTCTATATATATATGTACGTTGATTTTGGTTGGTAAGTTGTGTGATACGTGCTTTGTTACGTCTCTTTCTAGTTTTCTGTTTCGGTTCTCTATATATGTGCGTATATAAATAAGGAACTGCAGCTTTATATACATATATAAATATACATGTTTGTTCATGTTGATTTCAGATGTAAGTTGTCTTGATTTCTGTTTTTGATCGGTCTTTGGTCTGGAAAATGTTACTTGTGTTTTTTAGATCGATATATCGAGTGCATCATTTTATTTTATTCTTTAAAGTCTAAAAAGTGTATGCAACTAATACGATGTAGGTTCAAGGTATCAAGTATCAATTAACAAATAAAGAAGAAATCAACATAATAATCGAACTCTCTAAATATGCATAAACGTACGTGAAGAATTTTGGTATGAAGTAAGTTTTCATATTTCTTGAATACAAAAGATGAAGATGCAGGTCCTACATATATACAAAGAATGAAGAACGAACTAACTTTGATACATAAATTAACTAACTGAACTAATTCTGTTACAGTAAGTATAACACTTGAAATGAGAAGAATATCTTGATGGCTTTTTCAAACGTATACTGTTGATGGTGTGCTGTTGTTGGTTGTTGCTTTGTGTATCTTCACTCCCCCCGCAAGTTGGCAGTGTGAAAGAGTCACAAATGCTCAACTTGGATAGACAATTTTCGTGTAAGGCCTTGTTTAAACCCTTTGTAAAGATGTCGGCTGTTTGGGTTCTTGATGAAGTAAAAACAGGTTTGATGAAACCAACCTTTATTTTGTCTCTAACAAAATGGCAGTCAATCTCTATGTGTTTGGTTCTCGCATGTTGAACAGGATTAGATGCCAATGCAATAGTTGAAGCATTATCACATAAAATAAGAAGAGGAGTTGGAATGGATAGCTGAAAATCTTTTAAAAGACAAGTGAGCCAAGTTAGTTCACAAGTGCAGTCTACAAGTGCTCTGTATTCAGCTTCAGTAGAGGATCTTGAAACAACCGATTACTTTTTAGATAACCAAGATATGGGAGTAGATCCAAGAAAAATGCAATATCCCGTTACCGATCTTCGAGATTGCGGACAAGATGCCCAGTCACTATCACAGTAAGCTGACAAATGAAGTGGATTATTTGAGGGGATGAAGATACCTTGAGCAGGACTTAGCTTTATGTATCTTAATGTTCTTTGTAATGCTTTCATGTGAGGAACCCTTGGATTTTGTGAAAATTGGCAAAGAACTTGTGCTCCAAATGATAGATCTAGTCTTGTTATGGTAAGATAAAGTAGCTTTCCAACCAGAGTTCTATATAAAGTAGCATCTTCAAGCAAGTCCCCATCATCCTTGTGTAATGCATGATGTGTTTCTAATGGAGTTGTAGCAGGCTTAGCATCCAATAAATCTGCATGCTTTAACAATTCTATGGCATATTTTCTCTGAGATAGTGTGATTCCATTAGAATTTCGTAACACTTCAATGCCCAAATAGGAATGTAATGATCCCAAATCCTTTATGCTAAAAGTCTCATCAAGTTGATGTTTAATCGACTTTAGCATTTGAATGTTATCCCCAGTAATAAGAATATCATCAACATATATGAGGAGTGCCATAAAGATATTATCTTTTTGAAAGGTGAATAATGATGTGTCAGCATAGCTTCGAGTAAAACCCAAACCTATGAGAAATGAACCGAGTTTATTGAACCAGTTTCTGTTTGCTTGTTTTAAGCCATAAAGAGACTTCTTTAATTTGCAAACAGTGTTTGTTGGTAAAGAGTGAATATAACCTTTTGGTACACTCATGTAAACTTCCTCATCTAAGTCTCCATGCAAGAAGGCATTGTTTACATCCAGTTGTTCAATGAACCAATTTTTATGAGCTGCCACAGTGAGAAAGGTTCGAACAGTAGTCATTTTTGCTACTGGAGCAAAGGTTTCATTGTAGTCTATTCCTTCTTTTTGTGTGAAACCCTTTGCAACTAACCTTGCTTTGTATCTTTCAATTGTGCCATTAGCTTTATACTTGATTCTATATACCCATTTACAACCTATTGGTTGTTTGCCTTGTAGCAGAGATGTCAGTTCCCAAGTTTTGTTTGATTCTAAAGCTTGTATTTCTTTTTGCATTGCTTCAACCCATTTACAATCTTTAGATGCTTGGTTATAAGTGTGTGGTTCTACATGAGTATCAAGAGAATGAATGAGTTGTTTTGTGGAGATAGAATGAATTTTTGAAGTGTTGACAAAGTAGGAATGATGGTTTTTGTGATGAACAGAATGAGTAGAATGAGCAGAATGATGATGAATGTTGTGATGATAGTCATTGAACTTGGATGGTATGGTTTTGTTTCTTGTTGATGCTCGTGTGTTGTTGGGTGGTATGTTTGAAGTGGGTTGTTGATTTACATCATGAGGAATGAAATGAGTATTTGTAGGAAAAGAAGTCGAAGGAAGAGAAGATGAGGATTAGTCAGATGATTGGGAAAGGGGGGAATGAGAATTATGGTCAGCTGTTGGAGTGGCTGAGGTGTTAGGATCTTTGTCAATAGGTGGTGTAGTTGTTGAGGTGTGGTCATTGTCAATAGGTGGAGTAGGTGAGAGAATAGGAATTGAAGTGTCTGTTGGATAATTAGGTGAAGTAATTGTTTGGCGTGAGGGTACAATGGGGGATGGGAAAAAGATATGATTGTGTGTTGATATAGGATTTTGTGGTACATTATTTGTTGGAGGTTGGGTAGAAGAGAAAGGAAAAGTACTTTCATTGAAAGATACATATCGACTAACTATTGTTTTATTTTTGTCTTTGTCATACAATAGATAGCCTTTTTGATTTTGGGGGTATCCAATAAGAATAGTGGAGATAGATCTTGGAGCTAATTTGTCTGTGGTGTGATTGCAAACAAAAGCCTCACATCCAATGGTACGCAGATATGAGATATCTGGAGTTTTGTCAAATAAAATTTCATATGGACTTTTGTAGTGTAGGATTCGAGATGGAAGTCTGTTTATTAAATGTGTAGCTGCTAAGATAGAATAACCCCAAAAATGTGATGGAAAGTGAGCTTGAAAATGTATGGCTCTTGTGAGTTCAAGTAGGTGTCTTTGTTTTCTTTCAACTCTCTCATTTTGTTGAGGAGTATAGGGACATGATGTTTGGTGTGTGATGCCATGTAGTTGAAGAAAGTCCTTCATATGAGAATTGATGAATTCCAAACCATTATCTGTTCTAATTGTTTTTATGTTGGTTTGGAAGTGATTTTGAACATAAGAATGAAAAACTTTGAAGGTGGAAAAGGCATGGTGTTTGTTTGGCAATAGATACACCCAAGTGGTTCTCGAAAAATCATCCACTATTGTTAGAAATTATTTGCATTTGTTCAAAGTTTCATGTTTGTATGGCCCCCAAAGATCCATATGAACAAGTTCAAATGCAGTATGAGCATGAGATTCACTCAATTGAAAAGGAAGTGCATGTTGTTTTGATTTAGAACAAATGGTGCATACATCAACAATGTTACAAGGTAGAATAGAAGTCAATGACTTTATTTTCTTGATAGTATGAAAAGAAGAGTGACCAAATCTAAGATGCCAAATGTGTGAATTGGTGGAATTTGACAGAATTGTTGAAGTAGGACTGCTTTTGATTGGTGGAGTTGTAGTTTCTGGATGGAAGATGTAAAGCCCATCATGAAGTTTACCAAGGGCAATCTTCTTGTTGTTGCCCTGAAAAGTGCACAATAAAGATTGTGTGGCTTTAGTGAGTTTACTCACAGAAATTAAGTTGTAGTTGAAAGTGGGAATGTAGAAGACATTGTTTATTGTAAAACAGTTGTTGAATGTTACTGAACCAGTTACAGTTACAGAAACATTTTGTCCATTTGGTAGAGAGACAATGATAGGAGTATGGTAATTTTTCAGATTGTGCATGTTTGAGAGAGATGTAGATATGTGATCAGTAGCCCCACTATCTATAATCCATGCATCTTTTAGATTAGAAATGAATGAAGCAAGTAAAGAGTGTATACCAACTGTAGTTTCATATTTAACTTGGTTGTTTTGCATCATTAACATCACTTGGTTTAACTGGTTATGCAACAGATCAATCTTGGCAAACATGTTTGTCTCTACATTGTTGTTTTGATCTTCAACTGGGGATAGAGGAGTATCATTTGTTCCAAGTACTAAATTCACAGCCCTGTTGACATTACCCTTTGGTTGAATTTTACCAAATAAAGGATGTCCCGGTGGATAACAACTATTTTGTAACATTCTTCTTTGTTATGGCCCTCTTTCTTGCAATAGTTGCAAAAGATTCCTTTCTTGAAGCTGCTTTTCTTTCCAATATTTGTTCCAGTATTCGAGACTTTATTGTTTGATTGTTTAAAATTTGTGGTGGAAAAGGACATAACAGTAGGTATGGTAGGTTTAGGTAGTATACCTTCTCTCTGCTTTTCTTCTTGTTTAATCATACTGTAAGCCTTTGCAGGAGTAGGTAAGGGTTGCATTAAAAGTATTTGACCTCTAGCATTGGAATAGCTATCATCTAGACCCATTAAAAATTGTAGTAGCCTTTTTCTTTGTTCCCTTTCACTGTTAGCTTTTCCATTTTCACAAGTACAGTTGCAGGTACACATGTAAGGGATTTCTAAAGCATCAAACTCATCCCAAAGACCTTTGAGTTTATGATAGTATACCTCTATAGTGCAATCTTCTTGTTTGAGTTGAGTGATTTCATTTGCAAGTTGAAATATCCTGTGACCATCGATTTGTGAATAGTGCTCCTGGAGCTCAGACCATAGATTTGCAGCAGATTTGATATATGTGAGACTGTTACTAATTTGATCTGTAACAGTGTTAAGTATCCAAGAGATGATCATGTCATTATTTCTCTCCCATAAAGCTCTATTTGCTGATTCAATTTCAGGTTCAACATACTCTCCTGTCACGATCTTCAATTTGTTTTTAGCATTAAGTGCTATCATCATTGATCTCCTTCATGTATTGTAATTATCTGAACCAGTTAGTTTCTTTGTGATCAGGATGAGGCAAGGATTATCGTTTTGGTGAAGAAACAGAGGATGATTTGAAGAGATCGCATTTTCATCACCTGTGGCCATGAAATTTGCCTAATCGAAGGTTTGATTGAAAACAGAGGATGAAATTTGCAAAGGATGATCGAAGGTTTGATTGAATAGAAGAAGATAAGATCTGGTTGATTTCAGATTTCTGAGGAATCGAGCCTGGTTAGCTCTGATACCATGAAGAATTTTGGTATGAAGTAAGTTTTCATATTTCTTGAATACAAAAGATGAAGATGCAGGTTCTATATATATATAAAGAACTGACTAACTAACTTTGACACGTAAATTAACTAACTGAACTAATTCTGTTACAGTAAGTATAACACTTGAAATGAGAAGAATATCTTGATGGCTTTTTCAAGCGTATACTGTTGATGGTGTGCTGTTGTTGGTTGTTGCTTTGTGTATCTTCAGTACGTGAAGAACAAGAGCTCAGGAATGGTAGATTAATTGCTTAATAAACATTAGGTTTACATTATTTATATACACAAAGGGTATTTGTATATATGTGTGTGTGTGTGCGCGCGGGCGGGCACGTGTGCGTGACCGTTGGATCGGAAAACCAGAAAAAAAAAGGAAAATGTAAAGCGTGAGTGGAAATCAGCAACACCCCTTACTCTCAAATCTCAACTTTAGGAGGTGGGGCGATAGTGTTGCAAGGGTTCACGCATCAACCAACTACCGCATCAGCTGAATGGATGCGCATTGTTTTATGGGTGTTGATGATAGATGATTTAAGATGTGATGGTGGACAGTGATCATCATGAATAGAATAACAAATTCTTATAATTTTATTCATATCTTAGCACTATTAATTAAAAAAACATTCTTTTTTATCATTACGAAGAGAAGACTAGATTGAAGAATATTAAAAAGTAAAAAGGCATAAAACTTTGTAATCATTCGGTACACATAATATTTAAAATATAAATGTGGTTTATAATATATACATTTCATAAGCGCTTATTGTGTGTTGATGTTTAAATGTTTATAACTGGGTTTTTCTAACATGTGTCAACTTTCATATTATATAGATGTTTGTGAAAATCTACTACATTTTTTGGATTGCGGAGATGGTTAACATTCTTTCCTTTATGTTTGTGGTCCCAGGTTTAAGTCTTAAAAGTGCCTTTTTTCATTCTATTTCTCTATGTTATGCTGCTGTTGCTTTTATTCACTTTCAGTTTTCATATGTTGCACTCTAATTTTCTTTTTCTTTTTTTTCCTAAGAACCACACGAAATGTTTTTTAATGATTATGTTTATAAATATTCGTTTGATTTAATTTTTATATTTATTTATAAGTATAAAACTTATGTATCTTAATAAACTTATATAAAAGGATATAATAACCACATATAAGGAGTATCAAGAGTTTTGAATAGTAAGTGTTTTGTTTTTTTAGGTAAATTTTTACAATGTAAAACAAAAGCCATTAATGTTAAGCCAAATGATAAGTAGATTGATTGTAAACTTACACAACCCATAATCGTGAACACATGTATACAACTTTTTCTTCTTTTGTTTCTAAAATGAGGTAGTAGAGCAATGTCGTTTTGCTAATCTGTATCTATATATTTTTTCTCTTTACATTATCTAATTGAGTCTTAAATTTTCATTTTTATTGTTTATTAAAATCATGTTTATGGTATTAAATAATTAATTTAAGTTACAGACTGGGGTTTTGGTAGGAAAGAATTTTCATAAAAACACTATGTCTTACAAGATTAGATGACATTTAATTAATTGTGAACACAAAATAAATCATATACTTTCATCGAAATCAATACTTGAAAAACGGTCAATATCAATGGGCATAATCCATTCGTAAATATATAGACTGGTTCTGTAAATTACATAATAAAGACCCATTATGGTTGGTTCTAATAATCTCCGGTTTCATTTAAATATATATAATTATGTTGGTTCTAGCTCTAAATGTTAAATAAATAGTTCTTTTTTGTCTTTTTCTATACACAATATTAGCTTATATATTTTGTTCTTAATATTTATAAAGTCGTTTGACATTTATTATAAACAAATTATACTAAATAATATAAACTCAAAGCAACCTCCCGTCGTAAAGCACGGGTAAATCAAACCTCGTTAGCTACACTTTAAAGAGAACTAGATGTCATTTAAGTTTTAAAAAAAATATGGTGCAGTATCATATCTATCTAAAAAACGAACAACTTTTCTTTCTTTTGAAAAAGATAGGAAGATAGGGTTATCGTTTGTTTAGTTTTGTTTAAAATTTATAAGAAAAAGAAATGTAACGGATTATAAATTAAAAAATGTAAAAAGACTATTTATAGAAAGAAATTTTTTGATGATTTTATCGTAGCCCTTTCTTTATTTTTGACTATTTAAAGAATAAAAATTTTGATACTTCTAGAAAAGGTAAAAGTGGTTCTGTTTGCATTTACTCTCCTAAAGTAGGCTAAAAAGTATAGGGGGGTCTTGAAAATATCTTTAAATAGTTATATGATGTATTGGTAGCCTGGTAGGTATGGTGACGAGTACTTTTATTTTTATTAAAAAATAAAATATTTTACAATATTATTTACTTAACATTTATAGAAATAGTTCCTGATATGATAAGTTTTATCCTATCCCATTCTTTACGATCGTAGGTAAAAGTAGGAGGTAATACTTGCATTTACTCTCCTATAGTAGGTTAAAAATTATAAGGTGCTCAAGAAAACATGTTGAAATGATAGTATGGTGTATTGTTAGGTATGGTGATGACTAATGAATTCACTTTTACTGTATACTATAACATGAAGTAAGAGCAAAAATATGGGAAATTAATATATTAAAAATGATAACTATAATTCATGTATAAAAACTTAAAATCTAAGTAAAAAATTATTAAAGCAAATTTTTTTATAAAAAGAGTTAATTGTTTTTTAGGTCCTCAAGGTTTTACAAAGATGTAATTTTGGTTCTTTAGTAATCGTAAGTATATAAACCATCCTTTATTTGAGAAATTTAGAGCAATAGTAGTCCTTTGGCAAACATTTGTTACACTTGCTCTATTAACTGCCATCAAATTGACTATTCTACCCTTTTTACTTTTTATTTATTTTCTTAATAATTATATAATAATAATTAAACACATTGTCAGACACTAGCCGCCGTTGACATCACCACCCCACTCCATTTCTTTCTCTCTTCTCCCTTCTTTACACCCAACCACCGCCTCATCTCCCTATCGCCGGAACTGTGAGAATAAACATTAGAGTTACATTGTTTATATATATACACAAAGGGTATATATATATAGGGGAAGGTTCATTTGAGAACCGTTTTTATTGCGAGAATCGCGAGAACCAATTTTAGCCGTTCATTTTGGATAATGGAATTCATGGATGAAGAGCGTGGAGGGATTGGGTGTGGCAGGATGCATGTAAGGAATTCATGAGTGGGCAATCCAATTGAAAGAGGGGGAATTGGACGGCTAAAATTGGTTCTCGCGGTTCTCGCAATAAAAACAGTTCTTAAATTAACTTTTCACTATATATATATATATATATATATATATATATATATATATATATATATATATATATATAGGGAAGGGTTCAAAAGATAACTGTTTTTCGTACGAGAACTACGAGAACCAATCTTGGCCGTTCATTTTGGATAATGGAATTCATGGATGAAGAGCGTGGGGGATTGAGTGTGTCAGGGTGCATGTAAGGAATTCATGAGTAGGCAATCCAATTGAAGGAGGTGGAATTGGACGCCTAAGATTGGTTCTCGCGGTTCTCGTACGAAAAATAGTTCTCGTTTGAACTTTTGCCTATATATATATATATATATATATATATATATATATATATATATATATATATAGGGTAGAGATCAAGTAAAAAGAAAATTAAAGTAAAAAGGGTAAAAGGGATGATTATTTGATAATTTTTCGGTATATATATCAACTGATAATCGTTAGTTCATCATCTTTATTGATTAAAACTAGTTCTTCATCAATTTCTTTTTGATGAATCCAACATATTCATCACCTTTTAGATGAAAGCATTTTGTTCATCAACAAATTATTCCAAAATTTTGTTTTCAAAATTTGTATTTGAAATAAAAAAAATTGATGAAGAACTAGTTTTAATCAATAAAGATGATGAACTAACGATTATCAGTTGATATATATATATATATATATCGAAAAATGATCAAATAATCATCTCTTTTACACTTTTTACTTTAATTTTCTTTTTATTTGATCTCATCCCTATATATATATATATATATATATGTGTGTGTGTGTGTGTGTATGGGAAGGTTCATGCGAAAAGTGTTTTATTTGCGAAAAATACGAGAAGCAATCCTAGCCACTTACTTGTATTTGGTCAGTGGTCTATATTAATCATGTTATTTATTTTTTTAATTAAAAAGAGCATAATGGTAAACCAAAACTTTTCTCTCTCCAATCTGTTTATCTCTCTTATTTATCTCTCAAATGAATTTTGAATAAAAAACAAATAAACTAAAAATTATTCATTAGTAAATTATTAATTTTACGGAGTTTACCGGTGAACACGTCAAAATATTTACGAGTTTTTCATCATTTATGTGTTCATTACAAATTGTTCACTAATAAACACTTTTTTTTGTTTTAATGAAATTAGCGAGCTTTTTGTTTACCTTACTATGGTTACCCATTAACACAATGAACAATACATACATAACTCAAATCAAAGTGTTACATTAGCCCAATTTTTTATGTTCAGTAATAAACAATACAAACATAACCAAAACCAATTCGTCAAAGGTGTTCACTCTATGATGAACAACATAAAAAAGGTAATTTCAACTATGTTCATCAATGCACTAACAAAAAAAAAGATAATTTCAAATTTGTCCATCCTATTCTATGTACTTTCTTTCTCTCACAAATTTTTTTTAATTGTTTATGTTCACTACTAAACAACTAGTTTTAAAACTAGATATATGTATAATTTTATTTTGTTATAGTGGTTGTTTATTGGTGAACAACACAATAACATATTTTATCTCCATTGTCTATGTTAATTACTTAACAACCCGTCAAAACATTTTGATAAAGAAATTATAGAAACCAACAAGATTAACAATTTCTTTCAAGTAAATGATCAACGATGAACAAACCATAAACAACCAAAAAACTTTCTCTCTTTTTTTTATATGACAATTGTATTGAATTCTTATTTTGGATGAAACGAAAATTAAAGAAAAAAAACAATAGAAAAAACAAAACCAAAAAAGCATATAAATCAAGTTCAAGACCAAATACGAAAATTAAAGAAAACAACAATAAAAAACGCAAAACCAAAAAAGCATATAAATCAAGTTCAGAACAAAAAAACATATGAAGAATAATAATTTAATGAAGTGAAAATCAATAATCTGTACGAAAATAAAAAAAACACACCGACAGTCCATGGTTATTGTTCATCATCGACATTGTTGTTCTTTGATGGAATCTCTATATCAAGATCGGTTGAAGGATTTGAAAAAAATGTTGACGAGTTTAGACTCGGCGCTATTTTGTCGATCGATGGAGTGAATGATAGTGTATGGCAGATAGAGACAACAGATCGATTGATGGCTTGAGGAAATGGCGGTGGTTGCAGGTGAGCGTCGACCGTTGTTGCAAGTGAGCGTTGGTCGGGTGTTGCAGGTGAGAGTCGGCCGAGTGGAAGCAGACGGATAGACGGTGGAAGAAGATAGATAGGGGTGACGGCGGCTAGGTGGGGGGAAAAAACAAGTATCGGAAGCATTTTGGTGTGATTAGGTATTAAGGTTTAATTAAAAATGCTAATGATCGTGGGTGGTTAATATGGAGAGTGGAGAGAGGAGAGAGAGAGGATTGGGTTGTACAAATGTGTAATGTACCCTTTTTTATTTAAATTAATACCATATTATTTGGTTTTATTTATGATAATGCCATAAATATTAACAACTATTGATCAAATCATCTAAAGGCCATAATTGCTTCTCGCACTTTTTACAAATAAGACACTTTTCGCATGAACCTACCTCTCTCTCTCTCCCTCCCTATATATATGTATGAGAGGGTTCATGCGAAAATTGTTTTATTTGCGAGAAGCAATTTCAGCCATTGATTTGTTTTTGACCTTGTGGTTCACATTAATCATAACTAATATTTTTATTTAATTCAAAAGATTAATAAGTAACCAAAATTATTTCTTTCTCCTCTTTGTTAATTAATTTTTCTCTCTCTATTTGATTTTTTTTCAGATTTTTTTATCTCTCTCGTGTTTAATGAATTTCTTATGTCATATTAAATATTCACCGATGAACCAGCTAAAAAAATTAAACCTCTTGTCAAACGTTCAACAATAAACAAACTAAACAACCATTTTTTCAGAAAATCTCTTACCTATACATTGATGAATGATATTGAACAAAAAGAAATCAAAGACATTTGTACAACTAATATCTTATTTAATCATTGATGAACCAACTAATGACTTAAATCAATAAACCTAATAAAAATCCATTTTGTTAGAAGTTCAGTAATGAACAAACTAAACAACTATTTTTTCAGAAAATCTGTTACTATACATTAATGAACAACAATATTAAACAAAATAAATCAAAGAAATTTGTACATCTAAAACACATATATTTTTTAATCATTGATGAACCAACTATTTACCTTAATCGATAAACCTACTAAAAATCTATTTTTTTAGATATTCAATAATGAACAATAACATATAACAAAAAAGAGTACTTACATGCTAAACAAACTAATAAAGAAAAGTTAAACATAATTAAAAAAACACTGCTTTCCCCCCCCCCCCCCCAAAAAAAAAAAAACTCAAAATGTTTTTAACAAAACCGCATATGGAATTGGAACCAAAAAAACACCGTTGGCGTACCCCGACTATGGAAGTAAAATGGACGGCGGCGGTGACGGATGACGTAGGGCGGCGGTGGTGGCCTGTGATGTTACGATGGTGGGGGGTCGTGGTGTCCAACGACAAAGAGACCCAAAAGGACGGTGGCCTTCAACACCAATCAGAACAAAAAAAGTCACCATATGCGGCGGTGAATGGGGATGGTGTTTTGTAGTGACAGATCGGAACAAAATAGTCACCATATGCGGCAGTGAACAGTCATAAACCCAAATCGATTACATATCACTCACCGACAAGTCTGATAAACAGCGATGGTGTAGGTAGATTTGGTAGTCGACCTGCGATTGGTGAAGGTAGCCGGCAGAGGTGGCGAAGTTGTCGTCTAATTGATGTATCTCTTTGACCGACAATCGATGAAGGTATATATGGTGGTCGACGACAACAGAGATCCATTGGTGGCACAGATCTCGTTCGCCGGCGAAGTTTCTCGACCAGCGGTGCACAGTGGCGGTCGGCAGGAGGCCAACGTTCGTGAATGACTTGGGGTAGAGTGTATGAATAAGAATGAAATTAGCGTTGGGGTATAAGAGGAGAGAGGTGAGAGGAGAGAGAAGAGTGGGATTAAAATGTGTAATTTATCCTTAATATATTTTAATTAATACCGTCTTATTTGTCTTAATTATAAAAATACCACATCTCATAACCACCATTGATTTATTAATCTAAAAGTTTAAAACGCTTCTCGCAAATAAGAAGCTTTTACCATAAACATCTCTCTATATATATATATATATTTATATATATATATGTATATATATATGTATATATATGTATGGGAGAGAGTTCAAATGAGAACTGTTTTTCGTACGAGAACTAATCTTAGCCCTTAATTAAAATTAATCAATGGCTGAGATTTTTGGCGGCTCATTAACGAAGTATTAATGAGTGCTATTTTAGGTAAATCAAGGCTCGCAGATTAATGACGGCCCACCCGAACGCAATTCAGGGTGTGATTATATAAATGACCAAAATACCCCTATTAACTAGTCCTTAATGATGTTACAAACAGTTCTCGTACGAAAAACAGTTCTCGATTGATCTTCTCCTATATACATGTATATATAGCAGGGTTCAAATGAAAACTGTTTTTTATACAAAAACTACGAGAACCAATCTTAACCCCTGATTAAAATTAATCAATGACTAAGACATTTTGACGGCTTATTAATGACGCATTAATGAGGAATTTTTTTGGAAAATCAAGTCGCGTAAATTAATGACGGCTCACCCGGACGCAATTCACGGTTGGGTGAATATACAAAAGACCATAATACCCCTATTAATGAGTCATTAATGGCGTTACAAACAGTTCTCGCAATTCTCGTATGAAAAACAGTTCTCAATTAAACTTCTCCCTATATAGAGAGAGACACACAAAATACAAGTTTACTTCTACATATACGCCCACACACATAATCAAAGGCGAGGGTCCATTTCCTAGAGAAAGTTAACATCTATATGTATATTAGCAAAAAACACATAATTCTATATGTTTCCTATATATATATATGTGTGTGTGTGTGTGTGTGCAGACTATCATTCCTTTATCTCGGACGATCTCACAGAAGGTGGCTGCGAGACATACCTCACTCCAGGCACATCCAATAGCTTCTTGCTAGGGGCATCTGATGGGGAGGCTCCTGGCTCGGCCCCTAAGAACCAGTTGTTCACCCACTCAACCACCTCTGGGAAAAAAGCCACCCAATACATGGTCGTCTGGAACCACCACGGTTCCGCCAACTGAACATCTCCTCGACAGGCACCATCTACAATAGCTGTGGCAGATACTGCAGCCCGCTCTATTGGCACAATACTCATTTCAGCCTGTCATCCACCAAACTACATATCTCATCACACGCTTTAATCAATCAAGAACCATCTTATTTTATTAAAACATCACTTACATCTCTTGTATCTTGATCAACAACCATTTTGCCATCTTTGTTCATGATTTTGCCTTGACTCATCTCCGATTCAGTCAAACCTGGAGTCACAATTGTAATTCCAATGTCTGAACCAAGTTCAATCCTCAATGATTCGTAAAAGCTTACGACTGCTGCTTTGCTTGCCTGATATAGATGTAAATAATATATACTCGGAACTTAAAACAGAGGAAGGAAACTGCAACAGTAGCATGCACTTGAACACAGACACACCCACTTATATAAAGATAATTATGTTTTTACATTATAGAAGCTCATTCTTGGTGCAGGCATCCATGAAGCAGATGAAGCAATAACCACTATTTTCCCTTTGCTCCTTCTCAAGTGTGGAATTGAAAGATATGTCATATAGACATAACCCCAGAAGTTTATGTCCTGCCAAAGTTCCATTATCAAGGTGTATTATGTATATATCTAATGTATTAGTAGTTAGTCCCAACACAATATGTTGTGCATGGTACGGCTAAATTATGAATAGGCCCACGTCGTGTGTGTACATAAACATAGAAAATTTGACATTATCAATACAATTTACAGTTACATCATACTGATCACATGAGGTATTTTTAATCTTTTAGAAAATTTAGACTTTTGCGAGAACTTAATAAACTATCTTTCATTTCGACTACGAACAAAAAAAAAGCATTAAAGAAAAAAAAAGTTCCTGCCTCCATAAGGTGTTATACATAAACTATTTTGGAATTTGAGAAAGTTATCTACCAATTACCATAACTGGTGTTAAGCTAGTAATATCTGTGATCTCTTCTAGCATGCACATTGAAGTCACCCCAGCACAATTCACCAGATGATTCACTGCATTAATTCAACAAGAAGAGTTGATATTTTTCAATCTATATTAAATAGTAATGGCACATTAATGACTCACTCACCAGTCGCCACTTATTATTAATTAGCATATAGCCACCATAGAATCTGGATGGACGATTCTAGCCTTCTACTTAACTATATGGATATTTCATAATGCTTTGTTTGTTTCTGGTTACAAAATACAGCCAATTAAATTACACGTTACAATGGAATTAAACCCATTACATGTAACATAGGAAACTCAGCCCGTGGCTGGCTCTCAGTATTTATGCAAGAATAGGCATCTTATTCCAATTTATAAAAGTCACCTGGTCACAGCTATGCACCTAACACCTTTATTATGTATTTTCCCTTCTCATTCATTCGTATAACTTTCGTTTTTAGAATGAATTAAATAGTGAACCTTGGTTCCTTTCTATTTCTTTTGGCTGCAGCTTGCTGCAGCTAACACGCTATAAGAGTCTATGAACATTACTCTAGAATGCTGAATAAATAAACGGTTCAAGGTTTCTTCTTCAAGGCTTTTCTTTCTCTGCAGCTTAATGGGAGCCTAGAATACTGTATATCTTTAAATAAGCTGCCAACATGATTGACTAACAGGACACTATATTCCAAAGGAAGCTAGTTTACAAATATAAATGACAGAATAAGCTTTTAGAATGCCCTAGTAAAGTAACATTTTATGTTCTTATTTCTATGGGTTTCTTAGGTAACCCGTTTCTATACAAAATATGTTTCATTTTTCTTATTTTGATGCACTCCACAAAGGTCATTGGAGATCTGTACATTCCATGTTACTTCATCTTTGGCGACTCCCTGGTAGATGTAGGCAATAATAATGGACTGAATACTGGTGCAAAAGCCAACTACTTGCCATACGGGATAGACTTCCCTCAAGGACCAACAGGCCGATTTAGTAATGGTCTCAACGTCGTGGATTATATCGGTCAGCTCAGTTTTCCTCATACCTCCATTCAGTTTGTTTCTTTTTACTTCTCTTGTTCACATAAATACTAAGCTATCATCCCTTGGTATCAATTTACAAAGTCAAGTGAATAGTAAAAGTATCTACTTTATCCTGATATATAATTTGTGAGTAGTATGTAGACATTAAAATGGACCTTGAGCTTTGGTTAAGGGAGTTTGTTGTTATATGCAGAAATGTGTGCTTTACTGCTTTCTATTCCAATTTTTCTTTGTCTTTTCTGAAGTAACATGTGAGCTTCTCCTTAAAAGACAAAGGAGTTAGGTACCACTCTGTCGAGACACAGTTTTATGATTTGTGTTAAACAATAAAATATATATACATAGGTAGGAATGTTGTTCATGTTAGTAACATTTCCTTGATAAATTTTATATGTATAATTTAAAACAGCCCTTGGACTTTAACTCTTAAAAAAATAACCAAACAAGATTATTATTTTGTTTCCTAAAATTACATATATTGTTGTTATTATAGTTGTTATCATTGGATTTATAGTAAAACATATAGTGTTATTAATATTATTATTACTATTAATATCATTACTTTATATTTTGACTATTGTTACAATCACTATACCAAATTACATAGGAGAAGATAGAGTGGTCACCCCGCAGCTGAGGTGGCCACGCGAGGCATTTCGGAACATCACTCCCAAGTGGTGTGGAATGGGTGCTTCGGGGACGTGACACCGAAACGGGAGAGAGGAGAGAAGGGTAGACCGTTAGAGGGGAGAGATCTGTTTACCAACGGCTATTTTCTTTTTTTTTCAACTATGAATACTTTACAAACCACGCTACATTTTCACACCTATTCTTCTAATCTTTCTCTCAACTTTTCTTACATGATCTTTCAATATGTTTATAACATTTTAATTCCATTTCAACAAAAACTGATTCCCCCATCGTCTCATCCTGCTCCAAATCATGTACACACTTGATGAATCCCAACCCCAATATATGCAATTCCAACCAAAGTTCACACCGTCACGATTTACATATCAAACTCCACCACCACATTTTACCTATCCAACACAACCTACAATAACCCTAATGAATTTCGATAAGTAGAAACCGATGTTCAAAAAACCCAATTTATGTTTCTTTATTTAATTACTTTTTATGTATTTTTACCTTTTTAATATTGTAATATTTTTATTTTTATTTAATTTCTTAAGGTAGGGGTTGAAAATGACCATTGTCCGGGTTTAAAAGATGGGAGATGAGGAGTGACGTGACAAGTGGTAAAATGGAGAGTGGGAGGAGAGACCATTTTCCATGTTCTAAAACTGTACACCTAAATTGATTTTGAAGCTGTCAGTAGAGCAGATTGAACCGGATATTATAACTATTTAAATAGATTTGGATCTGATCCATTAATATGAAGACCAGTTTAATTGGTTTTAGATCTGATCTATTATTAATGGATCTTGACTCAGGGCAACACATTTAAATATTTACTTGTTATTATTTATATAGTAATATATTTCTCACCCCACCTCCACCACCCCACTCATCTCCACCACCACCACCACCCACAGTTGCCACCGCCACCGCCACCCACCACCGCCCCTCCGCTGCCACCACCCACCACCGCCCCTCCACTGCCACCACCCACCACCACCCATTGCCCGCCGCCACCACCCGCCACTACCACCACCACTGCCACCGAAAGGTGGGAGTTTAATAGATATATAGAATAGTCAAAATTTACTATTTTGATGAGCATTTTGATCGGATATGATTTGTATTCTAAACAAATAAATGTTAGATAAAACATAATATCACAAAATTATTAGCAACTTCAAACATTCATATTTTGAAGAATAAAACCTTCAATAATATATATAAATGTAAAACATCCATCAAAAGTTCAACACCGAACACCTTGATGCATTACAAATAATTGATTAGCAATCTCTATCATGCAAATTAGTCATATATATTCATTATCGTGGAGATTCTGTTGTGCTCCGTCGATGTATTGTCTCATGCTTCCTTCGTCTTGTTAAAATATATATTATAAATATAAATAAAAAATTACTGGTCCCGAAAAGTGACGGGGGAAGTGATAAATTGATGATGGTGTTGTAGTTTAATATTAAATTGGTCGGCAAAGATAGATCTTTGATCGTAGTAATCCAAGAGAATGGGTCGACCTATTGGATCGCTTATTGTACCGATGGATAAATCAACGGATCTGGATCAAGATCCGACCCACTGACATCCCAGGACTCACTATAACTGAAGTAACAAACCCGCAAGATTCTTACAAGATGCAAACAAATTTAAAAATTAAAACTAACCTAAATTTAAAAATCTATCACGGCGCAAAGTGCAGACAATATAAACCTTTGCTTACTAATTAACAATATGACATAAATAGTGAGCAAGACTTTTACATTCCGGTAAGAGATAGGCCTCACAGCTACGGTTAATGGTGGTTTGGAAGGTTAAAGTAGAATGATTTAAGCATAAATACTCTCAAAAATAGGCCATTAGGGTTATGTCGATTGAAATCCTTACTTTCTAACAATATATATGTTGAAAAATATAAATAGAACAATAAGAGTTGCATAGTTCAATGCATAAAGAGTCTCACAAATAAACCAGGGGTACGAACCAAGTCAAGGCCTCTACAGTTCTTTCATTACTTATTAAATAGCTTTAAAAGTATGAAATTTTAAATCAATTTTCCTATATCTTTACGAATTATATATTATCTACCAACTATAGACCACATTAAAACCTCACTTAGTCATTTATGTCAATCCAGATCATAGATTTAACCTAGTGATAGCCTGTCTGAAGATATATTGACAAATTTTGTAGCTTTTGACAGCCAAATATATTGGCTTTAAGGATTTCATCCCACCCTATACAACAGCAAAAAGAAAAGATGTTCTAAAGGGTGTCAATTATGCTTCTGCTGGATCTGGCATTCTAGATGAGTCTGGAGATAATTTGGTAATGCAACTGTCCACATTTCCATTGCCGTATTGTGTGTGTGCCCACGATAATCTTCTCACGGTATTTTATTTGTACTGATCCGTAAGGGAGAACACTTCAGCTTTAACAAGCAGATACTTCACCACAAAAAGGTGATTTCACAGATTGAAACTTTACAAGGAAATGGCACTTACACACAAGATTACCTCAAGAAGTGTCTCTACACCATTCACATTGGTAACAATGATTACATCAACAATTATTTTGCTCCTAAAAATCTTCATAAGCGCCACAATGTCTCAACAGACCAGTTTGCAACAACCCTTGCCAGCCGATTCTCACAGAGCCTAAATGCAAGTATCCTATATATCAACAATTTTTTTTTGTTAACCCTGATAGATATGTTTATGATTACTGACAACAATTATATATTTATTGTATTAGTGGCTTTACAAACTGGGAGGAAGAAAATTTTCCGTATCTTGGTTCAGACAGATAGGCTGTGCACCTGCGGAGAGGAGACTTTTTGGCACCAGAAACACTTGCGTAAAAGAAATTAACGATGCTTTGAATATATTTACTACTAAGCAGCTAACTCTTCTGGCTGATCTTAACAATAGACTGGCTGATGCAAAATTTGTTGTTCCAGATTTAAACATTCCTATTTCTCGTATTCCACTGTTTAACGGTGGGTTGCTAGAAACTAGAAAGCTTTGCACTGCATCTAAATGGATGCATTCTTTTTGAGCCATATAGTCAAAAGATTGCTTAGGGCAAATCAAATTTCAACATGACCTAAATTACTCCTGGAATTCTATAAAATTAACCGACTCCTATAACATGCTACAATTCCTAACCTCAGTGGTGTAACTACAGCTCTAGTATGGCTTAACTTTATGTATCTATTTTGTTTCTAGGTATACAGCAGGCGATCAGCTCTCCATGTTGTAAAGTATCAACTAAATTGATTACAAGAGGACAATGTCTTCCTACAAATGTAACATGCTCTGGCCGGAGTAGTTATTTGTTTTTCGATGGATTTCATCCTACAGAGTCTGGAAGCAGTTTCTATTCAAGACGGATGATGTATGCTATATCTCAATTATTTTGAGCTTCCTATTTCCATCCTTTTTCTTAGAAAATAAGTTGGAACTTGTAGCTTGTAAGTTTACTATTGCGTAGTGTTGGACTTCATAGGATATACAAACCTAGACATCTTTACCGACCCATTAACTGGTTTGGTATACCTTCAATTCCCTGTATTGTGATGTAATAACCACTACAACAAATATAATATTCATTTGTGGTTCATGCGTGAAAATAAAATTCTATCATGCTTTTAAGCACATAAATATTTTAAACTTATACTTTGGTTAAGGTAATATAATCTTCACACTTATAAATATCAAGAAATAAGTTAAATGTGTCCAAATGTACACGTAGAAACTAGAAATAATAACAAATGGAAATTGAAAATAGGTTTACTCTTTAAGCCATGGAGCTTTAAGTTGTTAGATGTTCTCGATTTCCCCACACTTAGTGGTGCAATAACTTAGCCAATTTGTTCACACTTCAAGTGTAAGTTTTTAGCTGGACTTCACATTTTCAAATAATCAGTGGTAGGAAAGTTAATCTTGGTCAAAAGAAGCTTCACCATGCGCTATATGTTATCCCTTTTACCAGACAAGGAACTTTTTGTGTGTCCACTTCTCAAATAATTAGTGGTAGGAAAGTTTATCTTTCAAGAACTTCACAAAGTTAAACCACAAACTCAACCTCATAGTCAAGAAGAGTAGTTATCCTCGACGAAGATGTTATGGGATAACAAATAAAACATTGAAGTCTTCAAAGATGTATAGGATTCGTCAAAGCTCAAGAGACATAGATTTCTCAAGACAAGTGACAAAAGATTGGTAAGGGATCAAGGTGAGCCCACTTCACAATAGTACGCATCACGGATCTATCTCAAACTCTAAGGGGGTGTTTGTTTTGATGGAATCTCAAGGGATGTGATGGGATTGGAATTCAATTCCGTTCATTCATCTTATTTGGTTGCTAAAATTCTAAGGAATTAAATTCCATTGGGTGTAAACATTCCATCAGGTGATGGAGTTCATAATCCCACAAAAAAGTCCTCACCATGCGACCTTCACCTTCATCACCATCTGCAACCTTCACCTTCATCACCACCATTTGCGACCTTCACCTTCATGACCATCTGCAACCTCCATCTCGTCATTATTCCTTCGATTTCACCATGGTTCATGTTCGATTTCATCACCGTTCATCTTCGATTTCACCACCTTTCGTTCGTCCCTGCGACATAAAACCAGGATTCATCACCTTTCGTTTATTTTCTGATTTCATCACCTTTTATCATCACGGCTCCTTAATCCTAAGTTAGGTCAGCTTTGATTTAGGGCATGATAATTTCGATTTAGGGCAGGCACTGATGATTTTCACCAGGGTTCCTTCTCTTTCACGCATCAATGGTGGTGGTGGCAGTCGGGTGGTCGCGATGGTTGTGGGGAGACCGGAGGCAGCAGTGGAGTGGTGTGATGGTTTAGGTTTACGGCAATTCCATTCAGTTTTTTGTATGTAGCCGAGGAATTGAATTCAAATTCCCGTTCCTTCCTTATTTCATTTCCTAAACATTCATTCAAACCAAACACCCCCTAAATGTAACTCATAAGTTAAGAGTACTAATAAAGACCCAATCCATGTATCAATCAAGTTAAAGTTCGAAAACCCCACCAAATGATAGTAACACTATTTGGTGCAAATGGCTTTTCAAGAAGAAAATCAATATGAGTGGTAAAAGTACACAATTATAAAGCACAGCTGGTTGCAAAGGTTTTGAAGCAAATTCATGTTTGATAATTGTTTCCCCCACTTTGAATCACATTAAACTACATATCCTTAAATCACATCAAACTATGCTACTATTGTTTAACTCTGAATTTGTTGAAGTTATGTTGTTTGTGTAAACATAAATTCATTCTAGGGTAGTCAATCAAACACTCAGCAAAAAGATTCAACTCATGAAAACCTAAACAGGGGAAAGAAAGCAAACAGAATTGTTCATAAAATAGTGATTATTATTTGGAAACTCTGCTTCTTATAAACAAAATCATTTTACCAATAGCTGCTCTGAATAAATAACCATTACTAAATACTTGAAAGCCTTGGAATGAATATCATTTATCAATTTTAAGTACCGAATATATGGATGAGAAGGAATCTTCTAGAGTAGGTGCGCAAATTAATGATACTTACATTGTCCAAAACGATCGATAGTTTCATTGATTAGTCGCTTACAGCCATCGATACTGGAAACGTCAGCCCGAACGACGATGGCTTCCGGTGCGCCGAGTGATAGAGCGGTCTCGGCGACTTCACGAAGACTCTTCTCTCTTCGAGCAGCCAGAACTAAACATGCTCCTCTTTTGGCATATTCGTAAGCCACATGCTTCATTTTGATTCACACAAAACAATTTAGCTCAACAAAACCACTAACAATACATTATCCCCGAAAACCGATACCATTGAGAAAGAAAAAGAGAAAAATTAAATATATTAAGATTGAATTAATTACGAACCAACCTCGCCAATTCCGGAAGATGCTCCGGCGATCAATACGACTTTTCCGGCGACATCTTCCTTGGAGATGGAACGAGAGATGTACCATAAGACTTTGAAAAGAATATAAAGCGGCGTGAGAAAGAAGAGTGCGGCTAGGGTTGCGATTGGAGCGATGAAATTGAGGAGAGTGTGAAGGAAATGAAGATCCATGGTTGGTTTGACAAGAGAGAAAAGGCCAAAGGGATGGTGATCACTGTGAGAAGAAGAAGAAGGCGTTGGTCAAAGGGCCTGGACCCCGGTGTCGGTCTCAGAAGACCACACGTGGCTGAACTGCTGAAGGAAGTCGACAAAGACACGTCGGATGCATGGGTACGGAAGACTCTTTGGCTCTTTGCCGCTGTGAGATGAAATTAAATTATATACCAAGCTAATTCCTTCACTATAATTTTTAACTATACCTCATCATGTATAAAGAGTTTATGTATATACTACAAGTTAATAATGTATAAAATTATTATGTATGGTTATTTTTATTATATAAACATCACCTTCTAATTATAAAAGTTTGGACTTTGGATCCATATGTTTTACTATTCGGATTATTCGGTCCAATTGTTATAAGCGTTATATTACTTTTTTTTCTTTTTCAACTAAAAAACTAGTGTAGTCAATCTTACTTCACTTTTTATTTTATTTTAATAATATATATACTAGAAATAGAAATAGAGAAAAGGGAAAAGATATAAGAGATAAAGAGAACGTGAGGTGGGTAGGGGGTTAGTGGTCTCGGGTTGTGAAAACCGAAAGCCTTATATAACATCGGAAAATTACAAACCATTTTTTTTAAACGCTGCGGAAGCTTAATTAAATAAACACATTAATTACATATAACCAATATTTACAAATGTACATCACTTGTTCAAAACCAACAACATCTACAACTGTTTTGGTGTTACAAAATTGACTGACTCGTCTCTTTAAAATAAACATAGTATCAGAGTAATGGTCAACTCTTCCTTCTACAATCTCAAACACGAACCTGCAAAACAACAACTGAGGGGAATTAGCACAAAGCTAAGTGAATAGAGGCTAAAACACCAAAAGCAAACATTCACAATCAATATCAAAGCATGTAATCACATATCCGAGAAGATCGGTGGTTCGGCGCAGAACCTACAACCAATGCCGGCCAAAGCAAAGGTTTACCGATAGCTCTCTACTGAATTAGCACAGTAAACTCCACCTCTGAAGCAACATATGCAACAGAAGGGCTACTACTGTTCAACCAACCAGTAGACGAGCTCAGCCTAAGTCCACGTATAGCTGACTTCTCAAACACAACTCACAATCATCCTAAGAGCGCGTATCGACCAAATAGTCATGCAGCAGATATCAACAATCAATATCACAATCAACAATTCAATCAATCCAATCTCAATCACAATCATGCATCACATCAATAACATTAACTGTAATATTTACCATCCGCGATTAACGTCCACTCACCTCAATCTCAGCACGAACTCATATGTCTAATATTACTGAGCTTTTGGATTGCCTGAAAACACAACAATAACCAAATCAGTCTCAATCTCATAAATATATCTGACCACATATATTTATAATTCAATCATGAAACAAACAAATGATAAACAAATACAAATCCAAAACACAAAGTGTCGGATTTCCAAACCATCGGATTTCCAAGAATTCGTAAATCAAAAGTATCGGATTCTTCAAAGTATCGGATTCTTCAAAGTATCGGATTTGAGTCTCGGATTCCAATCTGTTGGATTTCACTATGTTCCGGATTTAAGACTCTCGGTTTTGGGTATCAGTTTCTCTAAGTATCGGATTTAAGGTTTACTTGTTTCGGATTTATAGTTGGTATTTTGGGTTCCGGATATCATTCTCGGATTTCATAAGTATCGGAATTTAAGTATCGGATTTCCTACATTCGGATTTTAGACTCGGGTTACATATGTATCGGATTCTAAGTAATGATATAGGTTTTAGGGTTCTTATTTTCCAAGTATCGGATTTGATAGCTTTCGGATTCAAAGTCAAGGATTTTTGTATAGGATTTATGAGTCGGTTTTCAAAACTTCAAGATTTCATCATCTCTCGGTTTTCCCTTCATTCGGATTTCAAGTGTCGGTTTTCACCATCTTCTTCAACCAAATCCGATAACTTCATAATTTCATCAAAAACTCAAAAACCCAGAAATCATAGATTCATCCAAACATTCCAGAAACATGTTTAAACACAATTAAACACCTATTCAAACATTGAACATCAAATAAACATATAGATTTACAAGAACACACAAAACCGACTAAAACTCATCTTTTCTTCAAATCCGATCATACTGTTCTTCATGTGATCATGTTAGTTCTATCAGAAATCATTCAAATAAACATTTAATCATGATAGAAATAAAATCTAACCTTTACTTGATTAAATCACCCAAAAACTAGAAAATCCGATTGTTCTTCTTTTCTTTCTTCTTCTTCAGCCGAGAGCAAAACACACAGGTTCACACACTTCACTTTTCTTGATTTGGTAATAATGAATTTCTAATTAAGTCTCATGCGTATACACACATTTAAGCAGGAGGTGGCAAATTCCACCTCCTAATCTCCCACACACTTACACGTATCTAATTAATATACATACATGCATACATACACTAACATACATACAAACACATGCATGCATATTAACATACTTTTAATTAACTAAATAAATAATTAACCATTTAATCACATTTAACACAGATAAGCACATATCACAAACCCGCTAATCTCCTAGCTCAGGTTTGCGGGTGTTACACCTTACCCGATCGGGTTGGAAAGGAGGGGCGTTTGGGTGTTCCATACTCACCCGAACAACCCCAATATTTGTTTTGTAAATATTTTATAACTTTTATTTTACTCAATGGCTATCAAGGAATGTTTGTAAATATTTGTTTTGTCATATTTTATAACTTTTATTTTACTAAATGGCTATCAAGGAGTTGACGATGACTATGACGTTAAGAATTTTAAAGGACATCGATACTTTAAGACGTGAGAATAAAGGTTTGTTGCCTATGATTTTCTCAAAAGTTAGCATTAAATAGTATTAAAAGGTTTTAAGAGGGTCATGTACCTTTTTTTTTATTCCGAGTTTTTAATAGATTTTGATGTCTTAATGAGGAAAAAAACACTTTATACATCTTAAATACTCTTAACGAGTCAGATTTTGATATATTAAGAGTATTAGTTTTTTTAACAAACGATCCCTAAGAAAAAAAGTTTTATTGTTAATATAAATATTCGTACTTAATCCTCCTACTTATTAATTGATGACGTCTACATTTTACTAATTCTCTTTTTTCATATTTTTTATTGATTTTGACACGTGTATTGATCTAGTGGTACGAATATTTAGTAAGATGATATAGAAGCTCTAAATTAAGAAATGGAATCGGGAATTAGATTACTCATTCTCAATTTCTCACCCTTGTTTCTCACATCCTATCTCTTTCTCGCTCTCCGTTTTTCTTGTACGGAATACCATTGTATTATCGTTCTATTCTTATCGGGTATTAGGAATTCCTACAAAAAGAGATTTTTCTCATCTACTAAGGGGGCGTTTGGTTCGCATATTTTTTTATGAGATTTGCATTCTGTCAAAGGATTTACATTTCACAGGATTTGCATTTGGTAGGATTGTGAATCCAGACCTGTGTTTAGTTGACAAAATCTGTCAGGATTTACATTTCTAAAATCTTGTTTGTTTTGTAAATCAATCAAAGGATTTGAATTGTTTCTATAACAAATGACAGAATTTTTCTTCAGTTATATTTGGTTAGGATAGAGTAGGGTGGGGTGGGGTAGGGTAGGGGTAGGGTGGGGATGGGGTGGGTAGGTAGGGTAGGCTAGGGGATAGGGTAGTGTAGGGGTGGGTAGGGTAGGATAGAGGGTGAGGGTAAGGTAGGGTAGGGATGGGGTAGGGTAGGGTAGGGGTTAGGGTAGGGGTAGGGTAGGAGTGGATAGGGGTGGTGGGAATGCGGTAGGGTAGGGTGGGGGTAGAGTAGGGTATGGATAGGGCTAGGGTGGGGGAGAGGGTAGGGTAAGGGTGGGTAAAGGTGCGTAGGGGTAGGGTGGGGGAAAGGTAGGGTGGGTACGTAGGGTAGGGTAGGAGTGGGTAGAGGTGGTGGGAATGTGGTAGGGTAGGGTAAAGGGTTAGGGTAGGGTAGGGTAGGTATGAATGGGGGTAAGGTGGGTAGGGTGAGCGTGGGTAGGGGTAGGGATAAGGTAGGGTGGGGGATGGTAGGATAGGAGTGGGGTAGGGTGAGGGGTGGGGGTAGGGTAGCGGTGGGGGTAAGGTAGGTAGGGTGGCGGTGGGGTGAGTGTAGTGGGGGTAATATGATAATTTGGAGAATTTCTTGTTTATGGATTTGAAAATACTAGGAGGGTGGGAGGATTTATAAATCCCATGTATAAAACATTTTGTAGGATTTCAAAAAAATCCTATCATTTGAAATCCTTCGCCTTTTTTCCAAACAAACATAGGATTTCTCAGGATTTGAAATCACAATCTCAGAATATCTCAGAAAATACCACGAAACAAACAGGGCCTAAGATTAGATAAAGGGCAAAATGTATGAAAATACAATTAACTTTGTCTTAATTGTCATTGTATACAACTAACTTTAAATTCTTAAAAATAATACAACTAACTTTCAAAAAAATTTCATTGTATGCAAACAACTTTTTTCTGTGTCTGGTCTTTAGCTACCATTGTATACAATAAACTTTTTCATAATTTCCATTATATACAACAACTTGCATACAATGGGAGGATTATAAAAGTTGATTGTATTGTTTTTAAAAAAATAAAGTTGGTTGTATACAATGATAATTAAGACAAAGTTTATTGTATTTTCATGCTTTTTACCCAATTTTTTATATAAGACAAAAGAAAATTCAAACACCAAATCAATGTCCCATAAAATAAGAGATTCAAAATGTTAATCTATTACGTAGAACACTTTCAAATACAACCCTCTTAGTATATGTTTACACACAAATAAATCCTAGCTAAAACCAGTGAATAATGTATTGTAGACAATTTAAGATAACAGAAATTACGTAAGTACATCATCCAATATCATCCTAAACCAAGAAAGCATGTCATATAACAAGGAAAGTTACAATCTTTACGCACATCATATAACGAATAAAGCTACAATTTTTAGAATCTCCATTTTGATATGTCCTTGAAATGATTGTTTTACAACTTATGTAATCTTTTATTTTAACTATGTGATTTTATGTTTATGTTTCAATAAGATGAATATATTTTATAATTTCTATTTTTATTTTAAATGACCGAAAGACTTCAACAATAAAAAGTACTAGAAAAGGTATGAATTGAAACAGGATCATAGCGAAATTCAATCCGAAGAGAAATAAAAGGCCACTCAAGTAAGATCAAAATTGTTTAATTTTAACAAAGACCATTCAAAAAACCCTAAAAGAACAAACCACCTAAAGCTACGTTGAACAATATATTCTCCATCATTTTCAGATTTTCTAAATAGTTCTACTACGTATTTTTTTAAGTCAACTTCATATTTTACTAATTATGAAATTCTTAAAGTATAATCGGTAAGACATTGTCTCATATTTGCCCATAAAATATACTAAAGTTATCCATAATAAAGTTTAAAAATCTAATATAAATTTATAATTAGTTTAAAAAACTCTAGGTTTCATTCACTTCCACAAAAACCTCTTATTTCTAGAAAAATATTTAAAGAAAACTGAAAATTATAAAACATGTTTAGTTACATACTTTTTCAAGAAAACAAAAGTCTTTCCAAATACACTCTACACTATTTTCATTTTATATCTCATCCTATTAAATTTTTTTAATCCCGATATTGACTTTAATCACTTTCCACTGCTACTATTAATTATCTAAAACTAGCACTCTTCTAGTTTGCCTCTTATTAGACCTACTAGGAAAGGATGATGATCATGTTGAAGCTCTCTTCTAATTTATCTCTTATTACCGTTAAAAAAAATCTAAAATTAGCACTAAAAATTGAATGATGAGAGCTTGGAAGTTGGGGAGGTAGCTTCTTGGATGGTGTGCATCACCCTTGTGTTGTTGCCTCCTCATGTTTAATGTTGCATACTAGCTTGTCTCACGTGCCACCTTAATGGCTTTTCTTTTTTTTTTCCATTTACATAGAAAAGAAAATTTAACCAATTGTTTTAACGGTAATTGATTCATTTTAATTTTGTTTAACACCCAAATTAACTTTTTAGATATTTTTAACATGTGTTTAATTCGATGCTTTGTATTTTACGATAAAATATTAATATGTTTTTATGAAATATATTTTTAAAAATTAAATATATATAATTTAAAAGACTTTTAAATAGAAAATATAGTTATAAATATATAAGAATCAAATCAAAATCATTCTATACGAGTATGTTATTACATGAGACGTAATACTTTTTGACTGTGATTAGCTATGGGTTGTAGGGATAGAATATAAATAGTTAGGGTTTGAGTAAAAATAATTAGGATGGGACTAGTGTTTTCACATTTCATTACCTGGTTGGTCGGTGAGGTCATTATTAATTTTGTTTGTTTTGCTAGCATTTTGCTAGGTTTATTTTAATATAATGCCTTTAAAAAAAATAAAGTGAAAAATATTATCAAGAAAATGTAGAGACATAACTTTTATACTAAACCTTTTTTAATCAAATACTAGTATCAATTTGGATGAAAATTTGGAGTTTTGTATTCTAAGTATTAAAATTTCAGAATATATTAACTTATTATCTTTTATAACACCTTTATATAAATGTGTAACATAAATTGCATAAAATAAATGTGTACATAAATTCTAAGTATATAATTTATCAGTAAATATACTTTTTTTTCTTAATATAATGTAGAAAATAGATTAAAATAATAGTATAAAAGAAAATTATAAATAGAAAATAAAGAAAAAGTAAGTGTTTAATAAAGTGTAGTAGTTATAAAGACATTAATCTATTTATGATTACAAAAATATGTATAACATTAATATGACATAATGATTAATGTAATATTAATTAATTATTAGTAAATGATTATGTCATTTAATATATTAATAGGGCAGGGTATCTTAGAGTAGGGTGCATAAAGCAACACCCAAACAGAAACCTCCCACACGTTTTCAAATTTTTTAAACTTTTCCGCTTTTTCAAACAAACAATAATAATAATAGTGACAACAATACTAAAAACTTATAAATAACAATAGTAATAACAATAAATAAATATATAATGATGCTAAACAATAATAATAATACAGTTTAATAATAATAATAATTATTATTATTAGTTATAAATAATAAACATAAAAATAATAATTAATAAAATCAATTTTGGTTAGTGGGAAATTAGAATCACATCAAACATGCTACATACCCATAAGCCATAACTATAGAATCAATGAACCTACATGGGTCTTTATTTTTAAAAGTCTGTAGATCTTATACCAAATCTCAGAAACACCTGTCTTAAACATCAAGCATAAGCATTATGCCTTAAAAGATAAGTTCCAGACCTGAGGTACGAAACTGCACTACCATTTTTTGTATCCTCGTGCACTCGAGTGTTTACGTAGTCAGCAGGAAGCCCCATAGCTCGTACTCACCTCTCTCTCATCCCACAAAGTCAGAGTAAAACTCACAAACACCACAACTGTGTTATGCTAGCGATCTCAAGATCAGAAAGGGCAAAATTCAAGCAACACGTGTTTGTATATGCATTAAAGTCTAAATATCCATGTCCCTAAAAATACCTTGTCCCTGAAATTGGTTAGAATTTTAGATACTCGCTAATTTATATGATAAAAAATTAAATGTACCAATGAAAACTATAGAAAACCATAAATAAGAGTACCACCAAAAGTGCAGTACAGGTTTATGGTGATATATTAATCGGATGCAACTGTGTACGTTGATCACCATTACTTGACTTTAATCTTCTAATAAGCAACCAAGCATCAGATAAAGGACAACCCTGCTGCATTTCTATGGCAACCGGCAGACTCAACGCCTCGTTTATCCTTAAAATGATTATACCCTGTCAATTCAATACCCATAAACAAACGGTGTTTCATGAAATTCAATTGCAATGAGATTCAGAAATGGTAATGGACCTCAAAGTTTACTAGAAATACTTGAAACTTCTTCATTGTATCCTTCATGTCACGAACCCTAGATGGATCTTCACAAGACAGAGCAGCATTTACCTCCTCAGGGGAATAGCCTATCTTTTTCTGTACAACCTGAAAAATCAAACAACCATATAGTTATGTTACATGCTTAATGATTAAATTTTAAACAGAAATGCATGAAAATCTAAACTTACATTGTGATCAACAAGAATCTCAGATATCAAACTACCATCATCTACATATAGTTGAAGGTCGTATGTGCTCCTTTGCTTATACTGGAATCCCTTAACTCCAGTCACAAAACACTGAAAGTTTTACATGAATTAAGTAACATAATATAATAAAACCACATACGTAATCAAAGAAAAAGATGGAATCACACCTTAATTTTACCCTCAACATGAGACTCTTTATCTTTTGATGCAGCCCATTTCGTTGACAAGCTGGCCAAGTATGTGAATGGGTTTTCAGTGCTTGTATCATCATCAAATGCAGAACGATTCTCCCTAGCAGGTGCCATTTGGAGATCTTCATCATCAGAAACCGCAACAGGTGATGCCCGGTGAACAGGAACGGTGGTTGTTTCTTGTCCAAACCTTAACGGGGTTGTTTCAACACTTTCTGTAACGATTGGAGCAGCAAAAGAAGCATCGTCCATGTGCGTAGTAACAGAACTCTCAGTCGTAGCCATAGATGAAAGGGGTTCAATATTATCCCAATGACTGGAAACAGAAGACTGCTCTCGGGGTCTTGGTGGCTGGTGTGCCACATCTTCCCTATAAACTGGAACCACAGGATTTGATGATAAGTTTCCATTAACAGATGTAGGTGTGGTACCTACAGCGCATGAATGCATGCAAAGTTAATAAAAACTCAAAAAGATGTATAGATTGTGTTAAAGATAATGATGCAGGATTTAATGTATATGAACTTATGTGAACAAAGTGAACCCACGTACCTTGGTTATTTACCTCCATTGGAGTTGCACTTTGAGAAATAGGATTATTCAAGGGTCGTGAAACATTGATATCGTTAGCAGGCCATGCAGCACCAGTCGCTCTACTTGCTAAAGGGGGGACAACTCCTGTTCTTGTCCTAAAATTAAACAGTATACAAGTATTTTAACAGTGTTTTACTTGAGCAACATATGAGAAAATGAAAAAGCAAATCTAACCATATAGAAAGTTCATCATTAATTAACAAAAGGCAACCAGAATACCTTTTTCCCCTTGGAGGCTTATTAACTTCACTAATAAGTCTTTGCCGTGCTGCATCCAGCTCCTCAACCAATCCTCCTAAAACTTGGAAAACTTCTGGGACTAGCATTAGAAGCCCATGTCTTACATTTACATTAGATATTGCAACCTAAAAGACAAATAAATCCAATTTTATGCACGAAAAAGTGTAGTGGTCGACAAATTAGATTAAGCAGATATCCCTGCTAAGCAGCGAACACAAAAACAAAGACTAAAATCAGGGTTTGCAAGACACCAATTAGGCGACCAATTAACTTTCTAAAATGTAGCTTGAATAGTTGATTCTGTTCACAGCAACACCAACTTGAATGTAGCGGGTATTCAATGTACAAATTTAAGCAGTAGATTTCTCTTAGCTAACTTGCTGCAGTAAACTTCATTAGTTATATTCACCCAGCAAGTATGGACACTAACCATGAAACGTTTCAGCTGATAAAATTGTGCTTCTATGAGTGTTCTTGTCTAACAGCACTAGAAGGAAAATAGATGACCAATGAGAAATCTTACACTTTAGCAATCAAATAAGGTGCATTAAACAAGGACCAAGGTCCTAAAAACTTAGTATAATTAAATTATACTAGTCACTTGAAAGAAATATAATTTAGAACCTTCAATCCAGCAGAAGCAAGAGCATCTAGATCTTTAATTGGTTGATATTCCATGCCAAAAACTCGTTGAACACCATCAGTCATGGACAGCTTTAGGCACCTCTTTAGGCCCGGATGTGCCTTCTTATATCGTTCTCGAAGAGGTTGACTTATATTTACTATCTCGTCAACCTGCAAAAATTCACTTGTCAGTTCTAAGGCAAATTCTATGACCTGCAACTAATGCTCTTGAACTTCATTACCAGTTCAAGATGCAGGGGTAGAGCTATTGAGTCACGAGAGGGTTTCTTTGAACAATTTTTTTTCGAATTTTTAATGCAATTTTAGTACAAATGTAGTTATGAACCAAATGATTTTAGATAAAATTTTAGCTATGAACCCAGAAAGATATGTGTTTGTGACCAAGGGTGAACCAAAAGAAAGTCAAACAAACATGAAATCTAATTTTTTTTTTTTCTGACCAAGGGCGAACCTAGAATATCAATTTATTAGTTTTATAAACTAAAATAAATCTAATAGCAAGACCTTTTTATATTAAGTAGGTCAGTGGTCATCTATTTTTAGGAATTACTACCAGTATTTCCAATTTAGTAACTAATTTAACTATTATTATTTCTAGTAATACTTCCACACACAAATATATATATATATATATATACAACACACACATATATATAATTTAACTTTTATTTATCCTTTTTATCCACTTTAATTTATTTTTTATTTCTTACTATTATATTTATTTTCTAATACATTCGTATTTTTTAACTTTAGTTAATTATTTTATTTCTTTTCATTCATTTGATTATTTTTTTCCCTCTAGCTTTCACTGCCGGTCTCTTTGTAAAAGTATGATTGTCTACACCGTACCCCACCTAGGCGGGATTGGGACATTGGGTATTGTTGTTGTTGTGAATGTGCAACAATGCAATTAGACTTTAAGGCAGCACTTGTAAAATGGAAGTATAGCTGTTATGCATAATTTAGCTATTATAAATTGCTTGTCATCTGACGTATATATCTTATTGCTATTAACCTAAAAAGTTTCAAACTGGTATCAACTTCTGGGAAATTAATGAAGTCCCGTTTATACAATAAATCTTAAGATATGAACTAAACTGAGACTAGCAAATCGCAAAATACCTGTAACACAAAGGGACCGGGAAGATCAACAAGGTGCATCTGGTGCACGTTACTGGGAAGCAAGCCTGCACCGCAGTAGTTCATATCAGAATGCAAAAACTTCTCAAAACAGAGCTTAGCCTTTCTAGTAGCATCAAAGTTGAAAAACCCCGGGATGGCGGTCTGGAGGCCACGAAGACAGGAATCCAACCATTCACCCCGCAGTCTCAGCCCTAAATCTTCCAGAATCCTACTAATAGGGTTATCAGAGGCTGCACTCATACCAACATTGGTAGTTGGCGGTGGCGGGGGAGAAGGGGAGAGATCTTCGGCAGCGTCGATGAAGTCTTCGTCGGATATCTCAATCTGAACGGGCTCAGGAGGGTTAGTAGAGTTAGAGTTTAAAGAATTTAGGGTTACACCTTGAAGATTGAGGGTTTCAGATTCGATATCAGGGCGATGTTGAGGAGGAGGTTGTATTTCTTGTACGTCGTCCTCGTCTTCGTCTTCTTCGTCGGATGAACAGATTACTCTCAGACGCCTTCTGGAGGACATCGCTGTCTCTACAACCGCGACTTTTTTCCCTCCAACTTCCTTATATTTTTTAAATCGTTTTATACAGAGGGAAAATGTCGGCCTTACTATTCTCATATCATTTTTTCTTTCTATTCTATAAACCCTTACATGGCCACTTCTAACCCGTATCATCATTCTTTTTTTTTTAATAATAATAAATAAAGTAGAAAAAGAGAGATAAAGAAAAATAAAGAGTGAAACATGAGAGAGAAGAGAACTTGCGTGAGTGAGAACCAGACCACCAACTCAGTGAGTGTTCGTGGTATTAGCTCTCAACCCTCATAACAGATACGAATAGTGTTAGTAAAGAGAAAGTTAAATGACTTCTTTTTTTTTACTTAACATGAATCTTTAGGTGAATTTAGGGTTATTATTGTTACTTTAAACAAAAAATGAGGAATATTGTCGTTTGAAAAAACTAACCGTTGTATATTAGCGAATAACTATGTAGTTTTGTATTTGCAAGTACTAGTTGTTTTAATGTTACGACCGCTTAAGAGTCTGAAACATGTAAAACTACGTTGTAAGTTTTAAAAACTCAGAATCGGACAAGACAGACACGTTTGTCCAAAAATTAAATGAGTATTTAGAATAAATCATTTTGGATAGATTTCAATTGTAATAGGTGATGTACTTTTGTAAATTTCAAAATAGATTTTACTTGTTTGTTTAAAAATAATTTTCTTCATCCACATTATATGAGAAACATGCTGATAAGAGCATCCGTAGTTGTAACTGGTATCACTGCAATTACTAACTATTATGATAACTAGCATCACTACTCTCACTAGATCAACACATAATTATTTATCTCAAATCATATTGGTTAAAAAATGACGAGGTCATTACCCCATTCACAAACTCCCAAATCAAGAACAGAAAATAATTGCAACGACGATGACGAAGAAAGGTCCTCGTTGTGCCTCGTTAAGCCCTTTCACGAGCACCCGTGTAGCTGTGTTATAAAGTCTAAATAACATCACGTGGTGGGTACTTTTACGGTTGTTAGAATTTAAACAAATCTAAACCATTATGATAGGGTTAGCAATTCATAACGAAAGTGATTTACACTCTATAAAGGCCGGAACAAATATATATAGTTGACAGAGCAGAGAGAAAATGATGATGTAACATGAAAATAATAATGTCACTGATGATAGGTATAAATCCTAGCATATGATTGGTAGAAAGTGGAGAAACCGTAACATCAAATTCAAAATCAAATTAGTTGGAAGGGTTTTAGAAGTAAGTTGTGAGGAGCTTGTACGAAACATGTGAGTTTTTTTGGTGAAAATTGCATATATAATATAATTAATTATAAGTTGTTTGTAAATTATGTTTAATAACTTGTGATATATTTTATTTAGAGAAAAAATCACTATATATCTGTGACTATCTTATTTTTATCTACGTTTTGATATAAATTTTACCGTAATATGACATTTTTTGAAATTAGTATATTTTTAATTGTTTTTAGCCATCGAGAGAAGTATGTAATTCTTGGATGTTTGTTCGTTTTTATATTCATTATCTCTACATATAATAGTCGATATAATCATTGATTTATTGGTCATTACAATTAAAAATATACTAATTTTAAGATCTTGTCGTATTACAATAACAACAGATAAAATTTATAATGAACTATGTATTTTAGATAATTGATGAACTCAAACTATAATTAAGAAAGTATTATATTGATATGTCAGTTTGGTATCCTGGTATTGTAAAATATATAAATATTTATCATTAAACGTATTGGATAAATACACATGAACCAACTTAAAATTAAAAATACCTATCATAATATAACTCCATTCAAATAATGAAACATCAATCAATATAAAAATCAACAAGAAAACTTAAACATTTTAACAATCATTGTGAATTATTATTGCTCGTCAAATTATATTTATTTGTTAATTATATTATTGGACGTTTCTTGTGTAAGAATTATGATTTACCTTTTTTTTCCTTTTATGATAATTAATGTTTTTATTTACTTATTAACAATGTATGTCATATATATGTGTTTGTATGTGCGTATATTTGACAGAGTAGAGAGAACATCTGATTTATTCGCACAAAAATAATGATTTCAATGATGACATAAAACATTTGTAACCATTCATACACAACCTGGTAGTGAGTTGTTCATAATAATTTTATAACCACTTAGTTGGTCTTCTAAAACCGTTGGTTAGTGGCATAAACTTGTTTACAAAATTACCACTACCACTTTGAGGTTCTTTAAAATTGATTGTTATTAGATATGGGTAAATAACCGTATAGAAACTATCACTCAACATTATTACCGTGTAGTGAAACAACCGTCGTGCTAGTGACTTTCGTAACTACCCTTTCAACTTAAAATTATATATAAATAATTTTATTTTTAAAGGTTTTTTTATTTTTAACTGATAAATTAGCACATAAAATTAAGGTTGTTATTACGTGAATATTTGAATTCAATGTTATATTATGTTTATAATTATATTTAATTAAACAATAAAAATATATACTCAAACAATTTATGTGTGTATAACCAAAATCTATTATATGTTAGGATCTTAATTTTGTATGATGTAATTGAGTATAATTAGGTTGATATCATTACTATTTAACTTCTAATAAATTAAGTTTACAATTCTAAATATACGAATATATAATTAGCCAATAGAAATGTATTTATTCAAATTAAGCACTTACACTAAAAACTTTTAGACGAGAAAATGAGAAAAATATTAATATTACATTAAAAACCTTTAGACGCGATATATCTTATATTTAAAAAACATGTATAAAAAGTATTAATATAAAAGTTTTATTTATGTACCCGAGTTATCAAGCACCGTACAAGTATAACACTAATTATCATGGTTATAACTTATAAGGATTTGAGCAGTTTGCTTTTCAAGAAATTGACAAAAGAAAAACGGAAATTAACGCAAGATTGGCCATTTTAACTTTACATAAGTCACCCACTAAGCACTGCCACAAACCACACACCAACCACCAAACGGAAATACTAGTTCTCGTGTGCAACTAAAACCTCGCAAAGATATGTAGAAATTAATAAGGTCCTACGAGCGGAGGCCCCTGATTCAAATTAGGTAACAAATCTTGACCTGTGCTAAATATCAACTATTATTCTTCATACAAATTCTACATTTTCTTACAGATAAAATAATTAGAAGAGACAGATAAACAACTAATCTAAACATGATTTTGATTTAGAGTATAATCTCTACTTGGGAGTTTGCCGTGGTACGATCCCTCCATCTACCAACCCCAGCATCAATGCCCTTCTGAACGACAGCCATTCGCTCTGTTACCAGCAAATCTTCAAGTTCCACCATCTGAGTAAACTCCTTTTCCATCATCACTTCCAGCTCCTTCAGTAGCCCCATCTTATATTGCAACTTCTTCAACTATTTTAATATGAAAATCAACAACCGTGTTAAAAAGAACAACCCAAAAGACTCATAAAAGAGAAATCTGTAGGTGGCAATACTGACCCGTTTACCTAAGACAAGGGCAAGTTATTACCATCTCAAACAAGCCGAAGTCGCACAGATTTTGTTTAAATGCTTACACTTGATCCGTATATTCAAAAATATTATATTGTTATTGTGATTGCATAGTTTTCCAGTCACGCTCAATGCATTAATTATTTAGAAAATAAAAAAGTGGACCAAAAATTTTTGACGGGTCATACACCACCAAAATTTGAACTTCAGAAATATACCCTCACAATTCCCAAAAATAAAAAGGAACAAAAAATGGGAAAACAATGAATGGATACACATGTAATTTTTTTTTAATTACATGGATACACGTCATTTAAAGGTTTTATTGGTGTGAGGTACATTTTTGGTTGGGTACAAACCACCACCCTTTTGTTAACTCTAGAGAATTTCATCCATCCAATCAGGATTACACGTGTGAGATAGAATGAAGTTTAAGCTTAATGCTTAAGTATTCGCCAAATATCTATAAATGAAAAGGAAAAACCTTAGGCAAAGACAACTGAAAAATCTTGATGATCCGAAATGCATACCATTGGGTATTCGTGGTAATAAAATTATGAAAGTAAAATACTAATATGGGGAAATTGTTCTTTTAACTTGAAAACAATTTCTATTTGAAAAGAAACCTAGCAGTTATCATATAAGCTCTAACAAATATCTTGAAACTAGTAGTGTATGCCTTTTTTTCTTTTCTTTTCCTTTTTTTGAAATAGAGCTGGATTCTCAACTGAAACGAAACATCCTGATATTTATTATAGTTGAAACCGAACAAGATTATTACAAGAAAAATGGAGCTTACCTGCATATTGATTACGGTTGACACCAAACGTTCAACTTCTCTATCTTCTTGGACAGCTAACAACTTTGCATGTGCAGCAGCAGCACCAAGAGCTGTTGCACTTGTAGCTCTCATTCGTAAAGGTAAAGGTATAACACCCTTCTCTGTCAGAACAAAACATAAACTTCTATTATTAACTAAAGTTCATTGGTACAAAAGTAACAACAAGTTCAAAGTGACGTATAGTAACTGCCAATACCTGATTCATTGAGCCTTGCGTTTATCTCTAAACCATTGCCTTCAGCAATCCTGCCAAAGAAAAATAAGAAAACATAAACAATTCACCAAGCTAAGGTCAATCATAAAGTACAACATGCCACAAAGAGAGATAAATAACCTCTCAGACACACAAGTTTTTGTCGAAAAAGGCAACTCGTTTCCATTTTCTTCACTATCAAACAGCTCCTTTGGAATTTCATTTTCGTCACAGAGGGCAGTGATAGCAGCCTCAGCTGCAGAAGCTGCAACATGTGGACCAACAACAGCAGAGATGCGAGCGACCTAACAAAAGGAAATTAAACATATCTTGTTCAGATGAATCAAAATATTAAATGTTACGCATTATATATTATCCACTCTCAGATTTAAAATTAAACACGGTGATGGACAATACCTGATACATCAATGAATTGCTAACATTGGGAAGCAGTTTAGAACAGTTACTCTTCGCAGGACAATGGTCGTCTATATCTTCGTCCTGCTGTTTCTGGTTCTTAAGATCACAAATTTGACCGTCTTTTTCTCTAAGTTCTTCAGTAGCAACTAAAGATGGTGCCGCTTGCTCATTTCCATTGTCTGTCTGCAAGGAAATTAAACATTTCAATCCAGGAAAAAAGAAAAAAAATCTGACATCCAAACTTAGCTAAAGAATTATGAACACAATGCTGCCACCTGCTCCATTTTTGGGTTGCTAGAATCTGAAATTGGTTCAATGCATATTCTCTTTGGAAGGGGGCCTTCGATATCAGCATCACCATTCTGTTGACTTTTGTTTTCAATCTCAAGCTGTTGAATTTTGGTATCTCTGTTCTCTTGAGGTGTTGGAGGTTCTTGTTTCTGGTTGTCTGTATTGCCATTGGTGTCCCGGTATCTACATCTATCATATGTGGGTCCCAACATGAGCTGCCCAAAAGGTAACTGTATAAGCTTTGAAATACAGTCTAGTTTACTTTTTGTTTGAACATTTTGAGTTACAAGGTCCCAGTCATCTCCATGCTTCAACACAG
The DNA here is from genome assembly GCA_038502395.1 of Dittrichia graveolens. Classification (NCBI taxonomy): domain Eukaryota; kingdom Viridiplantae; phylum Streptophyta; class Magnoliopsida; order Asterales; family Asteraceae; genus Dittrichia; species Dittrichia graveolens. The sequence goes on along the minus strand of JARJIL010000004.1, from coordinate 5,829,132 downwards.
ATTCTAAAAGAAGTAGTATTTCTGCTTCAGTCCATGCAGCAACACGGTCCCCATTGTCGGGAGCGTGGTCAATAAACTTGTAATCATCAGCAGAATTGTCCTTTCCATAAAATCCATTCTTGAAGCACTTGTTACAAATGATGGAACTCTCATCCTGATATAGTAAATATGTAAAATCAGATGATAAGACTTAGGAAAAGCTAACAAACCAGACAAAGATTGACAAGTTAATGTTAGAATATTCCATTGCAATTTAACAAGAGTCTAAGTTAAAATGCTTATCACAAATCATGTAATTTGGATAAGGAAGAAGAAAACAAATGGTTCACAGGTTAACATCAATTATGCAGAGATTGTACCAACTTATGAAACCAAATTGAGAGGTTTGGATGTTAAGCCTGTGCTATCATGGTCAACCAAAGACAATATTGAAGTTATTCAAGTCAGGCACACACGTATTCAGAAGCTCAGAGACAAATCAACAGATGTTAAAATTGAAACTGATTTAATAAGTAATTATATGAATTGCGGAGGGAATAGACATAAACAAACCAGTTATTCATTCAGAATTTCAGATCTCACAGGTTGTAAAGAAGACTCTATTCAGAATTTCAGATCTCACTGGTTTAAAAGGATTGATAACACTAGAAGCAATTATTCCAGTATGTAAAGAAGACTCTATTTATGCATATAAAAAGTCAGGGAAAAATTTATGCATCCAAGATTTTAGGGGAAACGCAATAGAAATTCTAAAGCCTTTAAACCGACTATAGTGAGTATTCAAAACTCATGCCATAAATAGTAATGCAATAGTGAAGTCAAAAGGATGATAACATAGAGACGAGCATCTGCCTAATTTCAGCATCAGCGTCTCAGCGATGGTTTAAGACACTAATATTGGCTAGAACACGACATTAACGAGTGATTTTCTGTGTTGACAAACTAAATAAATGATTCTCCTTCATGCAAATGATAACATGTTGGGATATGACGGAAGATATTTGAAACTGAAAAAGATGTGTGCTCGGCGTGCACCAGAGGCACACGACGTGGAGCTGTGCGAGGGAGCTCGGCGTGGGCCTATGCTCCACGTCGTGGAGCACCAGCTTGGAGCCCAACGCGTTTTGGTGCTGTGCGACGGCTGTGAATTTCCTGATTATGTTAATATATTATTTCTTAATTTGGGAATTAGGGCAGCATTATGTTTTCTTGTTTGATTATAAATATCTAGCCTAGGGTTCAGTCATATGTACATCAAACACTCTGAGTTAATAAAGAAGTCTTTGTTCCTGCCCGTGGACGTAGGTCGTGACCCCGACGACCGAACCACGTTATATCTTGTGTCGTGCTTTCTTGTCTTGTTTGTTATCCGCATTTTCTTTTTAATGCTTGTTTTAGGTGTCTCGATCCTAACATAACAATCTTAAGTGTAAACGTAAATTATATTAACGTAAGACATGCATAGTGGACCTTCAAATTGGTAATGTTGAATATCCAAACATTTAATATGTCAAGTCCATACTCCATATAACATGTGCACATGCTGTAACATGCTATATCTTTTTTATACGATACATGTCGAGTAAGAAACAGATAAATAGGTAAAGTATGTAAAAGAAATAAAAAGGCTTAATGCCTTAATTATACTGTAATATAAAGTGGGGTAAAAGGAACAACCAATTACGATCCTGCGGTCTGCCAAGACTCTTTATCTAAGTAAAAAGGTAATGTCATGTTAAGAGCCTTAGATACTATAAACGGGTAAAATTATCCTGCTATAACCGGTGGGATGAACTCATATGCCCACTAATTAAAGTGATTATGTAAACTATAACAAAGATGGCGGTTGGAAGGGACAAGAAGTTGCTAAGCAGATATAGTTTACTGCATAAAGGTTTGCTAAGAATGTTAATTAGTAAAGCTGGCCAGAGACCTCAAGAGTTAGCAATCCTACAGCAAAAAAAAACGTTGTTTTCTGAATCAGCTATGGCACACACAAAAAAACACGTGTCACAAGTAGAAAAATCTTTGTAAAATGGCATGGAAGCAGAACAAGAATTTCTACCATGTAAAACTGCAATTACAGGTCGTACATCTTCACAAAAACATAACAGGCTGCAATCAACAATCTTGGAAGACAGCATACACACATTAATAAAACAGAACCTAGATATCACCAGAATCCTGACAACGATGCAAAATAACAAATAAGGATAATTCTGAATGATACCTTTATATACTCGTGATGGCCAGACTTGCACCGCTCCTTGCAATTGCCACAAATCAATTCTATCAATTCCTGGTAAACATCTGAATAAGAAGAAAGCGGAGGCATTTTAAATTCACTCTCACCCAAATGAGAGCCGTTGTTAGAACTCACGCTAGCCGGTAATGAAACAGGCTTAAGCGAATTAGGAATCGCAACAACTCTAACCCCGTGAGGAGGCCCTTCCTCCACCTTAACCTTCCACCTCCCTTCCTCCTCATCCTCCCTGACCAAATGACAATCGTCACCACCAACCCCCGACGACCGCGATGATGCACCAAAATTAATCAAACCCCACTTTTCGAGAAACAAAAACACCTTAAGCAGGTAATTAACATCACCGACTAACGATTTCCGGACTTCGGAGAAGGTTAGCCTTCTAGAAGGATCTTCCCTATACTTTGAGATAATGAAATCACGATATTCTTTGTACACCCTAGGGTTTCTAGTAAAAGAACTGCCGTCGAAAAACTCCTTGAGTGAGGTTTTCTCAATTTCGTGAATGTTATCCCAGGAGAACCAAGCTGAAAATACAGATCGAACTAGGGTTAGGGTTTGGTATCAGAAAGAAGAAAAAAGGAGAAGAGAAAGGGGGGCTTACCGGAGCTGCCGGGGATGGTGTAGAGTTCGAATTCAAAGCGATGATCGTCGGCGGGAAGGGGTGGTTTTAAAAATTGGTGTTGGTGGTATGAGCTCTCCATCTGTCTGGGATGGATTTTGCAGCGAGCGAGTCAGAGTCTCCCTTAATAAACTGAGTCAGCCGACTCGTTCGTTTAAACAAACTACTACTTTTGCTTTCTTATGTGACCAGGTTTTGTTTTGAAGCCTTTGCCCCCGACCCACTCTTTTTTTTCTTTCTTTTTTTCTTTTTTTTTTTGTGGCAATGTATGATGCTAATTACTCACTCAAAAAGTAAAAATATGAGACCTTGAGAATTTTCATAGTTTTAATGGTGATATTGTTTCTATTTGTATGTATTTTTTTCACTTAGCTAAGAGAACAGGTTATTATATGGATTAGTTTAAAAAAGTTTTAAATAATTAAAACAAAATATACTTACTTGTTAAAAATGACAAAACATGTTAAGATACACAAAATTTGTCTATATTATCATTATATATAATTAATTTTATTTTCGCACCCAACTTTTTGAACTTGTGTCTCCTATACAATTTACTTGTTACAACAAGGTAATGAGCAAGTTTCCTTTTTTGACTTTTGCTTCCTTAAAAACATATTCATGGCCGTTGGAGAAATCAATTGTTCTTCGATATATGGTTCGTCCAAGTATGTATTCTTCAAAATATGATGCTTCAATTGTTCTTTAAGCAAAACGATCTATGGTTTGATTCTTCTAGGAGCACAACCCTTCTACTCACTAAATTTTGAGTCTCAGGGGCTGTTTGTTAAAATAAAATGATTAAGCACTGAATGGTTATGTGGTCTGAATAATTCAAAAACTCTGAATGAGACATGTTGTTTGATAAAGGTTTTGAATGAACAATCTTAATGATGCAAATTATCATTTTAACCTTAATAGTGATATATTATATTATAATATATGATTGTTTAACAAGACAACGTGCAAAATAAGGAGTATTAGGGTAAAATACTTGGTGCTTAATGATTCAGAATGCACTTTAAGGTAGAATGATTCAGCAGCGTTATGCTGAATTATTCAGCACAGTCTTCATTCAGATGCAGCAATCAAACACGCCGAATGTTGAATCATTCAGCATTCAGAGCTGAATGGTTCCATTAAGCAGCAAACAAACAACCTCTTAGAAGTAATAAACGACAGTAATAAAATGAATGCAGCTATACGAACTTGCCCAACCTTTGCCCTTATTAATTGTCTAACGTGTAATGTAATATAACATAAAAACAATAATAATAATACAATACAATACAATAAATGCTCGATCTTTACCCTTATAAATTTCATATCATATACGTAGTAACTAAAACCATTACTATAATAACAATCATAATAAAGTAATAACTCTTACAAAAGTAGTGGTAGAAACTAACATGTTCTTTGCCTTATAAAACTCATGGCATATAACTGCAACCATTACTAGAAGAACGACGGTAATAAATTAATAACTCTTAGAAAAATATTGGTAGAGACCCACCATTAAACAATAAAAGTGTGAAGTTCGCCAGCCACTCCCTATTTACAACTATAAAACACTCGTTTCTCTCCTCATCACTCTATCCTCAATTCTGCTGAATCTCCATATGGGTAAAATCTCATGCCCCCTTGCAAAACAAACTACAGAGCTGCCACATATTTTCCTACACCAATTGAAGAAACATGTTAAAGGTGTATCATCCCAAAAAAATTAAAAAACAACAGTAAGACATTAACAAAATGTAATATCAATTAATATCAGAGTAACCGTGGATCATCGTAAGTAATTAGGGTCCAGTACTGATTTCCAATGTACAAATTAGAAATTCATGTTTGAAACACGTTTTCGATACAAAGGTAAAAATCGTTCGTAGCGGTGAGCTGCCGTCACTGTCCTGGGGCTTCATGTCAGTCCTGAAAGATGGAAATTAAATAACGGTAAGCGCGAAGCTTAACGAGCATACTACTTACAAAGCAAAATAGTTTAACATATTCATAATCACATACCGTACTTTCCATACCCACTACCGTAGTAGTCGGCCGAATCATACCCGTTGTCGAAGCAAACGGTTGTACATACCTGATTATAAAAATCAGTCGGCATACCCGACACGCAAGTGTCGTTCGAAACATACCCGTTGCCGAAGCAAATGGTCGTACATACCTAATTATAAAAATTAGTCGTCATACCCGGCACGCAAGTGGTGGTCGAAACATACCCGTTGCCGAAGCAAACTGTACATCATACAACACATTTTCAGATAACACATGTTTGGTATATAAGTGAGGATACTCACCTTACAGTAGCCTCGGTCTCAGTAATTGGCAAATCACAAAATTACTTAATCACGAGCCCGTGGCACGAACCTACGATACACGTATCTCGTTGCATCAATATCGGATATAAGTTTCTACTCGAGCCGGCCCACACAATGGGGCCTATCTATGTCGCAACACTTATTGTCGGACCTATCCTAGGCCGCACCTAAACATAAGTCGGACAAGGCAAGGTCAGACCAACCCAAAGTCGGACCATCTAGGCCGGACCAACCCAAAGTCGCACGCACACCCACGATTATTCCTAAGTTGGACCAATGTACGTAAGTCGCACCAGCATCAAGTAAGTAAGCCAGACGGTCCTCAAGTCGCACAAGTCGGACAGGCATACTTTCTACATAAGTCATACCAGAGCCTAAGTCGGATGGGCTAGGCCCTAAGTCGGACGAGCTAGGTCCTAAGTCGGACCAAGCCCATCTTGGTCGGACGTATCACTGAACTCCCAAACACCATTTTCACAAAATCAAACTTTTTCAAAAGTCAACCAAATTGATTTATTTTTGTTGCAAAACGCTTCCTGTAACACCCGTAAACCCGGACTAGTAGTTAGCGGGTAGACGGTACGTGATTATGTGTGTTTTAATATTACTACGTGATTATATTAAGTTGATTATTAATTGATAATTAATTTAATTGATTAAATTAGTATGTATGTATATATATGTACGCATGTACGTTTAGGTGATTAAGCATGGAAATTGAAATAGCCATCCTATGTTTAGGTGATTAAGCTTTGTTTGTATGTGTTGTATATGTTACCCCGATTGCATGAGCGGCAACTGAGATGTCTGGGTGGCAAGAGAGATTACATGAGCGGCAATAGAGATGCCTGAGTGGCAGAATTTGATGAGGTTGTATTTACATGATAATTATTATCATTTGAGTAATCTGTGGAGTTACTCACCGAGTTTTCTAGCTCGTTTTTATCATTGTTTATTATTTATAGGTTTTGTGGCAAACGAGGTTTTCACGTAGACATGTTTGAGAGTTTTTGTGCAACATTAAAGGAAAATGTTTTATATTATACTTTAGCCGGTTGTTGTCCCTTTTTAATGAAATATGATTTTTATTTCCTTGTTGCGCGTTTAAGAAAAACAGGCGTTGCACTAATAACACGTAAAGCCCTATCCATCCATAAAAATAACTTTAGATGATTATAGAAATGAAACCCGTCCATCAATAGACAACCATCCAGGAGTATATGGTTTATGCCCCATATATATGCTAATCAAAATAGGGATGACATATAGAGAGAGATCATATCTCAAATCTTGACAAAATTAGGGTTTTCATACATTTCTAATGAGACGTTCAAGGGTTATTGATCGACGGTGAATAACACATGATGAAATCATCGGGTGTACTTTGTTGAATAACGTAATTGCTGGGGGAAGAAGAGTCACGGGTGGAAGCAACCTTCAACCATAAAGAGTGATGGTGGTGGTGAGGTATGGCGGATAGAGAGACGGCGGAAGAAAAGTCACTAGCGGAAGCGTTTGCTGGTTAGAAAAAGAGATGACGGTGGTGGCGTTCAGCGGTTAGAGAGATGGTGGTAGTGGTATTAGGTGAATGAGAGGGGATGATGAGGCTTGAGAGAGAGTCGGGGGAGATAAATTGAGAGTTCATACAAGGTCAGAGATACAAGGGGATATAAAAGAAAGTGAGTCTAGTAACAATGATAAATAAGAAAGTGACCAAAACACCATTTAAGTAAAGGTAAAACTTTACTATGGTTGGTGTAAAGGAACAAAAGTGACAATTCTAGTGAATTTTTTTCGTAAGTTTTAATGTTAAAAGACTAAATATGAAATTTTATGACAACCACATATACCACTTACGTAATTAACTCAATATCTTATTATTCTTTCATGGGACCATTTAAAGAATTTTAAAATTAAAGATAAATACAATTAAAAAAATTAGATAGACTCTCAAAATTACCCATATCAATCTCTATATAAAAATGCATCGATCAAACAACCATTGTCATTTTTTTTTGTGCTATGTATTTCATTTTTTTCCATTTTTCTTAGTCTTTCACGTTTCACTTGTAATATTTTTCATGGATAAAGCTTTGTTATCAAGGTCACTTATAAAAGATGTATGGACTATAAATGCTGCAATATAATTTTTTAGAAACAATCGGATATCAAACTAAGTAAAAGACAAACTCATTAAGAAGACTATAGTTGATGAGCATGAAAGTTCTTCATTGCATACTTTTGTAACATGTTTTTAAGACTTCAAAATGTTTATATTATAACAAACAACTGTCATGTGATTAAATTTGATTATGTAACGACCCAAAATTATAAAACTAATATTTATATAAAATATCATCTTAAGTGTTCACATGTACCTGGAAAAAAGCAAAAGCATACGTTTTTGTTACAACCATGTTTAGTCAAAAGATAGATATCTGCACATGTGCTATAGGGGTTTTGTATATTACACAAACGAGACGTTGAAGTTTTCAAAGAGTTTATAAAACCGGTGGTAAGACAAAATCCTTGTCCCTGCATTTGTTGCGACCTGTATAGACATGAAAATAGTTTTTGATAAGCTACAAAAACCTAGCGAGGATGCCAAATCGCTAACCATATAAACTCATGTATAAAATCACATAGAGATATCACACGTGTATCAAGTAAGTTTATGCCAACCTCTGCTTATAGACTAACGGTAGCAATTTGTCAGTCACGGTACTGTACTATATCTAAGCCTGTTGTATAAAGCAGTATGCTAATCAGCGCACATGATTGTATTTCAGCATGATAGTAATGCAATATGTATTATATTTCAGCATGATAACAGACGTAGTGCAATTATGAAGAATAGTTTAGTAAACTCACGTTGTAACCATTTAAAGTGGATAACAACTTATTTGTTTCGGTTAAGTAGTAAATCACCCTCCTATACAATTAAAATATCAGAATATTACAAATTACACAATCTGTCCTTAAAACAGGGCCTACACGGTAACACAGGCCGTGTACCCTTCACATACACGGACACCTTAGGCTACTTGGCTTGTGTTTGACTTAGGTTACTACATAGGCCATGCTGGTCTACACGGCCAAGCTACACGACCTGCCTAAAACTACATGGGCCGTGTACATAATCGACTTTGCAACCTGTGTGTTTGCACAGTTATTGTTCTTGACTCAATTCCAATTCAAATTTGATTTAAACCATATATGGATGTTTTCCACATCCCAAATCGTGTATAACACTACTCTTTATTAAAAAAACATAAATTACACGTACTAAGCCATAATTCATCCATATGAATCATTTGACCAATTAGAATATAAAATTAAATAAACCTACAGATACCTCTAGCTATAGCAGTTGACAGGAGGTTGTTAGAAGCTTAACCCCTGTTTCGACTGTTTTCACCCTAAAACATATTCAAACTAAGTCCAACTTCCAGTGATTACATATGTTATACCAAGTCCAACTAAGTTTAAAACATCAATTCTTAACATACTTTAACAACTATGTCAATAGTCAAGCTCAATTATTCAACTTTGACCCATTTATATAAAACCACTTAACTCAATCAAAAACACATATTTAATCCTTGATTCTTGCTTGTAAACACTTGCTGAGGTTATAAAAACTAATTACAACTCAAAATTCAGTTCTTGATTGCTATTCCTAGCAAACCCATTACTGACCTTAAAACCTCAAGAACATTAAGAACTTGTACTTACTTGGAATGATGAAGAAGATGAAGATGATACTAGTTAATTCCAGGAGCTAATGGACCAATTACCCTCTTGAATCTTCTTATTTTCAAATACAAGAACTCTAATACACAAATCACATTCAAGGAAGGTGTTTGTGCTTGTATACGTGAGTATACAAGCTTAGACCGACTTTAGGTTTAAACCTATCCACAAAGGGTATTTTGTTCCTCTTTTCAACTTACAACTCAATATCCATTTACCCGTTTTAGCTAACAGGGATATATTTGAAATATTTATCTAAAACCATTTAATAATTGACAACTATTATTTATTTTCACCAACATTTATTTAATATCATATCAAACCTCCATTCTTTAATTCATCATTTCTTATTTAATTCACAAAGTTACAACCTTGTAAACATATGGTGCAACTAGGCCCATTTTGGGATGTTACATTACATTTTCAGCTAATTTGCTAAACACATATGTAACAAAATAAACAACTTCCAGCTCCAGCTTTCAGTTACATCTACCAGCTTTTTCTGTCAAACATACGCGTAGGTTAATTGGTTATGGATTTACTGGATTTGGATTGGTTATTTGGATACACCCAAATATTTAATAAGTATATGGTTTGGGTTTGGATTTTAAGTTTTCACTTTGAGGTTTGACCGAATACCTAAATAAATAAAGGGATTGCATTTTAATTTTTATAATATATTATATCATATAAATGCCTTGAAATAATTTATTTCATTTGAGTTTCTTTATAAATTACTAAATACGATAGTAATTCTTTAAAAGTTTTTGTGGATAAACAAAAGTTAAGTATTTATGTTTTTGAAGATTATACTGATATAATAGTTTTGGCAAATTGCTTGATTATTTTGTACCTAATATGAGTTATTAGAATTTGGAGATCTCGTGGCCAAGTGTATGTGACTAATGGTAAGTCTTGTATGTGTTTTTTGACAAATTTGTTAATATGATTTTACGGAGCTCGAACCAATTAACCTGATGATTAATCGGTTGGATTGGTTTGATTTAGTGTACTTCTGGTTTGAATTATGATCGGTTAATTTTTTTTCTAAAATTCAATTAAACCAAACCAACTAAATTTATAAAATGGACAATCGATCAATTGAACACCCATATTAAAAAGTATGTGAATATGATAATACCTACTTAAATAATGTTAAAGCATGTAATTAAGAAAAAAATAAACCAAAAGATGCAAAAAGTATTTTCAGCCGGGAAGAAACCGCGAGATAGCCCGCTAACACATTTGGCACGAAATTCAAAACCCTCAAATTCATCCCCAAAAATTCAACCCAGCCCGCCCTTTATTCCCCCAAATCTTATTTCACCATTTCTACATCTCCTGTCCCAGATTCAACATCAAGATTCAAGAAAGCTAACACTTTTATTCACTGCGTGTTCATCTCGTACTGTTCCAACATCTCACTCACTACCCCAAAACTTCAACTTATACGGGCAGGATCTTTTCGTCTACCTGTTAGGGTTTTTGTGTGTTTTGTTGAGCTGTTTGTGTGTTCATACACATACAAACATCCTGTCTGAATCCGAACACACACCGAGTCACTAATTTATTGACTTTCGTCCTTCCAATGGCGTCCGAGGTGGAAACCCTAGAAGGGAAAAAGCAAGAAGATGTTCCTAAAGTCGAAGAAGAAGAAGTGGAAGTGAAGGGCAAAGAGGAATCAGAGAAGGAAGACGAAGAAGAGCAAGAGACTAAAGAAAAAGAGAGCGACGGAGAAGAAGAAGAAGCTGAAGAAAGTAAAGGGTCTAGCAAAAGGGGGAGAAAAGACAGCGTGAAGAAGGGCGATGGTAGTTCGAAGAAAGTTAAGACCGATTTGAGTCCTAACGAACCCGTTACGCCGATTGAGAGGCCAACCAGGGAGAGGAAGACAGTTGAACGGTACACGGAGTCTATGAATCGGCTTTCTGTTACAAAACCTTTTTCCATTGAAAAGGTAACTGTAGATCTAAACTATCTGTTCATCGTTTTTATTGACTGTTAATTGACCAATTGTTAAAGTTTTTGCACGCGTTTGTATGGATTGATGCAGGGATCAGGCACTCAGCTTAAGGATATTCCAAACGGTACATGCTCTTACTGCCTATTTTGCTTAATTCGTGCAAGGATTGGCCAACTGTAAACATAAATCTTTATGCATATGAGTATTGTATGTCTTGTGTTGCTTTGGTGGTGGTTTGTATGATTTGCACATGCTTTGGTACCTTGATGTGTACACAGGGGAAGTGGGTTTTATTGCATTATATTGGAGATGGTACTTACGGGTATTAGGTTGTTAATATTCTTGCTATTTGTCTTTGTTCTTCAGTTTTCAGCCTTGTAATTAATCCATCTATTATGGACAATTGCTTGTGATTTATAGGTTTTGACCCCTCAACACCTATTGATATCTTCATGTTTCAATCTTTATTTCCTAAGAGCTTTCCCTGTTAGGCTCTTTGCTAATTTTTTTATCTCTTTCCTTGACCTGTGTAATATTTCAATTGTTCACAGATAATCACCCTTTAATAATTGCATGTCTCACACCTTTGTTTATCTTGATTTCTTCACACTTATAATTTATACCGTGTTCTCTAGTTTTATTTTAGAGAGAATAGAAGGGGTTTGGAAGGACATTAAAAACGGCATTCCCAAGTTTTTTAAGGAGAGAAGAGAAAGGATTTGAAGTGAAGATTTGATTAACTTTCTCTCTGAAACCCTTTTCTAAAAAGTGGGAAGATTTAGAAGGAAAGGAAATCATATTATCCGCAATCACAACAAATAACTATTAAAATAGGGGTGTTTTTGTAAAATGACCATTTTTTCTTTCCTTTCTCTCCAATTCTGGGAAAAAATAAAAATATTTTTCCCTCTCTTCATATCTTTTCTTTTCAACTCATGAGTAAGAAAAATTAAAATTTCTCTCCTTAATTTTCATTCTGATCGTTCCTCTTTATATTGCGAGCACATTCTCAATCTTCAAAGCTTAAAAGATTACTCTTCTGGTGCTTCTAGTTGTTGTTTCATGTCCTTTCTGGACTGTTAAATCTATGTACTGTACACGAATATTTTTCTCCTAATAATTGCATGTGTCATGCTTTGTATTTCCTTAGCTTCACCTTTAGTGTCTCCCTGTGCTGCTCTCCCATAAAAATTCTGCTTCCCAATGTCGTTTATTTTGTTTTCAGTCTGTCTTATGATATATGTTCAGACAGAAAGTTTGATATTTGTAATCAGGTGCTTTGACTTCTTGAAGCCTTGGTGGGTTCTACTGCTACCTCTATTACACAATCCCAGCTATGATATCACAATGTATCCATCGATTTATGTCATGCTTTTGAGGTGTGTGTTTTGATTGAAGTCAGTTGAGCCTGGGAGGCTGGGATGAATAGTTGGATGTGAGATTAAGTGCATTCAAAGTATATGGATAGTATGCTTGATTCCTATTAGAATAATAGAATGTATGGTTTTTGATTCTTATGATCTTGTAATTATTCTAATTAGGTACTTGTGGTATGTGGAGCACCTTACTTTAGTAGCTGCGTAATCTAAATTGTTAGGCTTTAAACTATTCCATAGATTCATCTTGTGCAGTGCACATGATTTCTAAATTGTTACTTGAGATTTGTAAATCACTACCTGGATATTCTTGTTAGTACCGTAGGAGTTTATGTTAAGAGGTGAAAGTATTACCTGTATGATCTTTTCCAACTACATAGTCTATTAGTCTGTTACTCTGTTTGATAACTTTTCAATTTGCACGCTCTTCGGTTTTGAGTTATAAATTTACACCCTTACAATAACTTTTCATCATTTGTTTCATTTCACAATGAGGTATGCAATATCTTGTAAAAAGAGCATGATATCAATATGAAATGAATATGTTTTTTTACATTTTTCTACACGTGTGCATATTGCTGCATCTCTAGTCCACCCAAATATTTTTTGAGATGGGCAAATATTTCAGTAACCTGTATCTTTTATCATCACATTCTATATTTGGTTAATCTAACTGTATTTGTTATTTTAGTGGCATACAAGCTGTCCAAGAGAAAAGCTGATGATAACTTGCAGTCTCTGCACACCATTCTTTTCAATAAACGAGGAAAGGTGGGAGATCATTATACTGAAAATTATACACATTTTGCATTTTCTGTTATTCTACTCATCTGATTTGTTGATTGCGATGAATATGTTTGCAGGTGAACATATTGAAGAAGAACATTGGCATGTTTTCTGGCTTTGTCTGGGCTGACGATGAGGTGAACCTCTTTTCTTCATTGAGTTATATTTCTGATGATATAATTTCTTTTCCAGTTATTTACTTCTACAATGAAAACTGGTTGGAGACAATAAAATTTATATAGTGTTGTCTGATTTACGTATGCAGCGGGAAAAACAGAGGACAAAGGTGAAAGAGAAGCTTGACAAATGCACTAAAGAACGGCTGTTTGATTTCTGTGACGTTCTAAATCTTCAAATTAACAAATCGTCTCTGAAGAAGGCAAGCATTCTTTTAAACATCATATAATTTGGACCATAGAATTTGTTACTTGTTCTGAACAGCAGGTAACTATGAGCATGCTTTCAGGAAGAGGTTTCGTTAAAATTGTTAGATTTTCTACAATCTCCGCATGTTACAACTGAAGTGCTGCTCGCTGAAAAAGAACAGGTTTGTTTTTCCTACGAAACTCAATCAATTTTCATTCGTAGTACAGTTTTGCAAAATCCATCTTTTATAAATGGATGAGGTATACATACAAGAATGGTGCAATCTAAGCTATAATATTGTCTTCATTGGTTTTATAGAAAGGTAAAAAACGAAAAGCCAAGTCAAGGAGGAGCAAAACCCCATCCACGGTTTGTGTTCATCACTACTTTTGAAATATGCACATGTGTCTACACACACTATTATGATGTGTATATGATTTCTGTATTTTGGTCTGTAGAAAAAATCTGGTGAGAAACGTAAACGTTCATCCAAGATTCAAGAAGAAAACAATGTGGATGAAGATGAAGGTTCTGAGAGTGAAGATGAAGGTTCTGAGGAGGAAGATGAAAAGAACACACCTTCAAAACCAGAAATTGAAGTAGAAGACAAGGAAGAAGGTGGTGGTGGTGATGATGATGATGAAGAACAGGAAGAGGAAGATGATGAAGAACCAGAAAAGGCTTCTTCAAAGAAGAATGTTAAGAAGGATTCTGCAACTAAGTCTGGGGAGAAATCTAAAGCTGTTAAAAAAGACGATGTTAAGTCACCCACGAAATCTAATAAGAAGTCTAAGAAAGATGGTGATATTTCTGGCAGTACACCTGGCTCAGTTTCTAAATCAAAGGTATCAGATAAGAAATCCAAGGAAGATAAGAGTAGCAAAAAGATCGAGACTAAAGGCTCTGCAAAGAAAGATTCTTCCAAGAAAGAGATCGTAAAAGATAAAGGTATGTAAATATACGTATACGTATATGTATGTCTCTCTCTCTCTATTATATATTTATGCATGTATGTAAGTACATATGTATGTTTAATATGTATTTTTTAAGGGTAACTTCATCTTACAAAATGGTATGTGGAAAATTCTACCAGTGTTGTAGAAGTCGGGCTAGGCGGCCAAGTACTTGGCGCCTAGTCGCTAGGCGGGCCTTAACCTTATAGAATAGTTGCTAGTCGGCCTCATTCCTCGGCCCAGATCAAAGTCGGGTCTGGGCGGTCCTAGTGGGGTCTGGGAGGTCAAGTTGGTCAAAGAAGTCAATTTTTTTTATTTTTAAATAATGGCAGCCACTTGAGTTCGACTTTTTTTTGGTTTGGATTTTGAGATTCCTTTTGTATTTAATTCTTGATTTCAGATTTCTTGAACAAGTTGGAAACTTGGAATTGGATATTTTTTTAGTTCACATTCATAGTTTACTGTCAAAGTGTCCATCTGTGATTATGTTCAAGACTTAAAGTTGGAATTGAACAATTATTTTAGTGTTTCTACTTTCTAAACATATGTTGTGGGTCTATGAACAATATATATATATATAGGGAAGGTTCTGTTGAGAACCAATATTAGTGTGAGAACCATGAGAACCAATCTTAGCGGTTCATTTTGGATAACGGAATTCATGGATGAAGAGCGTGGGGGGGTTGAGTTTGGCAAGGTGCATGTAAGGAATTCATGGTGGGCAATCCAATTGAAGGGGAAGGAATTGGATGGCTAAGATTGGTTCTTGCGGTTCTCGCAATAAAAACGGTTCGCAAATAAACTTTTCACTATATATATATATTTGACTATTTATGAACATATAGTATATAAATTTTGAAGTTTTTACATAAAAAAATCCAATCCGAGTACTCCCTGCCTAGGCCGAGTACTCGCTACTCCCTGCCTACCGCCCGGCTCCCGCCTAGCGACTTTTACATTTAAATTCTACTCATGCTAGCTTATAAGCTATATGTAAAGGGTTACATGTTGGAAATGCTTTTAGGTCAAGATATATAGTTTTTTCAAAGCGTTGGCTGTTGGATATTGTTGCAAAAACTACATGCTTAAAATAATGATCTAATTTTGTAAATAAAGAAATTTAGTATATATGTTTCACAATTACGTGTTAGACCTATCTGGCCTGATTTTTTAACTTACGTTTTTGATCTTATATGATTGACCTATTTTGTAAAAGACAACCGAATTGACCTGTTTATAAGTAATTGAGTTGATAATAAAAGGTATTTGCAACTTCTTTTTTGGCGTTTTGAAGGGTATGCGATATGGTTTAGATGTCATAACGGTATCCACCATTTTGCTCAGTGTCATGTTTCTTGCAGTCTTGTTCTCTTGCTCAGTGTCATGAATCTTTTTTCTATAGGTACAGGGAAAACCAACAAGAAGGTGAAGGCAGAACCGACTAAAGAAGAAATGCATGCAGTTGTAGTTAGCATCTTAAAAGAAGTTGACTTCAACACTGTAAGTAAATTTCATGTTCACTCTTTTTTACCTGTTAATCTGAAGTAGGCGATGTCACTAATGATATTTGTTTCTCTTTTCCTTTTTTTCCTCAAATGACGCAGGCAACGTTGTCTGATATCATCAAACAACTAGGTGTGTTAACTTTTCTTTTTCTACAATAAACATACAAGTATTGTGTAATGTTTGTCCAGCTGAGCCAATCCTTTTCCATCTTTTTAGGTACCCATTTTAGTCAGGATCTATTGCACAGAAAAGCGGAGGTGAAAGCCATAATCACTGATGTGATAAACAGCATGTCTGGTGATGAAGACGAGGAAGAAGAAGAAAAAGAAGCAGGTGGCAGTGATGAAGATGGTGATAACAGTGATTCATAGGCGATATAGGTGTTATCTATAAAAGGTTAGATAAAACATGTCTGACTAGGAAGACAAGAAGGCACAAATCCAAAGCGGGCTACCAGAAGTAATCAGTGTACAGCCAGTTTCTGTGCAGGATATACTAAAGTTGTCCTTTTAATGTGTTTTATAACTTTTAACTTGCATTATTTGTACCATAGATGAGTTGTTTCGATTGACACTTTTGCAGTTTTTTAGGTTTTTCTTATGCTGTTAAAGTTACAAATTTCTGATGAAGTGATTGGATTTTTAGCTTTTGGGTACTAAATTTGCATATTTGACATGAAATTTAGTTTGAGATTGTTATGAATGTGCAGCAAATAAGCACTCTTTTGGTGGTTGGTGTTCACAATTATGATATGCTGCTTTTAATGCTTGCTTCCATTTTTGGTTCCCCTGCTACTTGTAGGAAAAGCTGGAGCTCTACGTTTCTTAAAAAAGGTAGCAAAAAACTGTTAGCCGGATATAAAAAATTTGGGCAGCGATTCATTTGTCTGGTGTGGGCCGTGTATTCGGCTACATGTGGCTGGTCTGAAATGTTGGTGACCTAAATCAGGCATGATTAAGTTGAATGTAGAGGGGCTTCAGCTCTATTAGTCTTGAGAATTTTTTGATGTGATCTAAACTATGGTCAGCTGAGCTCATTTGGCGTGATCAGAAATATTTGTTTAGTTATTTACTAATCAACCCCTTTATCTAAAAAACTGAAATTATATGCGTGGGTAAGAAAGTTCATGAAGCAACCAAATCTTGGATGCCAACCCTCACCAACCATCCCTTTATTTTTGTACCCCTTTATAGTAGTAGTAGACTACCCACTCCCCCTTACCCCACA
Source organism: Dittrichia graveolens (assembly GCA_038502395.1). Classification (NCBI taxonomy): domain Eukaryota; kingdom Viridiplantae; phylum Streptophyta; class Magnoliopsida; order Asterales; family Asteraceae; genus Dittrichia; species Dittrichia graveolens. Next base: position 5,811,987 of record JARJIL010000004.1, on the reverse strand, counting down.
CCCACACCCACACCCACACCATGCAATGCAATTATTATATGATATTAACATTGTTGTAAAATTTTGTTAAAAATGTTTTCTGGTTTCTTATTTGCACAAGTTATGCAACAACTCATCATAGGTGATGTATTGTTGCAATTTCCCCTATTTCCATATTTGAAAAAAGAACCAAAAAAATAAATAAACATATCACTTAATTAGATATTTCAAGTCTTGTCCACCTTCTCTAATTATAATGAATACTTTGATCACAAGTCACTTTCAGTTTTTCTTGTTAACCAAAACCTTGTGTTGTTCATCTTCCTACCTTCTCTATCAACTCTATATAATACCCATGATTTCATCCTGATAAATATACTATTTTGGTTTCCCACTCCTATCTCTCAAAGCTAAGGCACCATTTGAGGTACACTACTCATGAAACAAACATGTTGTAGTATCATCATTTGCATGCTCAAACTCACACTTATCTTCACCACTTTAGTTTTATTCAAAATATATAACATTTTTGAAATCTTTTGATGGTTTAATAACAGGTTATTCAACAAATTTTGCTAAAATGGGAAGTACAGAGACCTACAACAACAACCAGGAGGTCGAACACAATCTCATTGTCACGAGGATAGGAGAACCGACACTTGTGAAACCCTACAAAGAAACAGAAAAGGGTTTGTACTTCCTCTCTAATTTGGACCAAAACATTGCGGTTATAGTACGCACCATTTACTGTTTTAAGTCGGAGGAAAAAGGGAATGAAACTGCTGTTGAGGTTATTAAGGATGCATTGTCTAAGGTTCTCGTTCATTACTACCCGACTGCCGGGAGGCTCACTATTAGCTCCGAGGGGAAGCTGATTGTCAATTGTAACGGTGAAGGTGCGGTTTTTGTAGAGGCCGAGGCTGATTGTAATATTGAAGATATTGGTGACCATACAAAGCCTGATCCAGTGACTCTTGGCAAGTTGGTTTATGACATTCCTAGTGCTAAAAACATTCTTGAGATTCCTCCCCTTGTTGTACAGGTTTGTTGTCAAATCTTTTATTCATTTCAACTTTTTGCAAGTATATGTCACAACCATATTGATGTGTGATAAACGGATATAGGGTTTAAAATAATAAATTAGAATTCTAGTATGTTTACCGGTGTAAAACGATTAAAAAAAAGCGCAACCGGTGAAAGTAAAATAGTATAAACCGTTAAATTTGATGGGTCATGGACTTATGCTTAATATTAAAAAAAAAAAATTAATACAAACGAAAAAAAAGACGTTTTACATGAAAAAAACATATTTTTAATGCACAATCATATCATATCATATAATAAATAATATAATCCTGTGCTTTATAAAATATATAATTTTGAAAAAAACATGTAAACATACGCTTTTTCTAAAATAACTCATATAGTAAAAATAGAATAATATAATTATCCGTTAATTTACATGGTTTCTACTACTATTCAAATACCAACCGATTGATATGGCTAATGACATATACTTTTTCAAACATGAAATTTATTGTGTAAGAGAAAAATTTAATCGAGAAGTATTTATAACATTATTAATATGGAGATTTTGATCATTTATATATTTTCTCAACTGTGAATTACGTAAATGTGAACTATAATTAACGATCATGACTTGATTTATCCAAAACAGCCTTTATTAATACGTCATTATTGAGTTGTTAGAATTATTAGCCATTGAATTATATTAATAAAGTTAAAGATTGGTTACAAAATGTTGAAATTCAAATTACTTGTTACTTACGCTTAATATATTTTTGACATTAAACTTAGCTTACAAAATTTTGATTCTGTTTCACGGTCCTAAAGTATATATGATCAATCAATGGACTATTAATGTCTATAACTTTTAATAAGTTTTTATGTTAAGAAAATTCGAAGTGGGTGCTAAAACTAAAATTTTCGAAACTTGGGTAGGTGACAAAATTCAGATGTGGGGGATTTGTGCTAGGACTGGGTATGAACCACAATCTCTTCGATGGGATTGCTGCCATGGAATTTATCAACTCTTGGAGTCGAACCGCCAGAGGCTTACCTCTAAAAGTTCCTCCCTTCCTCGACCGAACGATTCTCAAGGCCAGAAACCCCCCCGTCGTTGAGTTCTCTCATGATGAGTTCGCCGAGATCGAAGACGTATCCAACACCGCCGATCTCTACAAAGAAGAACTAGCTTACCGGTCATTCTGTTTCTCACCGGATGATCTCGAAAACCTTAAAATCAAAGCCACCGTAGACGGCGACATGCGGACCTGCACCACCTTCGAAGCCCTATCGGCTTTCGTCTGGAAAGCCAGAACTGAAGCGCTTAAAATGAAACCGGATCAGAAAACAAAACTCCTCTTCGCCGTCGACGGCCGCTCCAGATTCGATCCGCCGTTGCCTGAAGGGTATTCCGGCAACGGGATCGTGCTAACCAACTCTATATGCACAGCTGGAGAGCAGATAGAAAATCCGCTGTCGTACACCGTGAAGTTAGTTCACGATTCGGTGAAAATGATCACAGACGGTTATATGAGATCGGCGATTGATTACTTCGAGGTAACACGAGCTCGGCCGTCATTGGCGTCTACGCTGCTGATCACGACATGGTCGAAGCTATCATTTCACACGAACGATTTCGGTTGGGGTGAGCCGTTGATGTCAGGTCCGGTGGCGTTGCCTGAGAAAGAGGTGATTCTATTCTTATCGCATGGAGAACAGAGGAAAAGCGTTAATGTGTTGCTTGGATTGCCTGTTTCCGCCATGAAAACCTTTGAAGAACTCATGAAGCACGTCTAGATCTGCAATTCAAGGTTGTTTCATGGAGTTTGTGTCTATTGATATTATATCTGCTACTGTTACATCATTTTTATGTTTATTTTTACAGAATCCATATGGATTATCGTATATTAATGGAAGTTAAATTCACACAGAATTTGTATTGAAGATGTGGAAAAACTGAGATTTATAAATTATTATTTGTGTTATATCCAAAAAGTCTATTTTCGTGATAGCAAACAAGTAATTATGATCGGGGTTGTGATACATGTTGTAATTCAACATTTATTTTTATTAGTTGGTATCGGGATCTACTTTGTATCTATATACCTATAAGTAATCATGGGTGATAACTCTTACTTTTTCTGTTTTATATTCATTAACTAGACCTAATCGGATGAAATTGCGAGGATGTTAATTTTTTTTAACGACAGCGTATATTTTATTAATAGAAAAGGACCAAGAAGCTAGACTTACAAAATGAAAAAAGCGAAAGGCGATAGCGAAAAAGGAGAGCAACACCAATTTATCAATTCTATCTCATTCCTTGACTTTCAAATTTGCCAAAAAATAAGTAAAAATCACCGAATTATATACATGCAATTTGTAACCGCGTTAAGTTTGCCGTCTCACCCCATGAAAGAATTCGTTAAGTTTGTCACTATTTTCATTTTTGGTTATTTAGTTTTCAAACTTAAGTGGATGTCCATTACTTTCAAAGGTTAAGGTATCTCATATACATTGTATATGAGAGTAAATTATTATTTCATGTATATTCCTAATATTCCTTAAAAACAAAAGTCTTTGTTCCAAACCCTACTCCGTCAAAGAGATGGTTTCTCCATCTCATCTGATTTTCATAGGTCTCTTACGAATTAATATATGTATCTTTGGCTAGCTAGAGATATGACTGTCTATATTTTATATCCCGTATATCTTGCTTATGTGAGATGGAGTTATTATTGTTGTTGTGTTTTTAGATAGTATTGTTTAATATAGGAATGTAGTAACCACTTTTGGTTGTTATCTTTGAATATGGCGACGGCTTACTGTCCAAAGGGGATGGCAGGAAGAGTGGTAGCAACGGTATAGTAGAAGCTATGACTACAACAACATGAGTTATAACTACGGCATCGACGGTAGGAGATATGATTATATCACCAAGAGCAACAACTACGATGGAGGCAAGAGGCGCAACGTTAAAGAAAAAACAATATATTTTTATGTACAATGTGTTCCCGCTGCAGGAAGAGAGAGTAAAAAAAAGAAATTTGTCACTACTCATGGGGGATGACTGGTCACGAGGAAAAGAAATGCGGTGGTAGCGGATAAACAGCGGAAGAGAGAGAAAGTGGAGACATGATCAAAACCTTAAGGTTATAATACCATATAAAACAATAAAAAGTCTGTAGATATTATGTATTAGTATTACGTACATGTGCAATATCCATTTGCTAAACCCGCAAATGTAATCCTTATTATTCGAATTCGACCTAAAGGATTTAATTATTATTATCGTTGTGTTATATATATATATATATATATATATATTATATAGTGAAAAGTTCATTTGAGAATCGTTTTTATTGCGAGAACCGCGAAAACCAATCTTAGCCGTCCAATTCTCCCTCCTTCAATTGGATTGTCCACCCATGAATTCCTTACATGCACCATGCCACACTCAACCTCCCACACTCTTCATCCATTAATTCTATTATCCAAAATCAACGGCTAAGATTGGTTCTCGCAATAAAAACGGTTCTCAAATGAACCTTACCCATATTATATATATACTAGCATCGTACCCGCGCAATGCTGCGGAGTCGAATAGTTTTTGTTTTATAATATGTCGCTTTCAGAATTGTAATAATATGTTATTCGCAAAATTCAATGTCACAAAAAAATTTCTTTAGCAACATGTCCCATTTTTTTTCAAATTTTCTTTTATTTGCATAAACTATTTTATTAATTTTAAAAATAAAATCTAAAAGACATTAAAATAAGGAAAAAAAATCATATTTGTGAAATAAGGATAGAGAAGTTAATAAGATATTAGAAATTATGTTGTTATGAGTGTATAATTATGTTTGTGCATGTGAGGGTATATTTTAATTGAATAAAAAGTTAAAGTAAATTAGGAGAGAGATTAGAATGGTTAAAGATTGAGTGAATGAGATTAAGTTAAATAGAATGAAAGACCAAGATTTTGTTTTGATTGAATTTTAAGAAGTCTTAAAATTAAAGAGGAGAAAGAGTGTTAAATGCTTTATATAATAGTATAGATACATACATATTTATAGCGGTCAAATGTAATAAAGAAGGTCAATGTTACTTGGGTCTTGACGGGCTTAACTTAATTAATCCTATAAGAGTTTAGATGTTAGCCACTTAGGCCTAGTGTAGGAAGGCGTAAAGAGGTTACGTGGGCTTTGGCTTGGGATAGGGTATAAATACACAAATTAGGACACAATTTTCCAGATAGTGTTACTGTAGCTTGAGGCCTCTGTGTGCTTGTGGTTTAGCTACCGAGAGGAAGCCAAGGGAGGAGATCAAGATTTGGACTCAAGTCATCAAGGGGAACCTCAGGTTAGCATCTATAATCCTCATTGAGCTTGTAGAAGTTGATTTATAAGGATTTAGTTGTGACTTGTGAGTGGTGGAGTTTAATTAATTGAGTCTTTTCTTCCCTGTCGAGCTGCTCGACTAGACCAAGAACAAATAAAACTGGAACTGGATCATCTTTTAACATAGATGGAATTAAACATTTCAGTAATGATTATAAGTGCTGTATGAACTATTTAGAATTATAATATGTGGCTTTGAGCTGAGTTGGCAAGTTGTGGGTGCCTGTTTATGGCTTTCCAACCAAACGACGAAAACAAGGAAAGAAATGGGGTTCAGTCCACTAATCCTCCATAAAAACTCAGATTAACTTGGTAGTTTAGAACCAAATCGTAGTTACGAATTTCATATGTAATATATGTAAACTAGCTTAACACCCCGTGTTTATACACGGGGATGAAGTAAATTTTAAATATTTTTCTTATTAAACAATACTAACATGTATAGTATAACAATTGTAAATCATACAAAAAGTAGAAGAATGTTCAATATAGTCCATAATTAATTTATAGTCCTGAGGGACTAATCTTAGCCTTTAGATCAATAACATCAATGGTCCAGATTAAATTTTTAAAAATTTGGGCGGAATGATATTTTCGTAATTCTCGTAATTCACATGTGATTGTATACTGAATCACATGTGATTGAATATTAAAATTTTAGGGCTAAGTTTTTTAAATAAACTTTATTGAACACAACTCACAAAAAATAATCAAATATAACAAAGAAATAAGACAACGAAGTTGATATGTTATGGCGCCATTTTCGAGTATTGATTCCCAAAATAAAAATAATATCATAAATAGGATAAAGAAAATTCAATGTTTTAATTTAATCAGACTAGTCTACGTGTTTAAATAAATAACTACGATAAAATGTATTTATTAAATTATTTGAATAAATTTTTTTGTTAAAATATTTTAATGTTAATAAACTAAATCACTTAAAAATGAAACTTTAATAATATGCAAGGCATAAGGTTTTTAATATAAAAATAACCAATTCAAAGGCATTTAAGAAAATAAATAGACATTATTGGTGAAAAATATGATGATGACATCATAACCCTATTATTTTATCAAAGATTAAAGATTAAGTGCGCTCAATATCTTTCCGTGCCTATTCTTGCACCGACTTGAACTTTTTACGTTTATCATCTTGTGGGCACGTAAATGATTTTACAAAAGTAGTCCTCTCCGGATATATCTCATTAGCTAGATAATATCCGTGCTTGTAGGTGACTCTGTTCATCTCAAATGAACACTCGGGTACTTTTCCGTCATAGATTTAATTGAAGATAGGTGACAGATTGAGAACATTGATGTTGTTATTGTAACTCGCTACACCGAAGTATGCGTGCCAGATTCACAGTTCATGTGAGGCCACCGTCTCTAGCATTATTGTCAGGTGTTCATGATCACCTCTCATGAACTGACCCTGCCATGCAACCGGACAATTTGCCCACGCCTAATAAGTACAATTTACGCCGCTGAGCATGATGGGAAATCCGTTCTTTTCTTCATGCGCGGTGTATAATTGCTGAATATCACCATAAGTAGGCTCACGTAAATATTACCTACCATAAAGTTCAACAATAGGTGTAAGCAATCTCGTGACATTTTCTCTCCCATCCTCAAATACTCGTCAAGTGAGTCGGTGGCTACTCCATACTTCAATTACCGAATAGCAAAAGTACACATTTGTATCGGAGAAAAACCTTTTTCCCTTTGGCGTCCCACTGCTGTATAAAATACTCGTACCCTGCTTCTAAATCACTAACTATTCGTTCGAATAGTTCTCTACTCATCGGAACTGCCGTCTAAATATCTCCGCCGAATAAACACGATTATCGCCAAAATAGTCATGTAAAAGCTGTTCGTTTGCAGCTACCTGACATCTTTCTATGTTCCCACTTCTGACTCTTGTTGATGACTCCACGGTGTTACCCAAAATCATGTCTTCCGCCTCTCGAACCAACCCTATAAAAGTTTCATCTTCCTACCGGATGAGCTCATTGGTTGATATGGAATCCAACGATGTGGGTTGTGCTGAATCCGTATTTTTAAATTTTTTTTGAAAGTAGTAGTTATAGGGGAGAAAGAAGGAAAAAAGGAATATATTTTAGAACCGTTGTTCAACGGTTAAAATGTAAATTAAAAAAAAAAGATTCGAGTTGGATGGGTTGGGGGAGCCGAGAGGTAACCCGAATGGGGGGCCCGTCGTGGTGTTCCCGAGTCACCCGAGCCAAGCCGATGAACCCGGACTCTCTTTGGGTGAGGCGCTACAGATTGTCTAATGGGTATTGACATATTTATATACTTGGGCAGGATCATCGATCTTATATTACATCATAAGGACCAGTTTGTTTTGCAGAATTTAAAGGAATGTAATTGATTTAATTTTTATCAAGCTCAACTATGAAATGAATTTTCCATTACTTGAGGGAATGTAAACATCCCAAAAAATAAGATTTCACTTAATAACAAATTTATCAAATGCAATTCAACACGGAATTTGATTTCAATTCAATTCTATTTCATTCCTTCGAATTCTGTAAAACAAACTAGACTTAAAATCATTTTGTCTAATACTTCCTACCATATAACACTAGCAAGTTTTTTGAATACTTTTTTGAAAGGAATTTTCCCCGTTAGGCCTCATCTAAAGGGGTCGAACATTTGTTTGATTAGATGTATCCAACCTAATCGTTATAGTGACTATTTCTTTACCACCCATGACCATCCTTGATTGAAACATCATGAAGACTAAAACCCTATAATAAGTTACATTAACAAGCTCAAATGTTCACTTAAACTCGCAAACATAAGGAGCATTATTTTCATAAAAAAAAGAGTCTTGATTATGAATAATATATATTATTAATGCAAGTAGCCAATTAAAAGTCCATTTGTATATTAGTCAAACTTAGCCAAAGAGAATAACAAAAAACCGCATCCAACTCTTAGCTCAAAGTCTACTCAATAAGTTAATAAGTGCGTGCAGCCCTCCAAAAGGCGCAAATAGCATTAAAATACCAAATTAAGCCTTATTAGTCATCTTGATCGACCAACTTACAACATAAAACCACACCTACCGGTGTTACGATGTTGTCGTCTAGCTAGCTTGCTCCCATAATTATTTTCTGTTTTCGCACTGTTTAAGTTTCATAGGTCAAACATGCACTTTGCTTTATTACATCGGATTTCATCAAACAATTTTTTAAACAATGAACACACACACCTAATCTACGTTTATATTTACAACAAGACTTGAATCTTCAAACTCAAGAAGAATAAACACTTAATTTGATACCGCTAGTCAAAAGGCTTTTAATATTGGTGATTGAGCATTTAGTTTGTGTTAATTAAATTTCATCATTACTATCAAATTAACTTTCAAAAAGACCGATCAACGGTAGTAAAAAGCGCAACTTGTCACTAAATTCTAATCATAATTATCAACCCGGCCACTCAACTAGAAGGGAAATCCTTTTGAACATCAATAATCACATTGCGATTCAACATAATAATGATGAGAAATTTAGCAAGAAAAAAAATAATATATATGTAGAAAATATATACGTACACATACATTATTATTATAATAATATATGGTTTTAATTATCTTAGAATTGAATATCATTCCTCGATCGTAATATATAGATCGAGAAAATCTGTTGTGAAGAATTTACATGGTCTCATAATTAAGAAGTACGTACTATATATTAATATAGTACGTAAGAGAACTGTTTTTCGTACGAGAACCGCGAGAACCATTCTTAGTCGTTCAATATCCCCTCCTTCAATTGGATTACCCACCCATGAATTCCTCACATGCACTCTGCTACACTCAATCCCCTCACGCTCTTTATCCATGAATTCCATTATTCAAAATGATCGAACGGCCAATATTGGTTCTCGCAGTTCTCGTACGAAAAACAGTTCTCGTTTGAACTCTCCCCTATATACGAGTTAGCAGGGGCGGAGCTAGGATTTCTAAATAGGGGGGAGCTCGTATAGTAATAATATTCATCATATATGAATAACGTATAAAGTTTGATTACTTTGTAAGATAAATAAATAATAGAAGTCCATTTAAAGCCAAGAAATTACGTGTTAAAATAATACTTAAAATCAATCGTTTTGTCATTAATTAACATGCTTGTAACAAATATTAAATAAAACAATATTTCGGATCATAAAAATTAAAATAATAACGATTTAATTCGATGACGTTAATTCATGATTTGTGATTTAATAATTCAATAACAAAAAGAATTGTTCAATGCAAACTCTTGACTCTTGATTCCAATAACAGAAGATTCTTTATTATATTAAATTTTATAATTCAATACTATAAACTAGATAGTAAAATAGGTTATTCCCATTTTTTCTAGTTTTCAAATTCTTTGATGGTTTGGTTTTGATATAATCAAAAACAACATTTACATTTAAATTAATAAGATACAAAGGTAGAATTGCAAAACAAAGAATAAAATAACAATCGATGAATTGGAAGCGGAGTATATTTTTATGAAAAACAATTTGAGAAAAAGTGAATAAAATAAGAAAACCTTCAAACCCTTAAAGTAGAATGCTCATTCAGCCTTCATTGTTTATTTTGGTGTTATAGGCTTTTAATTTATTTGGGGATGAATTTAATAAAAAGTTGTCCGACTTGTCTTATAATATACTAAGACTTTAGGCTAATTAGGGGGGGCCAAGCACCCTTCAGCTCCCCTCTGTCTCCGCCTCTGTGAGTTAGTATCAAATCAAGAGATCTTCGCAACAACATGCATGCATGGGCTAGCTGCGTTATTATAATATCGATCTGTTGCAATGAACTTCAAGTAGGCTGGGCTCAAACTCGCACGTTTATATATAAGCTTGACGTACTCGATCAAAGCCAGCTAGCTTTAATTTGTGGAATGAAACATGCATGTACGTATAATTAACCTTTCTCATTTATAATACTGATCCATATATATATATATATATATATATATATATATAGGGATGAGATCAAATAAAAAGAAAATTAAAGTAAAAAGTGTAAAAAGAATTATTATTTGATCATTTTTCGGTATATATATCAACTGATAATCGTTAGTTCATCATCTTTATTGATTAAAACTAGTTCTTCATCAATTTCTTTTTGATGAATCCAACATACTCATTTGAGAACCGTTTTTATTGTGAGAACTGCGAGAACCAATCTTAGCCGTTTATTTTGGATAATAAAATTCACGGATGAAGAGCGTGGAGGGATTGAGTTTCATATTGTTTACGTACGTACGTACTACCCTAATATACTAATTAATTCTCACTCTGAAAACGCAGATCGATCTAAATGCTCTCCACGAGACATCAATAACAGGGTCTGCCCATGGGTGGTAGTGGTACCGTCCACACCGGCCGGGCAATATGGTCCCTTGCAGCTTCCATTTAAATTTTACTATATAAAGTGAAATTATATAGGATTTTTTTAATAAATAAATTCAATAAATATAAAACTATGGATGGAAAATCAGATAGATTGAGATATACAAAAGTCAAAAGATGCTATTTATATATATATATACGTAGAATTGGATCGAATATAAGTGGAAGACCAAAGAAGAACACAGTTTGGACTTGGTTTTGTGAATGTGAAGATTGCTCGATCGATGTTGGTCACCCGGCCAATTGAGTTTTGAATTTAATTTTTCCACACACAAAAACTGACTTGGTAAACTATTAATTAATATTGGATATATATATATATATATATATATATATATAATCAAGTGGTTAATCTGTCGGCGATGGGTTCATTAGTTGTTACAAGTTTCTCATGTTTTAGCAAAGAAGTCAATTCTATTAATTAATTTAGCTACAAATTATTGATAAAGAAAAGCACAAGTCAAGTAATTTTTTTTTGATAGAAATATTGGTGGTGAAGAATAAGAAGATGGAGACCGGATCCAATAATAATATTTCCGCCCATAGAAATGCATCTACTATTTATATAGAAAAACAGGTAATTACTGTTCAATCCTTAATGAAACTGTAAATCTAATACTTAATGATATTACCTTGGAATATTTAACACTCCATCGCCAATTAATAATTTTTTTGTGTGTCTAAAGGATATGTATATATATATATATATATATATAGTGTTAAAAGCTTGTTTATTATTTTTGAAGATATTTAAAGTTGTTAAGGTTAAATACCAGAGTTTTACGAGGCCTTTAATTAGACGGAAAAAGGTAGCTTAGTTTGGAAAACGTGCAGTTTGAGGTGAGCGGAGCAGGAATTAATTAATACCATCCCACTCCTTCAATCTCTAAAACACCGGCCAAGAATATATGAATTAATCGAGGGTTTTCTTTCATTCATTTGTCTTGTTGCCCGCCCGGGATAGCAGCATATCTGCATTTATTGGAACAATTAATCTACTTGTAATTGCTGCTCAAAGCTTTGATATATTGTTTCTTCATTCAATTCTTTTATGTTGGTCTTTATATAGTATGTTATTTGATATTAAAATTATATATCAAATAATCAGAGTTTTAACATTTGACAGAATATGTTAATTTATAAAATAACGATAAAAACAACAAAGTTACATTTTATATCTTTATATATATATATATACATATATGTATATGTCTGTTCTTAAAAAAATAAAGATATATGATTTTTATTTCTAAATTATCGTTAGTCAATAAAATTTCATATGGATTGATAAACTTTTAACAATTGTATTTGTGTGAGAGATTATGTTGGTGTAGCTGTTGAGGTATGCTGATGTAGGAGATTGTATTTGTTAACTCAATCAATCATCATTACTTAAAATATGTAGTCTTAAAAAGTTGAGTAAAAAGTATGTTAAAATACTAATATAGCTAAGCTATGTTGAAATTTAATTTATTTTCTTTATATATAATTGTTGTGGAAGGTTTAATTATAAGTATGTTATATAAGGATCTAATTAATTCTATATTTCTATTTAGTAGTTTCATTTTATTTTATGAGAGATAAATTAGTAATTTTAAATTATTTAAAATTAAGAGATCAATACAACAAAGTAATGTAGCGCATCATAATTTTATTTTATTTATAGGTCATTTAAAAAAATGAGAAATGTTGACTAATTCGAGCTTTAGATTATTTACTTTATGATTTATACGTATTTTCTAATAATTAATTTATAATATTCAAAATGAAAGATTTAGCTATAAAAATATTTTTTTATAATTAGATTAATTTGCGTTAACTTAATTTTTTTAAAACTTATAATGAAATGTTGTGTTTTTAAGATACATAATATCAAATCGTTACGAATCTATTTAATAGTTTTTTATTGATATTTCTTATTCGAACATTATGGTGTGCTTTTTACGGAGTTTAGCGTGATTTATTATCATTAATTGTTGTTGCTTTTTTTTCTTATAGAATTTATGAATGTTTATAAATCTTACGATAATTATCACTCAAGAAAGATAAAATATCTCATTCATAAAATTTGTATATTTTTAAAATAATTTGAAATCTTGAAACATTCAATAAGTTTGAAATAGAGAGTGAGAATGTAATATATTTATTTTTACTTTATATGAGAATAATATATTGGTACATACATAAGATTGTAATTAGAAAACACGTGAAAAATAAATGTTAAAAATAATTAAAAGTTCTTTTATTCTTCACCATTTCCATACATAAGATTGCACCTAGAATTAATTTTGCTATTAACACGTAATTATATGCACTTTAAACTATAAAAATATAGCCTTGACTTTGTTAACTATGTATCAGCATATGGGTAAAACATTGAATTTCCTTTAAGAAAAATTATTTGTTACACTACTATAAATAGAAATATTAAGTTTCCTATTATTGTGATTCTCATACCGTTAAAAAGAAATGATTACATTAGATATGGAAAGGGTTGAAGGGTAGTTTAATAACTTTAAAACACTTAAATTTTAATAGTTTAAGCAAAAAGGTGTAATTGATTTATTATTATATATATAGTATATATATAATGGATTGTGACATCATCTTCATTGATTAAAAGTAATTCTGTCAATCAAAACCCTTTAATTAATAAAACTTTTAATTTTTCATTGTTTGCTTAGAGATTGTGATATCATCTTCCTTAATTAAAGGTGACTCAACTAACTAAAACTCTTTAATTAATCAAAATTTAAATTTTCATTGTTTGCTTACGTCATGACATGCTAAACAAAAAATTGGGCACAAATCATACCATTAATTGGGTAACACATATTCTAAATAAAGATATGGTTTTAATTTGGTTTCATCCTATGACCCTTTCTTGCATCTCAAACTCATCTCCTTTCATAGTTGATGGAGTCCTTTTTTTCTTTTTCAAATATCGTTCTCTTCACAATTCAAGTATTAGATCTTTTGATTAATGACATTTTAATCAATTTTGTTTCTTGAGTATGCATGACCTCGGGTTGGACGGGCTAATAAATAAAATCTATATTAAACAATAATGCATTTTTTGTTGTTCAATGTTCGAACTAGATTATTGAGTTTGATTATTGATATCAAAACATTAAATGTATATGTTATATGTTATGTATATGTTTTTCGGTTGTTTATAGTTTTTGATTCTTAATATTATTTTAGATGTGTTAATTAATTATTACTTTTTATTAATTTTGATTCCTGGGTACGTATGAGAAATTTATAATTTTGATGATTATTAATACCGTGTTGTTTTTTTATAGACATTTTATGTGTTTAATATGCTCTTTGTTTTTTTTGATGATTTTTAATATTATTTTGTTTTAGACATTCAATCGGTTAAAGTTTTCATTAGAAAGTTTTATATTTTTGATGATTATTAATGTTGTATATGGGATTCTATTTTGTTAACTAAAATTGTGTAGATCTTTATGATTCATTTACACAGTGTAAGAGTTGTTGTATAATAGCTATGAGTTGTTATACCTTATGTATATGAAGTAAAATTTTGCTATAAATATGGTCAATGTACATTATAATATATATATTCACTTAATAAACTTCAAATTTTGTATGGATATCCGATTTTTAATAAATTCATCCCTTTTTTATTAATTTTTATATCACCATGTATTATTTACAAATCTTCTTTTATTATTTCCGTTTTTAGTCGTTTAATACCTGTTTCTTTTTTGTAAATTAAATTATTTAAATAAGTGAGATAATAAAATGAATATTTGATTTAGTGAACTTCTTGGATCATTAGAAATTTATTGGGCTTTTAGAAGGTAGTTATAATTTTTATTGGGTTATTAAGAGAAATGATGGGAACCGGTTGATGGACTAAGTTAAAATAAACAACATCTTGCTTAAGGATTGTGGGCTAAGGTAAATAAAAGTGATTTTCTTGTTTTCAGTTTAATGGGCTCTTAAAGGATTAAAGGGGCTTGGGCTTAAGACTAAGGAAGGTATAAATATGAATTTAGGGCACCACTCCCTAGGTATATGTTGTAGCCACCCCCACCCTCCTTCTTGAGAGAGAACCCTGCGTGTGTGGTATTTATGGCCGAGACCAAGGAAGCAGTGAGCATCATTGTTTTACTTCGTTGTTTTTCTCAAGAATTATCAGGTTATAATCCTAACTCCTTAGCTCCTTATGAATGATTATCAGTGGCTGTTATCATTAACTGGTTTACATATTTGATTTTGGGTTGTTCTTATTTGTTCTATGGTCGGTATAAACCGAGAACAAAAGTTGAATATAAGGTATTAAAATATTGATGAAAATGGAATTAAACTTGAAGGAATGATTAAATGGGTGTAAGCAACCTAATGAATCAAAAATGGATAAAAATAGTGAAGTTTTGAGAGATTTGCATATCTAAAGGGCATCGACAGTGTATGTTTCATAGATGGACTGTTCTTGTGTGCTTATAATCGCTAATTAGCAAGAAATTGGAATTGCAAATTAAGGGTAGGAGCGAGATCACAAACTATTTGCATATGTATGGACTTAATTTAATCGTTAATTGGCCTTATGATCAGAATCACAAACTGGGCCTTAAGCCTAGTAATCTCAAATCAATGATAATGTTCAAAACGCAAATTAAGTTGCGAGATAATAAGGTTGGGCTTAATCGCAAACTAGTTAATTATGTGGAATTGCAAATTAGGCATAATATTGAGAATCACAAATCAACCATTTGTACTTCTATAGAATCGCAAATTGTGTGTCAATGGGAGATGATGTGAAATCTCAAACCATTGTGGCTAGCTGAATTGCAAATTGGTTCTAGACCTTGAATCGTAAATCGACACTCTACCGAATCGCAAAATGGCTTTGATAGAGGGGATCACAAATTGTTTAATAGCTATGAATCACAAACTGATCTAAACATTTGAATCAAAAATTGGGCCTCTAGGCCCAATCACAAAATGAAGGTCAGAAAAGTAATCGCTAATTAGTTAAATAAAGTGAATCACAAAACTATATGATGAGGCTTAATGCAATCGCAAATTTGGGTTGAGCACTCAATTGCGAACCACTAGTAATATTTAGCTGTTAAGTTAGAATTTAGTGTTAATATAGTGGAACCGTGTTTGTATGTTCTCGCTGATATTACGTAACTGTTTGCTGAAGTACTATTGTTACTGTAATCACTATGTTGCTGATAAGGTGAGTTATCACTTACTCCTTATACTGTGACGACTGTTCATGTGCGATGACGTAGTATGATATGTGTTGTGTTATTTATTTGCTGTTGGACGCTTGTCATTTAAGTGCACCTGGGCGCTAGTTATTTATGTGTAGCTAGGCACTTACCTGCATGTGTGGTGATAGTTGATGTTGAGGTGATGTACTTGTTATCTGAATACGTATTATCTCGTATAATGTGCAAGTACTATGTTAGCTCTCTAAACTTTATGCTTACCCGTGTGGATTTAATGTTTTCAAGACCGTCTCATGAAGACAAGGGCAATGCGCCGATGTGACAACAGATTTTCCGTAACTAAACTACTCTGATATTTTTAATTATAATAGTGATTTATTATTTGACTGTAAGTCCCGTGTGTTGGGCAGGTAACGGTTGATATACAATGAATGTTGCCTATAAAGAGGTTCTACAAATAATATAATGATGGTCTTATGTATTAATTTATGTTTTAATAGATTTACCCTTCTTTTATGTGATTTTATACCAATGTATGAATTTTATAATTTTTTTTACTATACATATTTGTAACACCGTAAATTGTCAAGTCATTTTTTTTAAATTGCTGCGGAAGCGTTAACTGATTTCATTTAAACAAATACAAAGTACAAAGTACTGTTTACAAACATCACGTCAAGTTGTGTTACAAAATATTTATAAACAAGGCTCATCTCTTCTCAAAACATAATATCAGAGTGTTGGTCAAATTTCCCTTTCCCACAAACAAGGCTACACAGCGAAACCTACAAAAAGCAATCAACCGAGGGGAATTAGCACAAAGCTAAGTGAATGGAAGCTACAAACAAGCATCCACAATCAACAAGCACAAGCAATACCATCCGATCAAACATACAGATCTCAAACAGATCAAACCATAATCACAAACCAATCCAACCTCTAGAGGAACGGCGGTTCTGCAAAACCTGCAACCGATGCGGGCCAAAGCAAAGGTTTAGCGATAGCTATTTGCTACTTGGTACAGTTAAACCCCTTATGTTGCAACAAATGCATAGAAGATCTAGAACTGTGCAACCAATAGCAGATAGCCCAGCCCAACACATACAATAGCTGACCCTTAACCATGTACGCATATCGTTAACCATACGTACAAATCTCGCCACATGCACATATCATTAACCATGTACACTGGTCACACAACAATCCAAACGATCTCAATCAACAAGCAACAATCGAATATCAACGAAAACAATCAACACAGTCTATCAACACATATCAAGTAACACTTGTAATCCTGGCAAATTAGACTAGACAGTCTATCATGGTATCTCAGACTAAACAGTCTATCATGACATTTCAGACTAAACAATCTATCATGACATCTTAGACTAAACAGTCTATCATAGCGAAAGAATATCTCAAATTATGCAATCATAAACGTTACCACCAACACCACTCGTGAGTACACTTCCACTCACCCCAGTCCTCGTTCCCGTCTGCTCAGTTGTCTAATATCACCGAGTCTTTGCAAATCCTGAGAACACAACAAACTGAAGTCAATCTCTGACTCATAAATATATATCCATAATATATATTTATATCTCTATATAACTTGTAAACAATGTAAAATAATCATACAAATAATAACCCATCACATCCCACACAAGTACAAAGCAAAACAAATAAGTTTCCTGAATTGAGCCTGTCGCGCCGCGACACTAGCGGATTTGGGTTCCGGATTTGAGTATCGGATTTCGGGTAGCGGATTTCTGGGTTTCGGATTTTGCATTAGTCGGATTTTCAAGGACCCGGATTTCTTGGGGTCGCACCGCGACACGTAATTTTTCAGATCCTCTTCCTCTTGAACTGTCGGATTTCCAGTAAACCACACATATATATCTCATCATCCTTTTAACTCAATTAGAACACTTTTAACATACGTACAACCTCATATAACATCTTTGCACACATCATAAACATCATAAACCTTTGTAAATCATCAAACACATAAAATCCATTTAACACTTTTTGAGCTTCATACTCCTACAATGGTGGTTCTTCATTTAAACATGTATTTCAAGGCATATCCAGATACATAATATCAAGCCATAAACACATACTAACCTTCAGTTTGATTTATCTATCCACAAATCTCTAACTTGAAATTCCAAGTCTTGTTCTTTCTTGAGAGGTTTCTTCAAAGGTGGTTAAACACACAAGACTTGGAATTTCAAGTTAGAGATTTGTGGATAGATAAATCAAACTGAAGGTGGCTAAATCCATTTCTTTCACATAATCAACTTACGCAAATTGAATACGAATCACCTGCCGCTAGCCCGTTAATCAACTAGCCCGGGTTTGCGAATGTTACAATATTAATAGTATTTCACATTGTAAATATTTAAAATTTACATCGATTATCTCTGTATTTATACATATGGTATTAAGCTAGTTAATTTTATAAGATTTGTATTAAGGGGTTATTATGTACGTAATATTATAGAATTTACAATTGATTTGTAAAATCACGTTTTGATTAGGGTAGGTGAGAGGTGATTATGAAAGTATGCATTTTACCTGTTAAAATATTGACCAAGTTATTGTCCATAAATCTCAATCTCTATTATTATTATTATTATTCTTATTATTATTATTATTATTATTATTATTATTATTATTATTATTATTATTATTATTATTGTGGGTTGTTTTTCTTATTATATGTTACCCTAATATATACACACGTCAGTAATTAGTGCCGTCACCCATGGTCGCTATTTGAAGGAGAGGAGGGTTCGTTCATGCACTTAACAAGGGCACGGGTCTTCACCAAATTACAATATGTCCACTTGTTTTTCTCCTACTAACCCTTCCATTATTTAATATAAAACACACACACACACTACGTAATTTTTTTTTAAATTTTAGATTACTTTTATTATTTTGCTAGGTAAAAATGTCAAAAGAGAACTATTTTTCTTAACTAATACGGAATGGGCACCTGCCCCTATGATGGATCGGGCTTCCTCTCTCTATATATGTTTTTTATTATTATAGTTTTTTGAGCAGAAAAAATCGAAATCGAATTCGATACCAAACCAATATTGCAATCGATGGTTTTGGTTTTCAAAATTCAAAAACCGACTTTTTCAGTTTGGTTTTGGTTTTGGTTTTTACAATTTCAAAAACTGAAAAAACTAAACCGAACCGTTCCAATAGGCAACATTGTAAACATACATGTTCAAAAAATCAAATACTTTATGACTTTCCCACTTACATAGATGCCCCCCATTTACATTAGTGTTTCACCAAAGAGGTATTACATTAATTCAAATCTCCTTAGCTTTTGCAGCTTTGTTTGGTCATTGGACTACTTGATTGAGTTCGCCTGTATCACTTTATTTTGAGTCGATGAGTTCACCTCTTCTCGATTTTATCCATTTTCACTTAATATAGAAATCCATTTCTAGTTGCTTATCTCAATTTTCATATTCTAGTTTTTTGAGTTAAATGCAATTCATCTGGAGTTGGTTATCCATTTCTAGTTGCTTATCTCAATTTTCATATTCTAGTTTTTTGAGTTAAATGCAGTTCATCTAGAGTTGGTTATTCATCTTGATTTTCAGTTTTGCTAATATGTTATTTATCGATTTGCTTTGAGTTTTGATTTGTTTCAACTTTGGCTTTAAAATTTAAACATATAAGAGTCATATTGCTTGTATCAATTGCAATATATAGCTTGAATTAGGTAACACACATCTTAATCATAATGTTTTTAAATATAGCTTCAATCCCGTTTAAGTTCATAGTTTTATAATAACGAGTGTATGATTTTGTAACGCCCCAAAATCTTAAATAAAGTAAAATTCTGATAATAAAAGTATTTTAGAAATAAAAGTAGTTTACACAAAGCGGAAGCTAAAGCTATCACTGAACCCTCTAGTTCAGTTACAAAAGTTGTACTAAATATTTACAATAAAGATTTGCTTTCACAAAATACAACCAGGCGTTAGTTTTCAAAATACAAATTTACTCCTAAATCACAACCTCTGTCAAACTGGGGCCTTGCCCTTAGAGGAATCACGCCCTGCAAAACAACAGTATGCAGTATCTGATAAGCCACAAGGCTTAGTGAGAAAACTAAACTGTAAATCATATAAGCATGCGCATACACATATACGAATGCTGTAACAGTTCTTATGGATACAATACTGCACCATCTTAGCATCCGCCAAAAAGGCTAAAATGTTACCCGTAGCAACTACTGCACAAAGCAGCGTGCTACAGCTCTCTCTCTGGTGATCCTCGATCAATAATATATCACATTGCAATGTACCACACACATATCACAGTATGAATTAGAGTTCAGAAAACTCACCTCAGCAACTAGTATCACACAGATATAAGTCAGATAACTCAGTACACGTTAAACAGTAATCCCTACAATTATATAATCACATAATCAAGAGATGTACTAATTAACACTTAACAAATAAAACAAGGCAGGGGACCTACACGGGCCGTGTACCCCTACACGGGCCGTGTCTTAAGCACTCTACACGACCACACCTGGCCACATGGCCAGTGTTGTCCACGTTACCTACACGGGCCGTGTACACTACACACTACACGACCATGTCTCATCTACATGGACGATGTTGACAACTCACCTACACGGGCCGTGTGCCTTCACACGGGCCGTGTACCTAAATCTCTACACGACCATGTATACCAACATGGCCCTGTGACCGCCTTCTACACTACACGGCCGTGTACCGCTACACGGGCCGTGTACTCTACAGACCAACCGACTGTTTTTCATAACAGTTGGTGTTCTAAGCCACAAAACCGACTAAAAACACATAAAACTCTACTGGGGTGTTTTCCTACACCCCTAAACAACATATAAACTGACCATAACATTAAATACAAGCTAGAAGCATGATTCACCATTGAATCACCTTAAAACCCACTAAAACACCAAGAACAACTAGCAAAGAGAGCTTACCTCAACTTGTATACACTAGAAACAGATAAAGATCACTTGTCCTCTGCTCTCCTTGCTCAAAAACTCAAAGAACTCTCTGCTCTATCTCTCTCTCGTTTGATGCAGAAGAAGGAAATGGTAGGTTTGACTCCTCAAAGTCAAATCTGCCAATATATATACATATCTTTGGAAAATGGCACAA
Source organism: Dittrichia graveolens (assembly GCA_038502395.1). Classification (NCBI taxonomy): domain Eukaryota; kingdom Viridiplantae; phylum Streptophyta; class Magnoliopsida; order Asterales; family Asteraceae; genus Dittrichia; species Dittrichia graveolens. The sequence continues at coordinate 5,790,741 of JARJIL010000004.1, read as the reverse complement.
ATAGCCCCTGGACTTTCCTAGTTCCAGAAATTACAACACAAGTCCCCCAAGTTTCTGAACACCTCCTAATCTCAATTAGGCAATACCAAAGCGTGTTAAGTCAAAATGTTACTAATCACAGAAATTTCCGAAACTTGGGTGTTACAGATTTCAAATCTTGATTGTTAAAACGGAAAAGTTGTAAAACCGAACTAAAAACCGACTTCAAAATCAAAAACCAAATCACTCCAAAACCGAACGGTTTTGGTTTTCCAAAACCAAAATTTTCGGTTTGGTTTCGGTTTTATGCCAAAACCGAACCATGCTCGCTTCTAGTTTTTCATCTGTTATCTTATGTGTAACTTTAAAAGTGATTATCAAAATAACTAGGTACAACTTTTTTATTATTTATGATGCAATCTTTATCTTTATATATTTTGCATACCATCTGTTGAATATATAACGACCACTAATTTTTAAAATTAGAAGTTGTTTGTCTGGGTATCTTAAATTAATACAGGACATGACGACCACAGAGAAACTAGGAACTACTGATTAATTAACATTTATCTGTCCTTATATTTAAATAAAACTTGCACATTTATATACACAAGTTGATCAATCATGAGTATTCTAATTAATGACCATATGATCGAGTGAGTTTTTGTTATTTTAATTAGATTAAATAGGCATAAGAAAAAAATAATAATTAATGGCTATATGAAACCTCAAGTTACATCCGGCCCGCAAGTCTTTTCCGTATTAAAAACGGCAACTCGTGAGTTTTTGTTATTTTAATTAGATGAAATAGGCATAAGTTTAAAATGCATGGTTTATGAGTTCAATTTGTATTGCTCTTTTTTAAATAGTAATAATAACTAATCGCACATAATTAATTTCAAGTACAACGTACACTTGCCAAGATAATACAAAACTCAAAACTAAAAGTCTACGCCGAAACTAAAACTAACGAAAAAAATGAACGATTTTTTTAAATTTTTTTTTATCTTCAACGTCAAATTGTTTTTGTAGCGATTGGATAGATTTTTTGTTCCTAATTCCCTATTCGAAAAAAAAAGAAAATTAAAATTAAAATTAAAAGAGAAAAGATTAGACGATTTAAATTTTAATTAATCTATATATTTGCAATTTGAACATCAAAAAGCATTCTGATTGCATGCACGCTTATATATACACGATAAGTATTCATAAGAAATAAAATTAAACCACACATAAAAACACAAGATCCAGCTATAACTTATACAACTTTTTTTTAAAAAGGTATAATAATAAACATACGGGAGTTAATTAATTAAATCAAGCACCAAGGTGTTGAAGCTCATAATAACCATACGGTTTCCCAATCCGATCTGCACCGTTGATTCCTAGTCGGCGGCTAGGATTAAACGGGCTGCATGATCCGTATGCAAAGTTCCATCCGAGCGGCTGCACCTGATTATCATTCGCTTCCATCTCGGCTAACACTTTGTAGAACAGATTAACGTCGCAGGGAAGCATTATCGGGCCTTCACAGTTGTAACCGTATTCCGTTTCAGCGTCTTCTAGAAGCATCGTAAACAGCGGATGACTTGCGTACTTTGTCTTCACAGCGAACCGTTGTTTCTCCGGTCCAACACAAACTGGAAAAAACCCTTCCGGTGTCGTTTTTTTCTTCTTCGTCGTCTCCTTGCCGTTCCATGACTTGCTCTTCGCCAGACCTCCGACGTCACCGTTGATACCGCCGCGCGGGAAGGATCGACACCGCTTCCATGTCTTGGCGAGAAAGTTTTTCTTTCCGTTGTTGGTCTTGATGGATTCCATTAATGATGAGTATATATAGATCAGGGGATTATGAAGTTGAAAAGTTAGGGTTTGATTTGGGGCGGGTGGGGTTATGCTATATTTTCAAACTGAATTTTGAGAGAAATTAATCTAACCTCTGTCGTAGGCTAAATCGAACGTTGATCTTGTTCCTGGCTGGATTTTGATGGCCATAGCGAACATTTGGGAAATAATTGAGATTGAAGATAAGATCATGGGGATTGGGGGCGTTGCATTAGTGTGTGAAAGATTCAAGTGGTTTTATAGAAGAAAGAGTTGAATAAGAGAGACGGTTGAGAGCTGAACCGGCTGGAACCGAGAGCCATGATGACATATACACTTACTTTTTTCTTTTAAATATTCAATATTTAGTTTTGTCAACGCGCCAAGTCATCCCATCGTTGTTATTTTTTATTTTTCTTTTCTAGGATTTTTTAAGCATACTTTTATAATTTTTATTTTTATCAAATTCTTTTATAAATATAAGAGTGAATCATTAATTTTGATAAAAAAATAAATCATGACTTACTCTGATGTTGTAAGAGAACATATCAAGTAATGTTTAGCTACATAAAAGAATTAAAATCTCTTATGTTTCTGAATTAATCAAATTAGTAAAATTTTCATAATAAATAAAAGTTTAATTTGTCTACTAATAACAAAGTTTGAGAGCTTGTTAAATAAAGTCACTTATATTTTATTTGCTATGAAAAAACATTTTAAAAGGTATTACATTGTTGTGAAATCTGAAATATTTTATAGGTTTGTAATTAATCATCAAACTTTTGTAAGGTATTTCTTAATTTATGTAAATATTTCATAGGTTTGTAGTTAATTCTTCTTACTTTTTTTATCTTATTTTTTTTATTTAAACCAAATTCTATGTGTCTATATATATATATAGGCAAAAAGTTCAAACGAGAATTGTTTTTCGTACGAGAACCGCGAGAATCAATCTTAGCCGTCCAATTCCCCCTCCTTCAATTGGATTGCCCAACCATGAATTTCTTACATGCACCATGCCACACTCAATACCCCCATACTCTTCATCCATGAATTTCATTATCCAAAATGAACGACCAAGATTGGTTCTCGTAGTTTTCGTACGAAAAACAGTTCTCGTTTGAACCTTCTCTATATAATTTTAATTCATTTTTTAGTTAACCATCAAACTTTTATAGGCTATTTTAATTTCTTATTATTTAATTTTATATTTATTTTTACTTTTTTTCTCTCTTTGCTATTGGAGGTCTTTCAAGAAAAAATTTCTCTTACTTAGTGTGAATGTATTATTGTCTGCATCTTTCAATTCCTCCTCCATATATATCCTGTTGAGGTGAGATTAAGTATTGTTGTTTATATATATATATATATAATTAATAATTTGCAAAAAAATAATTAAACTAAACCTAATAAATAAAAATAAAAAGTAAACCAGATTAAGAAAACCAACCCATTATGTATATATCGTTAAAAATGAAAGAATTCATTCTGCTAGAAACACATAACTTAAATGGTACTATACTTACAAACTACTTAATTAGTAAACTGTAAATACAACAGCACATAAGGCCTTGTGTTATATATTACCCAAACCTTTTTCTTACCCAATGCCACATCAGCGCCACATCATTCTCTTACCCATTTACTTTACCCTACCCAAAATAAGTGTTATACCTTCAATTTCCTTACCCAAACCTTTATATATATGTATATATATATGTGTGTGTGTGGGGGGGTGTGGGGGGGGGGGAAGTCTTCTCGCTCGAGTAAATAAACCCGATGAGGGTACCCGATCATCTTGTTTTGGTGTTACCAAAGGTACCCGAAGGTACCCAAGGGTACCGGCTATATTTCGAGTTACCCATAACGAAGGGTCTAAGTTAGGTGATACTAACTGTAAGGATCTTTTTCCATCATTAAAAACCAAATCTTACTTCGATCAATAAAAGAGTTAACAAAATTATAAGACAAGAACAACCTAATTAAAATAAATTTTCTGATGATTTAAAAAAAATGAAACGTCTGATTTAATTGGGCTTTATGCAAAAGCGACCCAAAACTTTGAATTTATTTTTAATATTTATTTCCCCTTTGTAAAAGTTAATTTAATTAACTAAAAATATTATCATAACAATTAATATAAACTATCACCTAGATTGTTACTCATATATATATATATATAATACATGAAATTTAATCTAGTTAAATTAATAAAAAATAGAAGCTGGTTGGCATAAATCTAGTTAAACTAATGTTAGATCCTGGTTGGCTTAAGTGATTGAACCACTATAAAAAAAAATCATTAAGAGATTAAATTAATAAAAAAAACGGAAACTTGATTGGTTTGTAGTTTTGTACCCACGTGAAGCCTATCAAAATATATACTTTTTTCTTTAATCATTTTTATGGGGATTTTCAGGTTAAGTAATATACAACCTCCTTGTTTCCTCCTCCTCCTTCTCTCTCTCCTCACACACACACTAATACAACCTTCTCCCACTTTCTCCTCAATTCAAGTACGAGGCCTCACTCCCAAACACCACCTCTCGGATGACTCCTGAATAATGGAGAGTGGTGTTGATTTACTTTACATACGCATATGAGACCATCACTCCTGCTACTCTTATAATCATTTGCTTATACAACAATTAAACCCTATATTGTCGGAACGGGAATAGGTGAAGAGATTGCTTCCTGAACAGGTTAACAAACAAATAAATAAATAGTTAAATAAAATAGAATAACTAAATAAATAGAATGATTAAAATAAAATAATCAATAAATAAACAAGGAGATAGAAAATAAATCAAAATCTTTAATATAGATTAAAAGAAAATGGGTTATAATAGGGTTAAAGTTGACTAATAGAATGAAAGTTGTTCTAATGTTCCAATATGGTACTTAAAGTATTTATTTTACACATATGATCATTTAACTTGTTAAAAACGTGTTTATATACCCCTTACATCAAATGTTACCAGGTAAACAGGTAAAAACCCTAATTTGATGTCTTTTCTCACCATTTTTAATTAGTAATGCATAAAAAATTAGAGGAATTGTTCATTTGAAGCTCTTGAAGGTGGTGAGAATGTCTCCATCATCGTCCCACAACTCCAGCCCAAATTCAAAGCTTCCAAGTGAATACTATTATAAGAAGCCGGTAAAATATCTAACATTATGGACAAGAACCAACCCTGGTCGAATATTCCTAACATGCCCTAATTCTTTGGTATGATTTTGTATGAAATTAGTCATTGAACTTTGTGAAAATTGCCCTAATTTGTCTTGTAAATGCATTAATTGTTGCAGGGAGTTGGTAAGAAGTACAAATTATTCTGCTTTCTTGACCATGTAAAAGGTCAAGATGGAGTTATTAAAGTCAAAAATGGAGGAAAAAATGAAGTTTATAGAAAATATTCAAATGTGTACAAAAAAAAAACACTTTAAGTACCATATTGAACATTAGAGCAAGATTCATAACATGTCCCAACACTTGAAATGAGGGGGGACTGATTTTAAAGTTTAAAAATCATGAATTTACCTGTTTTTAATAACTTAAATATATGGTCATATGTGTACAAAAAATACTTTAAATACAATATTGAAACATTAGGATAACTTTCATGCCATTACCCAACTTTAACCCATTAATATTATAATATCATCATTTTATTTTTAGAACTTTTTCACCAATCATCCCCGGCCCTTTATATCCTTAAATGGCTTACCAATAAGTTATTTTCTTAAATATCACTTTTTTTTAGTGATTTAGTTAACTAATTTCTAAACACTTAAATATCATAACAAAAATAATTATTTAAATTATTTAGTAGATACGTCTACCTATTTTTGTGGTTATTTATTTAAACATGTATATCAATTGGATCAAATTAAAAAGTAAAATTTGATTATAAAGAGGATTTACAAAAAAATTGATGATGATGTTATATTATTATGTATAAATTTCTGATTTCTAATTGATTTATACATCATTTTAAGAGATTTTATACTCTATGAATGTTTAAAAATGTTTTATTATATATGTTAAACATCTTTAACACCATAAATATTTAAAATATACTTTACCTATCATCGTCTTTATACACAAGGTGTTAAGTTAAGAAGTAAATAAAAATATACTAAAAAGCCAATTGATAATTATCGAAATAAAAGTATATTCATAAATATATAGAGTCTATATATGTGAATGAAATGTGTTTTTCTCCTTTTTTTAGATAATTTATTTATAAAGCTTATATATTTGCTTGTCTTTTAAATAAATAACAAAACTCAACAAGAAAATTCAAAATAAACAATAAAATTTGATATATACCCTAAACCCTAATTAATAATGAATTAAACTTTGTTTTGAGAAATAGTACTTAATTATTATGATGTTATAAAGAATTAATAAAAACATGGTGGACTTATTCATTTTTTTATTCTTCAGTTTCGGTTCATTTGGCCGTTCCAATTTAAGATAACGTTTAAATTTGGAGATCGACGTGAAGAGCAAATTAAAATAAAATATATAGAATTCAGACAAGCATTTTAATTGAAGTCAAAACTCAAAACTAACACCTCTTGTTTGATCGATGTTAACATCGATCAACATCATGCATTGTCTACTATCTATCTACATATATTCTTATTCTCTCTCTCTATATATATATATATACTTATTTAATTAATCTACGTGAAATTAATTTAACAAAAGTAATTAATGGAGCTTAATTAATCGATTTTATACGACTTTGATAGAAATCTTTCCAATATATTTATGTGTACATTTGACACGTACATCAATACAATTATATCGTACGTATGCATGTTCTTTAGTTTGATTAATTATATATGGTGTTGAGTACTGATGTGGCTCGAGGGTCTTTGGGTCCAAGATCAATCGCACTAGTCTAACCCAGCAAAAATATTAACCCTAACTTTGCAATTAAATTAAACATATATAATAAACAGGTCAATTAGGCAACAATCTGAAGATAGCTAGGTAACCTGTCTCTAAGATAACCACATCTAACTTTAAACACAGATTAATTAATATAACTTTAAACACAAATTGATATATATAGTGAAAAGTTCATTTGAGAACCGTTTTTATTGCGAGAATCGCGAGAATCAATCTTAGCCGTTCAATTCCCTCTCCTTCAATTGAATTGCCCACCCATGAATTCGTTACATGCACCTTGCCACACCCAATCCCCTCACGCTCTTCATCCATGAATTCCATTATCCAAAATGAACGTCTAAGATTGGTTCTCGCAATAAAAACGGTTCTCAAATGAACATTCCCACATATATATATATATATATATATATATATATATATATATATATATATATATATATATATATATATATATATAGAGGGTGGTTCATGCGAGCAACATTATTTTTGCGAGAAGTGCGAAAGGCAATCTAGACCATAGGATGATTAGATCAATGGCTAATCTTTATTGTGGCATTTTAGTAAATAATTTCAAAGCTTAATGGTAGTTAATATATAAATAAAAGGATACAAATGTCATTTTATATAAAGTATTAAAAGAAACCACCTTAAATTTCTATCATCTCTCTCCTATCATAAATATACCCACACACCCATTCTTTTAATATTATAAAAACCCTAGTTTTATAACTTCTTTCTCTCTCTTTTAGGTCGACGGCAAGACCTTTGCACCGCCAATTCAATTGTTGTATGTCGTCGGCGATCTCTAGCAGCACCATCCTACTTACCGACAAACACCATTCTCTTCTTCTCCGGTCGAAAGCATCACACCAACAACTAATCACCGAACACGTGTTGCTCGTTGACGGCGATCACCACCAGCCCATCCTTCTTGCCGACAATCACAATTCGCCGACACACCATCGCATAGATGATAGATCCCCTCACTGTTATGTTGTTCGCCGGCACATCTCGTCCCTTCTGAGCACCGCCATCTTCAAGCACCCTATTTTTCCGTCAAAGATAAACAAGGTCACCGAAACCTTCATCTCGTTTCTTTTCTTCTTTTACTTTTTGGAATTTTTTTCATGTAATCAAATGATAAACATTTTATTTTCTTTATTTTATGTTAGATAAGGCTTCGATTAATCACCTTCCCGTAAGCACCATTTTTTCTTTTTCTTTTTTTGGTTTTCTATCTAGATATGCAAATCTTGTAATCTTTTTTGTTTTGGTGATTTATTTAAGTTTATGGTTTTTTTTTGTTCACAGGTGAACAAGAGAAAATTGTAGAATTAATATTTGAAGTTTTAGGGTTATATAGTGTTGGTTTTCGCTAGAATGAGGTCTTCAAACATGGATGCTATTTGGTATAGATTTTGGAAGAGATAAAGGATGAAGTGGGTCAAACTTTGAAATGTTGTGTGTGCCTAAGTATTCTTCCATATTGAGTTAAAGTGTTTGTATTGTCAATTTGTAAGTTATGCTTTATGAATTGTACTTTTAAGCTAGTTAAGTAGATGATTGTGATATGAGAATATGAGATAGTTGGTCTTGCTTTTTTTAAATATAATAAATTTTGGGCTGTTCAAAAGAAAATATATATTTATATAACGCTTTGGTGTATTTATGTTTGCATCATTTGCCATTTGTTTTAGTCCTTTTTTATATATAATGTCTTGGTGTATTTACATTTTTGATTTTTAATGGATGTTTGTATTAACGAATGAACTTAATTTGTGTGATGGTATCTAGAGGACTTCGGACTTTGGGTTTCGATCATTACTGAACATGTATTAAGTTAGTGTTTTTTTTAAGGTGTTCATCACTGAACAGAGGATTTGGACTAGGAATATAGGGTTTTGTTTATTAATGAACAAAATTTTTGTGTAGTTTTGGGTTGATTTAGAGTGAATTTGAAACTTTTTGGATTTCTTTTCGTTAATTTTAGATTGTTCATTACTGAATATAAATATTTTATTAATTTTTTTGTTTTATTAGTGAATACAGGAAAAGACACTTTAAAAAAAGAAAAAAATTAACGTGGGCAAAAATTTAAAGGAAAAAAAAAGAGAGAACTAATGATATGTGTGAAAAAAACGTAAAAATTAAATAAGGAAATAAAAAATTAATTTTGGAAATTAAAATTAAGATGACTATAATACCCTTTCTTATTAAATAAAATTAAAAAAAATATGATTTGTATAAACCACTAGATCAAAATCTAATCAAAGGTCAAAAATGCTTTTCACACTTCTCGCAAATATAATGCTTCTCGCATGAACCCTACCCTATATATATATATTATAGAGAGAGAGAGAGAGAGAGGTAGGATCAAATGAGAACACCTCCTAATGTGAGAACGTGAAGAATAGTTTATAGCCCTTGGATGATCTTTATTTAATGGCTGAGATTAATCTTGGTTAATTAAGGTATGTTGAATTTTAATGATTTGATTTAATTAAGTTAGGTTGATATTAGATCTCTTATTTATTTAATTAAATGATTGGCCTACAAGTGTTCTCACCGTTCTCCATTTAACATGTGTTCTCACCGGATCCTTGCTCTCTCTCTCTCTCTCTCTCTATATATATATATATATATATATATATAGGGACGGTTCAAATGAGAACTGTTTTTCGTACGAGAACTGCGAGAACTAATCATAGCCGTTGATAAAAAAGACGGAGGGTCCAGATTAAAGAGTTGTTAATAGATAACCTTAAACTAATCAAACTTATCCTTAATTAATTAAGGGTAATTTGGACATTTTTACACTAACCCCACCTTTTTCAAACAAATATATCTCTCAAATAGAAATGTGTTAAATTACGAAAATTATACTAAATTAACGAGAAAGTTATGCTCTTTAATTTGATACCGATCTAGCTATATTTTTTCGAAATTTATTTTTTAATATTTGCTGGGTTTTTTTTAGTATAGTCGGCATTTACACATGTGCAAATGCACAGATTCACCTAGTTTTTCAGCACATATGTAGATATGCATATGTGCAAATTTTGCACATGTGCATATGTCGAGAGCTGTGTAAAAAAACCCAGCAATTGTGAATTTTTTTTTCAAAAAAATATTGCAAGATCGGTCTCAAATTAAAAAGCACAATTTTCTCGTTAACTTGGTATAATTTTCGTAATTTAACACCTTTCCATTTGAGAGATATATTAGTTTTACAAAATAGAGGGTAATGTAAAAATATCCATACTACCCTTTCCCATTTAAAATAAATAAAAAAGACTGGAAATTAAATGATTAGCCAGAAATGGTTATCGTACGAAAAACAGTTCTCATTTGAACCGCTCCCTATATATATATATGTGTGTGTGTGTGTGTGTGTGTGTGTGGAACCAATCTTAGTAGTCAATTCCCCCTCCTTCAATTGGATTGCCCACCCATTAATTCCTTACATCTACCTTGTCACACTCAATCCCCCCACGCTCTTCATCCATGAATTTCACACACACACACACACACATATATATATATATATGTATATATATAGGGAAAAGTTCATACGAGAACTGTTTTTCATACGAGAACTAATCTTAGTCGTCCAATTCCCCCTCATTCAATTAGATTGCTCACCGATGAATTCCTTACATACATCTTGCCACACTTAATCCCCACGCTCTTCATCCATGAATTCCACTTACCACTTGAATGACAAAGATTGGTTTTAGCAGTTCTCATATGAAAAACAGTTCTCGTTTGAACCATCCCATATATATACACACACAAAAGTTCAAATGAGAAATATTTTTCATACGAGAATTGTTTTTAACGCCATTAATGACTCATTAATAGGGGTATTTTGGTAATTTATTTATTTACCCAACTGTGAATTGCTTCCGGATGAACCGTCATTAAATTGCGAGGCATGATTTTCCCGAAATAACCCTCATTAATGCATCATTAATGATTAATTAATGAGTTATTAACGATGCATTAATGAGCCGCCAAAATATCTTAATCAAGGGCTAAGATTGGTTTTCGAAATTCTCGTATAAAAAGTAGTTTTTGTTTGAGGGTTCATTTGAGAGCCAATTTTATTGCGAATACCGCGAGAATTGTTTGTAACTATTGATCATAATTAATCAAAGGTTAGTATTAATTTTTGGCAAACATGTAATTAATTAACAACACAGCCGTCATTTTTACTTGTTAAATATGTTTAAGTGATATTTTAGGCAAATTGCCTAAATTGAGACGCCTGAGTGGCAAACAAAAGTCCGAGTGGCATAAATTAATGTATTCACTTTATGTGCTTATTATATTCATTTGAGTATTTATTGAGCATTGGGCTTTCTAGCTAATTACTGTTATTGTTTTCATTTCAGGTTTGTGACTTGCAAAGCTTCCACGTGGACTAGTCGAAAGTTTTGTGCAATATAAAAAAAAATCTATGTTTATATAACTTGTGCCGGTTGTTACCCTATTTTAAACAAAGTATAGATTACTTTCTTGTTACACGCTGTTAAAAAAAATGGGCGTTACATGCACGTTATGTTTGTAAATGAACCGAGCGTTTGGTGAACCGTTCATGAACCGTTTGGCTGGAAGTTCATTTATGTTTGTGAACATTCATTTATCCATTTGTTTATGTTCGTTTATATGCATGTATATACATATATATACATATATATACACACACGCACACACACACACACACACTCTCTCTCTCTCTCTCACACACACACACAAATATACACACACGTAGTTAGTGTATGTTTATATAGGGGAGAGTTTATTTGGGAACCATTATCATTGTGAGAACCGCGAGAACTAATCTTAGCCGTTCAATTAGTAAGTGAAACTCATGGATGAAGAGGATAGGGGGATTGAGTGTGGCAAGGTGCATGTAAGGAATTCATTGATGGACAATCTTATTAAAAGAAGGGGGAATTATACGGCTAAGATTGGTTATCGCGGTTATCTCATGATTTTGTAAGTGTCTCATTATCAATAAATTAAAGTTTGAAATTTATTTTATAGAATAATGCTACACATGGCAGGGTTGTTGTGAGAATAATATTTATATGAAAATGGGAGAACAAATCTTTGCTATTAATTAGATGTTAATTTATTAAATCTAACGGTCACAATTCATCCGTTGAATTTATGACGGTCGCAATTCATAGTTGAATAATAATAAAATGAAGGGATAAAGTTTTAATCATCACATATATATCGATTGTAATTTAAACTTCCGGTTAACTTACATTGAACACATACTAATGGTTTTAGACTTTTAGGGAATTGAACTATGTGTTATTGTTTTTCAATTAGTAACAATCAATTTCTTACCTCTTTTATATTTATCTCTTCTACTACGTTAACTACAAAACCGGGCAGAGTCGAGAGAATGGAAGGTTACACAAAAAGAAATAAAAATGTAGCTAGCCACATATTAATACTTTTATTATTATTTATTTTTCTATATTCATCATTAATATCTCACCATCATAGTTGGAGTTCGACCTTAGTCTACTTTTAGTACATTTCTCCACTTCTTGCCACATGGCCCAAACAAGTATGGTTACGAACTTATTTCTTTACTTATTACATGATAAAATCAATTTGAAGATTTATAATAATTTGTTATACAACTATTATACGATATATCATTTACCAGAAGGTATGAATAGTAACCCTCTTTTTTCTTTTATATATTTTGGTAAAGATGTTAAAAAAATGTTATAGCTTTACTTCAGTTGTAAAAGTCTTTCGTTTAAAGAGGTAAGATCCAAAGTTCTACTCTTTGCTCCCTCATTTTAGCCTTCCTTTTTTTCCGCTGGCTGCATGCCTACACCTTTCTAATCACTCCGTTTTTGTACGCAGGACCCAAGTTTTTATATTTAATTTATATTATTATTATTTTATTATTATTACTATAGTAATATAATTAATTTTCTATATTATATGGTTTTTTACAATAACTTCTAACACATAATGATCAATATAAATATATATATTTATGACCGTCTTAGTTTAGTCTACATTTCGATATAAATTTTCATGTTAGATTAGAAATGTGTTTTTAAAATCATAATTCTAAAAAGTATTTAATTTTAATTTTTTTATTAATAAATGGATTAAAGTAAATGGAAGTTGGTGACAAAGTGTCCGTGGTTGTGGCGTAGAAAGGAGTAGGAGAGAGAGTTGTGTTTGGAGAAAAAACTATATATTTGACTAAATGTATTTTATTTATCACACAACAATATAATATAAATAAGAGTTAATTGTTTAAATGATCCTTTAACTTAGGTAAATTTGTTGATTTAGTGTTTTAACTTCAAAAGTGGTGAAGACAGTCCTTTATGAACCATTTTGTGACGTGAACGGTCCTTATTAACGTTGATCGTTAGTCAACCCTGTTAATTTAAGCTAAAAATGACTATTTTGCCCTTATTTGTTATTTATTCATTAAAATTAGAATTTAATATTTATTGTGTCTCATATCTAATAATATTTATTAAATACTAAATTATTAACATATATTCTCTCATGGAGGGATGGGTACTCAGTTTACTTCAAAATTTAAATGGATTCTCTCTGTGGACGTAGCCACACCGCCACCGCTACCGCTACCCTATCGCCGGAAGTAACTGCTAACGTTGCTACCACTTTCTACGGTGACATCGACACTTATTTTCTCTCTCTGTTTCTTTCACGGTGTCGATGGTTTCTCTCACATGTTCATGGTTTCTCTCACTGTGAAACCATCAAACCGCCGCCGCCGCCTCATTTTCATCAAATATCTCTAGGGTTTTCAAAAAATTTGGCTATAGATCTAGGGTTTTCACGCATATTAGGTGTAGATCTAGGGTTTGTGTGTTGCAGAGGTGTCCATGGTGGAGTTTTCTATGGTGGTGGTGGTGGGGTTTTCGATGGTGGTGTGTTGCAAAGACCAAGGGTTTTTGGTGGTGGTTTATTGTAGAGATTCAAGGGTTTTCGGTGGTGGTGGAGTTTTGGGTATAAATCTAGGGTTTGTTTGTGTTTGTGTGTTGCACAATGGTGTCGATTGTGGAGTTTTCAGTGGTGTAGAGAGGGTATACGGTGGTGGTTGGCGGTGTCGGTGCTGGTATCGGTGGTGGTTGTTACGGCGGTGGCGTGCTCAGATGTGGTGGCGACGAGCGATGGTGCACAGAGAATGGAGGTGGTTCTTCTAAGATAAAAATGGGTGAAGAGGAGAGGGAGAGGGAGATGAGTAACTGGGATATTGGTAGCAATGTGTGGCAGCGGCGACGGTGGCTGTGGCTATGGCTGTGGTGGTGGACGGGTTGGAGGGTGGTCTAGAATGAGGGGGAGAGTGAGTAAGCTGTGAGAGGGAGAGAGAGAGAGAGAGCGTGTGTGTGTGTGTGTTTATGTGTAAAGAAGAGAGTATGCATATATTTTTATTTAAAAAAGATTATATATTATTTTCCTTATTTTAATTAATAAAAGGTAAAAAAAATGGGTAAAAAGACCAAACTACCCTTGTTTTAACAGAGTTGATTAACGGTCAACTTTAGAAAGGACCATTCACGCCACAAAATGGTTCATAAAGGACTGTCTTCATCACTTTTGAAGTTAAATGACTAAATCGGCAGATTTATCTAAGTTAAAAGACCATTTGTACAATTAACTCTATAAATAATGTGAATTCTCATTTTTTTAACGGCAATGTGTATTCTACTATGTGAAGCAATTTACATAATCGTATATAATAAATGATAAAATTTGAACCAATTTTATTATAAACAATGGTATGTACTTTTATAGTTCCGTCATGAATTAGTTTCTCATTTCAAGTTTATGTCAAAAGATATAGGACAAAATGGATGAAAATGCAATTAACTTTGTTTTAATTATCATTGTATATAATCAATTTTAAATTCTTAAAAATAATACAACCAACTTTTATAATTCACTCATTGTATGCAGACAACTTTTTTCTGTGTCTGGTATTTAGCTATCATTGTATACAATGACTTTTCTATAATTTTTATTGTATACAACAATTTGCATATAATGAGAAGATTATAAAAGTTCATTGTATTATTTAAAAAAAAATAAAGTTGATTGTATACAATCATAATTAAGGCAAAATTTATTGCATTTACATACAATTTATTCAAAAATATATCATAGACTACAAATTCTTATCTTTTTCCTGTTGCATTAATGCACAAGCTATCTCTATCTGGTTTATACATGATATAAAATTTTGAACCTTTTAAAAACGTTTAATACACACCTTATTTTTTATTGTTATTTTAATTGCAAATGTATTTATCTATTATTGTCGTAGAAAGCAATATTCTAGTAAGACCCATTTTGGCAGGAAATTTTTTTTGTCGGGGTATTTGTTTTATTTTTAGTTTATTAAGAGTTTATTTTTGAAGCTATTGTTTGATAAACTAGTTTTTTTGGTTTATATTTTAACTTATTATGACTTAATAAAAAATTAGGTCAGAGTTATAAAAAATAATCATATAAAAATTAATCTCAAAAATAAGTTTTAAAGAGTTGTGTTCAATAAAGTCCATTTAAAAAATGTAGTGTTGAAATTTTAATATTTAATCACAAGTGATAATGTATACAATCACATGTGAATTACGAAAAATTAAGAATATGTCACTCCGCCTAAATTTTTAAAATTTAATCTGAACCATTGATGACATTAATCAAAGACTAAGATTAGTCCTTTAAAATTATGAATTAATTACGGACTATATTAAACGTTCTTCAAGATTTAAATAATATAATCCGGATATAAATTGTTGGGCCAAAAGTGCAAAAAGAACGAAATTGTGTGAAGAGATTTAATATCGCCGAGGATCCATTCTGTGAAGAGATTTTAATATGGGCCAAAAGTGCAAAAAGAACGAAATTGTTGGACTGAAGTCGTGGACTAGGACATAGTCATCATCGGTTCCCCTTCATTACGCCGGTCCGGCCACCCACCCACACAAGTATATATTCAGCGGATTGGCTTCCCTACCATTTCTTATCTTCAGCATCAAATAACGTCAAAAATTGTTTCCTTACAGAGAGAAGCAAGCTGAGGGAAAATGGCAGGGATAGGGTTATCATGGCCATCAAATCTGACTGAGAGACCGACTCACGCGTCTGCCCTATGCCGATCTGCTTCTTCTCCGACACGCTGCTGTGTCTCCTCCGTCAAAATGACTGTCTCCGTCGAGAAGAAGAAGAATTTTACTCTTCAAAAGTCTGAAGACGCTTTCAACGCCGCCAAGGTTACATATCACTTGTTTATTCATTTGACTAAATTGCATTTGTCTGGTCAAATCTTGGTTATGCACGTACTTGATGTTTCTGTTTCAGGAACGTAATTGCAAATTTATGTTAGTTTTACTCTTTAATTGGATTATATGTTGCAATTCCTTCATTAGGAGATTTATCTGATTTCAATTTAGGGAACAACGGATTGCAAATTGGTTGCAAGTTTCTGGCTGTATCATCTAGTATAGAATCACATTCTTATTCTGAAGAACAATTTTGCGCTGAAATATAAATTCAGTTTTCTAAAGATAAGCTACGGAAATGAAGAGTAGTCAGCTGTAAATTTGATCTGGCTCCCAAAATCTCAAATTTACCTGTAATGTGTAGTGTTTATCTAAGGAGTTTGAGAAGTTTGTGTTGTAGCTTCACAATTTATAGCGTAATGTCTGTTGATGTTATTGTATTATCCTGCCCTAGATAAGAAATTATAAACTAGTGTAACAAAGTAACAAACAATCAAACTTGTGCCACACAATAACTTAGCTTATATTGTTCTAGGGCCTCACTTTTCCCCACATTTACACTGGCGGGATAAAAGAATGTATATGGGATTGGAGTGTGGAAAACCAGCACTTCATATGTCAGTTTGTGGTTTCTTACTTCGAATTGTCCATTGTTTGTTTCTCAATTTGCTTACTCTAGTCAATTGAACGAAAAGAAGATGATGCGTTGGGAGCTCACCTTACAGAAGGATCTAGTATTTTATGTATCTGGAATTATGAAATAGCATGTAAACATATTGTTTGCTGGTTAAAATGTCGTGAATACTTTGCTCCATGATGTTTTTGACACCACCCTGCCAATTTTCTGTTATATGCACTGCTATATGTTGGAAATGAGTCTCAGTCCTGACGTCTTACTTTTTCCACTGCAATCCTGTCCGTAAGATTATTGAATGAAAACATCTGCATATATCTTTGGTTGTGATTGCTTTTCCTTTGATTGTTTCTGATTGCAGGAGTTGATGCCCGGAGGTGTTAATTCCCCAGTTCGGGCATTCAAGTCAGTTGGTGGGCAGCCTATTGTTATTGATTCAGTCAAGGGTTCTCACATGCGCGACATTGATGGGAATGACTACATAGATTATGTTGGTTCATGGGGACCAGCAATCATTGGCCACGCAGATGATGAGGTATTACATGAGTTATGCTTATTTGCAAACAATTAGATGTTTGATAATCAAAGTATGAAATGTTTTGACAACTGACCATGTGAAATAAGAAAACTAATTTCTTGAAATACAGGTACTCGCAGCCCTGGCTGAAACAATGAAAAAAGGAACCAGCTTTGGTGCACCATGTCTCTTAGAGAATAAACTGGCTGAGATGGTAATCTCAGCTGTTCCCAGTATAGAAATGGTTAGATTTGTCAACTCTGGCACAGAAGCATGCATGGGCGTACTCCGGCTTGCTCGTGCCTTCACTTGCAAGCAAAAAATCATTAAATTTGAGGGTTGTTACCATGGTCATGCAGATCCGTTTCTTGTTAAAGCAGGCAGTGGGGTTGCAACTCTTGGACTTCCCGATTCCCCTGGCGTTCCTAAATCAGCTACTGTGGACACCCTGACATCACCCTATAACGACATGGACACTGTTAAAGAATTATTTAATACCCACAAAGGAGAAATTGCTGCCGTTATACTAGAGCCTGTGGTTGGGAACTCGGGTTTCATTACACCAAAACCTGAGTTCTTGAACTTCCTCCGTGAAATCACGAAACAAAATGATTCCCTTTTGATATTTGATGAAGTTATGACCGGGTTCCGTTTGTCATATGGTGGAGCCCAGGAGTACTTTGGTATAACTCCAGACCTTACCACGCTAGGAAAGATCATCGGTGGTGGCCTTCCTGTCGGTGCTTATGGCGGAAGGCGGGAGATTATGGAGATGGTGGCGCCAGCAGGACCCATGTACCAAGCCGGGACCCTAAGCGGGAACCCACTTGCTATGACAGCTGGCATCCACACACTTAAACGGCTTCAAGGACCTGGAACTTATGATCATCTTGACAAAATCACAAACCAACTTATTAATGGAATTCTAGATGCTGGAAAGAAAGCCGGGCATGCTATCTGTGGAGGGTACATCAGTGGAATGTTTGGTTTCTTTTTCACAGATGGTCCGGTTTACAATTTCGAGGATGCTAAAAAGAGTGATACAGTTAAATTCGGGAAGTTCTATAGAGGAATGTTGGAAGAAGGTGTTTATTTTGCTCCTTCTCAGTTTGAAGCTGGATTTACTAGCTTAGCACACACCACTGAGGATATTCAACGAACAATTGATGCTGCTGAGAAAGTTCTTCGACAGCTTTAAGACATCAGGTTTGTTCGCTTCTTTTTGGGTGTTATTGCTATGATATGAGACTACTATGTGGCTTTTTGTAGCGTATTATTATGTTTAGATAGAACACGTGATTATGTTATTACTAGCAATTGAGCTGCTATAGTTCCTTTGTGTTGTTTGTAGCTTCTGTTGAGTATAATGTTGGAAAGGGATTGTTGAATTTTCATGTTTGGAATTGGATCCATGCTGTATGATGGCATACTGGACTGTAGAGTATAGTTAAATAATACCAAATAAGAGAATTTTTGGGCTAAATTGTGACCATCAGCTACTGCAGTAAAATTTTAAGGTGCAAATGTGCGATTGTGAAAGAAGCAAAGTATCGGTTAATTATACGAGTTAGGACGTTGCAAATATTTAAATATACCCGCACCACCTATGCGGGCTGCCTTTCGACAAGTTCTCATGATCTTAACTTTAGCTTGCTTTGTATAAAGTTCTAAGTCGGAGAAAGATGGGTTTGGATCAAGATGTTTAATTTGTTAGCACTTGTCATTTTGCTTTGGATTCTTATTTAGACTGTCTATGCTAAAACAGATTTTGGTAGCCAGTTGTGATAAAAACGCAATGTGTGTTTGGATTTGCATTTGCATTTGCTGTTGCTGTAACAAAACAAAGTAATAGGAAGCTTATATAAGATTTTAAGATGTATAAATCATTGTAATCAGATAAACAATATGAGTAACCAACTCTTAAACGGCTTATTTCATCATCCAATATTTGCTTTATGCTCCTGTTTAAAATCGAACCGGCTTTATATCGAAACACAGCCAGATAAGATAATCATTAAACCTTAGTTGTTGCAAACATTTCATTATAACTACCACCGATAGTCGCTAATACAACCACGTTGCCAATACTGCCACTATCAGCAGCCGCCCTCCTCCACAGCTGCTTGCCACCACCGCCTTCGCGCAATTGCCGCCACCACCATTGCAGCTCGCCACCCGCCAACACCACCACTCTTGTTGAGTTGTTAGCTTCGCCAGTGCCACCACGATCACCCCCCGCCACCATTGACAACCCCCATCACACCACTATCAACGTCGTCGCCTCCACCTATCACTGTTTCAACCACCATCAACCCTTACCTCCACGGCTGCCACCATCAGAGCAACTGTTGACATCACCATCGCCATCGATGGCCTCCGGCACGACCATCGACTGTTGTAAACACTAATTGCCGTCACTGACGGCTGGTTGTTGCCATTACCATTAGAAGTGACAGCTACTATTGCCATTGCAACCACCGGCAATTATTACGAGTAGGTGTCAAAAATACCCCCAAATGACTAAACCGACTCAATTAACTGACTCAATTAATCCGAAACTCGATCGGGTTGACCAATTAACACCCCTAATTACGACCAACAACACCGATTGCCGGTTGCTACTGATACTACCGATCATTGCAACCACCATCATGTGCGATGACTACTACCACCAAAGTCACCACTAACCACTATTGCAACAATCACCAACATACATCATCACCACTTATTGCTGGTCGCTACCGCAACCACGACCGACCAATGTTACCATTATTATCTGTATTGGTGAACTAGTGACCATGAATGAACTAAACTAGAAACATGATAATCACCATTGATGAACTAAACTAGAAACATAAGTAAAACCTTAGAAACAAACATATTTTGGTAAATTATGATAATCATAACTCATAGACGAGAAAAATCGATCCCATTGCAAAGAGAATCTACATAATTTGGTTCAAATAATCCACCTACATGTAGTATAGATCAATCACAAGGAAACAAACAAGTTCAGGGGATTTAACAAACAGAAACATATTCATATTAGAATCTAAAAGAGATTAGGGATAATCATACTGAGTTGTTAGAAAGAAAAAAACTTAACCGAGCAAGAAGAAGACTTACCATTTAACGGATTTAATCGAATGATGCTAAAAGAGGAAAACTGACTAGATATGAGTGACATGAAGTCAAAAGAGGCAGGCATTGGTTTTCTCGTGAGTGGTACTGAAGTTAGAAGAGGCCGTCAATGGTGGTCTTGTCGTGAGCGGTGAAATCACAGAGAAAGAGTAGAGAGAAATGGTAAACTCGTGAATGAATAAAGATCGATAGGGATTAATGGTGAGGGGCGAATCGACGGGGAATGAGAAAGAAAGAAACGAATTGGATACGAGGGTGTTGGGTTTATGGGGCTCATCGTTCCCTCGAGCCGGGTAAATCCGCGACTCTTAAACCCACCGCTCCTGTAGCAATGCAGGAGCATCCCACATCGGTGAGGCAAGAGGGATTCTTCCTCCTTATAAGGAGGGGGAATCTTACTCTTACCAATTGATGTGTTTTAAAGCCGTGAGGGCAACCCAAAACGGAAAATATCGTTGGTCGGATCCCTAGTTACGATCCTAACAAAGGAAAAGTGAAATTTTAGGGATTATCAGGTGGTCGGTAATCGGTATCTGCCGGTGCTTTCTTACGGAATACTAACAGTTGTATTTTAAAATATAGCATATGTTTGTATACGTTAATTACTTTTTTGTTTATTACCTTTTTATTATTTTGACTAATTAACTAAGTTGATTACTTATATATCTAATTAATCATTTGTTGAATCTTATAGATAATTTTGTTACAACTATTGATGATTTATTTTTACAAATGATTTCGTTTGAATGAATTTTTTGGTTTTCAAGATTTGGGTGTATGTTATAGTTAAATATTAACACTTGATTTGGTTTACTAAATCGGATTCGTCTCCTAACTAATCTGTCACAACTCACTCATTTGATACTACTATGTGAATGACTAATCAAATTGTGATGCACCTTCTTAAATATAATATGCTACTATAGATACATATTATTAACTAAAAACTTTTGTCACTAATTAAGAATTTATATATATCAAAATTTCAGATGTTACATAAACTTTGAAATTAAATGGAGGTTCCATTTTTACTAGAGGCCTTCTAGAGACATGTTATTTTCAAGGACTAAGACTATGCGTATGGCATAACCTGAAGGTCACGGATTCCTTTGGGAACACTCCTACGGATGCCCATCAGGTTCCCCTTCTCGGTTTCACGCCCGAGCCAACCCAAATCAATTGCCTTTTTTTCTTCAACGGTAGTTTGTAAAAAAACACTATATATATATGCAAAAGTTCAAACGAGAACTGTTTTTCGTAGGAGAACCGCGAGAACCAATCTTAGCCGTCCAATTCCCCCTTCTTCAATTTGATTGCCCACCCATGAATTCCTTACATGCACTCTGCCACACTCAATCCCCCCACACTCTTCATCCATGAATTCCATTATCCAAAATGAACGGCCAAGATTGGTTCTCGCAGTTCTCGTATGAAAAACAGTTCTCGTTTGAACACTCCCATATATATATATATATATATCCTAATTCTCCTATAACTACCTAATCATACCCCCAACACTTTTTATCCAAAATTCTTTTAATCTTCTAACTTCTCGTATATATATATATATATATATATATATACAAAATGTGGCATCACCACCACATGTTTCATCGAGCGGTTCGTTGGATTCCGTATCAACCGATTAGCAGCTTCGGCAGGAAGAAGAATTTTTTGTAGGGTTTGTTCGAAAGGCGGCAAACATGCTTTTTGGTAGCACCGCAGAGTCGTCAACCAAAATCAGAAGTGGAAACATAGAAAGAAGTCGGGTAGCTGCAAACGAGCCGGTTGTTAAATGACTATTTAGGTGATAACCCTATTTATTCGGCGGAGATGTTTAGATGACGGCTCTGCATGAGCAGACAATTATTCGAACGAATAATTAACGACCTAGAAGTAGAGTACACGTATTTTAGAGAGCATTGGGACGCTAAAGGGAAACAAAGCTTTTTCTCCGATACAAAAATGCACTTCCGCTATTTGGCAATTGGCATACGGGGTAGCCGCCGACACGCTTGACAAGTACTTGATTCTGCAATGGTATTATTGAGCTTTATGGTAAAGTACTAGAGTTTATTTACGAAAACCTTCTTATACCGATATTTAGGAGTTATACATCACGCATGAAGAGTACAACGGATTTTCCGGCATGCTTGGCAGCGTAGACTGTACTCATTAGGCGTGAGCAAATTGTCCGATTGCATGGCGTGGTCAGTTCGAGGTGATCACGATCACCCAATAATAATGCTATAAGCTGTGACCTCACATGACATATGGATATGACACGCATACTTCGGCGTTGCGGGTTCCAAAAACGATATCAATGTTCTTAACCAGGTACCCATCTTCAACGATATCTATGACGGAAAATCACCCGAATGTCCATTTGAGGTGAATGGAGTCACCTACAAGCACTAATATTATATAGCTGATGGGATATATCAAGAGTGAGCTACATTTGTAAAATCATTTACGTGTGCACAAGACGATAAGTGGAAAAAGTTTAAGTCGGCGCAAGAATCGGCACGAAAAGATGTTGAGGGTGTTTTTGATGTGCTCAAACAGCGTTGGCACATATTTCATAATCCGGCACGCAGATGGCATCCAAGAAGAGTAGGAAACATCATGTACGCTTGTATCATTTTACACAATATGACACTCGAAGACGAAGACAATGTCATTTGTAGTTTATACCCAAACGACATTCTATCGTCGGATATCGAAACACAAATAAGTGAACAAGCACGCATGACAAACTTACGAGAAGTTAAAAACTAGGAGACAAATAATAATCTTCGGTCGGATTTGGTCGAACATATTTCATGTATCCAAGTTTCCGACAACAAGAACGAGTAGTTTTTTTATTTATTAATTTCGATTTAGAGTTTTATAATTTTTATTTCATAATAATAATATTTTATTAATGTTATGAACTTTTTACTTATATTATTTGCTATATTTTTATTTTTATAGAATTGTTTAAATATTTTATTTTGTTTAATATATAAATGTATAATTAAATAAATTTAAAAAGTGAGAAAAGATTAGGTTTAGTTGGAATGAGTACTACTTGATTTTTGAGTTAATTTTAATTATAAAAAATTAAAAAAAACTGATATGACGGATAACGTGATATTTGAATTAATTTGAGTTAGGATTAGACTATTCTTATAGCCTAATCTAGTGGAAAGAAGGGTGGATATTCCAGCGGTACTTTGTCTTTTTATGATGATTTCTCATAAGCGATTCCTCACGTGCTGATTCATTGCAAGAAGATAGTCGGAATATGGGAGTCAATATCCAGCCTTGAGCTACGGTTTTATCTTTCAGTTGGGTTTTTATTAGAAATCGTGTGTTTTAAAAACTTACGTGTGTGTGAAAAGTTTATTTGAGAACCGGAAGGCAATTAAGTTATTTATCGTCTTCAACTATAAAAAGTTACGTACGTTATTATATTCCTTTAATTAAGCCTAATTTCGGAATATATATATATATATATATATATATATATATATATATATATGGTGTGTGTGTGAAAAGTTCATTTGAGAACCGTTTTTACTACGAGAACAAATCTTAGCCGTCAAATTCCCCACTTCAATTGAATTGCTCATCCATTAATTCCTTACATGCATCTTACTACACTCAATCCTTCCACACTCTTAATACATGAATTTCACTTACCAATTGAACAGCTAAGATCGATTGTCGCGATTTTCAAAATAATAATGATTCTCAAATAAACTATTCCCTATATGTGTTAGTTAACCGTTCAATGCATTGAAACATACTACATTTAAGGCTATTTAACCGTTGAATGACATTTAAAAATAAAAAACTATTTGTGTTAGTTACTACACTTTGGATAAATGTGGATATGAAATGTGAGTTTTACATTATAAAAATCGAATATAATGTAAAAGTGTACAAACTAAAAAAAATCAAATATTAAAAGCTTGCGCCATATATCAACGTTTATGTTATTTAAATTACGTGTACACATGATCAATACGAGAAAGGAAATCTTTATACAATGAAAAATAAATACAAAATTTAAGTATTATTTTAATTAGAAAGAAAATTAATTATTAGATATTTAATGAAAATATTATTTAAAATAGTATTCTTATTAATAAGTTATTATCTGAAAATATATATATAAAGAAGAAATTACGATTAAAAAGTTGCCATATTGAGATATTTTACAAGATATTAGCGTTCCAATACTCTGATATAAATAAATTTAAATTTAAATAAGGTAATAAATGCGCTCGTTTCTGAACGAACCCCTCCCAAACATTCCCTCCCTCCTCCTCTTCTAGTTCTCCACACAGAATAAAACCCCCGTCTATAAGTAACGCTACCGAATTTTCTAAACCCTAAATACTCTCTCTCCCCCTATAAAAGTTTCTCTCACTACATGCACATTTATCGGAGCTGATTATTTCACGGTCGTCCAAAGATTCAAAGGTGCCATGAATCTCACAACTTACTATTTGCAGCATTTTCATTCAACTTTTGGTTCTGCTTGTTTTTATACCTTAATTTCTGGCTTTAACATTCTACGCTGCCATTTTTGCAAGTTGATTCATGTATTGAAGGTACATGTTTACATGCTTTTGTGTTTACTTATTTACTGCTTCAGCTCATAAGGAGTCTGTAGGTATTTGTAAGCTTTTTGGGTATTTTTATCTCGAAAACATGTTTCCTGTCAATCGGCGCTTTTCCTGAAGAATTCAGTGAAATTTTTTGTCGGAAAACTTTCCGTTTTAATCTGCTTTGGTTTTCTAGTTGAGATGAATGCTTTGTTTCTGTTTACATATAAGCATTTCTCTCTTAAGCTTAATTGTTCTAGCAAGTAGCAAGATGTTTTTTCTATTGCAATAATTAGGAAAACAGAAGAAATGACCCTTTAGTCAAATTACAGCCAGTTTTGCTCTCAGATTCGGCGGTAGAACCTTTTGTTTTCTTATTTGAAGTTTGATTTGACGTATATGATTATTATATATAATATGCAGTGATTCTCTTGTACCTGTACGAGTGCAAGTCATTATTGTTTCAATCTCCATCAATACAGTCAAAGTTCGATTCTCGATCTCCGTCTTATCCTCCAGATTACTCTACAGCTTACCGGAATCTCAATTGTAAAACGATGATTGCTGCTGTTCTAAAATTCCTTCCCCAAGCATAGTCGGAGCTCAAATCGACATTACCGGTCAAACACAAATCAATCTGCAAAACAAAGGATTCAGCTCCAGTTTCCTTTGTAAAATTTTACAGAATCGCTTGATCGAGTTTGGTTACTGGTAGAATCGGTAGCTAAATGACGTCAGAACTATCGTCAAGGCGCCAAACCACATTTGGTGCGGCAGGAATCTCGGTATTACTACTAATGATCATAACGATTGCGTTCGTTACAGGTGTGTTATTCATCGAACTTAGGATTGATTTTGTTCTTTAATCAAAATCGATGAGTTAGATTCCAATCTTTTATATTATTATATCGTTCTGGAAGTTTCATTATTGACTTCAATTCTGAGAATAATTTCTTGCTCATGTTTTGTTTGTTCGATAAACTGCTTAGATTCTAACTAACATCTTTCTTCACCAATTTCTAATTCTATTTATTATTTGATCGTTCTGTTTCGTTTGTTGTTGTAAGGCGTAACGCAATATGGCCGTTTTACGGTTGAGCCAAGTAGCAGTGCGCTAATGGATGCAGTGAGTACAAGCTTCCACATCACTACACTCTCCGGACCCAATCGCAAGCTTCTTCTTCATCATGGTAAATTAAATTTATAAATTTTTATTTGTGAATCACAGCCAACCGGCCTCCGGTTAAAAAAGATACATGTATAACTTGCTTTAGCTCCACCGTACGTGGTCTCCTTACGCCGGTTTCTTTACGCGCCGTGCACGTTTTCTTGCAACAACGAGCGGCGTTGCTCAGATATATGTTGGGATTTGGGTACGGTTTTCTGTTGTATAATGAAGGTGGTGCACGTATGCACGATTGTAGTGGTCAATTTAATTACTTTTTGTCGTTTATCCACTGCCACAGATGTAAAGGATTTGCATTTTTCATATAAACGACAAATAGAATTTAATGGAATAAATTTTGTAAGATATTTTATAAAAACCCAATTAAAATTTTTTTAAAAAAAGTCAAAAGGTCTATTTTCTATTTATAAAGTTGAAATAAACAACTTAAATTAGATGTGTCACTTAACCCAAAAAAAAACGCATAATTATTAGGTTTTCGTACACAATAATAGTAATTGTAGCCTTTTGGTGAGTCAAATGTATGCATTATGCCTTAAAATATGGCTATTTTGATGAAAGCTAATGCTAGCGTTGAAAGTTGTGTGCTTATTAATTACCTAGTCAGTCAAGGCATCATTTATCTTTATTTAATAAGAATATTTTTTTAATGTGAATATTTTAGGATACGTATTAAAGGAATGATTTCTTATTGTTTTTCTGCACTTTCAGCCGCGGCTGCGCACGTGGAAGTGCAACCAAACCGAATTTGGGGCGACAAATGTTCAAAATCAGATATCGTGATTAACCAGGGCCCCACTTCTCCGCTCCCTAACGGCATACCGACGTACACGGTGGAGATCATGAACGTCTGCAGCACCGGTTGTGATATCTCCGGCATCCACATGTCATGTGGGTGGTTCAGTTCTGCTCGCCTGATTAACCCCCGCCTTTTTAAACGCCTCCGCTACAATGATTGTCTTGTTAACAATGGGAAGCCGCTGATCAACGGCCACACAATATCTTTTCAGTATGCCAACACATTCCCTTACCCACTTTCCGTCTCCTCCGTCATCTGCTAGCTGATCAGATACCTTATCTGATAAATCCACGTAAATCATTTTTGTTTAAGAAGATTGCATTTCACACCCTTCAAGTATGATGAGTCAAGTTTTGAAAGTATCACATGCGTGGTGCTATTTAATTTTAATATTCCGGTGGAATTAGTTTTTAGTGTAATATGAAACTAAACTTCAATTTGAAGGGTTGGAAATGCAATTTTTAGTTTCTCCTAGACGCTTTTATAATTATGTCAATACACACGTACGTAGATGAGATGATTAGAACTGAAAACCTGGCCGGGAACTAAGGCATTGGGCAGTAGTGTCTTGTTATGTAATAAATGAGATGAAAAGCCACACACTGTCAGGTTTCCAATGGAATTAAAGTTTTCTTATATTTGATCAATTTGTGTCTTGATCAAGATCGATCGAATATTATGTTTGAGGCGAAACATACGAAAATATCGTTACTACATTTGTATGTATTTTAATTTCATGTTAATCACATCTCACATCCAAAAAACTAAGTATATATATATAGTCATATAGAATTTTGATCAACATAGTCTCTAAATTACCATTAGATTTATTAAATTAATTGTCAAAATCTAATAGCGATGTAATGTAATTGATTAAACAATTATAAGATTTAATTATTGAAGGAAATGTATTATGGGAATTTACCCAATCACGCCCCTTCCTTTTTTTTCTCCTACATATATTTCTAGATGAAAATGATAAGAACTTCCATGACAACAATAGATTCCGTCTAGTCGAAAATAACATAAATACTCATGTTTTCAAATGGAAATGATAACAAAATTCCAGTTGAAAATGAAAATGAAAATCGACTCATTTCCCAGCCGAATATAATATAAATACATTTCTTCTAGCCGAATATAATATAAATACACATGTTTCTAGCAAAAAATGATATAAATTAACATGATTTAAAATGATAACATTCTGGTACCATTTATTCGGTAAGGTTTCATGATCTCTTCTTTTTTTCATTAATGAACAGATTAAAGAATCTACTAACCTCTCATTAATTATTCACATGTCTGTTCACTAGTAATCTAGTTTAAAATCATAATATATTGTTCAAGCTTTACAAATCATTTCAATAGAAAATTTTCAATATATCTATTGTTCTATTCGAACACCACAAGAAAAAAAAATAAAACTAAAGAAAATAGAAAATAGTGCAACCATATAACTTAACAAAAATTAAAATAAAAAGATTATAGGAGATAAGCGTAATATATTATTTAAGTGTTATGTGTTTCTTTCTTTTCCTTGATATATTTCCAAAGAAAACAAATATAGAGAGAGGACAATGATCTTGCTGTTTCTTCATCGACGAGGGCGGAGATGTTGTTTCACCCAGGATGTAGAATATGTCTTACTCTTCTTGCGGTTTAGCTTTTAAGGGGGTTGACGAAGTCATTTCATTCTAGCCATGATGCGACAACGATGGTGGATTAGTACTGTGAGATTGATGAAAGCATGAGACAACGCTATTTAAAGGTTGGATGGAGTGGGTGGCCGGTGGGTGAGCTGTGAGCAATTATCAAAGCTATGTTACATTGTAAACGATAATGGAATTCAGGTTTGCTATTAGAGATTAAAACGGTAGTTGATTACTATGATAGCATGTGGTGTTGTAGCGGTGGTGGCAACCCTAAACGGTGGTGGTAGATGAAGCAGCCACCATTGGTTGTTTCCATGGTCAAATTTGATTGAGAGAATGATAGGGTTTAATGGTTTATCTTGAAAATGGCCAAAATATGTGTTGCTTTGAATGTAAACCTGGTCAGGGAGAGAAAAATATATTTTGAAAATGTGCAACTACTACAGGTAAAGGAAGGAATTATTTTGAATTATAAAGTCAATTCTATCCTTTCATCAATTCAGTTATATTCGTTGATGTTCCATATGTTTACTAAAAATACTATAATCAATCCTAATCATTGATTAAGTGATCGTAGGGTCTATAAAACTTCTCGCATAATTAGAGCTTTTCGCATTAACTACCTTTTCTCTCTTTTTCTCTCTCTCCCCCTATATATATATATATGTATATATAGGGAATAACTTAGCTACACCATCATGTAGCCAGTTAATTATATGATGCACACACAAATATTTGGTGGAGTCACCATGGTGCATAGTGGATAAGTAAGGTGACATCTGTCACCGAAAACATGTTAGTTGAGTTTAACTTATACACCGTTGCCAGCAATACAACCTAGATCTATGTGCTTTTGTGATACCTAAGGTCTAGTAAATACTAGAATTAAGTGTTATATATGTCTAAATTCTTCAAATAAGGTGGTAGAACATTTAACCGATTCCTATTGTACAATGTTATCGAGCAAATGTCTCTAGAGCGAGTATGGGTGAATGAATCCCTCAACTAAATATATAACACTAATACTAATAATATATGGATAATAGATGATACTAGATGACAAGTTTAAATATCACTCAAAGTGGCAACCTTAATAAGTCAATATAATACATAAATGGTTAAACACACCTACAAAAAATAAATATATACAACACTAGGAACTTATAATAAATAATAATAATAATAATAAAAAAAATAATAATGATGATAATAATGAAAATGATATAATTGAATATATATATATATATATATATATATATATATATATATATATATATATATATATATATATATATATATATGTACATCTCTACGGCCAAGGAAAAAAAAGATAAGATTTCAATTCAAATTGAAATCAAATATTAAGATAACTATCACCTAATTAATCTATAAAACAAACTCCTAAACCCATCACCGCCCCCACGATTTTTTTTGGCCAGCATTCTCTATCTCTCTCTCCCAATTTTCTTCAAGCTTTCACACCTCCATAACCATTGTTCTTCAATCCTCAAGAAAGTTTGTGGCTTTGATCTCTATTTGAGGAGTTTAGGTATGTAAATGTTCCTCTATAATCTTTAATTTCTTCTTCTTGTTTCTTTGCATGTAAAACATGGTTGATGGATTAAACACATCCTAATCACACATAAAGTTATGATTTTGATGTGTTTGGTTGAATATCAAACCCCAAGGATTGGTCTATTTGATTTAAAACTTAAAGAACAAGAACCTATAATCTGGGCAGAATATGTACTAACTTTAATAGGCCATATCTTGGCCAAAACAGAATGAAACAAATCGATTCTTGACACTAAAAATAATTTCTTTGAGTCTCCTTTCATCTCCAACTGGTTTCATACAAAACTAAGTTCATTTGGTCGCCCAAAGAATTAAAATCGTTTAGGTGCGCAAATCTGTGTTTTCTGGCAGTTTAATCGACCAACTTTGAAATTCCTAAAACCTATTTTTAACGTCACGAAAATTCTTCAAACTTAATCTAGGGCATATTTCATGAGTTTTAAGAGTCCTGTAAAAATTTTAGAATTTATTTAGTTGTTTTACTATTTTAATTAATTAAAAACATTTTTGTGATTGAATCTGGAAAACCTAGGGTTTCCTTTAACAGACTTTGAATTATCATAATTAATCCTACATCTCGAATTAGAGGCCAAAAATTAATATGAATAAACTTTGGATTTTTTTTAATCACGGTAGA
Source organism: Dittrichia graveolens (assembly GCA_038502395.1). Classification (NCBI taxonomy): domain Eukaryota; kingdom Viridiplantae; phylum Streptophyta; class Magnoliopsida; order Asterales; family Asteraceae; genus Dittrichia; species Dittrichia graveolens. The sequence continues at coordinate 5,759,970 of JARJIL010000004.1, read as the reverse complement.
AAATATTAGGATTTATTAGTTTTATTTTCTATTTTAATTGAGTGAAAACTTTTTAATTGACAAATCTGAAATTTTTAAAATTTCCATATTCAGAGTTTCAAAATATTGTAAAATATCCAAAAATCAGAATTAATTAACAAACAATTGTGTGAAGGAATTTTTATATGTCTTTAAGTTACTATAAAATTTTTAGAGTTTAATAATGTTTTTTAGTATTTTAAATAAATAAAAACTTTATGACGCGCAAACTGAAGGCATTTTCTGACCCACACCAATTAAAGTATTTGTTATAAAATAATAAACATGTTATTAAATTGTAGAAAATTTATATAAAACAATAGAGACATTAAGGTCTCTACCATAAAAATTTAGGAAAATAATTAGGACATTTGGATTAATTTAAAAATATACGAAGAGTGCCCAAAACTTCAGTATTTAATCTACACAATTTAAAAGGAAAATAAACAAGATTTCAAAACTAAGATATACATATTGGGGTTAGAACCAAGAAATGGATGCACTTATGCAACCTAGTGTAAAAGTTAATCGCGAATCCTAAATGAAATTTAATAGCTCAAGGATAACGCATAAAAAGACTATTACTCGTGAATCTAATATAATCTATATGAACTAATTGTTTGTAGATTTGTGAGCGTGCTAAGACTCGATTGATTAAGCTACTTACTAAGGTGAGTACTCGTAGCCCCTTTTTACTATATTTCTCGGGGGAGAATGACACTCAAACTCTCTTTTAAACTTTTTATGCAGTGATGACTATTTCTTATTTATTTTGGACAACTTATGCGACGTATATGCAAAGACTACTTGTTGTTGGTTGATGACTATTGATTCTTATATTCCTATGAGCCAACGGTTTATGCTCCAGCTGGGTATGCTATAATAACTGCTTGGAAGACAATGATTTGATTCCTATTGGTTCCTATTGAACCTGGTGGTTTGGATGTTGGTACAACATCTACACGCTTAACATGCTATATGTGCACACTTGTCCTACTTAAAAAATTTACACGGAAACTATGCTTTTACTTTAAACCTGCGAGCTCACCAACTTTATGTTGACATTTTCGAGTGTTCATTTTCAGGTAATGCTAATAACCATGCCTAAGGAGCTTAGGTGACCCTAGATAGCCTTAGCGTGACATGGGCAGTTGACTAAGGATTCTTTCATTTAACCATGCTATTATGAACTTGGATTTTATAAATCTAGGGCTTGTAGCCCCGTATACTTGTCCCGGGTTGTGGGAACAACTATTTCTTATGTTCTTGTTTTAAATTGTTGACTATGGTTGTCGTGAAGTGACTTGCCACGACACAAGTCTCCTCTTGTGTCGGGGAACGTCGTGACACGTTGGTGTGAACTCATTTAGTAAAATTTTCTATTCATATATCAATGTGTTATGACGATCCTCTCCGTCGCACCTCGTGTTTCCGCCAAGGCGGGGTGTGACAGATTGGTAACAGAGCCATTGGTTATAGAGAATTAGGTGGATTGACCTAGACTATAACCTAAGTACCTTCATGTAGTTGCATTATAGGAACTATGTGTGCACTTTATTTTACACGAGTTACTTCATAGGTTTATGCCCTCGGTTATTTATCTTCTTTAAGAGACGAGGGTACACACAATCAGGACTCGTACCAAGGCTGATGTGGTTGAGATCACAACACTTTAGAGGGCACTCACCGAGATAGACCACCTACTCCGTTAGATAAAGGAAGAGATCCACCATCTCAGGATGGCAGTGCACTCTGTTGGCTTGCTCCAGGCAGTGGAAGGACAAACCTATGTGCCTGAGAAAACAGTGACGAGTCGTTCCCATCCCCTCAAGGCCGTCCAAAGCCTTATCCTATGAGGTATGAAGACTCATATGAACGACTGAGAAGGGAAGGCTATGGTGAGAACCGTGCGATTTATGAGTTTCAGAACTAGATCGGCATGCTGCAGGAGAAGTGGAACCGTCAAGAAAGGGAGCAGATGCAGCAAAGCCGTAGGATCCTGGAGCTAGAGAAGATGCTAAAGAAGCAAGGACAATAACTCGAGACCTTGGGAAAAGCCAAGAAGGCTTGACCTCAGAGCCCAGCTATGGGAGCCGAAGGCGACGACACTGAGGAGGACCCCGAATAGGAACCTACTGATGATTAGGAGACGTCTACTTTAATTATTCTATATTCTAGAAGCTATTAGTGAATTTTGTTCGTGTCAAACTTTTGAGTCTATTATGAACAAAAGACAAATTCTTTTATTACTTAATGTTTTGTTAATTTATAACTAATGCTATGCAATGTGCACTATTTGGTAATACCATACACTCATGCAAGCCTCTTGAATGACTATGTGCACACTTATTTTCTCGTTCTTATATGTTATTAGTAGATAAAGAGAAGGGCGTATGAGCATTTCTAATAATGTATGATCCAAATCATATAGACTTAGAATTCTTGACCTAGCTTTACTGCATGTTCTCGTGTGATGTTGCTTTAGAGTAGGGCCAACAATTCGAATGACTATGTGATCTAGTGTCATACATGGCCGAGTGTTCATAATTGCCTAGACCTATAGGAAGTAGAGTATCGACCTATGTTAGCGGATCGGGATGATTAGTGGTGCCTTAAGGAGAGTTGTGATAAGTATGGATGCATTGCGCTTGATCACCGCCATGCACACATACCTAGCACAAGGACACTTAAAGTATCACGGAGCATCCTGTGAAACAAACTATAGTTTTGAGTAAAATAGATGAGCGTGAGACATATAGGTAGAAACAAACGCGAAACCATTATCCATAGCAATACGCATCAAGTTCTCTTACCAATAAGGTCCTAACGTGGTGTAACACGCAAATTCAAGCCAGGGGAAGGCTTGCAGCAATGGGAATGTCATGGGAAGATTTTAAAGCGTTATTGGTAGAAGAGTTTTGTCCGACTAATGAAATGCAAAAAATTGGAGATGGAATTTTGGAACCATGCAATGGTGGGTGCTAACCATGCTGCGTATACAGACCGATTCCATGAGCTAGCCAGACTAGTCCCACACTTGGTTACCCCTAAATCCAAACGAATTGGGAGATATATACATGGATTAGCCCCTGAAATCCGATCGATGGTTGCAGCAAAGGAACCGGCCACAATTCAGAGCGCCATACTAAAAGCTGAGACATTGACCAATGACGCAATCAGAATTGGGAAGTTGTCCAATGGTAACAAGAAAAAAAAGGGACGTCGGTGAAGCAAACAAAGCTAGAAAATGTCTGGAATTACAACAAGAGGGCTAGGGTAGCAACCGGATTTGTGGTGACTAACCCTGCCAAGAAAGAGTATGCAGGCCCTACACCAAAGTGCACTAATTGCAACTTTCATCAATACCAGAATGTGTCGTGTCATCTCGCATGACCTGTAACCGATTGGGACACTATGCTAAGAATTGTAGGAGTGAGGCAAGGATAGTTGCACAACTGCACAAGTGAATGCAGTGAATCCAACGGAAAACCGTAGGGCGTGTTATGAATGTGGTGGTATTGATCACTACAAGAACGTGTGCCCAAGACTAAACCGAGCTCCTAGTCAAGGAGGAAATCATCCAAACCAAATGTTGGAAATCGAAGGAAATCATAATCAAGGCAACAAAGGAAATCAAGTTCATGGGAGAGCATTTGTCACGGGTGTCAACGAAGCCCGCCAAGACCCCAACATTGTGACGGGTACTTTTCTTTAAATGATCTCTATGCTACTGTACTATTTTATTCTGGCGTTGATTACAACTTTATTTTCCACTGAATTCATACCTTTATTAAATGTGAAGCGTAATAGACTGGAAACTAGTTATATGATCGAGTTAGCCAGTAGGAAAAGGGTAGAAATCAATAAAATCATTCGTGGGTGCAACTTAAGGTTAGAAGATTTCACTTTTCCCATAGATTTAATATCTTTTGGGCATGGAAGTTTTGATGTGATTGTGGAGATGGATTGGTTATCGGGTCTTAAGGTTAAAATAGTTTGCCATGAGAAAATAATGCGTATACCCTTGTCGAATGGAGAAGTACTTGAGGTCCGAGGTGAACGGTCCGAAGAAAACTTGAAGCACCACATGACTGCGACTGTGGATGAGAGGAAGCTAGAAGATATCCTGACTGTACGGAACTTCCCTGAGGTATTTCTGGAGGATCTATCAGGATTACCCCCTTCTCGAATGGTGGAATTTGGAATCAACTTAATCCCAGGAGTGACTCCCGTCGCAAGGTCACCGTACCGGTTGGCACCGTCAGAAATGCAGGATCTGTCTAACCAACTCCAGGAACTTCAAGACAAAGAATTCATTCGACCTAGCCATTCGCCGTGTGGAGCACCTGTCCTATTCGTCAAAAAGAAAGACGGCTCATTTCGAATGTGTTCGACCAATTACAAGGCTCGCGTTACTTCTCCAAGATAGACCTTCGTTCTAGTTATCATCAGTTGAGGGTACGCGAGGCTGATATCCCAAAGACTGCATTTAGAACTCGCTATGGACATTATGAGTTCACTGTTATGCCATTTGGGTTGACTAACGCACCTGCGGTGTTCATGGATCTAATGAACCGTGTATGTAAGCCATTTTTGGACAAATTTATTATCGTCTTTATTGACGATATTTTAATTTATTCTAAGTCTAAAGAGGAACATGAAGTGCACTTAAAGTTGATTCTGGAAATACTTAAGAAGAAGAAGTTATTCTCCAAATTTTCAAAATGCAAATTTTGGTTGCGGGAAGTACATTTCTCAGTCATGTGGTTAACAACAACAACATACATGTAGACCCCGGTAAGATTGAGGCAATAAAGAAGTGGAGTACCCCTAAGACACCCTTAGAGATTCGTTCGTTCTTAGGGCTAGCAGGTTACTATAGACGATTTATTGAGAATTTCTCAAAGATTGCCAAGCCTCACACTCTTTTAACACAAAAAGACAAGAAGTTCGATTGGAATGAAGAGCAAGAGGAAGCCTTTCAGACACTGAAGGATAGGTTGTGTAATGCACCAATACTGACTCTTCCCGATGGTCCGGACGACTTTGTAGTGTACTGCGATGCGTCGAACCAGGGTCTTGGATGTGTGTTGATGCAGAGGGGCAAGGTAATTGCATACGCGTCCCGACAACTAAAGGTTCATGAGAAGAATTATACCACTCATGATTTAGAGCTGGGTGCTGTGGTTTTTGCACTCAAAAGTTGGAGGCACTACTTGTATGGGACGAAAAGTGTTATTTACACTGATCACAAAAGCTTACAACATATCTTTGACCAGAAGGGCTTGAATATGCGGCAGAGGCATTGGATTGAACTTTTTAGCGACTACAATTGTGAGATTCACTACCACCCGTAATGTAGTAGCTGATGCCTTAAGTAGGAAAGAAAGGGTCAAGCCAAGGAGAGTACAGGCTATGAGCATGACGATTCATTCGGGTATCAAGGGTAAGATACTTGAAGCGCAGAAAGAAGCAACCAAAGACTTGAATGCTTCAAAGGAAATGTTGCGAGGGCTAGACAAGGAATTGGAGAGAAAAGAAGACGGTGGGTTGTACCTTAGGGAATGAATTTGGATGCCGTTAACAGGAGATGTGAGGACCTTGATCATGGATGAAGCACACACAACAAGATACTCTGTCCATCCCGGAGCGGATAAGATGTATCATGACCTAAGAGATATGTATTGGTGGCCTGGAATGAAAAAAGACATAGCTAGTTATGTTAGCAAGTGCCTGACTTGCTCAAAGGTAAAGGCCGAACATCAAAACCCTTGAGACTGTTACAACAACCGGAGATCCCTGAGTGGAAATGGGATAATATAACTATGGACTTTATTACAAAATTGCCCAGGACAAGTGGTGGGCACGATTCGATTTGGGTTATTGTGGATAGGATGACTAAGTCGGCCCATTTTCTAGCAATTCGTGAAGACTACAAAATGGACAAGTTAGCGAGAATTTACATCAGCGAGGTGGTAGCAAGACACGGGGTACCTGTGTCTATTATATCTGATCGTGATAGTCGATTTACATCGCGATTTTGGCAAATGTTGCAGAAGGCTTCGGGGACAAGGTTGGACATGAGTACGGCTTACCATCCTCAAACCGACGGTCAGAGTGAGCGTACTATCCAGACACTGGAGAACATTCTTAGGGCGTGTGTTATCGATTTCAGAGGGAGTTGGGATACTCATCTTCCTTTAATCGAGTTTTCCTATAACAACAACTATCATTCAAGCATTAAGTGTGCGCCATTTGAGGCACTGTACGGGAGAAAATGTCGATCACCTGTCGTTTGGGCAGAAGTTGGGCAAGGTCAATTGATTGGTCCGGAGATTGTACAAGAGACCACCGATAAGATATTTCAAGTCAAGGAAAGGCTAAAGGGAGCTAGAGATCGTCAGAAGAGTTATGCCGATAATTGGCGAAAGCCACTAGAATTCAACAATGGTGATCTAGTGTTACTCAAAGTATCGCCTTGGAAGGGCGTAGTACGGTTTGGCAAGAAGGGAAAATTAGCACCACGGTATGTGGGGCCATTTGAGATCATCGAACGGATTGGGCCTGTGGCCTACCGATTAAGATTATCGCAAGAGATAAGTGGCATACATGATACGCTTCACGTATCAAATCTAAAGAAATGTCTGGTGGATGCAAACCTGCATGTGCCCTTGGACGAAATCAAGATAGACAATACTTTACGTTTCGTAGAGGAACCCGTGGAGATCATGGACCGCGAAGTAAAGAAATTGAAACGTAGCAAGATCCCGATTGTCAAGGTTCGTTGGGACTCAAAGCGAGGCCCGGAATTTACTTGGGAGCGGGAAGACCATATTAAGGCCAAATACCCACACCTATTTGACAAGCAACGCACTAACGGCAATACAAGTTGAATTTCGGGACGAAATTCTTCTAACCGGGGAATACTGTGACATCTGTCACCGAAAATATGTTAGTTGAGTTTAACTTATACACCGTTGCCAGCTATACAACCTAAATCTATGTGCTTTTGTGATACCTAAGGTCTAGTAAATACTAGAATTAGGTGTTATATATGTCTAAATTCTTCAAATAAGGTGGTAGAACATTTAACCGATTCCTAGTATATAATGTTATCGAGCAAATGTCTCTAGAGCGAGTATGGATGAATGAATCCCTCAACTAAATATATAACACTAATACTAATAATATATGGATAATAATTGATACTAGATGACAAGTTTAAATATCACTCAAAGTGGTAACCTTAATAAGTCAATATAATACATAAATGGTTAAACACACCTACAAGAAATAAATATATACAACACTAGGAACTTATAATAAATAATAATAATAATAATAATAATAATAAAAATAATAATAAAAATAATAATGATGATAATAATGAAAATGATATAATTGAATATATATATATATATATGTACATCTCTACGGCCAAGGAAAAAAAAAGATAAGATTTCAATTCAAATTGAAATCAAATATTAAGATAACTATCACCTAATTAATCCATAAAACAAACTCCTAAACCCATCACCACACCCACGATTTTTTTTTGCCAGCATTCTCTCTCTCTCCCAATTTTCTTCAAGCTTTCACACCTCCATAACAATTGTTCTTCAATCCTCAAGAAAGTTTGTGGCTTTGATCTCCATTTGAGGAGTTTAGGTATGTAAATGTTCCTCTATAATCTTTAATTTCTTCTTCTTGTTTCTTTGCATGTAAAACATGGTTGATGGATTAAACACATCCTAATTACATATAAAGTTATGATTTTGATGTGTTTGGTTGAATATCAAACCCCAAGGATTGGTCTATTTAATTTAAAACTTAAAGAACAAGAACCTATAATCTGAGCAGAATATGTACTAACTTTAATAAGCCATATCTCGGCCAAAACAGAATGAAACAAATCGATTCTTGACACTAAAAATAAGTTCTTTGAGTCTCCTTTCATCTCCAACTAGTTTCATACAAAACTAAGTTCATTTGGTTGCCCAAAGAATTAAAATCGTTTAGGTGCACAAATCTATGTTTTCTGGCAGTTTAATCTACCAACTTTGAAATTCCTAAAACCTATTCCAAACATCACGAAAATTCTTCAAACTTAATCTGGGCCATATTTAATGAGTTTTAAGAGTCCTGTAAAAATTTTAGAATTTATTAAGTTGTTTAACTATTTTAATTAATTAAAAACATTTTTATGATTGAATCTGGAAAACCTAGGGTTTTCTTTAACAGACTTTGAATTATCATAATTAATCCTAGATCTCGAATTAGAGGCCAACAATTAATATAAATAAACTTTGGATTGTTTTTAATCACGGTGGAAAATATTAGGATTTATTAGTTTTATTTCTATTTTAATTGAGTGAAAACTTTTTAATTGACAAATCTGGAATTTTTAAAATTTCCATATTCAGAGTTTAAAAATATTGTAAAATATCCAAACATCCAAATTAATTAACAAACAATTGTGTGAAGGAATTTTTATATGTCTTTAAGTTACTATAAAATTTTTAGAGTTTAATAAAGTTTTTTAGTATTTTAAATAAATAAAAACTTTATGATGCGCAAACTAGAGGCATTTTCTGACCCACACCAATTAAAGTATTTGTTATAAAATAATAAACATGTTATTAAATTCTAGAAAATTTATATAAAATAATAGAGAAATTAAGGTCTCTACCATAAAAATTTAGGAAAATAATTAGGACATTTGGATTAATTTAAAAATATATGAAGAGTGCCCAAAACTTCAGTATTTAATCTACACAATTTAAAAGGAAAATAAACAAGATTTTAAAACTAAGATTTACATATTGGGGTTAGAACCAAGAAATGGATGCACTTATGCAACCTAGCGTAAAAGTTAATCGCGAATCTTAAATAAAATTTAATAGCTCAAGGATAACGCATAAAAAGACTATTACTCGTGAATCTAATATAATCTATATGAACTAATTGTTTGTAGATTTGTGAGCGTGCTAAGACTCGATTGATTAAGCTACTTACTAAGGTGAGTACTCGTGGCCCCTTTTTACTATATTTCTCGTGGGAGAATGACACTCAAACTCTCTTTTAAACTTTTTATGCAGTGATGACTATTTGTCATTTATTTTGGACAACTTATGTGACGTATATGCAAAGACTACTTGTTGTTGGTTGATGACTATTGATTCTTATATTCCTATGAGCCAACGGTTTATGCTCCAGCTGGGTATGCTATAATAACTGCTTGGAAGACAATGATTTGATTCCTATTGGTTCCTATTGAACCTGGTGGTTTGGATGTTGGTACAACATCTACATGCTTAACATGCTATACGTGCACACTTGTCCTACTTAAACAATTTACACGGCAACTATGCTTTTACTTTAAACCTGCGAGCTCACCAACTTTATGTTGACATTTTTAAGTGTTCATTTTCAGGTAATGCTAATAACCATGCCTAAGGAGCTTAGGTGACCCTAGATAGCCTTAGCGTGACATGGGCAGTTGACTAAGGATTCTTTCATTTAACCATGCTATTATGAACTTGGATTTTATAAATCTAGGGCTTGTAGCCCCGTATACTTGTCCCGGGTTGTGGGAACAACTATTTCGTATGTTCTTGTTTTAGATTGTTGACTATGGTTGTCGTGAAGTGACTTGCCACGGCATAAGTCTCCTCTTGTGTCGGGGAACGTCGTGACACGTTGGTGTGAACTCATTTAGTAAAATTTTCTGTTCATATATCAATGTGTTATGATGATCCTCTCCGTCGCACCTCGTGTTTCCGCCAAGGCGGGGTGTGACATAAGGCCTATCAAATGTCTGTGTATGCATCATGAGTTAACCGGCTACATGATAATATAACTAAGTTATTCCCCCCCCTCCCACACACACGCATATATATTAGCATGGTATCCGCACAATGTAACGGTATCAAAATAATTTCTACTCGATAATTTGTCTGTTTTCGGTATTCACGTAATACGATCATAACAAATAATCTTTCTTTGGTAACATGTCTATTTTCTTTATTTTTCTAGTTCTCAGTCAACCTTTTTATTATTTTTAAAATATATTTTGAAAACAGTAAAATAAGAAAAAAGGTCTCTACTTATACTATAACGTAAATTACATGAAAACATAAAGCGTAAATTAGGAAACTATTGATTATGTTAGCTACTTAAAAATATATATTTATAAATTCTGATTATACGTTATTCATGTTTGTGAGTTCTATTTATACACAATTTCTAATAATTACGTTAAAATATTTATTACATGATAGAATATTTAAAATGAAATGTTTGGTTATGAAAATATTTTTAAATAATTAAGTTAATGTGTTTTGACTTGAATTTTTTAAATACGGAAGGTTTAGTTATTAAAATGGAATATAAAAATCTTACTAACTCTATTTAATAGTTACTTTATTTAATAGTTTCCATTTAGTATATATATGATGGTAATTTTAAAACACTTAAAATTTAAGAGTTTAAGCAAAAATATTAAATGCTGTATAATATAGTATATATACAGTGAAAAGTTCATTTGAGAACCGTTTTTATTGCGAGAACCAATTTTAGCCGTCCAATTCCCCCTCCTTTAATTGGATTGCTCACCCATGAATTCCTTACATACACACTGCCACACCCAATCCCCCACGCTCTTCATCCATGAATTTCATTATCCAAAATGAACGGCTAAGATTGGTTCTCGCAATAAAAACGGTTCTCAAATGAACTTTCCCTATATATATAGGGAAGAGTTCAAACGAGAACTGTTTTTTATACGAAAAGTGCGAGAACCAATCTTGACCATTCAAGTGGTAAGAGGAATTCATGGATGAAGAGTGTGAGAGAATTGAGTGTGGCAAGGTGCATATAAGGAATTCATGGACGAGCAATCCAATTAAAGGAGGAGGAATTGGACGGCTAAGATTGGTTCTCGTACGAAAAACAGTTCTCGTTTAAACATTTTCATATATATGTATGTATGTATGAATTGCTGCATCACCACCTGGCTGATATGTATGTTGTTTATTCTTATTTTTTTAGTATCTTTAAATATAGTTAAAAAAAGTATACTTTTTCGTTATTAAATTTTAATGCGTAACCAAATTTCTTTCTACATTTTAAATGTAATTAGAATCGGATTAAATCATAGCCTTCCAAAATGGTATCTTTGAGTTGGATTCTATGAGTTTAAAATAAAAGAGGTAATTGTATAATATAAAAACGTGGCAAATTCAGAGTTACCGGCGTAAATACTCCACCATTCTAAGTCTGATCATTTGACTATACGATCTTCAATTCGCTTCTCCACCGATCTATATCAGATTACTGGTTAGTTTCGTTTAAGACTTTAAGCATTTATCAAGGATTGTTCAAAAAGAGTTACACGTTAATATTATTAGTAATGGTAAAATATTTTCTGAAGGACCTTCCATTCATTAAGACCACCATGTTGGTCAGTTAGCCTAGGCCCATTAGCACTTTTTTTTATCAGATCAGCCAATTTCAATAATTTTTTATTTAATTATTAAACTTGTGTTGTTCGTTACTAATTTTATTTTGGGTATTGAACATTGTTTTTGATCGGTATTCTTGATCATTATTGAATATTGTAACATTGAATAAGTATTACTGATGATTGATCCTATTTGGGTTAAATCTAATTACTTATTTAGTAAAATTTAGCAGTAATGAATATTATAAAAATGTTTTATTGTAAATAATACTGAACAATTATTTTCAGATAAGATGAAGATGACTAAAGGAGCAATTAGGAGGGAACAAATGCTATCAGATGATGATAGTGACTTCGAGGCAAAACAACCTAATAAGAAACTCAAGAAGGAACAGGGTTGTGGGGCAGGTGGAAAAGATGAGATAATACCAAAAAATAAGAGGCACATACGAACGAGGACATCTTCTAAACCGTTGAGTACTGCAATGCAGTCATTAAGTGAAGAACAAAAAGTTTGTTTGGAAAATCTTAGGTTTGATCCATTTGAGATGTTCAGAATTGATGCAATACCATGGAAATTAGGGTACTTTGTAGTAGATTGTTTTGATGATAAGAAAATGGAATTGAGGTTGAAAAATGGTGCTATAAATTTACAAAAACATCTGTTTTTGAAATGCTTGGTGTATTTCAAGGAGGTAGACCGGTAGATACCATTGAAATCCTAGAAGAGGAGGATGAAATTGTTGTGAATTGGAGGAAGTAGTTCGAGAAAAACAAAACAAGCACATGTCTTCAAGAGATTGATGGATGAAAGGCAAGTCAAGCAAATTAATGATGAATTCAAACACATGAATATTAACTTACCCCTGCAAAACGAACACAAATGATGAAATCAAACATCTAATGACCAAAAAACATACCTATAATAACAAAACAAACTATGAAGGAAAGATCGTTTATGACATACAAATGTCTTCGACAGATTGATGGATGAAAGGCAAGTTAAGCAATTCCTCGAAAGATTGATGTCTGAAAAGATTGTATATGTCGATTAAACGTGTAAGAGAAACGCAAATGAAGGCAAAAAAGACAACTAGAAGATGAGAAACAATATACGATACATATTTATATAAAATCAAGAATTTGAAAAAAAAATCTGGAGAAAAAGAGGAGAAAAAATAGGGATAGATATATTAAAAACATAAATTACTAAAATAAAAATTCATGTAAAAAGGCATCAATAACCTTTTGAATTAAAAAACAATTAATAAAAAACTAGTGGCCTAGAATGTTTCAATTCGCGCATTTTTCGTAAATAAGGGGCTTTTCACATTAACACTTCTCTCTCTCTCTCTATATATATATATGTATATATATATGTATATAAGTTCAAACGAAAACTATTTTTCGTACGAGAACTAATCTTAGCCGTCCAATTCCCCCTCATTCAATTGGATTACCCTATAGGGGAGGGTTCATTTGAGAACCGTTTTTATTGCGAGAACCGCGAGAACCAATCTTAGCCGTTCATTTTGGATAATGGAATTCATGGATGAAGAGCGTGGGGAATTTGGTGTGGCAGGGTGCATGTAAAGAATTCATGTATATATATATATATATATATGTATATATAGAGTTAATTACAAAAATGGTCCCTGTGGTTGTCGCTGATTTTCACTTTTAATCCTTTAACTTTAAAAATTACGAAAATAGTCACCGTGGTTGTCATTTTGTTTCATTTTTATCCTTTAGACTAACTCTAGTTAAAGTTGACCGTTAGTCAAAGGGTATTTTGATCTTTTTACGCTTTATCCATGTAACCAAACATTGTTACTCTTTTATTTAAATATAATTAAAAAATAAAAAATAAAAAATAAAAAACAACACCCAAACCCCCACAACCAGCTTATACCCTTCCCGACTTCATCAAAATACCAACACCACCGTCCACCGACATCGTTTCTGTCTCCGGCTACACCGCTAACACGTCTCTTGCCATCTCTAACGATCATTCCTAAAATAAGCACTACTTGTTACCAAAAACTTGGAAACAGACAAACAGTATGTATTGTTATGCATGAACCGTTCTTCGAATCATCGTTTGAATACAAATAGAAAGAAACAAAACCGTGATCAATTTAGCATGGAATTAGGGTTTCTGAAGAAAAATAAGATAAAAAAAGATCACATTTTTTCAAAAAAAATTGGTTGATTAGAGGAGAAAAGAGGTCTCGGAAGTGTGAATTCAAGCTTCCCCCTAAAGTAGAAACAAGTATACGAACATATTGATGATTCCTCACAATAAAAACAGAAATGGATTCCATCTTGGTTCTCAAATGCAAACAACTCATCCTTCACAAATAAATAAATCTATCGTTTTATTCTTTTGCCATAGTTTATAACCGGTTGAAATATATATACAAGAGAGTTTCTAAAACTTGGCATGTTACACAAAATCATAAAATTTTAAAAACCGAACCAAAAAATTGGGGAGAACAGAGGTCTAGGAAGTGGGAATTCATGCTTTCCCCTATAGTAGAAACAACTATTCGGACATACCGATGATTCCTCAAAGTAGAAACAGAAAATGATTCCATCTTGAATCTCGAAATGCAAATCTTCAATAGGTAGTCAAATGGTCAAAGGGGGGAACCCATTCTCAGATCTCAGATCTACGAAGGTGGAGGCGGAGGTCGTGGTGGTGGGGGACGGAGTACAAAGCAACACAAAGATCTATGGAAGGCTTTCTGTAGCTTGATCGAGTGAGTTGTTGCAAGCTTGAAGAGAGAGAAAGAGTAGTGAGAGAAATTGTTTCTTGGTGGTCTTGAACAAAGAAGAGGGTGGTGGTAGGCAGTCGTGAAGAGAGAAGAAGAGGTGCTTGTGGCCGGCGAAGGTGGCCGACGAAGGGGGGTGGTGGTGGCTAGTGAAGGAGGCGATGGTAGTGGTGCTTAACTTTTAGTGTGTCGGAGACAGAGAGACGGACAGAGAGAAGGGTGTTTGTTTTGTTTTCTTTTGATGGAGGAGTGTTTGTTAATGAGATATTTATTTGTATAGATAGGTTGCGTTTGGGTACATGGATAAAGCGTAAAAAGACCAAAATACTCTTTGACTAACGGTCAATTTTAACTGGAGTTAGTCTAAAGGACTAAAAGTGAAATAAAATAATAACCACAGTGACTATTTTCGTAATTTTTAAAGTTAAAGGACTAAAAGTGAAAATCAGCGACAACCACATGGACAATTTTTGTAATTAACTCGTATATATATATATATATATATATATATATATATATATATGAGTATGTGAGTATTTGACCAATAAATTTGCAACTCATTACTCATTGCACGTTCAGTTGGTTTAAGTCATCTTCCTAAACACCTAATTAATAAAATTAATTAACCTCCTGATATGTGTAGCTCACACGTAATATATGGACATAAATAATCCATTGCAAAACAAAAAACTTGTTAGGAAACTATATTTAGCGCTGTTTGTTTTTCTTTATTATTAAATGCTGTTTGGATTAAATAAAAACCAAATAATATAATTATAACTTATTAGAATAAGTTTTTTCTTTATTAAGTCAAAATCAAACATCGCGTTAATGTAGAGAGTTATTAAGAAAATTTTAGGAAATATGAACTTACATTAGACCGGAGCCTTTTCCCATTTATATATTATTCTTTTGTGTCCCCAAATGCATGATTGTTTAAATAGTCTTGTGATTCTTGCTTTAGACTGAGCTCACTTTGACACACTTCGCATATTAGGTACTTTGAGAACTGTGAGAAGTGTTTATAACAGCATTGATGACTTATTAATAGGGGTATTTTGGTTATTTTTATATTTAACCGACTGTGAATTACGTTCGAGTGAGCAGTTATTAATTTGCGATACTTGTTTAAAAAAAATCTTTCATTAATACATCATTAATGAGCCGTTAAAATTTCTTAGTTATTGATTTATTTTAATTAAGAGTTAATATTGATTTTCACAGTTCTCATACAAAAACAGTTTTAATTTGAAATATGTTTCATTTTAAAATTTCAAGTTCAAGGCTGGTTCGATCACCTTACGATCAAATCTCGTTCATCATTTTGATTTTAGTAATGATTGGAAAGTATTTGATTTATGTACATATCCGATTGATTCATGTACATATGAAGATGAATTGCTTGATTTGGATCGGGCACCATGGTGTTGGCCGCGAGAAGCACAGATTCCGTCCAAAACCAATTTGTTCTTGTGAGTAAGTTGCTGTGTATTCTTGGTGAGCGTCAAATAAGAAGAAACAAACTTAAATTGAATTAAATTCTAAGAATTACCAATTTGTCAAACATACTCTAGAAATGATTAAAATGAGGAAATGACCTAATTACCCTCGCATTCAAGGCATGTTAGTAGAACCTCTAACGTAAAAAATTAACATCTGTTTATGAACAAGGGCTATCGATGTAATTTTGAACTCATCCGTGTAGTTTACTCTATTTCTTATTTAGATTTACACTTTTATTCAAACAATCCCCATCTGAACTATATTAATTAATAACATACATATGATTGTTTTCTTTCACACGTTCTACTTTATAAGTTTTTTATTTAAAAGTCTTTGGTGGAGTAAAATTTTGATATAAAACTAAACAATTATTTTAGCTTACATTATTGATGTATTTAGGACAAATTATTAAGCAAATTGGTATTATTGAATCAATCAGCAAACATTAAAAAAAAAGAAAAAAGAAAAAGAAAAAGAAAAAGAAAGAACATCAATACAAGTTACTGACACGAGCAAGAACAGCGGGATCAAACGACTCCATTTGTTTCCCTACAAGATTACACCTGATCAAGCTCCCAACTGTACTCGAAACCATTTTGAAATCCTCCCATGGATTCCCCTTTGCCAATTTCTTGTACAGATAGCTCTCAAATGTCATTCTCTGTACATATTCATCTCCACAAAGCTCCACCAGTGCTTCCCTTGCAGCATTGCTCCCATAGAACACATGTTGCAGCAAATCCATGAATCTAAATGTTGTTATATACTTTGAATCCCATTCTTTCAGATACTCCCTTTTCAGATCACTTTCTCCGATCATCCTCTGCCCTCCCTCCGATGCTTTCACGATTGCTTCACCGCACATTCTACCGCTCTTTGCCGCAAAGTATATCCCTTCGCCCGAGCATTTCGTCACGTACCCGGCTGCATCCCCCACCAGAGCCACCCGCCCACGGACCCGAACCGGCCGAGGGTGCTCCGGAATCGGATGGGCCTCCACTTTGATCACTTCTCCACCCTCGATTTTCGGAAAAACTCTTGATCGGATTCCTTGCTGGTATTGTTTGATGTTGCGCTTTGAGCAGACCGTTCCGGTGCCGACCGCCACGTGGTCACATTTCGGGAAAACCCAAGCGTAAAAGTCCGGCGAGACATCGTTTCCGACATACATTTCGGCGAGGTTTTCGTAGTATTCCATTTTGTCATCGGGGAGTTTGATTCGTTCTTGGAAGGCGATGGCGCAGGCGTAGTCTCCGGCGTCGATAGATTTCGCGACACGGCTGTTGGCACCGTCGGCGCCGACAACGACGTCGACGGGGAGATATTTGATTGTGTTGTTGACGGTGTAGTGGATGATGTAAGGTTGGGTAGGGGAGGTGGGTACATCGAGCTTCGTTACGAGGGATTTAACGAGGGTTGCGCCTTTTAATTCAGCTCTTGATCGGAGGTAAGAATCGAGGACTTCGCGGCGGAGCATAGAGATGAACTCGTGGGGTTTGAGAGTTTTACCGAAATCGACGGTGAGATTGGAAGGGGATATGATTTTCATATGGGTTACTTTCCGGTCGATAAGTTCCGGCGGAATGGAGAATTCGTCGAGCATACAGAGGGGGATGGCACCGCCGCATGGTTTGGCGCCGGTGGGGCTGCGTTCAAAGAGGTATGTTTCCACACCGCCAGAAGCTAGAGCCTCGGCGGCAGAGGACCCAGCTGGGCCACCGCCGATAACGGCGGCAGTAAGGCGTCGGCCGGAGAAGCGTTTGTTTGAAGTAGAAGTAGCTGAGATAGTGAATGGTTGGAATCTGTAGGATTGAGGGGGTGCTGTTGGTGTTTTGAAAGTGAGGGTGAGAGAGTGAAGGGGGTGAGTTATGGCGGCCATTGCTAATAGGGTTTTCCTAATCTGGTTTATGTTAATCTGGATTCGATTATAGCTTGTGATGTGTTGAAAATTACTAGAATTATAATTTATTATTTAAAAGAAGAACAACTAAAAGGGAATCTTCCTCGAAAGTTGCATTTCCCGTGTCTACGAATGTGAAATCTTTAAATCTTGAGTTAATTATAAAAATGGTCTATGTGATTGTAATTGATTTTTAATTTTAGTCTTTTAACTATAAAATTATAAAAATAGTCATCGTAGTTGTCATTTTGTTTCACTTTTAGTCCTTTAGTCCAACTCTAGTTAAATTTGACCGTTAGTCAAAGAGCATTTTCGTTTTTTCATCGTTTTATCCTTGTTTCAAACAACCCTTACCTCTTATTCTTGTTCCAAACATATGTTTTTAAAGATTCTCTCTTTAAGCTTTTAAACAAACACACACTTTTATTCTATCACACTCTCTCTCTCCGCCTCTCTCCATATCTTATTCTCTTTCTCCCCATTTCAACGGCAGGCTCACCACCGCCATCATGTGATCCTTTAAAATTGCAGCCGCCACCATGGTAATCTTCAACACTGCAGCCGCTGCCACTACCGTAGTAGCCTTCAACTCTGCCACCGGAGCCCTCATAACCACCATCGCCATTATCGATCTTAGATTTAAGCACCATAGTCATCGGTGGTTTCTGATCTAAGTATCACCGCCTAACCACAACTACCATCAACAGTTTGTATGTGTGGTCAGATCTATGATCTGTTTCAGATCTAAGCAAAACCCTAACTATTATATCTCTTTGTCTTCCCCGTTGGAACAACCACCGCCATCGGCATCCCCGTTGAAGACAACCACAACTGATCGCATACTTGTTGAACCACCACCCTCTTTCTGTCAGATTGCCATGCCATTAGAAATTCAGATTGAGATGAAGATGGTGGTGTCTGTGTGTGTGTGTATGTGTGAATATAACGAGATTAGGGGTTTTTCAATAAGATGAACTAGTCTAATTATTCAAAATCAGTTTGTTTGAATAAGATCAATCTGATTAGGGTTTTTGATTTTATTGTATTTGTGTGATCTCTTGGTTCATATATCTCATTGTTGATTTGTTGAAAGGTTTTTAATTGATGTTGATAATCATATTGGTTTTTATCATCGAAAAGTGCAAGAAGCTTTCATGATCGTTGGATGATTAAATTAATGACTATGATGAATAATTGTAATTATATAATTAAATTGAATTATTAGGAGATTTAAACATAAAAAAGGATAAATATGTCTTTTACATAAAAAGATTCCTCCCTTATTAATTGCACCTTAATTAATACCTTCCCTAATTAAACCCCTACCATTTTCTTCCCATTTTGTTCCAGATGACTTACGTCTCCCACCCAACATTTCTCTCTTAGTCTATTTCCTCCTTATTTCTTAACCACAGCCAAGCCAAAGAGCCACCATCCAGCCCTTCTTGGCGGCGACCACTACCCTACGCAATACAGTGGTTGTCTCCGACAATGACCAACATGTAGCTTTCCTCCCGGCGACCACCTCCTACGCAGCAACCATGAAAGTCACCTACCCGTTCTTTGCTTTCAGATCAACGACCGTCGAACTGTTCTTCGCTTTTAGATCAACAAGTTACACCAGATATGTTTATATTTAACACCTTCGCCGTTCGCAACCCACCGTCATCCGCCGAGCACCAACAAGTCAGAAATGTCGCCGTATTGTTGCCTCCTTTTGCCGGTGACCTTCCATTTGTTGCCGCCTATTGCAACTTCATTGCTTATCTTTATAAAGTGCCTCCATCGCCCTTCAGATCTAGGCTCAGGGTAAGCATGGCGGCGGCTAGGGTTTAGCTACGACGGAAAGATGGCGGCGGCTAAGGTTCAGATCTGGGTTCATTGCTCATCAGTCTTTATTTTTTTTCTTTTTTCTTTGTTTATTTGTTTTTTTTGGATATAGAAAATTAAAATAAAAAAGTTTAAATACATACTTTCACTATTGATAAAACTTTCACCATTGATAAAAGTGTTTAAAATTTTAAATTCATATGTATTTACTAGTGAATATGAGATAAATGTTAATCATGTTCAGTATTGAATAATGTTTATTATGTGCGTTCAATATCGAATATAGGTTTTATCAGTTTCGTTCAACAATTTTTTCCGTGTTCTGTTTTTTATTATTGAACATTCATTAGTTGTTTAGTGTTTTGTTTATTATTTCGAACATAGAGGATCTTAGAAAATAAATAAAAAAATGAAACAGAAAAAAAGGGATTAATTTGAAAAAAAAATAACAGCATATTTGGAAAAATGATATAGAAAAAAAGAAAAAAACGTAGAGACTAAAAAAAGATAAATAAAAAAGTTTTTAATGATAAAATAATATAAAATAAGAGTTACTAGTGAACAATTGTAATGAACATAACATTTAATAACTAAAAACTTATATATTTTGGTTATGTTCATTGTTAAACACCGTAAATTTATTAATATGTTATTGAATTATTTGTAATTTATTTTGTTTAAAAATTGTAGGAGAAAGAAAAATAGATTGGAGTGAGAAATTTTTTTGTTTATTATTGTACCATTTTAAACAAAAAAATAAAAAAAATAAGATTAATCAAATACATTAGATCCAAATACAAATAAAAGGCTAGGATTACTTCTCGTACTTTTTGCAAATAAAACACTTTTCGTATGAACCCTCCCCTATATATATATATACATATCAAATATGCTTAAAGCAAGAGTTGAACCCCGGTTGACTATTTTTGTATTTTGTTGTAGGAATATGCACTTAAGCGTCCGCTTACGCCATTTGAACTATTTTTGCATATTCATACCAAAGTTCATGAACTTTTGTTAATTTGAGATCAAAAACAATAAATGTAAGTTCTATTTCCTAGTATTACGATTTTTGCTTTTAGTATTAAAATTTCTCAACATTTGCATGAACCTAATTGTAGGATAATATGTTGCGGCTTAGGCAAATACATGTGACAAATCCCCTATTGGGAGAAAATGCATCTTTGGTCAATGAATCGGCACTCTATGATCAGGCAGCGGGTGGGAGAAAAAAAAGAAAAGTGTATGATCATGCACTCAAAGCATGTGATTTGAAGGGCAAAAATATAGTTGCAACTACTTCTAAGGCAAATGATGAGTGGAAAGACAAGTGCTTGACAAATTAGAGAAAGTTAACAAGGAAAATCAATTCACTAACACAAACTTTGGAGATTGTGTGTAGACATGTTGGTGTTCCCTGAGGTTTCTAGTGAAAGTGAAGATAATGATCAAGGGGAAAGTGCCAGAGATGCTCATCGCGACCCAACTACAAGTCAATCTCAAGCGGATGCAAGTGAGGATCATCATGACACTCCTATCTAGATCTTACATATATCAAGCATTAGTTGATAAGTTTATTTGCTTTTTATTTACTTCAATGTGTTATCATGATACTCATATCTAGAGTCTAGATATTATCAAACACTAGTTTAATAAGTTTATCTGCTTTTCTATCTATTTACTGTGATGTGTTTAGATTAGTGGTTTCTTGAACATGAGAGATTTTATATTTATATCCTAATGCATTTTTACAATGGTTTTATGTTATATTATTTAATTGTTTATGCATAATCCTGTTATTATAGTCTGTGGTTGAAACAAGTTTATCTATTTGTGTGTGTAGTAGATATGTAGCCATCGTTATCCATACTAAAACTCATGGGTAATGTATATGCTCGTGAATTTACCTACAGTGAATGATTGGTTAACTAAAAAATATTTAACCTGATGATTGTCTCGATCTATGCTATAAACAATTTTAAAAACTTAAAATTTTAAAGTTTTACGATGATTTGGTCATTGAAAGTTTTGAGCAAATAAAATCTGAAAGTTCATAACTATCAAAGTTACGGTTCAAGATTTTCATTCGTTTCGTATGGTTACACGATCAAACAAAATTGTTTTTTTCTTTCGTCTTTGGACAATCCAAGATTTGGCCCAAAAAGGAGTTTTGGCTCATAGCAGGCCTGTCCTTGTAACTTGTAAGGCTCGACCAAAAGGGGTTCAACCCAAGGCAGGGTAGGACCTAAAATGGATTTAGCCCAAAGCAAGAGGCGGTCCAAGAGCAGGTTATGGACCCTTATTTTTTTTTCTTTTGGCTATGTTTTATGCATGCATGCATGCATGAATATACGTACGGTTGATTTTTTGAAGCCCAAACAGGTTCATATTGATGATCATAAACTTCAATGAAGAAAGATACAAATACTTGCAGGGAATTTACACTTAGAAGATGCAATATTAATTAATTACACATCGACTTATTTCATTCTTTGATTCAAATGACTGATATTGGTCTCATACAGCGACTTCAATAATGTGGTTTGGCACATTCTGGTGAATTTGAGATTCAACAGCTACGAGATCAATACCATGCGCGTTTTCTTTGAGTTTGGAAACCACCGGAATTCGAACATCTGAATACATTAAAGCGCTCAATTTCAAAACATCTATCGTTTTGTGATCTTTAATTTCTGGGTTCTTTTGCTCCTCCATTTCACTAACTGAATTCTTTTTAGCTTCAAATTCGGATATCTTTTCATCGCTAATGGGCTTCTTATTCTTGTAGAGGAAGTATAGTATCATTTGAAGAACACCGAAGATGAATCCAAGTACATTTGGAATCTGTAAAAACACATCCATTATTCACAAATCAGAAATTCTTCTAGAAAAATTAGAATAAAACAAGTTGATGTTGGAGATTGATAAATTAACTTTGTTAACAATATATTGTGATCAAAGGATTAGTTAGATTTTTCATTCTGTACCGCAATATTGAAGTCACCAAGAAGAAGACCATAAAAGAACCACATAACAGCACTGAGGGTAAGTGCTACTGATAATAGAATTGGCATGTACTCTACACTTTTTGTTTTGATCACTTGTCTCTGCAAAACAAAGCATATAAATTTTAAGCATTCCCATGTATATATCAAGGAATAATACTGTAGTTATGAAATGAAAGTTAATATATAAATTATTCTTGTTTTGAAAGGTTAAGATATAGGTTTTTAAGCATGCATGCATATATATATATACTAGCATCATACCCGCGCAATGCTGCGGCGGTAAATAGTTTTTGGTTTACAATATGTCGTTTTTAAGAATGTAATGATATGTTATTCGCGCGATTCAATGCCACGAAAAAGTTTTCTTCAACAATATGTCTGTTTTTTTTAAATTTTCTTTTATTTACATCTAACTATTTTATTAATTTTAAAAATAAATTCTAAAAGACAATAAAATAAGAAAAAAGATTTATATTGATGAAATAAAGAGAAAAGTTAATAAGATTTTAAAAATTATGTTGATGTGGGTGGATAATCGTGTTAGTATGAGAGAATATATTTTGAATAAAAAGTTAAAGTAAATTAGGAGAGAATAAAATAGTTTGAGATTAAATGGATGAGATTATTTAGATTAAATGAAGGGTTACGATTTTATATTGATTGAATTTTAAAAGTGTTAAAATTTAAGAGAAGAGAGAATGTTAAATGATTTATATAATAGTATAGATATAGTTAATAATTACCACAACTCCCAAAGGTGCTACAAAAACACATAAAGAGAAGACGAGGCAAATCCATCCAACGATCACTCCACGGGTAACTCCACTTGCAAGGAATTGAGTCAGGACAACGATTAACCCGAAACCAACAACTATCAACAACACAATTAGCTTCAAACTTTCCATCTGCATGCATGCAAAATATATAATTAAGCGAGTTAGTTACGTTCTTTTGTGTGGTTAATTTTACTAACTAATAACAATATTGTATATAATCTTAATTAATAATTAATTCCCATTGTAAAATATTTAAGATTATTATAAGTACATACCCTGGCCTTCTTTGGTGCGTAGAAGAGAAAGAAACAAATGTACAAGGTCTCGATGAAGCAACCAACTGAGTTGATGGTGATGAGAAGCAAGACATTGGACTTGAGCAATGCGTAGTATATCCAAAGCATGGCACTGAATAAGCCCACCACATACGGTGCTGACTGAAATCCTTCGGTTGATTTCTTTTTATAAACTTTGTAGAATGTCGGTCTGCATATATAAGATATTTATGTTAAAATCCTACATTTTAATTAAGGAGCTGTAATTAGGTATAGTAATCACCTCAACTACATATATGTCTATATAATGATCGATAAGAGGATTTATATATATACACAAAGGATTAATGGAGACTTACATTGGTGCAAGAAACACCATAAACGAGACAACATTTCCTACATTAATTTGTTAAATTAAGCATAAAAAAGTTAGCAACATTATATATATGGAGTACAAATATATATGCATGAGATATAGAGAATGAATAGTAAAATATATATACCAAGAAGGCCAAATGCAAGAGTGAGGTGAGCCAAGTTCGCAGTCATCTTAATTTCTGAAGTGATTAATAATGAAATAATCAAGGGCTAGCTCTTTAGTTAATAAAGCAAATGCTGTATATTTTTCTCTGAGCTTAGATTCTCTCTTGTTACTACTGATGAGTGGTGCATAAGAAATGGTAGAGTGATCCCTTTTATATAGGAAGCAATTAAGGCCGGTTGAGGGGTGGTCGATCATCTGACCCCACCAATTCATTAACATACCATCCAACTTTCCTCATTTTCCTTTATTTACACCTGATACGCAGCACCATCCATGATTGAGTGGCTACATGATTAGTGTGTTCTTGTATTTAGAACCTTTCTATTTTTTCTAAAATTTTTCTATAACACACATTTCAACTCTTTATTTCTTTCTGAATATGAGATAATATATATCTCGGTTCTATTACAGAGTTTCAAACATGTCACTCTTACATGATCATGATCACTTCAAGAAGAAAATATCTCGGTCGATCTATTACAGTGTTTGAAACTTTTATATAATTCGAATGACAAGTGCATCCGTTTGATTAGACCGACTTGGCACGCCGGGTATATGCTTCAATAGAGGTTTTATGTCGTACAACTAATTTTCATACTTATCTTTGACTACTTAGTCGATCAAGATGTACAATTATCAAAATCAAAGCATAAAATAAAAAAAATAAGTAATTAGTAGATTGTACATTTTAATTATTGAGTATTTAAGTCGCTTAAACAAAAAGTTTTATTAAGAGAAAATTTCAGTTGTTATTATTTACTTGAATATCTCGTTTGGCTCTTTTCTAGGGTAACCATAAACCTCACCGCAGTCGCTATAACTAACTAAAATAACACTTCGTCGCTACTTACAAAATTAAGGGTAGGTGTTCTTTATTATCGTGGGCCACCCAGAAAACACTTTCTGATTAGTAAGCAAGCCACTCATCCAATTAATCCCGGGTGGGGGGATTCTTTTTAATTAATTTTCTTCTTCTTTCAACAGCATGAATATTTCTTTAATCCAATTCCAAATATATGCTACTTATTATTATTATTTATTGATTTAAATAATTCATTTTAGCAAGTATGTGTTCCTAGTCAGCAATAAGAAATTAATCCAGAAGGATAGATATAGTATTCGACCAGTAGCTAATCCTCAATCGGCCATGTCATCACCAATCATTGATCAATCGAAGGTGGGTCTTAATTTCTCACTGTTGAACGATCTCAGCAGCTTAGCTCATATAGATAGATAGATAGATGGTGCACTGATTAATTAACTATAAATCAATATTAATTAATATGTGCTTTGCTAAGCTTATCCAAGTAGCTAGCTTTGTGCATGCATAGCTAGCAATTAAGCTCTCTTTAATTTGTTCTAGTGCTTGCTTGCCGATTGAAGATAATTTCACCACTATAAATAGAATTAAGGCACCAAGTACAAAAAGGTTCTCATAATATCTGAATTACTCAAAAATAGTAGCTCAATCATTACTTATTAATTAATAGTAGTTTAATTATTATATCTTTAAACGATAAAATGTCATAAACTTAATACCTCCGCTTTAATTTTGATCTTTCTGAATAATTTGTGTTGCTGTTTAATTTTGACCCTTATTTAATTTTCAGTGATATATATCTTAATTAAAAAACTAACGTACACTTCTTCATGGCTAGCTAGGAATATATATATATATATATATATAGAGAGAGAGAGAGAGAGATAGAGGAGGAATCCAATAAAAACATTTGTAAGCTAATTATTTAATTAAATAAATAAAGACTATAAATTCAACATTCTTAATTAAATAAAATAATTAAAAATCAACATACTTTAATTAAACCAAGTTTAATATCAGCTATTTAATAAAGATTATTTCTATAGTCGATCACTAGAGATGGATTTATAATGTGACAATCTTGAAACAACTATTCTTGTACTGGCCGGTTTATATATCTCTCGGCTAATCTAGTCTTACATCCACACGATCTAAACATTTCAAGACTGATTTTTATATTGTCAGATAAAAAGTAGCACGTATGGAGCTTAAAATTCAGTTCATCTTTATGTATAAGGCTAAGAGTAGCACTCTTCCTCTTTTCAAATCAACCAAAATGCCACATCACTGCCATATCAACTTTTTTTTCTTTTTTCTTTCCAACACAAATTAACCCAAAACCCAAGTAGCGTCTTTCACAAATCAATCCAAATATATTCTCTCTCCTACTCTCTCTACAAAACAAAAAAATAAAAAAAGAAAAGAAAAAGAACAAAGCCATGATGCTCGGGTTGGTGAAACCGAAAACAAAAAACGAGACGGAACCCAAAGGCACCCGTAACGGTGCTCCCGAAGGCTGCCACCCAACCCAATGTTACCTGAAGGATGCCACCCAACCCAATATTACCCGAAACCATTTGGGATACCCGCTACACATGGACTAAATGATTAACAATATATTGTCAATGTACGAATTCACCAAACTTCTTCCATGTTTTTACCATCCATATATGCATGCTACAATTTATTCCATAATTAACCATAACTTGTGGGATCACATAGGGATGAGCAAAATAACCGTATGAACCGGATCGAACTGGAATCGTACCGGCACCAGACCGATCAACCAAATTACATATAAGCGGGACAGTTCTCGGTTCCTGTTTTTCTCATTTTTTAGGTTCGGTTCTTTCGGTTCCGGTTCTAACGGGTTCGGGCTTTTACCCGAAACTGGACTGGAATATCAAAGGACAATTATTTTAACACTTTTTAAAACAAAATTTAAAATTATCCCATTCTTAATTAATATGTAACAAAATTGTCACTTAACTAATTTAATGTTTTTTTGAAAGGTAAAAAAATATATGAACATTATTGATTCATTACAAGTAGAAAATAACCTTTTGGTGATAGTGATAAGTTCTTTTTATTTTTTATTTACGTATGATTTTTTTTTAATATATACAAGTAGAAAATAACCTTTCAACAATGATCATAAGTTAATAAAAATTGGTTTATATTTTTTGGTATGTAATCCATAGTATGCAATTTTAGATAGAGAAAATTTTTATAGACGTTCCAAATATTTCGGGTTTGCAGGTTTTGGAACCGAAAAACCGGAACCGGAACCACTTATACCTATACGGGACGGTTCTCGGTTCTAGATTTTGTCTATTTTCTGGTTCGGTCCGGTCCGATTTTAGAACCTCGCTCATCCCTAGGGTCACATATCAAGTGTAAATATGATTGTTAATATGTACGTAAATATCTAGCTAGGTTAGCTAGCATGCTCCTAGAATAGACCATCGGCCTTGGGGCTTTCCTATTTTGGTGTATCGTTCAATGCATTACACTAATTATCATGATCGATATAAAAAATATCACAAACGTTTCAGGTGTACAAATAGACAAAAGATCCAAGATATGAACAGCACTTTATGAAAGTGGGATTAATATGGATCTCGTCATCTGAGGTTGGCTTCTTTAGTTTTGTGGTGCCCTTTTAACGAGCCTTTTTATCACATAATAATTCGTTCCAATCATGCATGTATGTCTTAAGGGTAAAGTTCCTAAAATTAGGGTTTGAGGTGTCATATTTTTCAAGGCCCCGTATTTATAGAAGACATTGTATGTAAATAGAAGCTCGAGAAGTAATGATATATTTGTTCGTAAAACAATTCTCCATACTAGCAGGGATGAAATTAATTGTCACACCAAGTTTTAAATTGCATAAAAAAACAAACAACATTTTGTTTTGCTACATAATTTGAAAAGGTTAGATTATAAATTTGATATAAAAAATAATTAATTAGTACCACTTTCGTTTTACTAATAGAAAAGATCATATCCATTATCCAGTGAGAGGCCGCTTTATATAGGCCTCCAAGTTTAAGACACCCCATGCTTCCAATCAACTTCATATATATGATCAGTTCCTCTTTAAAAAAATAATAATAATTCAGTGTATATCAATTAAGAACAAATTAAGGATCGATAACTACCTTCCTTTGGTTATATATACACTTGTAAGAATTTACATTTGTTATAAGCTTTTAGCTATGTTTACTTCTTGTAAATTCTTTAAGTTTTTGAATTTTTTTTTAAAAATTAACTGAAACCGAAAATTAGAAATGAAAACTCCATTGCTTTTTATAGAAATTTAAAACCTACGTCACCCCTTTGCCTAATTAAACATGTTTTTACTTTTCTTAAAAAATGAAAACTCGATCTACCCTTTTATCTAAACATGATTTCCCACTTTTTTTTTTTTCTTTGGAGATGAAATCTCCACCACTTTTATATTAATAGAAAACTATAAAAATGAAAACTAGGTAGCAGAGATCTTTTATCTGACTAAAAGCTAAAGTCACCTTAACTTTTCTACTGATCAAGGACACGTCATGCGGTGTTGGCTTTAATTAATTGTCGGTACTATTTTCTTAATTTTACATGACCTGTCTATCTTTCAAGAACTTTCAAGTAAAATTACTTATTATTCTGAAAGAAATACTTTGATTATCAATATATCTAACAATTAATTAATATGTCTTAATTAATAAGGAGAAATATATATAAAACCTTACACACACATATATATATATACTAGCAAAATACCCGCGCAATACTGCGGCGGCAAGTAGTTTCTATTTTACATCATGTTGCTTTTAAAAATATAATAAAATGTTATTCGCTCAATTCATTATCACGAAAAAGTATTGTACAATGTTAGTTTTTTTATTTGCATCAACTATTTTATTAAATTTTATTAACTTTAAAAATAAATTCTAAATGACACTAAAACAAGAAAAAGATTTATATTTATGAAATAAGAAGGGAGAAGTTAATAAGATTTTAAAAATTATGTTGATGTGAGTGGATAATTGTGTTTGTGTGAGAGAGTGTTTTAGTGTTAGAGAGATATTTTAAATAGATAAAAAGTTAAATTAAATTAGGAAAGAGAATAAAATGGTTAAAAAGGGGTATTTTAAATAGATAAAAAGTTAAAGTAAATTATGAAAAAGAATGAAATAATTAAAAAGGAGGATTTTAGTACATTTAAGTAACTTAGAATTAAGAGTTTTTAAAATTATAAATATATTATAAAAGAGTAATATATATGTATATATATATATATATATCATGATGATCCAAGTTATATATTAACTCTAGCTAGCTAGGTACGTACGAGCTAGCTTGGTTTATTCGAGTGATTTTAAGTTGTTAATTATTTTGGTTTTTTCCGTCTTTATATAATTTTATTTATGCTTTTTTATTCTTTTTCTAGATATATATAATGAACTTTAAGATCCCAACATTGTTGGTTTAAACACTTGTCTTGAACAGAAAAGCTACATTTTAATATTTGTGTAGAACTTAATTAAATGAGAAGTTTTAGCACTGTTTAATTTCTTAACGTTTTGTTTATTTTTTATTATTTTATTATTATTATTATTATTATTATTATTATTATTATTATTTTGAATCGGTGAGAATGTATATATATAGAAGGCGAATTGTCTTAATTAAAGCACTTGACACAACCTTTACTAGCTTAATTATATATGTAGTTTATATAGGGTTGTACGTACGTAGAAATTGAAAAAAAAAGGTCGTGAAACTATATCGATCGACAACATTAATAATGATGAGAATTGAAAGAAAATCTGCATTAATTAACCAAATTATGAGAATTAACATGATCTGGAAGCAACGTACGTGTTACAAGTAGAAATTAATGTTTAAAAATATATATAATGCATGATCGATCGAGTGTATGATGAATCTCATGCAGCGACTTCAATGATGTGATTTGACACATTTGATGGAACTTGATCAGGTTTAACATCTCCTACATGACCAGTAAATTTGTGTATTTTTGCAATCACCGGAAGAATTTCAGAAGGCTTCAAACTCTCCGGCAGCTTCACAACATTAATATCGATCATCTTCTCATCTTTAAATTCTGACATCTTTTGCTCCTCCATTTCCTTGATTTTATAAGCTTCCATCTTTTCATCCATAATCGGCTTCTTGTTTTTGTATATAAAGTATAGTATGATTTGAAGAATACCAAAGGTGAATCCAAGTACATTGGGAATCTGGCCGGAAAACAATTCCATCAGTTGATGTAGTAGTACAAGCCTCAATCAAATTAAAGGCACTGATAACTTTAATTTGTTAAAGAACAAGAGAATGTAAATATTATTATATAATCTTTTAGTACCGCGATATTGAAGTCACCAAGTAGCAGACCGTAGAAGAACCACATTACGGCACTGAGGGTGAGCGCCACAGATAGTAGAATTGGCATGTACTCCACACTTTTTGTTTTGATCACTGTCCTCTGGGAAGAAATTACAATATATATAGGAATTAGAATTAGTGTATATATAATATATATCATGGAAAACTAAGAATAAATAAGGATTCTTGTTTCCTAATGTTGTTATTAGTTGTTATATATTCATGTACACTTACCACCACGCCCAAAGGTGCGACAAAAACACATAGCGAAAACACAAGACATATCCATCCAACGATCACGCCACGTGTAACTCCACTTGCAAGGAATTGAGTGAGGACAACGATCAATCCGAACCCAACTACTATTAGCAACATGATTAGCTTCAAACTCTCCATCTGCATAATTAAATTATATATATGTTGTTAATTTAAACTAGCTTTTTGATGATCGATAACAAATTAAGATATATTGCTATTAATTGCATGATATATTTCACATACCCTGGCCTTCTTTGGTGCGTAGAAGAGAAAGAAACAAATGTACAAGGTCTCGATGAAGCAACCAACTGAGTTGATGGTGATGAGAAGCAAGACATTGGACTTGAGCAATGCGTAGTATATCCAAAGCATGGCACTGAATAAGCCCACCACATACGGTGCTGACTGAAATCCTTCGGTTGATTTCTTTTTATAAACTTTGTAGAATGTCGGTCTGGTTTTTACATATATAAAAAGATTTCCGTGTTTAATTAAGACAAATGAAATGAATTTACCATGAATATTGGAAAAGATAAAAATATTAGACATTGAAGACTCACATTGGTGCAAGAAATACCATAAAGGAAACAACATTTCCTACATTAATTTGTTAAAGCATAAAAAAAGTTAGTTACATTATATATATGGAGTACATATATATGTGCATGAGTTAGAAAGAATGAGTATATGGTAAAGTATATATACCAAGAAGGCCGAATGCAAGAGTGAGGTGAGCCAAGCTTCCTGTCATCTCCTTTGAATTAGTAGTTAATGCAGGTGTGTATATATATCTCCTCTTTTAAAAAGTAAGAATATTATATATATTGGCTGTTTATATAGAGAAATGGCACTTCTTTAGCTTAATTTGTGTTTCTTGTTACTACTGAGATGAAAATGTTTGAGGACTACCTGACTATTTATAGAGAGAGAAAGTGCGCCCAATTAGGCTTATCAAAGAGGATAGCCACGTCTCTAGCTTTTTCATTTCCACTTTCTAATTCTAGGAAAGTGAAGAGATCACTCAAATCATTGAACACTAATGTTTTAAGAATTCATAATTTTAGTGGCCGGGCATCTTATTTTTTTATTCAAGATTTTAGGAAACCATATTCATTTCTAATCCTTCCTATTTTTATTGTCATCTTAACTTGAGTATGTTTATGGGTTTTCATGGTTCGGTTTGATCGGTTTATGTCAAAAAAGGGTAATCAAACCGGCAAATCAAACCAAACCGACTAGACCACCAAACTAAAGTCCATCATCGATAACATGCACGAGGAAATAAATATATGTAGTTTGCTTTTGTCTCAACTTCGGATGTGCCAAGCTCAATATTTACATCACTACCCCGCCCGCCCTGTATCGTATAACATAATTAAAAGTTACACACATATAAGCTCGACTTGGTTCGGTTCGGTCTGGTTAATTTATATGGATTATTTCCAAACGAAAACATGAACGAAACCATTAAAGTCAGTTTTAAATATTGAAAACCGCTAGTTTAGCATTGCACTTCTCAAACTAGCTAAACTAGTCACTTTTTTTTAGGTAAATATATATTTATAAACGAGTTAAACTCGTCACTTTATGGCTATCATTGCGCTTCATAAAATTAAGGCAATGGTTTTATCCTCACATAAAAAGAATTTATAAATTTTTCTTAGTCAAAAGAATTTATAAAAAAAGAATATTAACCTGATAACTTTAATTTTTTCTGTGTCATGATAGCCCTTTTAGTAACAAGTTGAGAATTACAATCCCTTTTTTATAA
Source organism: Dittrichia graveolens (assembly GCA_038502395.1). Classification (NCBI taxonomy): domain Eukaryota; kingdom Viridiplantae; phylum Streptophyta; class Magnoliopsida; order Asterales; family Asteraceae; genus Dittrichia; species Dittrichia graveolens. The sequence continues at coordinate 5,727,629 of JARJIL010000004.1, read as the reverse complement.
CTAATTAAAGTTTAGAATCATTTTACGACATACAAAATTTACCGTTGAATAACATATTTAGATATTCATATTACTTTCATAGTAATTTCTCTAAGCTATTTGCTAAGAAAATTATATATGCCGGGCTTTGTGGAGACATGTCTTGTACAAATTAAGTAAAAGTCATATTATATATCTTTCAATTGAACAAATGTTTTATAAGAGAACAAACAACATTGATATTGAAGTAGGATATCATTTTATTTGATCGGTCATGTTGAAGTTCAAAATTTTGTGAATATGATGACAAAGCCGATTAAAATGGTAGAAATTAAAATGAGTATTGAATAATTTCTATTGTAGCTCTTAAAAATTTAATTTATTATCTTCTTCTAATTTAAAAAAAAGCAAATATATATAAATGCAAGAAAATAAAAGTGTAAGAAAGTAAACAGAGGAGAAATGATAACACCGGGTGTATGTAGTGGTTCGGTTGGATGTTAACAAATCCAACCTACACCCACTTCTTAGCCTTCAATCCAAGAGTTGTCTTCACAATTAACGTCTCTTTTAGACAGAAGAGATAAATGACAGAACATCTCACTATATAAAGAGGTAGTAATCACAATATGTCTGTAAAATGTATCTTGATATCTTTAGGTTATGTATTATGGGTATGTGTAATTGTTTTTTGAAAGCGCATATATGTGTAATTCTACATCTGCATGAGTGTGACATATATAATATGTTTATACAACAACACCACCAATACTCAATCCCGTAAGAAATAGGGTATGGGCCTATAGGTAGGGGTGTGCATGGAACGGCTTGGGGTGGTTATAAGCTCAAACCGAACCCAATATGCTAATTTCGGTTGTGATATATACACAGACACACACACACACATATATATATACTAATATAAAAGAAACGTGTAAGCTTAGACATAGATCCATGAACATATAGCATATAAACACATAACGTCATAAACATAAGCACATATAGGGGTGAGCATGGTTCGGTTTGGTTCGGTTTTGGCATAAAACCGAAACCAAACCAAAAATTTTGGTTTTTGGAAAACCAAAACCAAAACCGTTCGGTTTTGGAATGGTTCGGTTTTCGGTTTTGAAGTCGGTTTTTGGTTTTTGGTTCGGTTTTACAACTTTTTCATTTTAACCATCAAGATTTGAAGTCATACAACCGTCATTGTAAAGCTATGAAATTAAACAAAATTGAAGTTATATAAAAAAAATTCAAGATGTGTGCCACCTAATTCAAGCTATATATACTTCAATTAAAAAAGTAAAATGACTGTCATATGTTTAAACTTTAAAGTCAAAGTTGAAATAAATCAAAACTCAAAGCAAATCGATAAATAACATATTAGCAAAACTGAAAATCGAGATGAACAACCAACTCCAAATGAACTGCATACAACTCAGAAAACTAGAATATGAGAATCAAGATAAACAACTAGAATTGGATTTCTATATTAAGTGAAAATGGATAAAATCGAAAAGAAGTGAACTCGTCGACTTGAAATGAAGTGATGTTGGTGAACTCAATCGAGTAGTCCAATGACCAAACAAGTTTCAACTGCGAAGGATATCTGAATTAGTGTGAAACCTCTTTGATGGAACCCTAATGTAAATGGGAGGTGGCTATGTAAATGAGAAAATCATAGAGTATTTATTTTTTGGACATGTATATTTACATTGTTGTCTCTTGGAATGGTTCGGTTCGGTTTTTTTGGTTTTTGAAATTGTAAAAACCAAAACCAAACCGAAAAAGTCGGTTTTTGAAATTTTGAAAACCAAAACCGTCGGTTTCTATATTGGTTCGGTTTTTTCGGTTTGGATTTTCCGATTTTTTCGGTTTTTGGTTCGGTTTCGGTTTTTTCTGCTTACCCCTAAGCACATATATGTATGTACACGATAAACATATATACGTATATTTTAACTTTTATATTTAGAAAAAACTAAATATAATAAATAAAGAATATTTGAACATATGTGTATTGTTTTCGTCCATATACATTCACATATATATAATCATAGAAAAATGTTTAATATAGTCCATAATTAATTCATAATCATAAGGGACTAATTTTAGTTTTTGGATCAATGTAATCAATGATACAAATTAAATTTTAAAAATTTGGGCGGAGTGGCATTTTCGTAATTTTTCAAAATCTACATGTGTTGCTTTTACAAGTCACATATGATTATATATCGAATCACATGTAATTAAATATTAAAATTTCATAACTATGTTTTTTAAATGAACTTTAATTATTAAATACAACTCATAATTCATAATGTTAAAAGTTATCTTCAATTGCCAAGTCTTTAAACTTCAAGGGCTTATGTTGACAAGTGAACCTAACTTATATTAACTGTGTATATATTTGTTGTGTGGCAAACGTGAGATATTTGAGCACCTAAACAAATTCACAATTGTTTTCTTCTTCGCTTACGGCGTACGGCAGAAACTAAATTAGGGTTTAATCCCTAATCATCATTCACCATTAAAGTTTGTAATTTGTTCTCTTTTCAAACTTGTAAAAACTGCAGTATTATAACGGATTGATTCTCGATCTCCTCTGTCCGTGATTTTTCCCGTTTTGGGTTTTCTACGTAAATCTCTGTGTCTCTCGCTTTTACTTATTTTATTATTTATTGTTCGTGATTGACTATTATTGGTTGTTTGATCATATTCCGCTTAGGCTAATATTAGTTAAGTAACTTGGATCCTTGAAGGTTTTTGATACTATCCTAATTTTGACTCTAATCGTATAAAATAGATTAGGAAAGAAATTAGCGGCGTCAATTTTTATCTCCGGTTTTTACCACACATAAAATATAAAATGCGATATGTTATATATATATATATATATATATATATATATTTCTTGTTAAGGTATATGAAAATGGATAAAAGAAATAAAAAAGATAAATGTAGCATAACACTACACCCCACACTGGATGAGTGAAATATAAAGTACGAAATGAGACCATTATAAAACTAAGGGATTGATAACTTTACATCAAGTGTGGTACGTGTAAAAATGCTTTGTTATTAGGTTTAAGCGATCCCTATCAATTACACCAATTTCTTTTACGAGAAATGATCCGTAATATTAATATCACTTAACTTAGGTGATGTACTCATAAATCAGTTTAATGAGGGTAGTTTAGCAATTTACATATTCACTCATTAAATGGTTTGTGAGTTTAACATCACTTATGTTAGATGATGTTAACATTACCGATCATTTTCCTTTTGTTTTGAGATTAATTTAACCTTAAATTGTGTTTTATAAGCTTTAATTATCTATAGTTTTTTTATATATTTATAAACGATCTTATACAAGCTCGGGTTAAAAATGGAGCCTATTGAGCTCGAGCTTGGGGTATAGCTTATAACAATGTTATTAAAAACCTAACTAACATTGAACTCGAGCTCGAACTTTAAAAAAATATTCGAGCTGGAGTTTAAGCATAATTATAAAAATTAATTCTTGAGTCGAGTAATTGTTAAACAAATTGAGAACATATATGTGATTCTTGTAAAACCCACATTATATGTATCATACGTACGTTTTAGTTGATGTACAAGACGTTCCAACTTAATTAAATTAAAACATGCATGTATATACCGTACATTAATTGAAAAGCTAGAAAAACACGTAATACCATTTCAAGTTTGATTCCAAGCTACCTTGCTTGATGGTTTCATCTAAGTACTCCCACTCAATATTGCAAATCAGCTGTACGTACTTTAATTAATTGGGGGTACTATTCGATCTGCAAATTAAATATCTCAAATCACGATTATAACGATGCGTTTAGTACAAAAAAATAATAACAGAGAATAAAAACGTAGAGAAAGATAATATCACGTAGAGAAAGATAATAACGTACACAGAAAATTATAAGAATTGATCCTTGTAATTGATATCAACAAAGAAAATAAACTAAGAAATAAAATTAAATCACGCCGCATAGGTTGAAATATGTTTTTTGCTGTAAAAAAGTTATATATTTGTACTCATGCTTTCTGCATGATATGGTTAATATATTTTGTTTTTTCACAATAATATGGTGAATTTAAGTTCTTATCCCACAACACAAGTACGCATTTATGCATTGTTTAACGTATAAACAGGGCATGTTAAATGATGGTTCACAAAATTTCATTGTTTGTCCCAACCTAACAAATCGGGGTACGTTCGTTCTTATTATGATTAGTTAACTAATTTTATTAAATTGGTTTTATATATTAGTGCATAGTTTTGGTATTATATAATTGTAATGTTGTTAGCCGGGTTGAATATTGTTAGTAAATTACAACAGAAAACCAAAAAAACAAAACTTGTATAATTTTTTAAGAGTTAATTACATAAATTGTCCACGTGATTATCACGAAATTTCATTTTTGTTTTTTTAATTATCCACAAAAATAACCACTCTAATTGTCAAGAAACAATATTTTCTTTTAACCTTGTAACCAAACATCATTTTTTCCAATTCCTCTTTTAACCTGCCCTTTTTCACTCTCACATCCCTTGCTCTCCATCTTTTCAATTTCTCTTTCATTATATTTGATTATTATTATTGTCTTCTTCATCTTCAACCATAAGAAATTCCACTCAAATGTGGAAATCATCATCATTTGCGATGCAAAAAACCATTCAAATATGGAAATCATCATCATTTGAGATTTTAAAGTTTTTTTTGCCAGATCTAAAAATGAATTCGCATTAAGATTGGTAATGGGTTTTGAGTATAAACAAGTTGGAATGTTCATTGTCTTTCAAACAAGTTTGAGTATAAATGAACATCAGTTTGTGGTAAAAGAGAATTGGATTTCATCGATTAATTTTGAGTAGGTTTCAACAATTGGTTTGAAAATCTACTCTTGAAAATGATTTGAGTACCAATTTTGATGAGCCCTTGAACTTAACAAATTTCGATGAAGCTTTGAACTGATAGTTAGGGTTTCATTGAACTCAATAGATTCACACCTTGAACTCGAGAGATGAACTTGTATAGTTCATTACTTCATTTGAAAATTAACAAATCTATAAATGTGTGTTAATGGTTTGTAATCACAAACAATCAAGGTTGAGTTAATCTTCATCTTACTTTGTGTGATGATGGTCCGAATATAGCGTTAGTGGTCTGATTGTGGTCGAGGTCCTGTGGTGGTGCAATGGTGGAGGTGGAGGTGGTGTGGTGGTGGTCCTAACTCAATCATAAAACATTAGATTTATAATGGAGAGGGTAGTGGTGGTGGTTCTACGATGGTGGTTCGACGGTAGTAGAGAGAGATTGAGATTTAAAAGGGTTGTTTGTTTGACTTTTACGGATAGACTCTTATTTGAAGGGGTAGTAAACTAGTAATTGTTTGCAGACATGGATAACTTAAAAAATGATCAAAATATCTTTTGTTTAACAATAACACTTAATAAGAGTTAGTATAAATAACCAAAAGTGAAACAAGGTAATTATTTTTCAATTTTTATAATTAAAGGACTAAAAGTAAAAAATTTTGACAACCACGTGAATCATTTATGTAATTAACTCTTTTTTTTAAACGTAAAAATTAAGACCTGGTTGATTAACCAAATAGCATGACTTAAAATCAAACTTTTAATGTAGAGCATATATTTTAAAAACCTTCCACCATTCAAAACCAATCCGGAAGGTTCTATCTAACCTGGCCTGAAATCTTTAGTGCTTTAAAAATATTATAGTGAACAAATTGAGTTAGTGGCTTATTATTGGATAAAGGGTGGGTGGGTGGCTGGCTGGCGTCATGTTGTTTGCGTCGTCCACTTAATTAGGCAACGCAAGGATATGATTGGTATTGCTTTCTATCATAATCTAGCTTCCTCCCTAATTCCTTTTTTTTATTTCAAATAAATACATATAAATCTACTACTGGATCTAGTGGCTTCAATTCCCTTCAAAAGTTATTTTTCTCGGCAACATCTCTATGCGCCTTCTTTATAAATATCTCCAAATTAAAAGCCTAGCTACTACTCGACCAGGTGAAACTTTCCTTAATTGTCGGTCAAATTTTAGAGTCAAGATCGATGGCGATATCTACATACATACATAAATAACTTTTTTCGTATGAAAATCGAATAATTTATAGCTATCGTTATTTATCCATACTTATCTACTAAACGTAAAAATTTTAGAATACGAAAATTATACCAAAATAAGGAGAAAATTATTCTTTTTAATTTGAGACTGAGTTTGCTATATTTTTTCGAATAAAAAATGTGTTTGCTGGGCTTTTTTTCTAGCACAGTTTCTAAAATGTGCGCATATGCATATTACTATGTTTTTTTAACATATGTTTTGACAGCTATGCATATGCACAAATGCAGATAAATGCATGTGTGAATATGCACATGTCCAAAGAGATTTATATCATTCAATATTAGACAATCATTTACAAAATGCATATATGTAAGTCTTTGTCTAATAAACAAAAACTATACGAACATAATGAGAAGATTATGCTATATAATTTGACACTAATATTACTATATTTTGTCGAAGAAAAAAGATTTATCTTTTTACTGGTTTTTCAGTACAACATCAGATATGTGTACATGTGCACTTAAACATGAATTTTTAGCACAAATGTTGATAAATATGATGTAATAATGGACTTAATAAAAACTTATTACAAATAAATCTTAAAATAGTAAAAAAAAAAACCAAAAAACATAGCTTTACCCATGACAACCATAACAATAGACCAAAAAAGTAAAATAATTAATTTCAAACAACCAATCTCTCAAAAAATAACCATCACAATTAATTTTAAAAAACCAAAACTTTGTAAATCAATCAAATAAAGTGATTAACAATGTTTTTTTTACAAATACCTATCGATGTGTTATTGTCATTGTAGGAACTTTATTTATTCATATAAGTAATAAATAATGTCACATAAAGCTCACATTTAGGGGTGTAACTTGTGATCTACTCGAGATTGACTCGGAAAATACTCGGAATCGACTCGTTGTGAATCGAGTCGAGTTCAAACTCGAGCTACTTGAGTAGGGTTTCGAGCCGAGCTTGAGTCCCCAAATCGATTTATATATATGTTGTTGTAGTGTTCTATTTTATTAGATTTTAGTCGAGTCAAGCTGAGTCGAGCTAGAGAGTATCGAGTACTTTCTCGAGCCGAGCTCGATCTTGAAAACAAAAGCTCGACCGAGCTCCAGTCAAGTTTCGAGCTTCGATCTTTGTACCGAGTTGAGCTTGGCACTGTACGTGTCGGCTCGGAAAGATAAATTGATATTGTAATCTATTAAGAGTTTAGAAATTTCAACCATGATGGCAACTTGTTCTCGACAGAAATAGAGCGAGAGAGAGAGAGGATTAGTGGTGGTGATAGTCACCTGATGTAGTATCACCGAATTAAATGGTGGCGATGACTGCCTGTGGGTTTCTGAGGTGAAATAAAAGACGATGGTTAGATCTGTGTTGTGACTTGTGATAGGTGTTTGCTAGTGATGAATTTGTGCAGGTCTAGGGGTTCGTTATAGATAAACCCATCAACAAAACTAGTGAAAGAAGTGGAGCTCCGATGGAAGTTATCAAACTATGACGATTATGTCCAAATTGTTGATGGCCACAAATGTTGTCGGTAGCCAAATCATTGATGGAGACAATGGTTATAGCGGGTGGTGTGGCAAGAGTGGTTTTACCACCATTGGGACTAGATCTGGAGATGGTTGAGTGTAGATGAGATTGTTATGTAACACCCAAGTTTCGAAAATTTCTGTAATTAGTAACATTTTTTCTTAGCGCGTTTTGGTATTGCCTAATTGAGATTAGGAGGTGTTTAGAAACTTGGGGGACTTGTGTTGTAATTTCTAAAACTAGAAAAGTCCAGGGGCCATTTGTGCCATTTTCCAAAGTTGTATATATATATATATATGCATATTTGACTTTGAAGAGTCAAACAATGCATTTTCTTCATCTGTTGCAAACGAGAGAGATATAGAGCAGAGTATTTCTTGAGTTTTTGAGCTGAAAAGGCAGAGGACAAGTGATCTTCATCTGTCTCTAGTGAACACAAGTTGAGGTAAGATCTCTTGGCTACTTGTTCTTGGTGTTCTAGTAGGTTTTAAGCTTTGATTCATGGTGAATCATGCGTCTAGCTTGTATTTATTGTTTTGAGTAGTTTACATGCTGTTTGGGGGTGTAGGAAAACACCCAAGTAGAGTTTTGTGTGAGTTTAGTCGGTTTTGTGGCTTAGAACACCGACTGTTCTTCATAACAGTCGGCTGGTCTGTAGAGTACACGGTCCGTGTAGCGGTACACGGCCGTGTAGTGTAGAAGGCGGTCACAGGGCCATGTTGGTATACATGGTCGTGTAGAGATTGAGGTACACGGCCCGTGTGAAGGCACACGGCCCTTGTAGGTGAGTTGTCAACACCGTCCATGTAGATGAGACATGGTCGTATAGCATGTAGTGTACACGGCCCGTGTAGGTGACGTGGACAACACTGGCCATGTGGTCAGGTGTGGTCGTGTAGAGTGCTTGAGACACGGCCCGTGTAGGGGTACACGGCCCGTGTAGATCCCCTGCCTTGTTTTATTTGTTAAGTGTTGATTAGTACATGTCTTAATTATATGATTATATAACTGTAGGGATTACTGTTTGACGTGTACTGAGTTATCTGGCTTATATCTGTGTGATACTAGTTGCCGAGGTGAGTTTTCTAAACTCTGATTCATATATGTGATATGTGTGTGGTACATTGAAATGTGATATATTATTGATCAGAGGATCACCAGAGAGAGAGCTGTAGCACGCTCCTTTGTGCAGTAGTTGCTACGGGCAGCATTTTAGCCTTCTTGGCGGATGCTAAGATGGTGTAGTACTGTGTCCATAAGAATTGTTACATCATTCGTATATGTGTATGCGCATGCTTATATGATTTACAATTTAGTTTTCTCACTAAGCCTTGTGGCTTATCAGATACTGCTTACTGTTGTTTTCCAGGGCGTGTTTCCTCCAAGGGCAAGGCCCTAGTTTGACAGAGGTTGTGATTTGGGAGTAAATCTGTATTTTAAAACATAACGCCCGGTTGAGTTTTGTTAAATAAATCTTTGTTGTAAATATTTAGTACTACTTTTGTAACTAAACTAGAGGGTTAATTGTTAACTTCAGCTTCCGCTTTGTGTAAACTCCTTTTATTTCTAAGATATTTCTATTATCAAAGTTTTACTTTACTTTATAATTTGGGGAGTTACATGTTAAAAATTAAAAGGGTAGAAAGTTTGGGTAAGTTTTTTAGTGGGACAAATATACTTTTTTGATATACATAGGGATGTTTTGAAATGGATTATAAATGATTGATCAGGATCAGATCTCGCAGTTCTTGTATAAAAAACAGTTCTTGTTTGAACTATTATATACATATATATAGGTAAAAGTTCAAACGAGAACTGTTTTTCGTACGAGAACCGCGAAAACAATCTTAGTCGTCAAATTCCCCCTCCATCAATTGGATTGCCCACCCATGAATTCCTTACATGCATTCTGCCACACTCGGTTCCCCCACGCTTTTCATCCACGAATTCCATATCCAAAATGAACGGCCTATATATATATATATATATATATATATATATAGGAATGAGATCAAATAAAAAGAAAATTAAAGTAAAAAGTGTAAAAGGGGTGATTATTTGATCATTTTCGGTATATATATCAACCGATAATCGTTAGTTCATCATCTTTATTAATTAAAACTAGTTTTTAATCAATTTCTTTTTGATTTCAAATACAGATTTTGAAAACAAAATTTTGGAATAATTTGTTGATGAACAAAATGCTTTCATATAAAAAGTGATGAATATGTTAGATTCATCAAAAAGAAATTGATAAATAACTAGTTTTAATCAATAATTTGTTAGAACCGTTTTTATTACGAGAACCGCGAGAACCAATTTAGCTGTCCAATTTCCCTTCTTCAATTAGATTGTCCACCTATGAATTCCTTACATGCACCCTGCCACACTCAATCCCCCACGCTCTTCATCCATGAATTCCATGATCCAAAATGAACGGCTAAAATTGGTTCTCGCAATAAAAACGGTTCTCAAATTAATATTCCCATATATATTTATTTATATTTATATTTTTATATATATATATATATAGATATGTTTGTAACTATTCTTTGATTTATATTTTAAAGGACATTTCAAAGGACCCATAACTTAAAAATGTCCGTCTATTTTGCAAAATGAGTTTCTAAAAAAGGAGGTGATATATCATTCTACTTATCCTCTTACTAACAAGATAAACACAGGTGTTAAAATCAAAGAACTAGGTGTCGAAAGAGAATTAGTAGATTTCATATGTCATCTTGTGATGAGTATGAGAATGAAGTAGGAGGATATATCATTTTTTTTCTAAAAAAGATTTAAATAATCAATTTTTTTGTTAGAAAACTTGTTTATCTTTTGTTTCATTAATTTGTATGAGCACTTTCTTAAAAAGAATTTACGTTACGTAAGAAATTTTAGGGAGAAAATTACACGGATCGTCCCTGTGGTTTATCACTTATTACAACCTTAGTCCTTTAATTTCATTTATTACGCTAATAATCCTTACTATTTCGACTTTGTTACACTGGTGGTCATTGGTATAACTGAAAAGACCTAAGTACCCTTACTTTTTTATTGGAAAAGTCCATTATGCCCTTGTTTATAGGTTTTATTATTTTCTTTAATTTTAAGTAATTAAAAAATAATAATAAACTAATAAATACTATTATATATATATATATATTATAATACATACATTTACCCCATCTTATCCCTTACCTATTCACTGCTCCTTTCTCTTAGCCACCGGCACCAACACCACCGGCCCACCACCCACGGCTCACCACCGGTCCACCATCTTCTCTCCACTGTCATCACCACTATATTCTCTCCCCTCCCTTGATCTCCACCCAACCAACACCACCCGTCATCTTCCCCTTCCCCTTCACCGGAGAACAACACCACCGTCATCCACCATCTCTCCTCATCGCATCACCACCCGGCGTCCCCCTTACTCCATCAATCTCCCTCTCTATTAGCGATTGGTGTGTGTGTGTGTCTGCGATTAGGCTTTTTTCTGTCGCCCACACTCTCACCTGTGAAGAAAACAGATCGTCGGAGGTAAGTGTGAGTACTTCGTCGCTCATCACCATTGCCGTATCATCACCACCGTGGCATCATCACCAAGGGTTTTTTCTACCATTGTTATCTCTCTCTCTCTCTCACTCTCTCTCTCTCTATACACACAGACACGCACAGACCCCTCCTTTCAAATTAGGGTTTGTTCATGTGATTTGATTAACACCCACCGCAATACGTTCTCTCTCTCATATTAGGGTTAGTGGTGATGATTTCAGATCATATTCTTGATGGTGGTTTGCGATTTCCCAATCTTGTTCTTGATGGTGGTTTAAGTTTCAGATCTTGTTCTTGATCGTGATGGCGATTTTTAGATCTTGTTCTTGATGGTGGTTTGTGATTTTCAGTTATTGTTCTTGATGATGGTGGCGTTTTTCAAATCTTGTTCTTAAAGGCGGTTTGCAATTTACAGATCTTGCGTCTTGATAGTCGTTTAAATTTCAGATCTTGTTCTTGATGGTGGTGGCGATTTTCAGATCTAGTTTATTATGATGGTTTGCGATTTTTGGACGTTGTTTTTGACGGTGTTCAGGGGGCGGTGTCAGGGGACGGTGGGTGTTAGACGGGTGCTAGTTGTGGTGGTTTGAGGTTTGATGGTGGTGGCCGTTTAAAGCTTATTTATTTATTTATTAATAATATTTAATCAATAGTTAGTTTTTAAAATGAATAAAAGTCATAAAAAATAACAAATTAATAATAAAAGGGTAAATTTGTCTTTTCAAGTGCATAAGGAGTGCACAAGGACTACTAGTGTAACAAAGTTGAAACAGTAAGGACTATTAGCGTAATAAATGAAATTAAAGGACCGAGAGGTTGTGATAAGTGATAAACCACAGGGACGATCCGTGTAATTTTCTCAAATTTTAGAGGATTATAGTATTCAAAAGTTTGACTTTTACGAAATAGATTTCTTAAAAAGGAAAAACTGAAAGTTAAACTATTGACATTAAAATAAAAAGATACTAAATTGTTAATAATAAAAAGAAAAGAAAACAAAAATTGGATAGTAAGAGATAAAAACATAAACTGAGGGGTAAGAAAAGGAAAAAGGGAGAAAGGAAGGGCTTAATAGTAAAAGAGCAAAAAAAATGAAGAGAAGAAGAAAGGAAGACATTAAAGGTTCGATCCGGTGTCCTCTCGTTCATATACGGTGGGAGTCCTACCATCTCCTTTGTTTAACATTTTGGATGAAATTACATAACTCTTGAGAATTGTATATATATAAATTATTTTGTGGACTACGATTAACTCTTGACAATTGTATATATAAAAATTATTTTGTGGGATTTGGTAGTTCTTAATAAAAGGTTTCTAGAGTATTTTAGTCTTTGTTGTATTATTCCCGCAAGGTGTGGATGTATGTGTTAAAGATGATTTAGAAGGTTTCGTAAAGCTGATGGTTTTGATAGCAGCTTTGGGTCAACTTAATTAACTTGATTAAATCATTTGGGTGTCGGATTAAGTTGTATCATACGTGGTTTGAAAGTTTAGGATGTCTACTTTGAGTTATATTTAGACATTGTTGACCAATTAGGTTTTTAAATGGCTCAAAACCCGAGATTTTTACAGCTAATAAGCGTTTGTTAAAAGATGTGTGTCAATTTCAATTAAATCATATACAATCACTCACGGAGAGATAGAAGGTGAGTTTTATATTGTTTTAAAGCTAAGAGGTAATAATTTGATCCAACTTTAGACTTCAAAAACTAAAACGATTGATAAACGGATCAAAAGTTGTAAGAAAGACAGCTGACCTGTAGGTCAGAAGCAAGGGTACTTAGTATTCAATTTTATGTTGTGATTTTTGAGCTGTTGGCATGATAAGAGTATTAAGTGGTTGTACCGACTAGCCTCGTTTCATATCGCTTAGGTAGCTCGGTAAAGGTTGCTTGGACTGCTTGTGAGTTCATCATCAGGATTTCAAAACCAAGTATCAAGACAAAATGTGTTCTTACAAATATACTTACGGATAATTGATTTTAATTACTCAATACGTAGAAACGAATATATATATATATATATGATAAATACGTGATTATGTTATGTATGATTTACATGAACACAATATGATTAAACGGATATGATATATGGTTGTTTGTTTTATGGATATGATTTGTGATGAAACGGTTATGAACATGATTTACGTTACCGGTTCTTCTAGAGGGCTTTGGTGTTAAGTGGTATAGGTCTTAATTGACTTGTACTAAAGTGATGTGTGGTCTAAACGGTTAGGGTCAAGCGCAAGACATCACATAAGGTGTCGAATGCGATTACGGTGGAGATTGATCTTTCTTGTAGAATAGGAAAACGGGCCGGGATGTGTACATTGTTACAGATCTCAAAGTTACTATTTGGATATATGGTTTCAGATTATTTATTTTTCTGGATCGGAGGTTCCACGTACAGGTGTTTGGATGTGTGGTTCTGTAATCCTACATATATAAAAAAAAGACAGATTATTTGAGCTACTTAGCTAAATATTCATTTATGTGTTCAATTGACAAAAGATCTACCTAGCTAGTTCTCTTTAGAATTAATTTTACTTATTTTTAGTTAATTATCATGTATATACGGTATTAAAATAAAACGTTGATTAGATTACAATAAATTAAATCACAACAGATGGAGGTATTATTAGCTAGCTAGTGTGAAAGTAATGGAGAATAAAGAATGATAATTAAAATGTTAAGGTGGGGGATGATCCTGGCCGGCGGATCGTGCGAGCACCACTATATATGTATACATTTGCTCCATCGTTTTTAGTTAAGAAATCAAAACCAAAATAAGGAACTTATAAATCATTATTAATGTTAATTTCTCACCAATAAATTGATGTACGTAACCGATAATAACAATACAAAAATAAATTTAAAAAAGAATTATTTCTTTTACGAAATGGAATGTGGTATATATCTTATTTTTCGGAAAATAAAAATTAAAAAAATGCATGTGACATATTGTAGCTCTGTGTTAAAAAACTAATAAGTTGGTGGGTAGATGTATTTAATAAATACTTTTATTGATTGTCACATTCCAAAATCATTATTTATATAAGTGAAACGTACGTACATACATACATACATATATATATATATATATATTAGTGGGGTAATCGCATAATGCGACGGCGGCGAATAAAGAGGAGGTTGTGATGAGTTTTGTGTAGAATAATCACAAAGAGCTAATATAAGTTTGTGAACATTCCTTGCGAGATGAAGATAATATGAGTTTGTGAAAATTCTTTGCGAGAGTCACTTTGAGATTAAGAATTAAATTGCTAACTCTGAGTTATTTATCTTTCAGTTTGTTGGAAGAATTTTATCGCATGGCTGAATCATGAAGTTGTTGATTATATATATGCATGTATATGTGTGTGTGTGTAATGTTTCATAGTTCCAATTATTATGTAATTGGGTTAGAATGCAATGTTTATAAATTTCAACTCTTTGACTCTTTCATTTGTTTGGTGTTTGGGGAATCTCTTGAACTTGATTTATTGAAAACAGAAATTTAGGTGATCTTATGAATCAAAAGTTAATATTAAAAATATATGATTAGACTTAATTCAGTTATAAGTATGGTGATCTCATGAATCAAAAGTTAATATTAAAAATATATAGTTAGAAATAATTCAGTTATAAGTATTGGTTTAAATCCATTAATTGTGGACTTAAAGGAGGGGTAAAGGAGGGGTATTTTAGTAAATTTACTCTTCTTAAAATTAAGAGTTTTTTAGGTGGTAAATACATTATATAGGAGTAAGATATATATATATATATATATATATATATATATATATATATATATATATATTGTGGTTTTCTCTTCATTTTATTCACTACCAAACCATTAATTAAGATGATCATGAATTTCAACGGATGAATTACGACCGTTTATTAGATCTAATAGATCAACCTCTAATTGATGGTTATGATGTGTTCACACATTCTCACCTAATTATCTATTCTCAAAATAACTCTCCTAGCTCTCTTTCTCTCTCTCTCTCTCTCTCTATATATATATATATATATATATATATAAGTTCATACAAGAACTATTTTTCATATGAGAACTGTTTTTAACGCTATTAATAACTCATTAATAGGGGTATTTTAGTAATTTATATATTTACCCAACTGTGAATTGCGTCCTTGTGAGCCGTCATAAATTTACGAGGCTTGATTTTTCTGAAATAACTCTCATTAATGTGTCATTAATAAGTCTTTAATAAAACATTAATGAAGCATTAATGAGCCGCCAAAAAATCTTAACCATTGATGAGTTTTAATCAAGAGCTAAGATTGGTTCTCGTAGTTCTCGTTTGAACCATCCCCTATGTATGCATAGGGTTAGACTATTCTAAGAAGTGAATTAAGGAAAGATAAGAGAGAGTTGAATCCTAACCGTTGAATTAATCAGATATGATAGTTACAAAAAAAAATATTATTTTTAATAATTAATTAATTCAAAAATGGTAGTTAGAGGTATATTAACCTTTTAATCATTATTCAACCCCTAAAATGACTCCTAGTTTACTTTTGATTTTTTGGCAAAATAGAAGACCACTAAATTGATCACTCAAAAAATCACTCCTAATTCATGTTTGACTACTAAATTGATGTTTGATTTGTTGACAAACAGATGCACAACACATATGAAATTGATACACATACATATATTGCAAATATGATTTATGTATTACAAACAAAATTTGAGAGCTAATTTAATTGATAGATGATAGTTACAATGCAAAATTCTCACCTTGATGCACAAAGAGTTCTACAATCTGGTGTACACTTAAACAAGAATACAAACAAAGCCCTAAATTATCAAACAAAAACCATAGCAAGAACTTAAAACCACGGATCTGAAGGAATTGATGCACACACATAATCCATCAAAAACCCTTTGCATACGTATCACAAATCTAATGCAAGCAAACTTTGTAATCTGATCTATAGGCAAAACTAAAAAATATATATAAAAGGACGGTAGTGATGGTTCTAACGACTGTCGGTGACGACAATGGTAAACGCTTGCGGCGGGCGGTAACCAGTGAGTACAGAAGGAGCGCCGATTCATAGTACATATATCGTGGCCTTTAGCGGTTCATAGCATTGGTGGTGGGCAAAGAGGCGACGATTGCTAGCAATTTTAGAGGAAGACATTATTATTGCCGGCGATTTCAAGGGAAATGCCGATGATTACCAGAACACAGCCAATTTAGGAAGAAACGATGGCTTAAGCAAACATGGATGAGTTGCGGCGATCTAGGTTCTCTAGGAAGACATATGCTATAGAGCGAGAATGTTCATCAGTTTGTGTGGCTTTAGGGTTAGACTTGAGATAAAAATTAAGTGATGTGAGAGAATTGATTAAAAAATGTCAAAAATACCCTTTAACTGCTTTAGACAAGTGTCATCTTCACAATCCATCTGTCCTCTCTCTCCTTTAATCACATATTTCTCGATCATAATCATATATATATATATATACACACACACATATGATTGAACGAAAAATGTCTCCTAAAGTTGCCGAACTACGTACATATCTAGTTAGACGTACTTGATGACGGAAACAAAGTTGTAATCTTGTATAATTATATACTTTTTCCATCCTAAAAATATTGTTCATTGTTAACCTTTTAAAGTGTTTCTTTTTTTTAAGTTTGACGAAAGTTATAGCAATATTGAAAATACACTTCAAATACAATCTATTCATATATTTTGCATCAAACATAAATATTAAAGTAAAAATATTTTTTTTAAATCTAAAGTAAATAATATTTTTATAACCTAAGGATCGAGTACATGATATAAGGTCAATTATGAAGATGTGGTCAACATTGGCTCTTTACGGAAAAGGAAATGCATGTTTCTTATATATATCATAGTTTACGTGTACATTGCACACTTCTATATAAACTTTCAATCAATGATCATTGGTAGAGCGAGGATATTTTTGTTAGGCAACCATTTCGATCAGTCATGCATGCTGGCTAGCTAGCTTGTGACAGTTCATAAATGCGGTACTACCTATGTAGACATGCATGCAAATTAATTGAACAACTTGATTTAATTTGTATAGTAACAGTATGTTCAATTAATTAATAGCTAGGCTTCTTCAGTAAAAAGATTGTTTACGTCGTGTCAACCCTGCGTTCGGGATTTTATGGCCAGATCCGAACTGACCCTTCCCTAAGGACTGGCTCGCAGACAATGATCACCTGTCTTGGCTGCCCGATCGAGTAAGGAGTCATAATTAAACCCAAGACCATTCAGCAAAGTCTCTCTTAGGGGACCCATCAAACATTTGCGGTGGTGGAATATACCACCCCAAGGTATTTACCTAAGGAAGGATTGAACCCATAACCTCTAGGAGAACAATGAGTCACCTTACCATTAAGCCACCTTGTTAATAGTAATAACTAGGCTTCTTAATGCGGATGAATTGATCCAGAGGCCGGGTAGTGAGGCAACGTTACATAACATGACATCCAAATCATTGATAATTGTCAATTTTATAAATGGAATTAAGCTCATTGTGTACGTTGATAGATATTAAATCAAACATGCACTGACGAATTAAATCAAAAGAAATTGCTTGTAGCTAAGTTGTAACAAGATGTTAGAAATGTGTTTCCGATGGTTATGAGTTCTAGTTCAGTTATAAACAAGAACGTGTAGATTTTGAAGTAAGTTTAAAATGTGCGTATGTTTTGCTTAAAAAAAATAAATTAAATAAAATCAAAGAGCCGGTTTCCATCGGTGATCTTACAATTATAATTAATCATGAGATAGATATTATTAGCTAATCAGATTAATCATTAGATAGATATTATTAAGTTTGGCGAGAGATCGATAGAGTTAATTGGCTGCTAGCTAGAGATATTATGGACCCAACCCTTAAATACTAATTAGTTAGTATATATATAGAGGGACTAAAAAGAACCAAATTTATGCGCCCCTTCACGAAATAGCTAGCTTATTAATAAATAATCAAAACTTAATATATATTTAGTTTGTGAAAGATCGATCGATCGAGGAAGAAAGATGCTTGGGAACTTAGCTCATCTAACTCTTGCGTTTGGCCTTCTTGGTATATATATACACATGCATATATCCTTCATTATCTTCTTTTTTACCTGGCCAACCCAGCCTTCCTTTTTTTAAATGTATATATAAAAGAGATTTTTTTTCACTTTTGTATACATTCAAGGCTCGAAAAAATAAATACGCTACCATATATAAATAATATGCATGTACTACCGACCTCCGTCGATCTCCGTACTAACATTTTTGTTCAATGTTTGTAGGCAATTTTGTTTCATTTATGGTATTTGTTTCTCCAATGTAAGTTTTAAAATATGTGTGTGTGTGTGTGTCATTTGTGTGGCAAGTTAATTGGTTACGTTATAAGTTTAACCTAGCTAGCTAATTACCGTTGCATAACATGTCATAATTGAAATGATTGATATATATGTCCAGACCAACATTCTATAAAGTGTACAAGAAGAAGTCAACGGAAGGGTTTCAGTCAACACCATACGTAGTTGCCTTGTTCAGTGGGATGTTATGGATATACTATGCGTTGCTCAAGACCAATGCCATGCTTATCCTCACCATAAACTCTGTTGGATGCTTCATTCAATCCTGCTACATATGCTTCTTTCTCTTTTACGCCACAAACAAGGCTAGAGTAAGTATATATATATATATATATATATATATATATATATATATATATATATATATATATTAATAATGATGTTCAATGATCATTTTAATTTACGAAATTAATCTAATTAACAAGAACTTATAATTAATTTAAAAAAGATGATTAAGCTAGGATATTCTTCTTAATTAATTATCCATGCATGCAGATGGAGAGCATGAAGTTAATTGTGCTGTTAATATTTGTTGGGTTCGGATTAATAGTTATGCTCACTCAGTTTCTTGCTATTGGAGTTACTCGTGGCATTATAGTTGGATGGATATGCCTTGTGTTTTCTGTATGTGTTTTTATAGCACCTTTCGGAGTTTTGGTAAGTACGCAAATTTTTATATATATATATATATATATATATATATATATATATATATATATATACCTATATATATATAGGTAGGATCAAATGAGAACATCTTCTAATGTGAGAACGTGAAGAACAGTTTATAGCCCTTGGATGATCTTTATTTAATGGTTGAGATTGATCTTAGTTAATTAAGTTATGTTGAATTTTAATGATTTGATTTAATTAAGGTAGGTTGATTTTAGATTTTCTATTTATTTAATTAAATGATTGGTCTATAAGTGTTCTCACCGTTCTTCATTTAACATGTGTTCTCACCGGATCCTTCCTCATATATATATATATATATATATATATATATATATATTGCCTAGCTAATTAAGAGTGATACACATAATTAATTAAGTATAATTATAAGAAATTCTGGCCGGATACATGTGATTTTTTAAAAGCATTTACAAACTTCGATCTGTTAATTAACGTTATTATACAAAGTGGTTGCTTTTTTAGATAGGTCGAATTTATTTTTCTTACTAGTTTAGTTAAATAGATAGTTACATAGTTTCATTTGATTGTATATATATTTTAGATAATTTTAAAATTATATAGATAGTTGATAATTTTAAAAAGAAATGAGCTCGCAAGCTAGGTAGAGGCTACAAGCAATTAAAATTCAAATGTTTACATAATAATTTTTCACATTTTGAAATGACTTAAACCTTCAATATATAATATATGATCTTCTCCATCCTTTTCTTACCCAAATTAAACGCATCCTCTTATATATATGTTTCTATTTATTATAATTTTTTACAGAGACAAGTGATTAAAACAAAGAGTGTAGAGTATATGCCGACTCTGTTATCGTTTGCACTCACCATCAATGCGATTATCTGGTTCTTTTATGGTCTTCTTCTTGGCGATATCAATATTGCGGTAATAATGAAGATATATTAGTATAATTAACAAATATTAATTACGTGAATTGATTGTTTATTGTGTTTGTGAATATATACCTGCTTCATTTGCAGATTCCAAATATATTTGGATTCACATTTGGTATTATTCAACTGATTATATACTTCGTATACAAGAACAAACAGCCAGTTACGGATATAAAGATAGTTGACGCTGGAAAGAATATCTGTGAAATGGAGGAGCAAAAGATACCAGAACATAAAGTAATAGATGTTCTCAAACTGAACGCTATAATATGTTCTGATATTCTTCCGGTCGTTGCAACATTAAGCAAATGTGGATATGAAGATGATTATGTGGCTATTGAACCTAGCTTAATTACCGGTCCGATTCTAACCGAATGACGCCGGCCATTAAAGTTGAGGAGCGCGCGCGCACACACACACATATATATATATATATATATATATATATATATATATATATGACAACATATATATACATGTCATTTGGTTTTGATTCACCAAATTAAGTAAATTAAACAATTGGTTCTTTCTAGCTAGTAAGCTTAATCAGAGCTTGCCTTCTCTATAAGTTTGTGTTTAAACAATTGGTTCTTTCTAGCTAGTATGCCTACAAACTCTAAGACCAAATGTTATGCTTCACTCGATGAGAGACGGGTACCTTCGGGTGTTTCGGGTAGCCCCATCGGGTACCCCCTCCGGGCTTTCCTACTCGATGAGAACCACCCACCCACCCACCCCCTCCACACACACACACGCATATATATATAAATAAATAAATAATATGAAAAAGGTTTGGGTAAGAAAAGGAAAGGTATAACACTTGTTTTGGATAGGGTAAAGGAAATAAGAGAGGGAATGATGTGTCGTTGATGTGAAATTGGGTAAGAAAAAGGAAAAGGGAAGGTATAACTAATGGTCTAATAATCTAAGCTTTCATTATACATAACCTATGTTCTTGGCTATAACCTATTCTCTCATACGTGAGAATACATTTATACTACCAAGTTCATAATCATTGTGTGATTGCTACAATTGGTATCAGAGCATAGTAGTGTATCAAAGGGTATTAATCTGATCAATTGTGTGTTCATATTTGATCGACTTTTCTGGGTTTCGTCTCCGTAGTCTATTTTATAGATTTGATCATCAATTTTTTTAGTTAATAGAAATTCAAGATTGATCTATGATTACCTATTGCTATTGAATGATTTGGGGTTGAAAATACTGCAATTGAATATGATTACTGTTTTTTAGGTTGAATTAGTGTTCGACATTACTGGATTTATGTTTGTAGCATGTTCTTCATAGTTAACCATCATTAATTGTCCAATCGAAATTGAAGGTTGATTGGGATTTTGATAATGTATTCGAGGTTATTGTAATTGAAAATAAGAAGAATCGACGCTTATTGTTGGTTTTGATTTGAACTTGGATCGACAGTCTATCACACAATCACTAAAGTTCTTCGGGTTCTTGAATCGCCATCGTATTTGAATCATCAGTTCTTAAACTTTCTAATTACCAATTTAGAGATCCGTGCATTAGGGTGTTATTTGTTACTAACACCTTTACCTGGTAGGACCTATTGTTGTTACAATCTTTCAATTGAAATATCATTGTTGAAATCCTTACTAGCCAAGTTATGTTAAAATCACTTTTTATCTCTTCACTCAAAGATTCATTATTAAGTATCAACCATTCAAGTGTCAAACAAGAAGAAGTTTATCGATTAAAGAAGTTTACCTATACATATAAATAATTTGCGATTTATCCCAAATGTATAATTTGCGATTCCATATCGATTAAAGAAGTTTACCTATACATATAAATAATTTGTGATTTATCCCAAATGTATAATTTTATACATTTGCGATTCCAAGCAAATCATTATTTGATTTCAATTTGTGATCCAGGGGTGAATCTCACTGACTCAAACTAATTCTCATTTATAATTCAAATCTCTCATAATTCAATTTGTGATTGTACACTCCTGTTTAAGATTTGCAATTGGAGTTCCAAATATAAATTACAAATGGTGCCCATACATAATTTGTGATTCCTGCCACTTAAGAACTTTTGCGATTAACTAATACACAGCCGATATATTCAACATCAAACTCGACCAATTCTTAATCAATTCAAGAAATGTCAATTTCATTAGATTCTTATCACTAAAGGAACAAACCCCTATGAACTAATCAAAGTTTTATAAAGGTTTAAGTGATTAAATCCTCACTTTTCTTCTTGGTTCCCTCTCGGTTCGAACAACAACAATAATATCCCCAAAACCCCACAAATTTGTATCTATCGTTATAGAGAAGATAGATAAACATATTCATAGAGCGTTAGACATGTTTACCACTTACCAGCTTGAAATGGTGCAGATTATCTCGGTTTGGTCACGTCGCACACACTAGATCACACATTGCACACCCGGTTCAATTTTTGTGGCTACTTTATATTCACATTGGGCTTTGTGCCCTAGAGCTGTGTTCAATGTAGTCCATATATAAAACTAAAATTCAATATACAGTCACATATGATTTGTAAAAGTATGACATGTGAATTATAAAAAATTACGAAAATACCATTCTGCCCAAAATTTTAAAATGCAATCTGAACCATTGATGTTGTTGATCCAAGGGTTAAAATTAATCCCTCAGAACTATGAATTCCCTAATTAGCTTAAATGCCTATCTCAACTCTAAAATATCACTTTAAGTCCCCTTGTTTAAAGAGTATATCAATTAGACACCCCTACAAGTACAATAATTTTGTTTTATTATTTTCTTCCCACACACATACATATATATATATATATATCTATATATAAAATATCATCAACATAAGGAAAAAACGGGTATTACAACATGTTCAAAAGATTGAGCGGAGCATATTTTTCTTAAAGAAAGTTTTCAATCAATGTCAAAGACCATGAGCTACTTTCGAGGGGAGTACATTTTTATTTGATGTAAAGTTACAAAAATACTGAAACAGGACATTCCCTCAACGATTAATTATTCTATGTTTATACTCAAGATTGAATGCTCCTATGAAGAAGCAGCAAAAGAGAAAATAGAGATAATTTTCGATTATTATGCTTAGTTCTAAATGAACATAAAGGGGAAGAATGTTAAGTACCCAAAATTGTATTCAGTATAATTTAGTATAGTTAATTATCATTCTAAATACATAGTAGATATTATAATATTCAAC
Organism: Dittrichia graveolens; assembly: GCA_038502395.1. Taxonomy (NCBI): domain Eukaryota; kingdom Viridiplantae; phylum Streptophyta; class Magnoliopsida; order Asterales; family Asteraceae; genus Dittrichia; species Dittrichia graveolens. The sequence continues at coordinate 5,704,224 of JARJIL010000004.1, read as the reverse complement.
GAGTATAAATACATGTCTACAAATCTTAAAAAACCAAGCTATCATTATACGTAATATTGTGTTCATGGCTGTAACCTATTCTCTCATACGTACGCATACATTTATACTACCGATTAAGTTCATAATCATTTTGTTATTGATTCAATTCTTATTTAATACTTGATACATTGAACCTATAGTTTGTAGTCTTTTTCCTTCAAATTTTCCACTTCATATCATGGGCACGGGAGGGCAAAGAGCCATACTTAGTAGCCGCTGCAAAAACATTTTTGTTTGACAAAATTCCCATATTACCTTTTCTAGTTGCTTTGTACATTATAGGAAAGTTGAGTTTTAGCAGCAACAAATGTCGCTACTAATGCCTCAAAGAGTCGATGTTAAAGCCTTTAGCAGCGACATTTGGTTGCTATTGTGTCATTGCTAAAGCCTTGTCTCTAATGCTCAAATATCTTTGCTATTGGCATCGCTGCTATTGTTTGTTGTCGTTGATAATAGTGTCATCCCTATTGAGTTCTTCATTAACACACTACCAACATAATACATAACTACTCGTCACTATCGTCGCCCTCATTCACCACATTCCCCACATTATCGTTTTGGGTCAATAAGCTATTAGATAACACACAACACACAAACTCACAAAACACACAAACACGCAGTAACACACACACACAACACAGTAACACACATGCACAACACATAGTACATAGCACACACAAACCACAAGATCTTTAACCCAAAAATAATTAACATTTAGCATATATACACACCCACATTTACCACACCTATAATCTATAAACACACATACCACACAAGATCTTGAAATTTTAACATAAAATAACAATAAATTAGCAACAACTAACCCAAATGAGTTGGAATTAGAGCCAAAACCTAGTAGAGGAGGCGAGTTGGTGCGGTGGTGGTTGGTGGGGCGGTCATAGTAGGAGGAGCAATTGGCGGAAGAAGTTTAGGGACGACGAGTGTGAGAACGACGGTTGTCATCTTTCTGTCAATAGAGAGATGCAGATTTGGGGGGGGGGGGGGACTGATTGAATGGGGAGGAAAGAAGCTCTATACTGTTTAGGTCAATAGCAGCGACAAAGTTAATGATATTAGTAGCGACACGGTGAAAAATATGGGAGGAAATTATGTGGGCATTTTTTTAGGGCAATAGCAGCGACGACTTTAGACGAGACACATCGCGCGCTCAACAATGTGTCGCTGCTATTGTCTTAAATTCTTTAGGTGCTATCCAATTAGTATTTTTCAAGCAATTTTTTTTATATATAATCACAACCTTTAATTGTCTTAATCTGATGGCCTAAAAGAGTTCTTTGAGTTCTAATATATTATATATGGTTGGAAGTGGTGTTCTTGTGCATCATATATATAAAAGACAAATTATATATCCTTTTATTTTATTTTTTTCTTTTATTCTCCAACTTACATAATGATTATCATATGAAACCTATTAATTCTCTTTTTTATCATATTTCTTGATTATTCCACTTGTTATGATTAAATAAATAGTAGAATAAGATACAAAGATAAAACAGGAAAATATAAACACAAATGAAAATATAAAGCAAATCCACAACCAACATAAAATACTATCCATATGCATCAAATCAATCCTTAAAATTTCAGACTAGTAATGGATAAAGTTGTCACAATGCATCAATGCACTACCAAATGATTGATACAAATTATCTTTCATTCCTGGAGTAATCACGGAATCACCTAAACAGATGAGTGAAAATCATACATATGGTGTATGATATCTTAATTAATTGTGTATATATATATATATATATATATATATATATATATATATATATATATATATATATATATATATATATATATACTATATTATAAAGCATTTAGGTCTTTTGTCTAAACTTTTAAATTTTAAGTGTTTTGAAATTACTAAATTACCCTTCATATACACTAAATTGAGTAACTATTAGATATAGTTAATAGGATTATTATATTCTATTTTAATAACTAAACTTTACATATTTAAAAAAATCATAGTCGATACAATTTTTTAAAAATTAAAGCCAGTACAAATTAACTTAATTATTAAAAAAATATTTTCATAATTCCTTTTTCAACTATGGAGAGCAGAAACGTAAAGGAAATGAAAAAAAAAAGATAAAGAAAATAAACATGTCATCAAACGAAAATTATTTGTGGTCACCGTATTACATGAATACCATATTCCTTACGTCTTGAAAACAGACATGTTAACGAGTAGAAATTATTCGTTACCGCCACATTCCGCAGGTATCATGCTAGTATATATATATACCATTGTACTCACGCAAAACTGCAGCGGCAAATAGTTTCTGTTTTACAAAATTTCGTTTTCGAGAATGTAATGATATGTTATTCACGCGATTTAATGTCACAAAAAAAGTTTTCTACAATATCATGCTCGTTTTTTTCAATTTTCTTTTATTTGTATAAACTATCTTATTAATTTTAAAAATAAAGTCTAAAATACATTAAAATAAGAAACAACATTTATATTAATAAAATAAGAAAAGAGAAGTTAATAAAATTTTGTTGATGTGTGTGAATAATTGTGTTTGTGTGAAAAAGGATATTAGTGTGAGAGGGTATATTTTAAATGAATAAAAAGTTAAAGTAAATTAAGAAATAGAATAAAACAGTTAAATATTGAGTAGATAATATTAATTTAGATAGAATGAAAGTTCAAAATTTTTTCTTGCTTGAATTTTAGAACTCTTAAAATTAAGACGAAGAGAGAATGTTAAATGATTTATTATATATATATATATATATATATATATATAAAGAGAGAGAGAGAGAGAGAGAGGTTAAATGGTTATTTGAGAACCGTACTTTTTATTGCGAGTACCGTGAGAACATTCTTCACATATATTACGAGTACATTTGAATTAAGTATAGATTATATTAAACATTCTGTATATATATATATGTATGTATATATAAAAAGAGAGAGAGAGAGGGGGGTACATGATCAAATGAGAATATCTTTTAATATAAGAACTTGGAGAACAGTTTATATATAGCACTTAGATAATCTTTATTTAATGGTTGATATTAATTTTGGTTAATTATGGTATGTTGAATTTTAATAATTTAGTTTAATTAAGGTAGGTTGATTTTAGATCACTTATTTATTAACCTACAAGTATTCTTACTATTTTTTATTTAACATCTGTTCTCACCGAATTACTTTAATATATATATAAAATGGTTTTAATTTCCACCGGTTCTACGTACACCTAAGCCTAGTGACAATTGTTTCTAGCTCCTTATATTTGAAACCACTTTTATTTTTTCTAATTAATATTAACGATCTCTTTCCGATGTAGGAAATCAAGTTATACTTGATAAAAGTAAAAGTAATTCAAATAAATATTATTAATCAACCTGTAAAATTTATTTAAAGAATATATAATTTTATAATTAACTAATAAAATAAAGCAGCTAACCAAGTATCATAATTACCAAGACCACTAGAAAAGAAAGTATGGCTAAAGAATATTTATTATTTTTTTAGAAAATTCTAATAGCTTTTTTGTAAAGTTTTAACCAAAAATTACATTAGCCACAAATATCTTATAAATTTCAAATTATTCAGCAATAAACAAAAATCTATTAGAAATCCATAAAAACCTAAATAAAATTTTCATTTCCTTTTGACAATAGATTTCCTATAATAGTTTCTATTTATTAAATCATACTTAATATGTTTGTTGGAAAGTTGGTATAAAATAAAAATGAATTTTCTTGATATTTTTTGCGGAAAATTAATTTATAAGCTGTTGTAATTAATAAAATGATCTAAATATCAAGGCTCCTTGCAACCTATTAATTAACAACGAATATGACTCATTCTAATAAGTAACGACCTTTCTACAAAAAAAGAAAAAAAAAACTTTATAAACTATTACAATTAAATATGACACAAAAACTTGCTATCACCTTTCTACAATTAAATATGTTCGTAGAATATCTACCATTTATTACGATTAATAATAATACGGACAAAGCATGGGATTTAATTTGCATCTAATCTTTAATGTGACGGATAGAATGCAGGAATGTACATATGATGCTGGTAGGGATCGGAAAAACAAAAGCAAAACTTTTGAACCCACTGGGAGATCGATCATATCTATCAATGGAAGCAAGGCTGTTATGAATCATTTAATCTTCGCTAGTTCCATCAACTTATTAATTAAGTGGATCGATGATCTCATTAACATCACAAAGAGTACAACTTTTGAACCAACTACACCATCTTTTTTCTTTTAACCTAGTAGCTAGCCATCCACATCCGACATATATAGTCTTGGTCGGATGATCATTACTGAGTACTGGCCGGTCATGTATATATATTATCAACATGATCGATGATGAGTGAGCGAGTGTAGAATAATAAAAACATGTATGTATTATGTTTCATGTTAATTATTATTTATAAAGTACAAAGGATATTAATGGATATCCTAATAGACCATAATATACATGTACAGTCTTAATAAATTAGACCGTCCACTACCTTCTAAAGATCAAAACGTACTAATTATTAATACCTACCGTATGTCACTGGCCCGAACAATACATGAAATCTATTAATTAGTGCTTTGATGTGCAACTCTTTAATCGAGGTTTTTTAACTAGCAAGAAAAAGATTCACTAGACAATTGGCATTCCTATCACCATCATCTAACAAACTAAACTATATTAATAACCTCTATCAAGATGCTAGATAAATTATTACAATATGAAGCTAAAATAATGATAAAGGATTATAACATCACATTAACTATACTAACAAGTTAAATTTAGCCTTATACTTCATCCGAGCCTAAAGTGATGCTTGAATTTCCACAGTAACTAACTCTTTAATTAATATGGTGCCTGCCCGCTCATACAAGAAGATCACAACAACATGAAAGGTGTAGAGGCCTACGTACAATGAAGTCCATTTAATTTATTAAAAGTGTAGCTAGCTTGATTCCATCCCCCTCTTTTTTCTGGTAGACCCTCCCACATAAAAAGAGCTCCACTTTTATAAGGTCTTTATATCCAGACGTAATACAATTACTTAACACTTTTCTGATATATATATATATATATATATAGATTACTTATATTATTATTTTCATCACCTTACTAGTGTTATATCCATTAACATCTTCGAATATAATTATTGTACACGTATATATTTAATAAATGAACCAATTAATATATAATTCTATAAGCTAGCTAGCTGTGCTAGTTTTGGGGTTGTAATATGTAAATATCCTCTTCATTAATTTGGTATACATATATTGTCTTTTTAACATCGATAATATATAATAATAATAATTATTGTTATAAGCCTAGAAACACACGCAGCATAGTTTATGTACTCAATTGTAATTTAATTTAATTACTGAATGATATATTTATGGTAGCTAGTGAAGCCGTGAAGTCGGTGGCGCGCGCAAGTAATTAATTACTCGATCATGCATAATGGTCGACGTCAAATTAAAAAATAAGAAACCAAAGGTAACGAACTTCTAATTACCCTCCAATGAGACTTCTTTATTTTGATTTAACGGATAACTTTTACTTAGGTGACAGTTATGTAAAACAGTTAACGACTTCAACATGTAAACGAGCCGGGCTGCTGAAAATATGAATGCAAAATCAGTTTCAACGTCAGCTTCAATCACATCCTACTAGAAAAGCTGGTAACAGCAATGATTTTTTTTTTTTTTGACAACACCACAAGAATCGTTACCTATTCTGCACACTAGCACAGGATGAGACATGATGTGAATGGAAAATACAAATGACACATGCATGCTTCAGATGTGCAAGTTAAGTGCTCATGTAGAAGCCCAAGTTGTTTTGGTTAGAGATGTAAACGAGTCGAGTTTTACACTAATCGAGCCTGTTTAATTTAAATGAGCCTTAATCTAAGCTCGATTTTGTTTAGACTTGGTTCATTTAGAGTTTTAATTAACAAGTCAGAGCAGCTCGGCTCGTTGACAACTAGCACTACTAGAAAACATGCCTACAGCAACCAAAACTCGTTGCTAAATGGCTTAAATTCGTAGCTAATTGCCTTTGGCAAAGACTGTTGCAACGAGAAATGGTCATTGTTATATAGCCTGTTGCTAAGTTTAAAGTCGTTGCTAATTAGCAACTAATTTCAATTTCGTTGCTAACTTCAAATTATTGATAAGTCGTTGCTAACTCTAGATTAATCAAGTGTGAATTCTGATTTGCTTATTTGAAGTAACTACGCCATTGATTGACTATTTATTTAACCATGAGTAAAGTATGACCTTGGTTAACCACAATTGACCTTTTTGGTTTGAAGATAGTAAATGATTAATATCGATCATATTCTCCTATCTGACAAAAATGACCTTGGTAGACCCATGTTACTATGATTGATCTAAATTATGACCTATTTGGACTAAATGTAGGTTTTGATGGACCTACATGAGGCAGTCTAACGTTTTGATAGATATTCACTTACATAAGCCAAAATACGCCGTTAATTGACTTTTTTTTACCTTTATTCATCGATTTGAACAAAACATGACATTGGTTGACCCAATATTGACACTGATTAATGTGTTTGCTTTTAAGTACGATTGTACTTGACCAACACCAATCACATTTGCTATTTAAACAAAATTTGGTCTTGATGGACTAATGTTGAATATGATTGACTTATTGGACAAAATTTGACCTACTACAACTAAATATAGATTTGATTGACCTACATGAAAGAAGTGTGACCATGATTGACCCAATATGGACCGTCATTCACCTATTTAAGTCAAGTACGACGTTAATTGACTATTTTTTTAAACATGATATATCGTTTTTTAACCAAGCATAACCTTGATTGGCTCAATGTCCGCGCTCATTAACACATTAGCTTTCAAGCATGAGTGTAATTTACCATTATCAGCTGTATTCACCTATTTTTTTTTCTAATACATCACAATTACAAAAGTATCAAAATGAATTTAAAAATTGTTGAAATAGCAACAATCTTGTGTTGTTGCTAACACATATTATAATTTACAACAAATATGTCCTTATTTTTTCCGATAATTGTTGTTAAAGTTGGTGATATTATTATAATCGTTGCTATTGTCATAGGAAAAAATTAGCAATGATTATGTTATGTAATTCGTTGCTAAAATAATATCAACGAATTAACAACAAAAAATTTGTTGCTAAACCAAAACCTGGTGTTCATACTATTCGTTGCTAAAGTGCTACCTACCAGGAGTGAAGGCACATTTAGATGCAAATGTATGACTAAAAGAGCTTTATATTGTAAGTTTATGGGGTTCAAACTTAAAATCAATTGGCTATAAATGGAGTAGTTCGTAACCCTTATTAAGCACATTACGAAGTCTCTTTTCGTTTCATATGGGATATTACTCAACACTCCCCCTCACATGTGGTATTATATTTTCTTGCGCCTAACACGTGGATACCACTTGTAAGAATCAAAATACCACCTTGGAAGAATCAAACTTGAAACCTTAACAACCTGAAGATGCGGATAATAAAATCAAGATAAACAAACACCAAGATATAACGTAGTTCGGATGTCAAGGTCACGACCTAAGTTCACGGGTAGAAACCAGAGACTTTTTTATTAACCAAGAGTGTTTTGATGTATATATGATTGAACCATAGGCTTGATATTTATAACTAAATAAGTAACACTAACTTTTAATTTGGAAAACTTAATTAACAAAATTAGAAAAGCAATAGTCGCCACCAAGACCAAAACAAAATTCGGGCACAAGCAGCTTGCTCCACGCCGTGAGCCTCTGAGAAAAAAAAATCCCCAAACTTGTTTTCGATGTCCCCACGCCGAGCACACCTGTTGTACGCTGAGCACCTTGTTTTTTTAGTTTCAAATATCCTCCAATCCACTTCAAGTCATATCCTAACACTTATGGGTAACATGGAGCATGTGTGACATTTGACCAACCACGGGTGAACTTGACTCTGATATTAGGTAAGTTTGATTGGTTTCAACTTAAAACCAATTTGCTATAAGTAAAGTAGCTCATGACCCTTATTAAGTACATTACAAAGCCACTTTTTATTATATGTGTGACATTACTCAACAATATGTGTAGGGCAAATCTTTGGTGTAAAAATCATCACCCTTATTAATTAATAGTTTGTGTTCAAACTTCAAAGGCTAGCTATTCTTAATTATTCTAATTGAGGTTGTGTTAGTTTGTTACTTGATTTCTCATACTAATTATTAAAATGTTATAATTTTTCTAATCGATTGTTATTTCTCTATTTGTTAGTTCTAATTTCTAGCTAGTAGCATTTTATGAGAAATTAGTTAATATACACGTACAAGCACGGTATTACATTAGTAAGCTTGAGATACATCAAAGTCGAATAAAATTGTTTAAAGAGTTTATATATGCAAAAATTTTCAATTATGTACATAAGAAAACAAATTACATTTTTCAAAGTACTTTATATATTATTCATTTGTATGTGACATTACCATTTTTGTCACAAATCAAATCTGTTAATCGATTTTGACTTTTAACACATGACAATACAACATACAATTGTCTGCATGTGTTATTTGAGTAAACCTGAAATGCAATATAATAAATAAAGAAACGTTTAATGATTGATAAATCAAACTGAAGTACAAAAATTTGACAATTTGACCCAAATTCCAGTACAATATGCTAGGGGTAACAAAAGAAACGTTCAGAAATAGGATGATGATGAGAGGGTACACATTGTTTTTAAAAGATATAATTTAGTAACTTTGAACCTTAAATATAATAATAAACTACTTCATATATGAACCAAAAATTGTTAGTTATTGCATATATTCTTGTATCTAGATTTAGATCAGAAAATAAAATATAAGAAAATGAAGTATTGAAAGAGAATAACAAAGTTACATATTTCAATTACTATCCCCTAACTTTAGAGATGTCAAGAATGTAAATTTACATAAATATAAACCAATGTAATCAATATTTAAAGGTTGAACCTAAAGTTACTATATATTATATTTAAAGTACAATTTGAAACACAATGTAATAAGATACAAAATACTTTTCAAGTATGTATCTCTCGTATGTCTGGTTCCCTTATAAAGTTTAATTGTTATTAGTGGTGGCTGAATTGCCGCGTCGGGTAACATGACAAGATAAAGAACTTAAAATATGGGTTGGGTTTGGTTTTAAACCTGTGATCCACTACTACACCCCTCTTAGCCAGATTTGGAGTGGAGGTAAGAGTTGCGGCTAGAAAACTATTTTGATCATAAATGTAAAAGCATATATACAGTCATCTAATTCTTTTTTTTTCGAAATGCAAAAACCACTTAGAGCTTCGCAAATGATTATTTGTAGTTCAAATCATGTAGTTATAATAGATTAATAACTAACATTATATTTCATAACTATAAAGCATCTTAATATAAAAGCAAGCTTAAGTGACCAACCTTCTTTACTACCTAGCTATGTGATGTCAGGAACATAACGAATACAGGAGAGCACCTAAAGAATTCAAAGAAACAAATTAAAGGAAACTGGAAAGCGGAGTTAAAACAGATAAAGAGATAAACTGATTTTGTAAAGCAATCAAAGATGGATAACAACTTATAACCATCACTGAAAAAAACAACTACAATCTCTAATCAATGAACTTTTTTTCATGGTCCTACTAAATCGAAAAATTACCTTGTAAAGATTCGAATCCAAAGCTAAAATGCTCTAAATTCCACCAACAAAAGCATAGCACTGATTAGAAGTCTAATAATGCAAAAAGAATCGTGGGAAATCAAAGTAACTCACCTAGCTAACTTTGAAGCTTGAGCCTACCCATTTTGGGTCAAATTGGTGTCAAAATTGAACCGAAAGGTTATTGAGGTCTCCATTAGCAAAGAAGTCAACAAGGGAAATGAATAAGAACCCAAATCGTGCAGATTTTATTTTTCTTTTTTAGAAATTATTGCTGTGGATTTTGAACCGACTTGATCACAAACTGAAATAGAGTTGTTTTTTTATAATGATTTAAGTTGGTTTATCAGTTGTTAGGAGTTCAAACCTCAATACTAAACCGTAAAGGTTATCGAGCCCTGTTAGCAAAGAAGTCTAAAAGGGAAATGTATTAGGACCCAAAAGTTGCAATCCCCTTTTTTTCTTTTTTCTTCTTTTCTGTAAATATCATTATGGATTTGTGCTTACTCGACCAAAAACTAAAACAGAAAATATGAAGTCTTGTTTTCTTTTTCTTCTTTTATAAAATTTCTCAATTGTAGATTGATATATGCGAAGGATAACTACCTGTTTCACTTCAATGTGATATAAGCGTAGTGAGTTCAAATGAATGAGGCCGCAAACTGAAGCAAGGAGCTTTTCAATGGAATTTCCTGTACCAAAAAAGTTGAATAACAAAATTATGAAATAGATGCAATGAAATGAAATTGTGCTTTAGAAGTTTACTTTGCCCCCACTTGAATTTGGCATAAATAAATAAAAGATAATGAAAAGACAAAAAGAAAATAAAGTATACCATTTACTTGTACCTCTCCAAAGAAAAGTTTGTTTCCATGGATTATGAAAGAGACTTTAATTTAGTGTGTGACACATTTCGTAGCAACAATTGCAACTTTAGAAACTCAAATGAATTTAGGTAATAAAATATATTGAGAATCCATCCTTGATTCATGATTGAATTGCATAATGCATTAAATAAGTAAAAGAACAACTAATAATATTAGATTATTTGTTATCATTTGCACCCATTTTGTTTTCAAGATCTACAACAATTTTAAAAGGCTTTTCTTTTTAAGCAAATATTCAGGATGAGATCCAGAATATTATATCATAATTCTTTTGAGGCCCTTCTATAGTAACTATGTATCATTAGCAGAGCTTAACACATAGAAACTTTGACTCCTTATATATCACATCAAACCAACATTTAGCTTTCTTCAAAACTGCAAGAGTTTTAAATAAATATTCATTATATTGACCAACTGCTTTCAAGACTTTATAGCAGTAAACTCCATCAAAACTTGACTAACACTTGACTATAATCTGCTTTTGAGAACCTTTAACCTTGCACTAAAATTAATCATCCAAAAAAGACGGACAATTATGAACAACCACTTTGCATCAAAATCTTAATTCCAATTTGACAAAAATTAAGGAGCTTGTTGGGAAAAATAGGCTTACAAATATATCCTCTTTTGTTGACATAAAAATTTACAACTTGTTTATATAATTGTATGTATTAACATTAACATATGTGCACATATACATATATATATTCAATCAAATATATTCTCATCTATAATCTACAAAACAAACTTCATCAAATGGCCAAGCTTCAATCGTCAAGATCCGAGTTCAAGTAGAAGTCGATGTTGAAGCCTCCTACAAATAAACATTCAAAGTCTATGAGCTTACAAAATAAATAATCAAATAAGTTTAAATTTTTATAAAATAACTTTTATAAAAACCTTTATAAAAATTGAGACAATTTTTATAAAAATCACAAGCTTGGAAGTCAAAACATAAATTCCCATTTTGGCAAATACTAAACACAATCTTCTATTGAAATAAGCCAAAACCATATTTAGCAAAAGGAATCTCCCAAAGAGGTAAACTTCCAACATGCTTTGTGCATTTGGTTTCAAACTACCATTTTCATGATTAAATTCAAACTTAAGAAGTATGACACTTACCCAACTTTTCTAAAGATTCTTTTCAGTGCATTTTTATAGTAAAAATGGGTTGTGTGTGGTTTTGGTAAAAGCCCAACGTCTATATGCACAAGGCTCAAAAATCTCCAGCAGTGCGACGGTCGATTCCACGGTCGACCATGGATCGTCTGGACACTTTTTGAGCATCAAACTTTTTCCTTATTTAAAGCAACTCAAGGCTTGTGTTTTACTAACCTCTTGCAATTTGAAAAACACAGAACATATAAAAAAACTTGTAAGCTCATATTCTTGATACAAATTCAACATCTCAAGATCAAGAATGAAGCAAGAGTAAAAGCCTTCAAAGTTCAAACACTACATTACCTTCTTATATATTTGTAATTGTGTGAGGATCATCTCTAGCCTTAGAATTAGAGAGAAGTGAGGATCATCTCTAGCCTTAGAATTAGAGAGAAGTGAGGATCATCTCTAGCCTTAGAATTAGAGAGAAGTGAGGATCATCTCTAGCCTATAGAATTAGAGAGAAGTGAGGATCAACTCTAGCCTTTCCAATTAGAGTGAAGTGAGGTTTATCTTAACCTTGTTTGCAAGAGTGAAGTGTAATTCTTGTAAGCTAAAGAGAGAAGTGAGGATCAACTCTAGCCTTTCCAATTAGAGTGAAGTGAGGTTTATCTTAACCTTGTTTGCAAGAGTGAAGTGTAATTCTTGTAAGCTAAAGAGAGAAGTTGTAAAAGGTTTATCTCTACCTTCAGAGAGAGAAGTTAGTGGAGCAACTCTTGGTGGATGAGGCCAAGGAGTGGATGTAGAGCAAGGTTGTTAACCCTTGCTTGAACCACTATAAATCATTGTGTCCAAACTACTTCATTGGTGATATCTTCCTTCCTTAAACTCTTTAATTATTTGCAAATATTGTTAAAAACTTTAAAAAGTGGGCATATAACCTATTCACCCCCCCCCCCTCTAGGTTCTAACAATTGGTATCAGAGCAAGTTGCTCTAGATAATTTTTGAAAAGTTGTTTAAATCTTCTAAAAATATTTTTCAAAAATTTTTGAGTTGATAAAATGGGACAAAATTATATAGAGGGGAATTCTATGGTTAGACCTCCACTTCTTGAAGAAGAAGACTTTTGCTATTGGAAGCAAAGATTCATAACCTATTTAAAGGCTAAAGATATTGACCTTTGGGAGATTATTGAAGAAGGAGATCATGTTCCAAAAACCTTTGATTCTAAGCAAAATGCTTATGTTCCAACCCCTAAAGAAAAATGGGATCAAGAGGATAAGAAAATAATTTCAAAAAATTTTCAAGCAAAACTTTTTCAATACAATGCTTTACCTAGAAAAGAGTTTGAAAGAGTTTTCATGTGTGAAAGTGCAAATGCAATTTGGAAATCTCTTGTCACCACACATCAAGGAAATGCCCAAGTTCTAGATAACAAAATCGAATTACTTGTGCAACAATATGAACAATTTCAAATATTTGATGATATGAAAATTGATGATGCTTTTGCAATGTTTAATACTATTGTTACTAGTCTCAAGGCACTTGGGACTATTTACTCTAACAAAAATATTGTAAGAAAGTTTCTTAGGGCTCTTTCACCAAAATGGAGAGCAAAGGTGACGGCTATTGAGGAGTCAAAGGACTTGAACATACTACAGATGGATGAACTAATAGGAAATCTCAAGGTGTATGAAGTAATCATGCAAAAAGATGTTGAGATTGCCAAGCTAAAGAAAGAAAAGAGCAAATCCATTGCACTTAAAGCTAAACATGTCAAAGAATCCTCAAGTGATGAAGAAGTGGAAATAAAAGAAGAAAAATGTCTCATGGCTTTTGAGACAAGTGAGGTACATTCCGATTCTAGCTACTATAGTGATAATAATGACCATCAATATGATCAATTATGTGACTTTAGCTCTAAAATACTTGTTAAAAATGAGGAGTTAAAAAATGATAACAAGAGCTTGAAAAAGGAAAATGTCAAGTTAAGAAATGAAAATGATAACTTGAACTTGAAAATAAAAGATCTAGAAAGTAAAATTGCTTCTCATATATCTCCAAGTTTGAAAGATTTGGAAAGTAAGCTAAAGACAAATTTTGACACAACCACCTTGTCAAAACTTGAAAATAGTTCAACCAAGTTAGATGAGATGCTAAAGATTCAAAAATCATCAAAAGATAAAGGTGGTCTTGGGTTCTCAAGTAACTCAAACAACATGTCAACTAGTCACTTAACACCTATCAAATTTGTGAAAGAAAAAGAGGAAGAAAAAATCCAGGAGCCTCACGGTCGACCCACGGTATTGACCATGAATCGACCGTCGTCTCACTGGAATTTTTCAAAAGTTCAAAATTGCAACATTGTCTCTAGTTCTTCCACTTGTATGCCAAAGGTTGTAATTAATGAATTAATGAGAAAGTTTTATACTCCAACTACAAGGCATGGACTTGGATTCAAGAAACCTAAATCAAATACAATTCAAAAATCAAGACATTCTCATAAACCTATTAACTTTATGAACACATGGTATCATAAAGGGTTCAAGATTACACAAAGGTGGATTAGAGTAGGAGTTTTTGATACTAACCATCCTGGACCCATGAAACATTGGGTACCAAAAGCTTGAATGAAAATTACACAAGTGTAGGGGTGCAACACAAATGAGATTATGTCTCATTAATGGATTCTTGATAATAGTTGCTCAAAACACATGATCGGTAATAGAGAACTCTTCACTTCATACAAGGAGTATGATGGAGGACATGTGGTGTTTGGAAGTAACCTAAGAAGAAAGGTAGTTGGTAAAGGTAACACTCTTCATGACAATACCAAATTCTTGAATGTTGAGCATGTTAATGGTTTAGCTTACTACATAATAAGTATTGGTCAATTATGTGATAAAGATCTAAATGTTAAATTCTCTAAACATGAAAGCTTGATATGCAAAGATAATAAAGTTTTAGTAAAAGGTGTTAGGAGAAATGGACTCTATACATGTAGACTTGGTGATAATCCTAACACAAGTATGTCTTGCATCTATAATTGATAGAAGACTAGGATATGCTAACATGAGATTAGTATAAACATTGACTATAAATGAACTTGTTAAAGTTTTACCAAATGTTTAATTCGATAATCATTTTTGTGATGCATGTAAGATAGAAAAACAAGTGCACTCATCTCATAAATCTAAAATGCTATAAAAACTATGAGATGTCCTTGGTCCTTCATCAATTCAAAGTTATGGGGGAAACTTCTACACACTAGTTGTTGTAGATGACTATTCTTTGATAAACATGGAGTTTCTTATAACTTTTCGGCTCCTCACACTCCCCAATCTAATGGGGTTGTTGAAAGGAAAAATAGGTCTTTACAAGCTTTGATTAGACCAATGTTAAGTATAACACCTAAATGCATGAAAATGGTCAAAATATACATTCCAGAAGAACCACGGTCGACTCACGGTCGATACCGTGGATCGACCGTCGGATCACTGTCTAAATTCAAAAACTAAGCAAAAGGCGCGGTCGATATCACGGTCGACCGTGTATCGACCGTCGTAGGCCTGACGGATTTTTGACCCTATTTTGCCTTTTCTCTCTCTTTCCTCTCCACTTCATCTCATCTCATCTTCCCCACAAACCCTAGCCGCCATTTTCAACATTTATATTTCAAAAAGCTTGAAAATCATCAAAAAAAAATGTTTTACCTTACGGTTGAAGTTGCAATCAAAGGCTCGGTTGGATTCACGGTTGAAGATTCTTCGTCTCGTGATTTCTTATCTTCACAAGTTTCTTCTTAAAGGTATACTTTTATCTCTTCCTCCTTTTCTTAGAACTCTCTTTGTGCACCAAAGAAGCATGTAATCTCATGGATTTGGGAGATTTCTAAGAAGAAAGTATATTTGGTTTGAAAATGATGTTTTTCTTTGTGTAAAAAAAATTAATAGATGATATTGGTGTTGGTTAAGTATGATAAGTATATAAATATCATGTCACAAAGGACAAAAAGTCAAATTTCAAACAGCTCACCTACGGTTGATAAGTATATACATTCCAGGCTATCCACGGTTGATTTTCAAT
The DNA here is from genome assembly GCA_038502395.1 of Dittrichia graveolens. NCBI lineage: Eukaryota > Viridiplantae > Streptophyta > Magnoliopsida > Asterales > Asteraceae > Dittrichia > Dittrichia graveolens. Next base: position 5,688,381 of record JARJIL010000004.1, on the reverse strand, counting down.
TTTAATTTTTTGTCTTTTAATGCCCAAACTCAATCTATTCATGCTTAATATATCTTAACTAACATTAGCTATCACATGATTAATAAAAGTTTCAATTCATTCTCCACTTTAGGGCACATACACATTATGAACATATTGTCAAGGACTTTGCTATATTCTTGGAACACGATCTCAATTATGTTGAAGTATATTACCTCTTGTCATGCTTTTACAAAGCAAAGGTCTTTTACAAATCTAGCGTCATGACAAGAGAAATTGTGGTGATTCAAGGGGAAGTAGTTATGGTGATTGTTTGTTGATATGATATTTGCTACTATTTGCTGTGATTCTTATGCCATTAATTATGTTACTTGAACCTTGGCTTGTAATAAATGCATATTTAGAATATTGTTTATACTCACATATCTTTGGCAAAGTTCTTGGTAGTATTTCCATATATTTTAGATCACACATCTCAAGAAGTGGAGCTCTAAGTTCAAGGGGGAGCTTACGTGAAGGGGTAGCTTATGTCAAGGGGGAGTCTCCTTTTTGTTTAAGACAAAAAAGGGGGAGAAGATAGAAGAATATATAGAAGATAGAAGAATATATAAATATATATGTATATATGCACATGTTAACATGTTAAAGTTATATATACAATTCTTATACAAGTTATAAATTTTTGTCTTCAACAAAAAGGGGAGATTGTTGGGAAAAATAGGCTTACAAATATAGCATCTTTTGTTGACAAAAAAATTTACAACTTGTTTATATAATTGTATGTATTAACATTAACATATGTGCACATATACATATATATATTCAATCAAATATATTCTCATCTATAATCTACAAAACAAACTTCATCAAATGGCCAAGCTTCAATCGTCAAGATCCGAGTTCAAGTAGAAGTCGATGTTGAAGCCTCCTACAAATAAACATTCAAAGTCTATGAGCTTACAAAATAAATAATCAAATAAGTTTAAATTTTTATAAAATAACTTTTATAAAAACCTTTATAAAAATTGAGACAATTTTTATAAAAATCACAAGCTTGGAAGTCAAAAAATAAATTCCCATTTTGGCAAATACTAAACACAATCTTCTATTGAAATAAGCCAAAACCATATTTAGCAAAAGGAATCTCCCAAAGAGGTAAACTTCCAACATGCTTTGTGCATTTGGTTTCCAAACTACCATTTTCATGATTAAATTCAAACTTAAGAAGTATGGCACTTACCCAACTTTTCTAAAGATTCTTTTCAGTGCATTTTTATAGTAAAAATGGGTTGTGTGTGGTTTTGGTAAAAGCGCAACGTCTATATGCACAAGGCTCAAAAATCTCCAGCAGTGCGACGGTCGATTCCACGGTCGACCATGGATCGTCTGGACACTTTTTGAGCATCAAACTTTTTCCTTATTTAAAGCAACTCAAGGCTTGTGTTTTACTAACCTCTTGCAATTTGAAAAACACAGAACATATAAAAAAACTTGTAAGCTCATATTCTTGATACAAATTCAACATCTCAAGATCAAGAATGAAGCAAGAGTAAAAGCCTTCAAAGTTCAAACACTACATTACCTTCTTATATATTTGTAATTGTGTGAGGATCATCTCTAGCCTTAGAATTAGAGAGAAGTGAGGATCATCTCTAGCCTTAGAATTAGAGAGAAGTGAGGATCATCTCTAGCCTTAGAATTAGAGAGAAGTGAGGATCATCTCTAGCCTATAGAATTAGAGAGAAGTGAGGATCAACTCTAGCCTTTCCAATTAGAGTGAAGTGAGGTTTATCTTAACCTTGTTTGCAAGAGTGAAGTGTAATTCTTGTAAGCTAAAGAGAGAAGTGAGGATCAACTCTAGCCTTTCCAATTAGAGTGAAGTGAGGTTTATCTTAACCTTGTTTGCAAGAGTGAAGTGTAATTCTTGTAAGCTAAAGAGAGAAGTTGTAAAAGGTTTATCTCTACCTTCAAAGAGAGAAGTTAGTGGACCAACTCTTGGTGGGTGAGGCCAAGGAGTGGATGTAGAGCAAGGTTGTTAACCCTTGCTTGAACCACTATAAATCATTGTGTCCAAACTACTTCATTGGTGATATCTTCCTTCCTTAAACTCTTTAATTATTTGCAAATATTGTTAAAAACTTTAAAAAGTGGGCATATAACCTATTCACCCCCCTCTAGGTTCTAACAGAGCTGTTTGTTTGCTGCTTAATAGAACCATTCAGTAATGAATATTGAATCATTCAGCATTCAACATGTTTGATTGGTGAATCTAAATGAAAACCGCGTTGAATGGAACAGAAGAACGCTGTTGAATCATTCTACCTTAAAGTATTTTTTGGATCATTAAGCACCAAGTATTTTACCCTAATACTCCTTCTTTCACACGTTACCTTGTTAAACAATCATATCTTATAATATAATATATCACTATTAATGTTAAAATGATAATTTGCATCATTTAGATTGTTCATTCAGAACCTTTATCAAACAGCATTTCACATTTAAAGGCAAATTCATTTAAAGTCTTTGAATTATTCAGACCACAGAATCATTCGGTGCTTAATTATTCTGTTTTAACAAGCAACCCCAAAAACAAATATAGATGCAAAACAAAAATAAAACCAAACCAATGTAGCATCCATAGATCAAATTTATTAGTGACAATGGCACTGATGTAAAGAACAAACTTTAGATACAAACACAAAATGATAATTCCATTACAAGGACTGCAACATGTATAAGTCTTGCAGTAGCCATTACCACATATCAACAACTATAGAAACCTACTTCCATCTCAAAAACCAACAACAACAATCATGATCCAAACTCCAAAGAACAATAACTAAGTATAAAAAAAATATATTAACCCGCTGTCTCAAATCCTTTGCCCCCAAACCAAAACATACCAATAACAGTTCATGCAAATTACAATTGTTTCCTAGATTTCTTGAAAATCGGAGATAAATTTTAGGGTTTCAATAAATAAAATATAAAAAAGTTGCAGAGAAGAGGATTAGAACCCAAACAGAGCAAAGAGTATATTTTTTAGCTTAAAATCATAGCGACTTTGAGTTAAAATCCCCAAGTCGGAATATCATTACGAATACAGTGTATGGATGAAACCCTAAAACCCAAACCAATACATTAATACAAGTAGGAAATATACCTATTGTTACCATGGAAAAATCAAATAGGAGTACACGAACAGATACATGTAAAAAATTAAGAAATATAATCAGAAGGATGAATATTGAAGGTGGTTCAAGTAAATGATTAAAAGAATGAATAGGATTCACTATAAATGAGCAAGAAGAATAAGAATCTTAGGTTTCACAAAGAACAAAAAATACCTTTGATTTGAACTTTGACAAAAATGCATACGAAGAGAGAATAAAACCGAAAACTAATTTACAAATCTTTTAGATCTTCATAATGCAAAGAACTAAAACACAAAAATCCTAAAAACTTAATACCAAGACATCTTGTTCCTTGAAATCTAAGAAGATTAAAGCAAGAAGAAAACATAAAATCTTGAAATATAAGAAGGAATCATACATTTGTTTATAAATAAGTGAAAGAATCGTATGAGGAAATGTTAGACACCAACATTGGATGACGATTCTTGAAATTTAGGATTGAAAAGATGAAAAGGAGGACATGGATGTATAGTATGGGTTATAGTATGGATGTATAATATAGGGGGCTCCGTGTTTTTTATAAGAATACGATAAAGTTTTTTAAAATTGTTTTGTAAAATTTGAGGATTGTGAAATTAGAGGTTTTATTGTTTGATATAGGTTGATTTAATAAGTATAAATATAAAGAATGTAAGTTTTTTATATATAGTTATAAATTTTTCATTTTTTAGGTTGGGTCTAGTTCTGAGTACGTTTTGGATTGGGGTTTGGATCCGCCAGCTTGCTGCCTTGATGTGACGCTCGATCCATCCGTGTACTTCAAATCTTCCAATGAATATTATCAATCATTTAGATATATATAGCTCAGTTTAATTAGATGTTCAAGATAAAATCTACATTTCAAAAATTTTCTAATTTAAACATGATTAATTACTGTGATTGCGTTTGTGTACGAATGCATAGTTATTGCGCGCTTTTTTTTATAGTACGGATAACACTTTCTAAAGTCACTTTTTTATTATTGTTATTATTAGTAATTTAAAATTATCTGAAAACATGCACTAAATGCGTGGGACATATATACAAAAATCTTAAGAGCGAATTCGTATAGAAATTAATTATGCAAGGTTTAAATTGCAAAGATCGATCAAACAACACGCCTGCAATATTTTCGATTTATAGACAAAAGATTTGTCATCAAGTCTTCTATATAATACACGTACACCTAGTAATTGAATTCTCATGTACATACATCCAACTAGTTTTATAGTTTTACTGATGACAACGTACTAATTAGTTATATCAAACGATATATATATAATTATTAATTTCATGCGCCAACTTCAATGGTGTTATTTGGAATCTTGTGTAGAGCTTGAGGTTCTGGATCAGCTAGATGATCAAACTTCTGAGCATTTTTCGCAACCACTGCAGGAAGAATCTCGGCATTCATCAAAGCGTTAAGCTTTATAACATCAATGATTGTTTGATTTTTTAGATCCAATTCGGTGATTTTCTCTCCAGTATTTGTAACCTTGTCATTTGTAACGTCAGGCTTCTTGTTTTTGTATACAAAGTATAGTATCATTTGGATTATACCAAATGTGAATCCAAGTACGTTTGGAATCTGTATCATTAATTAGATGTAACAAATTCAGAAAATAAATAAATATTATATATTTCGTCGATATGATGCTGGACGTCCTTGAAAATTAATTATGATATATATGTAATGTTTAATTAATTTGTTTCATACCGCAATATTAAAGTCACCAAGAAGTAGGCCGTAAAAGAACCACATAACAGCGCTAAGGGTGAGTGCTACTGATAGCAGAATTGGCATGTACTCTACGCTTTTTGTTTTAATCACTTGTCGCTGCAAAATAACATATATATGTAAATATATATATATATATATTAAAAAAATCTAGCATGTCGATTAGCTAGGAAATATGTCAGTGGGTCAAATGCGAAAGAAAAATAATATCTTGTGTAAGGATCGAGCTTAGCTTAGGTCATGAATATGTGTTATATATATATAGAGAGAGAGAGATAGACAGAGAGAGAGTTAATTACCAGAACTCCCAAAGGTGCTACAAAAACACATAAAGAGAAGACAAGGCAAATCCATCCAACTATCATTCCACGGGTAACTCCGCTTGCAAGGAATTGAGTTAAGGCAACAATTAACCCGAAACCAACAACTATCAACAACACAATTAGCTTCAAACTTTCCACCTGCATACATGCATAATTAAGCAAGTTAGTTACGTCCTTTTGTGAAGTTAATTAATATTATAACCCTGCCTTCATTAATTAACAGTTAATTAATTAAAATCAGTAAAAATATAAAGTGTAGATCGAGTACATGCAACATATATATACATACCCTGGCCTTCTTGGGTGCGTAGAAGAGGAAGAATGCAATGTACAAGGTTTCAATGACACAACCAAATGAGTTAATGGTAATGAGAAGTAAGACATTGGACTTGAGCAAAGCGTAGTATATCCAAAGCATGGCACTGAATAAACCCACCACATAAGGTGCTGACTGAAACCCTTCGGTTGACTTCTTTTTGTAGACTCTATAAAAGGTGGGTCTGCAATTTTATAAAAAAAAAAGTTAAATATATATTGAGCCAGAAATTAAGGTTAGGTAAATTAATTTTTGCATATATATATATATATATATATATATATTATGATAAAACAGAATTGAACAAATTAAGCATGCATGCAGAAGCAGGAAGGTGTAAGTATATATATGAGACTTACATTGGGGCAAGAAATACCATAAACGAGACAATATTGCCTGAAAATATTAATTAGGAAGCGAAATGTTAATTGTAGAATCATATATGCATGAAAATATACATAAAATTAAGAGGATCGATCGAGTAGAGGCAAACTGATCAAAACTAGCTTATAAGAGAGAACTGAAATGAATTGAAGGAAGACTAATATATATATATATATATATATATATATATATATATGTATACATACCAAGAAGACCAAATGCAAGAGTGAGGTGAGCCAAGTTCCCAGCCATTTTCAATTCCTTAGTTGGTTTTAGTTTCCTCAAACCAATTGGTATATATATCCTTCTACTTAATTTCCTTGCTCGATCGATCTTCCACAAACAAAGTATTAATTTTCAAGGAGTTGAAATGCTAGCTAGCTCTAATTCTCTTGATACTGTCTCTCTTGATACTAGCTACTCCTGATGAGTGGTGCATATGCATGGTAGAGTGATCCCTTTTATATAGGAATTGAAGTAAGGGCGATTGAGGACATGATGCTGGCCGGCTCCACCAATATATGTTGTACAGCTGCGCAAATATGGCAACGTACTAATTAACTAATTTCCTTGAGCTCTTTTAAATTTCAGACCATAACACATTATACTGATTTGTAATATTTTTTCGCGACGTACCACGATTACTCGATCTAATCGTGTGAACATACAATGTAAATTTATTCTTATTGTTTTTGTGGATCTTTTCTCGGTTGTTATATCGTTCTCCAGACCATTCAAACCGGTCAATTGAGCTTGACATTTTTACACCAATTGGTAATAATTAAGCTGAGGCAAGACTATGTATCTTCAACGTAAGGTCATATATGTATTACCTATTGTTAACTACTTACGGATCAAAAATTATAAACTCTTATCTTGAACATTGGTTGTACTTGTAATCCCTATTTTATTTTCACGGCGGGGAGGTTTCTTAATTAAAATATTCTTTTAGCTCCTTACTAGTCTTAAAAAATAGGTATGTGGTATTTTCGTTTGCTTGCAACCTGCTTCTATAAAATTATATATGTAGTTATAATATTATATATATATACATATATATATGGCTGGGTTAATTAAAAACTAAACCCGAGTTAAGAGCCACGGTTCCGTCCTTAATTACAATCCGTCCATATATTTTGGGCGGGGGTAGGTGTCCGCGGTTGAGACTACTTATGTGGCTCTTAATTGGTAGAGTTACTTTATGATGTACTATTATTAATTATTATATATATAATGAAGATATATGTGTGTGTATATGCATATATGTCGTCACCCACTGAATCCGGCCATCCCAATTGCGGTGATTTTATATAAACACGTATAGCGAGCGAGCGATCATCATCCCATCATATAACACTCGCTTTGCTTTCCTTATAAGCTTATCCTACTTTTTTATTTACTGATGGATATGATCGATATATATATATATATATATGCAATGATGGATGTCTTACGTATGTACAGATCCATTAATTATTTCAATTCATATATTCATCCATCTTAATTTGTGGCTATCTTTTTTTTATTGCCTTTCCATTATTATTGAAGATAACCTCACCACCTTTTTCGAGATAAAAAGCAACCGCTTCATGATCACTAGTCCATCACATTTTAAATGCAAAAAATACATTAATGAACAACAATTTAAATGCCTACACCTGATTACAATTACTAGCACTAGCTTGATCATGAACACAAAACCTACCTACACTTGATCGGTCATGTATTCAAAGCATATCACTCTCCGGCCGGCCTACACTGTTTTCGAACAAGTATACAATTGTACTTTGCAATTAAGAAAAAAGAAGTGCATGGTGTCCTCCATCACGTACCCACCCCTTAATTCCCCCACCACCCACCCAAAAATAAAAAAACCGTTTTTCATTTACGTGTGATTCCTTTCCTCCGGCCACCTGCCATCGCAGAGTAGGAAGTTCATGTGATCGATCACGACGTACGTGATGGCTTTATCGCAAGCCGGCAAGCCCCACACTAAGGAGCTTGCTTATGCATGTACGTGGATTCAGAATCATTATTAATGGATTTAATTAAGATAAAAGACAATTAATTGGTCAGTGCATTGTTATCGATCCTTAATTGCTGGCCTGGAAATTGACTTGTGAAACCTGTTGTTTATGTAGCTAGCTAGTTTTAAATATATGGTGAATTGCATAGAAGCATACAAAAAACATGGGTAATAATTAAAAAGAAAATAATATTAAATTAAGGCCACGTGTAAATTTACACATAAAGCGGAATTTGATTACCAAATGATTGCTGCTTGATTGATTATTCTACGTAAGTGCATGAAACAATACGTGCTTTAGATTTCTACAGTATATATATTTCGGGAGATTATATTTACACATGTAAAATTGAGTCGTTCAAAGAAAGTACATAACTTTTACTAATTTGTAATATAGATTCAAAGATGTATTTTTTATAGATGAATCACTGTTATAAATGGAAGAATCATTTGCTATGACCATCTCAAATATTTTCAAAAGTCGAGGTAAAACTAAAAAAAATAGGCCTCTAAAAATACTAAACTATATAAAAACGTTAAGTAAGAAACTTACAATTATACGTACTTAATTAACTGTAACAATAGACAAAAATATACAACTGACAACCAAATAAGTGTTTCTTTTGAAACATGATTTAAAAAATAGCAAACTAATATGCAGATACCAATTAACTTCTTCATATATATATATATATATATATATATATATATATATATATATATATATATATATATATATATATAAAGGTATGATCAAATGAGAACACTTCCTAATGTGAGAACGTGAAGATACGATATCTCTACATACACGTACCCATATATGATATCTCTCTATGTACACTTGTATAAGAAGAGTTTACTATTTCTATGTATCCACTCATAGATACGATATCTCTACATACACGTACTTATACCGGATAGAAACTATTCACCGCATATCATATCCTTATATTCTATTATCCGACATGTTAATTATTGGGAAGACACTATTCATTGTCACGACATTGTGCAGGTATCATGCTATTAAATTTATTAATTATACTCCCAAGCTATATCTCCCTGTATAATTAGATATTTTGCAGGGATAATGTAATATCCAGGAGATTGAATTAATCATCTGTTACTAGCTAGCTAGTGATTGAGCTGAGTTCCCTTTTTCTTTTCCTTTTCTTTTGTTTTTTTTTTAATTCATGTAGTAAGAAGCTAGCTAGGCGATCTCGTATAATAAAGAGATATGTATTGCCCTTTCCCTATATGTGGAACTACTTTATTGTTCTTTTATGTCCCCTTTATATGATTAATTGACGGAGGAGGGGTCATAAATCCTAAATATCGTACTGTTTAGATTAAGTTTTATAATAGCTAGGCACTTTAATTTAATTAATCCTGCGGCATGCATGCATCATCTATATATCCATATACAACTTAGTTTAAGTTTCTCTTTTTTTATAATTAATATAAAAGACAGCACTAATCTGAAACTAAGTTCAGTTAAGACGTTTAATTATATTAGGAATGTGTAGATAGATCGATAGAGCTTAATTTGTTTCTTAACGTACAGATCGAGCTATTAGCCGGCCTTTTTATATATAAATATTGATAGCTTAGACGGACGAACGTTGTGTATACTAATCAATCGATGGCTGGATATGTAGTATCGAAATTCCATTTTGTACTCGATCGACCAGGCTCTATCTAGCTATCAGCTAGCTCATCGATCTTGAGCTCGACCTTTTAATTTATAATAATGGACATGGAATACTTTTGTTAATTGGAAACTTTATCTTGTCAGTATATATACTATACACTTTGTAAATTATTAATGGAAGTTATCAACACTAGCTAGCTATAATGCTATATATAAAGAGCTTTGCCTTTTTTGATCGAGAGCCTTACGTAACGCAATTTTGCTTCAATCTTGTAAATAAACAATTCAAGAAACGTACTGTACTCAATTTTAGAATTTTCCATATAAATCTGTTATCAAAAATAATATATTCTTCTAATTTATCTTCCTACTCATTACAAAATAATATGTGGACTCCACTAATTCTCTTTCTTCATCTTCTCTATTAATTTTGACAATTGTATTGATCTTGTAAGTATAAAGATATTTATATTTGTATATATAAAAGTGTGTGGCTAGCTTTCACTTCAAAAAGATTTAAAAAGAAAAAAAAAGTGGATGAAACTGAAGAGTATATCTTTTCTACAAACACGAGACTCGTGGTAATAATCGGTTCTCGCTAGCTAGCTACGTGATACAAATATTTACGATTAAAGCTTTATAAAATCTTTTTAGATGCTAAGAAAATCTTGTTGTTCAAATACATGTTTTAATTGTTGTATGTTGCACAAACTCATCTATTAAATACTAAATAAAACATAAGTTACTCATTATCATTGTTATTGTCGTTCTCTTTGTTCTCCACGTTGTCATTTTGGGTCGCAAACGTACAATCAAACCATCTCTGCAATTCTTGTTGTATAAGTAAATGCCGGGTTACTAAGAGTAGCGTCATGCACTACAAGAAAATGACTGTTTAGCGACGAGGTCGCCAAAAGTCCCAGTGTCCTCGCTAAAACTCTTTTGCGACGAAATGTCGTCGCCTAATGTTCGTCGCTAAAAGCTCGTGTGTGATACTTTTTAAACAGGATTTGTTGTCCCTAAAAGATATTTTTAATAAAAAAGCAAAATTAAAATAAAAAGGCTTTTAGACGATAATATGTCCTCGCAGAAACTTTAGCGATGACAATGTCGTCGTGAAACCATTTTAAAAAAATATTTTAAATACCAGTTTTTAACAAACAACTTACACAAGCATAGTTTTACACAAAACAATAATATCTTTTTTACAAATTAGTTTAATGTAATTAAATAACAATGTATATAACTAATACTCATCATCATCCAAGTCTTCCTCATCCACATCATCATCGTCTTCGGTTACATTCATAGGAGAAGCAACCGGTTGAAAGTCGGAAATATCAAAATGCACTCGTTTTAATGCATCAAATAATATTCCAAAATTTGCGTTGTTCGTAGCGTCACGATTGCGCATCATTTCGTCCACTTCTCTTTGTTTATATACCCTTTCTTTCGGTGTCTGGTAGTTTGGAATAAATGCAGCAACGGGTAACTTTTTTCCCCATCCACGATTATGCTCACGACGTTCACCTAACACTTGTAAAAGTATTTGTTCGTCCGTCTTGAGATTTGAACTCCCGGCTTGACTTTGTCTGAGTTGCTTCATTTGTTGATGTGTAATTATAAAAGTTGAAATTGTTATCATTAATAACGTGTTATATATAATATAAAATTTCGACAGCATAACGCCTGTAAAATGGATAATCCATAATTTTACATGTGTTTAAAATTCACATATGATATTTATTCAACTTCCCAACTAACATAACAATTAACAAGATCGATATACATATACATATATATATGTTCATTTGAGCAATGGATATAACATAATCACCAAATATCGCTCACCAAGATCGATATACATATACATATACAGGCAAAAGTTCAAATGAGAACCGCGAGAACCAATCTTAGCCGTCCAATTCCTCTTTCTTCAATTGGATTTCCCACCCATGAATTATTTACATGCACCCTGCCACACTCAATCCCCACGTTCTTCATCCATGAATTTCATTATCCAAAATGAACAGTCAAGATTGGTTCTCACAGTTCTCGTACGAAAAACAGTTCTTGTTTGAACCCTGCTCTACATATACATCTATATATGTGTTCAGTTTGAGCAATGGATATAAATAAACTAAAAATTTTCATATATGAACTTTAATATATATATATATATATATATATATATATATACACACAACACATATAAGTAAACTAAACATATGTACTTACATATTGACTTTGAGCAACCGGGTTGACATATTCATTGTTTCTACGATGCAAATTTCCAAATTGATCAATCAAGTTTGAAAATTTACCAGTGAGATCAATAGGATCCGGGTACAAATTAAATGTGTATATTAATTAACTTATAAGTTAAAACAACAAACCAACCCATTATACGAGTAATTATGACTCATACCTACCTAATATTATCTATTACAATCAATATGACTCGTACCCTCACATCATGACCCATAATTATAAACACGTTATGATTCATTAGAGGTAAATATTAAGGCTGATAATTTTTGACCCAACACAAAACACGCCCGAAATGGGTCAAAAGTGGGTCTACATGAAGTTGACAGGAAAATAAACGAATCGGGTTATGGTTAACCCAACAACCCGAAAGTGACCTCTATAAGGTTAAAACTATAAAATTTTCTTTAATAATTAAAATTTTAATTTTAAAAAGGATATTGTGAATTTAAATGAGATAGTTACGTATATTTTAGGTAATAAAACCCGACAAAGAAAAATATAAAACCTTTCATATTTAAAGCTAAAACAATATTACATCATTTTGGTATTTGTTATTTTGATTATATAGTTTTGGATTGGCTCTGTAACTGTATTTTAATGATATATTATTTTTGTTTTATCGGTTGTTTAATAACATTATTTATTGGTATTTAGTAGAAGTGTACTAGATTTTATTGTTTAATATATTCATTTATATAAGTTGAATAAAAAATAAAATTAAAATTTGAATTAAACTAAAACAAAACCGTATCCAAAGTTCAAATACAATCGAAACGAATATTGAATATTACAGTTAAAATCTAGATGAAAATCACATCCAAAATTCATATCGAAGTAAACAAGTAATTAGAAAAACTAATACGAAAATCGTATATGAAAATCAAAAAAATATTTCTCTAATATATCTTGGCTAAATGGGTCAACACAACCTGAACATGAGACAAAAAAATTAACAAGACCCGAACCTGACATGAAAATAAATAGGTTTAAAATGAGTCTACATAAAACTAATACAAACCTGACCCAATTTGCCAGACTTACTAAATATAACAAATACTATGATATTTTACACGTAAATATGACTTATATCTGATTTGGAAACATTTAAACTTCACGTACGTGATCCATAAACGAACTGCATGTTGAGGGAATGAAAATGATTCATGAGATCGATATGATTAATTAAGGAGTTTACGCATAAATTTAGATTCATTTTTATTTGTTAGACTAGATTAATGTAAAGATTGATTAAGCTATTGATTGAATTTATTTATGAACATTAATCGTAAGGAAATTAATTCCATGTAACATGTGTAATTAAAGTGTACGTTGTTTAATTTTTTTTTAATTTTTTTGAACAGCAGCAAAAGTTTTATTATTATTAAAAGATCTAGCAAGAAGTTAAATATATACAATACATTCTAAGGATCAATTACATAGACTCCAAGCTAGGATTACAACATGTAACATCGGAAATCTCAACCCATTTTTTTAAATATTTACGGAAGCGATTAAAATATATATACAAATATGTGTTACAAAAGTATTTGAGTAAAGAGGAACCATATTGCTATCAATATCTCAAAATCCAGTGTTACATAGTTTACAAACGACTCACCCTTAAAATATATCAAAGTGGCGGTTAATTATTCTAAAAGCAACACCAACTCCTAGCTAAACAGCTGAACTTACCAAAAACCTACAAAATGGAGTGGGAGGTAGGGGATTAACACAAAACTAGAACTGACAAGGATGACCTGATGAATGGTCCGACCTTGGATTTTTGTTTGGTCCGACTAATATAGGTCACATGAATTTGTCCGACTATAATAGGTCGCATGAATTGGTCCGACTATAATAAGTCCCATGAAGTGGTCTGACTAATATAAGTCGCATGGAGTGGTCCGACCTTTATAAGTCGCATAAGGTGGTCCGACTTTTATAAGTCGCATGAGAGGGTCCGAGTTTTAACTGAGTGGTCCGACTCCATAGCTATATATGTGGTCTGACTTATGCACTTGGCATGTGGTCCGACTTATGGCACAATACTCAGTCCGACTTATGAAGTCTGTGAGTGAGGTCCGACTCGGGGCCTCAACAATTGACAAAATGAGTAAGGGGCTCATAACCGTTATTGATCTATAAGAGATGTGTTGTAAGTGACTATCGATTTACGGGTGAACACAAGTGAACTGCTAAACTATTATCACGTAACTGAGTTACGAACAGGTGAGTACTCTTACTTACAATCTAGACTTATGATATATGTGACTATGACTCGTAGTATGTGCTAACTGATATGATATGCCTTGCTTAACAATGATGAGACCATTCACTTCGGTGACAGGAATGATTGGACCGTTCACTTCGGTGACTGGAATGATGGACCGTTCACTTCGGTGATGGGAACGTGGTACCGTTCACTCCGGTGACGGAAATGAGGGACCGTCTACTCCGGTAGCGGGAATGATTGATGTTGCATATGTGAAACAAGTTGATAATGTGATGATTGGTTTTAGTTGTATGTAAAAGTGCTCGCTAAGCCTCGTACTTACGATTGTTGTTTAATTATTTTTTTCAGATGGTGACAACGGCAGGGCTCCAACTCATGTTTGATAACTCATCTTCAACCAACTTCCGTGACGTTTCTAAACTACTTTAAATTCCATTGTAGTTAACAATTATTGTTATTCGAATTCAAGATTTTAGTTTAACTTTTATTCGGGATGTAATTAACATTTACAGTAATTACTTCGGTGTGACTTTTAATTCGTATCAAAAAAATTTTGGGACATTACATACTTTGCTCTAGTTATGTGCGGCTAAGCTCCTCTTTGGTTGACATTGGTGATTCCTTGAATATTAGCTAGGTTTTGAAGGGTTTATGACTTGTTCTTGATATTTTTGAATATTGTTCCTAGTTTCATCCTTACATCATTCTTATGTTTGTATATCATGAGTGCAAGTGTTTGAATGATTTATGTTAGTTGTTTTCTTGATTACGTTATAGATCTTCGAAACAACAAGTAACAAGTAATGTAAGGTTTTGACTCCTCTTGGATTTGGTGATTCTTAGATTATGACGCTAATAATTTTTGTGAATTAGATGTTTGTTTGTTCATAACTTTGATTAAGAAGGTGTGTTAGGAATTGTTTCAACCTCCATATTAACTAAGAAGAATCTAGGTGTTTAAGATTTTAAATTGTTATAGCCATACTAAATTAAAGTACAAGTATTGCACCATATTCCTTGATGATAAACTAGCTAGTAGTTCATGTGATGAAACCAATGTTGACCAGTTCACCTCTCATTGATTTAAGTCATCTTGCTTAATTGTAATTTTTATTTACTTGTCAAGTTTTGGTTTTAATCAAACAAATCTCAAAACCCCCCTTTTTATTTTATTATTGTTACAAAATCACCTAAACTTTTAGATTGCATAAAAATATAAATTGAACCAATCGTCGTGGAACCGACCCCTTTATCATTATACACTATTATATGTGTTAGAATTAAAGGTTATTTGTTTGTCGGCCTCGACAACCACCATCTTCTTCTGCTCCAACATTTTTGCTTGGAAATAATCGAAATAAAGATTTCAAATCAGTGTCTACCACCTGAAAGTCTTTCCAAACATTAGAAATTGGTCCCCAAACTCCTTTTTTTTTTCAAGATTAGTAGATCAACACTAATTGATCTACGATAACCATGATTACCAATCTCCAAATTGAAATTGTTTCTGTTTTCAATCTTCACCACCATTTTACAAGAAGGACAATATTTAGAGCCTTCAAACTTCCAACATGAATTTATTGAACGAGCTAGCAAGACAGGATTCGATGAAGGACAAAAATATAATTAATTAATTAACTCTAGTGACTTTAATGTAATACTAAGAGTTTTCTATGTTGACTTTGTAGGTAAAAGAGTTAGTGGTGCGGATTGTGTGTATGTTTATACATTTTATAAATACTAAGGGGCTGTTTGGTTGGAGGGAATACTTGGGAATTTGTAGGAATTAGAATCTAATTCCTAGACATTTCCATGTTTTGTTCATCTTTTAGCTATGGAATTGGAATCTAGGTATTGAAAACTTTTCCTCAACCAAAGGAATTCAAATTCCTTCCATTTAGCCAAGTAATTCAAATTCCTTCTTGCTCACCGCGATTTGGAGCTAACATGCGACCGGCGATGCCTCACGATCTACGACCGGCGACCTGCGACGACCTCGTGAAGCTTTGTGGCGACGACCTCGATTAGGGATTCGACCTCCGTCTAGGGCTTCGACCATCGAAGCTCTGTGGCAGCGAAGCTTCGACCATCGAAGCTCTGTGGCGGCGAAGCTTCGACCTCCGTCTAGGGCTTTGACTGTGGGGACCTCAATTAGGGCTTCGACTGTGGTGACTGGAGACCTTTGACTGTGGGGATTAGGGCGGTGGTGGAGGTTGGGATGGTGGCGGTGGTGGAGGTTGGGATGACTGGCGACCTTCGACTGTGGGGATTAGGGTGGTGGATGGGTATGAATTCCAATTCCTTAGTATAGCTAACCAAACACAGTGTTAGATTCCAAATCCAAATCCTTCAAATTCTAATTTCTTCAAAAAAAAACAATTCGCGAACCAAACGCCACCTAAGAAATTCATCGAATATCCACAATATATTTTCAAATATTATATAACATTTTAAAATGTGAAACTTTATAAACAAACCCGAAAAAATTTGTGCAACAAATTACTACCAAATCTCTATATTTGAAAATATGAAAAATATATTTAAACTATCATATTTGTTAGTGCCGGCAGATTATAAAAGTCTACGCTCTTGGGTTTGAATTTTTTTTTAAACTTCACTAATTACCAGATCCACTTATTTTAAATTTTGAACATTTAAAATCAATTCTAAATATTTACAAGTAAGGTTCTTGTTATTCTTAACAAAATCTATATTTAAACTATTTTTCACACTTGTAATTATGACAACTTAAAAATTTCTTAAAAGCAACCAAATATCAAGATCGGATCAGTTTACATCCCGAAGTTCGAAATACCAAACAAACATTTAAAAAAAATGTTCCAAAAAATTAATTCGCGAAAGAAAAAAAGAAAACAGAAATACAAATTTCAGTCCTTGCAAATTAAAGTAAAAGGAGCAACGCTATTGGGCTATTGCTTGATCACGGACTTACATTAAGAGGTCCGTCCATAAAGTTGAAGTTTGGGCTGTTAGATGAGCTTAGTAATTAATAACTTAATTATAAGTTTACATTTGCATAATTTCAACAATCTTGAGCACACTTTTTTCTCAAATATAAAATATGCTAATTAAAATGCATTATTATAAGTTTTGTGAATTTATAAATAAAAATGATCAAAATAGTTTTTACTCTTCATACATACAAATATTTAAGTTTTTATGTAATTGTTTATTCTTATTTCTAGTTTATAGTATTTAATTGTTTCTATATTTTTAACTTCACGTATTTTCAGTATTAATCGATCAGCCACGTGAGGTGGGCTCTGGTACATGATGTCAGGTATGGACAATTGGACATTTTGGTCCTTAAATGAATATTTCTTTAATCTAAAATTAATTCATTTTAATATGGAAATTATGAAAAAGTTTATTGTATATAATGGTAGCTAAAGACTAGATACACAAAAAAGTTGTTTGCATACAATGAAATTTTTTTGAAAGTTAGTTGTATATTATTTTTAATAATTCAAAATTAGTTGTATACAATGACAATTAAAATAAAGTTAATTGTATTTTCATGCATTTTGCCCTTGTTTTTATTAGTTGTAGTTGAAGTCCCTATTTTCAAAGTAAACAAGTTAAAAGCGCCACGAAACCAATTGCCAATTGTAATTAACCAAATTTTATTTAAGATATAGGAAGACTACTCGTAGAGTCACAGGGTTGTTTTGAAGGGCGGGTTATCTTGACAAACTGTTCAGGACATATGGTTAGATGAGGCTTACAATTAGTATAGTTTCTTATAAATATACACCAAGCTTATTGAACCCAAATATACAGACAGATAGGAAAAAGAAGACCCAAGTTCTTAGGCTCAACACCTAAAACACAAACTTATAAATTAAAACAGCAATCGGCTTGGAAATTGCAGACACATAGGCATAGCAACCTCGTAGGAAAAAAAACGAAATCATGTCGCAGCAAACTATTTGGCTATGGATCACAGGTCGTTGGTGATTGGTTCTCCTTTCGCCCTTTCGTTCTTAGCAAACGATGAAACATAAAAACAAACAACAATTGTAAATCATCTAATTCAGAATTCCTTGGTCTTTCCTATATACAGTAGGTGACTTCTTATCGGCAATTCGCATCCTGTAATTTCGGAGTTGGTGATTTTAGTTCGCCGTAGGCTTTTTCAAATTTTGTACTTTAGTTGGCAATTTGCAGTTGCATATTGTTTTCGTTTTTTTGTGATAAAATTTCTTTAACCCTTTAAGTAGAGTAGAAAAAATAGAGTTAAAATTTCTTTAACCCTTTAAGTAGAGTAGAAAAATAGAGTTTTGATATAAGTTACTTGAAATCAATATACCATATACGAAATCAGATTTTATCATTTGAGTGAGACAAAGAGTTTTGGTAATTAATTTGTATTTGATCTTTATTTCTTAATTTTATTTTATTGTTGCTTGTATTGATAATCAATATGTGTGTTTGTACATTAATTTCTTGCAGAGTTGTAAAATAGGAAACACATAATGAGAGTCATTTAACTACTATTTTCAAAATTAAATTTTTAAAGTTCAATTGTTTAAATTCTAAAAAAACGTGTATAAAGTTACTTTTATCTTTGATTTCTTGTTTGGGTTATTTATTATTGATTATTAGTTAATTGTTTTAGTTACAGAAATCATTTACGTACTTCAATCACTCGTTAATTTGTTACTTTAAATCATTTAATTATTTGAATCACTTAATAGCAGCTTTAATCACTTGATATGAACTATCAAGTTTGTTGGTGACACTTATTTCAAATCTTAAAACACTTGAAAATTAGTCGAATATTATTGATAATTGGTTCATTAGTTTAGTTTTTTATTTAGTTTTTTAGATAAATTGGTTGCTTAATCACTTGATATCAAATTAATTGGTGTGTTTTCTTGTATAGTTGAATCACTTGATATCAAGTTAATTGATTTGTTTACTTAAATACCATAATCACTTTATAATTAATTAATATATCAAGTTTTCAAAATTGCATGTATCTTATAGTCACTACAAGAAAAAGAAGTTTTATACATGACAAAATGAACAGACGTTTGAAATTGACTGGTGTAGGAAATTGACGTCGACTTTTAGCAATGACATTGTCGTCGCCATTGCTCATTTAATTTTATTTTTTTCCCACAAAATATGCACTTTAGGCAGTAGAAATTCCGCTAGTTTTTTTCAGTGACCTTTGGCGACATCAAAATCCTCAATGAATGTGCTTTTTATTGTATTTTTTAATTTTGGGTGATTCAAAGATGACTTTTGACACTTTGTGTGAGGACTATGTCGTCGCCGAAAGTGTCAAATTGGATTTTAACCTAGCAACCGCAAGTTTCATCGTTTTCACAAACATTTCATCTTGTTCCATTTTCACGGCTTCCATCTCGGTTACAAGCTTATTTTCGTGTTTTTACCAAGATTCTAAGGGCCATTTGGTTGGCAGGAATCCTTAGAATTATGATGGAATTGAAATACAATTCGCAATGATTTCTGTGTTTAATTCACTTGAAAGAGGAAATTTAAAGAATTGAAATCCATTAGGTGAAGATAGGTGAATTTAATCAAGTAATGGAGGGATTTTAAAATTCTTGGATGAAGAAATGTGAAATATTATTTTATTACCCTCACATCCTAATATATATCTTCTTTCCCTTCGACTGAGCCCTTCGACTCCTTTCTTCCTCCATAGCCTTGTGTCGCCGTCAACTTCGACTCCTCTCTTCCTTCATCTGCAGCCTTCAGCTTTATCCCTTCGACTCTTTTGTCGCCACCGACTTCCTCCACCTCCGCCGCCTTCCTCTGTCTCTAGTAAGTTTATTTTCTCTCTCCCTCTCCCTCTCTTTCTCCTTGTCGCCTTCGACTCCTCTTTTCCTTCATCTATTTTTTTTGGAATATCTGATTTGTTAAATATGTGTGTACCGGACACATTGTTGAATCAGTATAACCCATCGTGAATTGAGAAACAGTGATTTATGTTGAATCTGTAGAACCATGTTAAAATTGTTGAATTTGTTTTTTTTTACTCTGATTTCTTGAATATGTGTATGGATCTGTAGAGCCCATGGTGAACCAAACAGTAGGGCAATTCTATCATTTTACATTACTGAAATCAAAGTCATTTATATTGTCTACGAACCACACTGAATATGGAATTGGATTTCAATTCCATTTCCTGCCAACCAAACAGATTACAAATTCAAATTTCAATTTCTTCAGAATCATTCTATGAACCAAATGTCACCTAAGGCAAAACGGCAATGACAAAGGGTTGAGTTATCATCATCTTCCATTTGCTTGGTCAAGACCTCCAATAATTCCAGCTGAAGCTCAATTTTTTCTGGTCACCTCTTGAATTCTGGTCAAAAACGCCTAAAGGTTAGTATCTTGCATAATGTTAGTGTTTATTAGATTATATATCCATAATACCATCATTTTTTTGGTCAGTTATCTTGATTTTCCGACAAGTCTCCGGTGAATCAAAAAACAGTTATAAGGTTTGGCTTTTTTTCATACTTTGCTTATACAAGAACTTAAATGAATTATTCATAACATGTTGATTTTATTTTTAGATTTGTCTATAGTCAAAAAAAAAAAAGAGAGAAGAATTTTAAAATTAAAACGATCTTAAAGAGATTAAATAAATATAAATAATTTAAAAACCTAAGTTATTGTAAATTTCGTATATTCTAATTTTGCCGTGGACGACCTAAAAAATGTTTTTAAGACGGCGCTGGCTGCTGGGTGAGCTCATTTGAGCCACTCGACGAATGAATTTCTTCATGAATGGTTTAATTAATTAAATATCAGACGCACTTGTGTTGGTAATTAATTATTATTAATTAACTGAATTATGAATCGGACCTGCTGAACGGTTTAATCTTATTATTGTCGCTTTTGTTACATCGATCTCATCTAGCTAACAATTACTATGAACGTTTTGAAGATACTTAGGAACTGCAACCTTAATTAATTTGATGTTTCCATTTTTGGATAAGATTTGGTAATTATTATTTAACGTTTTGAAAATATCAACATGCGACCTAATTAAACTTGATATTTCAATTTTCAAAACATACACCGCGTAATTACACTGTTTAATTGATGCGAAAAATTTTGTGAAGGGTTTGGTAATTACCGCGTAGTTTAACAATTAAATTTGCTATAAAAGGTTTAAAAAATTATCCAGAATGTATGTTTAGACTTTATAAAAGGTTTAAAATAAAGATTATAAAGGAGGTTGAAGATGAAAAAGGACCCGGAGGGTAATTCAAGGGTAAAATCATACGTCTATATATCATGTTGCAAAAGTATTATTATTATTATTAAATTTGTTATTGTTATTGTTATTTATTTATTATTATTATATTTTTTTTTTGGAAAGGCAAATAACTGAAAAACTAAAAAGATACAAACTAAGACAACCTCTTCTCAAGTGACTACTAAGTAGTAACCCACCAAAGGAGAGGTCCTTGGAACAAAACATATGAAACAAGAACACTCTAAACCATGACTAAAAAGATACCCAACACAAAACGAAACGAACTTAAGTGAATCGTGACCTCTAAAACCCAACCTCAAAACACGACCTCTCAAAACTCAACCTTTAAGATTAGCCTCATCAACATCGATCAACAACCCCAAACCTCAAACAACCAAAATCTCAAACCAAAAACATTGAGCCGCATCGACCCAAAATACGAACAGAAACCCTCGATCTAGAAGTAGAACCTCGAACAGAAAAACACGAACACAACGAACAGAAACCTCTCGAATGAAAAAAAACAAGACGGAAACCATATGATTGAAAACACTCTACCTAGAAACACTCAATCTGAAAAACCCGACCTATAATAGTAACCATCGAGCTGAAAACCTCGATCCACCAATTTGAAAACCTCGAACCATCGAACTGAAAACCTCCACATGAAAAACAGCGGACCTCAAAAACAACTGAACCGGACCTGACCTGAAAAATCTCAATACGAATTCAAACTTTCATTAAAATCACTTCTCTATTAAAACTATTTTAACCTTTAAAGGCTATCTAAGTATCAATTTTAGTCTTGTTTAACCAATTTTGTCAAGATATTATCAAACATTTATTGGTATCCTATTTATATATTTATTATATTTGCTAATTTTATGAATAGTTATATCTACTTTTGCATTTATTTTTATATTTTCTGTTTTTATATATTTTTCTTTATAAATTAGTTTTTGATATAAGTTAATTTAATTATTTCTAATTTTTTTATATTGTAGTTTCTAATGTATAAAATTTTTATTTATACATCGAAAATTAATATATATAAACTACTTTATATTTCCTAGCGTTTAAATTTTGTAAATATATGATTGTATCGAACTTTGTCCACCACATGTTTTTTTTCTTATTTATCGAGTGACTTCTATCGAACAAAAAATGAGTCTCTAACTTATTTAAGAGTTAATTCCATAAATGGTTCTTTAACTATTCACGAATTTATGATTTGATCCTTTTTTTTTAAAAGTTGTAAACTCTATGCTTAAACTATCATTTTGTTGCAAACTACCGTTAGTGTTGTGCTGGAACCCAACAAACTTACATAGTATCAGAGCAAGGTTCACCCTTGTTTGGTCAAAGAGCACACGGACTGCATGTAACCTATAAGTATTCACGTGTTATGCACACAAAAAAAGAATATCACAAGTGAGGGGCATATCGAGTAATGTCTTATATCAGACAAAAAATAACTCTATAATGTGTTTAACAAGAATCATTGCCTACTCCACTTAAAGACAATTGATTTTAAGTTTTAACTCCACAAGCTTACAATTATCTCTAACGGTACAAACTTAACTCAAAACACATATACAATAAAGTTTTTTTTTTTAGTTTGTAACACATTGCTATATAATAGTTATTTGAAATGGGATATAATTGTAAATTTAAAAAGATTTAATAGTTGGATTATTAAGTCTAACCGTCAAGAGACTATTAAAGTTAAAACTTTTATAAAAATGAAAACTATTAAATATAAATAAATAGAAAACTAAATTAAGCATATATGTATTGTAAAACATAAAGGACGAAGAAACAAATTAGGTATGTAGTTTTGTACTAGATCATCAACAACTTGTAACGCAGCAGGTTGACAAGTCGACAGTAGGAAGATGGAAATGAGGCAACTGGCAAAGCATGTGCGAATGCACCCCGAAACGAAATTTTGCCAAAATTCCTTATATAATCCAACACTTATTCTCCCATGTGGCTTGGGTTTGCACCCACCTTCAATTATTAGCAACTTGGTTTACGGAGTTAATTACACCAATGATACTTTAACATACGTATAAATTATACTTTCGGTTTTTATTTGAAAATTTGGCAAACTCGGCTCTCCTTTTTTTAAAAAAAAATTCACAGATAAATGGTCCGTTGATCATTTAACAGAATTATGTTCAACTTTTTAAAATGATGGTTCTACCATTTGTAAATTCCATTAATGGTCCTATTATCTCTCTCTTGGTGTCAAGTGTTAATGGAGCTTAAAGCAACAAGGTTGACGAAAAGATCAAAGCATCAATTAAATTAAGTCAATTACTTTCTCAATGACATCATTAATAGAAAAAACCTGCCACCACCATTGCAAAGACCATTAAAGCACCACAACTCTGTTACACTCAAGTATAGTGGTGTTTCCCCACCCATAAAAAATCCAGTTCAATCCGCACATCTGGAAATCGAAAACTCATTCAAACACGTATCTTGAAACACATTTGTTAATATGCACACATCTGGAACCCTAAAAACTCAAATTGATTCAAACCCATTTGATGGTGGACTGTAAGTAGATGATGGTGGAGGAAACTCGAGAGAAAGAGGGAAAGTGCGAGAAAGAGGGAGAGCATGGATTTGTAAATCAACTCAGAGATGGTGACAAAGGAACTTAATTAAATCACTTTGGGTTTGTTGATGGTGTAATATTGTAAATCAGTAAATAGATGGTGGTGGAGGAACCCACCTAAATCAAGTCAAAGATCTGTAAATCGATGACCTACAAATCACTATGGATTTTCGGATGGTGGCGGAGGAACTCCTTCATTTAAGAGGCCAATGATGGCGGTGGATGAAGCCAGTGGATGAGGTGGTGAAGACGATGGATGAGACTGGCAGTGGCGGTAGCCATGGATGAGGTTGGTTCTTGAGAGGAATTAGTCAAAGTCATAAAGAAAATGACTTCGGTTGGGTTTAAGAAGCATGTGCAAAAGACCAACCAAGGGTACAATTCTGTTTATAAAAATATTAACATAATTCTGTTAAAATTAACAATAAAAGAATCAATTGTGTGCAAATTTTTTAAAAAAAATGACTAGGTTTGTAAGATTTTCAAATAAAGGATTAAAAATGTGATTTGAAGCAAACCTTAAAAGACCATCCGTGTAATTTACTCTGGTTTATATGAATCAATAATAATAACATATACACACTCATAGATGATTTTTTATTTCTTTATTTTAAACAAGCTCTTCTATTTTCAAATATCCACATTGTGAAATTTTTTTCACAACAATTTACTATTTAGGTTATAGTTTATAGGTGAAAATTTTCCTTTGAAACAGTAAAAATGAGGAGCTCCTGTCCACCCGTTGCGGCGAAACATAAAAAATAAGGATGATAACAATATAAAAACTAAGATCAATGCAGAAATACTAAAAAAAAAAAAAGAATTCTTATGTGTTCGCATTGTTTGAATCGAATTCAAATCTATTTACATTTAATTTTCTTGTGTTACATCAAACATAAAATTTAGCATTTTCTTTCTTTACAACCCACGAAAATTTATTATGAAATAAAAAAAATCATAAAACTATCCTTATAAATATAGAAATGTTCATATAGTTGTTGTAAAAAGTTAGCCTTATGAATTTAAAAATTGGGTTATAAAATAAAGGGCAAAATGCGAAAATACAAAAAACTTTGTCAATATTGTCATAATATGCAATTAACTTTATTTTGTACCTAAAAATACATATAACTTACAAAAGTTGTTCATTGTATATAATTGGTAACCTGATTACCAAGTTACCGGTTATCGATTGTATACAATGAATAAAATTTGAAAGTTTTTTGTATTTTTAGGTAGCAAAGTTCTTTTATTTTTTGTCAGGTTACCGGTAAATTACCTACTGTCATAGGTAACTTGCATACAATGAACCAAATTTGTAAGTTTTGTGTATTTTTAGGTACAAAATAAAGTTGGTTACATACAATGGCAATATTGACATAGTTTGTTGTATTTTCGTGCAATTTATCCTAAAATAAAAGTTAAAAAGCATCTTAACAAATTTGTTCATATGCTTCCTATCATAAAAAAAGATTATAAAACGGTAAACACAAATTTACAAATTATCACAAAGGAATTGAAAAATAGTGTAATTATAATTCGATGGCGGGGCACATATGGTGTGTTTGGCGAAACTAGTTGAGGCTGGGGCTGATTTATTGATAATCTCAAGCCTAAGGCATAAGCTATTTGAAAAAGCTTTTATTTTAGGGCTTATGAGGGATTATGTTTTTAATAATCCCCTTAAGATTTTAACACCCGAACGAGGCTAAAGGGATGAGAATTATGAAAACTAGAATCTCAAGCCCCTATAATCCCATATAAGTCCGTTGTCGAACACACCCATTTAAACTGTTAGAACCTAGAGAGGGGTGAATAGGTTATATGCCCACTTTTTGAAGTTTTTAACAATATTTGAAAGTAATTAAAGAGTTTAAGGAAGAAAGATATCACCAATGAAGTAGTTTGGACATAATGATTTATAATAGTTCAAGCAAGGGTTAACAACCTTGCTCTACATCCACTCATTGGCCTCACCCACCAAGAGTTGCTCCACTAACTTCTCTCTTTGAAAGTAGAGATAAACCTTTTACAACTTCTCTCTATAGCTTACAAGAATTACACTTCACTCTTGCAAACAAGGTTAAGATAAACCTCACTTCACTCTAATTTGAAAGGCTAGAGTTGATCCTCACTTCTCTCTAATTCTAAGGCTAGAGATGATCCTCACACTATTACAAATATATAAGAAGGTAATGTAGTGTTTAAACTTTGAAGGCTTTCACTCTTGCTTCATTCTTGATCTTGAAAGATTGAATATTTATCAAAGAATATGAGCTCACAAGATTTTGTATGTGTTCTATGTTTTTCAGATTGCAAGAGCTTGGTAAAAAACAAGACTTGAGTTGCCTTAAATAAGGAAAAAAGTGCAAGATCAAAAAGTGTCCAGACTGTCCACGGTCGACCGTGGCATCGACCGTCGGCCTGCTGGAACTTTTTTTTGAGCCTTGTGAATATAGACGTTGGCCTTTTACCAAAACCACACACAACCCATTTTTACCATAAAAATGCACTGAAAATAAGCTTAAGAAAAGTTGGGTTAGTGTCATACTTCTTAAGTTTGAATTTAATCATAAAAATGGTAGTTTAGAAACCAAATGCACAAAGCATGTTGGAAGTTTACCTCTTTGGGAGATTCATTTTGCTAAATATGATTTTGACTTGTTTCAATGCAAGATTGTGTTTAGTATTTGCCAAAATGGGAATTTATTTGCTTTGACTACCAAGCTTGTGATTTTATAAAAAATTGTCTCAATTTTTATAAAAGTTTTTATAAAAATTATTTTATAAAAACTTAAAATCATTTGATAATTTATTTTGTAAGCTCATAAACTTCAAACGTTTGTTTGTAGGAATCCTCGACATCGGCTTCTACTTGAACTCGGATCTGGACGATTGGAGCTTGGCCATTTGATGAAGCTTATTTTGTAGATTATAGATGAGAATATATTTGATTGAATATATATATATATATATATATGTATATGTGCACATATGTTAATGTTAATACATACAATTATATAAACAAGTTGTATATTTTTGTGTCAACAAAAGAGGATATATTTGTAAGCCTATTTTTTCCAACAATCTTCCCCTTTTTGTTGAAGATAAAAATTTATAACTTGTATAAGAATTGTATATATAACTTTAACATGTTAACATGTGCATATATACATATATATGTATATATTCTCCTATCTTCTATATACTCTTCTATCCTCTCCCCCTTTTTTGTCTTTAACAGGAGACTCCCCCTTGACATAAGCTCCCCATCGAATGTAGAACTCCACTTCTTGAGGTGTTTGATCTATAATATATAGAAATACTACCAAGAACTTGCAAAAGAGATGTGAGTATAAACAAAATTCTAAATATGCAATTATCACAAGCCAAGATTCAAGTAACACAATTCATGGCATAATAATCATAGCAAATAGTAGCACATAGCATATCAACAAACAATCACCACAAATACTTCCCCTTAAATCACCATACTTTATTAGGGCTAGTGTGTGTCATGAACATTTTCATCTTGTCATGACACTAGATTGTAAAAGACATTTGCTTTGTAAAAGTATGACAAGACGTATGATACTTCAACATAATTGAGAGTGTGCTCAATGAATATAGCAAACACTTTGACAATATGTTCATAATTTGTGTGTATGTGTCCTAAAGCGGAGAAGATTTTGAAAATTTTATTAATCATGTGATGACTAATGTTAGTTGATATATATTAGACAAGAATAGATTGAATTTGGGCATTAAAAGTTAAAAGAAAAAAATCGAAAATCTCAAAAATTTCTAGGGGGCTGACGGTCGATGCACGGTATCGACCGTGGTGCGTCTCGAACATTCTGTGAATACGACAGTCGATACCACGGTCGACCGTGTATCGATTGTAGGTGAGCTGTTTGAAATTTTGGCTTTTTGTCCTTTTTGACATGATATGTATACATAACCAAATCTTATCTAAACAACTCTATTCATACACAAAGTTTATCATTTATTTCATATAATAGAGCCAGCACTTTCTAACACCACAAATCACTTTCTAATCAATAAACTCAACATGATTTCTGTTTGAAAGATTTCACAAATCCTATGGTTCACATGATTCTTTAGTGCAAAAAGAGATCCTACCTTTTTGGAAGAAGAATTCGGGAAGATGAGAAATCATGAAACAAAAGTCGTTAACCGTGGATCAATCGTGAATCCAACCGAGCCTTAGACCGCAACTTCAACCGTAAGGTAAAGTATTTTTTCTTGTGATAATTTTCAAGCTTTTAGAAAGATAAATGTTGAAAATGGCGGCTAGGGTTTTGTGGGGGAAGATGAGATGATGAAGTGGAGAGGAAAGAGAGAGAAAAGGCAAAATAGGGTAAAAAATCCGTCAGGTCCACGACGGTCGATCCACGGTCGACCGTGATATCAACCGCACCTTTTGCTTAGTTTTTGAATTTAGGCAGTGATCCGACGGTCGATCCACGGTATCGACCGTGAGTCGACCGTGGTGATTCTGGAATGTATATGCATTTAGGTGTTATTTTAAAGGAACATGTTCCATTATTCCTAAACCAAGTCGTAACATTTCAATTTATAGCGGTTTAGAGAATATGTCGGCAATATTTTCACATGAATCAAATTTTTCTAAATTTATATTTCCTTTTTGCATATTGTCAAGTAGGAAATGATGCATAATTTGAATGTACCATCTTCATATTGTTTTATTTTAAGTCCAAGAAAGTAATTCAACTCATCCATCATTCTCATATCAATTTTACTATGTATAAGATTTGAAAACTCATAACACAAATCTTGACATGTTGACCTAAATATGATATCATCCATATAAATTTGCACAAGCAAGATGTCATTTTTCTTTTTCTTTGTGAACAATTGTATTATTAACTGGACCTATACTATATTCATTTTTCAACAAGAATGATTTTAATTTATCATACCATGCTCTAGGTGCTTGTTTAAGGCCATACAATGCTTTTCTAAGATTATATACATATGATGGGGTCTTCAAAAATCAAAACCGGGAGGTTGACATACATAGACTTCCTCATTTATAAAGCCATTTAGAAAAGCACTTTTGACATCCATTTGATATAATTTAAAATTTTGAGCACAACCACAAGCAAGTAGACTCCAAATGGATTCAAATCTAGTAACCAGAGCAAAGGATTCATCAAAGTCTATCCCTTCTTGTTGATTATATCATCGGGCTACTAGTCTAGCTTTGTTTCTAAATAATCATTTAGTTCCAATTATTGTGTGACCACTAGGTAAAGGTACTAAGTCCCAAACTTGGCTTCTAGTGAATTAATTTAACTCTTCTTGCATTGCCATTGCCCAATTTTCATCCTTAATTGCCTTT
Source organism: Dittrichia graveolens (assembly GCA_038502395.1). NCBI lineage: Eukaryota > Viridiplantae > Streptophyta > Magnoliopsida > Asterales > Asteraceae > Dittrichia > Dittrichia graveolens. The sequence goes on along the minus strand of JARJIL010000004.1, from coordinate 5,659,008 downwards.
TTAATATTCTTGGGTTCTATGTGTGACACAAAGGCAAAGAAGGTATTAAGGTTTTGGGCTTGGGATCTAGTGAGTCTTTGATTTAGATTTCCTATCACTTGAGTTATTAGATGGTTTTCTACCTTTGATAATTTCATATGGTGTTTTACTTAACATTGGTCTAATCAAAGCTTGTAAAGACCTATTTTTCCTTTCAACAACCCCATTAGATTGGGGAGTGTGAGGAGCCGAAAAGTTATAAAAAACTCCATGTTTATCACAAAATGCTCCAAATTGCGCTACATTGACAACTTCTCTTTCATGGTTGGTATGAATTGAGATAATCATTCAACCGAATTGGTTTTGAATTTTCTTGCCAAGATTCTTGAATTTGTCAAAAGCTTCAATTTTTGTTTTCAAAACTAATGTCCATGTATATCTAGAAAAGTCATCTACAACAACTAGTGTGTAGAAGTTTCCCCCATAACTTTGAATTAATGAAGGCCCAAGACATCTCTTAGTTTTTATAGCATTTTAGATTTATGAGATGAGTGCACTTGTTTTTCTATCTTACATGCATCACAAAAATGATTATCGAATTTAATATTTGGTAAGACTCTAACAAGCTCATTTATAGTCAATGTTTGTACTAATCTCATGTTAGCATGTCCTAGTCTTCTATCGATTATAGATGCAATACATACTTGTGTGTTAGGATTATTACCAAGTCTACATGTATAGAGTTCATTTCTCCAAACATCTTTTACTAAAACTTTATCATCTTCGCATATCAAGCTTTCATGTTTAGAGAATTTAACATTTAGATCTTTATCACATAGTTGACCAATACATATTAAGTTGTAAGCTAAACCATTAACATGCTCAACATTCAAGAACTTCATATTGTCATGAAGAGTGTTACCTTTACCAAATACCTTTCTTCTTAGGTTGCTTTCAAACACCACATGTCCTCCATCATACTCCTTGTATGAAGTGAAGTGTTCACTATTACCGATCATGTGTTTTGAGCAACCACTATCAATAATCCATTAATGAGACATAATCTCATTTTTGTTGCACCCCTACACTTGTGTAATTTTCATTCAAGCTTTTGGTACCCAATGTTTCATGGGTCTAGGATGGTTAGTATCAAAAACTCCTACTCTAATCCACCTTTGTGTAATCTTGAACCCTTTATGATACCATGTGTTCATAGAGTTAATAGGTTTATGAGAATGTCTTGATTTTTGAATTGTATTTGATTTAGGTTTCTTGAATCCAAGTCCATGCCTTGTAGTTGGAGTATAAAACTTTCTTATTGATTCATTACTTGCAACCTTTGGCATACAAGTGGAAGAACTAGAAACAATGTTGCAATTTTAAACTTTTGGAAAATTCCAGTGAGCTGACGGTCGATGCACGGTCGATACCGTGGGTCGACCGTGAGGCTCCTGGATTTTTTCTTCCCCTTTTTCTTTCACAAATTTGATAGGTGTTAAGTGACTAGTTGGAATATTGTTTGAGTAACTTGAGAACCCAAGACCACCCTTATTTTTTGATGATTTTTGAATCTTTAACATCTCATCTAACTTGGTTGAACTATCTTCAAATTTTGACAAGGTTGTTGTGTCAAAATTTGTCTTTAGCTTACTTTCCAAATCTTTCAAGCTTGGAGATATATGAGAAGCAATTTTACTTTCTAGATCTTTTATTTTCAAGTTCAAGTCATCATTTTCATTTCTTAACTTGACATTTTCCTTTTTCAAGCTCTTGTTCTCATTTTTTAACTCCTTATTTTTAGCAAGTATTTTAGAGCTAAAATCACATAATTGATCATATTGATTGTCATCATTATCACTATAGTAGCTAGAATCGAAATGTACCTCACTTGTCTCAAAAGCCATGAAACATTTTTCTTCTTTTCTTTCCTTTTCTTCATCACTTGAGGATTCTTTGACATGTTTAGCTTTGAGTGCAATGCATTTGCTCTTTTCTTTCTTTGGCTTGGCACTTTCATCATCTTTTTGCATGATTACTTCATACACCTTGAGATTTCCTATTAGCTCATCCATTTGTAATATGTTCAAGTCCTTTGACTCCTCAATAGCCGTCACCTTTGCTCTCCATTTTGGTGAAAGAGCCCTAACAAACTTTCTTACAATCTTTTTGTTAGTGTAAGTAGTCCCAAGTGCCTTGAGACTAGTAACAATAGTATTAAACCTTGTAAAAGCATCATCAATTTTTATATCATCTAGTATTTGAAATTGTTCATATTGTTGCACAAGTAATTCAATTTTGTTATCTAGAACTTGGGCATTTCCTTGATGTGTGATGACAAGAGATTTCCAAATAGCATTTGCACTTTCACACATGAAAACTCTTTCAAACTCTTTTCTAGGTAAAGCATTGTATAGAAAAAGTTTTGCTTGAAAATTTTTTGAAATCATTTTCTTATCCTCTTGATTCCATTTTTCTTTAGGAGTTGGAACATAAGCATTTTGCTTAGAATCAAAGGTTTTTGGAACATGATCTCCTTCTTCAATAATCTCCTAAAGGTCAATATCTTTGGCTTTTACATAAGTCATGAATCTTTGATTCCAATAGCAAAAGTCTTCTTTTTCAAGAAGTGGAGGTCTAACCATAGAATTCCCCTCTATATAATTTTGTCCCATTTTATCAACTCAAAATTTTTTAAAAAATATTTTTAAAAGATTTAAACAACTTTTCAAAAATTATCTAGAGCAACTTGCTCTGATACCAATTGTTAGAACCTAGAGGGGGGTGAATAGGTTATATGCCCACTTTTTGAAGTTTTTAACAATATTTGCAAGTAATTAAAGAGTTTAAGGAAGAAAGATATCACCAATGAAGTAGTTTGGACACAATGATTTATAGTGGTTCAAGCAAGGGTTAACAACCTTGCTCTACATCCACTCCTTAGCCTCACCCACCAAGAGTTACTCCACTAACTTCTCTCTTTGAAGGTAGAGATAAACCTTTTACAACTTCTCTTTTTAGCTTATAAGAATTACACTTCACTGTTGCAAACAAGGTTAACATAAACCTCACTTCACTCTAATTTGAAAGGCTAGAGTTGATCCTCACTTCTCTCTAATTCTAAGGCTAGAGATGATCCTCACTTCTCTCTAATTCTAAGGCTAGAGATGATCCTCACTTCTCTCTAATTCTAAGGCTAGAGATGATCCTCACACTATTACAAATATATAAGAAGGTAATGTAGTGTTTAAACTTTGAACGCTTTCACTCTTGCTTCATTCTTGATCTTGAAAGATTGAATATTTATCAAAGAATATGAGCTCACAAGATTTTGTATGTGTTCTATGTTTTACAGATTGCAAGAGCTTGGTAAAAAACAAGACTTGAGTTGCCTTAAATAAGGAAAAAAGTGCAAGCTCAAAAAGTGTCCAGACTGTCCACGGTCGATCCACGGTCGACCGTGGCATCGACCGTCGGCCTGTTGGAACTTTTTTTTGAGCCTTGTGAATATAGACGTTGGCCTTTTACCAAAACTACACACAACCCATTTTTACCATAAAAATGCACTGAAAATAAGCTTAAGAAAAGTTGGGTTAGTGTCATACTTCTTAAGTTTGAATTTAATCATAAAAATGGTAGTTTAGAAACCAAATGCACAAAGCATGTTGGAAGTTTACCTCTTTGGGAGATTCCTTTTGCTAAATATGATTTTGACTTGTTTCAATGCAAGATTGTGTTTAGTATTTGCCAAAATGGGAATTTATTTGCTTTGACTACCAAGCTTGTGATTTTATAAAAAATTGTCTCAATTTTTATAAAAAATTTTATAAAAATTATTTTATAAAAACTTAAAATCATTTGATAATTTATTTTGTAAGCTCATAAACTTCAAACGTTTGTTTGTAGGAATCCTCGACATCGGCTTCTACTTGAACTCGGATCTGGACGATTGGAGCTTGGCCATTTGATGAAGCTTATTTTGTAGATTATAGATAAGAATATATATTTGATTGAATATATATATGTATATGTGCACATATGTTAATGTCAATACATACAATTATATAAACAAGTTGTATATTTTTGTGTCAACAAAAGAGGATATATTTGTAAGCCTATTTTTCCCAACATAAACTAAGGAGGTATTTGTTAAACAGAATGATTAAGCACTGAATAATTTTGTGGTCTAAATAATTTAAAGCTCTGAATGTGGCATGTTGTTTGATAAAAGTTCTGAATTAACAATCTGAATAATGCAAATTATCATTTTAACCTTAATAGTGATATATTATATTATAAGATAAGATATGATATGATTGTTTAACAAGACAAAGTGTGAAAGAAGGAGTATTAGGGTAAACATACTTGGTGCTTAATAATTCAGAATGCACTTTAAGATGGAATGATTCAGCACCATTATGCTGAATCATTCAGCACAGTTTTCATTCATAGACAACAATCAAACACACTAAATATTCAGCATTCAACAATAAATAATTCTATTAAACAGTAAACAATCAACCCCTAACTCTTCTGTTTAATAGATATGGCCCCGTAGAAAAAAAAACAAATCCATTAAGATTCAATCATTAGACCTTTAGGATAGAGGATAGGACACTTACCGACCAGTCAAGTCAAATTATTAACTTCCTTGTCACTTATTAAATATATATACTGATTTTAAACTGTTAATTGTTCATATAGTTACAAACCAAATACTAAAAATATTGCTAAGAAAAGAACAAAAGTTTCCTTCGATATAACAAAATGTACCATCAATCAATCATTAATATTATTAATAAACGTCTATTGCTAAAAATATAAAAAGGAGCATAAGTCTTTTTCTATGATAATGTAACATCCTAGTTTCGAAAACCATTTCTTTTTAAAACCCATACTATTGATCCAATATATAACTAACTATTGTTATTCAATATCTACATTTGATACTAGTTAAAACATTCATAGTGGAAGACTTTGAAAACATAATTAACTTGAGATACCTGCAAAAAAAGGTAAAGTAACAACCATAATCAATGTTTAATGAGTTCTACTATGCTTACACATACTATATAGCATGTGCAAACATCTATTATGCTAACAACATGAACCAAGCTAAACATACATCTGAGCGTAATTGCATACATATTGCTAAACATATATTTGATCACATATGCATGTATACTATTAAACACATACAGCTAAGCCCCGGAACCCAATCACACATAACCGGTCCCATGTTATGATAGAACCCCAATCCGTGTCAATGGGTCATGTGCTCGCTAAACCACGTTTCTATATTAATATATAACACTTGTATCATGAAAATCTACAACCACCTACCTATGCAGGCTAAACATGATATTTGTACACACATAAACACATAACATCTACACAATACTACCTATAATACAAGTAAGAAGAGTGAACTCACCTGACTAACTGATAACTTGTATATCTAAAATGTTGCATAATTGAACGAATAAAGCTATTTGAAACAACCTACAAGTAGGTTACAGCTAATTAAACATCTACAAGTCATCTATACACATTCTAGGCAGTTCTCACAACACCCTAATCCTTATCAAGGAGCAACAGGTCGATACAAGTGTTAAATATAATAATTCTATTCAGTGCACTAAGCCAAATAAACGTATGTCTTTGATCTAGTCTTCTTTTATGCTTTTAAACCTTCAAAAATCACCAAAGCTTCTCCCTTTTTGCTCCACCCTTCAAGGATCTTCTCTCAATAGCTAAGGGCTGCTTAAAATTGTGAATTAGGGTTAACCCTAATCTAGGATTTTAACCTAAATGATGTGATAAAATGCCTTTTTGACACTTTTAACTCCTCCAATATACATAAAAACATTCTTATTCCTATATTTAAGGTCTTTTATCGCACACTTTAACCACTAAAGTTCATCATTTAGTTAGTTTATACCATCAACAATCTATTAAATAAAACTAGGGATGATTCTTTTACTTTCACCTTTTCTATATAAAAATTTGGTGTTATAGTAATTTTATGGGTGTTATTCTATATACACAGGTCACAAGTTTGAGGTTGGTAGAGGGAAAGATAAGAAGAAGTCATCTAATTAGATTTAGTAATCACTTACACATGCATAGATTAGAGTGTGGATACAAAGTATATTTGAGTGCATGAATCATAGCCCTAGTTCTATTAGTAATATATCAATTTACTAACGAATTAGGTGGTTGATAGGTGATAGTAGTGCTAACCAACTAAGGCTGACAATTTTTGGGTTGACACGAAACTCAACTCGGACCAGAAAATGGTGAAAAGCTGGTTGACATGAAATTAAATTGGTCGGGTTAGGGTCAACCCGAAAGTGATCTATTTATGGGTAAAACTGTAACATTATAAATCTTTCTTTAATACTCAAATAAGGGAGTGACATTTTAGGGCAATAAAACCCGCCAAACAAAAATACAAAGTCTTTAAACTTTAAAAACTTAAAATAAATAATAAAAAATTTATAGTTAAAATAATAGTACATTATTTTGGTATTTGTAACTTTGACTATATGATTTTAGTACTTTGACATTTGATTCTTGCTAGATGGTGCTTTAGTATTTTAAATTCGATTCATAATTCTATTTAACGATGAATTATTTTAAATTATTCGGTTGTTTAGTGACATTATTTATCGGTACTTGGTAGAATAATTGTACATCACATTTTTAATATATGCATTTATATAAGTTGAATAAAATAGTAAAATCAAAATTCAAACCAAACCAAAACAAATACCGAATTTAAAGTTCGAAAACAATAAAAAAGGTGAATGTTAAAGTTAGAATATAAACAAAAATCATTTTCTAAATTCATAGCGAAAGTTGGGAAAAAAATATGAAATTTGAAATTTTGATAAAGAAAATCATAGTTGAAACATAAACCGTTTTCAAAATTGTACTCAAAGCCGTATTTGAAAACCGAACAAATACGTGTTGATCACATTTGACCGAAATGAGTCGATACGATCCCTGAATGAAAAATAACATGACCACATGAAAATAAATAGGTCAAAATTGAGTCGACACGAAATTGACCCAAACTAAATCGACAACCTTACAACCAACCAAATCAATATGTTCCATTTGTCATCTCAAGCTTATATTGATTAATAACTAATTAAAAAGTAGATGATTATTTCACAGAAAGATTAATTCTTTCACATAAAATACAATATCCTTATAGATAATGTATAAGTTTGTGAAGCATTCATTTTTTATGAATGAATCAGTTTTTTCAGTAAAAAATCGTCTAAATAAAAATCTCAGGGGATGGTTGATGGAAGGTTTGAAGGTAAGGAATAATAATGATAATAACTAATAATATTTACTTAGTTGGAATGCAATTAATCATTAATGGGTAAGAACCACTTTGCACTAAATTGGATATACCTTTGATAAGCATTCAAGTGTGTGTATTCACAACAAACCATCACTTCACCACCATTGATCGCCATCACTACCACCATCACACCCTTCACCAACATCAATAGCCGCAACCACCAGCGGGATGTCACCTCCACTAGCGTCATCACCACTGATTGCAACCACCACACCACAGCTACTCGCCGCCTGCCACCACCCCTCACTACCACCTCCACCGCCCTACCCCAATTGCCTCCACCACTATTCGACTATCACCCGCAACCACCAATCGCCAATTCGCCATTGACGGTTGTCACCATCAACTCCGTCACTACACCGACCACCTCCACTATCTGCCGTCACAACCGACACTATTTTGCCAAAAAAGTATGCACCGGTAGCAAAATAAAAGGACATTTTCAACCTTAACTTGATGAAAGTTTCCGGACATAAGTTATTTTCACTTAATTGTAAAATCTTTAGTTTAACAAGTCATCGTACTTTTTTTAAAAAGCAATAAGTCATCGTAGTTAAGGTCATCTTTTGAATAATTTAGTGTCTTCATTTATTTAAGTTAATATATATATATATATATATATATATATATATATATATAGAGTGAGAGAGAGAGAGGGGGTGACATCACAATTGTATTCTCAATTGAATTATGTAAAATCCACCCTTATCACATCGTCTTTGTTCATTAGTTTTTAATTCATCATTTCATTATTAGAAAAATAACGCTAAAAAATTAATCTTGAAATACGAAAAATATTAATAAATCGTAAAACAAATAATACATACGTATGAGGTTGTCCGCATGTTGTCATCGCTATTGTACTTCTGGAAAATAAATACTCAAAAAAAAAAAGAAAAAGTTATAGAAAGAAGTTAATATAAAATGATTTAAATGATTAATTAACCGCCACGTTGAGTAGGTTCGGTTGTGTTTGTTGAAATTTTCTGTTTTTAAATTTTCAATTCATTTTGTTGGTCGCCGGTTTCTTCTTACGCTTTCTTACCTTCAATGGAAACTCACCAAAAGCAATAAAGTCAAACCCCCACTCTCTCCCTCTTTCTCTCTACATCCCAACTTTGACCTCCTCTTATTCTCCACAGCTTTACTTCTAGAGAGAGAAATTGGCACCCAGACCCAGTTGGAGAGAGAGAGAGACATGTATGGAGTAAATCCGCCTAATAATTCCGATGGTGCCGTCGCCGGTGGCAAGGCGGAGGTGATCCGTACGTACCAGACATGGAAAGGCAGCAACGTAAGTTCACTTACTTCGTTTCAAGTTTCGATTGAGTATACGATGATTGCGATTTACGAGTTGAGGTGCTGTTAAGATGATTAATTCGAGTTTAGCGGTTTATCTGCACCGATTGGCTAGTTGTTTTGATCTTTTGATTATTATTGTGAAATCAATGCTTTTGTGGCTCTGTTTAGATTGTATGTAATCGGAATTTAGGGTTATTTATGTAGCTATATTTTGATATATGAATTTGAAGACTTAAAAACAATGGATCAAAAACACAAACACAAATACATACAATAGAATAATAGATGCAAACTCATACTAAAAATAGGCCTAGTATATTATGCCACAAAAGGTACTTCATTCAAGGGAATCAGCAGTTCACCATTTGTGCTAGTAGCTAATAGTAATATGTAGCAAGAATTTGTATGTCTTCTCTATATAATTTTGCTATCTTTAATCTGCAGAAATTTTTATTCGGGGGTAGATTTATTTTTGGGCCAGATGTACGATCAGTATTCCTATCAATATTCCTAATAGTTGCGCCAGCTGTAATTTTCTGCGTTTACGTTGCCAGCAAGTTGCTTGATGAGTTCGATCATCATCTTGGAATATTGGTTATGGCTATAGCAATTGTATTCACTATATACGTAAGTCTTCTTGTTCTTTCATTTCTGGTTGTTGCTGACTTACTAATTTGTAATAACCATTTCCAGAATATGAATAAGCTATTGAGCTTAACAGTTAACATCCCCCCCCCCCCCTCCTCTTTCCCTTTTTTTCTCTTTTTCTTTGAGATTAGAAACTAACATTTGAATGAAAGTGTTGATGGAAACTAACTTTAAGAACTAAAGAATCTGCATTTGTGAATGTAGAAATAGTGATAGAGGTTTTATAGTTGATAATTTTGTTGAAAATGGTGAATGTGCATTCGTTAACAGGTTGTAACCCTGCTTCTATTGACCTCTGGAAGGGACCCAGGAATAATTCCTCGCAATACACACCCTCCAGAACCAGAAGTTATGGAACAGAGCATAGAGGGTGGATCTGGCCAAACTCCACAGTTACGTTTACCTCGCATCAAAGAAGTAATGGTCAATGGGTTAACCGTGAAGGTCAAATATTGTGATACTTGCATGCTATATAGACCGCCACGCTGTTCTCATTGTTCAATATGCGACAACTGCGTCCAACGATTTGATCATCACTGCCCATGGGTTGGCCAGTGTATTGGACTGGTAACACACATCCATCCTTCTTCACTTTCCTAGTTTCTCTCTTTTTTCATGAATGATATTGGACTTTAAGGAGGAAAGCTAACAAAATGGGTGTAGAAGGGGTAACATGTCAAAATGGGTAATTTTACAAGTGTTGGCGACATCCAAAAACTTTGCAAAGTTATATTATTTCGATTTAATAATCTTTTTTGTGATTTAGGAAGTTTTATGCATTCACTTCTTTGCGACCTTAACCCATTTAACATGTTTTCTTTAAGGCTAAGCTTTTGCTTTTACTTGTTAAAGACTAAATACAACGACCCATTCCTTATTAAATTGGGATTATAAGTAATATATTATTTTTCTGGGTGCAGCGTAACTACCGATTCTTTTTCATGTTCGTCTCTTCTGCAACTCTACTTTGCATATATGTGTTTGCATTTTGCTGGGTGTATGTCATAAAGATCAAGGATAGTGAGGATACATCGATATGGGGAGCATTAATCAAGACCCCTGCCTCAGTTGTGCTCATAATTTACACTTTTATATGTGTCTGGTTTGTGGGTGGCCTTACTGTTTTCCATCTATATCTCATCAGCACAAACCAGGTGAATCACTCTTCACATTCTACTTGCAAAGAAACTAAATCAAAACCTATATATTTTAACATAATGTTATCTTGCAGTCTACATATGAAAACTTCCGGTACAGGTATGATCGAACCGAAAATCCATATAACAGAGGAGTAATTGAGAATTTCAAGGAGGTATTTTGGAATAGCATTCCTCCTTCAAAGAACGATTTTAGGGCGGTGGTGCAAAGAGAACCAGAAATTTTGCCTCGGGCTCCAGGTGGTGGTTTCGTAAGTTCAAATGTAGAGAAAACGCCAAGTGACATAGAAATGGGTAACAGGAAACCCACTGGGAATAATGGATCGGGCGGAGTTGATCATTATGAACAAACGTCCACAGGCACTGGTGAAGGCCATAACGATCTCCGTCCTTACCCTCGGCGGTCCAGCTGGGGCCGGACAAGCGGAAGCTGGGATTTACCAAGTGATATTGCTTCGGTTGCATCTGCTCTTGGAGACTCAAACCGGATCATTGGTGGAAGTAGTGGCAGCTTGGGTGGCAGCAGGAGTGCTCAATTGACGGGTCAAAATAGGCAATGACAAGTCAACCTCAACCGTCATGGTAATGTTTCATAGTTGTGGTTTACTTGACCCTCTTGTGGTGGAAAAGGTTCATTGTCGTTTCAGTTGTGTATAGGATGGGGGAATACAAGAAGCAAACCCCTTCTGGATGATTACATATGTGTGGCATTTGTTTCTTGAGATTATAGATATATATACTAGTGTACATAGTTTTGGGCTCTTTGTTTATGTACTATTTTTTGTTTTGATTCTCTCATGAACTTGACTAATGTGTGTAATTTTATTTCTTCCCTTCATTAACTTTAACTAAATTTGATCTATACATTTGTCATGGTAATGTGTCAACTATGATTACAAAAACAAAATTATTATAATAATGGTTCAAATCTTTAAAAAATTGATGGATTACAAGACTTTGAGCAAATTTCAACATGTTTGACGACATGTTTTAGTTTACCCCCAAAAAACAGTTCAAATTTTAAATTCAGAAGATGATAAAGGTAGAATAAGCATTGAACCTAAAATACTTGGAACATAAAATATAATAGGAGGGTCAATTGCTAAGGACTGAACACAACACTTTCTCTTCAAAGAGATACAAACCAAACTCATAACATTTAAAAGTGACTTACATGATATTTTTATACTGTTTGTGAACCAATGAGAAGACAGTAAATCATGTATGAATTATGAAAACTTGTACGAAAATTAAATGACTGTTTATCTTCTTACTGCATCGACTGGAAACGTTTGACTATCATGATGCTCATGTCCATGTAACGCTGAGCACAGTTTGAAAGACAACTTGACTCACTGGAACTGAACTTGCTTCCAGGAGTACTGGTGATGCACTTATCCCAGCACGCGCTTGTCAGCTTTGCTATCATCTCATTTGCCATTGCTCTTTCTTTTTCTTGCTGCATGAATTCGAGACCATGATTACAATTCAATACGTAAATTAAATTAAGATTGTAGATTACAGTAACTGATTGAATTGGTTATTACAGAGCAATATAGTGCAAAATTCAATCCTGGATATGTATTTTGATTCCATTCCCCATAACCAAATTCCGTCCATATATAATAATTTTACGTCTTACTCTTTTCTTTTTGAATTACTTTTACAACAAAAACCTTATAATTGCAGATGAAAAGGGCAATATATTAAACCATGTAAATATTGTACACTTGAATGCTCGATAACTTTGATCAATCATTTCATGCAATCAGTACTACTGTGGATATAATTGGGGAACCTAATGAGATCTCAGATTTCAATTGACATAGTATCCTGGCAGGAAAAAGGATTCATATAATTGAACATAACCAAGTAAACCAAGTAAATTTTTTGAAAAGGTATTGCCTAAAATCAAACAATTCACTTGCATTTGCACATCCCATAAATTACACAAATTATCAAGCAGCACTTGCATTACTAAGCACTTAATTTCTAATTTACATGAGAAAGAAGTTATCATCAATCCTATGCAAATTTATGATAGGAAAAAAACCATTAATACTCAGATAACCTCAATTACCACTTATCAACTACATATGCATTTACACCCCTGCCAGTAGATAGAACACAAGGAAATCCATACAGTCCAACATATCTTCTAAACTAAGAAATAATCTCCCAATAAAAAAAAGTAATTTGGAATTAAGTTTGAAATTAAAATAGTCATAGAGCAAAACGAACAAAGGTCACACAAATTTATAAAATCTTCGAATGAAATTAAAGAATGGAAATGCAACAAAAAACTAGCACTAGTTACACAAGTACACAACTCAACCAAGTACAAAGCATTATAAAAAGCTCAGGTTTAGAACAATGGGGAACTATATGATTAGCGCCTGATAGTATGATGTTACTGCTAATTGAACAATTTAAGCAACCGTATAACCTTAATTAGGATTCTTTGAAACCCTAATTATATTATGATCAAATATCCCACGTTAACAAGTTTAGATAAAGGATAACCAAGGCACTATCATCTTCCTTTGTCGAACTTTTCGAATGTACACTAGTTAATACTTCAAGTAATCACGAGGCAGTAAACTAAAAATCATATCTATGTTAATCCACAACCACAAAGCAATATTCCCAAATTCGTTACATATAACTGAAAGAAAAAGAAATTTGAGTAGAGATTACTACATTGATCAGTTGCTGTAATTGGGGGTTGTTTAATGCTGAAGCGTCCATGGAAATCGAAGCTAGAAACAAGACCGCTGATCTACACAGAATAACGACGAAAAGAGCAAAAACCCTAAAACCCTACAAATGAACACAAAATGGTTAAACCGTTGTAATAGCATTAGCAACAGCTCAACAACAAGGCCTTGACAAAATAGGAAGCCCAATAGCCCATGTAAGTAGCAATAAAAGCCCATGTATCTTTTTATTTTTTTTACAAAAGGCAATTTCATATCATCTTTTCGTATAAAATATCTAAGAATTTTCAATATAATCCATACTTAATTTATAGCTGTAAGAGAATAATTTTAACTTTTGGATCAATGACATAAATAGTTCAGATTGTATTTTAAAATTTTAGACAGAGTGACATTTTTGTAATTCACATATGATTCTTTTACAAATCATATGTGATTATATACTAAATCATTTGTGATAGAATATTAAAATTTTAGAACAACGTTTTTTACATGAATTTTATTAAACACAAATTATAAAATATTATATCAACCTTTTTATTTTAAGACAAATTCATATAAAATGTATTTAAAGACGTGTAATTCTTCATATAAAATATTACTACTTATATACATTTGTCACAAATTAGTTACTGTTCACTTCTAGAAGATTTCTCATTTTGTTTTATTTATATTTCATTCTTTGTTGAGAAAGGGATGAGGATGTTGTGTAGCCTAATTGGTTATCATGCGCAATGTTTTAAAAACCGGTTTTTTAGTTGATCCGGTCTTCACACCGGGTCACGGGTCAACCGGTGGGTCAACCTGGTTTCTAGTTTTTATTTTTTATTTTTTTATATATGTGTGTATACATATATATAAAGTGTAAAAATAAAAAAAGTAACGTATCAAACTCATGATCACTTAGTATATAAAATTCACTATCATTTTCAACTTCATCATCATTAACAAGAACATAACCACTTGAGTTTTCTAAGTTTATGTAAAAACAAAATATATAACTTTATTAAAAAGACTAATAGTAAACTAAGATTATAATACTAAATTACTTTATGCAAAAACAAATTTTAGGATTAAAATAAATAATTTAAAAAAATTAATTAACATAAAACCGGGTCAACCTGGGTTAAAATTGATCGGTTCGACCGGTTCAACCGCTAAACCGGCCGGATCACTCCGGGCCGCAAAATGCCAAAAAACCAGTATATATTGACCCGGTCTTGTGGCCGGGTCCCGGGTCAACCGGTTCAACCGGCCGGGTCGACCCGGGCTTTAAAACATTGATCATGCGTGATTTAGCGGAGGAGGCTACGTGGAGGGTTAGCTTTGACCAACACCATTTTTTTACAAGTCATCTTTTCAATATTAATAAAAAAATAAGTTTTATTATTCCCCAATAAGTCCTTCGCTTTTTAAGGACATCCCTTCGTTTAAATATTTTTTTATTTATATTTTTCTTAAGTTTTTCTTATAAGTCATATCTAGAATATTATTTATAAAATTCAAATTATCTTATCCTTTTAACTTTTAAACTTTCTATGTCCTTACTTTTTATTTTTTTTTACGATTAAAGGTAGTAAAGTTAATTAATTATTTAAACTATTTTAATTAAAAAACTAAAGGTAAATAATATAAAATAAAAAAGTGTCCGAGTAGTTTTATCCTGCTATGAAGCCCAGTGATAAGTCATCAGTAATCGTTATATATATGTACAATCACGTAATTTTGTTATTTATGGCATAAATCAAATGGTAAACTCTAATATTTATAACTAAAGGGAGAGTGGCTCAAAACACGCACTCTTTATTTTTAAAATACTATCTTTAAATTACAGGCGTTACCTTTTAAGATGTCACTTTTAACTCTATTGATTCTACTCTTAATATTTTTTATTAATTTAATTATTTCTTTGAAGGAAAATAAAAAACGTTTTTGATATGACACCATTTTCACATCATTTTTAGTTTATAATTTTTATTTTAATATTTCTTTCTATTTATATCAGTTTTTTCTTTGTTTTTTTTGTTGTTTTAAATTTCTTTATTCGGTATTTTCTTTGTCATTATCTTTTTTTCTTTTAATTTTTTTTGGTTTACTTGAAGTTTTAAAATAATATAACTATTTCCTCTTATATTTTAACTAAAAATTGTTACTTTTACAAGTTTTTTTTAAACTAAGTTTAACAGTTATAGTTTTTTAGTTACTTTTATTACTTTTTGTTTCTTTAAAATTACTACATATTTACTATAAATGAAAAAATTTGTACTAACGAGATTTAACTATATGTTATGCAGATATCTGCATATGAGATAGATATGAGATTGTGGGAGAGCAATATTATAAAACTGCATATCAATACATACAACAATGACGTAAGCTAGGTCATTCATTTTTATTGGATTAATCAATTTTTTTATTAGTTAAATTATACAAACATTTGTTACACCACAAAAAACATATCATTTATTCACGCTTCATAAAAAGCGTGTAAAAATTTTGATTGTTAGAAATAGAAAAAACTTAACAATATAGACGTGTACATTTGCTTTTAAAAGTACACGCTTTTAAAAATGTGAATTTAGTAATAAATAGATGATTATAGAAGTTCACACTTAAAAGCGTGGACTTTTGTAACTCTAGAATTATTTTTAATTTTTTCACGCTTAGAAGTGTGAAATTTAGACAATTTGTTAATACAAATAAATGTGATTTTAGTAACACCCAATTTTTCCACGCTTGATTATAATTCTCCACCGTTTTAAGTGTACTAATATTCATAAAAAAGTGTGGATAATAGACTTTTTTTTATAGTGTTATTTTAAGTTATAACTAAAAATGTTACTAATTTCTTTCCGCCGCGAAGCGCGGATCCACACTACTCGTTTTGTATCAAATAACATCCTTTTTTACTATTTACGCCTGGAAGATTCCGGGCATCTTTTTTAATTACATATGTTTTATTCTTTCTTTCTTTCTTTTATGTTTATGTATAAATTCTTATTGTATGTTTTAGTGTCCATGTTTCTCTGTTTTTTTTTACTTTTGATTTTCTTTTTGTTATATTCCTTCTTTCTTTTTATTGTTTATGTATATATTCTTGATTTTTGTTTTAGTGTTTTTTATTTTACTTAAAGTCTAGTCTTCACATATTATAAAAAATATTATCAAAATTTATATATCCTTAGTTATATGGATAAAAATAGATAAGAATCATATGAAAACTAATAATTATTACGTACGTACGATAATTTATTGGTCGTAATTCATCTTTCTTTTCTTAAAGTTTACAAATTAATATATAGTTTCTGATTTTTATATTAACATATGTAATGTAACTATTTAGTTTTTTAAAATGGTAAATTGCATTAAAATGTAATAAAATTTATCTTAGTTATCATTGTATCAATCAACTTTAAAATTTTATAAATATTTAAATTAACTTTTATAATTCCCTCATTGTATGCAAACAACTTTTTATATGTCTATTGTTTAGTTACTATTATATACAATGAAGTTTGTCATAACTTCCATGATATACATCAAATTACATACAATGTGAGAAACTTGAAAGTTGGTTGTATTATTTTTAAGAAAACGAGGTTTATTGTATATAATGGTAACTATAACAAAGTTCATTGTGTTTTAATGCAATTTATCCATTTTAGAGAAATAAATTATTACTTTACTTATTTTATAATAAATAATAGAAATACAATAGCTTTTAAAATCGTGTTTTACTGAAGTCGTTAACGGAAATCTTTAAATGAATAAACAAAGTAGACAATTGAAGAAAGAAATGTGAATTTTAAAAAAAAATGGATCAACACTCGAATCAGTAGTGGAAGTGTCGACGTAAGTGAGGGGATATACGTGACAACATAAACGTGGATCATAATATGAAAATACGTTATTGTATTTTTGTACACGTCATCAATCATTATCCATACAATTAGGAGCAATAATGTCAATTATTTATTCATTATAATTAAAAAGAATTTAAAATTATCATAATTTATTTTAAAAGGATATTTTGAAATGTTATAACAGTAAATATGATATTTATAAATTAAAGTGGACAAAATGACATTTTAATATTTAAGAAAAGCATATATAAAATTGTCCGTAATAATTTTGATTTAAATTAAATTTAAAACTCGATCCAACTAAAAATACACAACTTACAAATTTAGTTCATTATATGCAAGTTAGTTATGATATTAGATAACTTACCGGTAACCTAATGAAAAATAAAAAAACTTTGATACTTAAAAGTACAAAAAACTTTCAAATTTGGTTCATTGTATACAATTGGTAACCGGTAACCTGGTAATCAGGTTACTTATTGTATATAATGAATAAAATTTATAAGTTGTATGTATTTTTAAATACAAATTAAAGTCAACTGCATATAATAACAAAATTGGCATAGGTTTTTATACTTTCATGCATTTTGGCTTATAGAAAATGATATGAAAATGACATTTGTTCGCATCCAGCAATCATAAATACCATATATGAAAATGATAATTATATAATCTATTCTATAATTATTATACATCAAATAGATTAAAAATTAAATTTTCCTATGATATACGATTTGGTTTATAAAAATAATAGATATTAAGTATTATAAAAAGTATTAAATAATTAGAAAACACAAAAGAAAGTAAAATTTAAAAATTACGACAAACAGCGTCAACACCAAATCAGCGCTGGAAACATCGACACGGGGGTGAGGGAGGACGTGACGATAGAAACATGGTATCATGACACGAATAAACGTAATTATATTTCTTGTAAAACTCTTCTATTACTACTATTACAATTAGAGACAATAGGGTCAAATAGTTATTGGTTATATTTAAAAAGAAATTAATATGATTATAAAATGACAAAACTAAGAATTTTATTAAATGTGATATTTTAAAATGTTATAAATGATAAATATAATATATATAAATCAGGGTATATAAAAAATGATCTTTTAAGATTTAAAAAGATTTTATAGCTTATATAAAATACTCTTTAGTAATATTGATTAAAATAAAAGTTAAAACAAAAATCAAATTTTAATAAAAAAAAAGTTAAATTAGATTTCAATCTTTATAAAAATAAATGGTTCAAAATAAATGGCTAAGATTTTTTTTAAAAAGAAAGCACATTTTATTACTCACAAACATATACAAAACAATATACAAAGAGGTTCCTCTCAATGATTTAAAGAGTATAGCCTATCTTAACCCAAATGAACCCAAGTCACATCACATTTTCTTCTTTTTTCTTCTTAGCTCAAATTAACTCAAAACTCAATTAGGACTCATCCCAAATCAACCTAAACAATTCAAATATTTTCTCTTTTCTTACTTTTTTTACAAAACAAAAAAATAAAAATAAAAAGAAAGCAATCGGGTGACTCGGGTGTAGGAAGCCGAAGTGGAAAGAAGGAAGGGAACCCAAAGGGGTAGTATGGTGTTCCCATTAACCCAAAGGCAACCCGAAGCCTTCGAGCTTCCCACTACGGGTGGCCTAAGAGGATCAAATGACATACAAAGGAAACCGCCATACTTAGGCCTACCTGCTACAAAAACAAACTACCTGCAACTACTTCCTAACACCAAACAAAGGTCTACCTACTCACGATCACATGTATGAAAAAAAATCAGACCTTAATCCAGTGTAGCTATCCTTCCTCACTCGGATTTAAAACCCAGTGGGACCAACACCAAGGTAGGATTGTAGGAACTCAGACTTACTCCTATGAGTAGTTAACCAATTGAACACCTCACATCGAGTTTCAAACACCAAGTCTCTTTGTGCAATTCTCTTCTTAATATAGATAGATTATCAAGTCGTTTCTATGCTTCCGGATGGAGTAGAACGTCACCCATACCGTAGCTTCCCACTTCTCCCTCACTTTAATTTTTTGATTGCCACCTTGATGAACAAACCCCTAACAGCTAGCCCCTCCACAAAAAACAGTACGTTTGAACTCACCCGCCCCCACCAATTAAATATTTGTTCCCAGCTCGTCTTGACCACCTGCAGTTTACTAAAGCGTGGTTAATTGTCTCGATCGAGTCTTGACATAGGGGGCACAAAGTATGAGTCTAAATCAATGCCCAAGTCGTCGAGTAAACATCTAACTGGTAACCTCCCAAACTTTAGTATCCAACTAAAAACCGCAATCTTCTTCGGGATGAGCTTGATCCATTTCGTTGTGGGTACCTCGAGTTCTAATCCTAACACTTTCTCATCTATCAAGCCCCTCAACGCTTTAACCGTGTAACAACCTCATTGAAAAGCCACTAATAGCCTTTTATCTTGACTAGTAGCATCGGCTTAAAAAAGTCAAAATTTCCACTACACCTGCAAAATTGACTATTGGTTCGTGCCACCGGCAGACCCTTGGTAGGTCTACCCCTGTTCTAGATGGGGTTCTCATAGCAAAAGAGGTGATTGATCACTGTCAAAAAAAGTAAAGAGCTTGGTTTTAAAGTGGATTTTTAACAAGCATATGATAGTGTGAGTTGGGACTTCTTAGGGCAAATCTTGAAGACAATGGGGTTCATTAATAAGTGTGTTTCGTTAGGGTGTTCACAGGGCGGGGTGGGGCTGTAGTGAATTTTTTGCAAACTGTCACTACAGGACGGATACCTAGTTTTTTAAACCGAAACTGAACCGCAAATAGCGGGTACCTGTTGTGTGGGTACCCGAAAGGAGACGGGTATGTACGGTTTAGGTCACTGTTACCCTAAATTTGAGCTTTTTTCATTTTTGTTGTTTTCAACAAGTTCAAATTCATAAAAAAAACAATAAACAACAATAATGAATAAATCACTTAAAGAAATCAAACAGATCTTTGATGAGAGCCTCAAAAAAGAATTGGGGGAGACGGTGGGGCTACTAGAGACAAGTTAGGTAGTTTAGAGTAATTTAAGTTTTCTAATGACTTTTATTATTTCATATTAACACACACACACACACACACACACACACATATATATATATATATATATATATATATATATAGTGAGAGGCTCAAATGAGAATAGATTTTTAAGTGAGAATGGAAGACTTAATCCTGACCATTTATTTGAGTTGATCGGATGGTCTACATTTGACCTTTCGTTTTATTCATTACCCAACCATGAATTGAGACGGATGAATTACGACCGTTACATCTAATAGATCAACATCTAATTAATGGCTAGGATTTGTTCTCTCATTCTCACGTAACTATCCATTCTCATAACAATCCTCCCCGAGTTCAACGGATACCCTAGTTTTCGGGTTACGGGTTTTACGGATATCAATTTTCCGGCTGGTTCATGCGGGGCAAGTTGGTTTTCGGTTTTTTGAACACCCCTATGTTTCGTGGATAGAAGCTTGCTTAAAATCGTCGACAGTTTCCTTTTTAGTCAATGGATTGCCGACGGAAGAATTCGCTTTCAAGAGGGGTTTGAGACAAGGAGACTCAGCGTCACCTTTTCTCTTCTTGTTGGTAGTAGAAGGAATTTTGACGGTTAAGACGCTGCGAGGACTATTAGATCCTAGGGTCGGAGGTGGAAACAGTGGCTACAAAGTGGAGTAGACAAATGCCAAAGAAAGTAACGGTGTTTGTGTGGAGACTACGGGGAAGATTTCTAGTAAGGTTGAACCAGACAAGATGGGGATCGTGTTAACGTTGTAGACGTTACTAACTTGTGGAAATGTGTCTTTCACTGGTGGGGACCGGCGACTTTAATTGTTCAAATGTGGAAGACCTAGCTCCTCACTACTTCTGAATCTTTGTGGAACACCACAGAAACAAAAGATAGCTAGATGACAACTAATTAACAACATGGAGCGTCCTCTACTTGATTTGGAAACAACAAAATTGTGACAAAAAGAAACAAGACTTAGAGGGTGAGGGTGCAATGCAAAACCTTCTCTTGGAGGGGGCGAACGAGGGAGGGTCTGTTTTATTTTTGCAACTCGCTAAGTCAAAACAGATCGCTATTTAGGTTGTACCATGGTGTAACTAAGACGTCTTTTCCTCTTAAAAGTTGAGAGTTCACGTTATGTTAAAGATATAAGGTGAAGATTAGATATGTAAGTGATAGAAGCAGTTGATTGTGAAGGGAAATTGAAAAGAGCAGGCATGTATGGACATGGACCCCAAACTAAAGTCGCCTGCTAAAACTAGATGACCAAGAAACTAAAATAAAAGGCAGAGAGAGAACAAATGCTGGACATAAATTCTACATCTCCCCATTTCAATTGACGGGACCATGTTCCTTATGCTATACCTAATTTTGAAATATTTTTCCTTCTAATGTTTTTGAGATTTATTAATATTTTTCATGATTTTGATTTACTCAGAGTTTTGGGTTATGAAATTTATTTTTCAATGATTAGTTATTAACATTTATCACAAAAGAGAAGCCAGAAGACTACTATCCAATTACCCATCCATCACAAACTATATTGTTGTGGAATTTATAAAGTTTGGACCTCACCTGCCCCAAAAAAAAGGATCATAAACCTGCATGCATTAACAAACTTTGTTGGCCTTCAGTGTCAAAATCTGTAGTTTTCTCCAAATTATAGAATTCTTTTGAGCATTTAATAATGATAACAGACTGTCAAAATGTGCATATTTGAAATTATGATAAATCATAATGTCTAGATCTGCATATTTTAGAGTACAAAACCTGATCTTGTATCCAAATTCTGCAGGATCCACATCCATCCCTCCTTATCTGTTTCATTTATACCATTCTTATATCATGAAGGGACCATTTGCAATAAATGACAACCTACAATATGATTTAAATTCAAGATATAATTTGCAAGGTTTAGTTTATTAGAATCCTGAAAACCCTGGAGGAAAATACTGAAAACTGTTAAACCAGATCGATCTTTTGGCATAAGAAATCCAACCAAACTCTGTACAAAACAACCACTACGGGTTCGTAAATTATACATTGTTGGGCTTCAAAGACAACCCACAAAACGAATAGAATTGCATTCAAGAAACTATGAAACAAGAAACAAATGCCAAAATATCTATTGCAAAAAATTAAATCTCCATTTATTATCTATCTACCTGCGGTTGCGAAAAATCGCTTCTTTACTTTTGAATCTTAGATCCATATTTAAACTTATCGAGGTTGGAAAGAACGCGCGGATGAACTTACGAGACGATAGCGTTTGCGATCGTTCCCTTTTATGAGTTCTCCTTGATGGCCCCCCAATAGTCCCAGCTTCTTTGACCGATTTTGAAGATTTTGAGTCAAAAATTGATGAGCTGAATGACGTGTCATCGCCCCCACTGAAAGAAACCGTGCCACCATTCTGTGATGGATCAAGAGGATGGCCCACAGCTGCATCCCGATGAGGCGGTGGGAATTTCTCACTCTTGCTTTTGGCACTTGATTGATTGACAGCTCTCCATCTCTACATATAAAAATCAAGAAAAGAAATACAAAATCACAAACTAAAAATGAGAATCAAAGTAAAATTGCTCAAGAACAAGAATGTACATCTAAGTTGGATTGGATCTCTGCGTTCGCTTCTGGGGCTGGAACTGCACGGGGAACACGATCACGGGTTCTTGTTTTTTTATTTCCATCAACAGCTTGAGATTTCCCACTCACACCTCTTTGCCTATGGTGAACAAGATATAATAATGCCATATGCATCAACATATAGGTAATACAAAATTGATGGGTTAAAAAAATGAATAAAAGAGAGAAAAGAGTATGACAACCTTCTCGCTTCTTCATCCCTCAATTTGACATCCAGTTCTTTACTTGGAGGAAATTTTGGTAATTCTGATGGCTCACAGGCATAAGGTTCCGTGGTGAAGAACTGTATAGACAGGGAACACAACATTTAGAGAGAATTCGTACAATTCAGCCGCTTTTTCTGCATTCTTGATGAAGTCAATTTCTCATCAGGTTCCTCCAAATGAACTCTTTGTGAATTCAGTCTACATATTGGTAAAACAGGGATCCAAATGGGTTCAGATCAAAACCAGCATTTTTTTATGCGTGCATCAAGTGGGTTGGGTCGCATTAGGTGACTTTTCACCCTTTTAAACAATTTTACCTGTTTCAGTTTTTGCTAATGCTGTACATTTGTTCCACTATCTTAATATACAGCATGAATTGACCATTTTAATATGAAATTGCCACTTCTTATCCTTTCATTAAAAAGGTATCAGGGGCTAGTGACTTCATGGACCTTCAGAATTCTACTTAAAGATTCAATAATCAGACAAAGATCAAGTAGTTTTGTGATTAAAATAAGCAAAACTCACATCGCTTTTGAGGGATGCAGTAGCAGAGCCACGCTCATCAGGATCAATAGCAAGAAGATTCTCTAATAAAGGAAGAGAAGAAGGTGGAAAATCTTTGAAAGTTTCTGCTGTACAACGCTTGTATGGCTGACGTGGCTTAAACAAAGTGGCATTTGGCAAACGAGACCTTTTCCAATATTCCTCTGACGGTGAACCACATAATTTAAATATCTTGTGTAATTGTTCAACCTAAGATGGAAAAAATAACCAAAGATAAATAGTATATCATACAAGACCAATTATCATTACTAGCATCCGAAATTGGTTTCTACCTCTGTGCGTCCGGGCATAATTGGCTTCCCAGCAAGAAGCTCAGCCAAAATGCAGCCAGCACTCCACAGGTCAACGCCGACACCATAATAAGTGGCACCAAGAAGAAGCTCGGGAGGTCGGTACCAAAGAGTAACAACACGGCTAGTCATCGCTTGCTTATGTTGTGGATCATAAAAAGAAGCCAATCCAAAATCTGCTATCTTAAGAATCCCATCATTGTCGATTAGCAAATTAGATCCCTTGATATCTCGGTGTAGAACACCGTTCTTATGGCAATGTTCAAGCCCAGAAAGTAACTGCTTGATGAAGCACTTGATCTGCACACATGACAAATTTAAAAAGACAAAACTAAAAGCAAAAAGCTTTTAAGCAATATATGACCAAAATGTTGTTAAAGAACTTTAAGGTGACAATTTAGAGCTTATAAGCCAAAAAAAAGATATCAATGAATACCCATGGTACAGACTCAATAGCATCAAGATCCACCAAATAATAGGAAAGCTCATTAAACTACATTATAAGTTATATACAACCACTTAAGCCATGAACAATAGGACTGATACAAACTTTGACATTCTAGCACAACTACAGCTTAGACTGTTGATTATTGCGACTTATAATTAGTTTTTAATGCTTGGACAAACACATTCTGCTTTCGATTCTCTGATTATTAAGGGTCAACTGACTACAACAAAAGCTATAATTAGTTACATGTTTATCCTTTCTTTTAAGCTTTTGATAGACTTTGACTATGATTTCACAAAAACCTTTCCCATTCTTTTCACAAAAGTGTTATTTATAAACCGTTTATATATGAAATCCATATATAAATAGAGTTTTCAAACCCTGAAAAATCTGGCTCATCTTATACAACTTCAAGCAGCATTTGCAAATCCTAATTCCTACAACCATCTTCAACGGCCTGTTTTGTTAAAGCTGGATATCTGAGTCAGATGATTCAAAACCACGTAATCATTTTCAGAAAGCACATCTAAACAACTTTATATGCCACATAAATACTTGTCATTCTAAACAAACTCCACAAGTTACAAGAAGAGGTTTGTATCTATGTTAGTTGGAATAACAGAAAAACCTGGATCTTGAAAACTACCTGAGGCTCTGTAAATTTGACACCTTGGGCAGCAGCGAGACCAGAAAGATCATGTTCCATGTATTCGA
This sequence comes from Dittrichia graveolens, assembly GCA_038502395.1. NCBI lineage: Eukaryota > Viridiplantae > Streptophyta > Magnoliopsida > Asterales > Asteraceae > Dittrichia > Dittrichia graveolens. The sequence continues at coordinate 5,634,036 of JARJIL010000004.1, read as the reverse complement.
ATACAAGATAAAGACTGTAAGACATTCTCGATGTAACCAATCCTTCAAGCTTAATAATATTGGGATGATCAAGCTTTTTCAAGATAATAATCTCTCTTGCCATGAACTTCACACTCTCTGGCTCTAAATTATCAATCCTAACCTTCTTCAAAGCAACTATCTTCCCAGTTAGTAAATCCCTAGCTTTATATACATTGCTATAGGTCCCTTGCCCAATCTGGTCATCAATCAATAAGAAACAAAAACCATTAAGTGTCAACAACTCGTAACCAATCGCCCAAGAAATCAATAGACGATCGATGTATGGAAATCAAATCCTTCATATACACATGAGTAAATTCATGAGATTCGGAGTCTTAATTATACCTTATCGAGCTTCTCAAAGGAATTAGCACGACGAGGTGTCCAGTCTTTGATAGCATCACCGGCGACGGCCGATAGCCATGGCGGCCATGCTGGAGCGGTGTTCGCGTTATGCTCCGGCTTCGGCCTTCGCCGGTCAGACACCCGAACATCTCCCGAGATTTGTCGGATCCTCTTCTCAACTCCGTCCTTTTTATCATCGTTAGCCCCATCCGATGGCACCTGCTCGACGTTTTCTATAGGTTGTGTATTAGTAGTGGTTGTAGATTCTTCCCCATCCCGGCGGCTGGCGTGTGACTTTGACCGGCGATCTGGAGTTGCGCCCTTACCGAGCACACAGCCCATGGTTCAACCTAGCTCGCCATCAACTGTAAAACCAGGTATCTAGGGTCTGCAAAACCGCCAACAATATTGGCGTTTTCTGCATTAAATTTTGGGAAATATGATGGTTTAACAGGAGATGCCGGTGACCATTCCGGTGACGATGCCGGTGAGTTGTACAGTACAATTTACACTGGAACTCTTGGCAAATTTCGCCGATTGCAGAGAGAGAGAGAGAGAGAGAGAGAGAGAGAGAGAGAGAGTAAAAAGGAAGTTAGTTTTTGGGAGTCTTCTTTTCTCGTTTAGATTTGTATTTTGATTCGAGTTGTTTTTATCAGCAACTTTTCAGCCATGGCATAATAATAATTACATTAATTAATACCGCTGTAGCTTCAGTAAATATACATTCCATTTTCTTTTTCCACTCTAATTAAATCAATAAAGATTTTTTTTTAACTAAACTCATGCACTTTCTAAATTTACATTTTTTATTTTAAATGAACTAAATTTTTAACTTTAACAAATACTAAAATGGTGTACTATTATTTTAACTATATATTTTTTATTATTTATTTTAAGTTTTAACGTTTAAAAGTTTTATACTTTTGTTTGACGAGTTTTATTATCCTAAATGTTCACCCTTATTTGAATTTATAATATTCTTTTCAAAATTTAAATTTTAAGTATTAAACAAAATTTGATAATGTTATAATTTTACCTTTAAACTTGTCATACGGGTCACTTTTGGGTTGTCGGGTTGCTCCTAACCCAACCCTTTTATTTTCGTGTCCATCTCATGTGAACCCATTTTTAAGATCTTATTTGATATATTTCTATGTGTGTTTATGTATATTTTTTATATAGAGAGAGAGAGATAAAAGTTCCTTAATTAAGAACTATTATTCGTGTGAAAATTATTTGTAATACCAATAATGACTCGTTAACAGGGGTATATTAGTCATTTATATATTTATTCAACCACAAATTGCTTCCGTGTAAACCCTTAATATATAAGACTTGATTTTTCTAAAATACATCTTATTAATGAGCCATTAATTTACTTTAATTAAAAGTCATTAATTTTATATATATATATATATATATATATATAGTTAGAGACAGGACTAAGGAAGAATATATTTTTTTAAAAACATATTTGGGCTTTAAAGTCATAACCTAAGGGCTAAAAAATAGTACATCTACCAAATATGCATAACCATATGTTCTTATTCTAATAAATAATCAAACTATCCTAATCGTGTCACTTTTCTGTCTTTTTTTTCTTGCTTATTTTAACATGGCAGTCATAATTAAGGGAAATTATATAATTGCAATAATAACCAAGTGTTTCTTTAAGAAAAAGGAACCAAGATGTTATATACTATATAATAACATTGTGAGTTACTTTAAAATGTATTTAACTCTATATTTAAATGAGAACCAATACTTTTACGAAACCGCGAAAACTTTTTTCTAACACCAATTTGAAATATCAATGACTCAATGATCGTTGGGGCTATTTAATTAAACATATATATATATATATATATAGTGAAAAGTTCATTTGAGAACTGTTTTTATTGCGAGAATCGCGAGAATCAATCTTAGCCGTCCAATTCTCCCTCCTTCAATTGGATTGCCTACCCATGAATTCTTTACATGCATCCTGCCACACTCAATCCCCCCACGCTCTTCATCCATGAATTCCATTATCCAAAATGAACGGCTAAGATTGGTTCTCGCGGTTCTCGCAATAAAAACGGTTCTCAAATGAACATTCACATATATATATATATATATGTATATATATATAAGGGACGGTTGAAATAATAACTGTTTTTATATGAGAACTGCGGGAATCAATTATAGTCATTGATAAAAAAAGATGAATAGTCCAGATTAAATAGTGGTTAATGGATAACTTTAAACTAATCAAACTTATCCTTAATTAATTAAGACCAATTTACACATTTCCACATTACCCCCACTTTTTTTAAGCTATTATATTTATCAAACGAAAAAGTATTAAATTACGAAAATTATAACAAATTAATGAGAAAATTATGCTTTTTAATTTGACACTGATCTTGCTATATTTTTTGAAAAAAATTATGTTTACTGGGTTTTTTTAACACATGTCTCGACATATGCACATGTGCGTATCTACATCTGTGTTGGAAAAACTAGACGCATATGTGCATATACACACGTGCATATATTACTTTTTCGTAAATTAACATTTTTTTCCGAAAACATTACACTTTTTTCCGAAAACATTACATTTTTAACACAGTTTTTATATAACAATATGTTGACTTTAACTTGGTATCTTTCTTTAATACGGTGTACATACTTTTGTTACATATATAAAATATAACAATATGGATGTCATATTAAATAGCGTATTTTTCTCGTTAATTTGGTATAATTTTCGTATTTTAATACCTTTGTGTTTGATAGATATATTTTAGTTGTAAGAAAGTGGAGGTAAGTGGTCCTCCTTTTATTTAGATAATTTGCCTAAAATACCCCTCCAGCATTTTTAAAAAGTGAAATGGCGGCTGTGTCATTAATTAATTACACATTTACCACAACTAATATTAATATTTGATTAATTGCGAGTACTGTGTCAACCAACCTTGACTCTTGATTAAAATAAATCAATGGCCAACAAAAATGACGACTCATTAATGATGCATTAATGAGGAGTATTTCAGAAAAATCAAGTCTCGATCTTTAATGACAACTCATCTGGACGCAATTCACGGTTGAAAATTTATATAAAAAACCAAAATACCCTTATTAACGAGCATTAATTGCGGTTACAAATGATACCCGCGATACTCGTATAAAAACGTTTCTCAAATGATTATATATATAGTGGGGTTTATATATGTTAAAGTAAAAGAGTATTTTTATCATTGTTACATTTTACCCATATGTTATTAAAAGTAACATACTTTCACTAAGCTTAAAATACTAACACGTAAAAACAATAAAATTGAAAAGATGTTAGAATCAAAACAATTAATGAGCTCATCTATGCATTTCATTAAACATGCACACCATGTGTTCATATAAAAAAATTAAATTGATTAAAAAACAACATAAATCAGCTATTTCTACACAAACCACAACTTACCATGAATGTAGTGAAACTCAACTTTCGCAGTATGCTATCTAGGCTTTCTATGGAGATGAGATCTAACAAAGATAGTAGACTATTTGAGTTTTTGTGGAGGAGATCGAGTTTAATTTAACCAATATAATATTCCTTTTCATCATGTAAATATAAATCATTAAGATTAAAAGAGAAATTTATGGCTAGAATTGGTTTCGCAGGTTTTTCTACTAAAATTGTTTATCGTTTAAACTTATATATACATACTAGATAGATTTCTGTGTTGATACAAGTGTAGGTTAAAAAATATAAATATTAATAAAAATATATTAAATAATTATCAAATACGAAAAATTAGAATTTATAAAACGGTGGCAGACGACGACGTTAACATCCAAACTATCGATAGAAGCTTATACACGAGGTTAAGGGCAAAACCGCAAAGGTGACAATATAAACGTGATATCATAATACGAAGAGACATATTGCTTTTTTTATACAAACAATGAATCATTATTGTTACAATTAGGGCAATAAGTTCTAGTCTTTGTTGGTTATAATTTAAAATGACTATAAAGTATTTTAAAATGATAAGATTAAGAATTTGGTTAAATATGATATTTGAAATGTTATAAAGTGTAAATATGATATTTGTAAATCAAGGTGAGAAAATATAAAACTTTAAGATTTAAGAAATGACATATATGAAATTTCTTTAATAATTTTGATTCAATTTTGACTAACAAAAGTCAAAATTTCAATTTCAATTTTGATTAAATGGATGGTCAAAACTGAGAAATTAAATTTAGGGTGCGTTTGGTAGAGAGAATAGAATCGCAGATAATGGAATTGCAGAGAAAGGGATTTAGTCTGGAAAATGAAAATTGAATCTCATGTTTGGTAGCACAGAGATTTTAGTAGAGAAATATAAGTTAAAATCATTTCTCTTGTTTGGTAGCTCAAAGATTTCAACAGAGAATTGTATAAAATTTATCATTTACATCTATGTTGTTTACATAACAAACAATCAATTTAGGTCAATTAACAATCCAATTTTATATATTTTAAGATCCATTGATGTTCAATTTATCAACAACAAAACATAATCAGCTCATAACAATAATGATACGAAGAGACATAATTAGAAACGGCCTCAACACAGAGACAATCGATAGAAACGTTGACTCGAGGTTGAGGGCATACATAATGGTAGAAACGTGATATTATGATACGAAAAGACATAATTAGATTTTTTTGTATCATTATACGAAGAGACATAATTAGTTTTTTATTTATATTTAGAGATAAAGATATGTATGCATATTAAAATGAATATTTTAAAGCTAAAAATCAATTTCTTGTCATATACTATATATAAACATACATCGTTTTGGATTCAAAGTAAGGAATAAATAATCATTACAAGATAAGATGAGAGATTGAGATTTAAGATTAAAGATCCGACATAACATGTTACTTTCTTGTTAATGATTTTCTTATTATTGATATAATTGTGATGAATTTTAATCATACTTTAAATTCAATCAAAACAACATCTTGACCTTTCATTCTATTTAAATTAATCTTATCCACTCAATCTTTAACATTCCAATCTCTTTCCTAATTTACTTTAACTTTTTAATCAATTAAAATATACTCTCACACAAACATAAATATACACCTATAACAACACAATTTATAATATCTTACTAACTTCTCTATCCTTATTTCACAAATATGATTTTTTTCCTTATTTTAATGTCTTTTAGATTTTATTTTTAAAATTAATAAAATAGTTTATGCAAATAAAAAAAATTGAAAAAAATGGGACATGTTGCTAAAGAAATTTTTTTGATGACATTGAATTTTGCGAATAACATATCATTACATTTTTGAAAGCGACATATTACAAAACAAAAACTATTTAGCTCCACAGCATTGCGCGGATACGATGCTAGTATATATATATTATATATATATATAGGAGAGGGTTCAAACGAGAACTGTTTTTCGTATAAGAACTGCGAGAACCAATCTTGGCCGTTCATTTTGAATAATGGAATTTATGGATGAAGAGCGTGGAGTTATTGAGTGTGGCAGGGTGCATGTAAGGAATTTATGGGTGGACAATCCAATTGAATGAGGGGGAATTTGACGGTTAAGATTGTTTCTTGCAGTTCTCGTTTGAACTTTTCCCAAATATATATCAATTTTGAGGAAGGATCCGGTGAAAACACATGTTAAATGGAGAACGGTGAGAACACTTATAGGCCAATCATTTAATTAAATAAATAAGAGATCTAAAATCAACCTACCTTAATCAAATCAAATCATTAAAATTCAACATACCTTAATTAACCAAGATTAATATGAGCCATTAAATAAAAATCATTCAAAGACTATAAACTGTTCTCCAAATTCTCACATTAGGAGATGTTCTCATTTAATCCTACCTCTATCAATTTATAAACATAAAGTAGACAATTGTTAGTTTGTTGCATATCTTTTTATTGACTATACAAAATATAAATCTTCTAATCTAATCTATCTAATCTAATGTAAATAAAAAACTAATTGAGATAAAATTTATTAAACAATTATACCCCTTCATTTAATAAATTAATTTTAATAATATAATCTTGATTATCCATTTATTTAAAATTGAGAAATCACTTTTTATTTTTGAAGATCAAGCTAAAGTGCTAAACTAATGCAAACTTAAGCGGAAATAATTTTAAAATTTCCTGATCTTTTTATAACCCATTTGTATTGGGTAATTTTCAAGGGATTCAAACCTTTTTAATTTAATTTTTTTCCTTGCTTATAGTTGACAAAAAAGAAAACGTTATATTCTTTCAAATCGTATGAAAATGCAATAAACTTTGTCTTAGTTATCATTGTATACAACTAACTTTAAATTATTATAAATAATACAATTAACTATCATAATCTTCGCATTGTATGCAAACATCTTTTTTATGTGTCTGTTTTTTAGTTACCATTATATATAATAAACTTTGTCATAACTTCCATAGTATATAATAAATTGTATATAATATAAATATTATGAAAGTTGGTTGTATTATTTTTAAGAAAATAAAATTGATTGTATATAATGGTAACTAAGACAAGGTTCATTGTGTTTTAATGCAATTTTCCTTAAAAAAATTCTATATAATATCATTTTAATAACAACCAACTTTTTTAGAATTAAAAATTTTGTATGGCTTTACAAGTGTATTTTTTATAGCTTTTACATAAAAAATACAGCCTAAAATTGTTAAAAAAGAATTTAATTTTATACGTACATACATATATATATATATGGGAGGGTCACACGAGAACTATGAGAACCAATCTTGACCATTGATTTTGGATAATGGAATTCATGGATGAAGAGCGTGAGAGATTGAGTGTGGCATGGTGCATGTAAGGAATTCATTGGTGGGCAATCCAATTGAAGGATGGGGAATTGGACGGCTAAGATTAGTTCTCGCGGTTCTCGTACAAAAAAAGTTCTTGTTTGAACTTTTACCTATATTTATATATACACACTTACCAAGAATCTTTTAGTTTAATATTAATAAAATACTAACTTAATAAAATCATCCTAACCCTTAATTTAACGAATTAATTTTAGTTATATAATCTTGATAATTCATTTATTGAAAATTGAGGAATTAATTTTAACTTTTAAATTTCAAACTAGAATAATACAAACTTAAGCAGACGTAATTTAAATTTGTCGGATCTTTTTATCCCATTTGTATTGGGTAATTTTTATGGGATTCAAAATTTTTAATTATAAGAGTTGGTTTCCTTGCTTATCCTTGACAAAAAAAAAGTTAATACGCTTCCCTAAAATAATTTCTACATAATATCCTTTCAATAACAAACAACTTCTTCAGATAATTATAAAATTAGAGTTGTGTTTAATAAAGTCTATTTAAAAAACATAGTCCTGAAATTTTAATATTTAATCATACGTGATTCAGTATACAATTACATGTAATTTGTAAAAGCATCACATGTAAATTACGAAAAATTACAAAAATGTCACTCCGCCCAAATTTTTAAAATTTAATCTAGATCATTAATGTTATTGATCCAAAAGCTAAAATAGTCCCTTAGAAATATAAATTAATTATGGACTATATTGAACATTCTTTTATAAAACTAATATGGCTTTACAAATATATTTTTTCTAGATTTTAAATAAAAAATATAGTCCTAAATGTGTTAAAAAGAATATAAGTTTATACGTGCGTACATACACACATATATATACACATGCAAACAATCTTTTAATTTAAATAATATTAATAAAAGAATAACTTAAATAAAATTTATTAGATAATCCTAGACATGGATTTAGATAAAAAAAATTTAATTATTAAATATGTGACTCAATCATTTTGGTAAAAATTAAAATCTAATTTTTACTCTTTTAGTCAATAATCCTAAATACTTGCAGCACTCAAACTTGATTAAAGACATTTTAACAAACATTTAAAAAATTACAAAAGCCATCTTAATTAATAATATCTAATTTTTTATGATATCATTTTTATAAATTTTTAATAAACGACTCATATTGATATAAAACATTTTTAAACTTAATTAATCTCTTATTCAACTATTAGACAGTCTTATCCGTAAATTTAGTCAAAAGTAAAAGCCTTTATTAATTATGTAATCTCAACCCTCTATTTGGTTAAAATTAAAAATCAATTTTGACTACAAAAGTAGTAAGGAGGCAAGGATCATTATCAATTCTAAAATAAATCAATTTGTTTAAAAAATAAAATAAACTTAGTAAGTTATGTTTTTAATTAAGCGTCCACTAATCATTGATTTCTAATATGTGTTGTAAACATATATTTTTTTACTATTTGAACATATTACTTTAAAATTCTCATTTATTTAGCGTCTTATAATTATTTGATATATTCTTATTAATATTTAATATTCATTATTTTTAAATTATCCCATGTATCACACAAGTATATAATTAACGATTCAAGTTAAAGTATGATTTAAGAGGACATCAAATTATCTTTTCATGTTATTAATTAATTCATTAGTTTAATACCCTAATCATTTGACCCCTTCTTGACACTCGTTGATATTCGTATAAAATACATTTAATCTTAACCCTTTGACTCCTATTCGTGAGCCGGCTAACAGAACTGCCACTAGAAACGCTATCTTTAGAACTCGTAAGACAACATAAACCTCTTGACCTACGCTGATTTGAGTCTAGAAATTTGGTTGAAACTTAGATAAGTATGTCAATGTGCACCTCGTATCACGTGACTTGTTTCCAAAGTCAATTTAATCCACTACATACACTAAAATTGCTAGCATCAGGATGTTGATGGATTACCTTTAAACTTAAGGACAATCATCTAGTAGTCGTTGGTGATGGTGGCGGTGGTAGTCGATGATGGAGGGTTGTTGATGCCACCAATAGTAAGAACTAACAAGTGGTGGTAGTGACTAGCGATGGTCGGTGGTGATGATTGGTTGTGTGGTGGTTGCTGCTAATGATGGTTTATGATGGCGGTAAAGTGTAATGGTGGTTGAGGTGGCGGTGAATACACACTTAAATAGTTGAATCCATGGCGATGTTGGTGGTAGTTGTGGTCGATGGTGGCGGCGCTGGTGAAGACAGTGTTGTTGGTGGCTAAGATGAAGTTCATGGAGGCGGCAATCAATGGTAATTGATGGTGGCAAGCAATGATGATAGCGGCGATTGTGACAAGAAACTTTCTTAACTATTACATTATATACAAGTGATTACTTGCATCAAGTGGTTACCTTCCTTTTTATATGTTTTTGACAATTTTAATTTAAAAGAAATTTTTTTTATATAAAGTTCAAAGAACACAAGTAGATACCCTCGTCTATAAGGGTTTTCATCTTCTACCAACAATATCTTCAAAACCAACGATCACCACCGCCGCCTTCTCGATGACACCATGGGAAGAGCATCGTGGTCAATGAGAGAATGGGATGAATCTCACTTCCATCACCTTCAAACCATCACCACCACCACCTCCTCCACCACAGATTTCTACCACCACCGTCGTAGCCTTCAACTCAATGTCGATATGGTTCAAACCACAGCAGTCACCACCGATATTAGATGGGTTCCAGATTTTTAGGGATGTGTTTCAAGATTTGATCGCAGATTGGGTTCAAGGTGTGTTTTCAAGCCCTGATACCCCCAAAAATCTATCTACTATGCGTTCCCTTTTGGATTTTAAGGTGAGATTTAGGTACGTTTTGATTTCCACATTTAATCAAGGATTCCTATGGGATTAGGGGTTTTGTGATCTCAAATGGGTTTTGTAACACCCAGAATTTTTGGTACAAATTTAAACTTTTTATATTTCAACAAAACATCATTATACGAGTATTAGTTTACATCAAAGTGCGGAAGCTTTATCGAATATACAAAAGATAGTGTTACTTGTTGACCCGAATACACGACCATTAACTACTCGTAAACAAAAATAAGGATAATCATGTATTCCAAACATAACATCAGGCTACAAGAGCTCCCAAAAGTATCTACCCGCCTCACTGGCAGCATACTATTGCTTATCTGCAGATACAAAACATAAACACAAATTTTATTAGCAGAAGCTAGTGAGTGTGCCAAAACCAGTTAAACAAGTAAACAAGTCATCATAGTTCATAAAACAGCTATGGCATCAGTAACAGTTCACACAAGATGTGGGGGACAAGTCCACTTATACTTGTATATTCCATAGGGGCCAACCATGGTCAACAAGTCCTCGTGGGGTGTGTCCACATCTCCCGTCAAGGTGGGGGAAGCACGAAGCAGTCCACCATACAACGGTTCCCTGGAGTGTAAGCCCTGTTCACCAAATCCACTCGTCTTACCCGGGTTCGGTGGCTCGTCAGCCCAGTGAACCCACACGGTCATGATGTCTACTGACATACCCCTCCACGCTCTGCACCGACCCCTCAGCCACCCGTACATCGCGGTTCCCCCAATTGTCGAAGCCACAGGAACCTGTGCACGTCTCAATGACTAGGAACCCTATGGTACATAGTTCATATCACAACAGCGGTCCGGACCAAAGCACATACCCCAAAGGGTCACATAATCACAAGGAAGTTATACACACAAGGTCACAACTTGCCATAATCAAGAACATAGCATAACATGCTTCATAACAGGTGTATCACATAATCAATAGCATAAATCATTATCATAAACATGATAATATCAATAACAGTTCACATTGATGCTATACATATACATAAACATGGTACATAAGAAAACAATTGATGACTTGCACAATAAAAGCGTTTTGGGTATCCGCAGGGCACAACTCACCTGACTGAAGTGATGAGGATCACTTCTACTTCAAAACAAGGCTAAAATTCACTTGCACAACGATCCTATGATCATAACACAATGTTAACTTAGTTAAGTTAACCATAAAATGAAGTTATACACAAGTATGGACTCAAAACATGACTTAAACACTCTTTTTCGGGTCTTTCGGACTCCCTAAACCATTAGAAACAAACCCCAATCAATTACAAGGTCAAATGGGGTCAAAAACAAGTTTTTGGACACTTCAGGGGTCCTCGCGCCGCGAGACAAGGGGCCTCTCACTGCGGAAAAATCTCTGGAAAAAGTCCCCTCGCCAAAGTGGGTACCTCGCGCCGCGAGCCCCCGTGAACAATGTTTCTGGGCCTTTTTTCTTGCTGCAGGGTCCGATTTTTCCAACCTTTCACACTTAAAACTCATTTTCTTCAAACATAAACCTACAACCTTTCAAAAACTACTACATAACCCCATTATACCACTTTTAAACACATTCAATAACAATTTAATCATCAAAGAAACCCTTAATTCCTCCATTTTCAAGCTTTTGACCCATTTACAAGTTTTTTTAACAAAAAAATATCCAACAATCACTACATTCAACTAAATTTTAGCAACAATCCACAATTTCCACATGTAAAATCATCATCATAATCAAAGATCAACACCTTTTGGCACATTTGATCATTTCGAACCCTAACTTCAACAATTTCCCCAACTTTTGACCCAATAAACCCAAAATTAAACCAAGAATCACCAACTACAACATGTATGACTCAAATCAAACACAATATTGAAGGTTAAACGTACTTGATTCACAAAACCCACTTGAATGGTTGCTTTCTTGATTCAAATCAAACACACGATGAAGAGATGGAGGTTAAACACTCAAATCTTGCACCCAATACTAGTTTCCCCAATTTTTCTTGCTTCCTTCTTCTTCTTCCTTTCCAAACTTTTCTAGAACTCTCTCTTTTCTCCCTCTCTCGTTTGATTCTTCCAGAAATTGTGGTTTGACTCCAATAATTGGAGTCTTGCCACACCTATATACCCATATTTACAAAACAAGTCCCCCCAACTATCATTCTCTTACATATATATATATATATATATATATATATATATATAAAATTTTAGTTAGTAAAACACCAATATACTACTATTAACACATAAATACATAACATATAACATTTAAATAACATAACTTTATTACTTGGCAAGTAAATTGGCAATATATATATTTTTTAATAATTTTACAAAAATACGGGTTTTACAATTCCTCCCTCCTTACAAGGATTCCGTTCTCGGAATCAATTCTGGCTAAACAGGTGAGGGTAACGGAGTTTCATATCATCTTCGGTTTCCCAAGTCAAGATATGACCTTGACTATGCTTCCATTACACCAAAACGAAGGGAATCAAACGTTTCCTTAGCTTCTTGGTCTTTCTATCCACAATTGCAACTGGTTCATCCACCAATCGCTTCTTTGGATCGACCTGCAACTCATTGATGGGAATGACTTGATTATCTTCCACTTTGGCATTCTTAAAGTTGCAGATATGGAATGTGTTGTGAACACCTTCCAACTCCGGAGGTAGCTCTATCTCGTATGCTTGCTCATTGACTCGTTTTAAAATCTTGAATTGCCTAATATACCTCGGGCTCAACTTACCACGCTTCCCAAATCAAATCACCCCTTTCCAAGGTGAAACTTTAGGCATCACTTGATCACCGACTTCAAAAGTCATAGGCTTTCTTTTCTTATCTGCATACATCTTTTGACGATCACGCGCGACTTTGAGCTTTTCAAGTGCAATTTTGACCTTGTCGGCGGTCAATTGAACAATCTCCGGGCCTGCATAATGTTTCTCACCCGGTTCAAGCCAACACGAAGGGGTTCGGCATCGTCTTCCATATAGCATTTCGTAGGGAGGCATACCGATGCTAGAATGGTAAGAGTTGTTGTAGGAAAACTCGATCAATGGTAAATGGTAGTCCTATGATCTGCCGAATTCTAGAACACAAGAACGCAGCATATCCTCCAATGTTTGAATGGTCCTTTCGGATTGACCATCCGTTTGCGGGTGATAGGCTGTACTCAAATGGACACGGGTGCCCAATTCCCGTTGAAGGCTTCTCCAAAAGTTAGATGCGAATCTCGAATCCCTATCCGAGACAATGGATAGAGGCACTCCATGTCTAGATACAATCTCATCCACATACAACTTTGCCAATTTGTCTAAAGAAGCTGTCTTACGAGTGGCTAGAAAATGCACACATTTGGTCAAACAATCAACTATGACCCAAATCATGTCGTGTCCCTTAGCCGTCTTTGGCAATTTCGTGACAAAATCCATAGTAATGTGATCCCACTTCCATTCCGGAATCTCTAAGGGTTGAAGATTTCCGTATGGACGTTGGTGCTCGATCTTGACTTGCGCACAAATTGCACACTTCTTAACATAAGAAGCGATATCCACTTTTATCCCGGGCCACCAGTACAAGGATTTTAGATCAAGAATCACCAACTACAACATGTATGACTCAAATCAAACACAATATTGAAGGTTAAACTTACTTGATTCACAAAACCCACTTGAATGGTTGCTTTCTTGATTCAAATCAAACACAAGATGAAGAGATGGAGGTTAAACACTCAAATCTTGCACCCAATACTAGTTTCCCCAATTTTTCTTGCTTCCTTCTTCTTCTTCCTTGCCAAACTTTTCTAGAACTCTCTCTTTTCTCCCTCTCTCATTTGCTTCTTCCAGAAATTGTGGTTTGACTCCAATAATTGGAGTCTTACCACACCTATATACCCATATTTACAAAACAAGTCCCCCAACTATCTTCTCTTACATATATATATAATTTTAGTTAGTAAAACCCCAATATACTACTAATAACACATAAATACATAACATATAATATTTAAATAACATAAATTTATTACTTGGCAAGTAAATTGGCAATATATATTTTTTAATAATTTTATAAAAATACGGGTTTTACAGGTTTTTTATTCCAGTTTTGTTCTTCAAAGGTCTAACATTCCAGATTTATAACCGATTCCATCACGTTGATGGAATTGATTTAGGGTTTGTTCATTCTTACTAGCTTGTTCATATTTTTTTTTTGGTTTTGTCATAAGAAGATGAATGAATGTTAATAATTTTCATGTAATCTCTTTAAAAACAAATAATAATTTATATATAAGTCAATCATTAAAGAATAAAAATAATAACTGTTTTTAGAGTTTTGTTCAATAAAGTCCATTTAAAAAAAATAGTCCTGAAATTTTAATATCTAATCACATGTGATTCAGTATACAATCACATGTGATTTGTAAAAGCATCACATGTGAAATACGAAGAATTACGAAAATGTCATTCCACCCAAAATTTTAAAATTTAATCTGGACCATTGATGTTATTCCTTACTGTTTTTAATATAGAGAGTATATATAATGTCTAATGATTATAAAAAGTTTGAAGAAACATGTAGTAAAATTAATGTTAGTAAATAAAAAAAGGGCGAATTACACGAAAATATAACAAACTATGTCAATATTGTCATTGTATGCAACCAACTTTATTTTGTATCTAAAAATACACATAACTTATAAATTTGGTTCATTGTATACAAGTTACCTATGACTACCGGTAACCTACCAAAAAATAAAAGAACTTTGGTAGCTAAAAATACAAGAAAATTTCAAATTTTATTTATTGTATACAATATGTAACTGGTAACCTAGTAATCAGGTCACCGATGTATACAATGAATCAAAATTGTAAGTTGTTTGTATTTTTAGGTACAAAATAAAGTCGATTGCGTACAATGACAATATTGACATAGTTTATTGTATTTTCGCGCATTTTGCCCATAAAAAATTACTAAAGTCAGGTATAAAACAGTAAATAGTTCTAACATATATTTTTATTTTATGTTTTAGACATATATAAATATCATTACTCCCTATCAATGTGATGTAAAAAATTAACCAGGGTTACATTGACAGACAAATCAGAAGAGAACAAGAGTCAAAGAAAATAGTCAACACATTGGAACAAGTCTAGTAGTAGTATAACTATAACCCACGAATGAAATGGAATGGAATGGACGTTTGGTCATAATACAACTACTAAAAGGGTCTTAATCTAATCACTACCAAATGCAACAACAAAACCTTTTTAGTTTTCCATACACGTTTGCTTTTAAAAAAATAGAAAATCAATTAATACCACTTTCATAATTTTATTTACTATCTTCTTTTTTCAAAGGCATATATACTAACTATACTTTTGTTTTTTTAAGGTTATTCTACAGGTTCATTTGAGAACCGTTTTTATTGCGAGAATCGCGAGAACCAATCTTAGTCGTTCATTTTAGATAATGAAATTCATGGATGAAGAGCGTGGGTGGATTGGGTGTGGCAGGATGCATGTAAGGAATTCATGGGTGGGCAATCCAATTAAAGGAGAGGAATTGGACGCATAAGATTGGTTCCCGCAGTTCTCGCAATAAAAACGGTTCTTAAATGAATTTTTCACATTCTACATATATATCTTATTAATTTTAAATTTATCAAACATAAAGAACATTTTCACAATGTTTCATTATGACATATTAAGTTTTTTTTGTATTAATATATATATCCGTTAATGTTTACAAAAGGATTTTGTATTTGTAAAATTATGAAACAAAAATGGGCGTAACAAAAGTTTTGTAAACTTGATGTGTATATTTGACCAGAAAAACTTCATACGCTATAATAAAATATTGGAAAAACGTTCTTTGTGTTAAAGTTATTTAAAATCAAAAAACCGTCGAACGATACACATTTTTTAACCAAGTAAAATGGAAAGTTTTGGTTAAACAATTGAGACTTCTTTGATTTTTCATATCAGTACTTAAATCGAAAAATATAAAAATAGGTTTATGTTGACATGTATAATAAATGAGTCGTGATCAGGTTGACCAATGTAACCCGTATTAATAAACGTGTCCGGGTCATGTATAAATTTCACGGGGCAATGTGCAAAACTCGTTTACAACACACTAATGACACAACGACCTATTTATGACACGCCAACTAGTTTAGTTTTCATATATATCTTAGTTTTTACATTTATCAGACGAACCGTTCCTCATCCTGCAAATGACCCACCAACGCATAAATGATCTGTCAACACGTATATTTAGACGAGGTACGTGAGTCGTGCTCGTGTCTAACACATATGGGTTAGTATTTCAAATCCTAACACGGATAAATAAATAGGTCGTGTTTGGATTACATGTTTCTGACCTGTCAACCTGTGACCTACGAACCCAACACATTCGCTCGGTTGACTAATTACCCTTGCCACCGGTCAAGACCATATAGCCACATGGGATTGCCCTTGGATGCAATAAAGAAGTAACGGTATTGTGTTTGGATGCACTATAAAGATTAAAAGATGGATGCAGTAAGGGTGTTTCAGAAACCTTTCAAACATAGAGTGAGTACCCTAACTTCATCGTTGACGAGTCAACCACAAAAACTTGAACAAATGGGATTTAAGTCTGCAAATCTTTGTTATCCACTTCAAAATGTGTACTGCGTGTCATTCTTCAAAATCGAGTTGGGGTGAGTGGAATTAAAGAAGGCAACAATGGTGACGGGTGAATATGAAGATGGAGGCGGAGGTGATGATGGGTGAATATAAAGACGGAGGAGGTGGTGGTGGTGCAGATGGAGTCGGGGGTGATGCGGGTGAAGCTGAAGATGATCATGGTGGTGGGTTAGGGTGCTCAAATTGGGATAGCGTCCATATTTGATCCATGTTATATTTGTGTTTATGACTTTATGTGTGTGACAAAAGATAAAAGATATAAAATAAGCTAAACCCAGCATTTAAATGTACTGAAGAACTTTTACATTTATGTGTCAGTGTTAATGTTAATATTTTGCTTGGTTTTTCTAATTTACTTTTTCTGAAGTTGTTGGTTGAGGAGATTATAGAGTGATGGAGATATGTTGGCATATATGCTGTTTATATATGCCACAAATGATGCTCCTATGACATTCAAGAGGTGATATTAGCTGTAAGGTTTTGACTTTTGATTTGAAGTTCTTATAAATTAAAATCCCCTTTCTTATATTTAATCATTTAACTTTTTTTTGCATATTTAAAAATAAGAATTTCTATATCTTCTATTTTATATTTCTATACATCCTTATACTCACAAGATGAAATAAGTGTTGAAATCAAGAGAGTAGATGGAGAAAGAGAATAGTTAATTTCATACGTCTTCATTTAGTGGTTTAGTGGGTACGAGGATAAGATTTAATAGGAGGAAATATAATTTTCTTTAAGAATTAAGAACATTATGTAATTATCCCTTCGATGTAACTTTTTTCTAATAGCAGAACACACTAAACCTAACATACTCTTAAATCTATACCTTATGTCCATAGGAGACTAGAACCTACAACCATGACTCCATGAGAACACTTTTCCAACACCTTGATACCGCCATAAATCCAAAATACAAGCCTTTTGGTAACCCTTTGATGTGTGTGTGTATACTAGCATTTGTACCCGTGCGGCCGTGCAATGCGACACCGATGACAATAGTTTGTGTTCGACAACATGTTCGATTTCAACAATGTAAAATTTGATATTTGTGGGAGCGGTGTCAGGAAATATAATTTGTTCCACAACATATCCATTTTCTTTCTTCGTTTTTCTATTTTCTTTATTTCTCTTTTTTTCAATAATCTATTTTATTTAGTTTTTTTAAAAACAATAAAATAAGAAAAAATATATATTATTAATAAATTTACAGAGAAAGATGACCTAGCTTTAAAATTGTATTGATATAAGTAATTTAACCCAAATTAGATTAATTAAATAGTTGTAATGTTTAATAAGTTATTAAAGCAACAATTGTCATAAATTGGTTGAGTTAATTAAGTAGATGATTGATTAGGTTATTGCTGTAAGTATTTGTGTTTTTTGCATAAAGTCTTGTACTACTTAAAATTAAGTAGTCTTAAATATTTAGGAGAGAGACTGTTAAATATACTTTATAATATAGTATAAAAGATATAGATATAGATTGTTAACAACATTTAACGTCTTTGTATGACTTTATATAAATACGTCTCATTTAAGATAACAAGAATATATATATTTTATATATATATATATATATATATATATATATATATATATATATATATACATATTAAAGGAATAGAAGGTTGAAATCCTCGTTTGTGACTTTCAGTATTGGTAGATGCCGTAGATATTCGTTAGGAATAAAAGAGTCAAACATTCCACAATGTCAATTGCACGCAATTGACAACAGGGACTTGCAACTCAAAGAAGAATTATTAGGTCAACCAAAGCTATTTGACCCCTTCTAGAAATGACGTACTTGACCAAACAAGAATTATTAATCAAGATTAAAATTGAACCAAATCATGAATATGACTGCAAAGACCAACAGCAGAGCATTAAGATTTGCCTATATGAATTTGACTTACCCATGTCTAAATACAACCACCTTTGACGCTGCTCATGCCCGAATGGACTACAAACACAACGATTTCATTTCATATATATCATTTAAGGAGTTTTAAAAGTTTTCTTCTTCCTATGTTGATGAAAAAGTGTTTCAAGTCTTTAACACAAACAATGACAACTAGCCAGAACAGAGCTGCTCCAAGGCCAAGTTCTCATCACCACCCACAACTTCCAGAGTACTCCTAACCAAACCTTCAGGGAATCCCATCTCAACAAGCTTTTGCACCTATCCGAACCCACACCAAAACAAAAGGGTCATGATATGTACTACACATAACCAATTCGGAGTGGGACGAGAAGTTGTATTTTATCTCCATATTGGTATAACAAATAGAAGTTATATACAAAACTGAAACCAGTCGAACAAGTTGAAAGTTGGCCATGTTGTATTGTTTATGCATACAGTAATCTCCTCAATCGCTTTTTGCAAAAGTAAAATTTTACTATTGCAGCAATATAGTTTTTGTAATCACAAGCAGGTTTAAGAAAGGAAAACTCCATAAAAGTATAATTATCTTTGCAGCAATATCGAATGTGTGCAACCCTTTTATATATTTACTAATTAGGTCAGTACACTATGTATTTCTTTTCATTTAATGTTAAAGGGTTTCACAAATTGGAAAGAAATGCATTAAGATAGTTGCACAAATTGTGTGGCCAGTTACATTGATTGAAAAGAAATGCGTAGTATACTGCCTGTGACTTGAAAAATTATAGAAGGGTTGCACAAATTGAAAATTTATGCAATGATAATCGCACTTTTTCAAATTTTCCCTTTTAAAATAGATAAAAGGAGTTTTAAGTCGACCTGATCCAACATGATCCGTTTTAACCAGTACTAACACATTATGTGTTTTGATCCGTTAGCCAACCCACCCATATGGTCACCTCCAATATCCACTTATGGACAATAGAAAGAATAAGTTTCATGCACCGTCACAAGACAGTGTAGATTATACTGACCTTCTCTTCAACCCCTAGAGACAATGTCTTTGCGAAAGATTCTGTCCAGTAGCGGGCAGTGCTTGCAAAAGTTTGATAGTCTTTAAGATACTGAAATAACAAAACATTGAAAAAACAATAGATTTTAAAAGACAGGCAAGAATGTTGTGAACAGAAAAGATGCGAAAATTTTCTTCTTTAAAACTCATTATAATCTGTATAGATGAAAGACGCATGGTCCACCGTATGAAACTTATTACCATTTCTTTCACAAATTTATGTCAAAGAGAAAAACATAAGCAATGTTTATATGAGATAGGAAGTACTACCAACATAATGTTTTGACCTTTAAATATAACATAAGGTAAAGACTATTAAATAAACATACTTTTCTTCCTGTTCCATTAAAGTTAACTTGCTTTTTTGTTATCAATGTAGGTAATATAGTTTTGAATATTGTTCCAATATGGTATTTGTGCGACTTGCAAACAGTCAAAACCAATTTTTTTATAAAAAAATTATCCAGAAGAAATAACATACAATATTTATATTATGTAAGTAGTTTTATTATAATAATAATAATCATATAGTAATAGTAATAACAATAATTAAGATAATTAGTAATAATAATTCAATATTATCATTTATCCATAATGACAGATTAGAAAAGGAGTAATGTTCATATTGTCAGTTTATCAAAAAGAATGTTACCTATATTGGTAAATGTAAAAGTAAGTTACCTATAATGGGACGTTAAGAAAGTAAAAGATGTACATCATCTAACAGTCTTTACCCTATAGCATAAGTCAACTTTTAACTAAAAAGATGAAAAATAGACAGATTTTATTACCTGTTGTGCCACTACCGCATCTTGTGGATCATCGGGTTCAGGGGCGGAGAGTAAGGCCTGAATAGAAAGAAGTGCTGTCTTCAAAGTAAGGGCTGGGCTCCACTGATCCTTCAAGATATCCAAGCAAATAGCTCCACTTTGGCTGCTAATATTCGGGTGCCTTCAACAAGGATTGAACAAACAGAACAACAAACATTATATATGAAGTGAGCGAGCCACGTTAACCTAAAAATTCAACTGTCTATACTATCAATTACCAAGAACAAAAACTGCAAAATCAATACCTAGTAATGCTAGAAATATCATGATCTTTACAATCCCCCGTGTATGTTTTTTTAAAATTAAATGGTCTTCATCCCTATTAGGTTTATTACATCAATTTGATATAAGTATGCAATTATAAAACTCATCACTTCAAAGAAAAGGTCACTTTCAAAAATCTTGAATTGGTTTCTTGGTTTCTCCTGAAGATTAAGCATGTATGGAAAACATTCACAGGCAGTTATGACCCGATTGTTTTAATGCCAAGGGTTTCCACCTTTTAAAGAGAATAATCATCCAAAAAGGCAAAAAGGCAAATGATTGACCCAACATATCATCCATTTTAACTATAACCATATAAAAAAAAATTTCAACCCGTGGCTAACAAGGATTGGTGATAGAGGATAGCAGCCACTATGGAAGTTTCCCCAGATATGTGAAAAAGAGATGATCATAGAAACATGAAACATATGGTTCAGATGTAAGAGATGTTCAAATGCTGGGAATCCAGTGTTGTGGAGCCAAAACAAAAAAGGAAAAAAAGATGCCGTCCGAGAAACTGAGCCACAATCTTAACAAAAAGAAATTAAAAGAAACTTTTTACATGTCATAACCTAGCAATAAAAGGATATAGATACATGTCATAACCTAACTTTTTTTGAGGAACTGAGCCACAATCTTTGTATCATTCACATTATGGCTCCCACCAAAAATAGCAATAAAAGGATATAGTCATATAGATACAACAACCAGAAAAATCACAAAACTCAACATGTCATAACCTAACTTTTTTTGAGGAACACTGGATCATGGAAGGATTTCAATAAAAACTGTTAAAACTAATTGCGGCCACCTCATTTTGGATGCACAGGCATCTCGTTTAATCCACTTGTGCATTTGTATTCCACAAATGCGTCTTAAATGAGTGGTCGCAATTAGATCTTACAGTTCTGATTTGATCCTGATCTCAATGCATCAACATGTTAAATGACTGTTCCACTGCCAAAAAGACATAAAAAGCCATCATTTTTCATCAGTTTAACACTTTAACCCAACCAAATAAAGAAGGAAGCAAAGTAAATCCGTATTCACTGATACATGCTTGAAACCATACCTTGATTTCACAAGTTATACCGAGTATATAAATATCAATGCCATCTAACAAATAGCATTTTCTTGCCATGTGCGAAAAAGTAATATGTAAAGCATTCGGTTAATAGCAACTTTGGATGTCAAACTACAAACAAGAAGACATTTTAAACACTTGTGCAGTTATGCAACATTAGCATTGTTCGTTTTAGCCCTAAAAAACAAACACGTCTCCCTACCGTGTATTCAAAGAATCAAGAGTATAGCAATAATGACATATTAAACGATTATAGGCATCCATACCAGACTTTAGTTGCAAATTTCATCCTTGGTGGCTCAAAAGGGTATGCATCTGCAATTTAGAAATAAATTATACAGCATAAATGATTGATGTGCCTTATACCCAAAAATAAACAGTAATAATCACTTGCCTAACTCAATTATGCTATAATCCTCCATTTAACAAATTAAAACTTTCAAATTTGGTGATCGAACAGACCTATTTCAGGCACAGAAACTATACACTTGATCGTACAGCTCGTACAACTTGGTAAAATTCATCAATAACAAATTGAAATTGGAAACATACAACACTCTGAAAACCAAAATTGAGTTGCATTATATATACAAAACAATACCAGGCAAGTCGATATCAATCTTGAAGGTTCCGCCTTCATATGGAGTACCAACCGGACCCGGAATTGTGCCGATCAAATTAGTGAGATTGTCCGATTTAGGGTTTACACTGATACCAGACACATTAATGTCTTTGTTACATTCTTGAAGCTCCTTTTGTACCCGACCAAAATCCACCATCTTCTTCTCAATTGGGGAATTAATTTAGGGCAATGGTTTACGCAGGTTTTTGCGATTTCCCCTCAAAAAAACACACTCGCACACCTGGGTTTTCTGTATTTAGGGTTTACGAGTACACATTTGTGAATTGATTCGGTGATGGGTAAAGAATGTTAAAAGGAGCACACGCAAAGCATGGAAGTGGGTCCTTCCAGTTGTAACCGGATCATCCGATTTCAATTTCTTTTTTCCTTTTCCTTTAATCTAACTTTGAGCTTTTGTATGTCAAAATCATCATATCATATCATTACTTAACCAATTATATATGCAACAATTACTTAAAATTAATGTTTAGCTTTTGTGATTCATGCGTTTGAAACTGCTTATACATTGAAATAATTACTTAAACTTATTCGGTTTAATGAGTTTAAGGGTAAGTTAACGTGTGTAAAAACCTATATAAAGATTTGTTATATTTGATGTTATAGATTAACAAAAAGGAAAGTGATTAGTGTGGTAACTTTATATAGGCATCTATAGTTATGTGAGTAGACATATAAGGAGGATGTTGATGGTTTTGCTTGCATTTGTGTCTTAAAAATGTTTGAGATTATGTTTTGGAATTGATTTTTAGTTTTTGTTGTTTGTAAATGCTAAGAGGTGTTTGTTATTATGTTTTGCAAACGTGATTATGTGTTTTCTCCTAGCAAATATGATCTTGAAGAAGTAAGTTCGCACCTACTTCTGCAAAAGGCTCTTTTGAAAACTCAATTTTTCAACGTGTAGCGATCTCAAATTCCCCATATCACTTGTCTCTTATCGTCATAAAAATTAGTTGTATGGGTTGTTTGGTTTTCATTATGTCTTGAACAAACTAATCAGAAGAAACGTACATAATTTTATCAGATTGATGTTTAGAAAGTTAGATATGAGCTTCAAGTATCCATTACAGCTTGAAAATTGAGTAAAATAGTATAGATTATTTCCGGACATCTTTCAATGATTTTAAAGGAATACTAGGAACACGTTACTATAAAGATTATGGATATGTGTATAAGGTAATTAACATAGTCAATTATCATAACTCTCGTGGACATAATATGTGAGGTTATCTACTCATCTCCAATTATTAGAATTAGGTTAGTTATAAAGACGCATGGTCCACCGTATGAAACTTTTTGTTTCAATTCATTAATTACTTATAAATTTAGCTTATTTTCATTTTTTTTAAAGTAGGCAACAAATTCATTATAAACCCCAAAATATTATATAGAAAAAAGAAAACAAATTAAGTCTCCCAACAGGAGGACAATATGTCAGGTCCTAAAAGCTGTGTTTAATATATTTTAGTAAAAGTAATTATTACTTATGACAATAGTTATAGTTTAAGATAGTTATTGTAAATACTCAAAGAGAATAAATACTTTGTTGTTTTGCCTTAATTCAATAAGCATTTCAATTACCAAAAACTGTGTGTGTTCTTATTTATCTCTCTCATGTATTCATACATATATACTAAGTTCATACATAATCAGTGTTGATTTGCTTCAAATATGGATTGATACTTGATACAATTGAGTTCTACACAATATAACTCATGACGTCTTCAATCAAACCAAGTTCAAAATACAGTAAATCTACAGCTATAAACCGCACTACTAGAGTTGTTGCAAAGCCTTACAAAAGCAAAATTAAGAATCAAACACAACAAGGTTACGTGTATGCGATAATCAGGAAGGAACACCATGAAGCCCAATCCAAACTAAGATCCTTAAGTCGAGCCGAAATCCATTGAAAATTAGTGAGTTTCCATTCGAAAAGTGGGTCCAAAGAAAACACCACTTTATTCAATCTATTCCAAAAGCAGATAAGCACATATCTTGCCAAATTGATCTAGCAAGTAGACTACTACTTGAATCATTAAAACCCCACTAGTCCAACACCTACCTCCACATTGGTTGACCACTTTCAAATGATCTAGCAAGTTGTTACTTAGATCATTGTCCTTATAAATTTGTGAATAAGATTAATAGTTAGTGGGTTAACAGAGAGAATAAGGTTCTAACTATTATGTATGATAAAAAAATGTTGCACATAAATCATCATCTATCAAAATTACTTAATAGGATAATAAAACAATCACCCATAAGCCTTATTTTGATTTTAAGATTTCATTTTTATCTTGTTTCCATTTAATGTAAAGTGAATGGAATTGGTGAAAAAGATCTCAATTTTGCGATATCTTTGCTGCTGGTTTCAACTATTGTAGTGTAATTTTGATTTCTAAAAGCATAGTCAAACTTCTATATTTAGATATCTCTTTTGTAAATTACTTATTTGTACATCTAGAAATCTAGAATCTTTAAGTTGAGGCATTATTAAAGAAGAATGAATCCGGACATTTGAAATCTTGATATAAGAGCTATAAAAATATGATGGATCTATATAAACTAGATGCATGTAATATAATTATGACCTTTTTGTATCCTTTTTTTTTATATAATTTTAAATTTTATTGTTTTTATATTATTGTGAATTAACAATAAAGGTAATTTTGTTAATTTTCTTGATTTTTGCGATCGTACTACGTGTATCATACGAAAAGGTGTTCTTCTTAGAACCTTAAACTCACTAGGTATGATACAAATTTCTTGTTTCCTCTATATTTGAGTATGAGTAAACATGAATACCGAAAATATCAAATCATACTCATAACGTACGTACTCGAAAGGGACTAGTATTTGCACAACCACCACTATCATATGTTGAATAGAGTTTTTTTTTTCTCTTTTTTCCTTTTCCTTCATGAGCCACTATCATAATTTGGAGTTCTAGATTCCTTCACATTTAACCCAACAAATAACAAATCAATGTGAACAGCTTTAATTTGGGACATAAGCCTGAAAAAGTAAACTACTTGAAGAACAAATCACCAAGTAAAGAAACTTTAAAGCCTTTATAATGTTGAGTTGTTGACTTTGTCAAATTCTTTATAGAACCGAGAGCATATAAAATGAAAATATACATTTTTCAAAGCTTATTTGGTTTAACAGTATTAACGTATGATGAAAATGTCCTTCATTTATTAAATTTAAGTATTGAAGTCCGGTCATAAATGAATAGAAGTGTAGATAAGAAAATCATCTAGTGGAAAACATCTTAAGAAAGCTTTTTTTTATTATATTATGACCTACAAAAAAAACTATGAACGTTAATTAAGGTGCGTAGTGGGGGTAATTAGTGATGCCCAAGTGAAGGGTGATCATGATCACTTAGATGTTCACACCGTCGTGTTGTAAAGATGGACATGTGATGATGAGTCAGGTACGTTGTTATTAGAATTATATTAAATAAGTGTCACGTCATTACCAAAAAATTAATTTAATTATATTCAAAACAACTAGTATTGTTTTTGCAACAGTTACGGTCTTACGAATGCAATTTCATTCCATGGAAATACTCCATAGATATATGTACATTTTTACTACTATTGTACGTCTAACACATGCTTTTTGATGCACGACAGTAGATTATCATTAATAAATTAATCACCAATTTTTTTAGGTTAAATAGTTTTACGTAATCAATCGTTATTTTTTATGAGTTACAACCGGTTAACATAAATTAGTTAAAGTAACTAAGAAGATATTAATTAGATTATTGTTTTAAGTGTTCATATTATTTGTATAAAAATATTATAATATAAATTAAATATTCTTAAAATATATAAGAAAGGAAAAACGATTTAAAATTATTTATAATATACTTGTAGATAAATAATAGTGTAAAATTATTTATAATATACTTTTTTATTTTATATTATCTTACTTTTTTTAAGAAATTATATATCTTTCTATTTTGTTTTTTACTAGTATAAGTGTCAAAATAAATGGATAAAATAAGAAAAAAGAATTAGTAAACTCAGCGTGTTATCTTGTGATAAGAAAGATGATGAAGCCCAAGAAAAACTAGGAGGATATATTATTTTCTTTTTTTAATCACCAAACGGTTTTCCTTTTTGATGAAATCACTGAAGTCTGAACAGAACTGTCGTTACTTTTTCATTTTATGCATTTTCCTATTTCCTGCTTGTGTTAGGAGTAGAGTAAAAAAGATTTACATCGATTTAATTAGTGTCGGTGTATGATTTTCATCGATATGTCTCCGTATTAAATTGTCTATATATGACAAAATAGGTTTATGCATCGTTTCATCGGTTTTGTTCTTAAATTTCATCCAATTAAGTTTTGTTTTAGATAGGCTTCAACCAAACTTTTGCATTTTTGTTCATTTTTCACTCAAAAGTCAACCGTAATAAATTTATTCATGTTTAGATCCGTTCGAGTTAGGTGGGCTTTTAAGAAAATAAATTTCACCTAAAGCTCAACCATGTTAAGCTTCGGGTCAAGCTTTTGTGATTTTGCTCAATCTTTACTTGATATCCAACCTTATTAAGCTTATTCAGGTTTGAATTAAGTTGAATTAGTCAGGTTTATAAGAAATTAAACTTCACTAGAAACTCGGCCCTATAAATCTTTGGGTTAGGCGGGTTCGGGTTAAACTCTTGCTCTTGTGCCCATTATTCACCTGAAATACTAAAAACTTGAACTTAGTAAGCTTATTTGAGTTTTGATCTAGCCCTAGTTCCCTACAATCCATGATTGACTTAATAGACATGATTCCACATATGCAACACTTGACATATTATATCAACCAAATACTATATGGGATTTAGGATCCTACAAAATCCAAATCCAAATCCTTTAATATAATACAAATCATATAAAAAAATATACGAACCAAACGACTCCTTATAGTGTATAGAGAGGGGTTTCATTTAATAACACTCTTCTTCATTTCAGAAACAACTATTTTTAAAATATGATTGTAATAAAGTTTCATATTAGGAGATAATTTATACACAAAATAAATTCATCATACACAATAAAAAGTATGAGATTAAACCATAATGTCATTAAATACGTGGATGCATGGGATAATTTAATAGTATTAGTAAATAAATATTGTATATTTATTGTTATGTTATATCTTTGGATAGGCAATAGTTTCCTAGATAACCTTGCCTCTAATCTAGGAAGGTTTGTTGTAATTCTTGTATTTATATCCTTGATAGATGGAATGATAAGCGGGGAGTTTTCACCAACTTACATGGTATCACGAGGCTAGGTCTGCAGCCTTTCTTCCAGATCAATTTCTTTTTTCTTCTCGAGTGCTACGGCTCTCCTCCTTATTGATCTTCCATGGCTGCAACAGATCCTGCACCTAAAACTACCCTTCATCCAGCCTACACGGTGACAAATATTCAACACAAAGTCCGTGTTCTCGATGGCACCACCGTTACCTACAATTCTTGGGTCAAACTCTTCAAGCTTCATGCTCGTGGATATAAGGTGCTCCACCATATCGATGGTACGCCGCCACCTGCTCGTACCGATGCTGCTGTTTATTCATCCTGGATCGAAATTGACTCCATTGTTCTCCAATGGATCTACGGCACCCTCTCGAACGATCTTCTTGTTTGTGTCTTAGAAAATGATTCCACCGCTCATCAAGCATGGCAGCGGGTTAAGGACATTTTCACTAACAATAAAGGGTCCCGTGCTGCCTCTCTTGAACATGAGTTTAGCAACCTCAACCTTCAATCGGCGTCTTCCCTCGACGATTATTGTCAGCGTCTAAAGGATCTCGCTGACCAACTTTCTGATGTTGATAGCCCGGTCACGGAAAAACGACTCGTTCTTCAACTGGTTCGTGGATTACCACCGGAATATGACACGGTGGCATTGTTCCTTAATCAAAGCCTTCCTTCATGGGATACTGCTCGGAGCATGCTGCAACTGGAACAACACCGTCAGTTGGCTCGCTAGAATCTCACCGGTTCCACCGCCATGGTTACCCCGTCCAACCCTCCTGCCGCCGACCGCCATACACCCATCGACCATAACCTTCGACCTTCTGGTCAACCTACTCGGGGACGTGGTCGCTCCAGCCAACCGGGTCGTTCAAACCGCGGGGGACTAAATTCTTCCGGCCGTGGTCGCTCTCCACCGACGTACCCTACGGTTCCTCATCCACCCTCTCGTTTTTTTGGACCTGCGTACTCACCTTGGGCCTGGTGAGCTCCTCCACCTTGTCCCCATCCTACTGGTCCACCTGCACCTTGGCCTGCTCCATGGCCCAACATGCCTCATCAATCTGCTGCCCAAACACCTACTCCCTCGGCCCATATTGCAGCGGCCCAACAGGAAGATCCACCTCAGCAACAGTCTTTTGATGCATTAAATCCAACAGACCTGGGCCAAGCTTTTAGCGCTATGCACCTCAACCCACCCGATCCAGCGTGGTACATGGATACGGGTGCTTCATCGCATTTGACGGCAGATTCAGGTAAAATAACTACTCCCTCTTCATTTTCTTCTAACAAATTAATTTTCGTTGGCAATGGTAATAGTATTCCCGTCTTAGGATCTGGGCACGCCCAACACCACACACCCAATCACACTTACAATCTACAAAACATATGCTACACACCCAATATCATTAAAAATTTACTATCCGTTCGCCAATTCACACGTGACAATCACGTTTCTATTGAATTTGACTCTCTTGGATTTTCTGTGAAGGAACTCAAGACTGGGAGGATCCTTTCACGACACAATAGCTCCGGAGATTTATATCCGCTCACCACGCCAGTCACCTCACCTTCCGCTTTCCTTTCCAGCTCTTCTCCGGATGTTTGGCACAACCGTCTCGGACATCCTGGCTCAGCAATTTTAGATATTCTTCGTACTCGCTTATTTATTTCTTGTAATAAAAGTCAATCGACTTCGCTTTGTCATGCATGTCAAGTTTCTAAACATAAACGGTTACCATTTATGAATTCTTTATCTTTCACTTTTGCTCCATTTGATATTATACATTGTGACCTATGGACCTCCCCCGTCCTTAGTAAAGCTGGGTACAAATATTATATGGTGCTTGTCGATAATTATACTCAATATGTGTGGATTTATCCTTTAAAATTCAAATCTGACACCTACACTAATTTCACTAAATTCCATTCTCTCATACACACTCAATTCAATCGAAAAATAAAAACCTTTCAATGTGATTTAGGGGGAGAATTTGACAACATCGCCTTTAAAAATTTTGCCTCTCAACATGGCCTCACATTTCGTTTCTCTTGTCCCCAAACATCCCAACAAAATGGCAAGTCTGAACGTATGATTCGTCGGTTGAACGACATGGTTCGATCTATGCTTGCTCACGCCAACTTACCACCTTCTTTTTGGGTCGAAGCCTTACACACCACCACCTACCTCCACAACATCTTACCCACCAAAACCCTCAAAGCCCTCACCCCGACCTATGCTCTTTACCTTCGTCACCCCACCTATGATCACCTTCGTGTTTTTGGCTGTGCATGCTATCCTAACACCTCCGCCACTCAAAACCATAAATTTCAACCTCGCTCATCCAAATGCATCTTTCTTGGCTACCCACATAACTTCCGTGGGTACAGGTGCTATGATCCCAACACAGGACGTGTTCTTCTATCCCGTCACGTCGTCTTCGACGAAACCTCCTTCCCTTTTGTCAATCCCTTACCCCCGTCCTCGTATCACTTTCTCGACCATGACTCCTCCTTCCCCTCTGCCTTACTTCTTCACCTCACAAATAACACCACCCCTCATACGCCACCACCACCACCCAGCCCCCCGTCACCACCACCACCCCCTCCACCACCACCACCACCACCACCAGCCCACTCTCACCCCATGACCACTCGCTCCCAACATGGCATTTTCAAACCCATACCCATCCTAAACCTTCACACACAATCGCCAAAATCCATCTCCCCCATCCCCTCCTCCTACACCAAAGCTTTCTTGGATCCCAACTGGTTACTTGCCATGCAAAACGAATTTAATGCGTTACAGGAAAATGATACATGGGAGTTGGTTCCACGACCTACGGATCGACCCATAATACGGTGCATGTGGTTGTTCAGACACAAATTTCATGCTGATGGTACACTTCAACGTTATAAAGCTCGACTAGTGGTAAATGGTAAATCTCAAACAGTCGGAATTGATTGTGACGAGACCTTCAGCCCGGTTGTGAAACCAACAACAATCCGTACGGTCTTAAGCCTAGCAGTATCAAAATCATGGCCCATCCACCAGCTAGATGTTAAAAATGCATTCCTGCACGGAGATCTTCATGAGACCGTTTACATGCATCAACCCCCGGGATTTGTGGATACTAATGCACCAACCCATGTTTGCTGTTTACGAAAATCCTTATACGGGCTCAAACAAGCACCACGGGCTTGGTACCACCTTTTCGCCACATACATTATAGCTAATGGATTTCGTAGCAGTGTTTCAGATAACTCATTGTTTGTTTATCGTCACGGAGCTCAAATGGCATACTTACTACTCTATGTTGACGACATTATCTTGACGGCGTCGGATCCCTCCCTTTTAAAATCCATCATCGCAACATTATCTCGGGAATTCGCCATGACCGATTTAGGGGCACTTCATCACTTTTTGGTTCTATCTGTTACACGCTCATCAGATGGGTTATTTCTGTCACAAGCACAATATGCTCGCGAAATTCTACAACGGGCCTCTATGAGCACATGCAATCCTACCACCACTCCCGTTGATACATTGTCCAAATTAAGTGCCACCGAGGGTGCTCCCCTTGCCGATGGGACCCTCTATCGCAGGTTAGCGGGTGCCCTACAATACTTAACTTTCACCCGACCTGACATCACCTATGCTGTTCAGCAAGTTTGCCTCTTCATGCATGCTCCACGGGAACCACTTCAACTTCATGAAACGAATCTTACGCTACATAAAGGGCACCATTGATTACGGGATCACCATCCATCGATCTCCTCAACATACACTTACAGCTTTCTCTGATGCAGACTGGGGGGGTGCCCTGATTCATGACGCTCCACCTCTGGCTACTGTGTCTTCCTCGGCGATAATTTGGTCTCATGGTCTTCTAAACGCCAACCAACTATGTCACGCTCTAGTGCTGAAGCCGAATACAGGGGAGTTGCTAATGCAGTGGCCGAGACTAGTTGGATTCGTAACCTACTTCTCGAACTTCATATTCCTATCCAACGTTCCACTATGATTTATTGCGATAATGTCTCGGCGGTCTATTTACCAGGAAATCCAGTTCATCATCAACGTACGAAACATGTGGAAATGGACATCCATTTTGTGCGTGACAAAGTGCGAGTTGGTGAAGTTCGTGTGCTTCATGTTCCAGCTGCTTATCAATATGCAGACATCTTCACTAAAGGTCTACCTCGAAACCTGTTTGAATCCTTCAGGTCCAGTTTAAACGTCCGCCAAACTCCCGCTCAAACTGCGGGGGACTATTAGTAAATAAATATTGTATATTTATTGTTATGTTATATCTTTGGATAGGCAATAGTTTCCTAGATAACCTTGCCTCTAATCTAGGAAGGTTTGTTGTAATTCTTGTATTTATATCCTTGATAGATGGAATGATAAGCGGGGAGTTTTCACCAACTTACAAGTCAAGACGTAAAATCATGATTATTTGTATGGTCATTGATACTGTGTACTATCTCCCTTTCATGATATCATTTGTAATGTATACTAGGCCTACTATCTCAATAACTTTATAATGTATTTATATTGTTTTTAAGATACAATTTTAAGTTAGATAGCACAACTTTTAATACATCTTTTACAATATATTAAAGAAATGAATATTTAAACTAAATGTGAATTAAACTTTAATATGCAATAAATGTCATAAATGATTTAAAAAATATTTAAACTAAAGAATAGAAACAACATTTTATATCTAGTATATTATGAGTACCACACGATTACGCGTTCAAATCTCGTAATAGACAAAAAATGTAGATTTATGAATATTTGTATGAAGTGTGTGTTCAGCCGTTTCAAAAAGAAATTTACAATATATATTATTAAAAATTGAGTAAAATT
Organism: Dittrichia graveolens; assembly: GCA_038502395.1. Lineage (NCBI taxonomy): Eukaryota > Viridiplantae > Streptophyta > Magnoliopsida > Asterales > Asteraceae > Dittrichia > Dittrichia graveolens. The sequence goes on along the minus strand of JARJIL010000004.1, from coordinate 5,601,323 downwards.
GTATATTTCTTTAAATTTTAATTTTGTTTTACGTTTACATATTATAAAATGCACACATAGAATCAAGTTTATTTAAAAATGAAATAAGTTGACTTTCCAGTCATTAGTAAACTAAATGGATTAAGCAAGAAAACAATATTTACCCATATAAGCAAATAAAAACATTTGGTACAAGTTAAGTGTTTCGTTACTTGTAAATCCATTTTAAAGATCAAATGTTACTGATAACCATATTTTTCTTCTTATAAGTTAGTTAAAAAATACACATTGAATGTTTTGTCTTATTTCTCTAGGCTTTTTAATCACATCAAATAAGTGAAAAGATGTGATGCACAACTTTGCTAACCCACTTCACAGGTCATATCTTTGTTGTATATATTTATAATTCTATTTATCAAGAGACTTTGAGAATGAAAGATTCGATACAGTAGAAGAAGCCACAGGAGATGAGTTAAGCTCACTTGAAAAGAACCAAACTTGGTTCATTGTTAAGTTACTAGCGGAGAAGACAACATTGTAGAACAAGTGAGTATTCAGGGTTAAATATTTAATAATAGCAAGCGATATATGGCCAAATTTGAGGTATTGTAGTTGCAGAATATTTACATTTAGAGCGTTTAGATTTGAGGACATCGTTCTTACATGGAGGCCTTGACAGAGATCTACATGGCACAACTAGAAGGTTTTTCGTTGACAAGTAAAGAAAATCAAATGTCCATGTTCATATTAAGTTTATACTAAGTAAAACAAACTCCAATACCATGATACTTCAAGTTTGATAGCTTTATGAAGAAGAGTAGATACACAAGATGTGGGATATATCACTGCCGCTAGCCTGCTACCTAAAGAAGTTTAACTCCTCTTATGTCATCGTTTTGTTATGTGCTGATGACATGTTGTTAGGTGGATCAGAAAACACGATATCAAGAGATTGAGTAAGCACTTGTCCATGAAGTTCGAGATGAAGGACTCAGTAGCTACTAAACTAAGTTTTGGGTTTGAGCATAGTCAAAGAAAAAGTTGGCGATGTTATAAAACTTCTATCATAGAAGTACATCAAGAAAGTCTTAGAGAAATTTAGCCTGACATATACTAAGGCTAGAAGCAAACCATGATAAACGAAGACAAGGAAGAAATGGCCAGATTTCCTTATGCATTGGTTTAGTAACCTAATGTATGCTATGATATGCACGAGACCATATTATATTACTCATGGAACGGGAGTGGTCATCGTCTTCATATCAAATATGGGGAAAGAGCAGTGAGAAGAAATCATGTGCATGATATGCTACTTGAAGCCACTTTTGATATGGTCTTAAAGAAGGTAGCATTGGAAGGCTTTGTTGATGTAGACTGGGGAGGTTATATAATTTAAGGGAAAAGTACCAAAGGGTACAAGTTCTAGATTTTTGAAGAAGGCAAGAACTAGAGAGAAGAATACAAGGTTTTGTTGTTGATGACAACATATTGGTTGATCAACTTCCAAGTAGGAGATTGTTGAGTTGTAGAGACCGATCTGTCCTTTTGACCTTATTACTACATAAAGACTTAGCAATAGGAAGGCAGGTTGTTTGTCCGCATCGCTTAAGATATTTTGTTTGTGTTGTGTCGTCATTGAAGCTAAAGGAGGTTAGCACCTTGAAGAAGATTGGTATTTGGTACCAACAATGTAAAGAAATTTGTGATGCTTTGAGCTTGAGTTGTGACGCCATGGTCTCGTGGCCCTGACCCACAAGCACTTTTTTCCCACTATTTTAAGTGTTTGTCTACAAATAGATATCCTAGTATTTCTTTGTAACCCGACTCTAAATACAAGAGCCAGAAAGTCTGTATATTCTACCATATAATAAAACATCTCTTGATCGTGTAAACTATGTAAATCATTATGTTTTTATTGCTTTCATAAATCTTTATCATTTTTTAACTAAAACCTAGCAGGTTATGGATTTCAGTATGATGAGATAATAATGTTTGGGTTTAAGTGTGTAACAGAAACCATGGTCTGATGATGTGATGTTGATACTATAACATTTACTATTGACATTATTTTAAAACTTGATGAAAGAACATATTTAGGTTGATTATTTTTTTACACTCTAATTTATTTTTATATGACATGTACTCCATGTAAAAAACAGACCAATAAAAATCACGTGTTGCTTAAACTTAATCAATGATGATAAGATTTCTAACCAATAAAACCAATAAGATAGAGTTGATTATGGTGCAACCAACAACACCTATTAACACTCAAGATTCGTTATTTTATAAATTTTATGTTTTTTGCAAATCAGTTATGATCAAGATCATTCTATTAGTTAAAATAAAAAAAAGGCAGAAAACTGGAAACTTGATGTATAAAAAAAAAGCCTAAAACTTGATCTAGATTAATTGAACCTAGATAAGAGTAAAAGAAGCCATCCTAAAAGTGACTTAATCTAACCCTAATTGTAGAGAGAGAAAGAAAGAGGTGGCCAAAAATAAATAAATAAATAAAAGAATAAAAAAATGTCATGTAAAAAGAAAGGCCGCAAGTTGTTGATACACATGTGAAGCGAAGGGTTAGCCATCGCCTTACGGTTCCTTTTCCCAATCCATACAAATTACTCATACACGATACACCACCCCCTCCCTCCCTCCCTTCCTCTTCTCAATCACACCTTTTTATTTATTTATTATTGTTTTTTTAATTTTCATAAATAAATAAATATAAATAATAATATAATCTTATTACTTATTCTTCCCTGTTTCTATTTCTGTTCAATTCATTCACCACATCATTAATCCCTCAAAACCCTCATCCCAATCCCTTCTCCAGATTCCTCGCAGACGCGAAATCAAATCATCAATCAATTTAATCCCTAAAACAAACTCTAATTTCTAACCCACTTTAAACATTTAATCGCAAATACATGATCCTAATCTTCACTGGTTCGTTCAGTTTCTCCTTTCTTTTTCATTCATTTCTTGTTTAATTCTGGCTTTCATTCTCTTGTGTGTTTGTTTTCCCTTTCTTTTTCTTAAATTTCCTTCTTCCTTTTTTTTCTGGTTTGCTTTTCATCATTACGTCTTTACTGCGCCTCTATTAACTTTAATCTTGATGTTGGAGATTGAAATTTGCGTAAACCGACTCAAGTTTGAGTTTAACCTGACTCTCGTATGTTTCAATTAAATTTAAAGCTTAGGTTTTATACGAGGATGCACGGATTTTGACCCGACCGATTGACTGTTCTTTTAGTTTTTCAAGCAATTTCATACTTTTAAACAAGCAATTATGAATCTGTTGATCTATTTTGACTGAGTTTTAGTTATGTTATACATGGATTCAGAAAACTTGCCAGTTCATAGATTGTTTTCCATGTTTGGAAGTGGATATTGTAAAATCAGATAAGTTAATCTTGAACATTTCTTTTGTTGCAATGCGACAAGATTCTTTGGTACATAGCTATAAAAAAATCTGTGCATTCTTTCATCAAGTATGAAAATTACCATTTAGCTACTTATATCAAATTAAAAATGTAGAGCTCATTTGACTTATTGCACTTGGATATATGTGTTGCTTAATGTTTGATTGTATTATATGAATAGAGTAAAGTTTTCTGATTTTGCATTGGATCTAACTCCAGGTTTTGGGCTTCATCTTGTTGAATAAACACGATGGACTTTGGACCTCATTCCTCAAACCAATTTCAAGGAATTATTGACTGTGTTACGTGTGCTATTTGGACTTTTGGATTAGGATTGGAAATACCTGCACTTTCTTTTGAAGGGGCTGTTGCAAAGATTGGAATGCTTAGAACTGATAGATAGTGAATTGGTTCGTTTAGGCATGAAAATCAGCTAGGTATCCATGTTAAATTTCTGTTGTATGTGTGTCTTGGTACTTCATATGTAACCTGGATTGGTGATTAAAAGTTTGGTATAGTATATAAGGTTGTACTTTGAAGGTTTTCACAAGTTTAATTAGGAAGTAAAAAGAAAAAAAAAAGAATTTGTAGTCATGGGCCTGCCTCAGGTCTCCTCTAGCAAAATTGCTGAGGAAGTAACAGCATCGTTTGGCACTTCGGTCCAATCGCCACCTCATTTCCATGGATTAAGCAGCTGTGACATGAGTGGAATGCATGTCAACCGTGTGCCAGGGGAGCTTAATTCTACAGATAACTCCAGTTTGCACAGAGATGGACATTTAAGCTGGCAGAAACTTAGTGCTACTGATAAAAATTCAATCTTTACCCGTAAAGCTGGAAGGAATGTCCAAACTGCTGTTTCAAGAGTAGTGGGTTTTGAATCAAAGGCATCAAATTCTTCTGGTTTCGCATTCGATGATAGTCTTTCCGCAAATGTGGGAAGTGGGACTGATAATGTAACAGAGAACAGCGGGGCGATTGTTAGAAAAAGGTTATTGTCACCATTAAATGGCTTGATTCTGTCAAATCAAAGCTCTGATAAAGAGCTTGTTGCTTCTTTTCAAGAGCATAAGAATAACAATATAGGGATTCCCAAGTTTGTGTTATCACCTACTAGTTTTCAAGAATGCAGCAGGAATAGGGAAAGTTTTACTTTTGGTAACAACTCTGGTTTCTTTACTGATGGTCCTTTGCTTGAGAACACAGATATTCAAGCTCTTGGTTCTTTCTCGTCTTCACCAGGAGCAGATAGCATAGAATCGAATTTAAGGTCTTTGATATCGCCGATAGCCATACCTTCAAGAAAAGTCGTGTCATCTCCTCTTTCTTTGTCCCCACTTGGTCCAAAATTCTCTAGAACAGCAAAAACTTGTAGAGCTATTATGACCAATGATTTAGATGATAATCATCTAAACTTGAAGGAGTTTGAGTTGTCTCTTGACGGGACCTTCTCTGATATTCTATCTTTTCGAGAAGAAGATTCTAGAATAGTGAGAAAACTTGATCACAGTACACAAGAGAGTATGATTGAGATGATGGGAGAATGGGGTCAAGATTCAAACTTTTCGAGTCAATGTTCTAAGTTATGTAGGACTCCAAGTGGACTGCAAATGAGAAGGTCATGGATTGGTTCTTTTGAAGAGTCGTTGTTATCGGGTCGTTTAGCCTCTGGGGCAGTCAGCCAGGTAAAGGTTACTCTGTATTCTTTTACCTGGTTTCTTGATATGTTTTCATGAATAGATGAATTTGATTATAATTCATTTTGGTACTTATTAACATGCAGAAAATTGATGGATTTCTTGCTGTTTTAAACATTACTGGTGGAAGTTTTTCACCACACCCTCAGAAACTTCCATTTGCAGTAACAAGTGTGGATGGGGATAACTTTCTACTTTACTACTCATCCATTGACCTTGGTGGTCAATTACCATCAAGCAAGCATAAAAATCAAAAGATGAAGAGGAGCCTTAGCATTGATGACCCACAAGTGGAAAAAAGTCGTTTGCGGGTACCTATGAAAGGTCGCATACAACTGGTATGTTATTATGTTTTTTTATATTCGTGTTTAGCTATGCTAAGTATAAGATAATTGCAAAAGAAACAACTTTTATATTATGATTACTATTATTATTTTTTGCTTAATTTTTATACGTAGGTCTTGAGCAATCCTGAGAAGACTCCAATTCATACATTCTTTTGTAACTATGATTTGAGTGACATGCCAGCTGGCACCAAGGTAGTTGCTTTTGTTCTTGAACTTGTGGATATTTCTTTTGGATGTCTTTAAGTATATATTATAATACATTGTATTATAGAAGAATTTATAAAGTGTAGATCGATGAAACATGAAAGTTAATTTTTTTTAATATTAAATGTAGACATTTTTACGTCAGAAAGTCACTCTAGCTTCGACAACACCGGCTTGTAAAGCAGGCAGCGTGTCAATGGATGGTGAATTTAGAAAAGTTGGTGGTGCAAGTGCAGCCAAGACTCCATGTGCACAAACCTCACCAAAAGCTAATGAGAACTCAAATAACTCGGGGGTCCTGCGTTATGCTCTTCATCTTCGTTTTCTTTGCCCGTTTCCCAAGAAAAATTCAAGAACGGTACAAAGATGCAAATCTGATCCATCTTCTGTACCAGAAAAGAACAACAAAAACCTTGGAGGAGAAAGGCGGTTCTATCTGTATAATGACATGAGGGTTGTGTTTCCTCAACGTCATTCTGATGCTGATGAAGGCAAGGTATGTCATAACTCATAAGTTCATACTTTTGCTGATTATAACTCTCGCATATATTTTGTACAGGCTCGGACCAGGTTGGGTTGACTTGAAAGGCTTTTTGTGCAAAGTTTTAAAATGTTCTTATAAATAATTAGTGTCAAATATGATTACAACAATTATACTATTTAAATAGTCGATTAGTTTTTTTAGTTAAACGGTTTAGGAGGCTTTATGCACGAGTAGTCGAGTAATACATTTTAGTCGACTTTCAACCCTTTTAGTAAGCATATTTTTTTCTTCTTTGACATGTTAGCGGTAAAATGCCATCTTTAATATTATTTTGTAAATGCCAATGCTACATGTTTCCAAATTCTTGTGAAATGAGATCTTGACTGTTCAATTGCTTGTGGTTGATGTTTATCGTTTAGGGGGTTTAGCCTAATTTAAACCTTATACAAAGAACCCATATCTTATATAAGACGTGAAGGAACACTTAAGAGTGACAACTTTTGTCTTAATCGTTTTGTCTTAATTGATGGCACCTTTTTTTGAATTATTTAATTCTTGAGATATATTAAAATTTTAAAAAAAAATACCGACGCATTTATGCAAATTGTTATATAAACATGCATAATATCTATTGAGGCATTATTGGTTTAAATTTGCAGTTACATGCTGAGTATCATTATCCATCGGATCCCAAGTACTTTGACATCAGCAACTAAAAGGTTCAGTTTCAGTTCATTTTCTTGGATTACAACAATCTCATGTTCTTCTGTGAATATAAATAAAAGTACATTTAATCATCTTTCTGGTGATGGAGCAAATACCCTCCATCAAGCTGTATATATTTTCATTTAAAAGTTAGAATTTCTCATTAAAATGTTGTCCCCAGATATGTAAATTTGTACAGTCTTTCAAGAAATAAATCAAATTTCTTCACCACAGTATCCATCTGGTTTCTGGCTTTTTCTTTTTTGGGTAACAAGGTAGTCCCGAGAATAGGACTCGTGACCTCAAAATTTTGGTTTTAAGGTTTTGAATGTTGCGTATGTTTTCTCATGTGGTAGCTTAACTTCGAGTGAGTTGAAATAAAATAAAATGTTACTGAGCTCGAGTTTTTTTTTTTCGTGTTGATTGATTACCTGTTTATGGATCGAAGAAACTGTGAGCTTCACATGTTTGAGAGGTTTTATGGATTCAATGTGATCATGCATTGGGTAGTCTTAAATACAGTATTTGTTCAAAACTTAAGTGGTACCCAATATAAATCAGGCAGCTTCCTGAAGACTTCAATTCTCCTACCTACCCTATGTTTTAGAGTTTGTTAATTTCACATTGTCATGGTGCACATAGTTTGTCTTCATTAAACCAGAAGAAACCATGTGCATCTCATGCATAGAACTTTTATCGAGGAAGTCAAGTATAAAAACATAATATATAGAGCAAGTTGAGACTTCTGGTTCGTTAGAATTCAACTCGAGTTTTATCGAGCTTTTCAGCTCTATGTTTGTGTTGATACATACTTATTTTTTCAGAGTGTTTGATTCATGTATTAAGGGTAAAGTACTAGGTGCTTAATTATATATGAGGTGTTTTAAGGTGGCAGTATTTTCATTTTACTTTTCACATAGACCGAATTAAACAAGCTGAATGTTGGACGGTTTTACATTCTGAATGTTGGATGGTATTAATTATCGCAGTCAAACATCCTTGTTGATTTTTAAACAAGCTGAATGTTGGACGGTTTTACATTCTAACTGTGGATGGTATTAGTCTATCGCAATCAAACATCCTTGTTGATTTTTAGTTTTAGTGGATGTTTTATTGCTTAAATATTCCTGAATAGCTTTCGAGTTTGACTTTAAACCATGAGCCAAGCTCGAACCCTATTGTTCTTGTTTGTAAGCTAGGGCCAAAGGACCTGTTTAGATTCCAAATAACAGGATGGGGAGTATGTTGTTCTTATCCTTAGTCTGGGACTCAAATTAGAATAAAACTTATTGGACATTTTATGACTTCATGTACTAGTTTTATGGTTATTGGGCTGGGCCCCCATTATAGAAAAATTATGAATCCAACACTAGACAGAGTACAGACAGATACTCAGATAGATATAGAAAGTTGGGAAGCATTAAAAGACTAGTAGCATTTGTTGTTATTCGTTACATCACTAGTCTTTTGTGACCAAACACAAAAGCTCTGAAAACTACTCATGATCATCTCAAAAATCACATCAAATCAGTCAAACTTTACCATCTCTTTATCAACCTTACTATTTTAACATCCGTTACCATCATGTTATATCAGTTGTACGTCATGTAGTAGAAAATGTAATATATCGAGAAAGGTTGAGGTCAATACAAAGGTAATCGCGACTGCTGGAATTGTACTAAATTGGAAAAGAAGTTGCCGTACGGATAAATTGTGGATTGGTCCCGTAACCTCTTGACACACTCAAACCACTTGTTTAGATACTATAATAAATGACGACGATTATGTTTAACGAAGCTAGTCGAAGCTAGGAGCAAAACTAGATCGAGGGTCATGTTTTGAACTTATGGAATGCATTATAGTTTTGTGGTCATGAGTTTGCGACGATCGTATTGCAATTTTGATACACGCCAATCATTTGTTAGAATATAGAAATGTATACGGAACTTGTTAAGGGTTAGCGACTCTATTGATTGCTTTTGTTGTTTAGTTTTGCCAGCTCAATATGTTTTTTAAGAATTAATTTGTTTATATTTTGGTGTTTTATTTACTTTAATAATCTGAATGATTATTTTTTATCTTTATCTTTAATCTTTATTAAACGTATAGGATTATGATGTCATTATCCTATTTTTAAAATTATTTTCATCAATCGCGTCTCTTTATTTTCTGAATTGCTTTTAAAATTAGTTGTTTTTATATCAAAAACATTAAGCTTTGCATATTGTTTAAGATTTTCGTTTTAGATGATTTGGTTTTTTTACACTAAAATGTTTTAACAAAAATATTTATTAAAATCATTTAGTAGATACATTTTTTCGTGGTCATATATGTAAACTCCGTAGACCAATTTGATTACATTAAAATATTAAATTTTCATTATCCGATTTATGATATAATTTTATTTTGGGAATCAATTTTAAAAAATAACGCTATAACATATCATTTCCAGTACATTCTTTTGTTGTTATATTCGTTTTCTATCATAAAGATTGATGGAGATAACCACAATTCAAGCTACTATGTTTCACATATACCAGATGTTTTATTCTTCACATATACATTTGCTGATTTGCTAAGAAACTCATTTTCTTTATTGTTTACTTTTCAAATATGATGAATAGAGAATAGACTTCATCAGCTCCAAAGTAAAATTCAATAGGATGGTCTTCAAGAAATTACAGTTTACTAGAACTACGTCGACAATCATTTTCAGAACATAGCAATATCAATTGCAAATGATGAAAAAACTTCACGGATACATATAAACGATATATCTAAATATACGTTTCATATTTATTCATAAACTTATTCCATAGTCATATATTATATATTTGTTTCGTTAAACATAATTACAAATGCTTGTTGTTTATTCATATATACTATATAAAAAGCAGTATTGGTAGAGATTATAAACAATGATCGCGACGTTCGTTATTATTATATCTTTTGTATGTTTTATAATTGTTTTATACTATCATGTTAGTACTATTTAATTCCCGACAAATTTAAAATTTACTTTAATCATCCACGTATTTATATATGGGGTGTTAAGCAAGTTTTGTAATTAAAAGAAGGAAAACGATAACCACAAATAATATAACTTTGATTGTTAAAAATTGCAATATATTTTTTTTGGAAAATAAAAATACATAATATCCATATTTCCAGTTTTAAAATAAGCATGTTGCCATATTTTCAGGACCAAGTTACTGTAAAAAATTCAGGTTACCTTTTCAAAAATAAACACTAAGGGTCTGTAGTTATCTTATTCAAAAAGAAAAAAAATTAATTCATGATAGTCAGATTAATATATTCTATAAAGAAACATATTTTTACAATATGGATCAATTAGACAATTCTAGTTATTGATTAAAATAAAAAATTAACTATCAAATTTGAACCATCAATTTTGATAAAATTAAAAATCTGATCTTAATTTTTCTTGCTCAAAATTAGATTCAATTTTGATATTGATTTAAATCTAAATTATTAAAGAGAATTTCACATATGTTTTTCTTAAACCTCAAAATGTTGTATCACTAATGTGCAAATATTATATTTACCTTTTATAATATTTCAAAGTATCATATTTAATTAAATTATTAGTTCTATCATTTTAAAATATTCTATAAGGACTTTAAATTCCTTTTAAATAAAACTAATAAAGACAATCTTATTGTCACTAATTATAACAATAAAGATCGATAACTTGTACAAGAAATACTATTACATCTCTCTGTACATACGTCTCTTTGTACATGATACTACATTTTCGTCGTCACGTTTGTCCTCCTCTAAGCGTTTGGATCGACGCTTTTATAGTTGGTAGAGTGTTGATGCATTCTTAGCCATTTTTTAAATTCTTATTTCTTTTATGTTTTATATCTTTTTAATATTTTTTCTTAATGTTTAAAACCAACCCATTTTTTTAATTCTTATTTCTTTATGTTTTATATATTCAATAATGCTTATGTTTAAAACAATGCTGAAAAAAGAAAAAAAAAAAACTTCCAACCATCACCACACGATTGTGGAACTTGTTTGATATACATATCTGTTTATAACTACTTTTTGTATTAAATGTTAATATACGTTAATTGTATTTTTGGTCAGGTTTTGATAAAAAATATGAGTTTGGTTATTCTTTACGGGTTTGGTCTATCTGATTTAAATTTTTGAATAAAATGCATAAAAATATAATTAACTTTGTCTTAATTATCATTGTATACAATCAACTTTAAATTCTTAAAAATAATACAACCAACTTTCATAATTCACTCATTGTATGTAAATAATTTTTTCCTGTGTCTAGTATTTAGCTACCATTATATACAATGAACTTTTGTATAATTTTTATTGTATACAACAATTTGCATACAATGGGATAATTATTAAAGTTGATTGTATTATTTTTAAAAAAAATTAAGTTGATTGTATACAATGATAATTAAGACAAAGTTTATTGTATTTTTATGTAATTTTTGCAGATTTGATGTTTAATAAACTTAAAAAGATGAAAGTACACATCCAATTTGTTTATTCATTTTCTTTAAATTTTTAATTTTTTAAACGTTAAATAATATTTAATTTTTTAAATAAAACAATTAAAGTAGATGATATCATAGGTTTCTGAGTATTGACTTTTGATAAGAATGGGCTTCTTGGTTTGAACTTTGTAGATTTGAGTTTCTTGATGATGAAGATGATAGGTATATGGGTTTGATATTTGTTTCCAGGTTGAAGATTTTTGTTTCTATCAATTTTAATTCTATTCGATGAAGATGATGATAGGTGGGTGTGTTTGATGAACGCGATTGGAGCTCTCAATTGCAATAGATAACGCTAATGAACTTTACCTTGGTTCTGAAATCGTTGAGTGTCTTGATGATCTCGATTGGAGCTATTAATGATATGGTGATTTAGGGTTTAATGTTGGTGCTTGTGTTCTTGAAGATGAATGGATCGAGGTGTGGGGGTGGTTTAGGACGAAGGAGTTTGTTGTGGTGGTGGGTGTAGATGAATGGGGGTGGTGGTGATGGGGTTGAAGATGAAGATGAAGATGAAGGAGCTAGGTGGTGATGGTGGTTTAATTAATATTTAAACATCAATTAAAAGTTTAAAACCAATTAAAGCATTAATTAATGTTTTAGATTCAATAAACATGAAAGAAAATGTTGTAATGTTGTATAATTTAGTATAATCATTTTTTAAAACTCGTTATAATTTTATTTAATTTAGTATAAACGTTTTCTAAAACTTTAATTTCGGGTTCACATATGTTTGTATTTGACAATATTGTATAAATTAGTATAATCGTTTTCTAAAACTCGTGGTACAATCTTAACGGTGACGATCATCATGATGAAATATCACATATTTACTTTAACGAGTAATTCCCCGGTGACCATTTAATCATATGTTTATATTAAACGGGGATACCCGTTTTCCTGCAGTTTTCCCGGTTACGTGACGGGGTTCCCCATTTAAATTAATCCATGTGTTTTTTTAAGCGGGGACGGAGATGATTTTCTTAAACGGAGACCGGGACCCCGGGGGGAGGGGGAGACACCAATTCCCGCCCCGAACCCGCCTCGTTGCCATTCTTACAAGAGGGATAGACCAAATAAAAAACCGGACCTGGGAATTATATCTATAGCTCTTATCAAATCACATAAAAGAAAAAAAAAATGTAATTATCTTCATTAATTTATATTACAGTATTTCAAGTGGAAAAGAAAATAATTATTTTAGGGTATTTGGCATTTAACTTTATTTGAACCTTGACTTTGTCGATGCTCTTTTGCGACTCCTATGTTTATATAGATTTTTGCATGTTTTTTAATTTATGGTTGTACAAAGAAAAAGAAATAAAAAACTTAGTTGAACCTTCGTCGTATTTACAATTTGCTCTTATTGTTTGATTAATTTAAGAAATCTTTCGGTGTTTCGAATGATGTTTTTTGCTTATTTTATTTGAATTCGCATAACTTTTATTTGGCATATATATTGCACATTAATATTAATCATAAATAAAACCGAATGATAGTTAACCTATTTGAAAACTTATATTAACGTAACTAGATCTTTTGCAATCAATATGACGATTATGTTAAAGGATAATTCTTAAAGTTATACTTATATAATGGGGTCAAATATGGTTTAATAATAAAAGTTTTACTTGTTTTTCGATTTAACGATTAAAGTTTTTAAAAAATTTGTTTAACCATCAAGTTATATTTACTTGTTATTTTTACCCCGTTACCTGATATAACAGGTTAAATGTAACCAAACAACCCCAATCATATCCTTTAATTCTTTCCATACACTATACTGCTTTACACACTCTCTACCCTTTCCAAACACTCCTTCTTTCCCTTTGCGCACTCTCTCTGCTCTCCCTCCCTCCCTTTACCAACACAAACACTCTTTATTTCTCCAATAAAACAGATCTATGTTGCAAAGGATTTTGATTTGAAGGTTATTCGCATGTGAGTATGTGTGTGAAGATTTTAGTATGAAGATGAAGATGATTTCACGGCCACCGCCTGCCGCTACCGATGGGAAGTGTGGGAGGGTTGAAGATGAAGATGATTTCAGGGACACCGCCACCGTCTTCCTCACGGCCGCCACCACCACCATCTTCCTCCCATCCTTCGATTTTTGAGTGAGTGTCGATATGAAGATGATTTTGATGATGGAGGTGAGGGTTTTTAGGATAAGATCGAAGATGGAGCCGAGGGTTTTCGATTTGAAGATGATTTCGATGAAGATGATTGTGATTGTGATGATTTCGATGAACAGCGACCACCACCATAGCCTCCATCACCCAGGGGCGGACCCAGATTTTTTGATGATTGATAACGCAATATAATGACAAAAATAAAATTAGTAAAGATTGAGGGTGTTGCTCGGGTTTTTCCCGGGTTTTCAGTTAATCGGATCAGGTTAACTAAGTTTCGGTTACTGTTCTGGTATTCTAGAGCCAAAATCTAAAAGAGACAATTTATATGAAGGTATGCTATTAAACTTTTTTTAGGGTAAACTAAAGTATTTTAAAGGTATAAATCGAATATCGAACTATATTTTATTGTTTTTTTAATTCATTTTTATTATATGTTGGTGGCATAAAAAATTCACTGGTGGTATCGGCTCGAAAAAGTTAGAATTTTTTACACTGTCTGTAAAATTGACAGGTGGCCCGTACCACCGTCGGACCACACTTGGGTCCGCCCTGCCACCACCACCATAACCACCACGTACAACCATCAAAGCCGCCGCCACCGCCACCTTCACTTCTGTAAGCTCCATCTTCAAAGGTTTGATTCACTTTTTTATGAAATTTGTTAAATCGATTTATGTAGTTTGCTTAGATTTGCTAGTTTGTGTTGTAAGTGATGTATGTCTTCACTGATTGTATTGTAAACAATGTATGTATATGTGTGTTCTGTTCATCATCTGCCATATTCATCTTCATTATGTCTTAGATTTGTTTAACCATCTTCATCATTCTAGGTCTTCAAACATTCAACACGAATTTTAAGAAAAAAAATAAAAGAAATATTTTAATTAACATGTCAAACAGGTTAAAGGTAAACAAATGGGTATAAGTGAAAAACAAACAAAACATAAGGATTAAATTGATCATAAAACGAAACTTTATAGTAAAACTATTCAAAAAAATTTAGTGGTTATACCGAAAATTAAGTAACTTTGATTATTTAACCCTATATAATAGAAAATAAAGGTTTCCTATCAAAATTGGACACAATAAGTGTGGTCTCCGGTGTGAGTGGTTGATTACATCGTTAACCTTATATAGAGTTTGATGAAATCGCTGATCCATATTGTCAATCGGGATGAGATCAAATAAAAAGGAAATTAAAATAAAAAGTGTAAAAGTGATGATTATTTGATCATTTTTTGGTATATAAATCAACTGATAATTGTTAGTTCATCATCGTTATTGATTAAAACTAGTTATTTATCGATTTCTTTTTGATAAATCCAACATATTCATCACTTTTTGGATGAAAGCATTTTGTTCATCAACAAATTATTCCAAAATTTTGGTTTCAAAATCTACATTTGAAAATCTCTTTTGCTCTGTAAAAAGTGATGAATATGTTGGATTCATCAAAAATAAATTGACGAAAAACTAGTTTTAATCATAAAAAAGATTTTTTTATTGCCTCTTACACTCTTTACCATAAAATCATTTTTACTTGATTTCTACCCTTACCAATCACATTATTGTTGAGTATTTACTTATGTTTTTTCTTAGGGTTTCATACTCTGAGTTTTTTTTTTTTTACTTATTAACAACAATTATTAATTTTAATTTATAACCAATGAGTTTTTTCATTTATAAATATAATAATAAGGCTGATATAAGGAACACAGAAACTGAGAAATAGGTTCTTGTATTCTTTGTTGTTGTTTTTTTAAAGATAGTGAGTAAGTTTCAAATAACTACACATGTAATGCACTAATTGTCTTTTATTATCATCTAACTTTTTTATTTTAATATTTGTCTTGAAATAGAATTGAAAGATAAAAATAAATATTTGAGTAGGAAAATATAGAATACTAATAAAAATATATAATTAATGACGTAACGTTCGCGTATTTAAGCATTTCTATATGTAAGAAAGAAACGTTCGCGTGTGTATCCTTTGATAAAAGTAAATACCAGTTAATGATTGGTTTTATTACAATGAAGAGGAAACTCGCTAAATTCCAAAAAGTTCACCATGTTTTAAAATTACAACCAACCCCCCACCCCCACCCCCACCCCCACCCCCACTCCCACTCCCACTCCCACTCCCATTTCTATCTCACCCACGTTATCTCTTCCTCTCTTTTATTTCACTCACAAAAAAAAAAAAAAAAAAAAACCCTCCTTCTTCACCTTCACCTTCACCCGGCCCCCTATAAATATATAAACATCAAACCAAACCTCTGCTACTATTTCATCTCCAAAATTAAGGTTTCCTTCCATCAAAAACATTCACACATGGAAACCCAAACCAACTCCTCCGCCGCCTTCAAACTCCGCCCAATCCCCTCTCCGGTCACGCATTTGTCCTTCATGGCTTCCCAAATCTGGCTGAGAATCGCCGCCGCAGCCACCTCAGTCTCCGCCGCATGTCTCATGTTCAAAAGCCGTCAGTCCAAGATGCTCTTCGGAACCAATCTCGAAGCGCGTTACACATACTCTCCCGCCTTCAAGTACGCTCCATCATTTTTTTCCTCCAAATTAATTTATTAATTTGTTGCTTACGTACGTTACGATGATCGATGTTGATGAATGTTAATGTGAATTAATTAAATCTAATCTGTCGTCGCAGGTTTTTTACCATGATGAATGTCGTTGCTTGCGGCTTGTCTCTCTTGTCGTTGCTCCCGGTCTTCGCACTCGGCCGGAAGTTATCTAACTCCATCAACTATTTTTTCTTGTTCCTCCATGATCTGGTAACGCCCAGTACACTCCCACCATATATATCTTAATTAATTAGTTTCAAAGTATATTTTATTTAGTTTTATATACATATATATATAGCTTTATGCACAAATTTAATATCTATTTTTATTTTTTAGTAACTGTTATGGATTGAAAATATAGATTGCAAGCTAGTAAATTGCAAGTTGGGCATGCGTTGTGTACCGATATCATATAATATTAAAAATGGGATGAAATATATTTTAATTTTAGCATACATACAAATAATTACCTGCAACTTTTATAAAATGGGAACTTTTTTATTAGTAAATTAAATTTAAAAATCCAATATTCTAATTTATACCAGCTTTGATTAATTTGTAGAAAAAATTGTTTCTCATTGGTGAAGCTTACTCGATTGTTACCTAATCGTGTAATTGGTTTGAGTTTTGCTTAATTATATTGTTAGCATTTAGTTAAATTTATAAATTAATATTTAATAGTTATTTTTTAAAATTAAAAAGTTCTTGTTCTAATTTAATAAAAACCATAAATTTATTATGTTGTTGTTGATAGCAAAGTAATTGGCTGGCATCATTATGAAGTTAGTTAAATGTTAATTGCTTTACCCAACAAATGTACATTTATTGGTTCCCATTTTTAAATGACAACAATTAAATAACATACTAGAATAACTTCCTTATTACTATATTACGTTTCAATTATTTTTTGAAAGAGTTTAAAACATATTCTTAATTAATCGTTGATTATCGATGATTAACAAAGAGTTTAATTTGATCAAGATCGATTTGTGGGTGACGATCAATCGATAATGGTTAGCGCAGCTAGACAAATTAATTTAAAAAACTAATTAACACTACAAAAAAAGCCTTTTTGCGATGATAAATAACGTTACAAAAAGTCAAAATGTCGTCCCAAAAAGTCATTCGATGCGATATATCACCGCAAAAGGCTTTATTTCGTGTAGTGTAAACTAGCTCAACAAAATGGTCAGTCGAATTAAACTTCTCCATGAACATCCCCCATTTCTAAAGTCCAAGAGTTTGTGCCATTTGGGACTCACAATTTTCCTAACTAGACAAGACAACAACCAACATTTAATTATTGCTTTTTCAAAACCCCACTACCAAAATCTGTTGTTTATAACATCAATTTTCACCAATATATGGATTGTGTCCCATATATATCTATACATTTTCTGTTGGTTTATATCTTTCTTATTTATGATATATATATATATATAATTTGCTAGATATATACTGTTTTTTTAAATAGATCTTAGCGATATTGTTGGCGGCTGGATGTGGAGCCGCATCAGCAGTTGGTCAAGTCGGCAAATACGGGAATAGCAACGCGGGCTGGATGCCAATGTGCGACAATTTCGGGAAATTTTGTCATAAAGTTTCTACATCTTTGATCTTGGGTTACATAGTTTTATTTTGTTATTTGCTTCTTACCATCATCTCTGCAAACAAAGCGAGACAAATCCAGGTTTAAAAATGTTCTATAAATGGATGTCCGTACGTCATGTGAAATGATCGATCGATCGGTATGCATGTCCCTGGCAAGTTTGTACGTACGTGGAGTAGCTTGGGGTGTTAGCTAGCTAGGTTAATGAAGTGTTAATTAATTAGTAAATTTAATTAGGTGGTTTTAAATTAAAGTGTTTATTTGTTTTAATGACTGTCCATGTTTGTGTGCTTTTAAGTTATAATTAATGGCTCATAAATACAATATAATTGTAGCCCATTCATTCCTAAATATATCTAGAAGCGGTTTCTGTATGTAATTGAGGTGCATGCTTTATATATAAGCTGTAAAGTGTGACTGCTAGTTACCTTTGAATGGTTGATAATCAAGTGTCAGTTAATAAATACAAATTAAATCCATATTCTATAGTTATCACTCTTTACATCCATTAGCTATGCGCATTATTTCTTCTAGCTAGCATGCAATAAAATATGAAAATTGATACAGATTTCATAATTAAGTAACAAAATAAATATATGATGATAAAAAAAAGATACATACAAGACAATGCACTCGATCGATCGTGAAAAATAACATTCTACTTGTTAAATCACTGCGAAGTTAGATAAATTAAGTTAAACCTCCGACTTCATGAATTATATATTGGACTTGTGCAAATTAATCCGAAAATTAATTAATTAATTAAGGGCGAGTAGGACCAAATTAAAAGAGTACGTACGTAGGTGGTGGCCGGGTACTGATCGATCGACCGAGGCTAAAGTTGAAAACACAAATGTTAATCTATCAACTTAATTAAATCAACTCGATCATTTTTAATTCTTAAGATAAGATGCGATATGTGGTGGCCGGGTACCGATGACAATAAACATATAGGCAAAAGTTCAAACGAGAACTATTTTTCGTACGAGAACTGCGAGAACTAATCTTAGCCGTCTAATTCCCCCTCTTTCAATTGGATTGTCCACCCATGAATTCCTTACATTCACCTTGTCACACCAATCCCCCACGCTTTTCATCAATGAATGCCATTATCCAAAATGAACGGCCAAGATTGGTTCTCGCAGTTCTCGTACGAAAAACAGTTTTCGTTTGAACCCTCCCCCATATATCTATATATTGAAAAGTTAATTTAAGAACGGTTTTTATTACGAAAACCGCCACAACCAATTTTAATCGTCCAATTTTCCCTCCTTCAATTGGATTACCAATCCATGAATTTCTTACATGCACCTTGCCACACTCAAATCCCCCGGTCTTCATTCATAAATTCCACTTAGCAATTAATAATGATTCTCAAATGATTCCTCCTATATATATATATATATAGGAATGTTCAAATGATAACTGTTTTCGTATTAAAACTATGAGAACAAATACTGATCCTTGATTAAAATAAATATATGGCTAATAATTGATTAGCTCATTAATGACGAATGATTGACTTACTAATCGCTCATTAATGAGGGATATTTTGGACAAATCAAGCCTCACACATTAATGACGGTCCACCCGGACGCAATTCATGATTGAAAAAAAAATATAAATAACCAAGACACGTCTATTAATGATTCATTAATGTTGTTATAAACAGTTCTCGTATGAAAAACATGTTTCGTTTGAACTTTCTATATATATATATATATAATTTGAGAACCGATCCTATTGTGAGTACCTTGAGAACAATCTTAGCCGTCCATTTGGTAAGTGAAATTCATGGATGGAGAGCATGGGGAGATTGAGTGTGACAAGGTTCATGAGATTAATTCATGAGTGGGTGATAATATTGAAGAGGGGAAATTTGACGACTAAGATTGGTTTTCGTAGTACTCGCAATAAAAACGGTTTTCAAATGATTTTTTCAATATATAGGGTATGGTTGTAACACCCGCAACCCTGGGCTAGGAGATTAGCGGGTTGACGGTACGTGATTGGGTTGCTTTAATTGCTTATGTGTTTAGTTAGTGTTAAATGAAATTAATTTGAATATGAATTTGTATATATATTAATATGTTACTAGTGAAGTTAGAAAAGATAAGTTAAATATATGTATGTATGCATGTAGGAAATAAAAAGAACAGGATTTCATTTTTGTGACACCTCATGCTTGAATTTTTACAAAGATATGTGTACGTGTATTGTGTATAACCTGCTCATATTCCAAAAGTGAAAAGGTGTTTGTGTGTGTATTTTGAGAGCTAAACCATAGGTGAAGAAAGCTTCAAACTTGAAATCCTAGAATCAAGAGTTTGTGAGTTTTAATTCAAAAGAAAGGTAATATGGTGTTTATAACTTGATATAATACATGTTGATGTGTTTAAATATTGAAAAGCATGAATTTATGTGGTTACACCATTTTTAAGTTTGAAAGAAAGTTTGAAAATGGGTTTTGAATGATTTGATGTTATGAAGGAGTAAAAACATGTTTTTGATGATCTATATGCTTGGTAAATGCTAAATATGTGTTTTGGTGGAAGTATTATGAAGTTGGAATGAGTTTTGGAGGAGTTTGGCTGTAAATCCGACACATTGAGGAAGAAGAAGAATCTGAAAATAAGAACGTAGCGGCGCTATGCCCTTTGGTCACGGCGCGACATTCAAAAGAATCGGGATTTGGGGTTTCGGTTTTAAGAAATCCGATTGTTATATATAGACATTGGAAATCCGATTGATTAGTGAAATCCGACCATGAAATCCGAAGACCAACACAAATCCGCATGAAAATCCGATCCTAGTACAATCCGAAAGTGAAATCCGAATGTAGTTCCCGGTTTTGAAATCCGAAGCTTATCGCGGCGCGACAAGGTGTATGTCGCGGCGCGACATGCCCCAAATCCGATTATTTGATTATTCTTTTATTATTTTGATTGGTTTGAGTTAGTTTATTTGTTACATGATTTAATTGAGTTGTTTTGGTAGATTTGAGATATATATATATATATATATATATATATATATATATATATGAGAAGATATATTTATATATTCGCGACTGATTTGATTGTTGCTGTGTTTTCAGGCAATTCAAAGACTCAGTAAAATTAGATTTCTGAGCCCGTGTGGATTTTTGAGATGAGTGGGCGTTGATCGTGGATGGTAAAGATTTCGGTTAATGTTATTGGTATGATGCATGATTGTGATTGGATTGGATTGATTGAATTGTTGATTGTGATATTGATTGTTGATATCTGCTGCGTGAATATTTGGTCGATACGCACTCTTAGTATGATTTTGAGTTGCGTTGGGAAGTCAGCTATACGTAGAATTGGGTTGGGCTCGTTCACTAGTTGTTTGAACAATGTTAGCCTTACTGGTGCATATGTTGCATCAGAGGGGGAGTGCATTGTGCCAATTCAGTGGAGGGCTATCGGTAAACCTTTGCTTTGGCCAACATTGGTTGTAGGTTCTGCGCCGAACCGCCGGTCTTCTCGGGATACGTGATTACATGCTTTGATATTGATCGTGAATGTTTGCTTTTGGTGTTTAGCCTCTACTCACTTAGCTTTGTGCTAATTCCCCTCAGTTGTTGCTTTTACAGGTTCGTGTTTGTGAGTTTGGCAGAAGGAAAGAGATGACCTGACTCTGATATTATTTTTTGAATGAAACGAGCAAGTAGCTTTTGTAACACAACAGTGATACTTGTTTTTGTGAATAATGTTTGTACAGTTGTTACTATTGATTTGTATGTAAATGGTTTGTTTGTTTAAAAAGCTTCCGCAGCGTAATTTTAAAAAAATGGCTCGAGTTTTCCGGTGTTACAATGGTTATATGTAGAACCAACTTTAAACATAGAATCCACATTAAGCCGACACATGTCATGAGTTATAAGAATAAAAAAGAAAAAAAACTGTTCATCTCTTCCCATGTCACTCATAAAAAAACTCATTTAGCATTCAAATCTTTATATCTTCAACTTGTTTATGTTTTTAAAAAACTTTTTTACCATATTATTTAGTTTTTAATTCTCTTTAATCCGAGTCTAGTCTTGATATATTTCGGATGATTTTTTTTCGAAAATGCATGTTCATATATTTGCATTTTCGATCATGTATCTACATGTACATATTTGCAAGTTGATGAGGAGGATGAAGTTGAGATTAACAACCAACAATTCAACGCTAACCTTCAAGAAGTCCAAAACGAAGAAACGCATAATAACCGCCGGGCAGTTTAATCGAACACATTTCAAGGTTTTCACGGAACTACAATGAAAACAATTAGCTTTTTTTATTTGAAATTAGTTACTTTTTATTATTAATATGTAATATGTAATGTTAAAATATTAGTTTAATTTTATAATTCATATTAATGTTTTATATTATTTCGTGTAAATGATTTAAATTAGTAATAACTATAAGAAAAAATACAATAGGTGAAATGAAAAGGAAAAAAAATAATATGACGCTGATGTAACAAGAAGAATGAGAGTGATAAATGTTCATATCTAAACAAAAGGTTGTGAGTTCATAACCTAAGAGCCAACTAGCGTATGAGTATTTTTTTAATCAAGTTAGAAAATTAAGATATTTTTTAATAATGGTGTTCCAGATACTGTTTTGGACCTAAATAAAGGTCGATTTGTTAAAGTTTAATTCAATTCTGCCCGAAGTAATTGAAAAAAAAAACTATTATGTATTTTTATTATTTGTTTTTACTTTATCTTTTTACTAATCACAAAAAAACATACGAAATTTACTAATCACAAAAAAACATACGAAATTTACTAATTCTCTTTTTCGTATAATTAAGCGATTATTAATGAGCATTTGGTCAAGACTGAGACAACTAGCTAGCTAAATGTAAATTAATTAATGTAGAACCCGATCACAGATGGATGAAAGAACATAAACCAGGAAGTTGATGTTAATTTTGAAATGTTGACAATTTAGCCTCTATATTATAAGGCGTCTTCCACATTTTCGTCCATAATATTTAAGGACTTTATGAAAGTACACCTCTTTTACAAATTTGTTACATTTTGGTCGAGCAAATTACTGAACTTGAGTTTGCAACTATTGTTGAATAGCCAGAGTGACAGACAGTCTGTATGCTGGATCACAACATCCCAACAATTTTCTAAAAAATAAATAGTAGCTCTTATGTTATATAGATTTAGAAAAACAATCTAAAGCGTTGTTTAGCAAAATGTTGACGTGTTTGAGGCTTTAAGATTTTAGAGTACATAAGCGTAGTAATGATCGTCATAATTAACTATCGAAAAGTGGTATATACTTCAACTATTTCTGTTAGATTCGGGAGGAAGAAAGTATGTAAACCTGAACTGCTTAAAAGATCATGTACACACTATTCAAATATGATATTTCGACCATATACCTGAGTTACACGAAGTCCAGATTATGGGGATAATCCTTCAAATTAAGAACAACTTGTATCAGAACACTGATATGAGACCATGACTTAGGTGTTTATATAGAATTCGAAATATTCTGATTACTAGATAAGATCAATCGGTTCAAATACTAATTATATCCCATAATTAAGGGATGGCGGTTTATTGTAATTATATCCATAAAAATATTTCAAAAATAATTATGATAATTATCCATTAAATATTTTAGAAAGCAATTTCGATAACGTTTTCTTTTATTAGATAAAATTTTCGAGCACCAGGGGATAATCCTTAAAGACCCCCACTAGGGCCCCAACCCCTTGGACCCTGCCATTGGGTTGATCCGAGATCAAACTCGTTTTATACAAGTGTGCATTTCATACCTCCTAACTTGTTTAAATTAAATCAAGATATGAACTTCTGTAAATTCCATTACACTAGAATGACTCGGTGACACTAAAATCACCAACAATTTCTTCCTACTTACTACAACATGACATGTGTTATCGATTAATTCTCATTCCCCACCTCCTCCATTATTTTGACACTTTTTTTGATCTTGTGAGAATGAGGAAATAGTAATTGGATATATCATCTCTCTTAACTATCACATCAGCATTACTAACATATGACTAGTACACTATAGTAATGATTCACATCGTTATCATTACCGAACTCACACAAAATAAAAGTTTTACATGATATAATTGGTTGAAAAAAATAAAGAAAAATGATCGTCATTAGCGTCATCCTTACAACTAACAACACAGGATGATGAGCCATGACTAACATGGTGGAGTAGAGCAAGAGCTTAACAAGCATGGTGACAAGCTCATCATCACACTATATTGTCGGTTCTTAGCTTAATGGTTCTTATACTACACGTTTAAATTTAGATGGCCTCTTTCTATGTGTCCGTACTACCATTAAACCCGTGTAATGTGGCGACGGCGAATAGTTTCTATTTTGTAACATATCGTTTTAAAAAATGCAATGATATGTAATTCACACGATTCAATGTCACGGGATGAGTCTTAGTAAGATCGAGAATTGAGAGTCAAGGTCGAAGAGCTTTGATGCCATACTTTAAGAAAGGGAAAGTTTTGAGCTTTTAGGGCCCTTACACCGGACTAGAGCAGGACCGCCAAAGATGTTTGCAGCATGCTTGGTTCAAGGCGTATATATCATAGAGCAGGACCGCCAGGAAAACCACCAATCATCAGAAGCTCTTTCTCCTCCATTGTGGAAGTTCTTCCAGTTTGACTTATACAGTGAACTCATAGACGACATTGATTCATGTGTCTTTGGTGCTATCTACAAATCCAAACACCCACCTTCCAAAGAAACCCCATCTTATGTCATTGCTTTTAGGGGCACCTTAACCAAAGGCAATGCATTCTCTCGAGACTAACACTAGACATCCACATTATAAGAAAATGGTCTGCATCAAACATCAAGATTCGAGATCGCCATGGAAACTATCAAAAATTTGGTTGGAAGTCAAATGTCAAAGTCAAACATTTGGTTAACGGGCCATTCGTTAGGATCAGCCATGGCATTACTTGCAGGAAAAAGAACGGCAAAAACCAGGATCTTTCTTGATTCTTATCTTTTTAATCCCCCTTTTGTTCTGCCCCACTTGAAAACATTATAATCCGAATGTCAAATACGGGATCCGGATTGCCAGCAGTTTTCTCACAGCAGGACTTGCTGTTGCTGCAAAGATCAAGAATGCAAAGGAGCAAGGAAATATGCCTAATGATTCGTTTATTGTATTGACTGGGTCCGGTGTTTGTATGTGAACCCGATGGATCATATATGTTTAGAATTGGATATTTTGAGCACCGGAAAAGATGGAGGAGATATACAGAAGCTGGTGTGGGATGGAACGGTTAGCAACTCAACATTCTATTTCGGGTGTTTTCTTGAATGCAATTGAGAAAGAATCTCATGAACCACTACATCTTCTTCCTTCAGTCAATTTAACGATTAAGGTGACTCCTGCCGTTGATTTTAAGGATGCTCATGGCATTCATCAATGGTGTAGATGTGATCAGCACTTGGAGACTAGAGTCTACAGTTGAATGTCGTCTAAAAACTTATGTTGACCTTTTCGTTTTGTTTTGTGAGGTCAAACATTTTAATTAGAAATATGATTAGTTGTGGTGAGAGATTTTTTATTCTTGACCACCAGATTGATCGAACTTGTTTTTGTTTTTTTTAATATTGTTACTAGTAAAACTGTAACAATATTTTTATTTATGAATTAAGAAAAGAAAAAGATAATAAGATATTGAGAATTGTGTAAATATTTCTATTTATAAAATAAGTAAAGAGAAAGATAATAAGATATTGAGAATTGTGTTTATATAGATAAATAATTATGTTGGTATAGGAAAGCATGTGTTTATGGAAGAGTATATTTTAAATAAATAAAATATTAAAATAAATTATAAGAGAGTGAAATAGTTAAAGATTGAACGAATAAGATTAATTTAGATCGAATGAAAAATGAATATGTTGAAATTTAAAAACTAGTAAAGTGAAAAGGAGATATAAGGTTAAATAGTTTCTATAGTAGTATAGAAATGTGAGACAACTTCAAAACCCGACATTGTTTATAAAGATTAAAGACCACTTCCAACCTCTTTTATGCTCAAAAAAACAATTGAGGTTGAGATTAAATGACAACTTAATTGGTAAAAAGGTAACAGCGACAAATCAAGATTGATGAAGTAGGTGAAATTAGAAATTTAAAAAATAATCAAGAACATGGTTGAGTCGCAATCTTTTATAAAATATCACGTTTTTTTAAAAAACAAAAGGTATGAATGGAGATGGTAATGAAACGAGTATGAGCCGGTGTTGGTATATATAGTCACATACATGCACAATTATAAAACCTTATCTTAAACCCGATCCCATTGATCTCCGTCGTATACTCGATTACTTATCAACCATGCATTCGATTCACGGGTATCGGATATGTCCATTGACGATCTTAGATAATTAAAATTTACCCATTAAGGTATCCCTTTACAGCTTTACGAGCCCAATCACATCCCAAAAATTAACTTGAAATTTTTAATAAATCTACTTGGATATGATCCTAATTATAAGTTTAGGAAGCTCCGAACATAATAAATAAATATCACAGACGCATAATCATCGCCATAATTGTATGTGTATAACCAATCGTGTGAGAAATCAATTTTTTTTTTTTTTTTGGGGGGAAAGGCGAGCAAGAATCTTTAATAACCAGCTGGAAATACAAAGATGGATCTGTAGCTCTTTAAAATATCCAAAAGAAACATTAAAAAGTGTACCTCCGATTATCATTCAATTATATATATAGTTGAATCTTTTAATAGGGTTATTCTTATCGGGTCAATCTTGTAGTATAATTCATATCTAAAAAAAATACTAAGACCATTCGTATGGCATACTGTTCGGATTTTCTGAACCCAAATGACACATCAGCGTTAAATCACATTCTTATTTCCTATCCAAAAGTTAATATAGCTTAGTTCAATATAAAGAAAGCCGGATATATTTTAGGATATAATTCATTCATATTTATCCTTGTATATCGTCTCCTGTTTTCTAGTATTTGAGTTTTAGTAGGATCCTTTTGAAGACTAGTATTTAATTCCCTCTTGTATCTTCAAAAAATATATGAATGAAAAACGATACCATCATGGAATCAGAGCACGTTCTACAACGCAAAGAGAGTGCTCCGAGAGCTTACTAACTCAAAGAATCCCTAACACAAACACGACAAGATGGTGCATCAGTTTCTGCTTACTACGTGAAACTATGTGCGCTGTGGGATGAAATCCAATCTGTTTTGTACATGTATCGTTGGAAGAAAGTTAACGGAGATGAAAGACAAAGTGAGACTCTATGAGTTCTTGATGGGGCTGGACGATAGCTTCTCAACTATCAAGACTCAAATTCTAAAGATAAAACTGACCCCGTCTCTAGGCGTGGCTTACCACCTAGTTGCGGAGGACGAGCACCATAGGAACATCTCTTCGACAAAAAGACCAACTAATGAGGCAGTAGCTTTCCACACACAAACTTCTAATCGACAGGAAAATAATTATAGGCTGTCGCAAAGGGAAGTGAAAAGGGTGGCAACGAAGAACCTGAGCATTGCACTTTTTGTGGAAAAGATGGTCATAACCGACACGGTTGCTTCAAAAGTCAAAACGAGAAAAAAGAAAGCCTAAGGCAGCTTGCGTTGAAGCGGAAACAAGTCTAATACCAGGTTTGACAGCCGAGCAATATTTGAATCTGGAGAAGCATTTTTCGAATAAGGAAAAAGCATCTTCAACGTCAGACTCGCCATCCATAAATATGGCCGGTAAGATGAGTTCAAATAACGAACGAATTATAGATACATATGCCACTAAACACATGGTCGGTGATAGTAATCTATTTCAAGATAAAGAAAAGTACAAACGGGCGACGCCGGTCACCATACCGAATGGAGACTCAATTCAAGCTCAGGTGACCGGGACTTGTGTATTGCCTAACGGAATAAAGCTAAAAAGAGTTTTACACATTCCAGATTTTAAATACAATCTTCTATCTTATAGCCAACTAATGAAAGAGCTTAATTGTACCGTAACCTTTTTTCCTACTTTCTGTATAATGCAGGGTTTACAATCGAGGAACCTGATTGGAATGGGTAAATGCGAAGGTGGTCTCTACCGTTTGGTTCTGGTAAAAGAAAGGAATATTTTTTGAAAGGAAAAGTTTGCGACTCTTGTATGAAGGCTAAACATACTAGATTACCTTTTCCCTATAGTTCATATGAAATCATCTAATTGTTTTAATACATTGTGATATATGGGGAGGTTATTGTGTTGACAGGAGCAATTTTTTTTTGACAATTGTTGATGATTTTAGTAGGGTAGTATAGGTGTATTTAATTAAATACAAATCAGAGGCAAGTAATTATTTAATTGCCTTTGGTCAAAACACGATTTGGGAAAGACATAAAGAAGATAAGAAGTGAAACCGGGGGGGGGGGGGGGGGGGGGGGGGGGTGGGGGTTGTTTCTAACTCCAAGATTGATTTTTATACTAAACATTGAGATAGCCCGAGCTTTGAGATTAGAAGCCAACCTCCCGGTAAAATTTTGGGGTGAATGTGTTTTAATGGCAACATACATCACCAATAGATTGCCAGGCAATTGCGAATAAAACTCCCTATGAAATACTCTTCAAAGAAAAGCCAAACTATGATCACATGAGAGTATTTAGGTGTTTGACATATGCTAGAAATACTGATACGAATGGGTAGGGGTGTGTTCGGTTCTGGAACCGGACCGAAATAACCGATAACCGAAATTGGTAAAAGCTAGAACCGAAAACCGAACCGATATAAGGGAACCGGTTCCGGTTATTAACCGGTTATTTCGGGTATAGAACCGGATAAGACCGAAAATTTACTTTGGAACCGGTTTCAAGAGCGTGAACCGAAATAACCGATAACCGGTAAATATTTTTGTTATTAAAAGCAAATATGATATATTTTTATTAGTTATTTTTTACCTATAAAGATTAACTAATAACCAAAAAACTAAACGGTTTAAATTTAACACTAAAAATACTTGAAATCGTATGTGAACATGCATGCATCGTCGACACTAACATATGACCAATAAATAATAGTTCGTTGACTTCGTTTTTACAAATAATAACCATTAGCCATATCGCTAATGATAATAGTTCAGTAACTAACAATATCACCAAAAATAATAGTTCATAAATAACTATATGACATACAAAATTTCATACAAACCGGTTCCGGTTCTAAGACCGAATTACCCGATAACCGGTGGAACCGGAACCGAAAACCGAAAATAAGGTTTTACGAGAACCGATAACCGGACCGAAAACTCTAATCCGGTTCCAACCGGTTTCGGCTCGGTTCGGTTCCGGTTCCAGTTCGGTTTTTCGGTCAAAAAGTTCATCCCTACGAATGGGGACAAGTTCGAGGTGAGGGGGAGACCAGGTGTTTTCATCGGATACCCACAAGGACAAAAGGGCTATCGATTTGCATTAACGAGAATAAAATTTTTGTTTCCAAGGATGTGAAATTTGTGGAGCATGTCATCCGGTTCAAGGTCGCTAAAAAATGCTCCGCCAAATGGCCGAGGAAGAGGATTGTGAGCCTTTTGAAGAACCAAAAGTTTTTGGTGAACTTCATCATTATCAAGAAGTCGAATTTGATAACCCTTCTCCTTCGCTTGAAACCGCAAAACAAGACATGAGGGAAAACAAATTACCAAGTAGCACTGAAGCAATTCTTGAAGAAGATAGTGGTACGGAAATGGAATAGCCAAGCGACATGCCTAAAAGAAACCGGTCACAACCCAAATGATTTCAAGATTTTGTTGCGAAGCTACCTCCTTTGATAAACCACACACAGCCCGCATCCGATCAAGGCTCCTCAACGGTACACCCTATTTCTCACTTTGTTTCTTATGAAAGTAAACTGTTTCACACAAAGCTTTCTTGTTGGCCATAGGTTCACACGATGAGCTAAAATATTTCCACTAGACTATATCTGATCCTAAATGGAGAGATGCAATGCAAAAGGAAATAAAGGCACTAGAAGAGAATGGAACTTGGACATTAGAATCACTACCATATGGCAAAAAATCGACCTAGATCTGAAATGGGTGTACAAGATCAAATATAAGCCTTATGGAGAAATTAATACAAGGCTCGCTTGGTGGCGAAAGGTTTTACTTAGATGGAAGGGGTTGATTTCCATGACACCTTTGTCCCGGTAGCAAAACTAGTCACTGTACAAAGCGTGCTTTCCGTCGCGACCAAGAAGGAATGGATTACACATCAACTTGATGTAAACAACGCATTCCTACATGGTGATCTCGAGGAGGAAGTTTACATGAGAATTCCTCTTTCAAGGAAAGATGATACAAGAGTTTGCCAATTAAGAAGTCTCTTTATGGTCTTCGTCAAGCATCTAGGAATTTCTATCAAAAGTACTCAGGCATTACTAGGACAAGGTTTTAAGCAATCAAATGCAGGCCACTCTCCTTTTGTTTAAAGGAGAGATGGTATATATGTTGCAACCTTAATATATGTGGATCTTAATATATGTGGATGATGTCATCATAGTTGGCAATAATGCATCAAAAATTCAAGCAACAAGAACCTATCTTGATGAAAAGTTTAGCATCAAAGACCTTGGCCCGTTAAAATATTTCTTAGGTATCAAGGTGGCGCGGAGTATGGATGGACTTGTTCTTAGTCAACGGAAGTACACCTTGGATATTTTGACGGACAGTGGACTTCAAGGGTGCAGGCGCAATGTGTTTCCAATGGAACAACATCTTCAGCTTGATCAATGTATAGTCCCAGCGTGATGCCAACCGATATAGACGTCTTATTGGAAGGTTACTTTATTTACAAGTTACAAGACCAGACATCGCTTATGCTTTCAACATGCTATGCCAATTTGTCTCGAATCCATGACAAAAGCACATGGATGCAGTAATAAGAGTCTAGCGATATCTCAAGTCCTCCACCGGCCAAGGAAACTTCTTTCCAAAAGGTGGAGATCTAGACTTGGTTACCTATTGTGATGCGGATCGGCTCGGTTGTGCATATACAAGGTGTTCTCGGACCGGATATTTGGTTCTTTTGGGTGATGCTCCAATATCCTTGAAGACTAAAAAATAGTCGGTCTTTTCACGATCATCAGCTGAAGGAGAGTATAGAGCCATGACGACCACGGTTAGTGAATTACTTTGGATACGGTGGCTTGTCAAGGACCTCGAAGCAGCTCCTTCTAGACCTACACCACTTTATTGTGACAACCAAGATGCTCGTCAAATAGCAAACAACCCAGTGTTTCATGAACGCACAAAGCACGTGGAAATGGATTATTACTTTGTTTGAGAACGAGTAGAGTCACAAGAGATCCAACCATGAAAAATAGATATTGTTGCTCGGATTTCTGATATATTTACAAAGGCCTTGGGCATGGAACGTTTTCATTATCATCTTGGAAAGTTGGGCACTCATGATCTTCATGCTCCAACTTGAAGGGAAGTAAAGAAAACCAGATTTATTTTAGGATATAATTCATTCATATTTGACGTAGTATATAGTCTCCTACTTTCTAGTATTTGAGTTTTAGTAGGATCCTTTCGAAGACTAGCATTTAATTCCCGTTTGCATCTTCAATAAATATATGAATGAAAACCAATACTTTCACAATATTATCCTATTTTTTATTTTATTTTTAAATATATATACAAGAGAGAGGAGAGAAGAAGAGAGAGATAGAGAGAGAGAGAGGAGAGATGCGCTAACGATTGGGTTGGTGAACCAAAAAATCTTATCCGAAGTGGGTAACCCGACGAGGCATATGGGTGTTCCCCCTCGACCCAAACACTAACCCGAATGCTTCCAGAAAGCTTGTACGCATAGCCTATCTTTACTATATCACCCTCAGAATTCCAACAGTTAGCTAAATATATGCTTCAAAATTTTAATATCCAAATTCACAGACTTAAAACATCACCGAAACTCAACAGATGAATTGATCATCAAATACAAGCAAGCGAAGACACTTTAACAATCAGAACCCTCTTTGCCTAAACTCACTTCAAATCTCAGGCCACTTGAACACATATTTGCCCCAAAAGACTGACCTTACATTTCTAGTTTCCGTATCAGTCTCAGAATAAAAGCTTACGGTAGATGTGATTGTACAACTCATTACTGCATGCAAGTACCATCCAATTCAAGTGGGTCATGATTTGTTTGGAGGAAACCACAAAGAAAGAAAGGGAGGTGGACATGTATAGAACAAAAGCACATGGCCTTTTAGCTGACAACCCTTGCAGCTAAGGAGGATGTTATACATCTGGTAAATTGACACTTTGATAAACAAAATTGCGTCAATTATTCATATTCCAATATATATATATACATAGAGAGAGAGAATTTAGATAATTGAATTTCGTCTTGGACCCACCAAATTTGCACATGGCCTACCTCTTACCAACCTTTATAGGGATATATTCATACTGCTTTAAAAACTTTATATTATGATTGGAGTTCAAGAAAAAAAACTTCTAAACACCATATGTAAGCAATATAGGTCAACTCTATAGGGAAACCTCCTGACACTTTCACTAAAGTAACTAACTTTTAAATCATTATTTTAAAAGTTAGCTACTTTAAACAATACATATATTTCAGCTCTCAGTTATGACCAACAATCCCCATATTAGCTATTTAGCTTTACTGTCAGCACAGAAGATATTGTCACAAAAAATATTCTAGCATGGGTAGTGTGTATTATACATTTAGCTGCCAATACCAAAATTATTTTAAAGCAATAATTCCAGCAAATGAATAAGATAGTTAGGGAACTTGCTGGCACACAAGTAACTTTTAAGTATACATGAAGTTATATAAATGTTATATACAATTATAGAAAGTGGTTAATTAAAATTTCAGTTATCCGGATGCAAGTTGATCATAAAAAGATGTAATCACATAATCGTCATTAATAGGAGTTGTTGAAACTCGTACAGGACAATTAAGACACGGAGGTGATAGTGATACTACCCACAGATAGAAAAATTAAGAAAGAAGTTTAGCAAGTACAGAAGATGAAGAAATCACAGAGAAAATCACTTATATTACTATATATTTATTGAATTATTGAGTTCGGTTGGAAAGATTACAACTTTAATCCAAGTTAGGTCACCAAACACAGGTTTAGGATTATCTAAAGACAGATATCTCAGTGGACTCTAGGCTAATAAGAAGGAATTGACTTTTAACTACAAAGAAAACTATGAACACTGAAAACAACAAAAATAAAAAAGATACACAAGTAGTGTAATTTAGAATGGTTACATACAGATTGTTGAGAAGGATTATCATCTTTACCGCCTTGTGAAGACGCCCCATAGCTTCCCACGACCGATGCTCTCCTGTAACTTCTTTGCACCTTCAACCTCCATTTCTACAAGCTTTTGTAGATACAACAAAGCACCTGAATTGATCATTTGTTTGCAGCATTTCTTCGAATGGGTTAAGGACGTTAATATTGAAACAGGGTATTTTTTATCAAGATTTGGTATGGAAGGATCTAAAAGTTGAACTGCACTCACTATCCCTCTTTGTTCCTTCTTGTAAATTCTTCTGTTTCCTGAATAAATCAAGATTGTTGATATTGCCTTTGAAGCTGCTTCTTTCTCTTCTATTGATTTGCCTTCCAACATTGCTATTAATGGTGGAATGCACCCGTATTCGCCCAGTTCTTTTCTGGCTTTCATGTTACATCCCAGCCGGTGAATTGCTTTTGCAGATTGTATTCTTACCCCTAATACTCCACAGCTTAATACATTGATAATCCTCTGTAGAAAATTACCGGAAATAATGGATTCCACCAGGCGCTCGTCGGAAGCTAAGTTTTTCAAGAATTCAACTGCTACCTCTAAACTTCGAACATCAGGGGCCGAATCCCAGAAGGATTTCAAACTATCCATTGCCCCTTTTCGAACGATTAACAGTTTAAGATTATCATCTTCCCTAACCAGATTACTCAAACAGGATATTGAATACTCCTGCGCCAAAACAGTTCCTGAACTAGCGAGTGCTAAAAGTACTGAAATTGCATCTTCTTCCATGAAATTCTCTCTGGTATCAACAAAAGTAGATAAATTCCGGAGTACGCCGGCGGCGATTGCCTGTGAGCTCGGAGTTCCGGCCTCGCATATCTCCAACAATGATGAGATTCCACCTCTTGACCCGATGGCCCTAGCGTTTTCTTTGGTGTGTGATAAAGCATGAAGAGCAATACACGCTTTTTCTTTAGCGAATCCGCTGCCTGATTCGAGAATTCGGAGGAGATGAAGAAGCAACAAAAGACCTTCTGCGACTAAAACGTGTTTGCTCGAATCCACCGTAGAAACCCTAGCAATGGCAGTCACAGTTTTCTCTTTAATTTCCAATGCGGTGCTGGAATCCAGAAGTCGCACGAGCACCGGAACAACTCCCTGAGCCACGGCGATCAACACGTTCTTATCGTCTTCTTGAAGCAACCCCAGTAGCGAGTCAAGCGCCGAGTTTCTCGACTCGGACGAACCGATCTGCAACCGAGTAATCAAACTCCTACACTCCACTCGTATCGATTCCCGCTTTGAATTAACCGTGGCGGAGCTGGTGGAAGTGGAAACAACAACGCCGTCGTGGAGAACACCGCTTTTTAACAACACCTCGATGTCGTTGATGTGGCTTTCGATTTTCGCGGAGATCGAATCGACGTCATTTTGTGTCTTGAGCTTCCCGCCGGGCAGCTGGTCGGCGTTCTGACAGACGAGTGATAAGGGAAGTGCTTGGGAGAGTGTTTGTGAGAGGGAGCGGAGGATGTCGAGGGAGAGGGAATTGGGGGGAAAGTCGGAGAATTCGGAAAGTATGGATTTGAGATTGGAAAGCTTAGCTCCGATGAGAGACCATTTGCCTTTGAAGGCGAGCGTGTAAGGGATAGAGGTGAGTAGAGATTGAAGGAGTTGGATGTTAGAAGCTTCGACTACGTCGGCTTCATTTTCCGACAGCTTCATGGCCGCCGGGGGGTGCAAATAAGAAGATGAAAGGAGGGAGGGAGGGAGGAAAGAGGGTGGTATGAATTGAATGCCAAATGAATCTTGGTGTTAATAATGGCAAATTGGCAATGATGAAATGAACGACCCAAGCGCCACCCAAATTCACTCGTTGGATTAAACGCAAGTTAAAACTGTTTAAACCATTCTTCTAAAAAGCTCGCCACTCATAGTCTGGTCAAAGTTTCAGTCTTGACTATATTCATATAAAATTTAGACGCAACACAAACGTACCTTAAAATTTAGCCTGACGATTTTTCTTGTTATAAGTTGTGTTAAGGATATTTAGCATTATCAGATTGGATATATAATTATTAAGTTATAATTGTAAAGTTAGTAACTTGTATACCCAAAACAAAGAATATTAATAATAAATTATGATATAAGTTTATAATCATGCGTTTTTTATTTTTATTAGCATAATGTATATGTATATTTATAATTTATATATAAAATTGTTTTCTTAAGTCACGTCTTATAGAATATCATGGTCTCGTCATGGTTTCTAATTCTTGATAATGTCATCACACCACGTCTTATATTATTAAAAACCTTGGGTAAAACACATTATTGTCCCTTAAGAAACGCTGATGCAATCCTGTACCAAATGATTAATAGCCTAGAGTTATTAGGTATTAAAATTGTGTTTCTTATAGTTGTGTGTTTTAGTTGAGCAGTGAACAAAAATGAATATTTAAGTTCGGGATTAAACTATCGATTTATTAATATCATTTCTTTTTTATCACGCAAATATTATATCTTCTCTCTTTCTTAAAAATTTAGTTTTACATTTTCTTAATCTTTTCCCTGCTTCTTTTTTATTTTATTTTTTTACTTAAGTTAGAGAGAGAAAGAAAGAGAGGAAGAGAGAATAGAGAAAGAAAAAAAGAGACAGAAGGGTTAGTGTTAGATATCTAACCTGAGGAAGCCTGAGGGTTAGAAGGGTTAGTTTTGGTGTTCTCCTATTCTTCTTGCCAGATATCTAACCCAACCCAATCAAAAATACGTATTTGCCGGTATATATGATCGTAAAAAATGTGTATATAACCGTTTAAACATATATATATATATATATATCTACCTTCTATATAAAAAGAACACTAGCCTTAAAAATTCAACACTTGTTTACTAAATAAGTTAATACTATTCATCATACTTTGCTTCACCCACTTTCATTCTTGGTCTTCACACATAATATGTGAGATGAGACCATACTTGCTTCACCGGTTTCCATTTTCACATGCCATTAGTGAGAAATCACTATTTCTCTTTGCTTTCTACATCTTGCTGCGTTTTCCATCAAAAAATTTAGGTAAATTCTTATTTTATTTTCATAAAACTTCTTGCTACAGACATTGTTTCATAATTGGTTGGCGACCCGTGATGATTTCTTTTGTTCAATCGTTTTTGCAACACCAATTATGGAAACCCACACCATCATTCTCAAGGTCTACAACAGCTAAGTTACAACATTCAAATTTCATATGAAGAACTGGTTTTTGCTCGTACGGTTAGGTAAATATATAAAATACCAAATTACCCCTATTAATTAGTCATTAATGGCGTTAAAAACAATTTTCACAGTTCTCGTACGAAAAACAGTTCTCGTTTGAGCTTTTGCCTATATATTTATAGTGGAAAGTTAATTTGAGAACCATTTTTATTGCGAGAACTGCAAGAAACAATCTTAGTTGTCCAATTCCCCCTCCTTCAATTGGATTGCCCACCCATGAATTCCTTACATGCATATTGCCACACACAATCCCTCCACGCTCTTCATACATGAATTTCACTTACCAATTAAACGGTTAAGATTGATTCTCGCGGTTCTCACACTAATAATGGTTCTCCAATGCACCTTGTATGAGATATTTTTGTTATTGATTTTTTTTATTATCAATTATCCATATTTGTTTTTCGGATAAAAATACATCTATATCTATATAAATAAGTTTTTGCTTTTTACAGCGATGACGCCTTCTTCACAAGAAAAATCGGTGAACTCGTGACTTCTACGGCCTGTTCTCGAGTTTTTCAGGGAAGGAAAGGGAGTGGAAGGGAAGGGGAGGAAAGGGATGGGAAGGAAAGGGAAGGCTTAAAAAACTCCCCCTCTCAATCATCCCAAAAGTGGGAGGATGGTTTTAAAGAGTAAAAATGGTAAAATTGCCCCTCCTTCCCCCTCCCTTCCCCTCCCATTCTCTCTTTAAAAAAACTTAAGAACACACATCTTTAATGGTTTTCTTCCCTTCCTTTCAAATATTAACTCGAGAAAAGGCCACTAAAGTAGAATATGAATATGAAGGGTTTCTTTGTACCCCTTTCCAAATAGTTGTCCAACAAAAACATGTAAAACAATAAAGCTTAAAGATTTGTATTGTAATTCATAGATAGTAGATGTTATAATTAAAAAAGTTACATTTGCAGCTTTAAGCTGGATCCTTTTAAAGGTCAAATTGTATCTCTTTTTTCAACAACTATAACTAAACCTAATTCTTTTTAAACAAAGCATGAGAGAGAGGTAGGATATAAATAGTTTTAACTCTAACTAAAAAGAAAGAAATTTTTTCCTATGTATTTTTTATAGATTGCATGATTGGCGCCTGTTGTATTGTGATTGTGACCCAAGGCCGGCCGTGACTAATACGATAGGAGTATGTGTAATTGATAACGTAGCTTATTTGAACAAACATATGATGATATGATGTTGAAATTGCAAACAAGTTATTTTAATGCATAAATTGTATCATGAAAGTGATAGACATATTTTAAATCTCATGAGTTAGTGGTCCTAAAAGTTTATTTTGTTTTCTTTTATATATATATATATATATGTGTGTGTGTGTCTTTGTGAGAGATGCATAAATTATAAAAATGTGTAAAAAAATTGCTACGATCAAAAGGGTGTAAAATAGTTTAAAAATAATGTAGGTAATATTAACAAAAATCTAACACTTTTAAATACATAGAATTGAGTTTACAAATTTCACAATTTTACAAATTTTCATTCTTATAATACTAGATCTAAAATATTTGTCTAAGTTAACCCAATTATTTGAAATAAAAGAGCTCTTTTATCTGTAATAGAACTCTGTTTTATAGTAATAAATGAGCTCTATAAAAAAATAAATAAAACCCGGTTTTCTAAATAAAAACCTAGTTTGAAGTACTCACATGATTCAGGAGACACCATCCCTCTACCTTGAACATTTTGAATCCCGTTTATCGCACTATGAAGTATAAAACCCTTTATCAACTATCTACCTTTTGTCTCTTTAAATCAGTCTCTTATCTATTTCTCCCTCCATGAACAAATGCCATTTCTCACTATCTAGTACTATCGATAGATGTAGAACATATGATTGTGGTTCAAAGAGATGAATTAATAGACTTTAAGTTATTTTTCACAACTGAAGTCATTTCTATGCCCACTTTTTAAAGTTTATAACAATATTTGTAAGTAATTTAAAGAGTTTAAGGAAGAAAGATATCACTAATGTAAGTAGCTAGGACACAATGATTTATAGTGGTTCAAGCAAGAGTTAACAACCTTGCTCTACATCCACTCTTTGCCCTCACCTACCAAGAGATGCTTTACTAACTTCTCTCTTTGAAGGTAGAAATAAATGTAACACCACAATTTCAACCCTTTTTTTATACTGCGGAAGCGATAGATTTATATTTATATATTTATATATATATATATATATATATATGTTTACAAAACTAATACATTAAACCAGGGTTAATTGTTTTCAAAATAATATCAACAGTGTAGTGTTATATAAACCAATGGCTCATCAAAACAAAAGCAAAGTAGCAGTCAATTATTCCCCATGCACGCCACTCCACGGCTGAACCACCGACTTACCAAAACCTGTAAAATGAAGTGAAAGGTGGGAGATTAGCACAAAGCTAAGTGAATGAAGGTTAAACCAACAAATAGCAACAATGCAACCGAAAGATACAACAATAAACAAGCAATCGAGAAGACCGGCGGTTCTGTAGGAATCTACAACCAATGCCGGCCAAAGCAAAGGTTTACCGATAGTTCATTTGCTATTCTCACACGGTATTACCCTTAAGTTACAACGAATGCATCAAAAGATCCAAATAATGATTAGCCGATAGCAAACAAATCCAACCCATATGCCCAGCCGAAACAGACTTCTCGTCCGAATCATGTGCACATATCAATGATTAATTAACACAAACCAAGTAATCAATCAGCAGATAATAAGTCTATCCAAGTATCAACCAAACTGTTACAACTAAACCATTAGTGAGTTAAACATCCACTCATCTTAAATTTCCGAATCACCAACCCAGTAGTCTAATTTTACTGAGTCTTGTCTCCTCCTGAGAACACAAGATAACAAAAATTAGTAATCAATTTTTATTTATCTTAAAATATCAAGTTTAGCACCAAACGGGTCAAAACCAACCCGTTGCATTTCAAATATGAAAACCAACATTTAGAACATGTCTAATTTGCATAAAATCCATATTCATGATACTAAACACGCTACAAGCATCAAAACATGTACTAAGTGCATATAAATAACAATTTACTCGCAAACGGGTCAAAAACAACCCGTTATGCCTAACATGTAAAACCAACTTAAAATATATATCCAATAGTCTAAGATCACTATATATATGATACTTAACATGTAGGGATCAACGGAACATGAATACGAGTCATCTAAGTCTGTTTCTTGAAATTAAAGTAGACATTTAACGTTAATATTTTCATAATTAATTCAAGACCTTACTAACCATGAATCATCATCAAAACACCTTTATATATATATATATATATCATATAAACATATATATATATATATATACAACAAGTACTAACAATGCACAACAACTCATAAGAGATTGAGGTCAAAAACTAAACAAAATCTTATTTTACATTTGTCAAATACAATCTCAAATTTGACACTGTAAATCGATATTTAGGCCAACCTACAGATTCAATTAGCTTCTGGACTCTACATA
Source organism: Dittrichia graveolens (assembly GCA_038502395.1). Classification (NCBI taxonomy): domain Eukaryota; kingdom Viridiplantae; phylum Streptophyta; class Magnoliopsida; order Asterales; family Asteraceae; genus Dittrichia; species Dittrichia graveolens. The sequence goes on along the minus strand of JARJIL010000004.1, from coordinate 5,561,509 downwards.
CAAATTAAAGTAGACATCTCTAGATTTCCAACGATATAAAATACGACCTCTAATGATGCTTCGTTGATTTTTAACGATTTTTACAAAATAGCCCAGAAATTGGTAACAATTCTGAACAGCAACTAATAAACACATAAAAATTCGATTTTCAGATCTGAAACTCGACCATAAACACATCCTAACCTCATAGAACTTCACATAAATTATTAATAACATATAATCTAACATCAAAACACATTTAGGACCATTTAAACATCAAAACCCAACAAACCCATTTCCCATCTTCATCTTCTTCATCCTCCATTAATGGAGCTCAAGGTTTTAAACCATAAAAACATAGAATTTATACATGATTTCAGTTCCATAATCATCATATAACTACTACTAATCATCAAACCAAATTAATTTCATCAATTAGTCAAAACCCCAAAATCAAGAACCCTAAATAAAGAAGAAGAGCATAGCCATGACAAGAACAATTCAAGGAACTAATACTTACCTCAATATGTAGTAATAATCCACACAAATTGCAAGGAAAATCAATAATCAAGGCTGCCTTCTATGGAGTTTGCTATATGACTCACGCTTATTTGCATACACAGTACACTTATCTGCCTTCTAACTCACAGTTAATTAATTAAGCGATCCTACTTAATTAATATGCCAAGTCACTTGCCATGTTACCATCCAAGTCAGCAAAACCTTTGCCACAACAGTATACAACCTTCTATATTAGGTTCGATACATTAAACGGTAACTTTTATATGTTCAATACATTAAATGATAAGTTTGAAAGTCTGATACACACAATAGCAAAAGGTGACAACTTGGATACATTCTTAGGAACTAAACCCTTAACTTTATGTAGCTATTTACGAAGTTCAATTCTAAGTTAAATCAACTATTACACAAATGAATGCAACTCTATCTGCTTTAGTTTAATTAATTGATGTACGATAATGTAGACTTATCTGGTCATTTGAGCAAAATGAACTAACTAATAACAAGATTGTGTTAAATTTTTATATTAATGTTTCATTTTCAAAATTATTCTAAATCTTAAACCCATATATCGAAGACCTTACACGTTGACACATAGACATATATATACATTATATATATATACACACATTTAATCACCTATTTATTATTATAACTAACCAATTTTATAATGTAAAAACTATCTTTAAGTTAGTTTATCTTTATCCAAAATCTAATAATATGTGGTATTACAAATTTGTCCTCAGCTACAATCACCATAAACGTTGATTGTAATGGAAAGTTTCAACAGTAAAATATATAAACTTCGATTTCAAAACCATAAAACTTACAGTACATCAGTCCTCATAATGGAAAGTTTCAACAGATCGACTTCTCATACAAAATTAGGGTACGTACAACTTAACCCTTTATTATTAGTTTATTACATTACATACCCCGATCACTAGTGAAATGAAAACCCATCGTAAAAACATCTCCTAGCTAGCTAGCTTCCTCATTTCATGCTATTAATTAATTTCACGAGCTGAACCATAGCTACCACCTAATTGCATGCTCCAATATTCGATCTGCAGGCATTATATATTGCTTCAATTTTTTCATCGTCGTGTTCTTCATCATAACTCTTAACTTCCATTTCCAGATGGTTCCTCAATCCTAGCTTCCTTATGAATTTTTGTTGATTTACTTTTTTTCTTATGTAAACTCATGATTTTATATATGTTCTTTTACCTAATCTCATCTCGTGTTTAAAATCATACATATTCGATCAATATAATGTTTGATTACATACAATCTTTTCTTTCCTGAGCAGTGCCCTGATCTTCTTTGTTAAATATACCCTCGATCTAGTCTTTAAGCCCGTTTCTGATTGCCTTCAAATTAACGACGAGCTTCAATATCAGAAAAGCGAACAAAACATCCACCGCCCCTTTTAAGCCAAACCCTTCGTACTCCATCACCACTTCCAGCTCTCTTACAAGAGGGTTCCCCGGATTATGGCACGTCTTCCCCGGTGCATGAAAAAACCCCTGCTCTTTGGATAGCAACTGTTTGAAATTATAAAGTGAAGATGATGGTTTTGAAGTCTTAATCGATCAAGGAATGGCAACTTAAATTTCAATCAATCACCTGCTCATTGAACCTTCATCTCTAATGGTGAAATCGTGATTTTTTTGGGGGTGGGGGGTGTTCATCAATCGAGAGAAGGAGCAAGTTAATAGAGGGGTTTTTTTTCCTAAATTGGATTTGGGGTGAGGGCAAATCTGTAATTCTACATGTTATTAGTTTTCATATAAAGATGAACTAATTTAAAGAAAGTTGGTTAAAATTTAAAATTGGATAATAAAAAAAATAGATAATTGGATATATATATATATATATATATCTATACTATATTATAAATCATTTAAGTATTTTGCTTAATCTCTTAAATTTTAAATCTTTTAAAATTACTAAATTACCCCTCATATAAACTAAATGGAAACTATTATATAAAGTAACTATTAAATAGAGTTAATAAGAATATTATATTCTATTTTAATAACTAAACCTTCCATATTTAAAAAATTAAAATAAATTAACTTAATTATTAAAAAATACTTTCATAACCAAACCTTTTATATTAAATAATATATCATGTAATAAATATTTTAACATAATTATCAGAAAATGTGTACAAGTACAACTCATAAATCTGAATAATCTATAATAAGAATTTATAAACATATATTTTAAACTTTTTTAAATAGCTCATATAATTAATAGTTTCAAATTAGTTTACTATTTTCTTAATCTCTTAATTTTAAATAGTTTCAAATTAATAATTTACACTCAGTATTTTCATGCAATTTAACTTATTTTATAAGTATAAAGCCTTTTTTTCGTATTTAATTGTTCTCAAAGTTTATTTAAAAATAATAAAAGAGTTGATTAAGAACAGGAAAATAAAGAAAATAGACATGTTACCAATGTAAAATTATTTGTTGTCACCGTATTACGTAAATTCCCAAAATGAACAAATTATTGAGTAGAAACTATTTGATGTCGCCGCATTGCGCGGGTACCATAGTATATATATATATATATATATAGGGGAATGTTCATTTGAGAACCGTTTTTGTTACGATAACCAATTTTAGTCATCCATTTTGGATAATGGAATTCATGGATGAAGAGTGTGGGGGATTGAGTGTGCCAGGATGTATGTAAGGAATTCATGGGTGTGCAATCCAATTGAAGGAGGGGGAATTTGACGGCTAAGATTGGTTCTTGCGGTTCTCGCAATAAAAACGGTTCTCAAATGAACTTTTCACTATATATATATATATATATATATGGGAGATATATATATATATATATGGGAGAGTTTATTTGAGAACCAGTTTTATTGCGAGAACCGCGAGAACCGTTTGTAGCCATTGATCATAATTAATCAAAGGTTTAGATTAATTGTGGCAAACATGTAATTAATTCAAAACACAGCCGTTATTTTTAGTTTCCAAAAATGCTGGAAAGGTATTTTAGGCAAATAGCCTAATTAAAGGGGGGACCACTTACCCCCAATTTTTTAAAACTAAAATATCTACCAAACGCAAAAGTATTAAAATGCGAAAATTATACCAAATTAACGAGAAAATTATGCTCTTTAATATGACATCAATATTGCTATACTTTTTCAAATAAATTTTTTTCATTTTTGCCGGGTTTTTTTTCCAACACAGCATTAGATATTTGCACATGTGCACATACCACTGTCTTTTTTTCGAGCACATGTGTATATATCATTGTCTTTTTTCAGCACATACAATAAAGTCACATATGCACTGTGCATATGTGCACAACTTGTTCATACTACTAGGTTTTATTTTAACACAGGTGCATATATGCACCGTGCACGTGTGCATATATGCACATGTATACCTAGATGCATGTCTGTACTTGCAACTCAAAGTTGGCTTAGTCAAACTCATTGCTAAGGCTATAAATAAACCGAATGAACACGAACGGGACTTGTTCGTATTCGTTCGTTTATCTTTAGCCGAACAAATAAACGAACACGAACGAAATTCGGTATTCGTGTTCGTTCGTTTGACATTAGCCGAATAAATAAACGAGAAACGAACGAGCATTTGTGATCAATTGTTTAAAAGATTGGTTCGTTCGTCTACATTTATGTTCATTTTCAAATGATAAACAAACATAAACGAAAGAACACACGTTATACTACAAATCCAAACATTATTAAACACAAATAAACACTATATATACGCACATACACATGTAATATAAATATATATATATATATAATATAAACGAACATAAACAAACGGATAACCGAACGTTCATGAACATAAATGAATGAATGCTGGTGTTCGTTCGTTTAATTAAACAAAAGGAAAATATTGTTCGTGTTCGTTTTTTTTTGTTTGGCTAAAGTTAAATGAACTAACAAAACAAGCCCCCGTTTGTTTTCATTTAGAACTCTAGTGCACGTGTAACTAAAAGTTTGTTTAGTTAAACTCATTTCTAACTCAAAAAATTCTAACAAAAAAGATCGGTGTGTATAAGTATCTAATATATTACTAAATTTCAAGAAAAACATAAATGGTTGTAATTAATAAATAGAGAAAGAGATAAAGAAAAAAATAAAAAATAACGTAATTCTTTCAAATTATAAATATTTAAAAAAAGAAAAAAATATATTTTCAAAGAAGGCAGCCGCCTTTTTCAAAAAAATAAATAAAAATTTGATATAGATTCCTAAGCAGTACAGCGTGCGCGCATATATATATATATATATAGATATAGAGAGAAAGGTTCATTTGAGAACCGTTTTTATTGTGAGAACCGTGAGAACCGATCTTAGCCGTTTATTTTGGATAATGGAATTTATGGATGAAGAGCGTGGTGGAATTGGGTGTGGCAGGGTGCATGTAAGGAATTAATGGGTGGGCAATCCAATTGAAGGAGGGGGAATCAGACGGCTAAGATTGGTTCTCGCGGTTCTCGTAATAAAAACAGTTCTCAAATGAACTTTTCACTATATATATATATATGGATGAGATCAAATAAAAAGAAAATTAAAGTAAAAAGTGTAAAAGGAATGATTATTTGATCATTTTTCGGTGTATATATCAACTGATAATCGTTAGTTCATCATCTTTATTGATTAAAACTAGTTCTTCATCAATTTTTTTTTTTGATTTCAAATACAGATTTTGAAAACAAAATCTTGGAATAATTTGTTGATGAACAAAATGTTTTTATCTAAAAAGTGATAATATGTTGGATTCATCAAAAAGAAATTAATGAAGAACTAGTTTTAATCAATAAAGATGATGAAAACGATTACCAGTTGATATATATACCGAAAAATGATCAAATAATCATCCATTTTACCCTTTTTACTTTAATTTTCTTTTTACTTGATCTCTACCCTATATATATATATATATATATATATATATATATATATATATATATATATATATATAGGGAAGAGTACATGCGAAAAGCTTATTATTTGCGAAAAGTGCGAGAAGCAATTCTGACCTTTTATTTATATTTGATCTAATGGCTTAGATTAATCTTATTTTTTATTTTTTTTAAATTTAAAAGGGTAAAATAGTAAACAAAAATTTTCTCTCTACAATCTATTTTTTTCTTTAGTTTTTCTCTCTCCTTCAATTTTGAAACAAAATAAATTAGATATAATTTAATAAAAATTAATAATTTTACGATATTCAACGATGAACGCAATGAAAACTTTAAAGTTTTGAATCACTAAATGTTATGTTTATTACACTTGTTCACTGATAAACTCTGGATTTATATTGTTTCCATCATTTAATCTTTACGTTTTTTTTCTTTTTTTCTGTTTCATTTTTCCCCCAACTATAATACGTGATTGTTCATTATTGAATAACATACTATACGTAAAAAATAACTTTTCTTTTTTGTATCTGAAATATTCATTACTGAACATCTAGCCGTTCTTTATCTTCATTTATCTCCGTTAACTTTGTTCGGTGTTCATTGGTTAACAATCAAAAACAAAACCAAAATTTTTTATTTCTAATAAAGATCAACAAATCATACACAACAAAAGACATCCATGTTTATTATTGAACAAATATAAATGTTTAATGATAAATAAATCATACACTTAAAAAAACTTTAGAATGCACCGTTGAACACAATTTATATTTTCTCCATACACAATGTAATCTAAAAATAATCTATAACACAAATACTACATTGGATTACAATAATTATACAAAAATAAAATTGAACTTAATTAATAAATTTAGAAAACAGAAAAAGAAAAAAACCTAAAAAACATAAATTCAAGGAAAATTCAGAAAAAACCACCGACGACGGAGATCGGACGTCGGAGAGAACGTAGGATGTCGGAGATCGGAGATCGGAGATAGTAGATCTGATGCGTCGATGAAGAACTGGGCGGCGGCAAGGGTGCGACGATGACGGCGGAAGCTTGATGGGGAACGCGGCGGTGGTGCTGCGGCGCTGTTGAAGCGGAGCACCGTGGCCGGATCTATCGAGAACCCATGGAGAAAATAGTAAACTCGACACACCAGATCTGTTGAGAACCCATTGCCGGCACTGGTGACTGTTGGACTGTGATGGTGGCTCACGGCGGTGGTGTTCGATGTTGATTGCCGGTTGTGAAGTAAGTAGCAGCCGAAGGTGGAGTAAATAACAGAATATGGGGAGGGGGCGATGGTGGAGTAAATGGGGCTATATATATTTCTTGGCCAATATTAGAGAGGGAGTGAGTAGGTTAATTTGTCGGCAGTAGTATTAAATAGGGTGGGTAAAGGATTTCTAGGGTTTAGTTTTAAAATAAAAGACGGGAAAGAATGAGGCTATATATATTTTTTGTTATACTAGGGGGAGAGAGATATATATGGGGAGAGAGAAAGATGAGATAGGAGAGAGAGGATAGAAGTATGTTTATTTATTATAATAGCCTTTTTAATTATTATATAATACCATTTAATATTAAATTATTTACAAAACTGCCATAACTAATTATAATCATTGATTAAATGATTTAAAGGCTTAGAATGCTTTTCGTACTTTTCGCAAATAAATTATTTTTCGCATGAACCTTCCTATATATATATATATTTAATTACAATTTTATCATTTTGATATAAACAAGGTTATTAAAACATTATCTAAATTGATTGGTCCACAATGGTTCTCGCGATTCTCGCATTAAAAATGGTTCTCAAATGAATCATCCCCTATATATATATATATATATATATATTATATATATAAGAATGTTTAATATAGTCCATAATTAATTCATAGTCCTAAGAAACTAATTTTAGCCTTTGGATCAATGACATCAATGGTCCACATTAAATTTTAAAAATTTGTGTGGAATGACATTTTCATAATTTTTGTAATTCACATGTGATGATTTTACAAATCGCTTGTGATTGTATGTTGAATCACATATGATTGAATATTAAAATTTTAGTACTATGTTTTTTAAATAGAGTTTATAGAACACAACTCTCTATAAATAATTACAAATTTTATGAAAATATATATTTCATAGTCAAAGTTTGTAAGGAGATTGGTGAAATTTTCGTAAGATTATTTAAATGGCGAGGGTTTACTTGAATTCTTGTAATAATCGAAGAAGTCATAAAGCCCATATATCGACCCAATACGTGGCCCGTCCCAAACTAAATCCATTTTTAAGTACTCAATTTCAATTTTTTTAAATCGTTGTAAAACATAATTTTAGATGATGAAATTGTAAGATCACGAGATTAACAACTATTTCATTGGAGTGACTTTTGAAGGCCTTGTAATTATTTAAGAGTCGCTTCTATTTCAAGGGTAAATTATGTATGTATCAAATTAATCTTTACAAAAATTTACTGCATCAAATTAATCTTTACAAAAACAGATTATTAGATATCCCTGATGTGGTATCTTTTTACACTGCCCAACCTCCAAGGCAACGACAACATAAAAAAGTAGCTGTTAAATCCTATAATGTATTTGTGATTGAAAAAAAGTATTAAAATGTGACAGTATTTTAGTCATTTTTGCTTCGAATGAGAAGGTGATTTGCTAGAAAAAACATGTGATTCATACGCTTCTATACGTATATGCTTGTGAAATATGAGGAGAATCAAAGGCAGGAGAGTGCGATCAAATATGGGCACAAGTAAGAACCTTTCTAGGTAACGGTTTTTTTTTTTTATTTCAACGGTCTTCAAGCAAGGCATGTTTAGTTCTATTTGTTCTTGATTAAAATTATTAGCCCTAAATCCTAATCGGAAGAAATTGAGTTATGAGTGGGGTATGTACATATTCAATTTCACCTAATCCAATTGCATTGTCTACCCATGAATGTATATATTGTGTACTAGCAACACCATATTTCCTCTATCAAAGGTCCAAATGTGTTCTCCTTCGAATTCAATGTCTTTTATATTGGTTCTCGTAATAAGAATTGTTCTCGTTTGAACAATCCCCTATGCAATCATATATGATTGAATACCAAATCTCATGTTTTGTGGTATTTAATCACAGGTGAATCTGTACAAACTCTCATGTGATTCTGTACAAAATCACATGTGATTAAATATGCAATCATATGTGATTGAATACCAAATCTTATGTTTTTGGTATTCAATCACATGTGATTCTGTACAAAATCACATGTGATTGAATACGCAATCACATGTGATTGATTCTGTCAAATATGTAACATAAAAATGCTACATTTAATCAAATCACCTGTAATTATGTGCATGTATAAGATATAGATAATCACATGTGTTATGAAACAACTAATAACTTAGAATCACTTTCAATTGTTGATTTTTTTGTTACTAAACCATAGAATTTCGCCGGATTATCAAACATCAAACTATAATTTTATAAAGACTATATTGATCACACCTCTGTGAATCACATGTGATTATACTTTAATAAAATTTAAATCCAATCTAACAAAATGAGAAAAAAAAAATTTGTCGAAAGTATATCAAGTGACCTCTCTAATAAAAGAGGGGAACACGTGGATCGCAACGGTATAATTCGTTTCGTCTAACGATCAACGGTTTGTAAGATAATTAATTTTAAATAAATTAGAGAATAGAGAAAGTGGGGATCAATAGTTAAAAAGTTATAAATGATACAAATTTATCAATTTCTGATTATAATCTAAAATTGAATCTAGACAATTGAATCTTAAAATCTAATGACTATAAATTATCCGTTAAGACTATAAATTAAATTAGTACTATATTCAACATTTCTATTACATGACAACTAATTATGTGTGCAGTTTACAATTGTTAGGTAGACTTGCTACTTGGTAGGATTGGCTTAAGATATAGATAAACATTTGGTATTTTTATATAAAATACGTCAATTGGTGATTTTGACTTTAATCACAACTTATGAATTTCAAATTATTATTTTTAATTAGTCCCTAACAAGTGATACTTAGTTTACTTTAGTTTTAAAAAAAGATAGTATTAATTTGTTTGTATGGTTTTCATTATAAAAATTGTAGTTCAATGAGTATCTTTTATTCAAGAACCATGTTAGAAGCAAATTTTATTAGAAAAAGAAACATTAAGGATGATTTATGCCTTTTTTTTCTTTGTACAAAGTTACATAAATGGAACAATATTTCATGTGTGTAACAATATATTACCTAAATCTTTTTATCCATCTCTTGTTAAATATCAATCGACCAACAATTATGGTTAGTGGTGCATAGTAATCCTTTCGTCAGCTTTCGACAACTTTAATGTCTTATGACGTTTTCAACGTAATCGGATTAGACATACTGTTCAAAGAAATTCCGACGACTATATTACGTTTCTTTTTAATAAATTCTAAGTGGATCAAAACTGCCATTGTTTAGCCGGTAGATATTTCTCAATGAGCATATGCAGAATCCAACAAGACTGTACAGATTTCGGAACATTACCGACGAAAAAGATTACAAGGTACCATAATATAAGGGTACGTGTGCGTGGATTTGTTTGTATCCGTTAAGACCCAAAACAAACTAATCAGTTAAGGCAAATCTCCAACATTCAGTTTTGGTTTTAATGGTTTTAGCTGACTGATTAATATCGGTCAAACTTTAAATTCATAAATCAAAATGTTGTTTGGACGTGGGTCCAAATCACATGTTTGCATGCTTAAATGACGAGTCAAAATTCATGATACGTTTCGTTCACTAATAATAAAAGAAACATCAATAAATAACAAGTTCCAAGCTACTAAATATTTAACGTGGTATATTTAATTAAGGCTCTAGCTAAGATCAAAAATCTTGAAAAATGCTCCAAGCACCAAAACTAGTGTGCATAATTAAGTTATAAATTTTTACAAAATGTTTCAATTCGATATAACAAAATATAAATATATAATCCTTCGTCCATTGATCGTCATCACAAGATCTTTTAGACTTTGAAGTATTTACATAATAAATATCATATCCATCTCGATCGGTATTATTATTACGTTTTCTGCAGTTTGCCAAATGTTTTACATAACCAGTTAACCATCATGCAAGTCGAGTTTGACAATACTATTATATGATTTTCATGTATACATAATAATCATGACTTTTAAACTCTTACATACTCACTAACAATTTTTCTCAACGACATGCTCAAGTTGTGATCCAAACACATTTTTTATTGCGTATGGTAAAAAAGTATTGTGTACAATTTCTCTCTCAATCTCTCATATTACAAAATTCAAAAAGCTGATTTATGCTCTAATGTACGCGGTTTGAACCTTTTTTAACGTTTCCTATACTCCATATGCCGATACGTTTACCCAATCATGATTAAACCCAAATCTTCTAGCTTTAAGATTTTCAACACCAAGCCACGTGTTCACATCATTTTAAGATGGTTTTTACTTTTTACATAGATGATCAAATGTTATTATATGTCAACCCTATATATACAGGGAACGGTTCAAACGAAAACTGTTTTTCGTATAAGAACTGCGAGAACCAATTTTGACCGTTTATTTTGAATAATGGAATTCATGGATGAAGAGCGTGGGGTGATTGAGTGTGGCAGGGTGCATGTAAGGAATTCATGGGTGAGCAATCCAATTGAAGGAGAGGGAATTGGACGGCTAAGATTGGTTCTCGCGGTTCTCGTATAAAAAACAGTTCTCGTTTGAACTTTTGCCTATATATATGGGTATTTTGGTAATTTATATATTTACTCAACTGTGAATTACGTCCGGATGAGCCGTCATTAATTTGCGAGGTTTGATTTTCCCGAAATAACCTTCATTAATGTGTCATTACTCATTAATGAAGCATTAAGGAGACGACAAAAAATCTTAGCCATTGATTAAGTTTATATATAGGAGATGTTTCATTTGAGAACCGTTTTTATTGCGAGTACCGTGAGAACCAATCTTAGCCCTTGATTAAAATAAATCAATGATCAATAAAATTGACGGCTCATTAATGATGGGTATTTTGGAAAATTCAGGCTCGATATTTAATGACAACTCACCCGGACGCAATTCAGAGTTGAAAAATTATATAAAAAACCAAAATACCCCTATTAATAAGCATTAATTACGGTTACAAATGGTACTCACGGTACTCATAATAAAAACGGTTCTCAAATGATCTTTTCACTATATATATACACACTAGCACGATACCCGCACAATGCGGCGTTTGCGAATAATTCCTAGTCGATAGCAATTTAAGATATTGATTGCAATCCATGGTATTTTCAATTTTCTAATTTGAAAGTCAAACCATATTTAAGATATTGATTGCATTATAGTTTTCAAAATAATTTCTATTCTAATAAAGTAATTTCAACTTACTTAAAAATTTAAAATTTAAAATTTGTAAATACTTTATAGATTTTATATATAAATATATATATATATATATAATATAAGGTTTCATATAGTACTACTTTTAAATATAGATCTCAAAAGTCAAATCTCAATCACTTATTTAAAAAAATAAAATAGAAATTGGAAATGAAAATCAAAATTCATGCTTGTCCAACTTTCTTATTTTAATTTTTTAACCCCTTAAATCTTTAAACGATCATTACTATTTTAATTTTAATAATTTGATTAAAAAAAGTATACCAATCTAATCATTTTTTAATCCTCTTTCAAACAAGACTACTCTTTCTATATTTCCGAAAACTTTATTCTGAAAATGTAAATCATATGAAAATGATACCAAAATGTTATTATTTTGAATCATATGAATTTTTATCATTTTCGGCTGTAACCATGTATTTATATCATTTTTTGCTGGAAGGAGTGCATTTATATTATTTTTTGCTAGAAGAAATGTATTTATATCATTTTCTGGTAAAAACATGTGTATTTATATCATTTTCGGCTAGAAATGAGTCTATTTTGTCATTTTCATCTGCATAATGTTATCATTTTGAATCTTGTATATTGTTACCATTTTCATCTAGCAAATGTTATCATTTTCATCTGATAAAGTATCATTTGCACCTGAAAAATATTATCATTTTCAACTGAAAAATGTTATCATTTTCGGTTGGAATGTTATCATTATCGGCGACCGGAGATTTAAAGGGAAAAAATGGGTTGCGCGAGATTAAGAGGGAAAAAAAGAAAAGTCATGATTTATGATTTATGGGATGGGGGATTCCCATAATTGGGGGTGTGTTCGGTTCTGGAACAAACCAGACCAGAACTGAAATAACCGATAACCGAAATTGGTAAAAGCTAGAACCGAAAACCGAAAAGGGAACCGATTCCGGTTATTTCAGGTAAAGAACCGGATAAGACCGAAAATTTACTTTGAAACCCGTTTCAAGAGTGGGAACTGAAAATACTGATAACCGGTGAATATTTTTGTTATTAAAGGCAAATATGATATGTTTATATTAGTTGTTTTTTACTTATAAAGGTTAACTAATAACCAAAAAACTAAACGTTTTAAAGTTAACACTAAAAATAATTGAAATCGTAAGTGAACATGCATTTATCGTCGACACTAACATATGACCAATAAATAATATTTCGTTGATTTCGTTATTACAAACAATAACCATTAACCATATTGTCAACGATCATAGTTCAATAAACAACCATATCCACAAAAATAATAGTTCATAGCCAACTATATGACAAATACAAAATCACATACCAACCGGTTTCGGTTATAAGACCGAACTACCCGATAACCAGTGAAACCGGAACCAAAAGAACCGAAAATAGAAAATAAGGTTTTAGGAGAACTGATAACCGGACTGGATACTCTAATCCGTTTCCAACCGGTTTCGGTTCCAATTCAGTTTTTTGGCCAAAAAGTTCATTCCTACCCATAATACCCTTTTTCTATAATTACATCTTATAATTATTTAATTAATTACAATAATATCATTATTAGATCTTGAACATTGATTTAAAAATCTAATGGTCCAGATTTGATCTTTGAAATCTATGTTTAAACATAGGACGTATATTTATTCAATTTATATATATAAACGCGACTCTTATCATTTTCTTCTAATTTCCTTTGGTAATTAATTTGATTTGATAATTTTCTTTAGTGGACAAGAAAATTAAAATAATTCACTTGGATCATTTTTTAGCGGATGCCTAATTAAATTCATTTAGTAATCATGTTGCCTAATTAACAATTCGAAGCAAGTTTCTTTAAACCGGCCAATAATTAATAAATTGTTTAATTTACGTTTTGTTATAAAAAAATCGAGAAATTTGATTGGAAATTAAATTAATTGTTATTCCATGGGAATGAGGGTCCCCTACTATACTTGCATGCATGCGCTTTTGAACTCAAGAAGCTTGGTATAATTCTACGTAATTAAAGTTTATTTGCATTCGATTCCGTCGGTTGGTTACAAATGCATTCTTTTAATTTAGTTTTATTTTATATATACTTAATTATTTAATTGGTTCTTTAAGTTTAGCTTATTAAAAATTTATAACTGTTACTTATCAGAATGCCAAACTTATTAAGTACATGTTTTCATAATTTCATTTTATTTATTTTTGAGTAAATCTCATATATATATGCAACAATAGAGATTATTATTATTATTATTATTATTATTATTATTATTATTATTATTCTGAAAAATAAGGGATAAAAAAAGAATATATATACATAGATATAAAAGAATAAAATCCAAGTCTGGTCAAAATCTCAAAGTCAAAATAGAACAAGTTCACAAGGGTTGACTTCAAATTAAGGGTTGACACTTGACACTTTTTAGCACCAGTCACGATTCCGGTGGGGACTTGGGGGTCAAAATCAAATTACAACCATCAGAAAGCCAAAATTAACAACTTCTTAAAATACCATCTTTGTGAATCGTCTTTGAACACATATGAGAGTAGGGAAAACGAAAAGCATAAAGGCATACTTTTGAGTAGAAGGTCAATAATTGTCCGTTGCGAATACTAAAAAGTCAAAATTATTAGGTACATCATATCACTATTTCAAAAGCGAAGTTCTATCACATACCATCAGCTATGAATAATTTCAATTCGATTGAGAACCTTGATGTATCTAGGAGGATATAGAAGAGTATGGATGATTAGAATATATTCTTTATGGCTACTTGCAGCTTGATTAAGTTGTAAAATGTTCTTGAATGAAAAAAAGAAAGAAAAAGCTTTTATCTTTTTTTCACAGTAGGACAGCTTGACTTTGGTAGGGGTCAGATCAATGATACTTGTTGCAACTTCACATCTCTTAATTTCTGACTCCTTTATATATAGATGCCATCCAATGAGTATAGCATGACAAAATGAGATCGATGTGCAATGCGAACTTCTATAGCATGTGGTGGCTTTTTCGGGTTCTTGATCTTTTTGTTTCCTGTAATAGATTTGGATGAGAGTAATGAGGAGTGAAAAGGAAGAGAGGTCTTATATGAAGATTCAAGAGTTATTTGGATAGCCAAGGATGACTTGCCTAAATCCATGGAAATTTAGAGTTGTAAATTGTACTAGCAGTGCAATTAGACGACTTTTGAAGTGGTTTTCTAGGAAGTCGTCCTTTGGCTCATCTGAGGGACTCTTATCTTTCATGTTAGACCTCCTTTTCCATTATTATCTTATCACGCAAACGCATGCATATATAATTTTTTTTTTCTTAAACAAATTTTTTGCATTCTCTTAGTTCCTTGAAATATTTATTCTTGAAAACTTTTGCATTGAAATCCCATCTTAAGTTATAATGTTATGTTATTTGATATCAGTTTTCTTCTTTAGCATTTCTATTACATTGTTTAATTCGTTAATCTTTATTCTTGCAAATCCCCGTTTTGAGTTATAATGTCACTAGGTTTTAAGCCCATGTAAACAAGACCTAACGTGTAAGGTCTTTGATATATGGGTTTAAGACTATAAAATGAAACATTAGTATAGAAGTTTAACACAATCTTAATTAACAATCTTGTCATTAGTTCATTTTGCTCGGTATCGCACAACCAATTAATTAAACTAAAACTAAAACTAAAACAGTTGCATATATTATTTGATAGTTGGTTTTACTTAGGATTAAACAAATTAATGTCCGCATTTTGCTTCATAGTTCTTTTGCTTCGATTTTTATAAAAGATGCTACACAACAGGAGAATCAAGTGGGGTTAAAAACTAGGCAAGTACTTGTTGTTGAGGAGATGTTTTGTCCATTAACATATACCAGCAGGAGAATCAACATACGTAAATTTGTGTATCATAATTGTGATCTTGTATTGTTTTTTTATAGAAGAAAGGAAAGTTAAACATGAAAAGAGTATAATAGAGTCAAAAGCACAATTATTTGTTTCTAATTTTGTATTTGTGATCATTAGTATATAGTATAAATTCCTCGTTGTAATATTTTCCTTTTGGAATGAATCTTCAATTCTTTATTTCACCTAGAATTTTTCCTACATGTGTTTAGTATATGGTGTGGCTAGTGACACTATTGAAATATGTATAAAGTATATTTGTGTTTTACCAAACCTTTTATAGGCATCTTTTGTAACCATAAGAGGCACACAATAGGTCATATCAATGGGTTGTTTGCAAAATTGTAATGAGTAATCATAACTAATGGATTAATTTTTATTGTTAATGGGTGTATGAGATTAGGGAAAAAGCGTAGGGATCATGTAACAATCATAGTTATTCTTAGGAATGGCAACGGGGTGGGTTTTGATCACCCCGTCCTCGAACCCGAAATAAAAACCCGTCTCCCGTCGGGACGTCTGCCAAACCCAAACTCGAAGATAAAACCCGACCCGACTAAAAATTATACTAATGAAGTAAGAAACTATATAAAAAACTTAATATGAACATGAAATGATCATTTTACAAATAAGAACGTAAGTATCATCATTAACTTGAATAAAAAACTTAACTAAAGTAGAACTTAAAAGAAGTTAGGGGATCAAAATTTAAAATTTAACAAAAAATTTCTTCACTTTAGAAACTTCTCCATTAATATATATACAATCGTTCTCTTTGTATATTCATACACGTTATTATATACATAAATATATAAAACATATATGTATGTAGGGGAAGGTTCATTTGAGAACCGTTTTTATTGCGAGAACCGCGAGAACCAATCTTAGTCGTTCATTTTGGATAATGGAATTCATGGATGAAAAGTGTGGGGGGATTGAGTGTGGTAGGGTGCATGTAAGGAATTCATGGGTGGGCAATCCAATTGAAGGAAAGGGAATTGGATGGCTAAGAATGGTTCTCGCGGTTCTCATAATAAAAAAGGTTCTCAAATAAACTTTTCACTATGTATATAAATAGAAAAATATATATAAACATATATTGGGGCAAGGATAGCATGCCCCGGCCCCGAACCCGAAAAATCCCCGAACCCGACCCTAACCCGAAAATATAATCCCCGACCCGACCCCGAAACTAGCGGGGTTCGGTTTTCCCTGTCGGGTTCGGGTTGTTTTGTCATACCTAGTTATTCTCAATATTTAATTACGACTTTAAGTTTCCCATCATCATTGTATCTATTTTGTTTAGGTTAGGCTCATATAATAAACAACAAAAAACTCAAACTTCTTATCTAATGACACATCATCATAACATATAGTCATATAAATGGATTGTTTGCAAGACGTAATGAGTAGTCATAATTAATGGATTAATTAATTATTGTTAATGGGTGTATAAGTGTAATAAATTAGTGAGAACGCATAGGGATTCTCAATGTAACAATTATAGTTATTCTCAATATTTAATTAAGGCTTTTAAGTTTTTCATCATCAATATATCTGTTTTGTTTAGGTTAAGCCCATATTAAATAAACACAAAAAAGCCCAAACTCCTTAACTAATAACATATTATCAAACCATATAGTCTAATTTGCTTCAATTTTGAAAATAAGATGCAAACACCAATACCACATAGGATTGGACACATGTTTTTATATACTTTTTAGGTTCCCTAAACCAAAAGCCACATCAACATCATAACATATTCTTCTTTTCAATTCAAAAGTAATATAGTTTAACTCAATCTAAGCTTATTTTTTTATTATTTTAATACATATTAAAAGAGAGAAAAAGAGAAGAGGAGAGAGAGAGCAACTAGAGAAGGTGGAGTGGAAAACACTTGAGTTCCCCAACCCAAAATACCACACCCGATTGGGTTGAGATGGTAGGGGCGTAGGGGTGTTGCCATTCAACCTGGTCACACTTTTTCATTTGCCATGTTAATTACCCTCTCACACACAACACACATTACACTCGCTAGAAATTACTATCTCTCAATCTCTAGATATTATTTTTCAACCTCACAAACTCTAGATCATCTCTCCCTAACAAAACCTTAAATTAACTTACCAAGTTGTCATCACCAACACTATCAATTTGCATCACCACCAACAAAAACCTTAACACCCCTTTTACTCATCTCGGCTCCCTTTTAATACCACCACTTCCAATTAGTCTTTAGATGATCTCTATACTTTTAAACATTTTATTACAGCTAATCTATATGATTTTAATTTTGGTTTAGGTTTTGATCGAGTTTATTAGAGAAAGATTAATTGCATTAATGATTGTTTGCTTCTTTAGATATTCTTGGTAGTGTTAAAATAATCAGAACATGCAAAGAAAGTTAAGATTTTTCATTTTCTCATTTGCTTGAAGTCGGTGATTACTTTTTACCTTTTTTTGTGTGTTTGATGTTAGATTACTAGTGTTTAGAAGTTTTAAGTTCAATGAGAGAAAGATGTGTCTAACAATATTGTTACAAATGACTTCTTTGAAGAATTGAAGTCTTGATAGGATCTAGATTCCCAAAACTAAAATGACCACGTGTTCAAATTTCTTTTATAAATTATATTTGCTACTACTTAGTTACTTGGCTATTTACATGATTGGTTAATTGATATTTAATTATTGGCTTATTCCTATTTGCTTATTTGGTTAATGATTGATTTGTTTATTGCTAAATTTCCTTTATAATTGCAGGTTCGCTACTCCTTTGTAGCTTGTTTCATCAACTTGAATTTTCAATTGTAAGTTTGCTATTTTACTATTATTTATTTTTATATTTTTCTGGATCTATTTTTTACTTTTGCTAAAGGCTCCTAAAAAGTTTGGACGAACTCATCATCTTATACTTCTACTTGTACCCTTATGGCAAATGAAACTTTGAAGTTATCAAGTTACATTTTTGTTAGGATTTATCTCTCTCAAACACTTTCATTCATTAAATTATTTTTTCCACGATAACTAGCCGTTTTGCAAAAGTTCTAAAAAATATGAATAAGGTCACGTATGAATAAGGTCACGTATGAATAAGGTCACATAAATTTGTTTTTCATACGAGAACTGCGAGAACCAATATTGGTCATTCAAATGGTAAGTGGAATTCATGGATGAAGAGCGTGGGCGGATTAAGTGTGGCAAAGTGCATGTAAGGAATCCATGGGTAGACAATTCAATTGAAGGAGGGGGAATTGGACGGTTAAGATTGGTTCTCGCGGTTCTCGTACGAAAAATAGTTCTCGTTTAAACTTTTCCCTATGTATATATACACACACACACTAGCATAGTACCCGCGTAATGCGCGCAGCGGCACGGCTAGAAATGATTCCTACTCGATAACATGTCCGTTTTTTATAATGTAAGACTATTATATTCACATATTACGATGGCATCGAACAATTTTCGTTCGCAATATATCTCTTTTCTTTTTTCTTTTTCAATTTCTTTTATTTCTCTTTTATTTATAACTCTTTTATTGATTTTTAAAAACAATAAAATGAGAAACAAAAAGATTATTAAATATATTATAAATTAAATCTTTTGTTTTGATTATACGAGCTATTTAAAAAATCTGGAAATGTCTATAAATTTATGTTACATGTTATTAGGTTTATAAGTTCTAGCTATACGTATTTTCTAATACTTAAATTAAAATATGTTTTATATATACAATAAAATATTTAAACTATTATTTTTTATGAAGAACCTTCTTATCTAGTTTTTAATTTGTATTTAATATCATGTAGGTTGAAAATTAATTTGCATTGACTTTGCTTTTTTAAATATTATATATTATGGAAGTTTTTGTTATAAAAATGGTTATTAAGAATCTAATAAACTCCATATAATGGTTTCCTTATAGGTTTAAATAAGGGGTAAATTAGTAATTTTAACTAACTTAAAAATTAAGATATTTAAAATATGTAAATGCTTTATAGATAATATATATATATATATTATAATTTATTTTAGAGGATGTTATATACTCTCCAAACCATTTAAATAAGAAAATAATAAAAAGACTAAACTACCCCTCACTTAAATATATAGGTTTTTAAGAATATCACATACGGGATTGTTAATATCATATATCATTTTCCCTTTATTTTAACATATTCTAGTCCATAATGTTTTCTTTAGCCTGAACATAATATATTTTCAATTAATTTTGCATTTTTCTTGCTAATTTTCATCAACACCATTATGGTATGTAATTGAAACATGCATTATTTATCACATGCATCATGCATGTGTAGAAAAAAATCTTTGGGTATATATGGGTGTAAGTGATCAGACTAAAACTCGCGATCGATCGACTCATTAAAACCTCGATCGTTTCAAACCAAGTTTATACGAGCTCGACCCATATATTTATCTGGTTCCTAACATGCATGCATGATGTTTGTTTGTACGTATAATAAACGAGCTCAAACATTAACTTCATATAGTAAAATCAATTAGGCTCATAATTAAATCTAAACAAACATATTACGTATGTATGTAAATATAATAATATGAGTTGTGTTCAATAAAGTTCATTTAAAAAACATAGTCTCAAAATTTTAATATCGAATCACAGGTGATTCAGTATACAATCATGTGATTTAAAAAAACATAACATGTGAATTATGAAAAACTACGAAAATGTCACTCCGTCTAAATTTTTAAAATTTAATCTGATGTCATTGATCTAAAGGCTAAAATTAGTCCCTTATGACTATGAATTAATTATTGACTATATTGAACATTCTTCATAATAATATATATGTAATTATCTATACTACTATATAAAGCATTTAACACTCTCTCTCCTCCTTAATTTTAAAACTTTTTAAAATTCAATCAAAACAAGCCTTTCATTCTATTTAAATTAATCTCATTCACTCAATCTTTAACCATTCCAATCTCTCTCCTAATTACTTTAACTTTTTAATCAATTAAAATATACTCTGACACAAACATAAATTTACATCCATAATAACACAATTTCTAATATCTTATTAACTTCTCTATCATTATTTCACAAATATGATTTTTTCCTTATTTTAATATCTTTTAGATTTTATTTTTAAAATTAATAAAATAGTTTATGCAAATAAAAAAATTGAAAAAAATGGGACATGTTGCTAAAGAAATTTTTTTGGTGACATTGAATTTTGCGAATAACATATCATTACATTTTTTAAAGCGACATATTACAAAACAAAAACTATTCAGCTCCGCAGCATTACGCGGGTACGATGATAGTATATTATATACACATATATTAGTCCCTTAATATTATATTGAACATTCTTCATATATATATATAGAGAGAGAAAAAAAAAGTTTATTTAAAAATCATTTTTATTACGAGAAACGCAAAAACCATTATAAACCAATCAATTACTACCTTATCTTAATTAATTAAAATAAATTAAAAACGGCAATATTGAAAATTACAGAATTGTCAGTGTCGTGCGCTGTAGCCGCCATTTGCTTTTTAAAGTTTGTGGCAAATTACTTATTATATAGTAATGTTTTTCCTTTATTTTTTTATAGGTTAAAAGAACTATTTTCTTTTTATTTTATATTTTAACCTTTTTCTCTATTTATTAATCACAATTATTTATATTTTTATTAGAGTTTGACAAGAAGAATTGTTTTTATTTTAGCAAATAAAATAACTAAAATAATCTAAAAATGTCACTTTTTTAATTGATTGACCTACTTTTAGTTATAAGCATCAAATTTGAAATTTATAGTAATATGTAAAAAACAAATGTAAATTTGTATAGCTATTTTTCGTTTATTTTCTCTCGTGTTTAGTGTAATTATTCAAGTACGAGTTTTTGTTGTGATGTTTGTTAACATGTAGTATGACAGTTAATAGGTATTTGGTAATCTTAAGTTTGACCAACCAACTTTGAGTTGCATATATGCATATAAAGGTTTACACGTGTATATGCAGTTATGCACATATGCAAAAATATGTACCTATGCTGAAAAAAATTAGTTTTACATGCATATATGCAAAAATCTTGTATCTGTGCTGCTAAAAAAATCTAGTTTTACGTCTACATGTGCATATATGCACGGGATGCACACGTGCACGGTGCATATATACACCTAGACACACCTGTGCAGTATGAACACGTGGTGCGCATATGCACTCGTGCTTGAAAAAACTCGAGTGTTATATGCACATGTGCATATATCTCATGCTGTGTTAAAAATTAAAACCCGGTCAAAAATTTTTATTTTTTAAAAAAGTATAGCAATATGGATGTTATATTAAAGAGCACATTTTCTCGTTAATTTGGTATAATTTTCATATTTTAATACCTTTCGTTTGGTTAATATTTTAGTTTTAAAAATGTGGGGGTAAGTAACAAATGTCCAAATTACCCTCATTAACTACTTTAAAAAAATTAAGTTTATCCACTAACAACCATTTAATCTGGACCTTCCATTTTTTTAATCAACGGTTGTAATTGGCTCTAGCGATTGTCGCAATAAAAATGGTTTTTAAATGAACCTTCCCTTATATATACATACATATATATAAAAGCTAGGTTTTGAAACCTAAGGCCCTTAGCCCCTTGCTTACCATAATATGTGAGGCCATCAAGTAAAAGAAATTGAGAAAACCCAATCGTAATTAATTAAAGGTCTTAATTAGCTAAGGAGGCAGGTCGTCGTCGTGCAAAACTTAACACTCGATCATGGCCTCACAATCACGAACTAGATAGAATGAGTGAAGGCAACTAGCAACACTAAAACCAAACCTTGTTTCTTCTTCTTCTAAAAGGAATCAAACCTTGTTCTTAAACATTTCGATCTTCTTGTCGATAGCAAGGCAACACCAAAACACTTTAATTAGTCACTCAATCACTCTAGTACTCTCTCTCTTTCTATGTTTTTAAGTGTTTCTAAAATACGTTAAGGTTATGAAATTTGTTGATATTAGCTTAAACTTGTGGCTATTAATCATATGTTTTTAGTTCAAACGTTATACTTTTAAAGTTTTAATGAATATTAATATTTTTATATAAATGAAGTTATCATGGCATAAGCTCCGCATACCAAGTAATCTAACTAAAAATACATATTTTAAAAAATATTCAATTTGTTTAAAATAGGGTTTAGTATCTGAAAATATATCGAAGTTGTCACTTTTTGCTATTGTATATACCCAACTTTGAAAACTACCGTTTGATGTATCAAACTTCCTAAAACTACCAATTTATACATCATACCTGCTACAGCAAGTTCTTTGCTGATGTGGATCCAGTTTCTATGACATGGCAGGTGATGTGGAAGATGACATGTAATTTTCAATTAAAAAATAATTCAAAAAGAAATTAATATTTATTTAATAATAATAATAATAATAATAATGATAATAATAATAATCAAATATTCATCAATCAGTTCAGTGTTTCCATTATCTAACTTACATCCATTATTTAATCCTCTTCTTTATCTTCATCGAGGGTTCATCGAGGGTTTCAAGGATATGGCAATTTCTGTTGGTTCATCGCAAGTTTCGGATTTGATTATTCAACCATCATCTGCGATTAGTCTTTATCTTCATCGAGGGTTTCCATTTTAGTTGCCACCTGTTCTCCGCCGATTTTTGTTGGTTCGATTTAGGGTTCTCACGCAACAAACCCAGATCTAGTTCGTGTGTTATTACACTGCAACAATGACGGTGATTTCTAAGATTTATTAAAAGGTTTTGTTCGATTTTCTTTACACTGCAACAATTTTTGTCATTCATCATCTGGTAGTTTCTTGTTTTTTTAGGGTTCTTGTTTTTGGGTGATTTCTAGTTCTTCTAAATCTGTATGTTTGTTTTCCAAATCTATGCTTCTTCTATCTCTATGTTCGATTTTGAGTTACTTATTTTGGTTTTTGTTTTTTGGTTTCCGATTTTAAGGTTTCCGAGTTAGGATTCATGACATTTGTGGTTCTTCATCTTCAATAAACTCCAGCCTTCATGTTCTTGGTTCTTCATCTTCAAGGATGCATCGATTTTAGGGTTTCTGAGTTAGATCAGTTTGATTTTGTTTTGGGGTTTCCGATTTTGAGTTCACAGATTTTCGAGTTTCATTTTGAGTTCACAGATGGTTGTGTTCGATTTTGAGTTCATGTTGGTCTTTATCATCATCTTCATTTTCATGTTCTTCATCTTCATGTTCTTCATCTTAAATTTGATTTTGAATTAATTTTTCATGGAATTTAATGAAAATATAAAAATGTGATGTGTCTATACATGTGGCATTTTATAGATATAAAAATAAATCAAAAATGATATAATTACTGGTTACCTGCTTAGCATGTAACTCAATACCTTAAATGGTAGTTTTAGAATGTTCGATACACTAAATGGTAGTTTTGAAAGTTAGGTATATACAATAGCAAAAAGTGATAACTTCGGTACACATTTAGATACTAAACCCTTTAAAATAAGCAATCATTTTACATATACATAAATGCTTACTACATGTGATTTTTTAAAAGAGATAAAGGTTATAAGAACATGACTTAGTTATTGGCTTTATTAATAAAAAGTCAAAAATATAAAATAGATAAATTAAAGTGAACATAAGCTGGGAAATGTAGAACATTAAATGCCCATTGATTCTCTTTCTTTTAATTGGGTCGTAAATATCATGAGGTTAAAAAGTCTATAATATCCTTCAATTTCTTATGAGAAAATGGTTATTTAGTTTGCTAATTGATATATAGAAAAATTATTTTAATTGGGTTGTAAATATCATAAGAATTTCAAATTATCATGGTATTATGTTAAAAGTTTATAATACCCCTCTATTTTTCATGAGAAAATGGCTATTTAGTTTGCTAATTGATATATAAAAGAATTAACTATATGTTGCTTCATTAATATGTAATTGTTAACATTATTTTTTATCTCTCTGTGACTTATTTTATATATAATTAAAAATTAAATTAGTGTCATATCATTTTTTCTTTCTCATCAAAAGTTAGTATAGTGTAGCCCTTTCCTCTCATATATTCTCCACTTATTTTTAAAATTTTAATATACATTTAATTCTTCTACAAAATAAAATATTTATAAATTTTTTAAAAGAATAAGAAAAAATAAAAATTTTATAACATTAATAACAATATAACACTAGAAAATAAAAATTATAAAATACATATATATCAATAATAAATAATATAAACATCTAGAAATCTAGTTGTTCTTGTTGTTGGAAAGTTAGATACGTGAAATATGTTCGATCATATCCAACCGAAGGTTTATATGAGTCTCCTAGTTTTTAACTTCTCAAATGTCTGACATGCGTTTTCCCTCACTGATTAGTGTTTTAATATTAGCATCTACAAATAAATATAATGTTTTCTAATTTTGTTGGAGACCATAAGCGTACCGGATTATGAAATATGTGTCAATGTTGTTTAAGCATGTAAAGAGTCCATTTAACATCTTTCCTTGTCGATTCTCGTACGTACTTGACCTTTTTTTCGTTTATCATCTTGCGAGCACGTATATGATTTGACGAAAGTAGTTCATTCCGGATATCTCATCCACTAGACAATATTCGTGCTTGTAGGTGATTCCATTAATCTCAAATGGACATGCACTAACGTGCTTTTTCATCATAGACATCGTTGAAGATGGACGACTAATTGAGAACATTGATGACATTGTTGGAATTAGCAACACCAAAGTATGTGTTCCAGATCCATAGATCATGGGAGGCTATTGCCTTTACCATTATTGTCGAGTGCTCATGATCACCTCTCATGAACTGACCTTGACATGCTACCGGACAATTCTGCATGTCGGAAAATCCGTGTTTTTCTTCATGCCCTATATGCAAGTGCTGAATATCATCATAACCAGGTTTGCCTAAATATTTTCTACCATAGATGTCAATAATATATGTGCAAAAGTTGTTTATGCAATCCTTTGACGTTTTATTTCCCATTATCAAGTACTCATCAATCAAGTCGTCGGCTACTCCGTACGCCAATTGTCAAATAATGAAAGTATACTTTTTATATCGAATACAAACCCTTTTTCCTCTGGCAACCACACCCATTTAAAATACCGACACTCTCCTTCTATATTATCAACTATTCATTGGATTAGTTGTATGCTCGTACCGTCTAAACATGGCCCCGTTATAAATAGGGTTATCACCAAGTCCAACATAAGGCATTCGTTTGTAGCTAATTGACCTCTATCTATGTCCCCGCTCCTCATTCTTCTTTTTGACAATTCTGCTTCGTTACTAAAAATTAAAGTTTCCCATTCTTTTGCCAACCCTACAAAAAGTTGTGTTTTCATGCTCAATATACTCGTCGGTTGATATGAATGATGATAATACGGTTGATGAAACAGGTGGTGAATCCATATTATTAAAAAAATAGTAGAAAAGAGAAAGAGAGAAATATAAATTTTGGAAGGTTGGTTGAGGAAGCCGATCATGTTTGGTGGGCTAAAGGTGTACAACTGTTCCTATTTCACCCGATGAAGTAGATGGGGGAGTCGATGTTTGTTACTTGACCACTTAATTGGGGTATCTTGGTCATTTATATATTTAATAAACAGTAAATTACTATATTAAAGATTCTTTATGTATATATATCTTACTCCTATATAATGCATTTACCACCTAAAAATCTCTTAATTTTAAGAAGAGTAAATTTACTAAAATACCCCTCCTTTAAGTCCACAATTAATAAATTTAAACAAATAAATATTGAAAACATAACCGACAATTAATGAATTTAAACCAATACTTATAACTGAATTATTTCTAACCATATATTTTTAATATTAACTTTTGATTAATGAGATCACCATACTTATAATTGAATTAAGTCTAATCATATATTTTTAATATTAACTTTTGATTCACGAGATCACCTAAATTCATGTTTTCAATAAATCAAGTTCAGAAGATTTCACAAACACCAAACAAATTAAAGAGTCAAAGAGTTGAAATTTATAAATATTGCATTCTAACTCAATTACATAATAATTGGAACTATGAAATATTACACACACACATATACATACATATATATAATCAGCAGCTTCATGATTCAGCGATGCGACAAAATTCTTCCAACAAACTGAAAGACAAATAACTCAGAGTTAGTAATTTAATTCTTAATTTTAAAGTGGCTTTCGCAAAGAATTTTCATAAACTCATATTATCTTCATCTCGCAAGGAATTTTCACAAACTCATATTAGCTTTTTGTGATTATTCTGCACAAAACTCATCACAACCTCCTCTTTATTCGCCGTCGTCGCATTGCGCGGGTACCCCACTAGTATATATATATATATATAATTTTTTTTTGAGGAAAGCATAATAATATCTCTATCCATAATTTTTTAGATCCGTCGCCATAGGCAGCTCCAGTTTTGAATATATTCGGGCATTGAAACGGGTTGCGCTAACCCGAACCCGGATGCAAGAGGCAAGGGCCAAGGGGTGAGTGTTTTAGGAACCAACAGCCAACTGCTGCAATCGTGAGGGAAGATTAAGATATATACATCATTTTGCTTATAAATTTGTTTTTATTTGTCTCGGAACATCAGAAGCTTCGTTCTTGATCTCTCAAAGTTGAATAACAATGGCGACAAGGTACTGGATAGTTTCTCTTCCCGTTCAGAGCTCCGCAACTTCTCTATGGAGCCGCGTACAAGAATCTATCTCCAAAAATTCCTTCGACACTCCTCTTTACAGGGTACACCGATCGAAATTGCAATCGCAATGACCCAAAGATCTCTTATTTTACATAGGTCTCACTAATTCAATATTTTTGCAGTTCAATATCCCAAATCTTCGTGTTGGTACACTCGATTCGCTCTTAGCCCTTAGCGATGATCTACTCAAGGTCAATTATTATTGTTTTTTTACTTCCTTTTTTGTTCTTGATTTGGGGATTGGTTGATTTGATTTGATGTTTGTGGAATTGTGCAGTCGAATACGTTTATCGAAGGATGTTCTCACAAGATACGGCGTCAGATCGAAGATTTGGAGAAGGCGTCCGGAATTCTTGCTAGTTCCTTGACGGTCGATGGGGTTCCGGTGGATTCATATTTAACAAAGTAATTGCTTTCACGTGATTTTCGAATTTGATGGAAGATTTTTCTTGATGTGTTTGAATTTGTGATTGTAGATTTGTGTGGGATGAGGCTAAGTATCCAACAATGTCTCCTCTTAAGGAGATTATAGATGGTATTCATGTGCAAGTAGCCAAGATAGATGATGATCTTAAGGTATTCAGTTTCCCCGTATCTTATTAATTTTCATCTGTATAGGCAATGTGCGTGTAAAGCTTAGATACTTTTGGTTGAATCTACCAGTTTGTTAATTCCAGAGTTGAACATGATTAGACGATTAGTATACCCCCAGACCACACTTGAACCACTTTTTATATTAAGCTCAAACTTTATCCCTGGGATGAAATGTATGTGCAAGATTCTATATATGGGAGTTGAAGTTGTAGAAGTACACTGAAACAATACATGTTTTCTTGTTTACAAGGCTTACAGAAATCACTGAGGTAGTAATCAAACAGCTTGAAGGATTAAGGTTTGAATATTCTTTGGAACTGAATGATGAATAACACACACATTAGAGAGGAGAGTAGAAAGAGAGAAGCTTTATCCATATGCAGAATGATAGGGATTACAAGTAGAGATTCGATTTGGAACTATTATATGTCCAAGGTCCAATATTGAAAATTTTTCAGAGGTCTTCCCTGACGCCTTCTTCAGTGGCCAAGTTGAAGCGTTCAATGGTTCTTCGGCCTACCACCTATTTATAGTGGACTAGAGTATTATATTGGACCATAGTTAAGTTTAGTGAATCTGTGAGTATCACGTGGGGATTACTTTTTATTGAGTGCACATGACAAAAGTAACCAGACTTAAGCTTATGTATCCATAGCTTCCTTTCCATTTTGTGCTGAATAACCACTTGGCATTGTATTATTTGTGTGACTTTAGAAACAATGAACCTGAGAGTTCTAAATGAAGGCATCCCTTATTCGGTATCCATATCTTTCTACAATGCTGATTTATCAAAATTTTCACACTGCTTGTGGAAATCACCAGTGCAGGTGCAATCATTTTAGGAAATACATTTTTGAATATGTTTATATATATTTTTAACAAAGCATTTGGGAACTTTTACCGATGATTTGTGATCTTGGGCATTATCATGTGGCATATAGGTACAAGCCCTTAACAGTTGTCCAATCATATCTATCATGTAATTGCACGTTCTTAATATGATCATTTGTAGATCTTCACTATATATTTTACTGTAGCATCAAGTTAACCTTTTCTTTTGTGAGGAGAACACTCCAAAACACGCCTCTCTCCTTGAAAACATGTTGACATGGTGGGTTACATGGTTTTTCATGTAAGAAATTAAGAATGATGAATACTTCTTTTAATGAAAATTAGAAAATAGAAGAACACAGGACAGATGCCACAAGGGTAGTGAAGAGTTTATTGGCATATTCATATTGCAAACCAAATATGGTGATTAATAACTCTTCCTGGGAGATTGAAAACTTTACATCGCACAGAATAATGACTACTTTCTAATTTTCTGAATGATAGAGACAAGATGGTTTAAAACACTGGAAAAAAATGTGACGGTAAAAAAAATGGTAGGAAAAAGGTTAAGCAAATAAGGATTATTGTGAATTGATGCTAACTTAAATAACAATACGAATGTTCAAATCTCAAGAAAGGAAAAACCTTCATCTGTCTATGGGTTTGCTATATTTAGATGAAATGAACCAGATATGGAACCATACTTGTAAACTACATAGTTTATAAGCTTGAAGTTTATAGAAAGAAAAAGCAAGTAATATGTGTTTATAGTTTGATACATGGGTTTCTTCTTCTTCTTCCTTTCTTTATAAGTCTATGCTTAAGTTTCTTCAGTATTCTTCGTTGCCTTTTCCACTTTTAAAACTTTATTCTATATTTTGATTTTAAAATTTTGTATTTTGCTTCATTGGTG
This sequence comes from Dittrichia graveolens, assembly GCA_038502395.1. NCBI lineage: Eukaryota > Viridiplantae > Streptophyta > Magnoliopsida > Asterales > Asteraceae > Dittrichia > Dittrichia graveolens. The sequence continues at coordinate 5,531,648 of JARJIL010000004.1, read as the reverse complement.
CTTTCAGTATTGTGTGTTTCTAGACCTTAATATTTTGTGTGGCAGGTCCGTATTGCTGAGTATAACAATGTTCGCAGTCAACTTAATGCCATTAACAGAAAGCAGACCGGAAGGTATATAAATAGAATAATATACTAATCCTTTATTTTTAATTACTAATCACTAGTAATATGTGATAAAAAGTTGACTGATTCATCTTTCAGCTTAGCTGTTCGTGATCTGTCCAATTTAGTAAAGCCAGATGACATCATCACTTCAGAACATTTGGTTACCCTCATTGCTGTTGTTCCTAAGTATTCGCAGAAGGATTGGTTGTCATGTTACGAGACACTCACGACTTATGTGGTAAGACCACCTTATGACTATTATGCCTATGACTACAACCAAGACTGTGAGCTCCAATTCTGCATGCATACTAGTTTCATGATTCATTTAGTAAAAAAATTTGTTTCTGCAAGTTCTAGCTTTTAATTGAGAACTAATTGTTCTAGGTCCCCAGATCCTCCAAGAATCTACACGAGGACAATGAGTATGCTCTCTATACTGTGACATTATTCAATCGTGATGCTGATAATTTTCGAATTAAGGCACGCGAAAGAGGATTCCAAGTGAGTTTGTTACTTTGTTAGTAGCTTGTTTGCCATTAATGTGACTCTGATTCAAGGATTTTATATAAACTCTAGAGTTCTTGATTAAGATATTGTTGCATACTTTTAGTAAAATGACATTAATTATCATACATAAAATATCTAATATTCTGTAAGGTTGAGTAAATTTTTTTAAAAAAATTCTGGCTGTGATTCAGATTCGTGATTTTGAATATAACTCTGAGACTCAAGAGAGTCGGAAGCAGGAACTTGAAAAACTGATGCAAGATCAGGAATCCCTGAGAAGCTCTCTTTTGCAATGGTGCTATACCAGTTATGGGGAGGTATATTCAACTCTCTTCATTTTATCTTTTGAATTTATTATGTTTACATTACACCCATGCAAAGCTTGCTTAATTTATGTTATGTATTTATTATGCTTAAAGATCTATACAAATCTATTGGATTAGGAGTCCCTGAAACCACATGAACTAATCTAATGAATATTTAATATATTTTTTGAATTAGGAGTCCAACGTATTTCTCTCTCTATAGATTTTGAACATATGCTATATTTATTATGTTTAAAGAATCTGCAAATGTCAATCAGATTCAGGAAAATTATTTACGCAGGCATGAATTGATTTGGTCCTGGTTTTTTTTTTCTTTGATGATCTACATTTATTTCATTATTTGGATCACAACAATGTATTGTGCTAATCTTTATGCTTTTAGGCTAGCGAGTCTCATTAGCAAGGGTGTCCTACTGCATTGCCTGTAACAAAATGTCTAACACTAGTTTTCTGTATTTGGCGGCTTTTTGTTTTTTCGTGGCAAATTCCATAGAATAGTGATGTAATTTTAAAATGACCCACTTCAGTAATTATATGCATCTTTATGTCTCAATCAGGCAATTAAACTTTAGGCAATGATCTATTTTGGTAATTAAAGTCTTTTACTGCGTCCAATTTTGTAATATAGATTTGATACTAGAATTGCATGATAGTTTTCCATATTATTTCAAATTTTCTAATTGCTAGATCGGGACAATAAAATGTATAATTACGGAAGTGGACCACATTTGAAAAGCACGGTACTATTCTATGAAGTTTACCTTTTCCCATACATAGTATTTATATCCTTTAAGGAGGTAGCCATATACTGTTAATGACCTTCACATTTAGAAATAGCTCATATATCCCAAGGGTAATTAGTATCAGCTCCACAATATTCAGAGCATGCAAAGATCACATATTTAGCTTAAAACGACACTCATGTGGGCATCCTTGGAATTAGTTATGCTGAAATTGGTATTAGGGTTTTCAGGGCACTATCTTTGTCATTGAAATCTGGAAGGATTAAACTGATTTAATTAGAGAAATTAGGGGGAAAGATGCTACTTTTTTTCTTATTGAATGTAACATTTCTAAAGTTCATATTGTTCTAAAGATTCAAATGTACTGAACATTGTTAGGAATTGTCCTAATCTGCATTATATCAAACTAGGAAGAAGTGTCCAATTTTGCAACGTGTGTGTAGTGTTAGAATCTATACGACCGAAACCTGGACCTATGTAGTACTACTCATATTTTTAACGTGGAAAAGATGTTACTTTCATGCATGCTAATAAACTTCTTTTTTTCCTTGAACGACAAATCAGACACCCACCGACCCAGCTAAGTACACCCATGTGTCTATGAAACCCACTATCCATAAGGTTCTGGAGATACCTTCCCACCTGTTAATCAGTTTTTATTATGTTGTTACAATGACATACTCTTTTAAATTGAAACAACTCCTAGATTGTATAGAGTCACCCTTTTGCCGATAATCCTCTTAATAGTTTCCCTAACAAAAGAATAACTAACTACACTGCTTGAGATTAAATTTAGATTGTGGGTGCAATTATATGCTCTCTGCAATTTGAATTGAGGGTAGGTAATAGAGCATATTCAGTCCTTACTGTCCAGAAGCTGAATCTAGATTGAAGATCACGTGCTGGATTAATTTATCAACACCGACGTAACAAGAGACAGTTGCTCTTTTTTATGTGCAAATTTCAGCCCGTTAATCAGCAAATGTGTCGAAATGCGGGTTATACCTAGTTTCAAAAGTCGTAAAATTCTGTAGCTAAAATGGAAGCGAATGAGTTAAATGGGTTGAAATTTACCCAAAAGGTATCCAAATGCATAAAATTTCATAAATAGATTTATTCAAAAGAATTAGGTCGTTAGTATCATAGTTTTTTGTTAATTTTAAATGAAATAGGCAAAAGATGTTTGCGGTTCATTTCAACAAACGTGTAAAAAATTACCCGTCAACCATTGTGCCCATCATGAGTATGTTAAATAGTAGGAGTAATGTTTGCGGACACCGCCCAATATATATCCAGTTTCTTTTATACTAAACCTAGCTAAAAGTATGTCGGGACGTAAAATTACAAAAACACTGGGTGTTTCACATTAATCATTGCTTATGATAGCTCGATATAATGGTGTCGTCGACTTTTCAAAAATTTTAGGGACATTTTTGTCACTAGGCATGTTTTTTTCTGCCACATCTGGTATAGTCAAACTGCATACATATTTGGCTGGCCTACAGAGTAGACTTCAATACGTGAGGGACTTAACGAAAAAGCTAAATGCACGGGCATGTTATCCTTAGATAGTAACAAACACAGGTGCAGCCATCAACATTTAAAAGTAATCCCAAGTTAAGATTGAACCAAACCTATATGCAAAAACTTTCTCATTGCTGTTAAATTTGTCTCTTTATTGGCATTTTTCACTTTCACCTGCAGGTTTTCACTTCCTGGATGCATTTTTGTGCTGTTCGTTTATTTGCCGAGAGCATTTTGAGATACGGGTTACCTCCTTCCTTTTTGGTATTGAATTAAACCATTCCAATTTACATTTGTTTCTTTCTTGGAAAATTCTATTTCATCCTACCAATCCTACTTTATCCTCTCCCGCACACTAGATGATGACATGTGGAATCGTCTATTATCTTTCCTCATCTCTTCTCTTTATTTTGACACTTATCCTCATCTAGTAGTAGGAGGATAATTAGGAAAATTTAGCAGGATGATATAGAACTTCTCTTCCTTCTTAATATAAAAAAGGGCTTGAATATATGCATGAGTATCTCCTCTGATTTGATTTCAGTCTGTTGTACTGTCACCATCTGTGAAAAATGAGAAGAAAGTACGTACGATCCTCGAAGGCCTATGCGACAGTTCCAACAGGTAATTTCTTACAGCTCCTATTGGGTTTTCATCTTTTTCAGTGAATGAAATTACAAAAAGGACTGGTTATTACAAATAGCTCACAGAAATAATATCACTCCCTTTGTTCCACAAATATTACAATGTGTACCTTTGCAAACATAATGTAAGAAAAATATTTGATTGTTTGTTATCAAATACCCAAAGTACCCTTCATTACCAACTAGAAATCTAGTATAAGGAATTTTTTTGGGACTCAATTAGGTACCAACAATGCTATAGGATAAAATAGGTAATTATATCTTTTAAATATTTCTGAAAAATGGTAGTTATCCTCATGTGATTATAAGTCAGATTCTCAGGTCAAGAACATCATAAAGTCATTGACTAAGAAAGAACAAATACTAGATTCTGCAAGCGGTACAATACTCCATTGAAGATGATCAAATGGTCCTAAGACCTCAAATGCCTTAATAGATCAGGATACACGGGGCCGTACTCTATCATTTAATCACCTCTGAATACAGTGATAATTGGGGTTCTTCATATCTAAGGACCATGTGACGAAAAGTTCTTTTTTTTTTAAAAATCTTATGTTAAAATTAAATGGTTCTTTGGTCCAGGACCACACAATCTTGTTATAATGTATGTTGGAGGAGAATTAATGGTGTATTTGGTAATTATTAATGCAGCACGTTCTGGAAAACAGAGGATGAAGGAAGCATGGGGGGCTTGGCTGGTGAAGCCGATGGTCACCCGTATGTCTCCTTCACCATTAATCTTATATGAAAGTAGTGTGGCAGTTGGTGGTGGTGGTGGTGGTGGTGCCAATTCATTCTTGTCTTCTTGATTAGATCTCAATAATAATGTGATGTCGAAAATCTGTGTATTATATATTTATACCCGGTTTTAGCGGGGAGTCTTGGTGTATTATGTTGAATTCTGAAAGCTTGTCCTTTTGCTTGATTCATTGTATTACAAATTGAAGTTATTATATTCATCTATTCGGAAGAAGACTTGAGAGTCATTTTGTAATAGGGTTGAACTGAACCATTATTTATGTTTATCGGATTTGACTAAGTAATTATTCGTAATGAGGTAAATGCGTTGCGGCGGGAAAATATATAGACGAATAAACTATAGAGATTAACATTTAAACTTAAATGTTTAAAAGTAAATTGGACAGCATATGTTTTAAATTTAAATCGATTCAGGTTTTATATATATTTTGTATTACGTTTAATATAACATTTAATATTTATAATCTTAATACACAAGAAAAATTATGGTAGAAAACTTTTACAAAATCATTCTAGTTTATTTATTAAACAAAAAGAAACTAAATGTTGTTTAAAAAATGACTTAATAAAACTACTTTAGTTATTTAATACTATTTATAAAAGCATAACTAATATAAAAAAATGATATATCTTCCTATATTTTATTTCTACTTTATCCGGTTCGGTTAAAAAGCCGGGCTTGTGCGTCTCTGGTCGTATCTATTTAATGTTTGACATGTGTAATGCATAATATGTCTTGAATTTAAAACAAATATTTAAGTCAAAATTCATACTAATAAATGGATAACATTTATTATTCCTCATCAATTATGATATCTACTCTAGGGGTGTGTTTGGTTCTGGAACCGGACCGGAACCGAAATAACCGATAACCGAAATTGGTAAAAGCTAGAACCGAAAACCAAACCGATATAAGGGAACCGGTTCCGGTTTCGGTTTCGGTTATTAACCGGTTATTTCGGGTATAGAACTGGATAAGACCGAAAATTTACTTTGGAACCGGTTTCAAAAGCGTGAACCGAAATAACCGATAACCGGTGAATATTTTTGTTATTAAAAGCAAATATGATACATTTATATTAGTTATTTTTTACCTATAAAGGTTAACTAATAACCAAAAAACTAAACGGTTTAAATTTAATACTAAAAATACTTGAAATCGTAAGTGAACATGCATGCATCGTCGACACTAACATATGACCAATAAATAATAGTTCGTTGACTTCATTCTTACAAATAATAACCATTAGCCATGTCGCTAAAGATAATAGTTCAATAACCAACAATATCACCAAAAATAATAGATCATAGCCAACTATATGACAAATACAAAATTTCATACAAACCGGTTCCGGTTCTAAGACCGAATTACCCGATAACTGGTGGAACCGGAACCGAAAACCAAAAATGAGGTTTTACGAGAACCGATAACCGGACCGAAAACTCTAATCCGGTTCCAACCGGTTCCAGTTTCGGTTCGGTTCCGGTCCCGGTTCGGTTTTTCGGTCAAAAAGCTCATCCCTAATCTCCTCTACATACTATATTACAGAAAGTTTACAGCTCAACAACAACAAAAAAAGATATATGAGAATCGAACCCGGGCCAACCATCCCAAAGACATGCTACATACCCACTCTATTCAGGGTGTGTTTGGTAACTAGTTTACAGGGGACTATAAAGTTTTGAGATTTTATTTTTCATAATCTCCAAATCTCTAGCCTTGTTTAAGTGTTAAAATCTTGAGGGAATTATTAAAAACATAATCCCTCATAATCTCCCAAAACAAAAGTCTTTCCATGTAGCTTATGGATTGGACTTGAGATTATCAATTTATCAGCATCAGCTCCAGCTTTAGACTCAACTCAAGCTCCATCTAATTTTGCCGAACACACCTTTAAATTGTTTTTTGTCATATGACCACTTAATAGATATATAATGTAAGCTAGAAAAGTTACTATTCACTTCCTAACAAATCTTAGTATATATAACTTTTGTATTCGATTTTGATTATTATAATAAATAAATAATAAAGTATTTTGTGGCACACAAGGGGAAGAGAGTCGGCAGCCGGCGATTGTCCGACGACAGAAGTGGCGTAGAACAGATAATAACACAAGAATAAAAAAAGTCAATTACCATAAATAATAATCAAACACTTAAATATATGTTGATTACTTGATTTAAATATAAGTAACATGATACTCGCGCAATGTGGCGGTAACGAATAATTTCTACTCGTTAACATATCCGTTTTCAAGACGTAGGGAGTATGGTATTCATGTAATATATTGACAGCGAATAATTTTCGTTTGGTGAAATGTTATTTTCTTTATCTTTTTTCCATTTCCTTTACTTTTTTGTTCTCCGTAGTTGAAAAAAAAGTTATGAAAATATTTTTTAATAATTAAGTTAATTTGTATTGGTTTTGACTTTCAAAACAATTGTATTGAGTTTAATTTTCTTAAATATGTAAAGTTTAGTTATTAAAATGGAATATAAAAATCTTATTAACTATATCTAATAGTTACTTAATTTAGTTTATATGAGGGGTAATTTAGTAATTTCAAAACACTTAAAATTTAAATGTTTAATCAAAATGCTTAAATGCTTTATAATATAGTATAGATAAGTCAACTAATCTAATATTTTAACTTATTATAGTAAAACTTTATGCGATATATTTGATAAATTATAAAACGTTAAGTGAAGTTTTTATATAGGAGTTCTTATATTTTTTGAGAATTATTAGATCTATAATACGGATGTTGATAAATTATGTATTATAGATTGTATTATAAAATTAATATTAAAATTTAAAAAATCTATTATATAAGTATTAAATATTTAAAATATATTTTATATTAATGATTATAAATAAGTTTTTGGTGTTATTATCTTTTTAAACCTTAAAATATCGTTTCTACTCATCCTGATTTACAAATATTATATTTATGATTTATAACATTTTAAAATATCATATCTAACCAAATACTTAGTTTTATCATTTTATAATATTTGATAATCATTTTAATTTCTTTTTTATTATAACAAATAAAAACTTAATTTATTTGCCGTTAATTGTAATAATAATAATCAATGACTTCTACAAGATTATAATCATGTTTCTTCGTATTATGATACCACGTTTCTGTCGTAATGTCTGTTCTCCTACTCGCGTCGACTTTTCCACCACTGGTCTGGGTGTTGACGCCGTCGAGCGCCATTGTTTTTAATTTTAATTTCTTTCGTGTATCATAACCATTTGATATCTTTTTTATATTAATGTTTAATATTTATCATTTTTAAAACTAACCCATGTATCACACAGACATTTAATTCAGTCCTATCTTCTAATATAAATAAAAGTCTAATCTTCATCAATTTAATTAGTAGATCTTGACTCTTTATTTAATCAAAATTAAATCATATTCATTCATTTTATTAAAACTGAAAGTTTATTTTTGACTTTTAGTAGTCAAAGTTGAAAACTCAATTTTTAAAATTTAATTTTAATAGAAGATAAGATAGTAAGTAAAAAAATATTATTTAAATTTTAAAATAAAAGTTAAAATATTTGTGTACGTAATATATTTACGTTATTATAAATCAGAAAATTTGTGTATCATATAATAAGATTAGAAAAACATATATACTAATTTAATATAATAATATTATTTAGACTAGCCATATATAATATTTAAAACCCAAAGTTCATAGAATTCAATTTTCCAACATAGTTTTGATTTTAAATTCCATTTTTGATTTAAAATAAATTTAATTTATGTTTGAATTAGTATCTAATTCAAACTTTTAATCTACTACATTAATTTAGGAATAAATATTCAAGTTTTTTATCACCATCTACGGTTATTATTTGATACAGATATTACCGTAATTAAATTTTATATTACCTTTAAAGTTGTCATCATATACTTTTATATGTCAACTAATTTTAATATAAAATTCTTTTAGGTTTTGAGAAAGTCTCATATTAAGTTTTTCTTTCGTTAGTACAAAACAAATGTATATTTAAATAAACAAAAATAAAATAACGATTTCATGATTACCCGTGTATTTACACGGGCATTTAAATTACTTAATAAATATAAGACATGTTGCGTTATCATAGTAAATAATTAAATATACTAAATTTAATATAATAATCTTTTTCTTGACATTACGTAATTAATTTATTTAGGCAATGTGGGTTAAAATAATATTGTATGAAAACAACTTCATATCATCTTAAATAATACCGAAAATTTTATGGAAACAGGTGTGTAGTTGTACCGGTGGGCGATGGATGAAACGATAAACTGATAATTTCTTTGTATGCATGTTATTTGTGATGGTAACCTTTTTTTTAAAAAAAATTGTTTTTGTTTGTTACTCCTTTTTGCGGGTTTCAACATATGACGATGAATGTTTGCATATTTCAAAAATTATGAAAATATTTCACGATTGTGAAGGTTTGCATTTGGTCGATACGAAGACAGCATCTCTATCTATTTCACAAGCAAGCATAATTAATGTTCGAGAGGTGGTATTTCATTTTACTATTTTCTAATTAGGGTTTAGTATATTATGTCCCGGCACTATTGTATAGCTAGAATAGGGCTCATTAAAAGTTTAATATTAGGGTTTTTCTTATATCATCTGTATTCTATAAATAGTTATTAATGTATTACAAAATACTCATGATGTTTTTTTAATTATACATGGTTTCAGAGCCTTAGGGTTTATTAATTAAGGTTTAATATTAGGGTTTCTCTTATACCATTTGTACTCTATAAATAGTTATTATTGATGTATTACAAAATACCCAGATGTTTTCTTTATTCTACATGGTTTCAAAGTCTTAGGGGGTGTTTGGTAGAGATAAAAGAAATTGGGGGAAATGGAAATGGGGAGAAATAGAAAAGTGTGGAGAATTGAAATTGATTTCCTTGTTTGGTATCAGAAAAGAAATGAAACAAAGAAATGGTGGCTCAAGTTGCCGGACGGCGGATGTGGCGTTGGCCGCCTTGCCGGACGTCGACGATGATGATTAGAATGCCGGAAACACATCGCAACCGGACATCGACAATGATGAGTAGACATTGGTTGTCACTTCTCTCTATTTTTCCACAATTTGAAGAGAAACGAAAATACAAAGGAAGGGGATAAATGGAAATGGGTGGATAAACCATTTCTCCTTCCAAAACTATAATCATTTCTCCCAAACAAGAGAAACCAATTCTCTCCATTTATTTTCTCTCTACCAAACACACCCTTAGGGTTCTAGTCAATCGTTTGTGTTTTGGAGTCTTTAAGACTTGAAGGTTGTTTTATGCTTGCTAAATGCTAATATAGTAAAAACAATATATATGTCATTTAATATAAAATATTAAAGTTTATAAATATAAATAGTTCAATTCGTTTCAATTATATCAGTTAACCAAACATCTATTGCATGTAGTAATCGAACAATAAAAGTTGGTTTTATGAAAAAAACAATCATAACCACTTCTTTGGTTTTTTTTGATCGTTTTGCTATTTTTGGTTCAGTTATGATTTTATTATTAGGTTTTTTATACTCAACCCCGCATTCACACTTTCACCATACTGCATCAAATTCTATGACACATATACCCTATAACAGACCATATCAAATTTTAATAAATAAACAAAAAAGGAAAAAAAAAAAGCAACCCATATCTGCGGGATCTCCACCCACGCTATCTACTACACCACCTCCTGCCATGTACACGGCGTGATGGTCACCACACTGTCTCAAAAACCTTGTCACTCCGGATGTTGTAAGTGATGAAACATGTACAAAATATGTTTAATGTATATTATATCTTAGAATTTGTATCATCACCAAAACTTTTTGTCACCAAATTAATATAACACCAATTCACTTCTTACTATATGAAAGCGAACAAACCAACCAACCTTGTCAATTCAGTGCGATTAAGATTATGAAACAAATTTATGAGTTTCTTTGAACCAAAACTTTTGGTCCCGGCCAGTGTTTGTTATATTTCATTTAATTATATCTTTTCTTGTGTTACTCCTCAGAATCTTGCCACTCCCCTGCTCTTGTGCTTTAGTCCGTTTGTAACTTCTGAATCAGCATAATTAAGTAGCTAATTAATGCCGATGTCGACATATAGACCCATATGCGTTTTGATTGCCTAAGTTGGGCCCAACCCGCTTCTCATCTAGTCGCCTTAGAACATCGTTAGCGAGTAGTCTTAGTCGGGCCTAAAGCTACATTTCGACATTTGGATTTTGACTGTTCATACTATATAACACCGTTAATATAAAGTATATATATATATATATATATATATATATATATATATAAAATCAACAGTTGTAACATGACGATAAACATCAAGTAGAGTGTAGGGAAAACCAAAACAAATAAAAATCATAAGCCAAGGAGACAAGCAAATCAAGTGACGGCCCCATAAATGTCGTTAGATGACTTAACAAGTTGATTTATCGCAACCAGAAGATAGTTTTTTTCCAGTTCGATCTATTCACAGACATAAATTAGAAGAATCTTGTTCTCTTTTCCAACTACCTAGCTAGCTTGTATGTGTATATGTATACATACACACACACACACACACACATATATATATATATATATAATATCTTTATGTTTCACATAATATGAATGTGAAACTTTGTTGGAAAATTTTTAAATGATGTCTACTTGTTATTATTTAAGGAAAAAAGAAATAAACTGAATTATTGATGTGTTATATGTTTTTTGTCGGATTGTATGTAAATTGTGGTGGGGGTCTTGGACCTTCTTCTGTCATGCCCAGGACAAAAAATCGCCATTAATGCAAGTTCAAAAACACACACAAATACAACACACACAGTTGTTTCTGATTGAACAAATCTGGACTTTTGAAAACTAAATCTAACGACTATAAAATTAGAAGTATCCAACATATATCATGTATCTTGGATATTTATCTAGTTTTTTTTATCGTTTTTTTAATTAATTTAAAATTGTATGTTTTTTATATTATTGTAAATTAATAATAAAGGTAATTTTGTCAAATTTCTTAAATTTAATAACGTTTTTCGTATACTCCGCTAGATAATGGGTGTTCTTTCTGGATTGAGAGAGAGAGATCGAAGAAAGATATGAACTAGTGACACAATAAATAGAAGAGTAGTTGATTAGTCTATTAATAATCAGGATATAGACAAAAAGATAAGAAACTTTAAGATGTTAAAGCTGTTTTTTAAATGGGCTGAAAGCCTCTTAATACTTCTTAACATATTAGATATAACATTACCTATTATTACATTTTAACATAATTCATCTATCATTTTCCTATACCAATTTAACTCTTCCTTCATCTATTTATACCAACATCTGCAGTATTGTGTATCGCATTCATCATCCTCCTAATAGTCATTGTTTTATGCATTTTGGTTTTAATTTATGGTATTATTATTGTTTGATATTTGTTATTAAAAAAATTTATTTTACAATTAAAAAAGTTTAAATTTTGTTATATATTACAGTTGAATATGAGATATCATAAAACATATAATTGCAAAAATCAGATTTTCTAAAAGACACAAAAAATATGAATGGATATTCACATGTCAGAACCATTTTTTAATGTTCAGAGGATTCAAATTCAAACCAGAAATATCTTAAAAAACAAACGATACTTAACTCTTATAATAGGGTAGGACGATAACCAACAACTTTCTTCAAGATTGGTTTCTAGTTCTCTGAACAAAATATTTACTAGTCCGTAGAATACTTATTCGATCATAAGATTATATATTGTGTTGGTACGTTCTACTGATCGATATCCAATTTCTTTTGTAGTCATACTTGATTATTCCTGTTTAAATAGGTACTAACATTGTGTTCCCGAGTTTTAATTCAGGGAGAAAAGAAGAGATTAGGAAGGAAATAAAAAAAGTTTTGTGTTCTCAGAAATATATTAATAGAAGAAGAGAAATGATTTGGAAGGAAAGTTTGGTTAACTTTTCCTCCTAAACTTTTCTCTCAAAAGTGGAAGGATTTGAAAGAAAAGGAAAGGAAAGGAGAATCTTTATGATTTTTCGTAAGTAACTAAATTACCCTTAATCACAATAAATAATTTTTAGGGATAATTTCATATATATCCTTCTAAACTTTTTTTATTACGTATATATCCTTCTAAAGTTCAATATTACGTATATATCCTCATAAAACCTCTCAAATCTCATATATATATATATATATATATATATATATATATATATATATATATATATCCAAATACATATTTTATTATTATTTAATCTTTTTAAAAATCAATAATCTTTACCATCTAATATATTTATTTAATCATTTACTATATTGCCCTTAGGATAATCAGTTTTCTTTTTACCCAATCCATCGTTTACCCCCAAACCATCGACTGAGCCCTAGGTTTATCGTTTTCCCCATTCGATAGCAACAGAGCAGCGATCGAGCAACGATCGAGTTAAGTCTTCCCCAAGTGATGATCGAGTTAAGTCTTCCCCAAGTGATGATCGAGTTAAGTCTTCCCCAGCGATCGTTTTCCCCATTCAATTTAACCGGTGATCGAGTGAGCCAGTTAGTACAATCAACGATTGAGCAACGATGGAGTAGCGATTGAGTTAAGTCTTCCCCAAGCAATTGATTGAATCTGCTAATCTTCCCTAACCGATCGATTTAAAGTGCTAATCTTCCCCAACCGAATGAGTAGCTATCGAGTGACTGAGCAGTTGAGCAGTTCCATACATCATCTTACCCAAATAAATTCTGGTTTGCTGATTTGCATTTTTGTTATTTGTTATTTTTTAATTTTTGGCACCATTTGCATTTTCGTCAAACAATTTGTATTTTTATAAAAAAAATTAGAAAACATTTCAATCTTAGTCTTGAATTAAAGAGGATAAAAAACTTAATTAAATGGTATATATATATATTTTTTGCTAAAATTCTTAAACATGAATATATTATTACCATTTGGATGTTTAGTAGGATTTTTTTTAAATGGAAGTTTGGAGGTTGAATGAGGGAGAGGGCTTGAGTATTAATTTGTAATTCTTTTTCCAGTTTTGCCTTTATTCTTAATGTCACATGTCATCACCAGGTTTATTCTTTAGGTTCTATGAATAAGCAAGATTCTATGTATAACCTCACCCTATCAATGGATAATATTTTCTGGCGTCTCATTAATGCTTCATTAATGGATCATTAATGAAGCATTAATGAGAGTTATTTCGGAAAAATCAAACCTCGCAAATTAATGACGCCTCATCCGGACATAATTCACGGTTGGGTAAATATATAAATTACCAAAATACCCATATTTATGAGTCATTAATGACGTTAAAAACGGTTCTCGCAGTTCTCGGACGAAAAACAGTTCTCGTTTAAACTTTTGCCTATATATATATGTGTGTGTGTGTGTATAAGTTTCTTTTAGTTGATTTTATAATAAGACCACTCATCCATCACTCATGTTTTCATTGTTATATCATCGTCACGTCACTTTTTTCTATTATCTCATTCAATCTCATAAAACCTTACATCCATCACACACCATCATTCTCTATTTTTTAAAAGAATAAATAAGTAGAGGGAAGGGAAAGATAGAAAGAGAAGAGAAAGTGCGTGAATAAAAACCTGCAAAGAGGATCCAGCTACGTGACCAAGTCACAATACGTGATATCGTCTGATGTATATATATGGAGAAAAAACCTTTTTTCCTTGGGTTTCCACTTTCCATTAAAAAGAAAATGACGTATTCTAATTTTATGTTCTATAAAAGATGGTCCTTAATAAATTTGTTGTATATATATATATATATATAGGAGGTTCATTTGAAAACCGTTTTTATTACGAGAATCGCGAGAACCAATCTTAATCATTCATTTTGGATAATGGAATTCATGGATGGAGAGCGTGGGGGCCGGGATTGGGTGTGGCAAGGTGCATGTAAGGAATTCATGGGTGGGCAATCCAATTGAAGGAGGGGGAATTTGACGGCTAAAATTGGTTCTCGCAATAAAAACGGTTCTCAAATGAACTTTTGCCTATATATATATATGGTAGAGATCAAGTAAAAGAAAATTAAAGTAAAAAGGGTAAAAAAGATGATTATTTGATCATTTTTCGATATATATATCAACTGATAATCGTTAGTTCATCATCTTTATTGATTAAAACTAGTTCTTCATCAATTTCTTTTCGATGAATCCAACATATTCATCACTTTTTAGATGAAAGTATTTTGTTCATCAACAAATTATTCCAAAATTTTGTCTTCAAAATCTGTATTTAAAATCAAAAAGAAATTGATGAAGAACTAGTTTTAATCAATAAAGATGATGAACTAACGATTATCAGTTGATATATTTACCGAAAAATGATCAAATAATAATCCTTTTTACACTTTTTACTTTAATTTTCTTTTTATTTGATCTCATCCCTATATATATATATATAGGAGGGTTCAAACGAGAACTGTTTTTCATACGAAAACTGCGAGAATCAATCTTGGTCGTTCATTTTGGATAATGAAATTCATGGATGAAGAGCGTGGGGGAGTTGGGTGTGGCAGAGTGCATGTAAGGAATTCATGGGTAGACAATCCAATTAAAAAAGGGGGAATTGGACGGCTAAGATTGGTTTTCGCAGTTCTCGTTTGAACTTTTGCCTATAATGTGAGAACGTGGAGAACAGTTTATAGCCCTTGGATGATCTTTATTTAATGGCTGAGATTAATCTTGGTTAATTAAGGTATGTTGAATTTTAATGATTTGATTTAATTAAGCTAGTTTGATTTTAGATCTTTTATTTATTTAATTAAATGATTGGCCTATAAGTGTTCTTATCGTTCTCTATTTAACATGTGCTCTCACCGGATCCTTCCTCTCTCTCTATATATATAGGGTAGAGATCAAGTAAAAATGATTTTATAGTAAAAAGGGTAAGAGACAATAAAAAAATTCTTTTTATTGATTAAAACTAGTTGTTTATCGATTTATTTTTGATGAATCCAACATATTCATCACTTTTTACAGAGCAAAAGAGATTTTCAAATACAGATTTTGAAACCAAAATTTTGAAATAATTTGTTGATGAACAAAATGCTTTTATCTAAAAAGTGATGATGAATATGCTAGATTCATCAAAAAGAATTCGATGAAGCACTAGTTTTAATCAATAAAGATGATGAACTAATAGTTATCATTTGATGCATATACTGAAAAATTATAAATAATCATCTCTCTTACACTTTTTACTTTAATTTTCTTTTTATTTGATCCAATCCCTATATATATATATATATATAGTGAAAAGTTCATTTGAGAACCGTTCTTATTGCGAGAACAATCCTAGCCGTCCAATTCTCCCTCTTTCAATTGGATTGCCCACCCATGAATTCCTTACATGCACCCTGCCACACTCAATCCCCCCACACTCTTCATCCATGAATTCGATTATCCAAAATCAACGGCTAAGATTGGTTCTCGCGGTTTTCGCAATAAAAACGGTTCTCAAATGAACCTTCCCCTATATATATATATATTGAAAAGTTCATTTGAGAACCGTTTTTATTGCAAGAACTGCAAAAACCAATATATATATATATATATATATATATATATATATATATATATATATATATTGGGAATTTTGTGAAAAAAAGTGACATTTACTAACGTTAGAGATAAATAATTTGTGTTGTATATGTGTTATCTATAATAAAATGGATATGCAAAAACCATCTTAATACTTGAGTAAGATAAATTAATGGTAATAATTTAGACGACTAATGATTGACTTATTAATAACTAATGATTAACTCATTGCTCATTAATGAGGGTTATTTTAGACAAATCAATGCTCGCACAATAATAACAACTTATCTGGATGCAATTCATGGTTAAGAAAAATACATAAATAACTAAAGAAAAATGATATATCCTTCTATTATTTCTTCCTACTTCATCCTCCTACTCATCACAAGATGACATATGTACTCCACTAATTCTCTTTCCTCACCTCCTCCCTTGATTTTGACACTTGTCTTGATCAAGTGAGTAGGAGAATAAGTAGAAACAAAAAGTAGGAGGATATATCATTTCTCATAACTAAAATAACACTATTAATTAGCAATTAATATGTTGAAGCTACACCTCAATATACACACGTTTGACTACCTATAGGGTCAAAAGTTAATTAATATGTTCAAGCTAGCTAATGAAGCAATTAATATGTTGAAACTACACCTCATGATAGATTCTTTACCTGCTTTATTTTACTTCCAATCTGAGTTCGTACGTAACTTAATTTGACCCATTTTTACACTTAGTAAGTGAAAATATGGAATTAATTATGTTATGTTGTAACGCCCCAAGTTAATAAGTACGTAAATACCAATGATCTCTTGGCCTAGTAGTTAAGAGGGAGGTGGAAGACAAAGCCTTCCTTGTAGGTCCTGGGTTCAAACCCAGGCAAAGGCGTTTAATTACTAACTTGGCACGTGGCTTGGGGCTCGCATACCGCTCTATATGGATGTCACTACGGACCCAGCTCACTAACATACTAACATAACTTTGTTGTTCAAAAAAAAAATAAGTACGTAAATTGATTAATTATTGAATATTGTGTTAATTAGGAATTTTCTAATTAAGATTGAAGGTGTTTGTTAAACTAGAGGATTAAAGCTGTCATTTTGATAGTTGTTAAGTTCATGGAGCTGTTTTGCAATTCTTAAAAAGTTTGTGTGTATATATATATATATATATATATATATATACTTTTTAAGATAGTAGTTTGACTAGAGTAAGTCAAACTTTCATCTTTGCACAGCCACACACCAAGCAGCCCATTTTCATGTACTTTTGAATCAAAATCAGCAAGATTATAATATAACAACATCTAAGTTATTCTAATAGCAAGGTATGTGTTTTTGATTGAGTTTTGTGTGATTTGGGTCAAGAAATTGATTTTAAAGGAAGAATCATTGATCTTTGCATGTTAATGTGCTTATATATGCTGTTTAGTAGTTTCAGTAGCTGTAATATGGTTTGCAAGTGCTGAAAAACACTTGTTTTGAGTTTAGTTGTGATTTTGGTCGGAAAACAGCAGGGCAATCGTGTAGTGTTGTTGCAGTTCATAAGGCACGGACGTGCCTGTGGGGGTACGGCCGTGCAAGGTGGCCGTGACCGTCATTGTTCTTGGGGTCTGGGCGTGCCGGGGCACGGGCATACCTATGTAAGGTACGGGCGTGTCTGGCCCAGTATGCCTATGTTGGAGCAGGCCATGTTTGGGCCCAGGTTGAAAGGCATGGGCCTGCCTTGTAGGAAGCACGGGCGTGCCTGTGCCATGTTCAGCAGAGTTGTAAACTCGATGCATTGGTTGTATATTTCTTGTAGGCAATAACTATTGACGTACTAGTGGCGATACGGTCGAGTTAGCACTGTTTGGCATATATCTGACCACTAAGGTGAGTGCACCACCTCTTTGTATGAATAGTACGTACATGAGTATATGTGATCTATTTAGAATAGTATACATGTATCTACATTATGTACAGATGTATGGATACTTTGTTATGTGAAATAGTTATGAAATATATTCTTCGTACAACAGAGGTGCATAGCTATGAAGGTGGTATAGCTATGCACCAGAACGGTGACAGTGGTACGACTACGCAGGTGGTGTAGCTGTATACCAGAACGTTGACAGGGGTACAGTTACACATGTGGTGTAGTTGTATACCCGAACGGTGTAAAGGGGGTATGACTATGCAGGTGGTGTGGTTATACTCTAGAACAATAATAGTTTGTGAAGGAACACATTGGATTCGAGACATCATAGGGAGACTTTACTCCTGTTTTATGTTATTTATGTTTAGCTAGTATGCTCACTAAGAGTTAGCTTATGTTTCGGTGTTGTATGATGCATGTGGCATAGTTTCCAGCAAGGGTAAGGCCCTGACGTAGTGATCAACTAAATAGCTCTTGGTTTTGAGAAGCAAACTTTTGACTCTACTTCTGTAAATGTTAGCATGTGTGTTCTTAGAATTGTATGTTTGTAAAACTCTGATATCTTTTGGGTGCTAACTCGTAAGATAATGTTTTTGAGTTAAAACGGAAAAAGTGGTGTTACATATATTAATTTTCAACATAAATAGTAATTAACTCAAATCATAACTATATATAGTTCAATTAGACTTTGTTTTTCAAACAACCAAAAAGATAGTTTAATTAGACTTTATTACAAGTTAATCTTTAAGTAGGTTACATACAGTTTTGATACATAATGAAGCTTTGACGAACTTTTCTAGCAACTTAGGTCATCTCCGACAATACTCCCGTTTCAGAAATTATGAGTCTCAACCTAAACTAATACAACAATTTATACTAAATTTATATCAACTTTTTCAATTTTAGCTACTTATTTATTAGAGTCAATTACACCGTTGGTCCTTTTAGAGCACTAATCAAACTTGCATCTTCAATTCTTCAAAGATTCCTCAAAATCACCTCAACCTCACCTTCTTTCCTTTTCATTCTTGATGGTTCTAAGGGTTTTCTGGACTCAAATGAGTCAAAGATCAAATATGGGTATTTATAACAAGAATTTGCACCTTAACCCTTGAACATGCAAACTTGGCACTTTTAGCCCTTATGGTTACCTTAAATTTACATATAAAATCAATGACTTATGTTATTTACACCACTTAAAAGATTTACCATAACTATTTTTTATTATACTCAAAGCTTTGTTAGTTGTACCATAAGGATCATAAATTATACCTTAAGGCCAAATAGCACAAATAAGCAATTAAGACTTGCATCTTGAGTTTTTAATTATAAACTCTTTTCATGACATATTTCATGTCTATAAATTAAATTTCATTACACTTCATGACCATATAACCTCACATTGGTATAAATCACCATTCCGCTACTAAAGGAGCGGCGGAGGCACTGTTGTCGGAGAATATATGGACACTGTATCCCTACTGTTACAATGTTTATGGGTATTCTAGGGTTTTCAAAGGATGTTGTTTGAGGTGTGCGAATTATGAACGGATGTTTCAGGTAGTTGCAATATTGCCGGGATCGATGCCGTCGACGGTGCCAGGAAAAGAAGTGTATTGCTGCTCCCAACCATATTTTCCGATCAGTTTCATGTTTTCCAATTTAGAGACCTCTAAGACCGCTGCAACTCCTAATTGGACGCCATAGGTGACATCTCTGCCGTCTAATATACCCCGCCTGCGGAACCTGGCGAGGTTTACGTTGACGGAACACTACCGGAAAAAATAGCTACTACGACCTCCTTAGCAGAGAGAGAGAGAGAGAGAGAGAGAGAGAGGTAGGACAACAAACAGAACCCTGGTCATAGGAGGATCAAGAAGACGATTAGTCCCTAAAACCGTAAAGGGTAAAATGGGTATTTTTAAAAGTTTGACATCAATACTTTTAAAATTAACCATCAAAGGACTAATCACGCACACAAAACTCATTTAAAGGACTAATATTTCAAGATATTGACTTAAAGGACTAAAAGTGAAAAACACTATATACTAAAAGGACTAACGGTGTAATTGACTTTATTTATTACCATCTTAAGTTTTTTTATCGTAAATTTTAGAGAATCTGCTTAAAAGTTTCATTTGTATTCGGTTTAGCTAGTTTTCGATTCATATAGCAAATAATGTTATAAAGAACATCGTACACCATAGCAATAACTTTACTAGATGTACAATTAATGACTATATATACTTTAAGTGTAATCTAATACGGATCACCTCCTATATAGTTTTCAATTAGTTTTAATCAACAACAAATTAAAAACTAGAGATAGTAATTTATATACCATCAATAATTATTGACAAACTAGAAGATATAATTTAAATAAGCCTTTTGGGGGCCTAGAGCCCTAGAATATGTTTTTTTTATTAATAAAAATAACGTGGTATTATTTATTTGTTTATACCATATGTATATTTCTAGTTGTTAAAAAAATTAGCATATCTATATACACTAGTACTAGTATATATAACTTTACCCTTGAGAGAATCATATATGTATGTATCTAATACAACATGCATTTTGCAGCAAAGTTTATGACTACGCATGGGATACCAAACATTTCTAAATCATAGACAAATCACTGATTGGTTCAAGGAGTTCACTATCAGGCAGGAGACTGGTACGTACTATATATATACATATATATATATATATATATATATATATTTTTTTTTTTTAATAAATAAAAATAATTTGGAGAGGTCCTTGTCATTTGTGGACACTACCAAGTGTCATTATCATTATCGATCTAGCATGCATTCTAGCTAGCTACGTATATGACCATCATAGTAAATTCTCATGCCTTTTCGGTGTTCCCTATTAACCACCATGTTTTTTAGTTAATTGGTGTACGTGTTACTTTGCATTATGAAATATCATATATTTTTTCTCCTCCTTCGTCCTACTATTTATCACAAGATGATATGTATACCTATAACTTCTAGCCTAATGGTATTGGAGTAGTTTATGTTTGGTATTGCTCCACTAATTTTCTTTCTTCACCTGCTCTATTAATTTTGATACTTATGTAAATCTTGTAAGTAAGAGGATATATCACCTCTCCTACAATATATATATTTGAATTTTTAATCATAAGTAAGAAATACCGTCTTAAATTATATATTGATACCACTAAACAAAAAAAAACTTTATTATTAGTTTGTTGTTTATATATACTTATTACTATAGATTATAGATAAATATTGGTTTTTATATTTCATATCTATATTTGATAAAATGTTAAATATATTAATCAAACTCATTATCTTTATTAAACTAGTTTAAAACCTCATCTCCTTTGCATTTTTACCTATTCGATCATAACATATTGGGATGTTTTCAAAAACCATTTGTTATGTTAGAAGTGATAAAAGGTGGTATTTTTGTTTTTGAAAAGACAAAACGCTTTCTTCATTTTTCCAAATCTTTCAAAAGATCATGTGCTATAAAAGTATTTTTTACAATCAAAATAAATATTGTTTGTTTTTATCTTTTCCCTTAGCTTAAACAAAACTAGTGTTTATGCATTAATTAGAGAAGAAACTTCAACACTGTCATTGAAACCTCTGACGAAATCGAACTAACTTACCTCTGACGAAATCGAACTAAATGATGTCTTCGATAATGTTGACTCCGGCAAGAGCTTAAAAACCTATCAGGAAATTAAAGGGTCTTCGCAAATCGACGAGAGGTGTTGGAAGAGATCGACGTGATCTCTAAAACATCTGTTAAAAATAATTAAGTGGTTTTTCTACTAGTTTTGAAGTAGTTAAAAACACTTTTTTACTTGTAAAAAACAAACATTTTCACTTATATATTAATTTCCGCCAACATAATTGTTTAAAAGTGCTTCTTTGAAAAAGAAACACCATTAAATAAATTGAATTTCATGATATACTTGTCCTATGGGGCCTTTTGCACTTCATTGTTTTATATAATAGTTATATTGTTATAAAACATGTATCCTTCTTAGAATGTTAAACTAAAAAGATGTTGGACATAACATGGACCATATACTTAAAACAGACATTTTATATCCTCTTGCTACTTATTCATATATATTTTCCTAATACAAATGTTAAAATTATTAGATGATATGATGAAAAAAAAAGTTAGTGCATTATACATGTCAATTATTGAAGATATAGAAGAAGAAAGTAGAAAAATAAAATATGAGGAAATAGAGTTTTTCTATACTTAATTATATCGATTTAAGATATGTTTAATATTGTTTTTGTAATAAATATAAACTTAATTAAGGTCTCAAGAATAAAGACGAAGTAGGTAAAGCAATTACAAATAATAATAATAATAAGTGAATATAGCACATGTGTAAAAATTAAAACTTAATATATTACCTTTAATTCAGAATTACGTAATTTATATAACCCATATTGATTATATATAAGACCGGTAAGTAGAGCTTACAAAGAGTGGGTAACTCTTCTTTTAACACGCCTCATACGAAACTAAGAGTCGTCTATGTGATCATATGTTTTCTACTAAAATCAAGTAACCCAATTTTTATGTTAAACATTCTCAATATATATAATTAAGTTTTATTTAAAAAAATTAACATAAAAACGATCATTTTAAGCGCTTTAATTTGATACAATTTTATTCATTTTCTTACTTTTGCAATCTTTTACATATGCTTCATGACTTTAACATTAATTCTAAAATTTAACCATCTAACTCGTGATCCGTTCATCACACCAGGTTGACTAAAGCGTAGGTTTTAGAACATTTTGGGAAGGTTAAGCAAAGAAGTGGACAAAGGCATGCATAAGATGACACACTTGAATCAACATCCATGGACAAAGGAGACAACCAAATTCAACGGCCAAGAGGCAAACCCATATGCGCATATCACCGCCGGTGGACCACCCCGCCCATTTCCTCACCGTCCCCTCCTCCTCCTCCTCCTCACCCATTCACTCACTACCTACCTATCTAGCTTCATTAAATTAAAATCCACCTTACGTATCTTAATTTATCTTATCATTTTTATTCTACTATACATGTGTTTTTTTTATATTTTTTTCCAAACAACATCAATCGAAACTAGTGCATAAATAAAGGACACTACCTTACACAACCCATAACTAAATTTATACTAAAACGCACACAATTCAGTTAAAGGGAAGCTTCAAATTATCGGTAACGGTTTTTTCCTGTAAGAACCAATCCTGTCTATTGATCAAAATAAATCAATACCTAATAATTATAAAAGGCTCATTAATAGCACCCTAATGAGAGATATTTTGAAAAATCAAGTCTTGCTCATTAATAATGGTCCATCTGAACGTAATTCACGGTTGGTAAATATATAAATGACCAAAATATTATTATTAATAAGTCATTGATAATGTTACAAATAGTTCCCACTTGAAAACTAATTCTCGTTTGAACTTTCTCGTATGGTTAATTGGTTAAAGGAAAATTATTGTTATTCATACTTTATCATCTTACTCGGTACAAGATGACATGTGGATTCCACTAATTATCTATCCTCATGTCCTTCATTGATTTTGATAGTTGTCTTAATTAAGTGAATAGTAGAATAAGTAGGATGATTTTATAGGAAGATATATAACCTCTCTTGGTTAAAAGTTACAGTCATATATAAAAAAGAGTGATTATTTGTACATAATAAAATTGTCACACACAACAAATAATGGTTGTTTTAACCATCATACCTATTAATATGTTGATGAGAATAAAATATACTAAGATCATAGGGGCAAAATATATATAAATATATATGTACATGGAAGGATTTAAACGAAAACTGATTTTAATGCGAAATAAATCAATGGCTAGTATATTTTACTAGCTCATTAATGGTTTATTAATGAGTGATATTTTAAAAAAATCAAGTCTCACTAAATAACGACTCATTCATTCGGACGTAATTCATGGTTAGTAAATATATAAATGAATACAATAGTCATGTTAATAATTCATTAATGGTGTTACAATTCTCGCCCAAAAAGCGATTAATATTGAACATCTCTCTATATATGCGTGTATATATATAAAAGAGAGATAGAGAGAGAGGAGGGGTGGAGGGGGGGGGGGGGGGGGGGGGTGTTTGTGTGTATGTGGAAGTATGTATGTTTAACCGATGGAGGAAGTGTTGTATTTTCACATGGGTATTATATTGGATTCAGGTACGTATTTATTATAACTGGAGCATATCCAAATTAGGCAAGCATGCATTCATATATATATATATATATATATATATATATATATATATATATATATATATATATATATATATATATATATATATATATATATATATATTAGCATATTACCCGCGCAATGCTGCGGGAACAAATAGTTTCTGTTTTATAACATGTCACTTTTAAAAATGTAATGATATATTATTCATGCGATTCAATATCACGAAAAAATTTCCCATAGCAACAATTTCGTTTTTCAAAATTTCTTTTATTTACATCAACTATTTTATTAATTTTAAAAATAAAATTTAAAAGACATTAAAATAAGAAAAAAGATTTATATTTATGAAAAATGAGAGAAGTTAATAAGTTTTTGTAATTATGTTGTGAGTGGATCATTGTGTTTGTGTGAGAAAATGTGTTAGTGTAGGAGAATATATTTTAAATAAACAAAAAGTTAAATTAAATTAGGAGAGAAAATAAAATGGTTAAACATTGAGTGGATAAGATTAATTTAGATAGAATGAAAGGTGAATATGTTGTATTGATTGAATTTTAAGAACTCTTAAAATTAAAGAGCAGAGAGAATATTAAATGCTTTATATAGTAGTATAGATAAATATACTAGCAAGGTACCCGCGCAATGCTGCGGTGACAAATAATTTCTATTTTATATCATGTTGCTTTTAAAAATGAAATAATATGTTATTCGCGTAATTCAATGTTACGAAAAAGTAACGTACAAT
The DNA here is from genome assembly GCA_038502395.1 of Dittrichia graveolens. Lineage (NCBI taxonomy): Eukaryota > Viridiplantae > Streptophyta > Magnoliopsida > Asterales > Asteraceae > Dittrichia > Dittrichia graveolens. The sequence goes on along the minus strand of JARJIL010000004.1, from coordinate 5,506,496 downwards.
GTCAGTTTTTTATTTGCATCAACTATTTTATTAATTTTTAAAATAAATTCTAAAAGTTATTAAAATAAGAAAAAGATTTATATTTATGAAATAAGGAGGGGGAAGTTAATAAGATTTTGAAAATTATGTTGATGTGGGTGGATAATTGTGTTTGTGTGAGAGGGTGTTTTAGTGTTAGAGACATATTTTAAATAGATAAAAAGTTAAAGTAAATTAGGAGAGAGAATAAATGATTAAGAAGGGGTATTTTAGTACATTCAAGTTACTTAAAATTAAGAGTTTTTAAGGTTATAAATGTATTATAAAGGGGTAAGATATATAGGCAAAAGTTCAAACGAGAACTGTTTTTCGTACGAGAACTGCGAGAACCAATCTTAGCCGCCCAATTCCCCTTCGTTCAATTGGATTGCTAACCCATGAATTCCTTACATGCACCCTGGTACTCTCAATCCCACACGCTCTTCATCCATGAATTCCATTATCCAAAATGAACGGGCAAGATTGGTTCTCGTAAGAAAAACAATTCTCGTTTGAACTCTCTCTCTCTATATATAAAATCCTAGAGATATCTAAATTTATATATCTAGAGATATAAACCAAAGACACGCGGTTATAGAATCTTTATACATTTGTTAGGGCCTCTCAAACATTTTTTTGTGTCCGGGGCAAAACTAAAAAATGGACCACTTAAAATACTAAAAATTACAAAAAAAAACTAAAATATATAATAACATTGAATAAGAAACTTACAATTGTTTAGGTTTTCAAATTCTTTATAAATCTATTTATTCACTCTTTTTAGATTGTTTTAGGATTTCAATTTCTTTTCTTTTATTTCTTTTTTGACTACAGTATAGATGCATTTTAAAAAACTTAATTTATTAATTATTTATAAAATGATATATGTATTCAAGTAAACAAATTATTAACTTAATATCAAGTGATTCAATTATGCAAGAAAATACATCAAATAACTTGATATCAAGTTATTAAAATAACATGTTTATCTAATAAAGTAAATAAATACTAAACTAATTAACTTGTTATCAATAATATTTGGCTAATTTTTAGTGTTTCAAGGTTTCAAATAAGTGACACCAGCAAATTTGATAGTTGATATCAAGTGATTAAATTTTAAGTAAGTGATTTATAGTAAACAATTAACAAGTGACTGAAGTAAGTAAGAGATTTTAAGTAACTAAAACAAATACTTAACTAATAATCAATAACCAATAACTCAAACAAGAAATCAAAGATAAAAAAACTTTATAGCTATTTTATTTGAGTTTGAATAATTAAAGTTTGAAGCCTTGATTCTGGGATGAGTGAACGACTCTCGCTATGTGTTTCCTATTTTGTAACTCTGCAAGAAATCAATTATTAAAATACAAATTTATTACCAAAACAAACAACAATAAACTGAAATTAAGAAATAAAGATTAAATACAAGTTACTTACTAAAACTCTTGAGTCTCACTCAAATGACAAAATCTGATCTCGTACGTGATATCCTGATTATAAGAAACTTATTACACAAAAATTTTGATTTTTCTACTCTACTCAATGGGTTAAAGAAATCATCTCACTAAAAAACGAAAACAATATACAATTGTAAGTCACTGACTAAAATACAAAATTTGAAAAGGCTTATAGCTTACTAAAATCACAAACTTTGAGATTATAAGATGTGTCAATCGGATCATTTTATAAGAAATCGCATATTGTGTTTAGGAAAGATCAAATAATTCATGATTAGATGATATAGAATTGTGGTTTGTTTTTGTGTTTCATCATTTGCAAAGAACAAAAGGACGAAAAGAGAACCAATCACCAACAACTTCTGATCCATAGCCAAATAGTTTTCCGCGACATGATTTCGATTTTTTCCTCTACAAGGTTGCAATGTGTGCGTGATTTCCAAGTCAATTGCTATTTTAATATCTAATTCTGCGTTTTAGATGTTGAGCCTAAGAAATTGGGCATTTTTTTTATTTGTATATACATTTAGGCTCAATAAATTTTGTTACACATACACACACACATATATATATATGTATATATAAGACTATACTAATTGTGGGCCCTCATTAGACATGGGCCATGGGCGGTTTCCCGGATAGCCTTCCCCTTAAGACGGCCTTGGAAGGTCTAGGATTTAAAAGTTCTCTCATTTTGTAAAAAGTAATTGATTTACAGTTATATGATTTTTACTTAATGGGTATGGGGTAAGTGCAACTCATGAAGTTCACAGAGACAGAAGAGGACATTGAGTTAGAAAAAGTGAAATGAGACAATGCAACTCTCGTTGGATTACACCAACTTGAATTAAGAGTTACGATTAGAAAGAAATACTATTATCAACTAATTATTTGACTAGTAACTCTCCTGAGGAACTGAGTCAGAAATTAGAAAATCTTGCTGAAAAATCCGAGTTTCCAAATCTATACATTCCAAGTTTAATTTTGAAAAAGAAGATTTCTCAATTTGAATAGTACTTGAAAGAACTGAGAAAGAATTTTGATAATGAAAGAAAAGTGCTTTTTGATAAATTTAGGTCTTTTAAAACTCAAAAGTCTTCCGCTGCAACCATCTCTCTAAAATTAGAAAAATGTTTTTGTCTTAATGATGACGAACCATTTCTTACTTTTGAACAACTTTTCAAAGAATTTTTATGTGAGTCCTCATTAATGGTGTCTTGTATAAACCCTACTTGTTTCTGAATACCCAAAACCCTTTTATAGACAAAAGAAATATGTTGTTGAATAGAACTTTGATGAGTTAACGGAGTCTGATTTTGAATAAAAAAATGTTTGATAATCAGCGCAACACCTCTCATCATAATCAATAAGTTAAAATTTCCTAAAACAGTAGACTTCTCTCTCCAAAGCAAAAATTTTTGTTCTAATTCTCAAAATCAAGTGCTTACGTGAAGACAAAAGTAATGATCATGGTTACAAATTTTGAAAGTCTGAGGTTACCGTTGCAAAATTTGAAGAGAACCTGATCATTGAAGAAAAATACAAAAAACGATCTTCAAGCTTTAAAAATTATAGAAAGAAAAAGAATTGCTACATTAAAGCTCAAATAGATAAATTGCTGCTACTAGAATTCGAAAAGAAAGATGGTTAGTTTTAAATTTTGTTTTCAAGTAGTTTGTAAACACCGTGTGTGATATGAACACAAAAGAGGAGCATGTTAGGTCCTGAATTGTGTTCATGTGAATTTTAGTTTACTTTGTCATAGTATATGGTAGATAGTGTAAATACTTAAGGGGTATAAATATATTGTTAGTAGCCCTAATTATCTCAAGCATTCATAATTATGCATTCAAATGCTTGTTCTTGGTTCTCCTTCTAAGGATAAACATATAATCGAGTTCATATTATTTTGTTGATTGCTTTAGTGGTTGTTCAATACTTGATACCATGGACCTACATTAACCTTCCGTGATGTGATTTATTTGGACCTCTAACTGTTAATTTAAGGAGAATGAATGATAATGCAATGACCCACAAAAAGATCAAATTTTTAATTTAATTTAATTAATTAAGACATGATAATAATTAATTAATCCACAATGATGTTGTATGTATTAATTAAATAATAGGTGTTGTAGTAAAAGAGTACTTACAAACTTGAAGCGATTGAGGAGTGAAATAATGTAAGGATGATGTCACAAACAAATAGAAATAAATGAATAATGTAAGGAAGTTTAATACACTCAACAACATATTTTTTAAAAGTTTAATACACACAATAATATTTTTGGAAGGTGGATACACACATTAACATTTGAGGTATAGTTTAATACATTTTGAAGAAATATACCCATATATGTTTTTAATATATCTGAACAAAGAAATACGGTATCTGAAAGTCTTGTAAATCATACTTACAACATGCATAAGTGGAATTTAATACATAAATAGAATTAATGAAGCATCAAGGGAAATAAATATATATATATATATATATATATATATATATATATATATATATATATATATATATATATATATATAGATAGATAGATAGATAGATGCTGATATGATCTCTTGAGACCCACAAATTACAAAGCAAATAGAACAGCCAAATACAATGAACCAACTGAGAAAGAAAGGTGTGACACCAACAGTAAACAACTGCATGTAGGATCAATTCAATTGATAGTACCAAAATAAAAATGAAAAATGAACATAAATTAATTACTATCTTGTACAAATTAACATTTTGAATGAGAATTTCATTTTTTTAAGCTGTAAATATGCGCTCATAAATCATCAGGTTCTTGTTTAGTGGATGAATCTAAACGATCCGCCATATCCTAGCTCGCATCTCAACCCTTGATTGATTGATTCTCTTGATATAATATATGATCACTAAATGTCATGTACGTACAATATTTTGAGATGTATTCGCATCTATCAAATCTAATTAATCTGCATGCATGCTTAGCCGCGCGGTGATGATCGAAGGATGAATCTCCATCCCCATCCCCATCTCCATCTCCATCTCCATGCATGCATTATATATAACTCTCCGGCCAATTCATACGTACGTACGTGCACTAAAACAAGTTGTTAATTAATTAAAGATTCATGAGTACATTTGCATGTAATCTAATCAATTAATATATGTATTTTACAATAATAAGAATAATAATAATAATAAGTACATCAATTAAGCTAGCAAGGTTCATCTATTAATTTATAAGATCGATTTGATCATAACAACATGATCAGTTGTTGTACGTTAAAGCTAGCTAAAGATCGACATGCACTAATTAATTTGTTTAAATCTGCTTATTTAATTATATATTTAAAAGATTATATATAATTAACGGTAGGGACGGAGCCAGAAAAATTATCAAGTGAGGTCATATATAAACAAATTAACCCTCTATCATTAACACTACATCTATTAATTAAATTTGAGGGGTTCAAAAAAACAAATTATGCTAAAAACGTACTAAAATCATTTTAAGTACGTATGTTTGAAATAGTTTGATATTTGAGCGGGTTCGTTTTACCCCTCTGGCCCGCTCGCCGGTTATAACCTAGCTCCGTCCTTGATTAAAGGAGATATTATTTATCACAAATATATATGTAACTAGTATTAAGTAAAATTACCATATATATATGCATGATTTAATGAAAAGAAGTTAAGTTATTGCTGAGAGAGAAACGGCTGTCAAGTTTTAGTCTTTGTTCATCCATATCCCACAATTGCTGTCCATTTCCCTGCAAGCAAAATTAATTAATGTTATGTATGTCCGTCGTACGTATATATATAAATTAATTAATAAATTTATATATTTTTAACGAATTATTTTTATTTTCTAATATAATATTTGTTAGCTGTTTAATTATTTGTGACCTTTGACGAGTCTGAAAAGATACCTGGGATAGAATATTTGGCATCTGCGACTGTTGAAACATTGATACAGAAGAATTGGTTGCTGCTGAAGCATCAATCTGCAGATGTTGCAAGTGGTGGTAGTTATTGTTCGCCGGAGCAAAGGTGGCAGCTCCGCCGTTGGGCTGTCCACTTGGCATGATCGGCAGTACCATGCTGCTCATATTCTGGACATATATATATTATCACATCATGCACGTATATACGCACTTTTGATCATTGTTTAATAATAAATTAACCGATAAGAATAGTCTCACAAAATTAATTACCTAGCCTCGATGGATAGATATATTCTTAATTATAAATAATATATTAATTACCTCATCAGGTTTAAACATGAATGAATCCAAATCCACTCCAAAATCATACAACATGGGATTTACAGAAGCAAGCTTCATGGAAAGAAACTGAAAATTTATATATTAATTCATTATTAGTAATAATGTAGGTTTATATTTTTTATTTGAATGAACTAAATACTGAAATATAGAATAGATGAAAACGCATACTTCAACTTGATTTTGTAGGGACTGAACATAATTAATAATTTCATCCAACATGAGGGCCTTTCCAGTTACCTACATATCAATCAATCCCACATGAAATTGTCAGAACAAGCTAGTATTATAATCTAAATTAATAATAATAATAATAACAATAAATAATTTTTATAATTTTTATTGTTATTCTGGTTTAATTAAATTAACTTAATCTTTTTTAAATAAATCAATCAATCAAAAAGACATAAACAAAAACCAATTCACCTTGTCACAACCTGGAACAATGGCTTGCAGCAATTTCATCCTTTCACTTATTTTCTCTCTCCTCACCTGAACAATAAAGTTGAGAAAAAGAAAGGAAAAATAATTCTTAGTTAATAAATATTCAGCTGTTGCAAGGAAATATTATTCAGAAAAAAATGAGGAGGGTATAATTGTAAATTGAGGTGTGAAAATGTAGAAGAAGGGTACCCTTTCAGCAAGGCTATGGCTATCAGTAGCTTGGCCTCTTCTTGCTCTAACATGAATGTACCCAACTGCCCCTTCTTCAGAAGAAGAACCATTCTTTGTATTATTTTTCTTCTTTTCCTTTTGGTAATCATTGCTTTTCTTTTGCTTCTTTAATCTGTTGCTTGTATCCTTTAATATTTCAAACAAATTAATTAAAATTTGTTTCTTTTAATTGATAATTCAGAGAATTAGAAAATTAAAATAAAAGGAAAAGAATATAATATATATATATATATATATGACGAATGAGTATACTTTAGATTGAGCGTGATTTAAAGAAGACATTTGTTTGTCCTTCCTCTTTTTGGCCAACAACTCATTGCCAGCACTCTCAACAATATTATTCTGATCATCAACAACCATTGACATTGAAGAAGCTGGGCTCTGTAAGTTGTTTGCTACAGGAACTTGATGATGATGTTGGTGATGATGACCATGGAAAGCTTGATGATGATCATGAGGTTGGTGGAACTGATCAGGGAAACAGGCGGCGGTGGAGGTGGAGGTGGAGGTAGTGTTTGGAAAGAAAACAGTTTGATTAAGAAGAAAAGACTGGTGTTGCTGGTATGAAAAAGCTGACATTTTTAAAATTTGATGATTTTGGAGTTTATTAGAATATCTGGAACGCAAAGATAAAAAAAGAAGAAAAATAAAAATGTATGATTACAAGAATGGAAAAGAAATGTGGGTCTATGACAATATTGGAGTTGAGGTATATATAAACACGAGGAGGGAGAAGATGAGAACATAATAATTAAATTGAGTAGTGCCAAAAATTCCCCACTATACATGCCTGCCTACAAACTTAAATTGAATTATTATTATAATTCATATTAAATTAAAACAACAAATTAATTAATTACATGATTAAGAAATAAGTATTAATGCTGTATTTGTCTCTTATGTTATACGTACAAGATTAGTATCAACTATCAGCATGTTGATTTCTTTATCATTTAGTTATGCTCAGACTTGACTTAATTAATATAATTACTTTTTTTTTGAACGGCAAAAAAGAAGAATACTAGACCAAGAGCTTCGGCATAGCCATCACCCTCGCCTAGCATTCCAAAAATATTAATATTAATATACTACTAGCAAGGCGCTGGAGACAAAAGTACATAAAGTTTAAAAAAACGACAACGGGTTATAGCCCCACATAGACCAAACTAAATTACAATTTGATCTAAATCTAATCCAAATAAAAAGCATAACTTGGGACTCCATTATCACAGCAAATAACGAAAATCTTTTGTTGTTGAAGACCAAATCGTTTCTTGCCTTCCAAATGAACCATAGTATGCTCCCAGCTAACGCCTCTAACATTTTTCGTTTTTTCTTCGAATTTGCACAGCCAATTAAATTAGATAGCAACTGATTGAGTGATGTGTGAGAGCCCAAAGTAATATTGCACCAACTTTCAACCCATTTCCATGCTTCCTTTGATTTCTCACAAGAGTAGAAGAGATGTTCTTCTGATTCCACTTCCAAACCACATAATGGACATAAATCAGAAGGAATTGGCACACCTCTTAATTTTAAGTTTAACCTTGTTGGAATTCTTCTCAATAAAAGTCTCCAGATGAAGCAGTTAACTTTAATCGGAAGCCATTTACACCAAAAACTTTGCCCCAAAGCTGAATGATATAATCTATCATCTATGATAGCCCTCATAGATTTGACCGAAAAAATTCCATCTGGATCTCCCTCCCATTTCCAGTAATCCATGCCATTAGTGAGAGTGAAGCTATACTATTATCGGACCAAGTCCAATTCCAAATACCACCTTCGTTGGACCTTTGTTGACATCGATCAGCAACAGAACATGATTTATTATTATCGAGTAGATATAAATCAGGGAACATGATTTAATATAATTAGCTAGACATGATTATATTCGATTTATAAAAAACTCAGCTCAGGTCTAATTAATAAGAAAATATTTGGTGCAGTTTAATTAATTATATAATTGGGTTGTGCTCGATCGATCGATATTTTGGGAATTGAAGTACTAGCTAGAGAAATAAATATATAAGCTTGTCTTAATTAATTTGCGGATGATCGATCGATCTTGCAAATTCAAAGAATATATTAGCAATCAGCCAAGTTTAATCTTGGAGTACGTACGTGGACTAGCTAACAAACTGGGACGTCATTTCTTCCTTTAATGTATATATATACATATAAGTGTAGTTTATATATATATATATATATATATATATATATATATATATATATATATATATATATATAGGGGAGGGTTCAAACGAGAACTGTTTTTCGTATGAGAACCGCGAGAACCGATCTTGAAGAAGGGGGAATTTGATGACTAAAATTGGTTCTCGCGGTTCTCATACGAAAAACAGTTCTCGTTTGAACTTTTACCTATATAGGGAGGTTCATGCGAAAATCACTTTTTAAATGAAAAGTGCGAGAAACATTTCTAGCCCTTAGATTATTTGATCAATGGTTATTCTTGATTATAACAATTTGATAATTTTAACAAACTTAAATACTTTTTAATTAGGGATTAAAAAGGATAAATAAATCTTTTTATAAATAAAATCTTTCTCCTCTCTCCTCCATCTTTTACTCTCCTCTCTCCCGATAATTATTCCATCACCATCCATTTTTTTCAAAATTCAAATCCTTCTCTAGATGTCTCTTAGCCTCCCCTCAACTCCCACCCTCACCACCGACAATCGTGGCGCCATCGCCGCCCCCTCAAAAACGGCACCGTACATCACACTCGGTCATAGCCGCCGCCATTCTCTGCCCCCCTTGTCGCTACTGTTTGCAACCCTCGCCACAGCATTACCAACAGCCTATTCTTCCACAACCGTTGTCGCATCGCCAAAACTGACAACCCCAACCAACCTCAACCGCCACCTTCACTGTGTCAGCAAATACAATGTTTTACAGTAGGCGTGCCGTTGACTAGATCTAGGGTTTCGCCGCCGCATCACCAAATCTGTAGACCTCCATAGTCACCACCGCAACTCCCGATGAAGCTGAATCAACCATTGGTCGATCTTTCCGTTCGGTGATGTTTAGTAACTCCGACTTGCCATCGGTCTCCCTCCTTTTTTTTGGACCGTGAGTTAAGAATGGCTTCCATCGTCAAGAAACAGAGTCAAATGAAGAAAGTTTTAGTATTTACATGTTAATTATTTTTTTAGATAAATGTTTTTTAGGTATTTTTTCTATTTTTTATAAATATTTCAAATTTATTTCAATTTTTTATTTTTATATGAGTTGAAGAAACTTGGTATTATATGTGTTGTTATATATTATTTATAAGATTATATTATGGGTTTGGTTTGAATATGATGATGTTCATCGGTGAATTTTATAGTTTTATTTAATTGTTTATTATTGAACAAGTAAATAAGACATGAAAATGGTATAACTTGTTTTACTATTGTTTGGAACGTCTTTGTGTTCTACTAACGATGTTCATGAGTAGTGAATCGGTTTGTTTTTTGAGTTTTTTATATATCGCTTACTAGTGAACACACCGTAAACAATATAAAAGGTTATCAGTTGTGTTCAATAGTTTTTTATTTGTTTTGTTGTTTATTACTGAACATTCATGAATTGATTGTTTTATTAGTTGTGTTTAGGGTTTGTTTATTATTGCACATTCATCAGTTTTAATTTTGATTATGGTTTATTATAGTTTACTAATGAATACCCGGGATTTTTTACAAAGAATAAATAGGATCTTAGAAGATAAGTAGAAAAATCAAAATGGAAAAAAAGAATTAATTTGAAAAAAAGATTACAGCATACAGGCGAAAAATGATATAGAAAAAAAACGTAAAGGTTAACAAAGAGAAATAAAAAAGCATTTTATGATGAAATAATATAATTAAACAAGAGTTTACTAGTGAACAAAGTGTAATAAACATCACATTTAATACTTAAAAACTCGTAAATTTTTTACTAGGTTCATCATTGAACACCGTAAATTTATTAATTTACTATTAAATTATTTTTAATTTTTTTTGTTTAAAAATTGTAAGAGAGAAAAAAATAAAAATGAGAAATAGATTGAAAAGAGAAAAATGTTTTTTTAATATTGTACTTTTTTGAATTAAAAAAATAAGATTAATTTAAGTAATTAGATCAAATATGAACAAGATGCTAGGATTGCTTCTCGTATTTTTTATAAATAAATCTCTTTTCACATAAACCTCATTTTCACATGAACCCTCCTATATATATATATATATATATATATATATATATATATATAAATAATATATACGAAGGTTCATTCGAAAACAATTATTTTTGCAAAAAGTGCGAGAATGAATCTTAGTTTTTTATAAGGTTTAGTTCACTAAAATGTATCCAAGTTGTCACGTTTTGTTATTGTATATATCAAAATTTAAAAGTTTCTATTGTATGTATTAAATTTTTAATTTGTTGCTATTGTATGTATTTTTGTTACATAAAAAAGTAAAAAACTTATAAATTTAATACATATAATAGAAAGTTTAATACACACAATAACGACAAACTAAAAGTTCGATATACACAATAGAAAATTTTTAAGACCAATAAATAAAATAACAAAATATAACAACTAGGACATTTTGGTGAACTAAACCCTTTTTTATATATATTTGATCTAATGACCTGAATTATTCATATTTTTTAATTTTTTTAAATCAAAAGGGTATAATGGTAAACCATTATTTTCGCTTTTCAAATTATTTTTCTCTCTTCATTTTCTCTCCTAAATTTTAAATAAAAAAATAAATTTAAAATTATTTAGTAGTATTTATAAATTCTATGGTGTTCAGTAGTAAACACAATCAAATATTTACGAGTCTTTTCATCATTAATATTATGTTTATTAATGAACCCTAACTAAATATTTTTTTACAGAGACCATTTTAAAACTAAAAACACCAATAATCCTCTGTGCATCAATAAATGTGTAAATGTTTACTAAGTAAAACAAACACCTTTACGGAATGATATAAATAAAACAAACAAGATACGTATTAAAGGCTTTTATTTAGGGTTTAGTTCATCAAAATGTATCCAATTTGTCACATTTTGCTATTGTGTGTATCGAATTTTAGAAGTTTCTATTGTGAGTATCGAACATTTAATTTATCGATATTGTATGTATTAGACTTTCTATTGTATGTACTAAACTTATAATTTTTTTTCTTTTTTGTGTATCCAGAATATATACAATAGCAAGAAATTAAAAGTTCAATACACACAATAGCAAAACGTGACAAGTTGCATAAATTTTGGTAAACTAAACCCTTTTATTTATGTTCGTTACTAAACATCAAAAAAGATAACCAAAATTCCTTGTTGTATGGTGAACAAACAAACCAAAATTACCAATATTCACCAATGAATAACACCAAAATTTCTTGTTTTACTTCTAATGCTCAATAATGAACATTAAAAACATAAAAAAAATGCTCATTAATCTATACTACTATATAAATCATTTAACATTCTATCTCTTCCTTAACTTTAAAAGTTCTTAAAATTCAATCAAAACAAATTTTGACCTTTCATTCTATTTAAACTAATAATTTTCACTTAATTTTTAACTATTTTAGTTTCTCTAAACCTTTAACTCTTTACTTACTTGCATTTATATTCTTGTCATTAATTGTTATTATTACTTCCGTTGTGCTCACGAATATATACATATATATAAATAAGAGTTAATTTATTAAAAGTAAAAATTAATTAATTTTTAAAAAGGGTAAAATAAATAAAGAGATTTAAAAAGAAAACATAAAAACTATTCAACTCCCCCTTTTAGTTTATATATACACACACACACACACTATATTATACAGAATTTAGGTCATTTTAATCTCTTAACTTTTAAATAATTTAAAATTACTAATTTGCCCTTTATTTAAACTTATTAGGAAACCATTATATGGAGTTAATTAGATTCATAAATACCATTTTTATAACTAAACCTTTATGATAAACAATGTTTAAAAAAGTCAAGTCAATTAGGGTTTAGTACACCAAAATGTATTCAACTTGTCACGTTTTGCTATTGTGTGTATCGGAGTTCTAAAATTTCTTTTATGTGTATCGAATATTTAATTTGTCGCTATTGTGTGTATTAAACATTTTATTGTATGTACTAAACTTATACAATTTTTTCTTTTTTATGTAATCGAAATACATACAACAGCAACAAATTAAAAGTTTGATACACACAATAGAAACTTTTAAAGTTCGATACACACAATAACAAAACGTGATAAGTTGGATACATTTTAATGAACTAAACCCTTATGTAATCCTATAAGAAAACCATTATATAGAGTTAATTAGATTCTTATATACATTTTTTATAACAAAATCTTTCAAAATAAATAATGTTTAAAATTAATAGTTATAAATATTTTATCATATAACAAATATTTTAATTTAAGTATTAGAAAATACGTATAGCTAGAACTCATAAACCTATAACATGTAACCTAAATTTATAGACATTTCTGAATTTTTTAAATGACTCGTGTAATCAAAACAAAAGACTTAATTTATAATATATTTAATATTCTTTTTGTTTCTCATTTTATTGTTTTTAAAATTTTATTTTAAGAATTAATAAAAGAGTTATAAAGAAAAGAGAAATAAAAGAAATAGAAAAAGAAGAAAAAATAAATATATTGCAAACGAAATTGTTCGATATCATCATAATATGTGAATATAATAGTCCTATGTTATAAAAAACGAAAATGTTATCAAGCATGAATTATTTATTACTGACGTATTGCACAGGTACTATGCTAGTGTGTGTGTTAATGTATTATAGGAGAATTTTTATTTGAGAACTACTCTTAATGCAAAACCCACAAGAACTAATCTTGACCACTGATTAAACTAAATCAATATACTATAATGAAGATCATTCATTAATTAGCACTAATGACCCATTATTTAGGCATCTTTCAAGAGCATCAAGTCTCATTAAATGAAAACTTATATATCCGAATGTAGTTCACGGTTCAAGCAAATACATAAATAATTAAAATATTCTTATTAACGAGTCTTTAATACGTATTAATGATAATTACAAATAATTCTCATTGATATCCCTTTAATAATGATTTTCAAACGAAACTCCGTATGATATATAAATCCTTAATTAATGAATTTGCCATTCTAAAAAATAATTCCATAGATATCTAGGGTGGGTTTCAGTACTACCACCTCAAAGATATAGTTCTTCATTGGTCATGACATGTAAATAATCGGAGTCTGCCTTTTCACTTTGGATAAATCCATGTCTCTCATTTTATTTTTTATTATTACTTTTATTTGTTCTTTAATATGAATTGAACGTTTACTAGTTTATTATTTGTTTTTTTTTCTCTTTTTATGGGAATGTCTTGTTAAGACAAAGAATTATTGAATATAAATACTAACACCTGGTTATCGAGTTTTTTTAATGAAAAAACGGAAAAGGTTTTGAAGAAAAGCTTATAAAAAGATGTTTTTTAGTTTCATAAGAAAGAAAAAGGAAGAAAATAAAAAATGTTTGAATGTGAAGTTTAGACATATTTTATTCGCTATTAATCTATTGTTTCAAAAATAGAATAATTTAAAAGGAAATGATTCCATTCTTTGTTCTTTTCTTTTTTTTTTCGCTTCTTCTTCTCCTCTCTTGGTTCAACTCAATCTCTAAGCAAGAGCAACACATTGAGCCTCTTAATTAAATGTGCAGCAGCTAGCGATGGTTCATATCCAACACAAATGAGCCGGAGTTACACGGGAAGCTAAATACATACTCGTTCAACTTCAATTTGGTCGCTACAATTTTCATTTTGGTAACTAATAATATCCATGAATATTTGAAGTTTCATATCAGTCTCTCACATCAAACACTACTAACAGTAACAGCCCCCCACCCCCACCCCATAACTGTTTTATTATTCTTACCCCTCTTTTTTTTATAAAATAAATATTAGATTAAATGTAACAAATATTACACTTAATTCATTCAGAAATAATACACTACACTTAATGATGCTTATGTTTTTCCTTAACCGCATGCATGCGTAGTTAATTAATTCGATATGTAAATATGTTCATTATCTTCCTCTCACACCTCATCCATTGGAGTTGAAACAAATTTCAACTTATTTAACCTTCTTAATTTGTGTTATTTTTCTTCTTGTAAATGTTGAGTTTGATTAGTTATTGGTTGTAGGGGGTGATTTGTCGAATCAAACGACAATATCGACGGTCTAAAACTAAGCGAAGAAGTATCGGAATTTAGCAAACTAAGTTGGATTTTTTTCCTTTCATTGCTTAAATACCGGGTGGACGAGAAATTGGATCGTCACAAAATAGCAACTTGTCGAGATTTGTAGTATCATTGTCGTCTTCATGTTCTTCGTAGGTAGTTGCTTGTTTTTCTACCATATATTAATCAACCAATATTGGACGAGTCACCCACTCCTTATTCTTCAAAATATTTCACCCTAGCTTCACCGTTTATAACATGTATAGTAAAGTGCTTTCCTGTCTAAATAAAGAAAGAATAATGTACGTACGAGTTTTATTGATCATCACATCTTGATCGTTTTGACCATTTTTTTTCTTCATTATTCACATGTGGTATTGGTGTTTGTGACTTGTTGCTCGATTGGGTATGAGTGGGACCATTGGAGTAGCTGGCATTTGGTCCAATAAGTCGTCGTGATTGGTTAATTAAGAGATTTTTGGTGATGATTGGTATGTATGTATTGCTTGAAATGCTTTGTATACTTTGTAGTGTTTTACGATTGTAGGATATTGAAATTAGGAACGTGTGAACTATAGAAACCTTTTTTTTAATTTTTTTTATTTACTAAAAGAAAAAGGTTCTATGGAACCTTATGAACATATATATCCATGACCCAACACGATATATCGAGTTTGTGATGTGTCCCCTACCCCCTTGTAATAAAGAAGAGTGAATAGGCTATTAAATTAGTTTTTATTTAAAATTATTATAACGTTTAGTAGTTGATACGTATCTATTATAGCCTATCACCTTCCTTTTGATTTTCTTTTATTGCTTAAATAATCTTTAATTTAACACTGATGTAATCACAATAAATATCCTTCAACTCTTGACTCTTTTGACCAATTCAATAGAAAACGCTAATTTATTTACCTTAAGCATCAGATACCACTGGCCGAATGCGCTTTCGTTACCTATTTTAAGCAAGTCGTTAATGATTCTCATCGTCATCCAACTTAATGTCTCCAATCACCTGAAAGTGCAACAATAAAATTATATATATATATAAATCCGTGTTTTAAGTATTTGTGGTGTGGTGGCCAAAAAAGAAAAAGAGAAAGGAAGTCGCTAGTAGGAAGCAGTCCAATAGCAACATTAAATAATTAGCTGACATCACCATTAATGGGCTTAATTGTAATTGTAATTAATATTAACAGAGAATCTTTTTAGGCCCGACCTACCTATCCTTCCTTCCTTTTACGTATAACCTAGCCCGGCCCAACTGAACTTTTTTTTAACAACCAAATTCTTTCTTCCTTCTAAATTCAAATAATTAAATAATAATTAAATTTTTTTATTTTTTCTAGGTTTGGATTTTGATAAGATTTTAACAGAAATCATTAATAGTAATGGATCACCTACTCGATCCTGGGCTGTAAATATATGATTATCCTTTCGTTTTTTTTTATTTTGGCTATAAATCTCTTATTATGAACTGATTTTGTATGTAGTGTTATCTACATTTGAAAAGTTATTACAAAACGGTCCACAGAGAATTTTGATGACGCAAGTGTTCATTCTTCTTTTAATTCCACGACTCTTAATCGTCTACTAATTACAAAGGCGTTCTTTCGTAACAAAATTAGGGACGAGCAAAATAACTGTATGGATCGGATCAGACTGTAACCGGTATCAGACTTAACTACACATATGCAGGGTTGTTCTTGGTTTTAGTTTTTCTCTTTTTTCGGTTTCGGTTCTTTCGGTTAGGGTTTCAACGAGTTCGGTTTTTACCCGAAACCGGACTGGAATATCAAATGACAATCACTTTAGCAATTTTAAAACAAAATTTAAAATTATTTTATCCTTAATTTATACGTAACAAAATTGCAGTCATCTCTTTCAATGTTTTTGTAAAAAGTAGAAAATAATCTTTTGATAATAGTAATAAATTCTTTTTACTTTTTTGTTTATCTATTATATTATGTATACAAATAGAAAATAATCTTCCAACAATCATCATAAATTAATCAAACTTTGTTTATATTTTTTGGTATATAATATATAGCATGCAAGCTTATGTAGAGGAAATTTTAATAGACGTTTCACATATTTCGGGTTTTGCGGGTTTTGAAACCGAAGAACCGGAACTAGGAATGTAAATAGGCCGAGCTACTCGTGAGCTATCATAGCTCAGATCGTTAGAAGCTCGAAACGAGCCGAGTCTTAATGAGCTCAAGCTCGTGCCTAGCTTAAAACTCTTTAATAAACAAGCCCCGCTCGATTT
Source organism: Dittrichia graveolens (assembly GCA_038502395.1). Taxonomy (NCBI): domain Eukaryota; kingdom Viridiplantae; phylum Streptophyta; class Magnoliopsida; order Asterales; family Asteraceae; genus Dittrichia; species Dittrichia graveolens. Next base: position 5,489,542 of record JARJIL010000004.1, on the reverse strand, counting down.
CTAAAAAGTGGGCTCGTTAAAGCTCCCGAGCCTTAAAGAGCTCTATATATAATATAATTTATATTTTATATGTCTAATTTTACTATTTATATATCATTTGAATAAAAATATCAAAATTATAATCGAGCCGAACCCGAGCTTAATAAATATTAGACGAGCTAAGCTCGAGCTCAACATCACAAGCTCTAAACGAGTCTGGCTCAACTTAGCTTAGCTTGTTTACATCCCTGACCGGAACCATAACTGGAACCGGTTACACATATACGTGGTTGTTCTTTGTTCTAGAGTTTAGCCATTTTCGGGTTGAATCTGGTCTGATATTAGAACCGAGTTCATCCCTAATTCTGCCTAATGTAAGTTACTTTTTGCACAAATTCACGACTTGAAAAGCTTGTAATTTATTACACTATCATCATCAGATATTTATGAAAAAAAATTATGTATGGAGTTTACTAGTTTAATCCCCTTACTCATCACAAGATGACATGTAAAGGTTACTAATTCTCTTTTCTCACCTCCTCCATTTATTTTGGCATTTATGTTGACCTTGTAAATATGTGAATATGAGGATAAGTAGCACATATTTTCAAAAATAGCGGGGTACTAATTTTATTTTATTTTGATTATTTGAATTATCTAAATGAATTTAACTTTTGCTCTATTAATTAAAAAAATATTTCATTTACATTTTGAATAACCGGAAATCCGAACAACACTTAAATTTTAATTAATTTTATTTTTGTTATTTATAGTGTCACTAGTCATTAAAAGTCCTGGTTCGCCCCTAACTGTCATGACGGTTACTGAAAATAATGATGTAAGTTATCGTTGTGGTTGCTCTTAAATCAATCCTTATAAGAGATATATATGGTTTTTAAAAGCAGTGTTGTTGATTGCAACCTATCATTCATGATTCTTAAGTTCATATATACATCTAAATATTATTGGTTCACACACATCATAGAGTCAATCTTTAAAGTGGGTACAATTATTTAACGGGAGGTAATTCTTTCATAAAAGAAATTAATTCATCTACGTTACATACAACGTCCTTACAAGTACCTATCTTACAAGTTTAAGAAGCATACATTTGACTTGAATAAATGAATTGCTTATAAGTAAAAATGATTTTTCTTATCCAAACCTTTTATATATCATAAGAAATAATATTTATTAATATGTATGAAGAGTAACAATCATTTAGAAATAATTTTTATGTGGGTTATATAGTTGGCCGGGTATTGACAAGACAAGAGGTAAGTGAGGTTGTGATATCTGCAGGCGATATATATGTAATACGTACATGTATATGTATCTCGTGCATTATAACAGCGATACCTTAATCTGACCCGTCACCCTCTTGAATAGTTGAATATGTACCAGCTTTTGCATGTTCATGTACGCACGTTATTCATCTCTCATCGCTTTCATATCTCTCTCTCTCTCTCTCTCTCTCTCTCTATATATATATATATATATATATATATATATATATATATACATTAGCATCGTACTCGCACAATGTTACGGTGGTAAATAATTTTAATACAATATGTCGCTTTTAAGGATGTAATGATATATATATATATATGTATATATATATTATTCGCGCAATTCAATATTATAAAAAAAATTACATGTTCGTTTTTTTAATTTTTATTCTATTTACACCAACTATTTTGTTAGTTTTAAAAATAAATTTAAAAGACATTAAGATAAGAAAAAAGATTTATACCTATGAAATAAGAAGAGAGAAGTTAATAAGATTTTGAAAATTATGTTGATATGAGTGGATACTTGTGTTTGCTTAAAAGAGTGTGTTAGTATGGGAAAATATATTTTAAATGAATAAAAAGTTAAACTAAATTAGGAGAGAAAGTGAAATGGTTAAAGATTGAGTGGATGAGATTAATTTAGCTGAAATAAAAGTTCAAGATTTTGTCTTGATTAAATTTTAAAAACTCATAAAATTAAGGAGAAGCGAATGTTAAATAGTTTATATATTCATCTCTCATCACTTACCAAATGAACGGCTAAGATTGGTTCTCGCGGTACACACAATAAGAGATCGGTTCTCAAATGAGATATATATAATTTCAATTAATAACTGTTTTTCGTACAAAAACTACGACAACGGTTTGTAACACCATTAGTGACTCATTAATAAGGGTATTTTTATCGTTTATATATTTAACTAACACTGAATTACGTCCGGATGAATCGTCATTAATTTGTAAGACTCGATTTTCCCAAAATACTCCTTACTATTGCGTCATTAATGAGCTATGAAAAATTCTTAGCTAGTGATTAATTATAATCAAGGGCTAAAATTGATTTTTGCAATTCTCGTATGAAAAACATTTCTCATTTAAACCATACCATATATATATATATATAGAGAGAGAGAGAGAAGGTCCATGCGAAAAGTGATTTATTTATGAAAAATACGATAAGCAATCCTAATCATTAGATGAATTAATCAATGGATAAGATTAAGTATGACATTTGTGTAATTAAAATGAATTTAAAGGAGATTAAATAAAAAACAAAAAGGATATAAATGACATTTTACAAATTTACTCTATCGCTTCCCTAATTAACTCCACATTTTATGCTCACAGTCACCTTTCTTTGAAATCGTAGAGGCTGTAGATCTCCCTTCAAAATTTCAAAATTCTTTCTCTCTTTAACTTCCACGCAAATCTTCTTTTCTCTCTTCAATTTGGCCGGCAACGCCACTGCCACCGCCTCTACCACCACCACCGCTCCATCACTGGCTCTAAACATCACCCAATCATCGCCGGTTGCAAGACACAATCGATCATCGCCTGTTGCAAGACACACCAGGTTTGTTTCTATTTCCACCCAAACCACCATCGTCGTCTGTTGGCAGCGACGAGTTCTTTACAAGCCCAGCACTGTCGATGTAACGTCCCAATTTTTTATTTTTTTTGCAAGACACACATGAATATAACATCATTTCATATCAGAGTAAATGCGGAAGTATCAAAAGACATTACAAGTAAATTACAAATTCCAAATTTAAGTCTCCATCAGTTCAACTAAGATAAGTTTCAAAAACAAGTTGAAATTCTTTTGGCTGCGAGCTGTCGTCACTACACTGGAGCTCTACCATGGTCCCGCCCTGAAAGATAAGAAATTAACAACGGTAAGCGCGAATCTTAGTGAGTAAGTTACTGCAACCTATGACATTACACCATAGTCCCAATCATGCACATTCTACCCGCCACCAGGGTGGTCGGTCATATCTACCCGATGCCGAAGCATACGGTCATGCTACCCGGCGCTGCAGCGGACGGTCATACTACCCGCTGCCGAAGCAGACGGTCATACTACCCGCTGTCGAAGCAGACGGTCATAACTACCCGCTGCCGAAGGAGACGGTCATAACTACCCGCTGCCGAAGCAGACGGTCATAACTCATTCACATTCTCCACTGGTTTGGTGTGCAAGTAAGAATACTCACCTGGCAGCTGTCACCGGTCCTTACTGAACTTAACTTGGTTCCTCTAACTTTAACTGTCACCTGATCCAAGTCTGACAAATCAGGACCGGGCAATAACCCAGATTTACTATCACAACTTCTACAAGTCTGACAGACATAACACAAGTTCTCATAGACCCGTAACAATACAGAATGCAATCATCAAAGTCCACAAAACCGGGGACGCGTCGCGTCGAGTCAAAGTGTCGGATTTCAAGAATCTGGGTCCTCACTATTGGATTTCAACTCTGGGCCTAAACTATCGGATTTGGGGCCTAGTGTCTCATGAAATGGTAAAAGTCGCATGGTGCAACACCTAAGTCGCATGGCACTTAACACAAAGTCGCATGAACACATAAAGGTCGCATGGCACAAAACTGTAAGTCGCATGAAGACACCATCCGACAGTCGCATGGTACAAGTCTAAAGGTCACATGGTACATGGTCCGAAGGTCGCATGAACATATGCAAAGTCGCATGGACCTAATTTCTACATGTGAAAGTCGCATGAGCATACTGAAAGTCACATGGAGTGACATGTAAGTCTCATAGCACAAGTTCTAAAGTCGCATGGGTATACATTCAACATACATAAGTCGCATGAACATAATGAAAGTCGCATGAGCATACTGAAAGTCGCATGGCACAAACTATAGGTCGCATAGCACATTGAAAGTCGCATGAACACTACAAAGGTCGCATGGATTCATGCGTAGGTCGCATGGAGCATATGGAAGTCGCATGAAGCATCATCTTCACCATCAGTTCATTATTTCTAAAACCCAGACTCCATAGCCACAATCCTAACTCTTTCAAAACTTAACCAAATCGCTATATTTTTGTTCCAAAATATTTCTCCATTCGTTTAGTTACTTCTTTCAAGATTTAACTATATTTCATCAAGTAACAAGGATCATATCATAAATTCTCTCTCTAGTTCTTCATAAACCCATAACTTCCAAAACCCAGAACAAAACTTAAGCTAGCATCATTTAATCAAGATAAACTTATAGCTACAATACCACAATGAGATAGGAATCATTACCTGATGATTTCCTTGCAAATTCCTTGAGTTTCCAACGATTCTTGATGGCTCCTTCTTCTTCTTCTCGTGGGTTTGAACACACACACAAACACAAAGAAATCTCTTGGTTTGAATGAATGGAACAGTAGAGTGTTGGGGGCTGTGCCCTAATTGGCTTTATATACTATCCCTCAAGAGGCCTAAGCCCAACATTAAACAATTAAGCCCATAGTCCAATACTCCAATTACATACACATCACTAGTCCATAATCCACTTTATTTATCCACTCAAGCCCATAGTATCTAAAATACTTCATAACTAAGTGCACAAGTCAACACAACTTATATTTTCTCAATAAAATATTCTTTTTATTTATTTACAGGAATTCGGGTATTACAGTCGACCACCCCCGCTGCCACTGCCTCGCCGCCTCGTTCTTCTTGGGTTTTCGTTAACAGAGTTGCCGCCCCACTCCACCGACTCCTTCGACGATGATTTCTCCATTTCTGTGATTCTTTTTTGGGTTTATGGTTTAGTAGAATGTGAAGCAAATTAATGTTTTTGTTAACATTATAGTTTCTGGATTATTCATTCACCATGGTTCAATTTTATTTTATTTTTGTTAAGGTTCTCAAGATTTATTGTTTTTTAGCAATAAAATATTCAATAATGAATACCAGTGACTAAAAATAATTATGTATAAATCTTTCTCTTATTTTAGACATGTTACTAGTGAAGCATGAAAGTTTTTTTATTGTTATGGTGTAGCACGACACATTTGAGGTTCATTCTATAAATAATTAATTATTCAATCATTGATGAAAGAGTATTATTTAATAAAAAAACTCACATATCTATAAACCTTGTTTAATGTTTTTGTTAACATTATTGTTTCTGGATTATTCATTCACCATGGTTCAATTTTTTTTTAATTTTTTGTTAAGATTTCTCAAGATTTATTGCTTTTTAACAATAAAATATTCAATAATGAATACTGGTGACTAAAAATAATTATGTATAAATCTTTCTCTAATTTTAGACATGATTACTAGTGAAGCCAGGAAGTTTTTTTTATTGTTATGGTGTAACACGACATATTTGAGATTCTTTCTATGAATAATTAATTATCCAATCATTAATGAAAGAGTATTATTTAATAGAAAAACTCACGTATCTATAGCCTTGTTTAATTTTGAATTTTGGATGTATTCATCGTTGAATAAAGCATCGATGAAAAAACTCGTAAATGGTGTAACACGACACATTTGAGGTCCCTTCTATGAATAGTTAATTATTCGATAATTGGTGAACGGGTATTACTTAATAGAAAAACTCACGTATCTATAGCCTTGTTCAATATTGAATTTTGTTTGTTGAATAAAGCATTGATGAAAAACTCGTAAATTTTTTGGGTTTATTCAATGGTGAACTCCGTAAAATTAATAATATCTAGTTAATTATTTTGTTATTTATTTAAAATTTTGGAAAGAGAAAAATAGGAGAGAAATAAATTGGAAAGAGAAAACATTTGTTTACTATTATACCCTTTTAAATAAAAAAAATAAAAAAACATAATTAATCTACACCACTAGATCAAATACAAATGGATGACTGAGATTGCTTCTCGCACTTTTCGCAAATAAATCACTTTTTGCAAATAAATCACTTTCCGTAAATAAACCACTTTATACATATATATATATATATATAATGTTATAATTTTTTAAAATAAACTTAATAAAATAAAAATAAGGTAACTCATTTTTAAAATATTTATTCTATAAGCCCAAAGAATAAATATTAGAAATTTGATGATAAAGATCTTAAATAATATTGTACTTGTATTGAAGGCGTACTTGATTATGATAGATGATTAGATCTTGATGTAAATAAACTTTACATAGAGTTGAAATTGTTTGATGCGTTAAAAATGTTTGAAACAAGTAGATTGTTTTCCTAATAAAATATATTACACATAGAGTTTTATTGACTATTCTAATAACGTTGACATTTTCATAAATAAATTTCATAAAATTTAAGTTGTTAAAGTGTTACTTATTATCCAAAATATAGAAAATGATAGTTATTAAAAACGATATCTTTGAAAGTATTCATTATGAACAGTTTAATCATAACTTTGTTTTCAATAATATTAGGAGAACTTCACGATTAATATAACTATGTAGGATAAGGAACTTATACTAACGTTCTTTTGTTTTAGTTTTTAATATAACAAATATCGTAGTTTTAGTAAAAAAAATTCTTAAATGTGTGTGCACGTAAAAAGGACTCATTTTTCTCTTCGCACTAGACCTAAAAAATTCACAGAACGCCCCTGTATATACCAAGTGTATATTCACCACTAAATAACCACCCCATATAATACCGTTTTCTACTTGATTTATATTTTGTAATTACATACTCATTTTTTTCAATCTTACAAGACCTAACCTTAAAATTTAGTATGTTTTAAAATATATATGTTTCATAAGATTTTAAAGGGTTTATCTTAACTGACTACCGTCAAATAAAGGAAAACTTTGAACTTTAAAGGGTTGTTGGATTCATAGACTTAAAATCCATGGGATTCCAAATCCCATGGGATTTCAAAGGGATTCCAATTTCAATCACATCCCTTGTTTGATTCATATAAAAGATTTATACGGCAAAGATGGTGAAGGAGTAGACTCTCCTCACAACTTGACTAGCTTGGAGATGGGGGAAGGCAAAGATGGTGAAGGGGTGAGTGGCAGCAGAGGCGGAGACGGTGAAGGGCAGCAAAGGTGGATACGGTGACGGTGAATGGCAGCAGAGGCGGAGACGGTGAAGGGCGGCGGTGGTGGAGGCGGGCACGGGGAAAGGCAACGGCAGCGGAGATGGTGAAGGGCGATGGCGGAGATGGGGAAAGGCGGTGACGGCAGAGACGGTGAAGGGCAATGACGGATATGGGGAAAGGTGACGGCGGTGGAGATGATGAAGGGTCGCGTCGACGGAGGCGGAGACGGTGAAGAGCAACGACGGAGGCGGGGAACGACGGAGGCGAAGACATTAAAGGACGACGATGGCAGAGGCAGAGGCAGAGACGGTGAAGGGCGATGAGGGTGGAAGCGGAGATGAAAAAGGGCAACGACGGAGAAAAGGAAGAATGGCGGCGGAAACGAAGACGGGGAAGGGTGACGACGGTAGAGACGGGGAAGGACGATGGTGGAGGCAGGAAGGGTCAACAACGGCGGAGGCAGAGAAAGGTGATGGTGGCGGAGGTAGGGAAGGGTGACGGCGCTTGAGGTGGAGATGGGGAAGGGCGACGGTAGAGACGGGGAAGGTTATGGCGGTGGCTGATTAAGGCAACAACGGAGATGGTGGCCGAAGGGAGACGAAAGCGAACGCGAAGATGGTGATGGACAATAGTTACGATTGTGGTAGAGGCCGACGATGGTGATGCTGGTGACGGTTATGACGGTGGCCGAGTGGGCAACGACGACAACAAGGGTGAAGTGTTGGTTGATGTGATGAATGCGACATTAGACTTTTGGTTAGACATGTCCTGATCTTGAAATCCCACATATGAGGGATTTAGAAATATCATTTTACTCAAAGGATTTTGAAATCCCACATCTATAGAATTTGAAATCAAAATTCCTTCCTTCTTATATTCTATCAAACATAAGATTTCAAAGGATTTAAAATGAAAATCCTATGAAATCACACAAACCAAACAAATCCTAAAATATTGCATATTAAAATCATACTTTGTTGGTTGTATTTGTAAAGAAAAATCATGATTATGTAGTTTGTAAACATTGTTCCATTTAGTTAGTTTCTTCAAAATCAACAATAAATCAATTGGTTCTCATTGTTTTCGGATCATGAACCGGTTAAAAAACGTACTCAAAATGAATTAATGAACCATAAAACCGGCTAAAAGAAAATCGATTGGTAATGAAAAGACCAGCAAATCAGATTAAAACCGAAAGAAACCGGTTGAACCAACCTCAAAATTAAATGAAAATATGAGGCTAGCGGTGGTAGCATTGTTTGTATTTAATTGTTCAAAATTTTGAGTTTGATTTGACTTGAAATAAATATTTAAGACTTAACGTTTAATTTCAAGTTATAAGTGCCATTTAATAGTATTTACGTAAGATATTTTGTGCCCTTATATTTTCATCATTATTAACTAATTTAAAATATTCTGCTACTTTTTAAACCAGTTCAACCGGTCGAACAGTAAATCAGTCATCATCCAGTTTCTAAAACATGCTTTTATTAAAATTTTAACAACGATTTTACATTTTTACATAATAATTATTTTTGTTTCATCAAATATATATGAAAATACTAGGAAACTACGCAAATGATTAAACATTTTGTCAACACAATTATATATGAATAACCCCATCAAGTTTCACATTTGGTAATTTAAAATTTCGATAAAAGAAACTTACATAATACAAACATAGTTAATCAGTAATTAAGAACAACAAAAAATTATTATATGTAATGTTTAGGGGAGAGTTCAAATAAGAACTGTTTTTCGTACGAGAACTGCGAGAACCAATCTTGGCCTTTCATTTTGGATAACGAAGTTCATGGATGAAGAGCGTGAGGGGATTGAGTGTGGCAGGATGCATGTAAGGAATTCATAGGTAGGCAATCCAATTGAAGGAGAGAGAATTGGACGGCTAAGATTGGTTCTAGCGGTTCTCATATGAAAAACAGTTCTTGTTTGAACTTTTGTCTAATGTTTAGTTAAGCCATATATCAAGCATGAGAATGTTAATTTTTTTTTTCCAGTATTATGGTAAACAAGTTTCTTACATGTTTTTTATAAACAACAAATTATTTATTTATTGTCCTGTACGTACTTCAATTCCTGCTTAGAATCTAACCTTAATTTAGTGTCTGTCTGTCCGAGCTAGCTTACTATATATGTTTAACTACGAATAATATATATCAATCCCAGAAATAAATTTCACGTACGTTATATCTTTTCATCACATCTACTATATATAAATAAAGGTAGAGAAGGGTTCAAACGAGAAATGTTTTTCGTACGAGAACTGCAAGAACCAATCTTGGTCGTTCATGTTGGATAATGGAGTTCATGGATGAAGAGCGTGGGGGGATTGAGTGTGGCAAGGTGCATGTAAGGAATTCATAGGTGGGCAATCCAATTGAAGGAGGGGGAATTGGACGGTTAAGATTGGTTCTCGCGGTTCTCATACGAAAAACAGTTCTCGTTTAAACTTTTACCAATAAAGGTATATATGCGAAAGACAAAAGTATAAGATTACCTATGTTTATACATCCCGACTACCAACTTACTTAGCATATATATATATATATATATATATATATATATATATATATATATATATATATATATATATATTATATATTATATATTATATATATAGGGTAGAGATCAAGTAAAAAGAAAATTAAAATAAAAAGGGTAAAAGGGATGATTATTTGATCATTTTTCGGTATATATATCAACTGATAATCGTTAGTTCAACATCTTTATTGATTAAAACTAGTTCTTCATCAATTTCTTTTTTATTTCAAATACAGATTTTGAAAACAAAATTTTGGAATAATTTGTTGATAAACAAAATGTTTTCCCGAAAAATGATCAAATAATCATCTCTTTTACACTTTTTACTTTAATTTTCTTTTTATTTGATCTCATCCCTATATAGGGTAGAGATCAAGTAAAAAGAAAATTAAAGTAAAAAAGGGTAAAAGGGATGATTATTTGATCATTTTTCGGTATATATATCAACTGATAATCGTTAGTTCATCATCTTTATTGATTAAAATTAGTTCTTCATCAATTTCTTTTTGATGAATCCAACATATTCATCACTTTTTAGATGAAAGCATTTTGTTCATCAACAAATTATTCCAAAATTTTGTTTTCAAAATCTATATTTGAAATCAAAAAGAAATTGATGAAGAACTAGTTTTAATCAATAAAGATGATGAACTAACGATTATCAGTTGATATATATACCGAAAAATGATCAAATAATCATCCCTTTTATATTTTTTACTTTAAATTTCTTTTTATTTGATCTCATCCCTGTATATATATATATGTATATATATATAGAGAGGGAGATGATTTGTACACCAAATACTTTTTATCATATATAATAAAAAGTGTATGTTTGGATCATAATACCTTAATTTGAACATGTGATTGAGAAAAATTATAAGTGGGTTTGTAGAAGTAAAAGAAAACAATGATTGTTGCATGTGATAAAAAATATTGTGTACAAATCATCTTTCATATACAAGAAGGGAGATGTTTTGTAAACAACATAAATTTAACATACATAATAATTGTAACTTTTATGTCCTTACAAACCACTATCTACAATTCCAATCAACATATTTAATGGTAGAGTTAATTACATAAATGGCCTATGTGGTTGTCATGAAATTTCACTTTTGGTTTTTTTAACATTAAAATTACAAAAAATAGTCACCGTAATAGTTACTTTGTTTCACTTTTGGTCTTTTACACTAACTTTAGTTAAGTTTAACAATTGGTCAAAGAATATTTCGGTCTTTTCTCTCTTTATCCCTATTACCAAACATGTCTCATTGCTATTTAAACTTAAACAACCCCTTTTGTTAGGGGTGAGCAGAAAAAACCAAAGCCGAATAAAAAACCGAACAACAATCGACGGTTTTGGTTGTCAAATTTTCAAAAACCGACTTTTTCGGTTCGGTTCTTAAATTTTCAAAAAAAAATACGATTTGTACCGAACCATTCCAAGAGGCAATATTATAAATATACTTGTTCATTTTCAAAAACAAAGAAAATTAGATACCCTGTGACTTTTCCATTTACACAACCGCCCTTAATTTACATTAAGGTTCCACAAAAGAGACCTCACACTGATTCAGACCTCATTCACATTTGCAGCTTCGTTTGGTCGTCGGACTACTTGATTGAGTTCACATCTATCACTTCATTTCGAGTCGACGAGTTCACCTCTTTCAATTTTATCTATTTCTAGCTTAATATAGAAATCAATTTCTAGTTTTTTATCTCGATTTTCAAGTTCTAGTTTTTTGAGTTATATGCACTTCATCTACAGTTGGCTGTTCATCTCAATTTTCAGTTTTATTAATCTATTATTAAACGATTTGTTTTGAATTTTGATTTGTTTCAAATTTGGCTTTACGGTTTTAAATATTTGAAAGAAATTTTGTTTGTATCAATTGCAATGTATATAGCTTAAATTAGATAGCATGCATCTTGATGTTTTTAATATAGCTTCAATCCTGTTTAATTTCATAGTTTCACATTGATGGTTGTATGACTTCAAATCTTGATGGTTAAAACAGAAAAGTTGTAGAACCAAACCGAACCGTGCTCGCCCCTACCTTTTGTCTCACTGCTAGGGATGTCAATGGATCGGGTGATGTCATATCCACATCCATGTCTATTAAATTTTTCATTATTCATATCCATATCTATTTAAAATAATTTTGTCCGTCCGTATCCAAAGAAAATAACATATTTTTATATTTAATTTATAATTTTTATTGATATAAAGACATATTTTCTCCCAAAAAATATCAAAATATATTTTGACTAACAATCAACTTTACTGAAATTAGTGTAAAAGGTCAAAAGTAAAACAAGGTAACAACTATAATACCAATTTTGTTAAAAGACTACAAAATGAAAATTTATAACAATCAAATAGACCATTTATATAATTAACTCTTAAGGATACAATGATTAAAACAAACATATTTTGTTATTGATTATTATTATTCTTATCTACGTACTTAAAAATATAATAATCTAAACAGACATATTTTTTATGATTTATAAAATATTTTTATACACAAATAATATGTGAATATAAATTGAAATATGAATTAAAGCATATATGACATATGGACGTTGAACCACATAAACACCCGCCGACGGTGGTCACGTACGCACGTACGTACCCCATCTCAAAACCAAACCCTTCTCACGGCCCTACCCACCATTCGACCTTTTCTTTTCTTTTTTTCTTCTTCTTTTGAAACGGCGATATAAAATTTTATTTATTTTTTTTATTTCCTCCTACTTTATTCTCTTACTCACTATAAATATTATCTTATTCATCACAAATAAAATACTTAATTTACTAATTTTCTTTTCTTAACTTCTCTATTGATTTTGACACATGTTTTAATCTTGTGGGTAAGAGTATAAACAGGAAGATACATAACCTCAACGACGATTATAATATGTTATGCGAAAATTCGGATGTGTCATGTACGTAGTTTTTTAAATCGTTATATTTTTTGTTTAAAAGACGCTATGATGTGTTGTTTGTTTTTTAAGAGGTTTTGGATCTGAATCTAAATATTAAGAGGTGGTTGTATCGTCTGAATGTTTATTCATATTTTGTTATTTGTTTATAGTTACCAATTTTATGATATTTTATATTCAACCATTACATTTTAAATGAAATTTAAAGTTACTAATTATAAAATGAAATATATTAATAGAAAATATCAAATCATAATAATATAATGAACTAAAATCAAAATATATAACGAAGATATCGGTGACAGCATTAGAGTTTGGTAGCCGGCATTGACTATGAGGAGGAGAAGGCCATGTAAAAATTGTTTTTATAGAAAGTTACTAGAAGATCTATTTTAATTATTATGCAACTCCTCATCTTTTTATCATTTTTATAGAGTTATTCCTTTTTTCCATTTTATATTATCTGGCTTTAGCAATCAGAAATATGTCAAATACATATATACAAATATTTATTCAAAAAAGATACATATATATAAATTAATAAATTTTAGGTATTACAATTAAATGGGTAGGAAGATAAGTTTAAAAAAATTAATAATTGTATGTCTGGCTTACAAAATCATATGCTTAGAAATCAGGGTTCTAAAAAACACGTTATGGTGGCGCCAAGGCGCGATTTCGACGTTAAGAAATAGCCCTTGGTGGCAGGGTTAGGTCTGGCGTTAGACAAGGCGGCATAAGGCGCATCTTTACACGCCAAATGGCGAGTTTTTTAAGGCGTGACACACATAAAATATATATATTTTTTTAATTTGACTTTTTTATATACATTTTGCGATCACCTGTATTGAATTTCTATAAATTTGTATTTTGTAATTTGTATATGTTACTTTGCTCCTAATTTGGACAACTTTGTGTAATTTGTATATTAATAATAATAAATTAGATATAAATATTTATAAAATATATACAAAATTACCTCCTTAAGTGCCGACTTAAAAAACATCATGGCTCATAAAACTTAAGGTTTAACCTCACTACCATGTCACGCCTCGCATTACATTATTTAGAACTATGCTAAAAATACAATACCTTACATGCTAATATGCATCTACATAGGATGGATGCAAACTTACAAGTGGACATTTACCTTATTTCAATGGGTACAGAGTGTTTGAACTTTTTGCATGTCTAATATGATCACGTATAAGTAATGTATATGAGTGTATGATATGTATTAAAAATTATAATTGATTAATATGATACGTCTGAGATCATGTGTGAGATAGCATGTAAATTTGTGCGATTTCAACAAAAAACCAATTGGCTAAGAGAGAAGTAGTTCATTACCCTTATTAACACATTACGAGGTTACTTTCCGTCCGATGTGGGACATTACTCAACACTCTCGCTCATGTGTGAAGTTCTTTTTTTTCGCCCAATACGTGGATAATTATAGGTTATGTGGAGTCTACGTGGCCTTTGACTAACCACGGGTGAACCGTGCTCTGATATCATATAAATTTGTGTGGTTTCAACTCAAAACCAATTATCTATAAAAGAAATAGTTCATGACTCTTATTAAACATATTACGATTTCACTTTTCGTCCGACGTGAAATATTGAGTGAAACTAAGTAATAGCATGTTACCTTTTCAACTAAAAAACTAACTCTGACAAGATGGGTCGTTTAATGTTAACGTTATATAAATCTGTCACCTTTAACGACGTCATTCATAGTTATAACCTTTGTCCAATCTTGAAGAGCTGTTCGAATTCACGCCTTCTTTTTTTCGCTCTTTCATATATATATATGGAAAAGTTCAAACGATAACTGTTTTTCGTTCAAGAACTGCTAGAATCAATCTTAGCCGTCCAATTCCCTCTCCTTCAATTGGATTGTCCACCTATGAATTCTTTACATGCACCTTGCCACACTCAATCCTCTCACGCTCTTTATCAATGAATTCCACTTACTACTTGAATAACCAATGTTGGTTCTCACAGTTCTCGTACAAAAAACAGTTATTATTTGAACCCTCCCGTATATATATATAGACATTAATATTAAATGCTAACGGGAGAGAAAAATGTACAACATATAATTTTCTTTTTATAAGAAAACAAAAGTAATAACTCTTCATATATAGTTCATAAGATGCCAAAAGGTGTGGCATCGATCTCTAAATCATTTAAAGCGAGGCTACTATTACTCAACTTGTAGCTTTCTATGTATCATATGAAATGACAATTCATTTCCAAGTTGGTACATACAACTAAACCCTAACTTTGTGAAATTTTAACGTGCGGATTGTGTTTCAAGTCGGCCATATACGTACGGGTTAGAAGGTCGGCCCGTGGTCTGAATTTGTCGGAAAAAACAACGTAGCAGAAACGAATACCAACAATAAAATTGCTGTGGTAAAGTTAATTAACGTTAAAATGGACGAAAAACATGTAAATAAAACAAGTAATGTTTGAAAGGACAACGATTAAATTGAGGATTGACCAAAACTCTAGTCAATGATGGGAACAAGGCAGCAACATAACCTTCCTTCCTTCGACCCTTTTACATGTTTGTGAAAAAGGGGCCTCGGCTCTTTACTTACATGAGGGCCATGAGGCAAATTAAATATAATTTTTTTATTTATTTATATTTTACAACCTGACAATACGTGTTTTTTTAAATAAAAAAGATTATTATAACCATTTAATTTTAATTAATGATGAAATCGATCATAACTTGCTAGGTATGAATTAAGCTAACTATATCAAATCATACAGTTTGATCACGTCGCAATATTAATTATCTCACAATTATTATGAACCCTAACTATACTACAATGTTTTCCTTACACCGTACAAATAATGTCTTAATTAATTAGTTAGATATATAATAAATACGTCAATGAAATATAAGCATAATATATACATTCATAAGTATAATTAACTAACTTTTTTTTCCTAATCATAATACATAAGTATTACAACGGAAAAGATTAATGGAATCGAATAACCGTCAAATTAATAAGTATTATGTTTGATATAAGAGAATTGAAAACGGAGAAATAAAAATGATCGAAAATATTTCCTTTATTTGGTTGTGACCGAGAATTAAGAAATGGGAAATAAAACAAATCTTAATTCCTACTTTTAATTCTCAATTAGGAGGAGACTTCAAATACAAAAATACAATCGTTAGACCAAACCCTTCCCCCCAACCTTTGTTCCTCTCCAGCTTCTCCTCCTGACACCTTCCCCTCATCCGGTGACGGTGATTGTGGAATCTTTTTGGTTTGATTTATGCATTTTTATTATTAATCAGGGGGAAGTTTAAGTGAGAATGGATATTTAGGTAGCAATAGGAGAACAAATCCTAGTTATCAATTATATGCTGATCTATTAGGTCTCATGGTTGCAATTTACAATTCATGACCGTCGTAATTAAGAGTAGGGTTCTGAATAAAATGAAGGGTTAAATGTAGATTATTTGATCAAATCAAATGAAGGGTCAGGATTTAGTCTTCTATTCTCATCTAAATATCTATTTTCATTTGAGTCTCTTAATATATATCTTACTCCTATATAATGTATTTACCACCTAAAAAACTCTTAATTTTAAGAAGAGTAAATTTACTAAAATACCCCTCCTTTATACCTCTCCTTTACCCCTCATTTAAGTCTACAATTAATGAATTTAAACAAATAAATATTGAAAACATAACTGACAATTAATGAATTTAAACCAATACTTATAACTGAATTATTTCTAACCATATATTTTTAATATTAACTTTTGATTCATGAGATCACCATACTTATAACTGAATTAAGTCTAATCATATATTTTTAATATTAACTTTTGATTCATGAGATTACCTAAATTCCAGTTCTTAATAAATCAAGTTCAAGAGATTTCACAAACACCAAACAAATGAAAGAGTCAAAGAGTTAAAATTTATAAACATTGCATTCTAACTCAATTACATAATAATTGGAACTATGAAACATTACACACATATATACATACATATATATAATCAGCAACTTCATGATTCAGCCATGCAACAAAACTCTTTCAATAAACTGAAAGATAAATAACTCAGAGTTAGCAATTTAATTCTTAATTTTAAAATGGCTCTCGCAAAGAATCTTCATAAACTCATATTATATATATATATATATATATATATATATATATATTGAAAGGCACAAAAAATAGATTTTGATAAACTAGCTTTTAAAATTACTTTTCAAAGTAATTTTATTACATACAAAAATAAAAACATTGATAAAAGCCTGGTACACAAAAATATTAATGAAAAGTTAGTTACATCTAAAAGAGAGATTTATTATATTATAAAAGTTTACTATATCAATATATGCGTTTTATAATTTGATACGTTAACTATGTAAACGTGTATATATTCTAGATGTACTTTTATATCATTTACAAAAAAAGGCCCTTATATATGTAATACTTAGTAGCCCAATAGATAGTTATTGGGCCAAAAGAAGCCCATGACATATAAACCATCTCGTCGGCTTTTTAGGCATTGATTGAGGTTGCCGATGCTTTGAAAAGAAAACTTTAAACTGTAATAAATTAATGACTACAAAAGATTTTCGGAACTTGTAATTGCAACAAGAGTATAAGGTCAAGTTTGAGTTCTAATTAAACAATAATAATTCATTTAATACTAATTAGTAGTTGATAATCGATCTTTATATGTACCTTATAATAAAAAGACATTGTCAACGTATACGTAACTTTAAAATTTTCTATTACGTGTATCCGACATTTAATTTGTCGCTATTTTATGTATCAAACTTTTTATTGTATATGTTAAACTTATACATTTTTTTCCTTATTTATATAACCAAAATACATACAATAAAAACTTTCAAAAAAAGGATTCATTTTTCATGTTCAAGATATATACCGACATGATATACACTAGTAAAAAAGTTTACTAATGAACCAATATAGTTAACTACCTTTTTTTCAAATATTTACAAATGAATCAACTAAAAAATTAAACCTCTTTTTTAATCATTAATGAACTAACTATTGATTTAAGTCAATGAACCTACTAAAATACTATTTTTACCACTTAAAACACATATATTATATTAATCACTTGTAAATCAACTATTGACTTCAATCAATAAACCTACTAAAAATCCAATTTTTTAAAAGTTCAGTAATGAACAAACTAAATAACTATTTTTTCAAAAAATCTCTTACTATTCATTAATGAACAACGATATAGAACATAAAAAATCAAGAACTTTTGTGCACATAAAACACATATTTGTTAATTAATCAATGTTCACTTATTAACAATAAAAAAAGAAATCACAAGTAAGAAAAACCCGAATTCTTTTATTATCGACTCGTTCACAGGTAATTAAACATTTAAAGAACCCAAATCTACTTGTTTAGGAACAAATAAAATAAACCACAATGTAATTGTTTACTGCTAATTAAATCTACCTGTTTCAATGGTAGAATAAAATAAAAAAAAACAAAATCTAATTTTTCATACCAACCAAACTAGTAAAGAAAACCAAAATGATTTACATAATAGTGATCTACTAATTTGAAATGAAATTAACGTTGGATAACATAAATTACAAAAATAAAGAAAAGCTTGATAAACAAGCTTATAAACCCACAAACAAGTATGTGAACCAAAAAAAATCCATGATTTGTAGTTCTTCACTATCCCCGTGGGATGGAAAAGGATTCCAAAACAAATCCACCAATAGAAAAACAAAAAAAAGAAAGAAAGAGAAAGAAGAAAGCAATGGTGATATTGTATACAAAGGATGGGGGCGGCAGTTGTCTGTTTAAACCGTAGATTGAGATTAATGATGGAGATGATAAAATAAAAAGGCATCAGCAGCGGTGGGATAGGGAGGAGCACGGTGAAACCCACGAACTAGGTCTGAGATTCAGTTTCTTCTAAGGAGATGGTGGCGGAAAAGGTGCTTGGTGGCCGTTAGGAGGTACTACTGTTCATCTAGTTCTAGCTTCAATGACATCGTAAAATGCAACTTGGGGCCGGTGATGGGTATTAGAGAGAGGAAGAGAGATTTAGGGTTAGATATTTGTGAGATCTGAGGATGATATGGGAGGGAATGAGAGAGAATAAAGTGTTTAGGGAAGAAAAACTAGGTAATTTAATTTAATTTGAATTTAACTAATAAGTGTAAATTCTAATACTACACGTCTACACCTTAAGGCTTAAGCTTTAGACAATATCACATAATATTGTCTTTATGTACATTTATGTGCCTTCATTTCTATCTATAGATTATTTAAATCAATGGGTGAGAATGTTTCTCGCAAAAACAAAGCTTTTCAGATTAATATATATATATACTAGCACCGTATCCACGCAATGCTACGGAGTCGAATAGTTTTTGTTTTATAATATGCAGCTTTCAAAAATGTAATGATATGTTATTCGCAAAATTCAATGTCACAAAAAAATTTCTTTAGCAACACGTCCCATTTTTTTCAATTTTTCTTTTATTTGCATAAACTATTTTATTAATTTTAAAAATAAAATCTAAAAGACATTAAAATAAGGAAAAAAATTATATTTGTGAAATAAGGATAGAGAAGTTAATAGAGTTTACTATCCCAAAGTGTATCGAACCTGTCACTTTTTGCTATTGTATATACCCATCTTTCAAAACTACCATTTAATATATCAAAGTTTCAAAAATTGCCATTTGATGTACTATGACCTGCAATAGCAGGTTTCTTATAGGTTTTCCTATTTTAGGATTATTTAATAATAATAATAATAATATATTCATATCAAGAAATGAAGGGGCGATGAAGAGGTTTCAAGTTTCAAGTTTCAATCGATTAGGGTTCATCTCGTTAAGATCTCTGCTTCATCTTATTCATCGGCTATGAAGAAGTTTCAAGTATCGATTTCCAGATTATCTCATCTTGTTCATCGGCAATCGATGTTTGATTTACGAAGGTATGTGTAGAGTCACGTTTTCAAGTTTCAATTACAGATCTTGAGTTCTTGTTCTTGGTTCAAATCTGAGTTAGGGTTTTCTATATTTGCGATTTGTTCAACCATGTGTCCAGATATGGCGGGTGAGAAGACGACTTCTTGTTCTTGGTTCAAATCTGAGTTAGGGTTTTGGTTTATGTTTATGATTCAAGCCATCGATCGGTTTCTATTTTAGATCCAGGGATTGAGTTCTGTTTGGGATTTTCCAGATCTCGTTTATGGGTGTTCTTCGAATTAGGGTTCTTATATTTGAGTTTCATATGCGATTTTCCAGATCTCGTTTATGGGTGTATATGGGTGTTCTTCGATTTTCAGCAAATCTCGTTTATGGGTGTATATGGATGTTCTTATATTTGAGTTTCATATGCGATTTTCCAGATCTCGTTTATGGGTGTATATGGGTGTTCTTATATTTGAGTTTATGGGTGTTCTTCGATTTTTCAGCAAATCTCGTTTATGGATTTTCCAGATCACGTTTAGGGTTCTTATGTTTGGGATTTTCTATATTTGGTGTTTGTGATTAAGATGAACCAGATTCAAGGAGAAGAAGAACAATATTTTTAATGTTAAAAATAAATCAAAATTCATATAATTACCTGCAACCTAAACAGCAAGTTTCATGATACATCAAATGGTAGCCTTAGAAAGTTGAGTATATCAAATGGTAGTTTTGAAAGGTGGGTATATACAATAGCAAAAAGTGACAAGTTCGATACACTTTGGGATAGTAAACCCAAGTTAATAAGATATTAGAAAATATGTTGTTATGGGTGTATAATTATGTTTGTATAAGAGTATATTTTAATTGAATAAAAAGCTAAAGTAAATTAGGAGAGAGATTGGAATGGTTAAAGATTGAGTGAATGAGATTTAGTTAAATAGAATGAAAGGCCAAGATGTTGTTTTGATTGAATTTTAAGAAGTCTTAAAATTAAGGAGGAGAGAGAGTGTTAAATGCTTATATAGTAGTATATATATATATATATATATATATTGAAATTATTATGTTATACAGTAGGAAATATTAAAAAATAGGACAAAATGCGCGAAAATACAAAAAACTTTGTCAATATTGTCATTATATGTAATTAACTTTATTTTGTACCTAAAAATACATATAACTTACAAATTTTATTCATTGTATATAATTGGTAACCTGATTACCAGGTTACCGGTTATCAATTGTATACAATGAACAAAATTTAAAAGTTTCTTGTATTTTTAGGTAACAAAGTTCTTTTAACTTTTTCTATTTTATCGGTAAGTTACTGGTTATTATAGGTGACTTGCATACAATGAACAAAATTTGAAAGTTGTGTGTATTTTTAAGTAAAAAATAAAGTTGGTTGCATACAATGGTAATATTAACATAGTTTGTTGTATTTTCGTGCAATTTACCCTAAAAAATAAGGTGTAAACTAATGTAAATTTTTTACTATGAGCATAAATGAAAGTAGATTGACATGAATCTACTATATATGTTTGTGCAAACTTGGTGGTTAAAATATAAAACTAACATTTAACCAAAATTTGACAAGTCGTGTATATTAGACCGACCATTAGACAACCTCTTTCAAGGTTTTATGTTATTATTTTCTAGTGAAATTCACATTTCAAACTGTTGTATTTCAAACTATGAAGGAAAAAAATGATAGTAGAACGTATAGGAGTTTCTTAAATAGTAGTGTCACCTATAAAGAGCACAACAAAAGATGTATCTTTAAAGTAGGTTGCTTGTATCTAATTCCACGTAAAGATTAAGGGATTCACTAAGTGTAAAATAATGCAATTAGATAATAAAATCAAGCTAAAGTGTAAATAATGTAAAATAATATGATTAGATAACAAAAGAAAGGTTTTAGAAATGGGTTCTTTTTCTTGTTGATGTTAAATAAATTAGCAAGGTGATAATAGTATCAACCTATTGAAGAAACACATGTCAAAAAGGTAGGTGAGGTGTTCTTTTTAGGGCAAACTGTTTCAAAATACAACAAACTTTAGTTAAGCTACCATTGTATATAACCAACTTTAAAATTTTTAAAAAAATACAACCAACTCTTTTATATCTCACATTATATGCAAGTTGTGATTTGCTTAATTTTTTAATTTTTTAATTTTTATGTTCATCATCAAGTTCTTCAAATCCAGAAGATTCAAACTTCATTAAAATCCAAAAACATTCAAACCTCAGATCTGTAAACAAATCATATATCCAAACAAAAAACCCAAATAACAAGCCATAATACATATCAAATCGAGGATGAACTCAAGATCTCATTAAGTCCAAAAACATTAATATCCAAGAATTTAGATAGTGTTCTTCATATCCAAAAAGCCTAAACAAAGAATCAAATAATATGTTCAAATCGAAATCAAAACTAGAACATTCATGCACCAACATACAAATAACAGAATTTTAATTTTTACCATAATGGCACCTTCAGATCTGAATGAAGAGAGAAAGAGAAAGAGAGAGAGAGAAACACACACACACACACACACCTGTGAAGCAACTCAATGGTGGTTGAAGGCGACGGCAGCGGTTGTTCAAACGAGGACGGCGGCGGCGGTTGTTTGAAAGGGGACGACGGCGGTGGTTGTTCGAAAGGGGATACAAGAAACCCTAATCACAAGGCAACAACGATGGTGACGGCGGTTGTTTGAAGGCGACGCAACTGAACCGTGAACAATCAAGACGCCGATGGTGCTTTAAAGAGGAGACGCCGGTGGTGCTTTGAAGGGGAGACGCTTTGAAGAGGAGACGCCGGTGCTTTGAAGAGGAGACGCTTTGAAGAGGATCCATCGGTGGTGGTTTTGAAGGTGAAGCCGGCGGTGATGCTTTGAAGAGGAGACATGGTGGTGGTTGTTGGAAAGAAACATAAAGTTAATCGGGATTAGGTACTGTGTTTGAAGGTTTGGTTGAATCAATGGAGATGAAGAGAAAGGGCTTGTACAGATCTTCAACGCAACATCATACACAAGAATAAAAAATCAGAAAAAAATAAAAAATAGAAATAATCGGTTGGTTACCGGTTTTTAAAGGTAATTTGCATACAATGGGAAATATAAGAGGATTGGTTGTATTTTTTTTTAAAATTTTAAAATTGATTGTATACAATGGTAGCTTAGCTAAAATTCGTTAGTATTTTAAAACAGTTTGCCCTTCTTTTTATTAGATAAGTAGATATACGAGTATCTCTATTCCTCTAACAAACAAACCATTAGCTCGATCTGTTGGTAAATTAATTCCTTAGGCTTTGGTGGCTGACTTATGCGTCTATCTTCCTCTTCTTTATCTTCTGTTTTTTAAAGTATTATTTCCTTCTTTGACTTTCAACCTCCAATATGCAAATAATCATATTTCTCATACTTATCTTTTCTTATTTTTATAAATAAACTTTATAAATAGAAGAAACTTTTTTTATATAAAAAATAATTTTGCCTTTAATTAAAATTAATTAATGATTAAGAATTTTCTTCTAGTCCGTTATTATTATTATTATTATTATTATTATTATTATTATTATTATTATTATTATTATTATTATTACTACAACGTTTTTCTGCATTGTACAAACTAATAAATGAACATGCACAATTTAAGTTTGTGATGACGAAAATGTAATCATTCAAGCTTTTCTGTAAGTTCCGTAATAAAAAATTATATCTTAAAACTCATTGCATCGCATGGGTACACTAGCGACTCTTAATTGATATTCTCTATATATTCATCTATTCGCAAGTTGTTAATTTTATAAATGTATAAAAAAGTTATATCTACAAATGTCCATGGTTTCTTTCATTTCGTTCTAAGGTTTTTTTTCTCTATTTGAAAAGTTCAAAAAAAAAAAAAAATCTTCTTATTCTTTTTTGTGCGTGACTGCGTTCTCTCTTTACCTTTTTGGTTTTTAAGTTTTTTTTTTTAATTAGAAGTACTTATTATTTCACAAATAATTTTTGAAGCTTTTAATTTTAGGTAAAATGCATGAAAATACAATAAACTTTGTCTTAATTATCATTGTATACAACCAACTTTATTTTTTTAAAAACAATACAATCAACTTTTATAATCCTCCCATTGTATGCAAGTTGTTGTATATAATGCAAATTATGAAAAAGTTTATTGTATACAATGGTAGCTAAAGACCAGATACAGAAAAAAGTTGTTTGCATACAATGAATTTTTTTTGAAAGTTAGTTGTATTATTTTTAAGAATTTAAAGTTAGTTGTATACAATGACAATTAAGACAAAATTAATTGTATTTTCATGCATTTTGCCCTTAAATTTTTATTAGTTTCTGGATTAATCTTCTTTTACATTACTTTACTTTTTAATAATCTTATTTTTGTGGCAATAACATTGAAAAAGTCAAAAGTATTGATTTATATAACATCTTGTAGGGGTGTTTATGGATAGTTACTCAAGCAATCGGTTAACCGAATAATCATTGCTAAATTTAAATGTATTTATACTAAAAAATTACAAAATTAGTACCCATATTTCAACTTGCATATAGTCTAAATGAGAAATTTGTAAATATTACAAATTGTTTCGTTTATTTATTAACTAATTATGAAAGAGAAAAATATTATGAATAAAGACATAAATAAAATAGAACGAAACTAAGATAAAAAATAGTAAATAATAAGATTTATAAACTAAACTAACTCGTAAACCTAAATAATAACTTTATATATTGAAAAATGAAATGTACATATTGGTTTTTGCCCTTTTTGTAACAAGATATTCATCCCCTTCATTAAATCCTCCTAGAATCAACAACATTTTTGTTATGCGTTGATAATCACTGTATTGTAAATATTGATCAATTAGTTGATATTGATAAACCTAAGAAAATTTTTGTATTTTTTAAAATTTTTGGTTTTTCGGTTAACCATCATATCCGTCTTTATAATCATGAACCCAAACCACAAGCATTGCAATTCAAACGCCATAATAACTTGCTCTTTACAATTGATACCGGTGCCTTACAAAACAACAAACTCATTTTCTCAGTCACATTAGTTTGAACATGGTATCATGACTTTTCAACTTCTAGAACTAATATATCTTTGGAATTTATTTTGGTGCTATCATAATTGTCCAATTTCTAGAATTAATATATTTGTATAGTAACTGTATCGGGATATTTTGACAACAAATTTGAAAAAGCTTGATGCTCCAAATGACTATTATAACTTTAGCATCAAATGACTGTTTTAACTTTAGTTAGATTGTCAAACAAGTAGTACAAATACTGTAAATATACTTTTAACAAATCCTTACTTAACAAAATAAAAAATATACATAAAATGTATAATTCAAACCTAACATTATAAACAATCGAACATTTTAACACATTAAGACTTAAATTACATACAATTCTAAACAAAAAAAATACATACACAAATAATAACAAATTATCAAAAACAATAAACCACGTATTAATAACATTAAATACATAAGTCTTATTTAATACTTACCTGTAAACTTAAAAATAATATGCAAAGCACTACAACTAGACTTTCTATTATTATACAAGAATCTATTTTAAAAAAACATATTCAATATACTCAATAATTTCCATCGTAAAAACTTATTAGCTGCCATTTAAAAAAGAGTAATTTGAATACTGTTTACTATATTGTAGAAGATTCTTAAAAATATTAAACATTATATTAAATACAAAATAATGACCAATAAAGTAATCATTTCGGTTACTATTTTAAGAATTTCTAATTCCTATATAAGAATACATATCCCCAAACATGCAAACATATTTTAAAAACATTCCATTTAAATCAAAACCTATCAATTCAAACCATTGCAACTGATTGCAAATTACGCATCCAAGGAATCAAAAATATAACAACAACATAGAAGATATTTTACAAGACTTATAACCTATTAGCCTATACCAAATCTTCACGTGTAAAAATATTTTTAAAAGTATAGTATGTTATAAATGTTATAATGCATTTAAATGTCAACAACATGGATGGTTCTTTGAACAAAAATATAACTAAAAAATTAAAAAAGTGTATTCTTAACAAAAACAATTTAAAATTTTAATCAAGTATTGCAGACGGAAAACAAAAACGCTGTTTATGAGTTTCTCATGCAATTGCCAGACATATTTGAAATGGATATGTACTATTCATAAAGATAATCCAAATAATAGATAAGTCATATTATATATATGACATACAACTATATGAATAAGTATCTTCATTTGTCTATATTTGCAGGATGTACCATTTTCTTTATTTGTGAGTTATTACCTAAAAGTTCTCTCATGAAAACTACTTTAGACACTACAAACCATATTTATAACATTCGATTCACAAAAATTCATCAATATAAAATTAGAATGTATCGGATGAATTGGTATATCAATATATTAAAGATTATGCAATTACTCCCAAAAAAATACTACATTTCAAATAACCAATCTATTCAAACTTAATGTGGTTGAATATCATATAGAAGGCTAACAACCACATATATACTATACACGACAACCATTACTT
This sequence comes from Dittrichia graveolens, assembly GCA_038502395.1. Lineage (NCBI taxonomy): Eukaryota > Viridiplantae > Streptophyta > Magnoliopsida > Asterales > Asteraceae > Dittrichia > Dittrichia graveolens. The sequence goes on along the minus strand of JARJIL010000004.1, from coordinate 5,463,147 downwards.
CGGACATCAAAATACTTCACCACGTTTAGTGAACAAACCACAACCTATCAAATATGTATAAATTATAGTCTTATTCTACATTTAAGAAATATATTGTGATTTCATGAAAAATAACATGTCAACAATATCAAATGTAGGATTTACGCAATTCGTTTCTACAATCAATCGACTTTGACACCACGACAAAACATGCAATATATACTCGCTTACGAGTGTATGAGGTGGATGGCAGGATATCGTGTTTGATCACAAAATGGAAGGAATGATAAGCCTTACACACTTTGACATATGCAGCGAAGAAATCATCCATAGGTGAATAATGCTATAAAAGAAGATATCAAAACAATGAATGATGGAAGAACTATTGGAGTGATTTCAAAAAACCTTTAAACTTAAGACAACGTACTAAGTTGTTTTTTACAATTGACATGAATACCTTACAAAACAATCATCAAGTGGCGTTTACGGTTGGGTTTAGTTCCCGAAAATGTATCCAACTTGTCACATTTTGCTATTGTATGTATCGAACCTTACAAAACAATCATCAAGTGGCGTTTACGGTTGGGTTTAGTTCCCGAAAATGTATCCAACTTGTCACCTCTTGCTATTGTATGTATCGAACTTTCAAAGTTACCATTTAATGTACTGGACTCCCAAAAGTTACCATTTTATGTATCCGGTTACCTATCCTTCAGGTAACCGGTAATTCTCAATTTTTTTTGTTTATTTTTATTGCCAAGTCATTAAATTCATAGCCACATCAATAATTCTTATTAATTTAAGAAAAAGATGAAGAACCTGTATATGCTATGAAACCCAGATGAAGAGAAGATGAAGAAACCAAGAACAAGAACCCTAAAATCGCATACATAGAATTGAACCAATCATCGATTATTGAAGCCCTAATCATTTATCACAGATGCACGGTGAAGCCTAAAATCGCATACATGGAATGGAACAACGAAGGCCAAAATCAAAAATCAAAAATCATAGAATCGATTATCACCATGAACATTGAGATGAACTAGAAAATCGAAAATCACAGAGTAGAAGCCCTAATCATTTCGTTTTTGAAAAGCTACTTTAAATCACCATAATCGGTTCATATAAGAACCCTAGAACTTGGAATAGAAAATCGAGATGAAGGAAAAGAAATCGCAACTTACCATATAGTTCAATGAAATCGATTGAAGAACTCCTTAAGTTGAAGATTTCGTTGAGTTCCGGATCTGATTTCGATGTAGAAAATCGATGATGAAGGAAAAGAAATCGTAACTTACCAGATAGTTCGAGGAAATCGATTGAAGAACTCCTTAAGTTGAAGATTTCGTTGAGTTTTAGATCCGATTTCGATGTAGAATGAACTCGATTGCAGATCCATGAAATGAAGAGTTCTGGAAGAACCAAGATGAAGAACCTTAAAACCATACCTTTATCCAAATAGTTCATTCAAATGAAGATGAAATGTAATTGCTAATTCATACACTAGAATTGTCGAAGACTTGGACAACGAAATCAATGGAAAAAAAGGAAGAAATCGATGGAGAAAAGGATGGTTTATGTCTGTAAAGCCCTAATTGATGAAGAAAAGGAACTTTGAAATTGTAAATCTTGAAATAATTCTTGAACTAAAGCACATCAAGAATCATTAATAATTATTATTATTATAAAATTAAATAAATATTTAATATTGAATTATTTTTAAATTTAAAATTACATGTCATTTGCCACATCACAAGCCAAGTCAGCAAAACCTTTGCCACATCAACATGTAACCTGCTATAGTAGGTGTGATACATTAATTGGTAACTTTTGAGAGTCTAGTATATTAAATGGTAACTTTAAAAGTTCAATACACACAATAGCAAAAGGTGACAAGTTGGATACATTTTCGGGAACTAAACCCTTTACGGTTATATTACCTTATGCCTACTAGCATACTTACAAATGAGTATGATTGTTTTGAGTGCTCTACAAACAAACAGTTTTAAGTTAGCACAATAATAACCATATATACCAAACATTGTCTACTTTGAAATATATTCCGATAATATAATTACTTTGCTATTTAAACAAATAAGATATTTGTATGGTAGTGAATTATACTTTGAGAAACACTTTGTTCCTTCTTCATATACCAATGAATAAATATGACCTTGCTTAGAGCACGTAACAAACTGAAAAAAAATATCACAACAAAGCAAGACAATTTATAAAAATTGTGTAGAATGATAGTGTATGTACTCTCCTTATTTGAAATGTGCAGTTGTTAACTTAGTTTAAAAAACATTAATATTAAACAAAATTAAAATATATATTATAAACTGGCCCGTGTTTACACGAGCTTGAGATCTAGTTTACATATATTTGTATTGCTATATTTAGTTACGTTGCTATATATAATTTTTAAATATATTTGCATTGCTATATATTTATTTATTTTTAAATTTTATTAAATTTTTTTATTAATATTTAGTATTTATAATATTTCTTAACTAATCCGTGTATTACATAGACATCTAATTTAGTTATATAACAATTTAGTAAATATATTATGTTTTTTATCAAGAACATTATCTATCTTACGAAACTATTGAAATACTTGATTGATTACATTTTGATGTAAACCGGTTGGAAGGGTTAAATTAGATTTATAATTATAGTGTTGTATGAAAATCCTCGTGTATATCTATTTAAAAAAATCGATTTTGTAGATGGAAAATTCTCCGATTTCCTACAGGGATATCTGATACCTGACGATAATAGAGATAGAGATGCAAGTCAATTCCGTGAACGTGTGAAATAAGGTTGAGGATGGAAAGAGTGATCCTCAATACTCTGACCCTTTTACTCTTCATACTAAAGATCCGTTTAAACCAAACGGTCCACTCTTGGCTGACGAGTGACCGAAAAGAAAACCGAAAGTAAAATAAGAGAGAAAAAAAAACTAGAAATTATCTCACCATACACTGTCTCTTATTTTCTCTGTTAAAAATAAATAAAAAATATATTAATCTAAACCCCTCCTTCTTCTTCTTCTTCAAATACAAAACCCTAGAAACCAGTTTACTAAAAGTGGCAGGTTAACGTACAATTGAATTAAATATCCAAATGGCAATCACTCTAGGTTTGGGATATTCTTGCCACACTCATGTTCGCCTCAATTATTTTCTTTTCCGTGGCGTTTCTAATGTAATTTGAATTTATAAATTCTGCGTTTGTTCTGTTTGTGTTCTATTGAATCCTCTATGAATTTTATGGTTTCATGTCTATGAAGGCCCGGCTCAGCTGTGTTGCAGCGACTAAATCTATTGACGAGCCAGATGGTTTCCCCACTGATTCTACAATCTATAACCAAAGAGGCATGTTCGAATCTCTAATGATATACGTAGATATCCATATCATTGTGAAGTTGAGTGATTTATAATGTTTGGAATTGAAGGTGTGGAAGGCCGAAGAGTGGCATCGGAATGGAAGAAGTATAGCTCGAATGAGCTTGGGATTACGAATATGATGATTGCAAAGCCTACAAGGGTAGTTCTAAACTGTCTTAAAAGAAAAGGTAGGCTTTGGTGTCCTTCGTTAGTAAAAGGTTTAATGATTTGTTTTTGTACTTCAAAGTTCAAAATTGACAAGAATTACACTTTTTTAATTTACCCAAACACCCTCAAAACGGCTCATTGTCAAGCAAATAAGCAGCTATAGTAAGCAATCCCAAACACCTCCTTAATGATGAAAGTATGGCAGTCTTCTACTTTTGTCTTTTGGGGTTGACTTAGAATCTTAACCCTTGAATAACTTTTAGGTTGCAGGCTACTAATGATTTCTCACTATGATTTTAAGTGGATTTGGGGGTTATTTGGTCAGCATACTACTCTGGACCATTATACTAAAAATTCGTTGGTGACTTTCAAGTGGATTGATCTTTTAGACTTTTAGTCGCTAATATGTCATCAGCATGTTGCTAACTTGTTATCATGAAAGAATATTTTAGGGTTGCTTTGTTTTCTTTTTTCTGTAGGATTTGATGTTTACCTTGTTGGTGGTTGTGTACGCGATCTAATATTAAAACGCACTCCAAAAGACTTTGATGTGTTAACAACAGCGGATTTAAAAGAGGTCAGTTAGTGACTCGTACTTATTGTGTGCATTGTTGGATAAGATTACTGGATATTAGCACGTAACAAGTTATGTGGTAGCAGATTTGCGTTAGGGATCCTTTTCTTTGGTCCTTTTGTCATTTCAGCATATTTGATAATGCAAATATCTGGCTGATGACAGAAGATATTTCTTAAAATCCTTCATTAATGATGTCTTAATGTTCATGTACTTGGCAAAATCCAGATATTTGTTAGTCTTGTAATCAAGAGTTGACATCTTCAACTTAACTAAAATTTACAGCTTTACAAAAGATGCATGCTAACTTTTGGGGACATCATTGTGATTATTGAACAGGTGAAGAAAGCTTTTTCTTGGTGTGAGATTGTTGGGAAACGGTTTCCTATTTGCCATGTGCATGTTGGTGATGATATTGTAGAGGTCTGTCTTCATTAGATGCTGGATATTACTTCTCAAGAGTAGTCTATCCTTGTCACATTCCTTCCTGTATCATCTCACACACTAGTTGTATGACAATTGCAACTATTGGAACTACTGGTGGAAGTTTCAATTCATTTACTTATGCATGGATCAGATTTGGTTTTTTTAAATTAATTCCAGGTGCGTCAAATCAAAAGTTCTAGCTAAAATGGGAATGGTTAGAAAGTCACGTAAAGTGTATTTTTAATATTGAACCTCCTAAATCGTTTAATAATTTATTCAACATAAAAAATAAAAATTGTCTTCTTGTCAACTCAACCCGTTTCGGCTCATGTCTCGAATCCATGTTGAGCCTATTCCATCCCCGGTAAACTTGAATTTGATTGATGAATAGGTTTCGAGTTTCAGCACTTCAGCAAGAAATCACTCGGTGGACTACACTACGGCTTTTCAACAACATGATGAGAAGGATCATAGTCGTTGGAGGAACTGTATGCAGCGGGATTTAACAATAAACGGGTTTCTGCTTTGGCCCTGGGAACATAAAACTTCAACGGCTTTGTTTCCAAATTCTAATATTATCTAGAATTGGTTCACATCCCTGAATCTTATTGTTCTTACTCTTTCTGAAGGTACTTTCATTCCCCCAAAAGTGATAATTTTCTCCCTTATTGTGCAGATTGATGTTTGATCCTTACGCAAATACAATTTATGACTATATAGGAGGAATGGAGGATATTAAAAAAGCTAAAGTATGCATGTATCAGTGAACATTAGTGCTTTCTTCAAAGTATCTTGGGTTTTTCTCTGCGTGACCATTCTTTTTATTAATCTGATTTTTTTATAGGTGAGAACTATTCATCCTGCCAGCTTCTCGTTGGTGGAGGATTGTGGTGAGGCTTTCACTTTCAAATTTAATTTGTTTTTGGCGATAATTTACTTAGTATGCATATGTAACAAAGCTTTCCTCTTGTTTCAGCTCGCATTCTACGTGCTATTAGGATTGCTGCCCGTTTGAGGTTTGGTTTCTCCAGAGAGTTGGCTCATGCAATAAAACATCTTGCACACTCTGTTCTTCTCCTCGATAAGGTATACAATTAATTTCAACTCGTTCTGATTGCCTGGTTTTGTTTAAATCTTAGAAGAACAATTTGGACATTAGTCTTATGATTTGGTTGGGGTCATGTTTTAGGGGAGGCACCATATGGAAATGAATTACATGCTAGCATATGGTTCTGCAGAGCCTTCATTGAGATTATTATGGAGATTTGGACTCTTAGAATTGCTCTTACCAATTCAGGTCAAATTTTTTAGTAATTTTAGTAGGCAGTTTGTGTATATTTTGACATGCTCCACATTCGCAGGCTGCATATTTTGTTCGTGATGGTTTTAGGAGACGAGACAAGAAGACTAACATGCTCTTGGTATGCTTAGTTACAAGTAACTCATCTAGCTTTTTCAAAGTTTGATTTTCCTTTTGCAATCTTTTCTTTCTTTCATTCTCAACTATATGGCAGCTTCAATCTCCATTGTATTAGAGGAGTCGGGAATGTTTGGTATTTGCGAGTGATTATGATATGGAATAATAAGAATCAGACAATAGATTGTCTGAGTGTTTGGTAAATTTTGAATGCTCGAGGATTTACATGTTGGAGGATATCCCTATGTATAATCAGATAACAGATTCAGTTTTGTTGCAGCTATTCCTAAACTGATTATTTAGAACTAATAACCACAATCAAGTTCACTACACCCAGACACTAGAAACTGATGATCCATAACTATAAAACACAATCATCACGTAACTAGAAAACGCAATCATCAGGTAATCACTTTCAAAATCCAATGCAAAATGCCCGTTTAGAGAGTCTCGCTAGAAATCAATGGTGGACTGAATCTTTCAATTGTTTAAAATTGCAGTCACTGTTTTCAAACTTGGATAAGCTCCTAGCACCAGATCGACCATGTCATAGTAGTTTATGGTTAGTCTTTTGCACAAGACCTTTATTATATATTCAGGATCAATGGATATTGAGTGCCAATGACCAGTGTTTCTTTTTCTTTTTTATGCGTCTGTTTCCAGGGTAGCAATTATAGCATTCCATATGGCCTTTTTAGATTGCCCAAGGGACCCTTTAGTGGTTGCTGCATTTAGTCTTGCTGTACATAGTGGTGGAGATATGGATGAAGCTATCGGCATAGCTAGAAGAATTTATAAACCGCATGCTACAATTTACCATGAGTTATCACAGCCTAGAAACCTACAAGACAACGCACTCAAGAAGGAGGTTTCGGAGCTTGGAGTGTCAGTTAGGAGGGCGCTATCCAACATGACTGACTCATATTATGTCTCACGTGCAATGAGTAGTTACCCCAAGGCACCTTCTTCTGATCTGGTACACGTTCAGTTTAACTCATTCTCTGATATCACAGTCAGTTGCAAGTTACATTTTTACCTTATGCTTCAACTGTAATTTAAAAATAAAGATCATGTGCTTTTAGAAGTTCAAATCGTTCACAGTTATTTTAGTCTTCCACTACAAGGCCATGCATGTTATTGCTGGCGATATGCCAAATCGATAAATATTAGAACTTTACTAAAAAGGAGCAAGGTCAAACAAGGTAATAGCTAGCAAGTCTCCAAAATCTATTGTTAATGCATTCAAAATACGTAACTGTTGTTCAAGAAATAAGATTATACTTGAATTAGTTCATTCTTATTTAACACACAAATTATTTGTTAAAGATTTTTAAGACATTGAACAAGTTTCAGGCCAACCGAACATGATCTGTCAAGTTTTGACGGACCCATACAAAGAGTTGCAAAATTTTGACCTGGCCCTTTTGACACGTATATAGTTGTGCAGGTGTTCATTTCTCTACACCTGTATTTAAAGGCCGTGAAGATATTTGAATGTGTGAATCAAGGTAAGGAAGGTAGATTTGTGGCAAAGCAAGGTGGCAAGATTGATTATAGTTTGCTGGCAATGGGCAGTCTACAGGAAGTGAGACATGTGTTTGCTAGGGTCGTCTTTGATACTGTGTATCCTCTAGACCCTGCTCAAGGTTAGCTTCAGTGTAATATGAATCCATTTGATGTTGAAGAAAGTTGTAGATGAAAAGGACTGTAGGGAGAAAATAGTGTTTGCTGTATTTTTGACACTGCTAAGCTGTATTTCAGTAAATAATAATGTGTTTTAAAACCCGAAAAAAGCAATTACCTTTATAAAGGTGTGATTATTTGATCAATAAATGTCAAACACATGATAGACTTAATCGCAATCTAAGTTAAGACGCATCTGCAAAATATTATCAAAACTTAAAAGTGAGGATAATAAATATACACTTCGAGTCTGAAGAAAATGTCCCAAATATTAGGGGGCAAAATGTATTAAAATACAATTAACTTTATCTTAATTGTCATTGTAACTAACTTTAAATTCTTAAAAATAATACAACTAACTTTTAAAAAACTTTCATTGTATGCAAACAACTTTTTTCTGTGTCTAGTATTTAGCTACCATTGTATACAATAAACTTTTTTATAATTTTCATAGTACACAACTTGCATACAATGGGAGGATTATAAAAGTTGATTGTATTATTTAAAAAAAATAATGTTGGTTGTATAGAATGATAATTAAGACAAAGTTTATTGTATTTTCATGCAATTTACCCAATATTAGGCGATGGATGGATTATGACGGGCAACAATCATTTATAGTATTATAATTATAATGCTACATTATGGTTTAGAACATGGTATTTAGAGGCTAAATAGCCACAAAAAAAAAAAAAGTGGTGAAAAAAAGTGGTAAAAATACGAGTGTGGAAAAGCTTTACTAGTCATATGCAGTAACTAGTCTATTACCGTATCGACTGTCTAAAATTTATATTAGGTTTATTTTTCTTAAATTTAATATATATATATTGTTGACAGAGCAGAAAGAAAGTCTGTGAAATGAGGGATGTGAGAAGCCAGAGCTGTGATTGGTTGGGGAGGGGGGTTGGATGAAAATTTAAAGGGTCTTTTATGAAATATGTGAAGGTGTTTTATGAACATAGGGAGGGGTTTTTATAAAACTTGTATATTAATGGAATTAGTTTTAGGTTGTTTATAAATTATGTTTAATAACTTGTGATATATTTTGCTTAGCGAAAAAATAATTATATATTTACGACGGTCTCATTTTTATTTACGTTTTGATATAAATTTTACCATAATATGACATTGTTTTAAAAAATTAGTATATTCTTAATTTTTTTATCCATCAATAGTAGTGACTAGGTAATTATTATTTTTTATCCAACTAAATGCTGACTGGAAATTATGACATAGACAAATAATGGGTTTTGATTGGTATAATGCGATAGATATTACAAATCATGAGTTGTGATTGGTAAAATATGATACAAAGGGGGAGAAGGGGTTAAATAAAACATTTGAGGGGGTTCTATAAAAATATGTGAGAGATCTATAAAAATTGTATATTAATGTAATTAATTATAGGTAGTTTATAATTTATGTTAAATAACTTGTGATACATTTGTTTGTAGAAAAAAATAATTATATATTTACGACCGTCTCATTTTTATCTACGTTTTGGTAAAAATTATACCCTAATATGATATTTTCATAAAAATTAGTATATTTTTAATTTTTTGTTAATTTTATCCATCAATAGGAGTGGGTATATAATTCTCAAAACAATTTATATTTTTTTATATTCAATCTCTCTACGTAAAATAGTTGATATAATAACCGATTTCTTGGTTTTTTGATAAAAGGATTAAAAATATATTATTTTTTAAAATTTTGTTTTATTATGATAAAATTTATATAAAAAATAGATAAATTTTATAGTGAACTAATATATATGTTAAATAGTTGATGCACTCAAAATATTATCAAAAATGTATTATATTGACATGTCATGGTTTAGTAACCCGATGCTGTAAAATATTTAAAAATTTATATTTAAGCGTAAGAGATAAACGTACATGTACCAACTTACAAATAAAATATTTTATCATAACAGAACTCGATCTGAATAATCAACACCAATCAATATCATATTATAAACAATTATTTAAAGAATTATATATATATATATATATATATATACACACACACACACATACAATGGTCAATAAAAAAACCTCTCTTGTATAAAGAACTTAATGAATTATTATGAACCATTAGATCTATCCATCAAGGGCTTAGATTAATATGTATGTATGTATGTATGTATGCATGCATGTATATGTGTATATATGTATACATATATATATATATATATTTATGTATATATGTAATTGATAATTGACGTACATCCGTATACATAAGAGGACATCTTTGGAATAACAAAAATACACTATCCTGATATTTCTATTCACGCGTTCTAACATGATAAGGGTGGTTTTTTATATATCCATTACATAAATATTACTTTTATTAACAATAATGAACAAGAGAAATGCATTAATATTACACTAAAAACTTTTATAAGTGAAATATAATTTTATATTTTTTCAAAAGAGTACTTATAAAAAGTATTAAATATAAAAATTTTATTTACGTAACTGAGATCGTATTTGAGTCAACGATGTTGGAGGCAGCCAAAGTAAAATATAGGATGTTACGTTAGCTTACTTTTATGTATTTGGATAAATAACTTCTTGGTTTTATGTTCTTTATGTATCGTTTTGTGATATGTAAACTTAAATTTTTTCATGTTTAACAACTTATTTTAAGTTTAATGACCTTTTTACTCATCTTTTAAATCTAAAAAATAGGTACGACAAATTTACACAAGTACATGATATGTATTAACAAAACTAGCATATGTATACACGCATGTATATATATTAGCAAAACTAACTCGGCCAACGGCCGGGTATAGCACTAGTTTATATTGTTAGAGCTAGCAACGTATACTTTACCATGAGGTGTTATTAGTCTATATTATTTCGCCTTCTACCTTAAGTTTTACAATTTATTATCTTATAGGGATAGTAAAGAACCCCGAATTCAAATGGGAAACCTTAAACTCATAATGATTGGGTCGGTAAGCAGCAGCGGACTCAAGATTTCTATTGATAAAAATAAAATTAATTAAAACTGAGGGTGTTGTTGGGACTTTTTTTGGGCTTTCAGTTAATCGGGTCAGATTAACAAGGTTTCAGTTGTTGTTTTACTAATTTTAGGACCAAAATTTAAAATAAAACATAATTTATACGAAGTCCTGTTAATTAAAGTGTTATTTTTAAGGTAACTGAAGTATTTATAGTATTTTAAAACTATAAATCGAAGATTGAACTATAGCTTAAAAACGTTGAAATTTTTCACTACGCGAACAAAATTGGATGGTGTCCCGTACCACCACCTCCCAAAGGGCAGGTCCGCCCTTGATGGTGAGTCCGTGAGGGGATATGACTTAAGGAGTTATCGATTACACTCTAGCTCCTCCTAATATTGTATTGTATTGTATTGTATTTTATATATTTTGAAAAGGTTGTAATTTTTGGTTATATTTATTATATCTGTGATTTTATATATTCATGATTTATTATTATACTAGACTAGATGAGATGTCAGTGTGGTATACGAGTTTATTAAATAAATGGATATAATCATATAATAAATTTGATCCAAATTAATCTTTCATCTTTCTTTTATTCAATATTAATAAAAGACTAATTTGAAAAATATTATTAGACAATCTAAACTCTTTATTTAACAAAAGATTTAATCTTGACCGTTCATTTGATTCAAATTAAGAAATCAATTTTGACTTTTTAGACTCAAAGTATTTAAATTTTATCTTACTAAATTAATTCATACGATAATTTTAAACCTATATCTATAGATTTTACTTATCTATATTTTTAAAATTATTATACCTAATTAATGCTTATATTTAAACGTAGACATTAAAAAGGTTACTTTGCTTATCATAATTTTAAAATTATTAAAAGGTTTTACTTTTTATATTTATTATATATATACTACAAATTTTATTGTAATTAAATTTGACATCCTTCTTAAAAGTGTCATCGGATCGAGCTCTTATTCGTTCATACGATGCAATCATATATTTAGTTAACCGAATATAAAATAATACTTTCCAATAAATAATTATGGTTACTCGTGTGTTTACACGGGTATTTAAACTAGTTTATATTAGAAGAATAGAAGATTTGATTTGATAATTGTGTAGATTGTTAAATTTGCTAAGACTACTTGCAGTGGATGTTGATGACGAGCAAAAGGGGTTCCGTCATCTTTGTTATTACCTTGTCATGGATTACGGTGGGTTTGTCGTGTGGCTCGTCATCCGGCGCCTCGTCGTAGTGGTGACGAGCTTGGTTGCTCATTGCGTTTTTTTTCTTTTTTTTATTTTTTCGGCAAATCAAATTAATCTGAATTATTATTACGTGAGTCCGGTAATAATAGTGATGATGATGTGGAGGTTGGTCATAGCAGTCATGACTGGAGCTAGTTAGTCATAAGCTAAAAAAGCTAATGTGATAGTCATATATGTCATAACTACAGATGATCTAATTATTGACAAGCAGTATAGTTCCATTAGAATAAGGCCTCCTAGTTAGATCTCAATGAAAAACAAGACATGCACAAAGAATATTTTGGTTTTCGGGCTTGGGTAATGGGTATGGTTTGTTCCGCCCGTACCCGACCCATTGAAATTCCTATGATCTTATGCATTTAGCGAGGTTATATTCTATAATTACATGTATTTTAGTGGATAAAACTGGTACAAGGAAACCAGCCTAACACTACGTTATTTACATACTAACTTTTGTCTAGCAAACAATTAAATAGGTGCATAAGCATAGAGTGTATTGTTTAATCGAAGTCACAATAAACTAATCAAAGATTCGTTTATCTGGGCTTTGCCGTACTAATATGTTTGGTCGCTTTGGCTACGCAACAATGATAGGAAAAACTTAACACCATTTCAACTTTGGTTGGAACCTGGATTACTCTTTTATCTTATCACGAGCATGTGAATGCTAAAGAAAGCTTTACAATTGCTTGGAATTATTTGCTTGCCATAATCACTCCTATAGTTTCTTGAAAAAATGCACTAAACCTCTCTCTCTCTCTCTCTCTCACTAGATGATGACCCAGATGAACGGAGATGACCCTATACAAATCATTTCTAGGTACAAAACAGAACAATTTTGAAAACAAAGAAAACCCCGTGTTAAAGAAAGCCATCCCTACGCTAACTTAGTATTTTAGGCACCGTGATTCCTATTGTTATTTACTCCTCAAAAAGACCAAAGCCTTCTCCGTGCCGTGTCATCAAGATTATAGAATCACTTTATTTTGTCAGTTTCCTTGCGATTTCTCTTGGCAGCCGGTAGATAAGCAGCACCACCAGTGGTAGGCCTACAAATAACATGAACACTGTTTACCATCCTCTTTGGGGATGAGATGGGAAGAAAAAACAAATATAGTTATAATTTGTATAAATATCAAAGAGGGGGGGAGGGGGATTACAGCCCAACAAGAACTTTGAAAGCATCATAAATGCCCCACTGCGCTCCAGTAAGTGTTCCAATCATTAAAATGCGAAGAGGAAGACCGCGTGTGAAGAGACCCATTAAACCTAGCTTCTGGACAGCCTGCAGCAATAATATATTTTTTTCAACTGTGTTATGAACAAACATACAGTGTCACGCGATTCTGTACTATAACATGTTGCTTGAAAGTTAAAACCAGCACATTAGATGTCATAATTAAGGTTAGATAATATGCAGATAAGTGACATGGGTATGACTGACTCACATTGCCAACAGTAGCCCCTGGTGAATTGTTGAGGAAAGAAACCAAATTATCAGCAGGGTGAGAAACGATGGCACATAGTACACCAGCTACATACCCACCAACGAAGCTCACACCAAGCTGCATACTTTTGCTACATTCATCCTTTCGTATGGGGATGACGTGCTTGTAAAGCATCTCCACAATCGTCTCAAAAGATGCAAACTTCATCATCGTATCTGAATATATATAAATTTAACCACCGTCATTATCCAGCCTCTAAAGAACATTAATATAAACAAGATCATCTCTAGTTCTCTACATGCTACATAACCTGATAACCTTTGATGCAGTAAAACCTATCAACTTACATGGAATCTGCCGTCCCCAAAGAGGTCCCAGCCCTTTGTACAGCCTGAGGGAGAATACAAACACATAAAATAAATATATAAATAAATAATAAAGAATAAAAAGTAAGAAAATCAGACATGTAACTAATCTAAAATAAGTTATAGACCCTCGGATCCTACCCAGCAGTGCCTTCAGCGTTAATGAACTTCATAAAGGCGTCTGATAAACCCGTGGCAAATCCAGGATTTGTTTGGACACGAACCTTAACTGCCTCGAAAGGGCAAAGGGCGATACCGGCAATAAGTTCTGCAGATGCAGAGCCTGCAAGGTAGATCAGTGTCTTAAACTTGGTTGCGTTCTCTGGACCAGCAATGTCAGAGTAGGCTTTCTTGAAGAACTCATAAAACCCAAACTTGCAAGCACCCTGAACACTGTAACCTAGCAAGGTTGGCACCCAGCCTGTAAAAAATCCTTTAATTCCCTGTTCTTTCAGTAATGTACCAAAACCTGAAGAAATGGTCTTGTATTTTGCAGGGTTAATCTGAAGATTTGGAAATTCACAAAAAAATTTGTTAAGCAGTGCCACAAGGACGACATGGATACAAAGTTTAAGTAACATGGAGTTTTCTTTAACTATTCAAAGTTTTACAATGATTTCAATATCCATGCATGCATCATAAACATATAGTTTGCACAATGCAGCGCTGCTGTAGTTTTATGATGCTTATAATTTTCATATCTAATATACAAGGTGTGCAACTTATGATGTACATGTACAACCTCGCAATAAAGGACACAAAACTCGGTAGTAAAAAAGGGGCCATAATGCATTTATACTTTCTTTAATCGCTGTAATATGAGTTTAGCGATCTTGTTGTACACAGTGAGTTAATAAGAAATCATTTTGCATTTTCCACCAATTTTGTTTGCCATTTAGTTGCTCCAGCACCTACCTAAGAAAGGTGCTGCTAGCACATATGATTTCCTCGAATTTATTTTATAAACTAATTTCTCAGTTGAGGTTATCAAGAATATAATTAAATACTCTAAAGTTCCTATAGCTTATACATCACGTCATTAGTTAATACTCTAAGTCTTTGTTTATTAATAATTCCTGCAATGCACCATCAATTTGTGTTTTCAAACCTAACGGTTAATAGAAGTCTAAATTCTAACTGCAAATCGCAAGTCTTTATTTTTATTTTATTATCAAGGGAAGATCAAATTGAACTAAAACCTAACAACAATTTACAAAAAACGCAAGTGATTAGTTAAATTAATGGGTGTCGTCGATGTTGAATGTATATGTATATTTTAATCAAATGATGATCATATTGATCGATATACAAAAAGTCAGTTGAATTGAGCTTTGAATGATTGGGTCCACTAGTTCAACGAATATTCCAAATTACTCTAGTGCTGAACTCTAGAAGCCCTAGTTTTTACACATACATCAAACATTCAAAAGAACAACAGATTGAGATTGAAACCGACCTGCATATTGCACTTGACGAGATCGAGTGGAGTGACCGCCATGTGAGTAAGTCCACAGCTTAAAACGCCACCTACGCTACAGGCTGCGTAATAAGCAGGCGAAAACACTTCCATCTTACCTGAATCGCTAATAGACGGCGGAGAGGAAGACGAAATCCGATGGTTGGCAATGGAAAGCTCAAAATCAATGAGATTCTTCGATAAAGACGAAGACGAGTAGAGGAACATCGGGATCACAGATTGCCGAGAATTATCCATCAACACTAATGCAATTGTTCCTACTTGCGGAGCTGTGAGTAACAGAGAAGAAGGAAATTGGAAGCTACGGAAACGTATGTGCGCATTTCAAGGAGTTTTCGGTTTCCCTCGCAGGGTTTATGCTTTTGGGCTTTCACGTTTGGAGTTCAACTTAAATTCAACCTTAGGCGACAGAAACGACTATTTTAATTGGATCATTTAAATCCACCAGCAGTATGCTACTGACTTTACATGTTTTTAATCGCTTTTCAAAAGAATGTAATTTGTAGACTACATAAATTAGTCATATACAATAATCATGACTTTAAGGTGTTATTTGTTTTTGAAAATATAAATATTTTATGTCTTATTTTCATGTTTTCTAAAGAAGATGTGGTTTAAAAGATCTTAAGTTTGAGAAAATCTTCGAAAAAAAAAGATTTAGTTTTTAGCTTCTCAAAATAAGACAAAATAAAGTCTTATGTCTGTGGAAAAATAAACAAGCTTATTAGAAATGTCTGCGGGCGTGAAGACGTTTCTTTGAAAAAACAAACAAGCTTATTAGAAACGTTTGCGCGCCGCACAGACGTTTCTTTAAAATAAGACTTTATTTTTAAAAACAAACAAAGCCTAATTCTCTTACCAACTCACTATCTTTTATTCTCATCTATAAATTCAAGGGTATAATATTTCAAACAATCACTTTTTGTTGTGTATATCTAATTTGTGTTGTGTATAAATTACTTCCCCTTTTCAAAGAGTAATTCAATTTAAACATTTTCTAAATCTAAATTTAAACATGTTTGTTGTCTGTATTAGAAACAATAATTGATTGATATGATATGTCGGGTATGTGAGAGAGAGAATCCAAATAGTATCACTTCTTTTGAAATGGTGATTCTATTTGGACCCATTTTGATAATCTAAACTGACTATTTTGATGTGATATATGCGAGTGTATGATCGGTATGAAAAACTGTTATTGATTAATGTGACATGTCTGATATATGAGAGAGAGAGAGGATCCAAATAGTAGCATTCCTTTTGGAATAGAGAGGTTATATAGGGTACTACTATTTGGATCCCCCCTTCTAATATACCAGACTTAAATGATCAAAATAGAATCACCCGTTATATATTCTGCTACTACGTATTACTAATTATCTTACTACTCATATGATTAAGACATATGTCTAAATCAAATGAGAAGATGAAAAAGAGAATTAATGAAACCCATACGTTATCATGTAGTAAGTATGAGGATAAAATAAAAAATTTTAGTAAAAATAAATATAATTTTTCTTTGAAATAATATCAACTTCTTATTTTTTATTTGAATACTTTTTTTCTTTTTTTTTTGAAAAACTCAAGTTGTTTGGATTCCTCTAGACCTCACAAGAATGTTTAGACTTAAGAAAGAATACTTTTTATTTTAAGATCAACCACAAATATTGAAGTTACCATGAGGTATGAGTTAGTTGTTCTTTTCATATATTAACTATAGAATCTAAAATCTATTAGATATTGTTTTTCTTCTTACGACCAACATAATTATTTAATATTTATAATCCTTACAATCAAAGGAAAGTTTTAAGAAAGAAATAAAAAGAATTCTAGCTTATAGAACTATTTTAATTTTTTTCATTTAAAACATAAAATTATAATTATAATATTGAAAAATTCGTTTTTAAATTAATATTATTTAATGATAAAATTATATCAAAACGTAGATAAAAATAAGACAGTTACAAATATACATTTATACTTACTCTCAAAACATTATATATTAAAAGTTATACATATTAAACAAAAAACTTATAAAAATAATTTTTGTAATATAATAAAATTAAAATATAAATATGATATTTAAATTAAGGCAAAAAAAAAAGAATTAAACTAACATGTGAGCCATGCACATCAAGATTGATGAGGTCAGCGCAACGCATAATTTATCTGCTATGAGCAGTAACCTAAACGATATCAAAATGGCTAAACCAATTCTAACCACTCTGTAAATGCATATAAATATAATGTTAAGTACTAATTAAGGGTTAATTTTATTTCTGTTTGAATATGAGTGACACACAAAGAGTGAAAGTAAATGGTTGTAAGTTTGAAAGGAAAATTGGTGTGCGATAATATGATAAAAAGAAAGAAAGTAAGAGAGAAATGATTAATTGTAAGTGGTCCAGTAGATGTATTAAGTGTGTTTGGTTAATAAAAATGGAGCAAACCTAATAAGACCTATTTGTTTTCAATCAATTGTGTTATGGTTATGAGTAAATTGGTCTATTATGGTTTGTTTCTCATTAAACTGGTCAAGCTTGGTATGCTGCTGTCTAAATTAGATACTTAGATATTTGATATGCTAATTAACTAGTGTAAAACTTTATTCATCTTCATATGTTAAGCTACAAAGTAACAACAAAAATATTTAACCATTTTATTAATTAAGCAAGAGGAACATGTAACAATGCCTACAAATAATCTACCATGTTTAAGAAGGGAAACACGTTACCATTACAATATGCAAGTATGTAACCATTTCAACTAATAAATCTGGATATGCTTTTTAAGTGTGAAAATATTAAAAAAATCTCTATATTATAAAAGTTCACGCTTTTAAACGTCAACCTTTCTCAATTTCTATTCATTATTATTTTTACATTTAAAAGTGTAAACTTTTTAAAATCAATATTATACATTTAAAAGTGTCGCAAATATAGACCACTCGTTCCTCGAAACGACATCTATTAACCAACTTGACAACTACAACATCGTAATATCATACTATCCTTTCTAGCAACTCACCCTAATCTCACATCCTCACCAAAAATGTAACATCCCAAAAAAAAAATTTACACAATTAAACTAACAGTACGATGGATATTTCATCACAAGTAAACATTGTATGAGTTAGTTACAGGCCCGGGTGATAGCCCGTCGAATTCAATTGTGAATGTTTAGGATACATCAAGAACACACAATAGTTTGATATTTGTGGAAGCTTGTGGAGTATGAGCTATCAACCGCGTGCTGGAGCCCCGCCGTGGCCATCACCTGAAAAGAAGGTTAAACAACAACCGTAAGCACAAAACTTAGCGAGTACACTTACTTACAATCAACCATAAGGCATCAACTCATTTGTTTCACATTCATGTTACATCTTTCATTCCCGCTATCGTAGTAGACGGTCCCAACATTCCCGTCACCGTAGTGAACGGTCTCATCATTCCCGTCACCGAAGTGAACGGTCTCATCATTCCCGTCACCGAAGTGAACGGTCTAATCATTCCCGTCACCGTAGTGAACGGTCTCATCATTCCCGTCACCGTGGTGAACGGTCTAGTCATTCCCGTCATCGAAGTGAACGGTCTCATCATTCCCGTCACCGAAGTGAACGATCTACTCAATAGCATAGCATAACACATTATCAGTTCATCAATTCATCAGTCATTATTTCACCATTTCATCAATTCATCAATCATTATTTCATCAATTCATCAATCATTATTTTATCATTTCATCAATTCATCAATCATATAGCATGTAGCACATTAAACACATACACCATACGGTTTAGATGATAAGTAAGAATACTCACCTGTCAGCAGTTCTCAGAACCTCAACCTTATCTTACTAACACGCTTGTGATTACTTGCTAGTCAACCGTCACCTACAATAGGTCTAACACATCAATTTCGTATACGAATCCCTTGTTCGTTTACCCACATAATACATTCGGGTTTCACACGACATGTACAACAAGGAAAGTATTAAAGTCCATTAAGTCGAGGACGGGTCGCGTCCATCGAACCGACGCGTCGCGTCGAGTGTAAAATGTCGGATTTCACAAATCCGGGCCTGACTGTCGGATTTCAGTTCAAAAATGGAAACTATCGGATTTCAACTTAGAACTGTCGGATTTCCACTTATCCGGATTTCGAACTCATCCGGGTTCTCAATTAAATGCATAAGTCGCATAAGTGTTTCGTGAGTTGCCCCATGCGACAGTCGCACCATGCGAAAGTCGCATGGGTATACTTATAAGTCACATGAACATTAATATTGTGCCCCATGCGACAGTTGCATGGGGTGTTTCTTACAAAAGTCGCATGAGTCATCTCACTTGCACCATAGAGAGTCGAATGAAAAGTCTAAGTTACTTGGACACTCCATGCGACAGTCGCATGGTGCCCCCATGTGAAAGTCGCATGTCACTTCTTAAAGTCGCATGAGTTACAAAGAGTCGCATGACTCAGTTCCAAAAGTCGCATGGAACTTTATACATGCTGACATGAAAGTCGCATGAAGCATCTGAAGGTCGCATGATGCTTATCTTCTTCATCAGTTCATCATTTTTCAAAAACCCAGACTCCATAGTTAAAATCAAACTCTTTCAAAACTTAACCAAATCGTTTCATTTCTGTTCCAAAACATTTCTCCATTCATTTAACCACTTCCTTCAAGATTTAACTACATTTTATCAAGTATTGAAGCTTATATCTCAAGTTTCTTTCTCTTGTTCTTCATAAACCCAAAACCCCAAGAAACCCAGATGCTAAATCATGCTATCATCAACCAAACAAGATGAAATTGATACCTACAATATCCTAATGAGGTAAGAAACATTACCTGATGAATCTTTCAACAATTCTTCAAGTTTCAGATGCTTCTTGGCTCTCTTTCTTCCTTGTTCTCATGGGTTTTTCACACACAGCCACACACTAGTTTCTCTCTTACTCAATGGAACAGTGTTTCTATGCAAAGTGAAGGTGATGATGTTGGGGGCTGTGCCCTAATCATATATATATATATATATATATATATATATATATACTTTCCAAGAGGCTTAGGCCCAACATCCACATTAATTGGGCCCAAAGCACAATCCAATAACACACATGTCTAGTCTATCATTCATTTATTTCATTCAAGCCCAAAACATATACAAATATACTTAACCCAATAGAACTTAACTTGTCCAATATAATTTCACAACTCAACCCAAAATTATTTTTCTCAACAAAATATTCTTTTTATTTATTTCAAGAGTTCGGGTGTTACAAAAAAAATAAACTAACAAAACTTTTTACCTACTTCTACCCCCCAAATGCACAAACACACACATATCGATCCTAATGGCTGCTGTTTGGTGACTTGTGTCAGGTTAACTACTTCAATGAATCAATGCATACCAACCAGGTTAAATCTTCGACTTTCTCTCTATTTTGACTTTCTAAAATAAATGTTACATTTACACGTGGATATTAATTCTTCTTCGTTATTCGGATATTTAATCTACACATAAGTTTAATTTGCTTGGATGATTCTTACGAGCATTAATTATTATTAATTCTACTTTGACAGACAGGAGGAAAAACCTCAACACTGAAGTTAGTCGGCATGGGTCTGATGAAAGGTGGTTTCCCATTCTTGAAAACATCACACTTTTAAATCTCTTGCGCAGTAATTAATTGTCTCTCTTATTTTATCTACAAAATTATCCACACACACGTACATATTTGTATTTGTATAACGTTTCTAATATTCATGAAATAAAAATAATCTGGAATGTAGGCGAAACTGGAGATAGTGAACAAAGTTTGTGAAATTGTCAAGACTCAGTTGGCATTGTCTGCAGACTCTATGGTTGCGCCAGACTCTAAGTTTGCAGCCCTTGGTGCTGATTCCCTTGACACGGTAATTAAGTACTTTTCATATTACCATCTATTCCATCTCTACTTAACAAGCCAAATTATACATACATACATACAGAGAGAAGTCCATTTGAGAACAATTCTTAATACGAGAACCATTCCGTAAATTGTGTCCGTGTGAATATATCATTATTTAATAAGACTTAATTTTTTCTCTCAAAATTTCCCTATTAATGAGTTTTTAATGAGCGGACTCATTAATGAGCCATTAATATTATTAACTATTGATTTGAATTTAATTTAGAGCCGCGACTGGTTTATACACCCGTGTATTGTTGTTGGTAGTTTTTTGTTTATTTAAGATGAACTAATAAAAATGAGGATGTGTGTGTGTATATATATGTATGTATTTGGATAAATGCAGGTTGAAATTGTGATGACAATATTAGAACAATTTGGCATCAGTTTTGAAGAGGAGAACTATCAAAAGTCGAAACTTAACTACGGTTCAAGAAGCAGCTGACCTTATTAAGAAGAAAAATGTAACGGCTTAAAATTAAACAGTTTTATTAGGTCTCTTAAAATTATAATATCAAATGGACGAGTAATTAGAAGATTTTTTTTAAACCAAGAAAAAAAAGAAAAGCAAGAGTACGTACGTATACATATCGTTTCGTTATTTGCAAGATTTTTGGATCTTTAATTTATACAAGTTTTTTTGGGGATATGATCGAGAATGTTTTCATTGTTCACTTGTTGTTGTGTTAATTGTGTTTATGACACTTGCTACATTGTTCACTTGTTATTGAATTCAAAGTATGGATTTAGTTTCATTTGTACTAATTATATGAAGACATGTCATCACTATTTTATTGGATGATAAAACAATGTTAAAGTTATTTTTTCGGTAAGTGCACTATTTAATACAACTTAAAATCTTTTGTTTCAGCAGGTTGATAATGAACAAAGAAATTGGAAATGACGTCTGGACCCCTCAGTCCTATTTGGTTGTCTCTCTACAAAAGTTTCTTGATCAGAAAATGCTACAAAATAACCGAGGCTTTAAAATATTATAGACTTGCAACCCGGATAAAGGTAGTTTCTAGCAATGTTAATGTATTGGTATGAAAAGTGCACCATCACAGACTCGCAACCTTCAGGAAGACCAAGGAGCTCTTTGTTCACATGATTTAGAAACCAAGGATAATTTATTTGCTAATTGTCATATAACTCGGAGCCTGTTGATTGAAACTAGTAAGTGGTGAAATATAGCTCCGCCAAATGGATCGCTTAAGGATATACTAGCATCATACCCGCGCAATGCTGCGGCGGTAAATAGATTTTGGTTTACAATATGTCGCTTTCAAAAATGTAATGATATGTTATTCGCGCGATTCAATGTCACGGAAAAGTTTTTTACAGCAACATATCCGGTTTTTTTCAAATTTTCTTTTATTTACATTTAACTATTTTATTAATTTTAGAAATAAATTCTAAAAGACAATAAAATAAGAAAAAAGATTTATATTGATGAAATAAAGAGAAGAGCTAATAAGATTTTAAAAATTATGTTGATGTGGGTGGATAATTATGTTAGTATAAGAGAATATATTTTGAATAAAAAGTTCAAATAAATTAGAAAAAATAAAATAGTTAAAGATTGAGTGGATAAGATTAATTTAGATTAAATGAAGGGTCAAGATTATATATTGATTGAATTTTAAGAAATCTTAAAATTTAAAAGAAAAGAGAATGTTAAATGCTTTATATAATAGTATAGATATAGATAACTAAATTGGATCTTGCAGCTAATATGAAAGGCGATTAGCTACAAATTTTCACAGCGATTAAAAATACTTTTTGTTGGCAAATCCAGAGGAATATTCTCTATGGCAAAATTGTTGTTTCGTACCTATGTTTCATTGTAGTGTTTAAATGTTTTATTTTTTCCTTGTACTTTTATTGTTAATCGCTTGCAAGTATTTTATTATTAAAATCGTTTTCTGCCATCGACAAAAAAAAAATGAAAATGAAGCATGAAAATGTCATAATTTAAATCCCGTGAGATCAAAACATATTATAAAGTAGAGAATTAAAAAATTCGCCGTTGCCGGGGATCGAACCCGGGTCACCCGCGTGACAGGCGGGAATACTTACCACTATACTACAACGACTTTGTTGGTGCAATGTTCAGTCTTATGCTATATATATGACGCAAAATATTAATTGATCAATTGAAGCCAGTTTTATGTTTGGCATTTGGTTCTAAAAATCGAGTAGGTTGGTTGTCGCATGCGGTAAGGTAAAGATCACTAGTTCCTTGGCATTTGGTTCTACAGGTTTGATTTCCGACTTAAATACTATGTTTATCTTCAAAGTAGTTTTGCTATTAGTATGTTGATCAGCTTACTGAGATTTTGATCCAGTAGTACGAATCGTTTCATGTTTTACGTGATAAATCGATTAGGATTATGATATTCGAGATATAGAGTCATAACAGGAGCTATTAGGTCAAATTTCTAGATTGATTCTCGCTCATATTTCAATTTTAAGCTGAACTTTGAGTTGGTTAATGATGTGAAATCCTAGTTGATCTTAGCAAAATCACTTTCTAATTCTTGCTCATATTCAGTTTCACGCTAAATTTTGAGTTGTTTATCGAAGAGAAATCATAGTTGATCATAGCACAATCAATCAACGAAAATTTTCAAAATCGTATGAATTTATTCTGTACCTCAAATTTAATTGGTTAAACACCTTTGAAGAAACATTGATAATTGACAAGGGCTAATTAACCTACCTGCTGTCATGAACATCCTTGATCCTTTATGGATCTGTTAAAGAAGATTGGTTATGCCCTGTCATGCTTTATGGTTCATAATTTCATATCAGTTCTTCCAATTTGAACAAGTTTCTGCATTAAACACATTAATTTCCCAGTTTTCACCTGCATAACATTTGTGCTATTACTTAAAAGCTTGAATAATTGGTTTTACTTGTATTTCTGTTGCATAACTGAGCATCTATATAATCAGTGATCAACTATATAACATCTGTCCAGTAGAGATCAATCACAATGCATTTCTGATCAAATTGATGTAATCATGGCAGCTTAGAAGATATGTGCAATCATAAGGTAAATTTAAAAGATTTTGTTTCCTTGTAAATCTTCTATTATGCAGGTCATGTTCATTTGCTAATATGGATCTTGTGTTATGTGGAGGTGTTGGTTTGCACAGAGCTCTCCTAATTGTATATGAATTTGATAGTGTTTCACTCTAAAAGAATCATATACATAAATAAAATCACAACATATACATATACACAGTATCTCTTTGAATCTCTATTGTCAACCACCTTCATTTCGTTATTCCACAAAAATGGTGTATCAGATGCAACATTTTCTGGATGCACTATTTTTTGTTGCATCTAATTTTTTTCTTCTCTAAAACATATTGATTTAAAATAAAAATGACATACTGAAAGGCAAATCATATTTTACTATTATTAAATGACGGTCCTTCAAGTTTTTTACACTAAATTGATACTAGATGTATTGTTTCTACCGTCACACATTTTAAGACTGTTTCTATTGGATCCTTACCCAGTAACCTAAATGCGGGGCGGATCTAGAAAAAGAAAAATGACTGTCTCGTACTTTCTTTTTCGTCTTTTGTTTTAAACAAGTGTCCGTATATTTTTGGTAATCAACATGACATGGGCTCTGTATCCCAATCAATGTTATTCGAATTGAACCTTACAATATTCAAGGTTTAACTTATAACTAAGAATTAAGCAGTTATAACAAGTCTTAATTACTTAATTCAAAACACATACTGTCATATATACCTTCACTTCATAAAACTAGACAGATTAAGCTTAATCTTTCCTACCCGATGTTTAAAATACATACTGTCATATACAGTCAAAATTTCACCATATTCATTATGCATATCTTAACTAAAATCCAAACTTTGGAGCATATCGTATCTGACATCATTATATTAAAAGCTTACATATGCATATGCATATCCCTACAAAATTGACCAGTCTTAGTCTTCTTCTTAAATTAATTAATTTACCCATCGATGATTCCAAACCCGGCCTCTGCAGAATAGTACCTCTGTTGCTAATATAACTCGTGTGATTGCTTCATCTCAGTTTCTAGCTTGTTTATTCCTTGCATATTAATTTAATCTTTTAGCCTATCATATGTTGTTGAGTTGGGCTTAATTGCATGCTCTTTTTACTGCTAGTGCTTGAATATTGATTGTCCATATATAGAATAAACCATGATTGGTTTTCCATAAATAAAATGAATCTATTCTTAATTCTTTTTGGAACAGTACGTGGTTTTATATATAAGTTGTCAAATTTCACATTTAATTTCTAAGTGTTTTGTCTATTTTAGATATATGGTTAATGTCTTATATAAAACTACCAAAACCATGTACGTTATTACAAGAATAATCTAGTCTTTAAACAAACACGTACCGTTCATGATCGAGGTTGTTCCTCTTTCACATGTAAAGTACGTATGTTGTCGAAACCATGTTAATTATGGTGTGTATATCGTTTTTAGCAGTGTAGAATTAGAAATCATCGGTCGTTGAAAGTAGAAGAATTAAGGTTTAATTTGTGTCCGATAAAAGTAATATATACTTTAAACACGCGCGTACAGCAAGTGATATATCAACACTAATATTAATTACGTTGTAACACATAAAATGTATCTAGTGTACATATGTAACATAATTTACTGTTTATAAATTATTAAAAAGAATAAAAACATATATAATGCATGGTTTGTACTTTGTAATGATAAAATGCAGGGGGAGTCCACATCTACTGTGGCACTAGCGAAACCAAATAGAATAAGGAGGTGAAAGATGGTAATGTCTGGAGTGTGCACTGCAGACCGCTGTTGATGGTGGGAAAAAAGCCATTGTAATTAATGTATGGCAGTTAAAATACAAGTGTAAAAAAAACAAATAAAAAATGTAACTTTTGTAAAGAGAGTGTGTGTGTGTAATATTTGAGTAGAGTAGTGGGTGGTGGGTGTGGGGGCAGTCAGCAGTGTCTTGTAAAGAAAAGCCTAGAGAAATGGGGATTGTGGTTGTGGGTGTCTCTGTAGGTGATGCAATTGTAGTTTAAAAATTATAATGATGATGATGGTGTGGTGTGGTGTGGTGTGGTTGTAGTAGTGGGGGGTAACTCTCATTCTCCTCTTTTTTATATTACCATTAATCACATCCTTTTTGGATCTTAATTATTACTTTCCAATCCATTTCCTTTTTCTTCAAGTTTTCATTTCTTCACTAACTTTTAACAAAATAAGATATTAACTCAGTTTATAAGCTATTGCACTCCATAACTATAAATGCATGGTCTTGGTGATATCTCTTACAATTATACAATATATATATTCATAAGAATATATAGTTGTATATTTTTTAACATCCTTATAAAATATTCTAATGAGCATTTGATAATAGTTAACTTATAAGATGTTTATTATTATAGGTGTTAACAATCATTATAAGATATCTATCTATAATATATAATGTATTTAATAATCTTTCTTAAAATTCTTAATCTCTTAATTTTAAGTAGTATAAATATTAATGCATCTTGTACAAACAATTACAACACATTAGGAATTTATGTAAGTTAAATAAATCATGGAACTCATAGTTAAAAAGTCAAAACTATTAAATTAAATAACTATTAGGTCGAGTTAATTCAATCTTATATACTATTTTAATAACTAAACTTTCTAAAATATATTTATAAAATCAAGTCACTTCAAATTAAATTAAAATTTCACACCTTTCATATTAAATATTCTATCATATAAAAAATATTTTAAAAGAAACTACGTGTAACCATAAATAATAAATCTAAATAACATATAACCTAAATTTATAAACGTTATATGATTTTTTTAAAATGGGTAATAAGTTAAATAAAATAGAATTATAATGTCAACATCTTGATTTTACTAATCAATGTGAAATTTTATTAATCTGTGATAATTTAGAAAATAAACATTCAAATTATCGAGAGAAAAAAATATCACCGCTGAATTATACGGATACAATACTAGTTTATATTAACATTCAACTTTGTTTCAAGTTTATGTTATCAACAACCTGGTTATTAGATATTTGTATTATTATAGATGCTAACAATCATTATCAAAAAAACATGTTATGAAAACGAAGACAAGAAACACAATCCCAATTCCCACTTGATATTTTCCTGCAAGCCAAACAACACCAACACAACATCTATATATACATATCCTTCAAAGAAAAAGAGCCCATATATAATTATTTGTAGTAAATAGTTTTAATTTTGTTTACAAGTTAATTTCTTTGTCTATTCTTATAAAAGGGATGTTGCATATATATTTAATAAAATAATGAAATAACCTTTATTAATTTGTACTTTGTTCATACCTAAACAAAGAAACATCCCTTAATTATGAAATGAGAGAAGAAAAGGTCAAATAGAAGAAACTTATTCTCACATAAGTACATAAAGAAGAAGAAGAAGAAAAGCATGTGTCATGGAGAGTATCAAGTGTTGAGATTTGGTGATATCATGTGTTGTGATCCACTAACTCATTTCTTGTCATTTCTTTTCAACCATTGCTTCCATTTTTTTATCTTCTCAAAATATTCTTTTATTGTTTTTATTCTCCCTTTATTTGGAATATATATATACATATTAACTTATAATTAATCCATAATATATTTAAAAGCACAACAGAATATACAACATTTCTAGCTAGTGGATAAATATTACTTGTAAAAGTCTATCCAATGTCATGTTATGCCATATGAAAAGTTTATTAACTTTTTTGTTTAATAAACATAATAACATATAAATATTATTTTAAAAAACTATTTCTTATTTTCGTTCAAAATATAAATATTAAAAACTTATACAGTTATTTACAAAAAAAATGGTTTAAATGCAGTTATTTTAATATTTAAACTTCCCATATATCTTTTTAATAATATTAATTTTTTTAAAAGGCAAAGGCAAAGACGATAGATGTAGAAATTAACAAACGACTAGCAAGGAGCTACATTACACACATCCAAAAACTAAAAACAGTTTAAAGGATAACAACACCAATTCACCCACCGATAAGCTAAGTTAGATCTACATTTAAACCAAAAGAAACTGAAGGCATACAGTTGACTAACAATCAAGGCCTCTTGGTCTTGATTTGACTTGTATCATAGTTCAACTCTGTCTAGACGACCCTTATCTATTCGATCTTACTTTGTATCACAGTTTGGTTGGGGGCCTTTTGGTTAGACTCATTAGTTAGTCTCAGCCTAAAGTCATGCAAGTCAAGGATTAATTTATACAAAATAATAACAAAAATCAATACATATTCTATCTAATTAAGAAATTATTAACGTGAAAAGAACACATGTACAATAATCCATTTGAAAATCTACAATATTCTCGTTTTAATAATTAGTACAAAGCCCATGCAAAACGTACGTACTATTTAGATTCATGAAATTAATAATATCCGGCCATATATGATGCAGATAATAATTTATTTTATGAATTTATCATCGATCACTTAGGTTTTTTATTTTTTGTGAATAAATTAACTTCTTTTTTTTATGTGCAAGTAACTATATATATTATGTTTCTTCCTTTAATACTTTAATGAATTGACATGCTTGTTGCTTGATTTGTGGCAGCAAATAGCAATTATACGGTCAACATTGAACATGGTTGAAATCTTGAAAACCTTCTCAAAATCAGTAAAATCATCAAGATTGGCAATAGTATTCTAATTATGGAGAAGCAATATTTTCATGAGGTGCTTTATGCAAAGCTTGCTGATG
This sequence comes from Dittrichia graveolens, assembly GCA_038502395.1. Taxonomy (NCBI): domain Eukaryota; kingdom Viridiplantae; phylum Streptophyta; class Magnoliopsida; order Asterales; family Asteraceae; genus Dittrichia; species Dittrichia graveolens. The sequence continues at coordinate 5,434,195 of JARJIL010000004.1, read as the reverse complement.
ACAAAAGCTAACACCATAACATGATTGTGTCATATATATATATATATATATATATATATGTGTGTGTGTGTATAATCCCTTCATGCTCAATCCACTTCACTGTTAAGCATATATGGTTTTCATTAATATGTTTCTTGGGAACCATACTTCATCATTATCATTCATGTATACCCAATTTCATTCCAACATATTTTCTTCATGAAGAGAACCCAAAGTAGGTTTCCAAAAAGAGCTTTCTTTTTGAAAATTAACTTTGACTAACAAACATTATGGTTATTCTTAAAATTTAATATTGCCTTAAAAAATCAAATTCACGTATTAATTGCTCTTATTCATGCCTTAAAAACTGTGGTTATGATTCATCTTTAAATAAAGTTTTTTGAAAAAAAAACCCGATAATAATAATATCCAAAGCAAACTTAATTTTGGAAACAACTTTTTATCACAAGAGAGTAGCTAGTCATAATCTTGACAAAAATGTCACATAATAATCAAGATTGACTAATACTATTATGAAATAATGGTCATGGAGTCATTTATATACCTTTTACATAAATATTTTGACAAAAAAAACCATGATTTGAATCTTTGTAATGGAAAATAGTTGTATGTATAATTAATGGAAGAAATTCAATCTTCTCTTTCACTTTTTTGAATGAAGAAACCAAACCCAAACCCCACATGATGATGACCCTAGCTACATATATATTAAAAAGCCCATTTGCACAACCAACTTCCTCCACAATTCTTTATATATCTCTCTTTGGTTTTAGGCAACATCACCATTCACCACTATCTTCTCCTGCAGACTCACAAGTCAATAAAGCTCTCATTTTTAATGATTTTTTTTTGTCAAAATATCATAAGATAAGAAATGAAGCATGACAATAATTGTCCCTAGTTTTCCCACCTAATATACACCTTCCACACTTATAACCAAACCATATTTACTTTCCAAGATTTAGGGTATTCAATACTATAATCAATAACTTTCCTACCACTTTACATTTTATGCAGTAAATTTTACAACTTTGTTTGAATTTTTGAGTTGAATATTGTCTTTGATAGAAGTGGATTCATTCTTGATCAATGTTGTGTAGGTACAATATACTAGATAGCCAAAATCTTTTTGTTTTTCTTTTTCCCAAAAAGCCATTATTTGTATTATGATTATCAATCCACTTTGAAGTATGTGAAAATAAAATGTTACATCCTTAAAGTTGGATTGTTTTGCCGTATTAGTCCTTGAATATCAAACAATATTTTGTTCTCTAGCGTTTTTAACATTTATAGTCCGTCTGGTTTATGTAAAATTCTCTTGTTAAAAGCACCAAATAACTTGTAAATATTTTATCTAGTCAACATGACTACCGGAATATTAACAACACATGTAGAATTCAAAATGAAACTTGTGATGTTGTGAGAAATATCATATATGTAATATGTCTTATGCATCAGGTTGATCCCTAGGGCTAAATATGTAAACATTTTAAATTGGTTCCATTCTCAAATCTAACATCATTTTTAAACTTTATTAACCTCTATAAGATTATAGTAAAAATAAATAGCCAAAATTACTAAAAGAATTATATATGTACATGTGAACCAATCGAATATATACAAACACTTAAGAAACAACTAGTGAAAATTATGATTTCATGTGAATATAGTAAGTGGGATATTCATATGTGGATGACTCAACCATGGAGACTAATCAAGAACCCTTGATCCTATTGCTACTTAATATCAAAAGTAAGAAATTAGTGATGAGGCTAGGGATACAATTTTAACAAATACTTTAATTGTAGTAAAAGGGCATAACTGGAATTATTAGAACTTGGAGGACTAGAAATGCACTTTGCCTCCAAAAGCAGCCCATCTTTTACAGGGAGCACCAGAGAATAACCTCTCAATCAGTTTTAAGTCAAACTCAAATCCCCAATTTGTACCTAAGGAATATGAATCTAGGCTTTGGTACCATCTGCAGTTTATGGCATTATCCACCTCATTCATCTTGTCCATGTGTTTTCTTAGGTAAAGTCATGTCATTCAACATAAATCAACAAAAACAACAAAAAAAACCTTGCTTAAGATCACTGTATATATCATATTCCTGAGTTCACAAGTTTAGTTTATTTCACTTCAAGAATCTTGTTGTATTGTGGAATCTGCAATAAAGATGAAAATTTTGACCAAAAAGAAGTATCAAACAAATTGGTACTATTTATATTATATATAGGCTAAAATATTCTATTGCTTACAAACATTAATTAATTAATAAAACTGTTAGTTTATAAAATGAATAGTATTTACCTTGGAGGCAGGCATCAGAAATCACCATCATTATCTCTGTTATTATTATTATTTTTATCTGTTGGGAATAGGAATGAGCCTGTAAAGCCACTTTTAGTGTGGAACATACTCTTGTTTGTACTAAGCCTATAACTAAAAAAACAAATTAAATTAGTATATATTGTCTTTTTCATTTCTTTAAACTGGTTAATCCATAACTACTTAGAAACCAACAAAAGAGGGACCAAAAGCAACTTTTCATAAAAATTCTGAGACCAATGTACAGAAAATTTTAAAGCATTTTCAGATAGACAGGGGAATTCCTCTCTCTTTTCACTTTCAAATAAAAACCAAGCCCATGCCCACATGCTTATAGACCCCAATTCACACACTCTCACCATTTTCAGGCCTGCAAATGAGCAAAAAAGCTTGCCCCTTATAATGATTATAAAAAACAAGGCATGCACACTATTTGTTTGTTTAAACTCCCCACTGAATATAATAGAATTCTACGGTTTCATGCCCTCCACTGACCATAAACCACCACCAGCTACAATATATTGCTAATATTTCATCTTTGGTTTGATTCTTGAAAAGCCATGGCCATGAGCTTGATAATGCCTGCTATGCTGCTTCTTATAGTGTCTTCGTTCATGGTGTTGAATGAAGCTTCATTGGCTGAATCTGACAAGATTTCGAAGTTGCCTGGACAACCACCAGTTGGATTTCAACAGTTTTCAGGTTATGTCTCATTAGATGCCAAGAAAAAAAGAGCCCTTTTTTACTATTTTGTTGAAGCAGAAGTTGATCCAGTTTCAAAGCCATTGGTTCTTTGGTTAAATGGAGGTAAAAAGAAAAAAATAAGGAAACCCTTTTCTAGAATGATCTAAAAAAGCTTTCGTTTTAATGAAAATTTTGATCACTTTTTCGTAAACTTTCCAATCTTAAGCAATTTAGTTGTCAATTATCTTGTAGGGCCTGGATGTTCATCACTGGGTGTTGGAGCATTTTCTGAGAATGGGCCTTTTAGACCAAATGGTCAGGGTCTGGTAAGAAATGAGTATAGTTGGAACACAGGTAAAGCAATTATTGATGAAAAAGATGATAACCTTTTCAAGATTGATTAATTTAATTTCAATTTTTCAATAAAAGTTACATGGGTTGTTTTTATTTCTTTGAAAATTTTCAGAGGCAAATATGTTGTATTTGGAGACCCCTGTTGGGGTTGGATTCTCTTATGATTCATCAAATTCCTCTGCTTATGAGGTAGTCACTGATGCAATTACAGGTATTTCTGGTGCTGCTACTTTTTCTAGAATTATTTGTTTACTTGTGTTCTTTATGACCTAAAAAAGTTTTGAGAAAAAGAAGTTACCCTTTTTTAGGAACCTTAAAAAGTCTTCTTTTTAATGTTTATACCTTCAAAAGAACCTTGTAAAGGTTTTCTTGTACTCTAAAAATGCAGAAAAAATGTTTTTTCTTTCTTTCTGTTTTACTTTCTCTAATCTTTACTTGTTTTTTATAAATTAAAGCGAGGGACAATCTTGTGTTCTTGCATAAATGGTTCTTGAAATTCCCTCAATATCGGCAGAGGGATCTGTTCATAACAGGAGAAAGTTATGCAGGTAACCTTAAATGTTCTAGCACAAGACATCCTTTATTTTCGTGAATTCCCAAGTTAAACTTCCATCATTTGTGATTTGTTTATATATATATAATGACCTTTTAAGCTACTGGTGCCAGGTCACTATATACCACAACTTGCAGAACTCATGGTTCAATTCAACAAGAAAAGGGAGATCTTCAATTTAAAAGGAATTGCTGTAAGTGTTACAAAATGAACCCTAATTCTTGTAATTTGTTGCTCCATATCTGACAATTCTGTAGACTAGAAAGAACAAAATCAGACAATTTTGCCTTTGTACCATTCAGATGGGAGTTTTGACTTTTTAAAGTTTATGACTGTTGTGCAATCTAAACTTATAGTTTTACAGAATGAATCAGCCTAATGGAATTGTGTTATAATCGCTACATATGGGTAAAAAAGCATCCAAGGTAACTGGATTAGGAAATCCTTGTTGATTATACATCCACAAAGTAGTATATTATATTTGACTTTGGAAAGTCAACCTTTTCATAATGTATACGTTGGTTCTTGCGAAGATGCAGACTCTGCACTTAACAATAACAAGTGATCATGAAGAAACAAATGATAACAACAAAATTATAAATCACACAAAGTTTCTGATGTGTTCATACTAAATTACAAACGTGTGATTTGTTTTTCTTGTTTTGGTGACAAAATGCAGCTAGGAAATCCAGTTTTGGAGTATGCTACTGATTTGAATTCGAGGGCCGAGTATTTTTGGTCTCATGGCCTTATATCAGATTCAACATACAAATTGTTCACTTCTGCATGTAATTATTCGCGTTATGTGAGTGAATATTATAGAGATTCGGTTTCACCAATATGTTCAAAAGTTTATCGTCAAGTAAGCAAAGAAACCAGTAGATTTGTGGACAAATACGATGTCACTCTAGACGTTTGTATTCCATCTGTGCTCTCCCAGTCCAAGATCATTACACCCCAGGTATACAATATTCGATCTGAACAAACAAAAAAAATCATAATTTCTTACTTGCTTACCATCAAAATCTTTTTTTGAATTAATTAATTACACAACTGTAATTAAACTGCACAAAAAGGAATGTACTTTCAAAGTTCAAACAACTTAACTTTCTTCATAATGAAAGTAATCCCCCTTTATTTGACTTTAAACTTGCCAACATAGTTTCTATTTAAACTGAAAATTAGTTGTTTAAAATAGAAGTTGACAATAACTCTATTCCTTTTACATGCTATTTACCACATTGATTGTAGTTATAGTTTGTGTTCTCATAATAATGAAAATTAAAGAAGATTTTTATTGCAGCAAGTAACCGAGAGGGTTGATGTTTGTGTGGAAGATGAAACCGTTAATTATCTTAACAGGCGTGATGTACGTAGAGCCCTACATGCACGTCTGGTTGGAGTACGCAAATGGGATGTTTGTAGCAAGTAAATAAGTCTCCCTTTATTCATTCATTTTGTAGATCCTTTTTCATGATTTGTCTATACAAATCTCAATCTGTATTATTTGTTAATTTTGGCAATTAAACCAGCATCCTAGATTATGAGCTGCTCAACATCGAGATACCTACAATCAACATTGTGGGATCACTGATCAAGGAAGGAATACGAGTTCTGGTTTATAGGTAAACTAAATACCGATCTTGGTTTATATTTAAGTACTGCATCCGAGAAGATTAAAATGTCACAAACTAGGAATTATCGAACTTTTGCTTAAATTATATTTCTGTATAATATCTAGTGGGGATCAAGATTCTGTAATTCCTTTGATGGGAAGCCGGGCTTTAGTAAACCGACTCGCTACAGAACTGGGACTCAAAACAACTGTACCATACCGAGCTTGGTTCGAGGGGCAACAGGTAATAAACAACTCGTTTCACTCATGCAGTACAAAAGATCGATATTCAACTTATGTTAATTGGGATTTTAGGTGGGAGGGTGGACGCATGTGTACGGAGACATATTGTCGTTTGCAACAGTACGAGGTGCGTCTCATGAGGCGCCGTTCTCGCAGCCAGAGAGATCGTTGGTGTTGTTTAGATCATTTCTAAAAGGACATCCTTTACCGGAAACGTTTTGACACTTGAAAATACTAATATATCAATATGCGGATTTGGCATTGTAAGTAATTTTTGTCATGATAATTAATGGTAATCTGTAATTGAGTTGAAGTTCTATTTTTTTTTTTTCTTTTTCGAATTTACTTTTACTTGAAAATGTTGTAGAAACCGAAAGCGCATTGCATGATTGCTCGATTGCATAAAATATTTTACGGCTAACTTTTGCATTTTGTTATTTATGGAGTGCTTTATTTTTTTGAGTGAATAATTAAAGGGTTTTTGTTCTAGTAGTTTTAAATCGAATATTTATATAGAAAAACTAAATTTAAAAAAGTAGACAAAATATGTCCATCACAAAAAATATAAAACATGTTATGAATTAGGGCTGATAATCCTTGACATGACTAGAAACCCAACACGAACCTAACCTGATATGGGTTAACACGAACCTAACCTGACATGGGTTAACACGAACCTGTCACGAAAACAAGGTATTGAGACGATCACTATTGAGAGATTAGATGCACATTTGTATCTATTTATCAATGACACAAAGATGATCACTATTGAGAGATTGGTCAATGAAGAATCCTCTAGTCGTGAATTAATTCAAGTTGAATTAATAAAGAACTTAATTGATCTGTTTAGCAGAGGCGGAGCCAAAAAAAATCAATCATTGTACAGTTTTTTTGCATCATAATAATACAATAAATAAAAATTAAATTAATAAATCACTGTATTAGTTACAACGATGATGAAGGGGCCGCCATATTTACAATGTGAAGAGACGATATAAATAAATCAAGTAATTAATAACAAATTAACAAATATGTCAACAAGTAAGAAATATTAAAGTATTAAACATATAAAATAAAATGAAACAGGGATGTTTTATAATTTTCTACTTTATATTTCTATTTATCTTTTTACTCATATGATCGAAAATCAAAACAAGTGTCAAAATTAAGGATAGACAAGAAAAAAATTTATTGCATTACATATGCCAATCATTAAAAGAGTAGGAGAATGAAGTAGATATATTTAGTAAAAGAAAATATAATTTTTCAATGTAATATCTATATCTCTTATAACTTAGTAAGGTTGATATCACATGTGGCATGCATGATTGAGCTCCAATTTTGAAATCCAAGAAAATTAGAGGAGGTGGTAAGGTGATGTGTCAACATATTAAGTGTTTGGTGTTGAAGGGCATTCATATTCTCACCCATGTTAATTATGCTATTATTGTATTAATTGTAATTTGTATTAATTCAAAGTTGTAAGTGAGTTTAATATTCTTTGTAACCTCTCATCCTCTTAATTGTAATTTGGTATTAATTTCAAGTTGTAAATGATTCATGGTAACCTCTCATTCTCTTAATTGTCATTTGCTATCCATTCGATAATTTGGTATTAATTCCAAGTTGTAAATGATCCATGGTAACATCCCATTATCTTAATTGTCATGTTGTAATTTGTAAAATGAGTTCAATATTCTTTGTAACCTCCCATTCTCTTAATTGTAATTTATATTAATTCAAAGTTGTAAATGAGTGGACTTTATGAGGCACTTAATGAGGATAAAAGTCTCTTTCCCATCTTCGATTCTATTGTAATAATTGTAAATTTGTACGTGATTAGTGTCTTTGTAACCTCCCATCCTCTTAATTGTAATTTGTATTTGTAAATGAGTTTAATATTTTTTGTAACCTCCCATTCTCTTAATTGTAATTTGGTATTAATTCCAAGCTGTAAATGTTTCATGGTATTGTAAAATCGAAGTTGTAAATGATTCTTGGTAATTATTTGGGTTACCCATTTATTGTAGTACTTAACCTTCCCGTATTTTGAATGGGATTAGTGTCTTTGTAACCTCCCATCCTCTTAATTGTAATTTATATTTGTAAATGAGTTTAATATTCTTTGTAACCTCCCATTATCTTAATTGTAATTTATATTAATTGAAAGTTGTAAATGAGTTTAATATTCTTTGTAATTTGGACTTTATGAGGAGCATTTAATGGGAATAGTAGTACTATTGAGCCCATTGAAAGAGTAATACATTTGAGGTTCAAGTACCGGTCTATAAATTTCAAACGTTTACTCTCTCTTTGTTTTAGCTTGTGCCCTTTGGACCGTTTACACATTTGTTATTTTCTTATAAGAGGATGACGTCCAACTTCGATTTGTTAAGTGTGGTAAGCCCCGACGACGATGGTCTACCCAAGAAACACACTTTTTAAAGCTGCCGTCTACAATCTGGAACAAGTATACATGAACCAGAACGTAGTTGTTCTACCCAAGATTTACACCCACAGCCACATCCTGTACCCTGAAGATGAAGGTAATTATAATCTGCAACAATAGTCTTGACGTTTACAATATAAATCTAATGTAAATCTGTTTACACTCTTGAAAATACCTATAATTTATATTTTTATATATTGTCGAGCCACTAAAAAACCGACAATGTTCCCAACTGTTTCTAAATATGCGTAGTGACATTTCCACCCTAATCTTAATAGATGTAATCATGTTTCCGCCAACTCCTGCTCTACCGACACAGCCACTACCAAACATTGCTACTGATATTCGAGTATTCAAAAAGGTTGTTGATGGCAAGTCACTGAAAAAACGCAGGCTGGTAAGAAAAGTGCAAAAAACCTAACCTTTTAACATTATTACCTTCTTACGTTGGAGATGCAAACACATATCTAATCACATATTACTATTATAAACTGTAGACCGTTCCTGCGAAATTTGTAAGGGATCATGAACTCATGCGATTCCAAAGAGCGCTGATTGAAGTCGGTGATATGGAATTGGAGATGAAGATGAATGCTTACAAGAGAAATCGACCTGGAAAGGCGGACGGTCACATGGTCCTATGCGGGGAACGATGGACGAAATTCAGAGAAGCAGTGCAGTTCAAGAAGCACATTACCCTGTTATTTACAATTGACATGGCTTTATTACAAAACAACAACAAACCAAAATTCACAGTCTCATTGATTTGAATGTGGTATAATATATACTACAAACAATACGTTTTTGGGGTTTTGAGTGTTTTTGAAATCACAATGTGGCTACATTGAAAAACATTTTCATACTATCATGAATTGCAAAGACCGATAATTAATATATATGTATTCTAAACGACGGATGATATTATAACATATACTTTGTAACTTATTCATGCATTACCTACCTTTCCTTCTCATCACCGCAAAACAAAAGAACTAAGAACCTGACAAAACCTAAAATTCAAAGATGCAAAAAACTACATTTACAAAAACAAAACACCAAATTAGAAATGAAACACAATTGAAACAACTACCATAGAAGGATAGTATACGTATTTAACTTATTCAACACACCACATCTTTAAAAAAAGACAAAAATAGTCACAATAACAAAAGCCATTGTAAATTGGCCCATGTTTACACGGGCTTAAAATCTAGTTAAAGTAATAAGATAAGATAGTTACTTCTTTCATTATGTACTCACAATTGAATTATAGATTCATAGTTTCCAATCTTTAAGGTCTGCAACACTACTCCAAAGTCCAAACCATTTCACTCTCCGAATTGTCCCACTGTCACTGCCACCGCCACACCGCTGCACACAACCACCAATCTCGTTGTTGCAAACCATCGCACACCATCATCTCGGATATGTAAGTGTGTTGAGTGTGTCATTGCACATTTTTAAGTGTGTTGAGTTTGTTTTAGTTTATGTTAGTGTGTATTTCATATCTGTACGTTTCTACGTTAGATTATGGGGGTTAACAGCAGTGGAATGGTGGTTCATGACGGCACTGATGGTGGTTCACATCGGTAAAGATATAAAGATCTTCAAGAACATTAGAACAACTTGATTTGTTTGTTCATCAAGGTTTGAATATGAGATTATGTTCCAAATTTGTTCATTTTTTCCAATTCATGTTTCTGATTTCTTCTTCATTAGACGACCTTTGATGATTCATCTTTATATATGTCTCTGATTTCTCTTATTTTCCTCATTTTCATTTCAAATTCTATCTATCTTCATACGTGTTTCTAATTTCTTTTATATTCATCTTTTAGCATATTCTAAATATGATCAAGGGTGTTGATTACATCTAGCTATATAAAATAGTGACTTTACAGGGCTAAGATTTAAACTTAATTGGATATGATGGTTCAAAACATAGGTAAAATGTAGTAGTTATACTCGCTGCAACCATATGTGTGTGTGTGTGTGTGTGTATATATATATATAGGGGAGGGTTCATTTGAGAACCAATTTTATTGCGAGAACCGCGAGAACCAATCTTAGCCGTTCAATTTGGATAATGGAATTTATAGATGAAGAGTTTGGGAGAATTGACTGTGACAGGATGCATGTAAGGAATTCATGGGTGGGCAATCCAACTGAAGGAAAAGGAATTGGACGGTTAAAATTGGTTCTCACGGTTTTCGCAATAAAAACGGTTCTCAAATGAACCTTTCACTATATAATTTAACAATGTTCTATTCATGTGTCGTTTAAAGTTTTTTAATGTATGGTACTTTTCGTAATTGTTAACATTGATCACCATCTTCTAACAACTTCTTCTATCACCTTACCTTTAAACTTCGTCTTTCCTCGCTAATTATTTTCAGACAATTATAACCTCACTAAATGATTTGGACATTATGTTAAGTTTTATGACGGCTTTAAAGTGAGAACCATTATTTTTTGATGACTTTTACATACCAACAAATATTTAAAGTTTAACAACTTTAACCTCTAATGTTGTAGAATATATATCGGGGTTTTAATAAAAGATAACCTAACACTAAATGGGTGTGCATTTAAAAAAAAAAGGGGTGGTGGTGTGATGAGGATGTTCACGGCACGGGGGAATATTTATTAGACCATGAGTAGTACTTATCCTAAATATTTTTCAACCCAAATGTCATATTAATTGTTACATTACTTTTTCTTCCTTTCTCTCTCCCTTTCCCAAAACCCAAGTACCTATCCCTAAACCAACCCAATCTTTTTTTCACTTTTTTAAATTTATTTAATTATTCATTTATATATTAAATAAAATAAAATATTTAAACAATTGTATAAAAATTAAAATATAACAAATAATATAAATAAAAATTTCATAAATTTAATAAATATTAATATTAGAAAATAAAAATTACAAAACTCTAAATCGAAATTAATTAGTAATAAAAACATCTAATCGTCCTCGTTGTTAGAAACTTGGATATGTGAAATATGTTTAACCAAATCCAACCGAAGGTTATTATGAGTCTCCCGCTTTTTGACTTTCCGTACGTTTGTCGTGCGTGCTTGTTCACTTATTTACGTTTGCCAAGCGTACATGATGTTTCCTAGTCTTGTCGAATGCCATCCGCGTGCCGAATTATGAAATATGTGTCAAAATTGTTTAAGCACGCCAAAAGCACGCTCAACATCTTTCTGTGCCGATTCTTGCACGAACTTGAACTTTTTTCGTTTATCGTTTTGTGGACACGTAAATGATTTTACAAAAGTAGCTCAATCCGGATATATCCCGTCAGCTAGATAATATCCGTGTTTGTAGGTGACTCCATTCACCTCAAATGGATACTCGGGTGCTTATCTGTTATAGATATCGTTGAAGATGGGTGACTGGTTGAGAACATCGATATCGTTGTTGGAACCCTCAACATCAAAGTATGCGTGCTAGATCCATAGATCATGTGAGGCCACAACCTCTAGCATTATTGTTGAGTGTTTATGATCATATCTCATGAACTAACCCCGCAATGCAACCGGGCAATTTGTCACACCTAATGAGTACGGTCTACGCTACTAAGCATGCGGAAAAATCCATGTTTTTCTTCATGAGCGGTGTACAATACTATAATTGCTCAATATCACCATAAGTAGGTTTACGTAAATATTGCCTCCCATAAAGCTCAACAATACCTAGACAGAATTTGTGTAGGCAATCTCGTGCCGTTTTATCTCCCATCCTCAAGTACTCGTCAAGCGAGTCGACGGCTACTCCGTATGCCAATTGCCGAATAACGGGAGTACTTTTTTGTATCAAAGAAAAACCTTTTTTTCCCTCTGGCGTCCCACTGTTGTGTAAAATACGCGTACTCTGCTTCTAGATTATTAACTATTCGTTCGAATAGTTGTCTGCTCATCCGGGACCGCCGTCTAAACATCTCCGCTGAAAAAACAGGGTTATCGCCAAGATAGTCATTTAACAACCGCTTGTTTGCAGCTATCCAACCTCTTTCTGTTTCTACTTATGAATCTGGTTGACGACTCTGTGGTGCTACCAAAAAGCATTTATGCCGTCTCTCAAACCAACCCTCTAAAATTTCTTCTTCCTGCCAGAGAAGCTCATCAGTTGATATGGAATTCGACGATGCACTCGATGAAGCCTGTTGCAATGAATCAATATTTTGTAAAACTAAATAAATGTGAAAGTAGTAAGAAGAAATTAGGGAAGAAAAAAGTTTGTATTGTAGAATGAAGTTGGGGTGAAAATTTGTGAAGTAAAATGGTGTATTTATATAGAGGAGAAGGTAATATATATATATATATATATATATATAGTCAAACGGTCATATGACCGTTGAAGGTTTTTATTTTCTCGAAATTTAACCGTTGGAATTAAAAAAACAAAAAAGAGGGCAAAAGTCATCGGGTTGGAACGGGTGGGGGAAGCTGACTACGGAACCGAAGGGGGGGGCGTAGCGCTGTTCCCAACCGAAGGCGAGCCACCCGAACCCCTTAGGGTGGACCATTACGCATGGCCTTAGCAGCAGGTGAAAATCTCAATGCAAGTGCAATTGTGAGCCGAGCCAGTCTTTTTTGGTTCTTTTAATTTTTTTTAAAAATTTTGATTAGTAGTTTGATAATAGTGGGTATTGTAATTTTATGTAGTGGGGAGTGGAGAAAAATGACCATTATGGGTTAAAGTGGCGGGAGAAAATAACTGACGTGACGGTGTAGTAAAGTAATTAGTCTTGTAAATTTATGTAGTGGAAAGTGGTGACAAGTGACCACTATGGGGTTAAGTGATGGGTTGAGTGGTAGGAGAAAATAGCAGATGTGACGATGTGATAAAAGTGATGGAGTGTGACTGTTGGCTGTTGCTAGAACACTAATGAGATCTGACTTATCTATACAATTAAGATGGTTTTAGTAACAGATAACATAGCTCAGTTGTCTATTCTACCTAATAAGCGCAATCTCAACCAGCCCATTTAGCCTAAACATACTTTCTGATCCAGTTAATTTTAGATTCTATAGACTGTGGTGACATTTCTTGTAATAAAAAGTTTACATGTATCTTATTGGTATATGAATGGAACAAAATGATCATATTTTTAAAAATTTTAGGTATCTAATAGTATTTGAATGAAAATTTTTTGAATCTCTGCTATCTTAACCCTATTATTTACTTTTTTTTTATTTAATTGTGTTTTAGGATTTTATTTTTTTTCTGTTCAGTTTGGTTCTTTGATATGAATATAACCATGATAGCCCTAATAAGTAATAACTATATATTAATATGGAATTGAAAGGAAAAACTGAAGGAAATGAGATGAAAATGTAACATCAAAAAGAGTTTGTTAAATGTAGGGATGGCAAAAAAAAACCGAAACCGACGGGGAAAACCGAAAACCGACATAAACGGGGCGGAGACGGGGAAACCCGATTAATTAAACGGGGATGGGGACGGGGACGGGTTTGATGATCCCCGCCCCGATTACCCGACATACCCGATTATAATTTAAGATTAACTCTATATATATATATATATATATATATATTAATATACATAAAATTAATTTTAAATATAAAATATACAAATCTTTATACAATTTCACACAACCAAATTTTAATCGTTATCTTTATTTGAATTATTTGGTTTTGATATCTGGATGCATTTAAATCTTTAAGACTTTAATTTCGGTTAAGATATGTTTGTATTCGATAATGTCATGTAATTTAGTATAATCATTTTCTAAAACTTGTGATAAAATCTAAAAGGTGACGATCCCCGTAGTGAAAAACATAGTTTTAGTTTACGGGTATCTCTGCGATGAAAATTACCTAATTAATCACATGTTTATATTAAACGGGGATACCCGTTTCCCCGCGGTTTTCCCCGGATCCCCGACGGGGATCCCCATTTAATCCCCGCGGTTTTTTAAGCGGGGACGCGGAGACCAATCCCCGCCCCGTTGCCATTCCTAGTTAAATGTGAAGTAAATAGTTAATTTGTTATTTTTAAAATCTAAACATTGTAATAAGTTCTGGTGTCGGTTAATGTCAAAAAAACTATGGGTACGTCATACGTGTATGATAAAACACTGTTGCCATGGATATTTTTTTAATGAGTTATATAAATTTTGTTTTTATTAATTTTAGATTTTAGTTATTTTTTTATGTTACCATTGAAAAAAATTTGTGAGTCTATCCCTTATCACGTCAGTCATCAACTATCTAAGATTCTAAGTAGCTCATTTCATATTCATGATGTGGGCATATATCAAGGAAACTTGAGCCGATTTGTATGTAGTCGGAGCAAATGTATTGCTCCCATCACGCATGTGTCTGAATCCTATCGTATTGCAATGCAGGCGAATCATGTTTTAAGCACCAAATACAATCAATCAAGCTACACTGACAATGGTGACATTCTTCGGACGCTCAATCATATCCAATAGATCATTCAGATCTATTTACTAACTACTAGGCACACATTTGAAGATGTTCATGGAGTGTTTTCAGTAAAGGTGCTAGATGGTTGGTCGTAAGAAGAAGCTAGTTCATCGTCCTAGTGGTGGCTAAATCATCCTTATTCTTACATTCTGTTCAAAGGAGAGAAACCGAAGAGAATGAAAGTGAAAGGAAAGAAATGATTGATTTACATTCTTCGGTTGGAATGCAACTACGAAAGTGGAGGAAAATGTGAGGAATTAAGGATAGCATTCTGTAATTCCTAGATTCTATCTGTTATTCTGACCTACATTGTTTGCAAGTAGAACAGCAAGAATTTGCTAAAAGACTTGTGTCATTCATAGTGTTGACCTTTAACACTGCAATTTCTTCCAAAGTGCATAACATGTTAAGACAGATCTGGATAGCTTTCCTAATCTTGTCAATTGCCTGTTATTGAAGTTGCATTAGGAACAGTGTGTTTATTATTGTCTAGCTTTGAAACTCTTTGAACAAGGGTGTATTAGCCAATTAGGATTGGATTATGAACTTGTTCTCTATTGTTTAAGCAAAATATATAGTCCACTGATGAACAGGTTAACAGATAGGAAATGAGCATCATATCATATGGATAGTAATTCAAGACATGAATTCAATGATAAGATTCAACTACAAAACTGAAGAACTAATAACAAATTGCATTAGGCAAGTATGAAAAACGGTAATTGTATCAGAAATTGATGATCTAAACAATCGAAACCTTAGCTCCAGCTTCTTCAAGCTGTTTCTTGGCATCTTCAGCTTCATCTTTCGATACACCTTCCTTGAATTTCTTCGGAAGTCCTTCAATCAGCTCTTTCGCCTCCTTAAGCGCCAGGCTCGTCAGAGCTCTAACGGCTTTAATCGTCGCAATCCTGGCGTTACTAGGAACATCATCAATCACAACATCGAACTCTGTTTTCTCCTCCACGGCCTCAGCCACCTCTGCTCCGGCGCCTCCAGGTGCGGCGACGACGGCAGCAGGAGCGAAGGATGCCGCCGTGACTCCAAGCTTGTCTTGAAGATACTCAACCAGTGACTGTGCCTGTGCTAATGTTAAGCCCGATATCTCATCACCTAGCTGTACAACCTTCTCCTCGGCGGCGACGGCGGCGACAGGACGGAGAAATGTCGATCGGTGGCTCAATTTACGGGTGAATTCTAGGGTTTGTTTGGTGGAAACGAGCGACGGAAGCGCGCCATGAGTGATTGTGGACCTTGGATGATGAGAGAAGGATCGCAAAGTGACAGTAGAGAGGGTAGAAGACGCCATTACAGCGGAGCTCGGAGGAGGCTGCAGAAAGAGGAGAAGGCAGAGATAGGATAAGAGGATTGAGAGGTTTGGTTGATAAACTGCAGAGAGACACCATTTTAATTTTTCAATTATTTACTTGACACACCCTGCACTTTGAACTGATCGTCAATAATGTCATCAAACTTCAAAACTACTACAGTTAAATCCTTGATTTTCAATTTACATAAAATATAGTTCCATTCTTTTTGGAGTATTGACTCGAGGCTTCAAACGATGTTCTGTGTTTTGATTAAAAAAAACAAATATATGACCATGCTATCAATTATTAACACATTTTTAAAAAAATAGGTATATGGGTTTAAAAAAAAATACTTTGGGGACCTTTCACACACACAAGAGTTTAACAACCTTGGATAATAAGAATTATTATATAGATTAAAACCAAAAATAGAATATGTTTCTAGCAGTACTCGTTTTAAATTTTTTTGCATACAATTATTACAATCAAGTCTCAACGCTTGAGACCCCGTCACTTCTACGACCCATGGGAATAAATAAAAACATCAAATTGCCCAATTACAATTTTGAAAGAATTTACACATAAAATGGCCTAAGCAAAGGTCTGATACTTCAATCAATCAGCTATATCATATGGCTTCTTGCTAATCCAACAGATTTGGCCTTCTATTTGCAGTTCATAATGTTGATAATTTTTGTAATTTTATAAAGCGACATCTGTCAATACATTTATAATATATTTAGTATACTTATCATAATTAGTTAATCATAATAAGCAGATAAGCATTAGCATGTCAATTATAACAATCTCTTTCACACCCCATGACCTCCTGATGTACACTTTAAATAATGATCGAGTCTGAATTTGAGACCGAATACTCTTTCAAGTACCCAATTCACTCAAACTTAGGCTCTGATACCAGCTTGTAATATCGTGCTTTTGAGAACCAAATTTTTCTTTATTATTTTCTTCTAATTTCAACTTAATTAATTAAATAAAATTCTTTTATTCAATATATAAATTCAAGATTTTGACGTACCAGATTCGAACACAACTAAGCACAAAACGAGGATGCTACACATGGACCCTGTGTGGTCGCCCCGCACACCCTCATGGCCTAGTTCACATCTTTACAACGGTATCCAAATTGCACAAGTTACTGAACCAGAGCATGAAGAGTTGAAGACATATGACTCTAATAAAACTTCTCTTTACACCTAAATTTAAAAAATATAAAGATGTTTTAAGATAAGTGAAGTTGTTCACTTGTTCTCAGGTCTATTACAAAACATGGATTTACATTAGCAAGGGAGATCTTGAAATATTCCAACAGTTATTAATATGTTCTCTTGTATGCATTGTTTTCAACTTTTGGATCTATATAAAACTACAAAAGTCAAAGCGCATGTTTGTCATACATAACGATCATACTAAAAATGTTGGGAAAGATTTTGATGAGGTATGTCCGGAGGTAGACCTCCTAGAAGCCTGGCCGAAGCTAGATCAAATGAGGAATGTCCGTAGCTTGTGCCTTTAACCATTGTCCGGACCTTCGCCCTCCAAGCGTTGTCCGGACCTTCAACCCATAATCACCTCGGGACTAAGCGCACAGCAGACATTGGTAAGGTAACCTACGGATGAAGAAAGATAGACATTCACAATCAGAGGTGTAGGCCAAAGCTGCAACACAAAGGTTACTATAAGCATGTTTAAGGTTTACCCTCCAAAGAAAACAAGCACTGTTACCTAGGAGCAGCCTACAAGAAGAAGGTCAAAGCCTCATATCAGGTCACATCCTTGGCAGAAGCATGTCTGTCCCTGATGCCAAGGGTTTGACTAAAGGCCAAGGTCACTTTTCAAACCTCTGGGTAAAAGGAAGGTTCATCTATGAGAACCAGCCCTATAAAAGAAACACTAAGGGAGCAGATGAAGGTAAGTCCGGAAACACACATTCTCTCTACTCTCTCAACACTTCATAAACTTATACCTTCTCCATAGCAAATACTCATTCTTGCACCTGAGCTTGGTCACGAGGCCACCCCTCCTCGTGACGAGGCTAACCCTTGTTTGTTTTGCAGATATCATCGGTGGTGCACTGGTCCGAACGTGCTCCCTCCTCCGGACGACCCTGCTCAACACGTGCTGAAGCCTTTGCCCTAGCCTTTTGCTTCAACAGATTTGTATATAACAAAAATGTATAATACGTAACAATCGTAACATTTATTTGTTTATAAACTTATTAACTATGAAAATCAACGAATTCTCAGAACGAAAATGGAAGAAACGGAGCAAGTTGCGACGGTTGTCAAGTAAAAAAACGAGGATGGAAAATTACAGCTTCTTCGGAGATGATACAGACAGAGTTCACCTTTCTTTTTAATTTTAATTAATACAGCAAAAATAAACTTATCAAGAGAGAAAGGATTTACATCATGTATGCACTATTTTTTCTTTTCTTTTTGGTAGCTTTATAGATCGAGATGATTTTTTCTTTTTTTGATATGATAGCATACAAATTTTTTACAAAATCATATTTGATCCGGAATTTCTCAAGTCACTAGTGGTAAACATAAATTATTTAAATTTGGAATTAAATGATTATAATTATCATATATGTCATGAATTTTATATGGTCATCAAAGTTTGAAAATCATCAAGAAATTACTTGCATTTTGTTAGATAAATCTATTTCTTACTATGTTTAAATCTTAATAACATGCAATAGTGACAACCAACTTCATTAATTGGTATTACCTTCAAAAGTTTAAGTTTTTCTTAAGTAACTTTTAGTCATAAGGAAGAAATTAGAATGAAACAAAGTTTATTATTAATATTATTATGACAAACAACATTTTGCTAATTTGTTTAAGAAGAAATGATATATGTTATTAACAAAGGTTAAAGTTGTTGAACACAAATAACGTTTTTCAATGTTTTATTATGACACATGAAGATTTTTTGTGTTCACATATACTCATTAATATTTTCAAAAGGGTTTTATGAGTAAATATTTGGAACAAAAAGTGGTATAAGAAAACATTTTTGAAAACATTAATGGGTATAATGATACATTTTGTAAACATTAATGAGTATAATGAAACTATTATAAACTTGATGGATATATTGGGGAAACGCTCTTAAATTTGTGTTCAGCAACTTTAACTTTATTAACAACATCTAAATTGAGTGTTGTTGTACCGACTATCATATAAATTATTAAAACACAAAAATAACCAAAACACTCCTAATTTAAATGACATGTAATTAAAACAACACCTAAAATAGATGTTGTTAACGAAACATATGATTTCACTTTTGTTTAAAGCTTGAAAATCATGATTTATATATCTTGCATAATGTGACTCAACTTAATTCCAATGTATTAGAACAAAATTTTATTACAAATGATAATTGGTTTAGGTCATGTTATATTAATAAAAAAATCATCATGTACTCTTAGTGAATTTTTAACCTTAACAACCATATTGTTACCATTTTATACAACTTCAATCGTCCCAACAAAATTATATATATATATATATTGTTGACAGAGCAAAAAGAAACTCTGCTCTGTCAGCATAAAAATGCCACCTCATTGCTGACTGGAAAATGTGACATGGCAGGAACTGTTACTCAACTGTCCAAAAGTGCTAATTAATCGATCATTTAAACTGCTAAAAAACTAACACGATCCAGAGCAAAAAAACCTGTGCTAAGATTCCGGAAACCATCCCCTAACTGTCAGTTAGTGGGTATGTAGACCTTTAAAACTATTGGTTAGCAGGGTAATTAAAAATGTTAAAAAACTACCACTAAAAATGATACATTGACGGAATCTAAAAAACTGCTAATAACTAACTATGCTTACACTCTATAAATTACAAATTACACTAGCACTAGACACACTAAACTACAAAGATCTGCGGGACAAAAAAACCAACAATTCTCTCTGCATGAAGAAAATCATTCACTTCCAAAACTTGTTGTCGAGACCTGCAAAGCAAAAACAGGTAAATGTTTAAAGCTAATTTTTATCACCCCTCAATAATCATCATTGAGACTCATAGTTTGATTTCAGTCAATTTGTTTTCTCTACAAAAGATAATAAATCCAACAAAACATGCAATCATGCATAAAGTAGTGAAACACAGCTTGAATTGACAGCGCAAAAAACCACGAAGAACACAATCCTACAAACATCAAGAATGGAGGAACACAACAATTGGTCACAATTTGCTAAGCAAAAAGAGGTGAGTTATTCCAATTCAGTCGCACATAAGTTCAATTCCATATAAAAAATCAGCAACAAAATTGTGTTTCTGCAACTTTATGGTATTTTTCCCAAGAAAAGATTGAATCATTTATAAAAACGGAACATCAAATTTCTGTATTTGTTGTCAAATGAATTTAGTGTTTTCTCTACAAAAGATAATAAATCCAACAAAACATGCAATCATGCATAAAGTAGTGAAACACAGCTTGAATTGACAGCGCAAAAAACCACAAAGAACACAATCCTACAAACATCAAGAATGGAGGAACACAACAATTGGTCACAATTTGCTAAGCAAAAAGAGGTGAGTTATTCCAATTCAGTTGCAGATAAGTTCAATTCCATATAAAAAATCAGCAACAAAATTGTGTTTCTGCAACTTTATGGTATTTTTCCCAAGAAAAGATTGAATCATTTATAAAAACGGAACATCAAATTTCTGTATTTGTTGTCAAATGAATTTAGATCAACAAGATCAATAGAAAGAAAGGTTACCGACTCGACTGCAATATCTTATTTCAATATGAATGGCTTCATAAAGCTTTGATCACAAAAAAGTAGTGTCTTGATTCATCAAGCATGTAGATTCACTTATAAATTTATAGTCTATTTCTTTTTATAAATATTTTGAATGAAACAGTAAATGAGTTTTGTATTCAAGTTACACACAATTATTTACTTAATTTAACAATTACACCAAAAAAAGTAAAAAGAGGAGTTTTATAAATGGATCAAAACTATGCGTATATAAAACATGAAAGATAGTGAGTTATGTATTCAAGTTACACATTACCAATAGAATTCGAAATAAACTCAAGTATCTGACATTTTGAGAGTGAATTTTGTATTAGTTTTATAAATGAATCAAATTTACTTATATGAATAAACATCAAACAATTATGTTTAATATATACAAAACTCATTTTCCAATCTGTTAATTGAACTCTTTCCTATATTCAAATGTAGAGTTTTTTTTTTTGCTTTTCAAAAAGCACTCACTTTTAACATTGAGGTTTGTAGTATCAAAACAGAGTAGTGAAGTTTTGATCATTAAACTACCTTACAATGACTCAAATGAGTTAATAAACCATCTTTTGAGTTGGAGAATGTACAAAAAAATATGGTAATTAAATAGAGTCAAATAGAAACTATAGTTGTCAAACTCTCAAAAAAATTTGGGCAAAATTTGACAACTATGACAGAAAAGTATGTACTTTTCAAGTATAATAGTTTCTCTGGGAAGTGTCTATTTCACTTCTTTATTTCATACAAATATAATTCATAATATGCAACATGCTATCATTTTACAGAGTGACATTTTATATTGATTGGGTAAAAGAATTACCTCAAGATTTGTGTGTTTGTATGGCTTTGTAATCCCCGTCAAAGCAATGTCTTGCATAATGTGATGAACTCCCAATGCACCTTCAAGGAGACAAGTCAATATATTGTTAAAGCATGTACTTGAGCAACAAAATAGTCCAACATTAACTATTACAAGAAGTAAACCAAACCGGTGAAAGTTAAAAATTTTAAACTCTCACATGCTTATTGGTATCCTATGTAAACTCACCTTTTGATGAATATTTTGCAAAGATTATATATATATATATATATATATATATATTGTTCACAGATTTATAATAAAAAATTATGTTTCTACAAGTCAAACAACTTTCTCACGTAAGTTAAGGATGCCAAAATTTTGTTGACATAAAATTAGAAAAATAACCACAAGATATAAACGAAAATAAGCAAACGAATAAAAACACACAGATCATCACATATATTGTTATATCCTACTACCCAATAGATTTTAGCAACTTTCGCAACTGAATCCATTGAATACCA
The DNA here is from genome assembly GCA_038502395.1 of Dittrichia graveolens. Lineage (NCBI taxonomy): Eukaryota > Viridiplantae > Streptophyta > Magnoliopsida > Asterales > Asteraceae > Dittrichia > Dittrichia graveolens. The sequence continues at coordinate 5,412,070 of JARJIL010000004.1, read as the reverse complement.
TAAATAACTATTTATAAAAGCAAGATAATAATTAATATATGTGATATATAATACAAATATATCAAAAGAGATATAGTATAAAACGTAATATGTATGATACAACAACATTTATTATGTATTCTCTACAAATATGATACCTGATAATAAAAATCAAAAGCATACAAAAGGCTTTTAGAAAATTATTAAACCCAAATCTAAAAATAATAATTTTTAATGCTAACCTAAGTCATAGATTTACAAAATACAAACACGAAGGTAAAATGTAACGTTTATCAAACCCAAATCCGCGGAAAGAAGAACCGATCTGTGGATAAAAGAAGAACCGATTTGTGGACAGAAGAAGCACCGATCTATTATATGTATCGCTTATCAAGCATAGATCTGCTGAAAGAAGAACAGATCTGTTCATAGAAGCACAGATCTGTGTATGATAAGAAGTCATATGATTACATTTGGGAAAAAATAACAAATATCTACATGTCGAATAAGAGTTAGGGTTGCTTACAATTAACGATTTCTTCGGATAAGAGTTAGGGACACGCCGGATTTCTTAGATCTCGTCGGGTACATGGAGCGACGCATCGAAACAGCCTCTGACCGGGAGCGACGGAGAGTGACAGACACGAAACAACACGAAGCAACGTCAAAAGGATAAAAACTTCAGCTCATATGGTGAGAACGCGGCCGAAGGTGGTGCTGGGTGTGGCTCCGGAGTGGCGGTCGAACAGTGGTAAAATGTATTTTGTTAAAGAATTTGGAAAATGGAGGGTCTTAGGCTGAGAGAGGTTTTCTAATATAAATTAAAGTGATGAGTGCTGACAATGGTTTTCTCAATATCATGTGCTGCTTATGGTTTTGAAAGAATAGTTTTCTTAATAAATGAAAATCTTTTATTTTTAAACTTGGGAATTAAAAGCAACTAATTATTTTATTCAATAAATGTATATAACGAATAAACGAGAACATGTATTATACTTTATTTTATATTAATAATAATTTTATTAAACTTTTTATAATATAAAAAATACAATAAAAAATCTATAAGAAAAATTAGTTTACCTATAATAAACCTCTACGTTAATTTATTCATTGTAATAATCCTGTTATTGTAATTTTATACTAAAACATTTCTAATTATATAATCTTAGTACATAAATAGATTTTATAATAATTAGGATTAAACTTATATTAGTTAACTAAGGGTTAATTTAAAAAATTATAAATATTAATCATCAATAAAAGGATATTGAATAATTATAAAACATGAAAAATACGAGAATTTAAAAAATGATGAAAGACGGCGTCAACAAACCAATTACGATCTATAATTCGGTGTTCAGTGGAGGAACAAAGAGTCGGTGACGAAAAAGTTTACTTATGGAGCTTATAAAACAAAAATGAAGTTGACGGTGGTTAATGATCAAATGGGTGATGGTTAAGGGCCAACAAAGTATACATGTCAAGATTTGTGGCAATTAGAATAAATTTAGACATCAGACAAAGAAGAGGAAGAATCGGTACATATACTTTTTTTTGAAGCATGCATCTTTGGTCGACAATGGTACATTATTTTTTAGTGTAAATTAGGTTAGGTTGTTTTACAATTGACACGTAATTAACTTTTCGATATTTTTTGGTTCGTACGTACATTTATTAGGAACTTGAGATAATGCTATTCATGTATTAGTACAATATTTTATACTCTTCGTTAGAATAAGTTGTTTGAGATTGAAAGTGAATTATAATTTTACTATTTAAGTTTATGCGTTCCTTTATTGGTCATCGTAAATAACTCTTATCATCTTTTATTTAATCTACAACCAAACATATTTATTATACTCATTTTGTTTCTTTAATTGCTAACAATTATTCATTTCTCGGGTTATCATGAACTTAGGTTGTCAAAAGTACAGCAACCTTCTTGACTTTGATAGTAGCAAATGGAAAAAGAATAATTTTAAATAAATATTTATTTAATTAATGGTGTATTTGGCATCTACCTAATGATCGATAGTTAACGAATTAGGCATAAATATGAAATATGGTTTAAAGAAGAGCACTGACAAAAATTGACACACGTATATACGAATATTTGGATTGGGTATTACTGGTATAAATGAACTTTGAAGTTTTGTATTTTAAGAATTTGGGCCATAAATAATGTTACTTATCCATTAAGTAGTTAGTTAGTATAGAAAAAAGACATTTTAATATATTGATTAATTTAACTATTTACTATTTCATATAATTTATACTTGAAAATTTTATAAAATATTTAACTACTTGATATCATACAAAGAATAGATAAAATACATAAGATACTTATAATTAAAAATTTTGTATTTATTAAAATATTTGATAATAAAAGAATAAAATAAAAATAAAATAAATCTTCTAACAAAATGTACTTTGTGTATGTTAATTTTTTTTATCAAACTTATTTTTAAAATATATTTGTGTATGTTTACTCATCTTTTTAATCTTAAAAATAGTAGTAGTTCATATACATTCATTAATAGTAGTAGTTTTATGTATTTGAATAAATAACTTTTTGGTTTTATGCTCTTTACGTATCGTTCTATGATAATGTAAAACTTAAATTTTTTTTCATGCTTGACAACTTATTTTAAGCTTAATTATCGTTTTACTCAACTTTTAAATTTAAAAAATATGTACGATAAATTTATATAAGTACATGATATATATTAATAAAACTAGCTTATGTATAGATGCATGTATATATATTAGCAAATAGCACCGGTTATTGAGTGGGAAGAATGATATTTTAACGGTTATTTAAATGGCAGGGCTGATTTCCGGGACCTAATCTTTTCCAAGACGATCGATGGGGGGTTTTTTAGACAAATTTACCAAACATCATCTGGTGTTTTATATTTGCCACCCTCGACCGTTGAGGGCGGTGTTAAACCGACAACAACCGTCGCCGGCCTTCCTGTCCTGAACCTCCTTTCGGGGATCCGCAAAAAACGGGGAAAAATACGGCATAAAAAGGACTCAAACAGCTTTTATCCAAATCAATGATGGCGGCCAGTGAGACCAAAGATGACCTTTATGCTCTCTCTCTCCAGGTATCCATCTCCCTCTTCATCATTTCATGTCGCTTTTCACTTTTCAATTTAAAAACCTCACGATACAGTCGTGTACGTCTAATCACGCCGGATCTAGGTTCTACATTGCTCCCTATCCCCCAAGTTTTTGTTTAATTTACATATGTATGTGTATAAATATGCAGAAAGATGAAGATGATAAGTACAAGGAGTTTGATTTCGGATCTGATGATATTGATGCTCCTCTGCCCCTTACTGTTGCCTCTCGCGTATGTTCCCCTACTTATTTCCATGTGTTTCGTCTACGTTTTACTGATTGAGTTCATTTTGTGAATGTATTGTTATTGTTTTGTTAAAAAGAGTCGTGGATCATGTCCTAAAGGCTACAAATTAGGGGAAAGTTTCTGTGTGTGATAGACTTGAGCGTTTTGATTGGTTGTAAAGATGAAATGATATTGCTTGGTGCAGGTATTGTACATGTTAGGTGATATTGCAGCAGGCCCTGCTTTTCGATTTACTCAATGGTTGGAATTAGTTAGAAAGCGGAGTGGCAAGTATAAGTCGTCTGGATTCCCTCGCCGTCCTCAAAGACTTGATAGTATGCTCTTGAGGTCATTTTGCATTTCCCTCATCTAGTTTCTTACTTTGTTGTTTGAAATTGATGAAATAAATTCATCATACAGATGGGAAGGGGACATTTGCTTGGTATACTTTTTAGTTTGGCTTGTTGTTTAGTAAGTTTGGAGTAGATTATTATTACTATACTGGGTTACTCATGTACTTTATGACTGTTTTAGTTATATCATTGGTCTTATGGAATTTTCGTTTTGCTGTTTCACCTGTACGCTTTTTTAAGAGAGACATGATGGTGCATTATGTATTTGTCATATGTTGTTACAAACGGTGGAGAGTTCCTGTCCATGTAAATTAGATTCTTGATTGCTTAACTTATAATTGTGGTCATTCTATTCAGTGCAGGGGACTTAAGCTTGGGTTTAAAGAATTCTCCTCCTTTCGAGCAAGTTACAGAAATCAGTTTGTGGGAAAGACTTGGTAAGGCTGCTATGTTGGACATTGAGTCAGGCTCCTTCTCTTGGAACATGCTTTCATCGCTTCACCACACTGAACATAGCAGCAGCAATGAACATTCCGAAGATGAAATGAATAAAGCATTAGAGGTATGGGAATTTAAGAGTTTCGTTTTTCCTTGCTTATCTTGTGATTTAGAAATTTTAATCTAAAGGATAATGATTTAGGGCCAACGTAGGTTAGAGATTGGAGTAATCTCTTTATCTTCATCCTTGGCACCTATTTATTTTGAATTGTGTCAGCCTTAAATGCTTCTTGTGTTTATAATCAATGTCTTGAGTGGGAATTCTTTTCAGCCTACCAAACTATCCGGTTGTTCGATAATATTGGGAAGGGAGAAATCGATCAAAGGTAAATGGTTTAGGCATATTTACAAAGAAAGTATGGAAAACCACAAAGTATACACACTGAAATCGAAATTTGCACTGAAATTGGATTATCAAATTGTTTGTACATTACATCTATATATAGTGATGGTGGTGGTGGTTTCCGGCAGTAACTGCCGCCAACCTGGCGGCGGTTTCTGGTGGTGGTGGCCCACAGTGGTGATGCCACAACCAACCCACACACACTAAAATTGTGTGTTACTTATTTCCTAATTTCTATTACATATTAAAATAATGTTCAATAATATACTAAAATTAATGATAATGATAATTAAAAGGTCTAACAATCACCCCCCTAACTATCATATCATCCATATGTCAATCTTCAAGTCTTCAAGTTATGATGACAAGGTCACTATCTGATAGGAAACGTGAAATATACAAATAGAATTAGGAATAGGAAACTGAAATTGAACAGATGATAAACCCCAATCGCTCCTTAATCGGGAAGATTGGTCCAGGGAACACTCCCTCTCTTGACAGCCAAGGCTACGAGCCAAAATACAAGCCAATATCTAATTCTGCCTATCCACAAAGAGAATCACCTCCCTTGTTTATAGTCCTAACCTCTAACTAACTACTAATCATATTACAATTATACCCCTTCTAGAACTAACTATCAATTCCCTATCACCATCCACCTCCTAGTCTTAAGTATCTACATTTGTATAGTAGTCCACGATGCTAGGTTCTTCGGTTTCCTCTTCATTTTCCGCATGGTTTTCTCCAGCCTCACGAACTTCCGCAAACCCGAGGTCACCCTAACCAATGTCGCCAACAATTCCATGGTCACGCAGACCAACTTCTACCGTGTCCGTCTCTTGGCTTATCTTCTTCGATCCATAGGCATAAAACTCTTGAGGAACTACTAAGTAACGATTGTATACATCTTGAAAAGCTTCTCCATAGCCATCGGGATATCCAAAATACATAGCCATTTCGTTCCATCTTTCTTCTCTTGTAATTGATTCATGACCTCCAGAACTTGCTATGAGTTTGTATAAATCAAACAAGCAGATATCTATACCATCAAGGTTTGGTAGCAAGGCGAGTTCGATTCCATTCTTCATTTCATGGAACCATTCTATAGCATCTTGAAATTTTTTGGCAAACAATCTTCTATCCTTACCAACAATTCAATCATTGTTGCCAAAATCATAAATTTTACGAAGTCATCATAGCTTTCGACCTTTAAAGATACCATTTGCCCTCCAATCTCTATTCCATGTTCTTGAATTTTCTTTATAAAACGCTCAAAACTTATATGTAAGATTGTGCAAGTTCCATCTTTTATATCAACATCAAAACCTTGCAACACTAGTTGGTTCATGCTTAAGACATTTACGTTTAAGTTTGGTGCATAACCAACGTGTGCAATTTCAAAGATAGCCTCTTTCGACCTCTACTTGACCAAAAACATGTATGTTAATCTCATGATCACCTTGTTTATGAATACTATGACCATGTTTAAAACTTGTAAATAAATCATGGTTAGAAGTCAAGTGATTCGAGATAACGGAATTAACGTACCACATCATATTCCAAGACTTTCCTTTCGAACCTTTTACCAGATAATCACACTTGATAATTCGATAAAGACAAGATGAAATCTCACCGATTTCTTCATGAGTTGGACTTAAATCAAAAGACTTTCCCAAGAAATTCGACTTCTTCCATGGACACTTCCATGCAAAGTGACCAACTTCATGACATCGATAACAAGTAGGCTTTCGATTTCGTGTATCACCAATTTCACTTCCCAAGTTCCAATCTTTCAACAAACTTGCAAGTTCCATACTTCTTTTCTGCGTTTTCTGTGTGTTAGACCATGATTGATTCTTCCTTTGAATTCCTAGTACGCCTTTTCTCTTGTTTTGCCCCGTTTCTGTCGATTTTACTGCAGTGTTTTTTACCCTTCCTGTTTTTCGATTTTCCATCCCTCCATATGTCCAAAGTCGCATCATCAGATGACAAGGTGAGACCTGTTGGAAATCTTCCTGTACGTATCCTTGCAGTCCTTTTCAATTTTGACTTGTCTGCAATTGTCGAAATTGAAGTTTGCGCAGGAAAGGGTTTCGATTTTTCTGCCTGTGATGTTCCAGCCCCTGATTTTCCATCGCTCGAAGTTTCTGCCAATGAATTGCTACAAACTGCAGATCGAAATGTTCCTGCAGTCTTCGAAAAATTCCCAGTAGCCATATTCGAAAATTTTCCAGATTGTATGTCATGTGTTCAAAGATGTACAGGGGTTTGATCGATATTGTTTTCGAGTGCAGGATCGAGCCTTGGGCTCTAATACCGTGTTCGATAATATTGGGAAGGGAGAAATCGATCAAAGGTAAATGGTTTAGGCATATTTACAAAGAAAGTATGGAAAACCACAAAGTATACACACTGAAATCGAAATTTGCACTGAAATTGGATTATCAAATTGTCTGTACATTACATCTATATATAGTGATGGTGGTGGTGGTTTCCGGCGGTAACTGCCGCCAGCCTGGTGGTGGTGGTTTCCGGCGGTAACTGCCGCCAGCCTGGTGGCGGTTTCTGGTGGTGGTGGCCCATGGTGGTGATGCCACAGCCGACCCACACACACTAAAATTGTGTGTTACTTATTCCTAATTACTATTACATATTAAAATAATGTTCAATAATATACTAAAACTAACGATAATTAAAAGCTCTAACACCGGTGCATGAAATCATGGTAGGAATAATTTCTTTTTCAAGTGCTTCTTAGAATTTCTGCCATTTCTTTTTTCTTCATTCTGGTAGCCATGGTGTCCGAACTTTGACCAACTAAATCCAAAGTGCACAAATCCACCCCACCCAAACTCGAAGTGGGTACAGATCTCCCAAAGGGACACTGTTATGGGCACACAAGGGTTGCCTTTTTTCCCCTTTTTTTACTCTAGTCAGGTTTTGAACTGTGGTCCTCCAATACCCTAAAATTTTACTCTTTGTTGATCTGTATTACAGAGTGTTAGATCTAGAATATTGTATTCAATCTTGTATGTTTTGTACTTAATAGATTTTATCATTGTGTCAGTAAGTTAGTCTTGTATTAGTTCTTAATGTTCTAATATGTAATAGGCATACCCTATAAATAGGGATATGACTTCATTAGCATGTAACTAATTTCATAATACAAGAGTTCGGATTCTACAAACTGTGTTACGAGCATATCCTCTCTACACTCTCATGAGGAGATTTCGTATAACTGAAATTATGTTCATAATTCTTTGAATTCTTGTTAGCTTGATACATATCCGTGACCGTCAATTGATTAGATATTTGAATCTTGGGCCAACACAGACATTGTAAATATAGTTTATAAATCCATGATTTTTTTACCATATTTGTTAGAGTATATATTGGAGCGATGCTGCATGTTAAAAACTCTTGTAATCAAATTCCTTCTAATAGATATTTCAATTCGATGGCACATTTCTTCTACAATCCTAACATTCTTTAGTACTAATCTTTTAACTAAACTATAAACCCTATCTCTACAATGTAAGAAACTTTATGTAAGTCGCGGCGACACAGTTTCAAATTTGTTAGAAAAATTCTAACAGTGAAATAAGTAAATAATATAGGGCTTGATTCGATTACCACATTTGAGTACATTGTATTCAGTTTCCATTGAACTTCTGCGCTTTCATGTTATTTCTTTTATTTCTTGTCTGTATCAAGTATAGGTGACAGTGAATTCCGGTGGAGTTGTTTTCTTTGCACTATTCAACCATAATGAAAGTGGTGAGTTTCTTCCTAAGGAAGCAGCAGCTGTTATCAAAATTGCATCTTCTAGAATGGCTACACAATCAGAACGACTTGGCTATGAATTTGCAAAATGGCTAGGTGTCAGAACTCCACAAGTTATTATACCTTCTTATTAATTTCTTTGTACCAGATTTACCATCCTTGTAAACGTTTCTTATGAGTTACAATGGCATTCTAACTTGTGCAGGCTAGAGTCATCCACAACTGTAGTCCCGAATGGATAAGGATCAAGGAAGCTGCAGAAAAAGCAAAAGAGGCTGCAGTTTCTGATGGAGACGAAGTTGGTGAAGTGACCTGCTCGGAACTTCTAGAAGCCCTTGAGCTGAGCCGATGCCTTTATCTGATGAAGTACATGTTACCTTCTGTATTTGGTTATTTCTTTTAATCTCTATATCTAGGGTGATTTGGTAATAACTTAATTTTCGAAGAATTATTTTCTTACAGTTATGTGCATGGATCTCCCCTGCTGGAAAACTCAAGTGCATTTAAGACCCAACAAGCTGCAGAAAAGACATCGGCTGCCCTTGGCAGAATCTTGATGCTGGATCTTGTCATCAGAAACGAAGATAGGCTTCCATGCCGTCATCTGAGGTGGCGAGGGAATTCTGCAAACTTACTGTTAGCAGACAAAATGGCGACTGCGAATAGGGATGCATTGGAAGAAGCTTTTGATTCTGCTATTAAAAGATATAGACCAAGGGTAATACGGGCACTCCAGAAAGAAAGAAGGTCAACATCTGTGGATAGCAGAATGAGCACTGATGATTCAAATATAGCATCAAGAACCTCAGATTTTTCTGACACTACAACACTATCTGCACTCTCTGGTGAAAAAACTCTTAAAAGACAAGTTACAATTGATCCAATAATAACTGATTTTGATGTTGTGGCTATTGACTCTGGTGTCCCTCGCCGACCGCCAGCTGGAAAACGCACACATGATCAAGAAAACTATCCTAAACTTGTTGAACTTCTTATCAACAGTCCAGAGTATGCATCACAGTTGTTGCATGAGATAACTATGGGGAAATTAGGAGTTCCTTCAGAAACCGCTGAAACTCCCGACAGTTTTCCTTATATTAAAGATATGATCTCAGTTGTTCATGAATTCAGGAGCGGGTTTCGTGCAGCCCTCATGGATTTGCAGGGTTTTCATATATTTTTACTCACACTTCACCAGAAGTTGGATAGTTTGTTACGGAGTTTTATGAATATTATAGACAAAACTTCAGGTGGGGATTTTGATAAAGAAGATTTGATGATACTCGAGTCCCAATCACATTCTGCTCCTTGTGTTTCCCCGCAAAGTAAGGAATCAGATTCAAATGATTCAGAGTTGCAGAAAACAGCACAGAAAGCATCATCTTCAGGATGCAAAGAGAACTTGGACTCTATTTCTCCAATATCACGTGATTCTTCTTCACATGGGAAGTCTAGTAGTAAGGGGTATGCAGAACCCCTCCGTACCATGCGGATGACCTCAAAGCTGCGTGATTTGCACAAATGTGCTAAGGTTTTTACTCTTCTTCATCAATAAATAATAAAGAATTCATGTTTGTCTATTCATCTGAATCGGTTGCTCTAGGTCGTGTTTGACTTTTAACGGGTTAAAACAGTTTAAATACAATAAATAGCTTATAGGAAAGCGAATCAAAAGTCGCTTGCGTGTCCTAAAGCATTTTATTTAATAGCTTAGGTTATTATTATAGAAATAATATAATTATATTTTGAGACTGTTTTTATCTGTTGTTGATCAGGTAGATGCTGAACTGAACAAAGAACTAGAGCAATGGAACGAATTGCTAAAAAATGAAGCAGTAAAGCTGTGCCAAGAGAATAATTTCAATTCAGGGTTTTTCGAGGGCAACGAGAGTAATTCTGTTGTTGATGCTTACGAATTGAAGGTACTTTGTCCAAACTCCCAAAACATGATCTCTTTATTTTTTTGAAAAGAAAACATGATCTCTTTATTAGCAAGCTTCCAGTTTATTTAGTAATGTTAGCTTGTTCAACTTACAGCTTAGGCTTGAACATATCCTTGAGAGGATATCTTTAATATCTGATGCTGGAAATACAGAAAAGCCATCATTAATTACAAGTGACCTATTCATTGGAGGGGCACTAGCTGCAAGATCTGTTTACACACTGCAACATATAGGGATTACACATATATTGTGCTTGTGTTCTAATGAAATTGGACAGTCTGATTCTCAACGCCCAGATTTATTTGAGTATCAAAACTTTTCCGTGAGTTATGAATCCTTTCTTATTGTATATTGATCTTCTAGAGATGGCAAAATGAGTGGGTGGGTGACTAGTCTTAAACGAGGAATATTTTGTACAGGTTAGAGCATGTTTCATTGACCAAAAACATATTCTTTCCAAAATTTGAGCTTTTTTGTACATGGTGCGAGTGTCGAATATAATTCAAGAAAATATATTGTGAATTTTATTTTCTCATAAAATGGCGGTGAGGTTTTAAAGTTGTATGCATTAAGTACACTTTTGGCTACTTTCGACCTGTTTAACCTATACCCTTTCCAACTAAATATGATTTTCGCGTTTTACGCCTTAAAGGTGTATTCTGAATCAACCCATTATATGTACATAGGTTGAAATTGTCATCTCTAATGGTTTTTGTTGTAATAAACAGATTGGTGATGAAGAAGACTCGAACATTAGTGAGATTTTCGAAGAAGCGCATCAGTTTATTGATGCTGTAGAAAAAAAAGGTGGGAAGGTTCTGGTTCACTGCTTTGAAGGGAGAAGCAGGAGTGCAACAGTTGTTCTTGCTTACTTAATGATGAGGAAGTAAGTAATTTGGTCATCCTACTTATCATTAAGGAGTAGATAGTAACAGGTTTTGGATAATCAACTACAGCGAAATTGATAATGTAATAATAAATAAAATTATTAATCCCTTGTTTTAACCTAATTTGAGAGACTTATTTTCATTCCACAAGCATGTCCCTTTTTTTCAGCAAAATGCCCTTTTCAGTCATTTTATTCTATCAACTTCCCATTACTCAGAATGTCATACAATCAAACATGTTATTTTTACAACTTCAGATAACCAACATTATTTTCTGCAACCTGTGTTGTTAAGTTGATTATCTAATTCTAATTCTTCAACATCACCTAATCACCTTTTAAAACATGCATCCAAACACCCTTACGTACAACAACCATCAAAGTTCACACCAAACTAACTGTTTATTGTCTAATCACAATTGTTCTAAATTATGATAGAAAAAAAACTTGTATTGTCCATGTTTTTCCTTCAGAAGGAAACAGTTATTTTGATTGTTATTTTGGGATATTGTGAAGGAATTATACATTACTGAAAGCATGGAATGCCCTAAGAAGAGTTCACAGAAGAGCACAACCAAATGACGGATTTGCGAGGGTACTTTTGGAATTGGACAGAAGGTTGCATGGGAAGGTGTCAATGGAATGGCAACAGAAGAAGCCCTCTATGAAGGTATGCCCCATCTGTGGGAAGAATGCGGGGTTAAGCAGCAGCTCACTGAAGCTTCACTTGCAGAAAGCACATAAGAAGTTGTCATCAGGAAGTGTTGACAGTGCCATGACTATGGAGATACAAAAGGTTTTGGAGGCCCTCAACATTACACAGAGACAATCCCATTCCAGTTCCAGTGATTGATTCAAGAAATCTCCAAATGGGATTCTTGTATAAAAGAAACTAAGAAAGCCCGTGCTCTTGCTTCAGAACAATGTGAACTGCGATGTTATTTTGTTCCTGCAAAATGTGTACAAAAAAAGAAAGTGCACATTCTGCTTGCATGCACATTCTTTTTCTTCATTTGCATGATAATATAGCTTATTCTTATTAGTTAATAGATTGTCTGTAGAGTGTTGTTGATTTTGAGTAGAGAAAAGGGAAGGAAACATTTATAAAAGTTTTATTCACAGGTTGTTAAAGAATGAAAGGGGATTGAAAAGAAGGATTTTAATGATTTTCTTTTGGAAGTATTTTAATGAAACTTGGTACGAATTAAAAAATTTCCTTCTCTTTATTTTTTTCTAATTAAAGAAACAAATAAACTGATTAGTTTGTAATTTCTTTCTATTCAGTCTCTTTGTTTTCGGAAGATGATTCTTTCACATATGACACAACACTTTTAAAGCTAGTGTATAAGTTACTGAAGCATTCATGTTCTGTGAAAGAATCAATTTCATTCACAAGAACATCGCAGTAGAGCAACTTAAATTTGTAAAGTCTCGTAAATTGTTTTTTTCATTCAAATGAATTTAAATTGTTCGAAAATGTTTATAACACAAATAGCACTTAAATTAGGTGCCGTATCATCATATAAGTTTTAAAAATGAAATTAAAATCTAACACCCTAGTTAGATTATGTTAGAATTATTATCGTTTATTTCCCCTAAATTATTATAGTAATAGTGTTTTTACAACCATAATATAAACTAGTAATTGCACTTAAATGACAATTTATGACCCAAATCTATGTTAGTCCTTACCCAACACCTCCAAGCATACAACTAGAAATGAATAAAAGACCCCCAGGGGGATTGGCAGGTTCTTTTGGGAGTTGGTTACCAAGTAGTATGTTCTAATGTTCTATCATCATAAACTGATATTCAATCTATCCTCTAATAAACACATTACAAAAATGATTTAAGACTTTAATCACATCACATTTGAACAAAATCTCATTGGAAGGCTGAAATGCAAATCACAATTTCTAACAGGAATCAACCCAACCAGACCAAGGGCGGTTTCTGTGACCAATTTATTCTAAAAAGAACAAGAATGTTGTTAAAAACAAAACTCCTGAAGATCCAAACTTACAAAATCTTGCACATTTAGCTGGTCCTGTAAATAACTAAATATACACAAGCCTTGGAATGGAAACCTAATTCAACTGCTTCAATGTGACAATTAAAAAGTCCAAAGAAAAAATAATCTCCACGACCCTTCGGCTCACAAGTCTATCAAGAAAACACGACTAAATCAACTCTTGGAACCACTATCCCGTGAACACCCTTACACAGCAAGAGAAACAGGTAAAATGTTAGAAAAACCGTCGTCTACAATGCAATTGGTTCAGGTAGCACCTCCTCAGACAGAGCTCCACCACTACTGCCACCGAGAACAGTCACATTGCCATCTGAATCAACATCCACAATAACCGAATCTCCCTCCTTGATCTCACGTGCAAGCATCTTCTCTGCCATGCTATCCTCTAAAAGCCTCATTATAGCTCTCCTTAATGGCCTTGCACCATAACTAGGGTTATACCCTTCCTCCACCACCCTATCCCTGAATCTTTCAGTCACCTGAAGTTCTATTTCTTTGCCCTTTAGCCTCTCAAATACTTCCTTCAACATTATGTCAGCTATTTCTTTGACTTCCAGTTTAGTCAACTGCCTAAACACTATCATTTCATCCAATCTGTTCAGGAATTCGGGTCTAAAATACTGTTTGAGTTCTTCTGTAACTAAACTTTTGATTCTATTATAACTGCTATCTTTCTCATCATAATCAAGATCAAACCCTATCCTTCTTCCACCTTTTTCAATCACACTACTTCCTACATTTGATGTCATAATTAAAAGTGTGTTCTTGAAGTCAACCGTTCGTCCTTTGCTATCAGTCAACCTTCCGTCTTCAAGAATCTGAAGCATCATATTGAAGACATCCGGGTGAGCCTTCTCAATTTCATCAAACAGGACCAGGGTGTAAGGACGGCGCCGAACCGCCTCGGTCAACTGACCACCTTCGGTGTAGCCAACGTACCCAGGCGGTGAGCCGATGAGCTTTGAGACAGTATGGCGCTCCATGAACTCACTCATGTCAAGACGAATCATGGCTTCCTCTGAACCAAAGTAGTAGGCGGCTAATGATTTAGCAAGCTCGGATTTCCCGACACCCGTGGGTCCTGAGAATATGAAACTCGCTATGGGGCGGTTAGGGTTCTTGAGACCGACACGAGCTCGGCGAATGGCCCGGCTAATGGCTTTCACGGCTTCATCTTGACCGATGATTCTTGTGTGGAGGGTGTCTTCCATTTTGAGAAGGCGGTCTGATTCATCACTCGAGACTTTCTCTACAGGTATACCAGTCCATGTAGAGACAATATGTTGAATGTCAGCTTCCGTCACGGTGGGACCCTCTTCGCCCGCCTCACTCTCAGCTTTATTCATCTCCTTGTTTTTATCAATTAGGGCGGATATCTGAGTCTTGAGATCCATTTCTCTATCTCTTAACTCCCCTGCCTGTTCAAAATTTACAAGTTGAAGTCAAAACGTTAGCATCTGTGCTATATACCTTTTTCCAAAATAAAATATCCCCATTCCTCAAAACAAATAATTTCACTGCAGAAACATGAGGTAGATGGAGTAAGATATTCAATGAAACCACTAACAACATTTCGATATTCAATGAAACCACCAACAACATTTCGAAAAAACCAAAGTTAAAACTGAACATTGATTTTATAAGTTTACTTTTCATAATGTAACATCAACTAATACAAGAAGAATAATAAGCATCAAAAAGAGAATTACCTTTTCAAAGTCCTGACCACGAACAGCTTCGTTCTTCTCCTTTGTAATCTGTCTAAGCTCCTTCTCAAGCTCTCTAGCTTCCTCAGGTAGCTATATCAGTTACCAAAATTTAGCTCATAGAACATGAAAATAGAAATAGAGTCAATGATTTCGACCTTTAACTTATGAACGGGTTGACACGAGTTTCATTTTATCTCTAACAAGTCAAAACTCAAACGGGAATAATTATAAAATAGCTTCAAAAGAAATGGGTTGAACACGTTAAAAGTCATTTTAATGCATGAACCTGATAAATCATTTTTTCATACAATAAGATTATCATTGAAATTATGTGCTTTTTGTAAACATATTTGACACGTTAAAGTTTTCCGCATCAATGAAACCAACTTGACCCGTTACTCGACCTGCCTGACCCACCTATAATTACAAACAACAAAAGGAATCAGAGACCAAACAAAGCAAATAAATGCACCTGTGCATGGCGAAGTCTAACACGAGATCCGGCTTCATCAATCAAATCGATTGCTTTATCAGGAAGAAAACGGTCACTGCAGCATATAAAATGATTAAAATCAATCACAAAGCAGAACAAAAGAATGACACAATTGCTCTACTCTAGCATGTAGAAGCTAGGTGGTAATAGAGTCGTATCAATTTAACACACGTGATCTTTCCAATAAGTATAATGTTTTATTTAGATCTGCAAGATACAACGTGACTATGTGAGTGATCTGATACCTTATATATTGGTGAGACAACTCAGCTGCAGCAACAACAGCATCATCAGTGTAACGAAGCTTATGGTGAATTTCATATCGCTCTCTAAGTCCTCTCAAAATTTGAATTGTTTCATCAACAGTAGGCTCGGGCACCTTAACGGGCTGGAATCGTCTCTCCAATGCTGGATCTTTCTCAATATGTTTTCGGTACTCGTCAAGTGTTGTAGCCCCAATACACTGAGACATAAATGCATGACGTAGGTATGTGTGTGTACATATATACAATACGAGACAGTGAGACAAGGAAATTAAATTTCAATAACAATATACGAGCACCCATACCAAAAAGAAATATTGATAATATAAGAAATAATCAATGTATTAAAAGAGGCGAATTAAGTAATTTAAGGTACTAAATTTTTTATTAAAAAAAAAAGATGACATGATGAGAACCATGCATCATTGAGATAATACCTTTCATCCTAATCTCATCTATTGAAAAAGAGGCCCTCTTGATCACCTGAAGAGATTTTTAGGCGGACGTAGAATACCAAAAGGACTTATTCATGTTCAAGCAAGCTTCAACAAGCGCCTTTAGTGTTCCCGACCGCCTGCTTTTCGCTAAGAGAGCGTTTAGGTTAGCTTATTAATTTGGGCTTAAAATTATTAGCTTATTAATTGCTAATAGTGTTTCGGTTAGTTTACTAGCTTATAAACTAACAAGCAAGGTCCTAATTCCGTGAGAAAGAAAAACCAGTTTGTTAGAGCTGGGGCAGAGAAGCAATCAACAGAACGGGTCCCTGTTGTTCACAAGTGAAGGCACTGAACAGATCAAGATCTCGTAAATTCATTACGGTTCCGAGAGCACTGAATTAGAATGAGAGGTTCACCACCACATCATTGCATGCAAGGGGAGCTAGCTAGAAAATGATTATAAAATCATAAAAACATGAGTGTATTTGTGATATTGTGGAGTGATTGTATCATCGGTTACCTGCAATTCACCTCTGGCAAGGGCTGGCTTCAATATGTTAGCAGCATCGATAGCTCCTTCTGCTGCCCCAGCTCCAATTAGAGTGTGAACCTCATCAATAAACAGAATTATATCATCACTTTGTTTTATTTCTTCCATCAATTTCTTCAATCTTTCTTCAAACTCCCCACGGTATTTTGTGCCAGCAACAAGAAGACCCATATCTAGGGTTATAACCTGAACATTGTAACAGAAAAATAATTTTATGTGATCATCAATAACATACATACAAACAAACGCAACTCCATTCCCCAAGTACATTGACAGAAACACCACATAATATAATAGAGCATGTAATTTGGATTGTGTTTTATCTCAAACATGTCAAATCAAAATATTTTAGCTAAAAGGAGAACGAGTTGAAAGTCACCTAGAGTTTCTATTATAATCGTACAACCTCCTAAAACGTTTCATTATGGTACTGTAATAATGTTGTTTTCTTAATTAAGATTTGGAACTCATGGATTATTTATTAAAAGCAGCGTAAAAAAATGGACAAAAAAGCGTTTGCTGATCAACCTAACCCCACCTGGCCTGTTTCAACCGTACTAAAAAAATTGAACCATTTCAAGTTTTCAATAACTTGGTTTGACCCGTTACCCAACCCAACAGCCTTTCTCTTTTTGGCGCCTGCGACATATCTTGCATGTCATAAGTCAGACTCACCTTTTTGCCCTCAATGGTTTCAGGGACATCACCGTTCGCAATTCTTTGAGCAAGACCTTCTGCAATGGCTGTTTTTCCTACACCAGGCTCCCCAATGAGGCATGGATTATTCTTTGTCCGACGTCCCAAAATCTGAGTGACTCTTTCGATTTGTGGTTGCCTTCCAACAACTGGATCCAGCTTACCCTAAAAAATAAAAACAAACACCTGCTTTTAAACCAATAGCATTCAGATAAAAGGTAATGTTCATCTATCTGGAGTAAATGCCATACGGCATGCAAACTACCTCCTCAGCTAGCTTTGTTAAGTTTGTTCCATATTCCTCCAGTGTTGGCATCTTGTTGCCAGAGGTTCCACCTCCAACACCTGCCCCCACAGCTTCTGCACTCTCACCAACCATTCGAATCACCTACTCATGCTAAAAATAATTAGCAGACACTTTGGGATAGGATATTCACCAAAATTACAAACAAGGCTAAGAAGATATATTAAAAACAAAAAATAAGCTTGCCTGAGTGCGAATGTTACTAGGGTCGGCTCCTAAATTCTCCAAAACACGTGCTGCAACACCTTCCCCCTCTCGAAGCAAACCAAGTAGCAAATGCTCGGAACCAATATAGTTGTGACCTACAAATTTTGCATGACAAATCTAAATATAACAAAACCAAATAGCTGATGGCTCTATTAAAAAGCGGGCTGCAAAAAAAGCAAAAAGAGAACAGAAGTGAGATGGTAGGGAGGAGCAACATACCTAGTTGGCGGGCTTCCTCCAATGAGAGTTCCAAAACACGTTTAGCTCGAGGAGTAAACGGAATCTCAACCGCAACAAATCCACTACCCCTACCAATAATTTTCTCAACCTCCACACGTGCATCCTTCAAATTGATTCCCATCGACTTCAAAACCTTGGCAGCAATTCCAGTTCCCTCACCAATAAGACCAAGTAATATTTGCTCGGTGCCAACAAAATTGTGGCCTAAACGGCGTGCTTCCTCTTGTGCAAGCATAATTACTTTTATAGCCTTCTCTGTAAAGCGCTCAAACATAGCTTTTGGTACAATCCGGGTAGCCCTTCTCGACCGAACAGATGTCGCCAAAGCAACCTTAGAATGGAAATCTTGGCCTGTTCTCATAATGTTATCCAAAGCATTGGATCCACGTAACCCTGAAAAGGTTCTCATCCTCATGGGAGGTGTATATGAACACAACATCATTTTAACCATTCTTTTCGCCTTCCCAGTTCCATTTGTCTGAAGCTTCCGTTCACGAACACCAGATGGGAAGTTGGCAGCATGAAGTAGAGCCCCAGCCATGGCTGCAACCAACCAAAATAATTAGTAATGCCAGTTCTATGAGGTATCTAGCATCATACAGTTAGAAAGAACATATACAAGCATGAAATTGCATGTAATTCCTACAAGTACCATAAACGAGCAAGGGTTTGTTAATATAAACAAAAATAAATGAGATATAAGAAGGTGAAGGAGATGAAGTAAATGTAACTGGCTTGACTTCTTATATTCAGAAAGAAAAGCTCTAGTGTCTGGTGATAAGTGTCTTACTAATTTCATAGAGATTGAGCAGGATCTGAAGATTTTTACATATCAAGGTCATCCTAAGACTTTATATCTTAAGCTTGCTTTTGAATCAACAGGTTATAAGAATTGTCCGTGGCAGCAGAATTGCAGATTTTACATTGTAAACATATGAAAATGAGCATTAATCAGGTCTATGTACAAGGTAAATAAAATTATTATTGAGTTCACCGCAATGAGAAGCATACAGAAGAATATTTCTCTATTCTAGGCCAGCCAGATTTCCTAGTAGGTTTATTTAATTCTATAAACTTCCTGATCTTTTCAAAATGTATATACAGTCGCATAAAATAGAGTAGGCTTTTCAAGGTTAAAGTAAACAGGACGAAGACCATTAAACCAAAAGAAGCTTCAAGAGAATCAACTTCTTTGTCTGTGTTTATACTACCCACTTAACTTCTTTATTGAATTAGGCACAGAGCTGAAATGCGACTGTTGAATCAGCCTCTCATCTATATGGAGCAAGATATACGGTAAACTCATTCTAGGCAAGAGATGATAAAGAGTCGGGCAAACATACAACCAAAAGAACCATGTATTGTTTAATTATGGGGTGTGCTTTCATGTAAATCTTCAAGCAACAAAATGGAAGTGCAATTGCGTCCAGAAAGTAGAAAATGAACAAATACTTTAATATAAATATGATCTTGTGCAATTCATGAATTCAACATCACATGATGTGATGAGGTACAGTTTTGAGTTTTGACTCCCCCCTTAAGATAATAATAATAATAATCAGCCTGATAAACCCACTAACCAGATATATAAGAAGGTGACTAATTTCAATGACATTAACAACATATCATTATCGAACTAGTTAAAGATCAGTATTGTAATCCTCTAGCTTTATCAGATTGATTAACAATCTCAACTGTTTACCCTGTGATGATAGCTATAACTGCACGTTTATTAAAAAATAAAAATAAAAATAATCCTTCACAACACAAGACTTTCTTTCAAATACTTGATTAGTAACTGGTGTTGTATGTAGAAAAAAGCTCAAACAAGTAAAAAATCTCATTGCGGAGTATACAACTTACAAGGTCGTCATCATCACTAAACAACCACAAATGACTACAAGATTATGTTGTAAATTACTGGCATTAAACCATCAGATGAACAAATAATTAATCAAATCACAAGTTTAAAATCACGAAACAATATATTACTTTCTTTTCCTACAAGAAAAAAGAAAAGCAATCGCTTCGTCTACAAACACAAAGAAACCAAGCATCACTAGCCAAATTCTGTCACAAATTACGCCTGGGAACTCCAAATTATACCGTGCACACACAAACGCAAATGTAAGAAAGTAATGAATGACTATTGAGTCAAAACAACTCCAAATTAACAGAAGAACATAGTAAATCAGGGCAGAAAAGCTTACCAGAGTATCAGAAACAAAAATTTGATAGTTGGATATGAGGGGGAACTGGGGCTTTTGAGGAGGGTTTGCGAAAGAGAGAGTATACAGGGGATAAGCCGCCAGTCTATCGGATGATGTCGTGCACCTTCATGTAGCAAAAAAGGGAAAATTGCACCGCCCATTTGACCCATGGGTGCTGCTTTATTTATTTGCTAACCCTAGCCTTGTAATCTCCCACGTTTTTGTCCTTTTAGTTTATCTTCAACTATATTAATTAAATCAAATCAAATTTTAAGATGTATGATTTTCTTTTGATTAGGGGTTTTAGCTTATTTTTTTGGCTTATTAGTTTATTATGTTTTATGTGTTTAACTAAAGCTTATTAGCTTATTTTTATAAAAATAAGTTATTTTTCATAAGTCATTTTGAATCAACTTATTTTCTTTCTTGTGAGCTTATTTTTACATATTTATCTTTATACCTTTTTTTTATCATTTTACATTAATAAGCTAATATAAGGATGCCTTTTTTTGTCATTTTACATTAATAAGCTAAATCAAACATCTTTTATAAGTTATAAGCTGATCCAAACACTTTTATCTCTCAAAAGCTTATAAGCTCGTAAGCTCATAAGCTTAAGCCCAAAAAAAAGCTTAAACAAACATCCCCTTAATATGTGTGTTTTTGTTGCATTATACTAAAGGAGTGTTTGGTAGAGAAAAAAAAATGAGGAGAAAAGAAAATGAGATGATTTCTTTTGTTTGAGCGAAATGAGTTTTCATTTGAGTCGAGAAATGGTTTCTTTTTTTTACAGCCTTTTGTTTTTGTCATACGCAAACTCATTTGAGTTATCTTTTTGTTACTTTTTTGTCTTTTTTCTACTTAATTATGTTATATACTGTGTATTTCGAAAAATAGAGAATTTTAGACGGATTAATAAAGATATAGAACAGGAGGTCCTGTTTAACATTTTGTTTTTTTTTACCAAACTCCCATTTCCATATGTTAATGCGGTTAATATTTTAGTTTATCATTTTTTTCTACTCATATATGTTTTCTTTTCTTTTTTCCATAGCCTTTTGTTTTTGTCATAGGCAAAATCATTTGAGTTATCTTTTTGCTTTGATTGTTATTTTATTAAGATAGTTAATTTTATATATTGTTTGATTTCCTATAACATTCATATTTTTCTTATTTTTATCAATATTTCAATATAAAATTATCATAGTATAATACTTATCTAAAAAATGTATTTTAAAATCTAATGCAAAAAAATTACAATTTTTACTGTGTTTGATTAAGAACTTGATTATTAGCTATATTGAAAGGGTAATGTATTTAATTACCATCTTCTCATTTCAAGCGAGAGACGAAAATTTAGATTTTAATTGTTATATTTTTCTATGAGAAATTATAATGTTTGAGAGTTTTTTCTTTTTTCTACTATAATGAACCACAGTTAAATGTCAATTTTTTGAAATTTTCACTTTAATTTTAAACATTTATGTTTGAATGTTAGTTTGTATATTTTTTTCACTCTTATTATTAGTTTCCTGCTGCAATGCGCGGATAGTAACAACTCGTTTGTGTATATTTTTAAGGTATTAACTATTATTTTTTCTAAAGTATAAAAATAACGTTTAAAGTGTTCTTTAGTGAAAATTAACTGATTTAGTCAAATTATTAACTGGATGTAATTATTTGAAGAAAAATGTGTGTATCTTTATTATTTTATAACTGTAAACTCGTACAAGTCTTTTAAACCATAAGTAATATGTGAAGTATTATACAACTGTATGTCAAATTTGTTACCCAAAGCGGGCCAAAGATGAAGCAAAAATACTAGAGCAGTCTCATGACGAAGAATAATGGTTTCGTATATTGTTAGACTCAACTCATTTACGTTCCAATATGTGAAGATAGGATGTCACAACTCACGTGTTGCCTTTGCAATTGAAAACATGTGAGACATACTTATTATTTAATTAATCGTTTCCTAAAGTTTGTTTTATCTCCACCGATATAACATCCTTCATGTGGATTTGATTTTCACTGTTTATGTTAGGTAATGTTCCTATAAATCAACTAAATTTGTTGAATAAGTAATATTATAATATAAAGGATATAGCCCTTATCGGGTGTTTGGTTCAAGTATTGTTTTTGAAGGGATTGGTATTTGGTGGGATTTGCATTTAGTGAGATTTAAAATCCCATCTTCTGTTTGGTTTATATTTCTTAGGTGGGATTTCCACCACCACTAAACTCCATCAACAGCCAAAGACGGCAAACGATGAACGACGGCGATGGCGGAAGAAGAACAAACGACGGCGGACGACGAACGAACGGCGGACGACGGCGAACGAACGACGGCGGACGACGAACGAACGGCAGCGGACGACGAACGGACGACGGCGGACGACGAACGAACGGCAGCGGACGACGAACGGACGACGGCGGACGACGAACGAACGGCAGCGGACGACGAACGGACGACGGCGGACGACGAACGAACGGCAGCGGACGACGAACGGACGACGGCGGACGACGAACGAACGACGGCGGACGACGAACGAATGACGGCGGATGACGAATGACGGTAGACGACGGTGAACGACGGCGGATGACGAACGACAGCGGACAAGCGAACGACGAACGAAACACGGAATTTAGAAATCCATCATCTGTGGGATTTGTAAATACCATGGGGGTGGGGGGATTTAGAAATCCCTCATTTGTGGGATTTCAAGGATTTCTGAGATTTGAAATCTCATCCCATTTTTACAAACCAAACACAAGATTTCTCAGGATTTAAAATCTCAATCCCAAATATTCCCAGGAAATATCATGAACCAAACACCCCCTTATAGCTTGATATAAAAATAAGAAAATAATATTAGTTTTAGTATGTTGTAAATACGAATGTAGACTTCAATTAATGTGACCGTTTTAAAAGAGAGTTTACACACTGGATTATGAGATTAAATCACAAACAAATTAAATTACGTTACCGTTTTAGTTTCTTACATGGTTTATGAGTTTATATCACAAAAAAATCACCACTCATGTTTGTCTTCAATTTTGGATATATATTCTTATTTTAATTTGCAAGATAAACTTTTATTTTATGGTCATTTCATTATGAATTTATTATCAAATAAATTTCCATCCACCTTTTTTCTTGGATAAAAGTAAGTTTTTCCTTGCACTATTTTCTCCTTGATCAAAAGAATTCTCCAATTGTATTTGCATATGTTTTCTTCTCAGCTAAATCCTTAATTAAGTATTCACTACCTAGAAGAAAACCTTTAAAAAGGATAAATTTGTTACGTAGAGCTAAAGATAACACACATCTCTTAATCTTTTCTTTTTTTATTCTTTGTTTATGAGGTTGTATACGCACCCAACTTGACATACAAAACCCGTATACGATAAGGAGAATGTTATTGTCATAGATAATGTCTTTACCGATATATCACAAAAAGATGAAGAAAGATTTATCATACAATAAATGATTGTTAAATAGTTTTAGATTTTTACAATTTAATGCTTGTGTTTTTATTTACAATTCAATAATCAAATTTGTAGTCAAAAGTCCGTATGATATATTATTCTATTAAAAAAGTTATGTTGTGGTTACAAATAAATAAAAGTAATATTGATATTGGAAAAGGAAATAAACTATAAATCATAAAATAAAAAAAGAAAATAAATATTTTTTAAAAGAAAATACATGTAAGAATCGAAAGAAAAAAAATGAGTATTAAGGGTATTTATTAAATTTTGATTTTTCTAGGGAGGTAATTAATGAGCTTCATAAATTTAGATTACAAATTGCCCTAATGGCTATCGCTAGCAAAAGTGCACAACTCTAGTATAAATTAAAGAACTTTCATAAGCGCAGACAAAATAAAGTGCCATGCAAAAGACAATTACTATATGTTCCTGATTTAACACACTTATACTATAGTGTTGGTTAATATTATTTTTTGTAACAAATTTGTATTTACGATTGCCTACAAGTTATCATTATTGATAAATTTTGATATATATGTTATATTTCCCCTCAGTAGTAAAGAATATAAAACAGTTACAAGGGAACGGGTTTTCACTCATGTAAGACAATTCCTACTAAAATTAATGCGTGAGTTTGGAAAGTCGTACGTGGTCCCTTACTAACTGAAGTTAACATAACAAAGAGGAGTTCGACTCGATTCTACTATGTTTTTATTACATGGCAGCGAGGAAAAACTAAGGACCATTTATTTTTTATTGCAATTTTACTAAACCAATTCTTATGGAATTTGGCAAAGGTGGAGCGGAGACACCGGTGCTATCTTGGGATTTGAAAATGTGAAGACATGTGTGTGTCTTTTTCTCCATTCCAAAGGCGGTTGTCCAACTCTTCTTGACAACCATTTACGCTTACTTTTGGGTAATTTGGCTCAAGAGGAGCAACAAGGTGTTCTCTTCTAATGGATATCATAAAGCTCGAATATTCTTTTTCATTCAAGTTTACTATTTTTGGATCAAACATAGGCGTGACAAAGATTGTAACGTTAATTTTTCTTGGGTGAATCTGTGTTCTAGTCCCTTGTCTAGTTATAAGTAGAAGGTTAGACAGGTTGTCTCGGTTGCTTGAGTTGATCAACCCATGATAATGTAGATGAGTGTCTTACTAGCTAAATACAACAACCACAATCAAACCCGAACACTTTGATTAATCAAGTCTTCGTCTAAATCACGAAGAACCGGACTTGGTTTGTCCCTTCCTTGAAGTCAATGCCAGTAAGGAGAGAGGGAGAGGTTTTGTAGGTTAATTTTGACCGAAGTTGACAAACCCAGAAAACTTACGTGAGCCCTTTATTTATAGATGTATGAAACATATTCGTATAAAGTTATAACTCTATTAAAAACATAGTTTTCACCAATCTAAACACTATTTAAGTAAGGTTTAGTTCCCGAAAATGTATCTAACTTGTCACCTTTTGCTATTGTGTGTATCAAACTTTCAAAGTTACCATTTAATGTATTAAAGTTTATAAAGTTACCAATTAATGTATCTAACCTACTAGAGCAAGTCACATGCTGATGTGTCACCGGTTTTGATGACTTGGCGATGACATCGCTTCTGAGACGGCTTTTCCCTTTTAAAAACAATTCAAAACAAATAATAATAATAACGCTTCAAAGTTCCTGTTCCCTAAACTTCATCGATTCAGAGTTCTCGTTCCCTAAACTTCATCGATTCAAACTGTTTTGATGATAAAGATTTCATCTTCACCATTTATATGCTTGCAATTCCGGCGAGTTTCACATGATTCCGGCCGACGGAGATGGTTCAATTTTAGGGTTCAATCGTATTAGATCTGCTGAGGTAGATGGTTCAGTTTTAGGGTTCGATCATCAGATCTGCTAACGAAGATGGTTCGACTCGTGGTATGTGATGGTTTGATTTCATCAGTTATGTCGACAACGATGGTTCGATTAAGAATCGGTTTAGGGTTTTTAGTTCTTGCTACCAGACCTGTTTATAATCGCTTCTCAACGATATAGGGTCTGATTCATCTTCTCCAATGATTCTAGCTTTCATCTTCTTCTCAACGATTTAGGGTTTATCATCACTGTTTTATGTTTCTTCTTACACCTTTTGGTTGGGGTTTTGATTTGATTTTTGGGGCTTGTATCAGATTTGTGTTTCTTTTATGGTTCATATTGATATGCGATATTGAATGTTTGAGATTTGTTCATGGTTAAAATCGATTGATATGTGAGATTTGTTCATTTCTATGTAAGATATGATTTGTGTTTCTTTTATGGTTAAATTCGATTTGTACTTCATTTGTATGTGAGATTTGTTTATCTTCATTTGTATTAGTTCAAATCTGTAAGAATGTGTATTGCTTAAGTTTATGAGTTTTGCATTCATCTTATGTGTTTGTCTTCATCTTAGTTCATCTTCATTGCATTCATCCTCTCCAATCCGATCTTCTATTTTGATTTCATGTTCATAAGCTTTCATATTTTGTTTCAATTGTTGAGTTTTTAGATTTAGTCATTCATGATTATGAAGATGATCTATTATCTTCCAGATCTTCAAACTGCCTTAAGTTTTTATTTTTATTTTTAAAAATAATAATAATTTACTAATGTGTGGCTATTAAAAATAAATGAAAAATAAAAAAAATTACCTGTTACCTGGTATATAGGTTTCCTAATACATTAAAAGGTAATTTTAGAAGGTTGGATACATTAAATAGTAAGTTTCAAAGTTTAGTACATACAATAGTAAAAGGTGACAACTTGAATACATTTTGATGTACAAAACCCTTTAAATAATTAAGATAACAATCATTATCCAAATTATTTAGAAAGCGTAAATAATTAATTAAAACATATTAGAAAAATTGTCCATTTAATTAGTAAACTAAATCCAAAATGTCCATTTAATTAATTAACAAATCCGTAAATATATATATATTTTTTAATCAAAATAAATACACATGATTAATAATCCGTTTGGATAAATAACCAATAAATTAAACTCCATTAACATTTGGAGTAAATATATAAATGTTTATTTGTAATCGTCTCAATTTTATCAACATTTGAATATAAATTTTATTATAATACGATATTGTTAGTTTTTATACTTTATAATTTTTTTTATATGACCGTCTAATCTTTATCTACATTTTGATGATAAATTTATCATATACGATATTTAGTTAAAAATGTGCTTTAAATTTCACTAGCTTTTTAACCTCAAATGCTTTTGACTTTATTATAAACATTTGTATTTGAATGTTAGTTTTTATAATTTTAAAATTTTTATCTTTTTCCCTCCGTGAAGCACGGGCTAGATATATCTCGTTACTGTATATGAAAAGGGAACAACAATTTTCAAGGCCATCAAAGATGCGTAAAAATATTATTATTTTTTCTATCATAACTAATACTATTTTTCTAAAATTAGTTATAACTATCATCATAAATGTAGCGTATTTTATTTTATAAACTTTTATGGTACGATTAAATACTAAATTAAGCGAGATAATAATGTATATAGTCAAGACAAAATTATCACATTCCTGTTCATGGTAGATTTCATAACAGTTTACCTTCTTAATTGCAATCTTGTATAAACAGTTAAACATGATACTATAAATATGTGACGACGAGGATGCAAATTGGCTGAAATATTTAACCTTAAAAGAAGAATGATCACAAGAAATTACTATGATGGGTTGGTTGGATAAATGAAAACCAAAACACACAGTGAGGTAATTTAGAACTAGAAGACCTTATATATAGTTTATTTGTTTTCCTTTTGTACAAAAAATAGCTTAGTTATTTACAATTTGAAGGCTTTGAAACTCGAAAGAATAGAATCCCTGATCACTTTATCATTGTTATGTTATATAGTTTGTATATATACATATAAGGTTTAAAATTCGTAAGATTTAAAGTTATAGCTCTAGCAGCTTTATCTTTAAAATATGAACGGGTTAGGTTAGAAGAAATAGTTATTTATAGCCTATAGTTTAATATGGGTTAAGATTCATGTCGAGTATGTATTTATAGAGGGACTTGATATTTACAGCAAACTACTTAATCCATGGGTGGAGCTCTATATAGTTTGGTGGTGGTACGAGCCACTAGTCAAATTTGTAGACGAAGTGAAAAATTTTAACGTTTTTTAGTCGGTGTCACAGGTCAAATTTTAGGGTGCCACCGGTGATCTTTTAACGCCATCAAAATCTAATAAAAATGAAATATTCTTTTTAATAATAAGTTATAGTTCAATCTTCGATTTATACATTTAAAATACCTTAGTTTATTTTAAAAATGACAATTTAATTAACAGTACTTCATATAAATTGTATTTTGTTTAAAATTTGGTTCTAAAATACCGGAACAATAAATGAAATTTCGTTAATCCAACCCGATTAACTGGAAACCCAAAAAAACCCGAACAACGCCCTCAATTTTAATTACTTTATTTTTACAATTATATGATGTCATCAGTCAACCGAAATGATGGGTCTACCCCTATGTAGAGTAAATTACTGATTTGGTCCCTGTGGTTTGTCAAAAATCACTCATTTAGTCCTTTATATTGAAAAATTACTGAGATGGTCCTTGAGTTTGTCAATTTGTCACAATTTAAGTCCTTTAACTAACTTTCCGTTTAAATTTGTGTTAGTTTTGTCTTTATTCTGGGGTATTTTAGTCATTTCATAAAAAATCTTTTTTAATAAATATTTATTAAATACCTTTACCTTTCTCCTCCCACACCAACCCCTACAAACTCTCAACTCTTACTATTCTCTCTGTCTCTCTCTTGGTCTCTTTATCTCTCTCTAAGACTCACCACCACCACCGTCCGGAGTCACGACCACCACCACCGTCCAAAGTCCACTACCACCACCATAGTTCAAGAAGACCACCACTGATCTCCGGTAAGTCCACCACCACTACCATCTGGGAAATCCACCACTAACCCCTTCTCTCTCTCATCCCAAGTTCCTTTTCTTTTCTTTCTTTCTTTCTTTAAAACCACCACCACCGTGAAGACCGTCACCACCACCATTCGGAAAGACCGCCATCGCCACCATCTTCACCGTATCTATGTCATCCGTCACGTCTCTCGCCATTTCTCTCATCTCAAGCTTTCTCTCTATACTCTCTCTCTCTCTCTCTCTCTTTGTGTAAGACTACCAACACTGCCATGGTTTTGGTTCAGTTTGTCTGGGGTCCACCGTGACAGCTGATGGTAGTGTAAAGTGTGTGTGGGTAAACGTCCTCGACGGCCGGCGACTTTCTCGACGACCAACGACTTCCACGACGACCGGTGACTTCTTTGATTTCCTTTCTCTGTCCTAACCCTCGATTTCCATTAAACCTCGATGATTTCAGCTTCCAAACCCTCAATTTCCTTTCAACTTTGGTGATTCACTTCATTTTTTATGAGAGAGAAAAAGAGAGATGAGAGAGAAGTAGACAGAGAGAGTAAAGTAGAGATAAAAATGTATTTTTTTTAGAAGATAAGGGTATTAGAATATGAATTTATGGTGAAAAGAATTATTTAATATATATTTTAAAAAGGAATGGTTATAAAAAGACTATAATACCCTCAATAAAAGACAAACTAACTGTCAATTTAAACGCAGTTAAATTAAAGAATTAATATTATGACGAATTGACAAACTCAAGGACTATCTCAATAATTTTTCAATATAAAAATCTAAATTAATGACTTTTAATGAACCACATGGACGAAATGAGTAATTTACTCAAATTATGTAATATGAACATTGTACCCTTCTTGTTTTTTCTATATCACTACCCATTTCTCAAATTCTCATCGTACCAAAACGGTAAAACCCGAGATGTACTAAAAACGGGTTGATCCAACCACATAATTCGGACTCACGACGACAAGTCGACGCAACATCAGAGTTCTTCTTTATCATTCCTCACTATTTTGCATCAAACTCTGTAAGATGCAAGCAACAAAGCTCATAGGTCGAAAATCCATCCGAAAAACACATGCATTTAGAAAATCCAGATTTGGGTTTTCCAACTTCTACTGCTCAAAGATCGAACAAAGAGACAATGAAGAAACAGTTGAGGAAATCACATATATTCTCAGCCACGATGATTGGATGTCACGCATCAAATCATTTCAATACCTCCCTCAGAAGCTAAACGCAGATGTAGTTCAATCAATTCTTCATCAAAATCGATCATGTAATCCCCGAAGACTCCGCCATTTCTTCAACTGGTCCGCTACTGAAATGGGTATCTCTAATAATTTAAAGTCTTTTTTGATTCTTTCGAATCATTTCTGCAATTCGAATCAATTGAGGAATGCTAGTGGTGTTCTAGACCAATTGATAGAAATACGTAAGCCATTTTCAGATGTAGTAGATGCAGTTACAAGTGTTAGATTAAGTTCTCTAGGGTTTACTCAGCTGATTTATGCTTATAAGAACAAAGCTATGTTGAATGAAGCTGTTTCTATACTATTAAGCTCCAAGAATGCTGATTGTTTTCCGAATTCTGTGTGCGTGAACTCTTTAATGAGTGATTTATTGAAGAATAACAAGATGGATCTGTTTTGGAAGGTGTACGAGATATTAGTTGAGGCCAATGTGACCCCTGATGTTTATACATACAGCAATTTGATTACTGCTTATTGTAGGAGTGGGAAAATGGAAGAGGCCAAAAGGGTATTTTCGGAAATGGAGGAGAAAAATTGCAGCCCTACTTTGGTAACATACAGCCTGTTGATTGGAGGGTTATGTAGATATGGGCTTGTTCAGGAAGCTCTTGATTATAAGAAATTAATGACCGAAAAGGGATTGATTCCTGATGAGTATACTTGCACAATAATGATAGATGCATTATGCAAGGCGAAACGAGCAAGTGATGCAAAGTTGGTTTTGGATGATATGCATAATGCAGGTTCGATTACTAATCATGTTATCAGTTTGTTGATTGATGGTTTCATGAGAGAAGGTAAGATTGAGGAAGCTATAAACTTTAAAGATGAAATGGTTGCTAAGAATTTTGAGCCTCAATCCACTTTATGGTGCATTAACAATCTGATGAAAGATCTGTTAAAACTAAACAAGATGCAGTCTTTTTGGAATGTCTATGAGAAAATGTTGGCCGATAAATTTAAACCCGATGAATTTACTTATACTAATGTGATTGGTGGTTTTGCAAGGTGCGGGAAATTGGACAATGCGAAGAAGTTGTTTTTTGATATGGAGAAGAAGGGTTATAATCTGAGTTTAGTAACATACAATGTGCTTATCAATGGGCTATGTAAAACTGGCCTTATCGATGAAGCATTTGAGTTAAAAAGATCAATGGCAAAGAAGGGTCTGAGGCCTAATCTTTATACTTACACGACTCTTATCGATGGGTTGTGCAAATTGAAGAGATCTCAAGATGCAAAGTTGCTTTTAGAGGACATGGCGTATGTGGGTTTGCCTCCTGATAATATTACCTATACTGCATTGATCGATGGGTTCTTAAAACAAGGTGAAGTAGATGAGGCATTTAAGCTGAAAAATGAAATGGTTGCTAAAGGATTTAAAGTTAATCTTGTGACATTTAACTGCATAATAGATGGACTGTGTAAGCTTGGTCAATGTGAAAAGGCAATCAAGATTCTTGAAAATATGAAGGATGAAGGTGTTTCACCGGATGTTTTTTGCTACAACTCATTAATTCTTGGTCTTTGCAAGGCCAAAAGAATGGAGGAAGCTCGGGATTTTTTGGCTCAAATGGTGGAAAACGGAGTAAAGCCAAATGCTTTCACGTATGGAGCTCTTATTTCTGCTTATAATAATATATCAGAAGTAAAGGTTGCAAACGTGTATTTTACAGAGATGATTGGCCATGGGATCGTTCCTGATCAAGTCGTTTTGGCATCCATGATTGACGGTCTCTGTAAAGAAGGGAACACTAAGGAAGCCCTCTCAAGTTTGAAAAATATGGTGGGGAAAAGTATTCTTCCTGATGTACAAGTTTACAATGCATTTATACAAGGGTTTTCAAAAAACCAAATGATGGATTTAGCAATGGAGGTATTCTCAGAGGTCCGGGAAAAAGGTTTGAATCTTGATGTTTTTGCTTTTAGTTCTTTAATTTCTGGGTTCATCAAGCAAGGTGATTTCCAGAATGCCTTCCAGTTGTTCGATGAAATGCGACATAGAAACGTCCGTCCAAATATTGTCACTTATAATACTTTGATTAATGGATTATGCAAGACGGGTGATATCAGGAGAGCAAGGGAGTTGTTTGACGGAATCCCTGGGGAAGGGCTTGTGTTTAATGCTTCGACTTACGCTACGATAATTGATGGGTACTGCAAATCAGGGAATCTTTTGGAGGCATTTAGGTTATTAGATGAGATGCCCATGAATGGGATTCAACCAGATGAATTTGTCTATGGAGCACTCGTTAATGGCTGCTGCAAAGAAGGTGATACTGAAAGGGCATTTTTGGTATTTGACAGAATGGTACGCAGCGGGTTTGCATCTACACCAACATTTGACTCTTTGATTGACGGGCTTTGCAAATTAGGGAAGCTGAATGAAGTAAATGCGGCGGTGAAGGACATGTTCACTTCCAAAACTTTGATGTTGAGTCACGCCACTTTCTCAACATTAATACAATATCACTGCAAAGGGGGGATGATAAAAGAGGCAGAACATCTACTAATGGAGATGAAGACGAAGGAATTGACTCCAAAAATTGAAGCATACACACCCCTTTTATATTCTTACATCAGATCAGGAGACGACTCAAAGATTTTTACAATCGTCGAGAATTTGATCTCATTGAGTACCAGTAAAGACGAAGCGTCAGATCTCTTGCTTGACATTCTTTCTGAAGAAAGCAATTTGAAGAAATCTTTCGAGCTTTTGGACAAGCTATTGGTTAAGGAACTTTGTCATAGAAATGTTTTTGATGAAATGTTAGATACATTCTGCGAAAAAGGAAAATTTTCTGAAGCATTGGCTTCTATTGATGAACTGAAGACGAGAGGGATTAGACTTAATTTTGACACATGCAAGAATCTAATTCTTGGATTAAAAAACGCTGGCTATGATGATCAAGTGGCTATGGCTATGGAAAAAATAGTTGAGTTTGGTTGGGTTTCTGGTTCAGTGAGTGTAAATGAGTTAACAAGTCCAGGAGAAACTGATATGAAAGAGGATAATACGTCAAGCGAAGTAGCGCTGTAAGATTTATGGTGTGAATCTGTTGAATGTTGACAGTCAAAGGTGTGGCTCATAGCTTGTATGTTCCTCCCGTATGTATCTCTACTTTTGGAGTTTCAGTTTAAGAAATAAAATACAAATCATCTGTCAATCAGAATTCATACATGTAATTTGTTTGGATGGAAGCAGTATTATGGTCCAGCATTGATTAACATCGGCACCAAGAGGTTGTCTTAATATAAACTAATAATTTCGTCATATTTTTAGTGTTTTGGGAAGGTTACTACTGGTGACTTGTTTCTAACTTGAATGAATTTTTGTGAATTGTTTATTTATTAGGTTGATGAGGTTTCCACCAACAAATCAGTCAGATGCCACTATATAATGACCTTTGTTCTAAGATACGCAGGAGTTGGTAGCCAAGGACTTGCATCAAAATGAATGTCGCCTCGACACATATTTCGAGTAAGCACACAATTTTTTAAAATTTATTGCATTACTTTTCTAGGGCTATGTATAAATGAGGTTGGATTCAACGCGGGGGAATTTAGTTATAATTTATGCATTCTTCATCATGGACATAATGCTGTTGAGTCTCGTATACCTAAGAATAGTAGATCATAGAATCGTAAATGGCTTTGCATAGGAGGGATAAACAACAATGTCAACAACTTTATCCAATCCCGTCTAGGTGGGATACACGGGAGGTAAATGTACATATTCATACATGTACCTAACTTCTTCCTAAAAGACCTCCGGCTTATAATGAGTATTATCAAACGCTACGCCTTATCAGAAAATGTTTTGAATTTTACTAAATGTATAAACTACCGAGAGAGATACAAAACCATATAAATTAATATTAGGACAAATTGTTTTTAAGGAATTGTTATTAGTTAATTTAATATATTATATTAGAATATTTATATGTTTAAATGTTTGAGATCTCTTGAAAACAAAATGTGCGCCCAAAGAATGTTGGATTGAAATTGAAATAACAGTGATAATCCACCAAAGTTCTTGTTTTATTTTTGAGAAATTCACACACTTTACACACATGTTCTTGTACATATTGATACATATATATAAGGCGGTGATTGGCGGTTGAGTGGTGGTTGCCGGCGGTTTTTCTGGCGGCGGTTACGCTGGCGTTTGGTGGTGGTGGTCCACGGCAGCCTTAAACGACACACCTATTCAAGTTTCTACTATATACAATCTAATCCTTAATCTATTACTAATTACATACATAAACTAAGTTTAGTTTAAATATCCAATACTCCCCCTTAAACTAAACATAGTTTAAGTGAGGTCTTCTATTCTTCAAAGCTTGTCTACAGTAGTGTTGCACCAATTGTTGGTTCGTCGTCTTCATTTTGAGTTAAGTTAACCTCCTCATCCTTCTTTGTGCATTCATATTTGAAGTGTCCAAATTTGTTGCACTTGAAGCATTTTATATGACTCTTGTCTTGTTGATGTTGGTTACCATCTTTGTTCCTCCATGATTTCCAAGTTCTACTTCGTCCTCATCTTCTGATATCTTGAATTGACTTCTTATAACCGCAACGTTCACAGTTATGCTCCTTGTCTTCATCTTTTCTGTCTGTTTTGGCGTACAGTAGTCCATCATGTGTTTCTTTTTCTTTGTTTTGCTTCTTGATGCGTTCTTCATAGACTTTTAACCTTCCAACTGCTTCTTGAAATCAGTGTTGTAAATATCGGTCTCGGCGGCCGATAAATCGGCGCCTTGGCAGTTGTCGGCGGCCAACCGACCTAGAAATTATAGAATCGGTCAAACTTATCGGGCATGGTCAAAATCGGTGCTTGGCGGTCCTCGGTGGTCAACAAAATGGTTTGACTACATTTTAAAAACAAAAAATAAAAAAATTGTTTAGGGTCTAAGGAATGGAAGGGGAGTTGTATTTAGGGCTCAAACTAATTATAGACTTATGCTTTTTATTTTTCAAGCTTGTTAAACTTTTTGATGATTATTGACTTATTTTGCTAGGATATTGCTAATATTTATTTTTTAAAAATAAATTCCTTTATAATTTAGGGTCCCCACCAAGAAACTGATTAATCACCGCCAAGGCCAATTAATCGTTTGAAGGTGGTCGACCGAGTACCGACTGTATACCGCCGAGCGATTTTTACAACCTTGCTTGAAATGACATGATATTAAGATCGACAAATTGTTCAATAAAAGTTATCAAAGGCTCAAGGCGCACAGAGGCGCAAAGTGTCGTGGAGCCTTGAGGCGCGAGGCGCAGGAAAAGCGCGGGCTTCACGAAGGTGAGGCGCATGATATGCAAATAAATTGTCATATATGTATATAGTAATATAATTAAACTCAAATAACTAAATAGAACTTAAAATATGAAATAATATTCTATTTTATATTATATCCTAAAATACCTACTCAACATTAAACTTCAAAAGAGTTCATTTCCTAACTCAATTTATAAAAGTCATTAACAAACCTAATCAAGTATTGATTGTTGCCCAAATTACTCAATAATGACAAAAAAACATATTACAAGTGTATAATAACCTAGATTACCTACAATCAAGAAAACAATTAACTTCATAAGTAAGAAAAACAAATAAGTAGAGCCAAGTATATAATTTCACTCTGGCAATAGAAACAAGGTCGGTCAAACTGCTAATGTAAATCATGACTAGAACAGAAAAGTATAAAACAAGTATATGTTTTTCAAGAAAAAACAAGGCTTGATCCAAGTAAATATTATTCTTGCAAAAAATGGTCGCAAAAAAGCAAAAGGAAGTAGAATTTGCACACGCCAAAGTATAAAAAAGAGGTCAAAACCGGGCAACATTCATAAAGCGCTCCTCGGAGCCTCGGTGCGCCTTGTAGATGTGCCTCGCTTCAATGTCAAAAAAGCCCAGTCCTTTGAGCTTCTGCGCTTCGGGGCCTTAGGCGTGCCTCAGGCGCGCTTTTTACAACTATTTGCAGCAACAATTAATGAATCTTTCCGGCAAATTCATCTAGTGATTTATTCTAGATCCAAGATTGTTTGCTTGTTACACAAGTCAATCTTTGAAGTTTTCAAATCAATCTTTTGTTCTTTATTCTAGATCCAAGATTGTTTGCTTGTGGCACAAGTCGACTAATCTTTCCGGCAAATTCATCTAGTGATTTTGAGTCTTTCATTTTCAAGGATTCAAATTCCAATTCTAATGTTTGTAGTCTAGCCTCCTTCACTTTGTCAGCACCCACGAATTGAGCTTTCAAGTCTTTCCATATATCCATGGCTTTCGTATGATGAGAAACTTGTAAGTTGTTTTGGCAAGGGTTGAAAGAGATAAACAATAGCCATTGTGTTTTTCTTTACATCCACACCTTCTTTTGGATCGAGTGCTTCCCATATTCCATAGACATTAAAAAGTGCTTTAATCTTCACGGTTCAAATAGTATAATTTGTAGAATTTAGAATTGGGCATTGGAATGTCATTGGCATCCCTCCTTAAATTTTCTTTTGATGCTCCGGAATCCATCCCTCCTTTATTTTCTTTGGGTGATTCGGGATTCTTCGATCATTTCTTCTTTCTTCCAAGTTTTCGGTTTCTTCTTCTTGAGCGGAAAAACTCTTTCTTTCTTTTTTGCAGGGCAAATCAAACCAACTGCCTCCAACTGTCCCCTGGTTCTTTTTTCACTGGACAAACTACTGTCTTCTCCTGTTTTGCAAGGCGAATCAAACCAACTGCCTCTGACAGTCCCTTGGTTCTTTTTTCACGGGACAAACTACTGTCTTCTCCTGTTTTGCGGGGCGAATCAAACAAACTGCCTCCAACAATCCCCTGGTTCTTTTTTCACCGGACAAAAAAATTTCATCTATTGAATCTCCGGTGCGATTTGGTGGGTTTCTCGGTTTCTTGATGAATGGTAAATGATGAGAACCTTGGCTCTGATACCAGTTGTTGGATCGAAATTGTAATAATAGTGATAATCCACCAAAGTTCTTGATTTATTTATGAGAAATTCACACTTTACATACATGTTCTTGTACATATCGATACATATATATAAGGTGGTGATTGGTGGTTGCCGGCGTTTTTTCCGTTGCCGGTGGTTGGTGGTGGTGGTCCACGATAGCCTTAAACGACACACCTATTCAAGTTTCTACTATTTACAATCTAATCCTTAATCAATTACAAATTACATACATAAACTAAGTTTGGTTTAAATATCCAATAAAGAAGTTGTTCTAGCAATGTTATTAAATTGAATCAAAAGAGGAAAAATTGCCGGTATGTTTTTAAAATAGGTTTTACACCTAAACTGCTGTCAAGATATTTTAATTATATAATTTTTTAATATTAAATTAATGTTATGTATTAAAACACATACACACGTATAAAATAAACCACCGTTGTACACAAATTTATGATCATGTTTTTTGGTTGCAAATGTGCAAGTTATGTTAGTATTGTTGGGTTGCACATTTGCAACTTTTTGGTTCATGATCACATTGTCGGTTGCAACCTTGAGGTAAAAAAACCCAGAATATTTTTTAGAAAAAGTATAACAATATGGGTGTAAAATTAAATAGAATAAAAACCTCGTTAATTTAATACAATTTTTGTAATGTAAAACCTTTATATATTAGAGATATCTTAGTTTTATAAATAGAGGGTTAACATACATTAACCAAACACATCTCTGTGATTAACAATTTTTTTAATGGTAAAAGGCAAATTTTATAAATAAAACTGGCAAGGAGCTAACAAGAAAGTGCAAGTAAAACAGCTCAACCAAAGCAATCGGAAGGCCTATAGCACCAAACTAACCAATTCAAAGCAAGATCACTATATCTACCTCTATACAACAACAACAGTAGCAGCAGTACCCAATCCCGTCTGGACGGGGTACGGAGGAGGTAAGATGTAGACAATCATACCTCTACCCAAAGGTCAAAGGTAGAGAGACCGCTTCCCGATAGACTTTCGACAAAGAAAGTCGAAAAAGAAAAATAAAAATAACATCAAATAAAATAAAATAAAAAGGAGTAAAATAAACAATCCAATAGCAAAAAACTATGTATAAGTATATAGAAACATAAAAAGGAAACAAATGTAATGAAGAAAATACACCACCAACAATAATATAAAGCATATCAAAGTATTAAGTTTTTTAACGTCAAATTTTTTTATGAATTATATCTTCTTGTTAATTATTATTACTTGAATTTAATATTATTATATTTGTTTTTTTTGTATTTTTATAATTAATATTGTTAATGCTACTACTTTTGTTTTGTTATAATTATTATTATTAAATGAGTTAATCTATATCATTATCATTGTTCTTATTAATAGTATTAAAAATTATTCATTTTATTTATTATTTTAATGTTGTTGTTGTTGTTATTATAAAATAGAAAGACTTTGGACTTGACTTTTTTTGGGGGGGGGGGGGGGAGGGATGTATCAGATTTGTATCATCACCATTGAAGACCTTAGAGTTTCGATATTTCCAAACGATACAAAAATATGAGAAGACTACGATTAGACTAGACCGACCCAGAGAGTAAGGCTACCATTTTTTTGGGTCGACCCCGAAAAGACCCCGACACGAAAAAGTGACACGAACCCGAAACGGGTCAAAAGCAGGTTGACATGGAATTGACTTGAAAATAAATAGGTCGGGTTAGGGTCAACCCGACAACTTGAAAGTGACCCGTATGACCCGTTTAAAAGTAAAACTATAACATTATAAAATTTTCTTTAATACTTAAAATTTAAATTTTGAAAAGAAAATTTTGAATCAAATAAGGAAGTGACATCTTAGGGCAATATAGCCCGCCAAACAAAAGTACAAAACCCTTAAACGTTAAAAACTTAAAATAAACAATAAAAGATTTACAGTTAGAACAATAGTACGTCATTTTGGTATTTGTTATTTTTACTATATGACTTAAGTACTTTTACATTTGATTATTTGATAGGTGGTAATTTAGTATTTTGAATTCGATTCATAATTCTATATAATGATGAATAATTTTAAATTATTCGGTAGTTCAATAACATTTTTTATTGGTACTTGATAGAATAGTGGTACATCATAGTTTTTATTATATTCATTTATATAAGCCGAATGAAAAAGTAAAATTAAAATTTGAATCAAACCGAAACAAATACCGAATTTAAAGTTCGAATACAATCGATACGGACTTTGAATATTGAAGTTAGAATATAAACGAATAAAAAAGTAAAATTAAAATTTGAATCAAACCGAAACAAATACCGAATTTAAAGTTTGAATACAATCGAAATGGACATCGAACATTGAAGTTAGAATAAAAACGAAAATTATTTTCGAAATTTTTACCGAAAGTTGGAAAACAAACATGGAATTTGAAAGATTGATAAAGAAAATCGTAGTTGAAACGGTAAAGCGTACTTGAAAACCGAAAAAAACCCGTCGATCACATTCGGCCTAAATGGGTTGACATGAAAAAATAGACACGACTTGAACCTGACACGAAATTGACCCGAACCTGACCTGAATTGACAGCCTTACCAGAGAGGCAGAGAGGAATGTGCCCACAAGGGCACGCGAGGCTTGATAAAAACGGTCTTCTTCAAGCCTTTGAACCCTAACTTATCAGCCCAGGAAAACAACTCCTTGAAATTTAGTAGATGTGCTTGATCAATGGACCACCAGGAACAAATGTTACACAGCAGGAGAGAAGAAACCTGACACCCTCAAAGTCTAAACAAATGCTTGACATCTTCCAAACTCTCCTAGCAAAGTGGACAAAGATTGTTTATACATTGCAGTCCTCTTTTGATGAGATTCAATTTAGTATGAAACTATGAATCCTCTTGTGCATAATTCTCCAAGCCAATACATTGACCTTACTAGGAACCACTTTAACCCAATCGAATGGGATTTTCCAACTGTTTTAGAGACCGAGGTCATCGAAAACAGATCTGAGCGAAGCCACTTTATAGAAACTCGAAGGGTCCAACAACCAAGTTCACCTGTTTTGAGCTCCCTGATAAGCATCTGGCCTCAACTGAAATAATCCGTTAGCACAAAAGTTGTCTTTTTTGAGATCTTTGTTGATTTTGAGGATATTCCTCTAAAGACCAGCACATTTGCCATATGAGATGCGATCTCCTAATCCACCATTCGATCCATGAACAGATTGGATCGTAAGCTTCCATAGTGAGTTTTTTTTCTGTTTTGAACCTCCACCACCATTTAGGCATTTACATAACAAGGCAAAATTTTGGGCCTTTATGGTACCAATGCCAGCCCACCTGCATTTAGATCCGACAAAACAACCTCCCAAGCAACCCAAAAAATATTTCGGTTATCATTAGAAGAGCCCCCAAAAAAATTAGCTGTCAAGCTTTCAAGAACCTTGACAATTCTTTTGGAGCCTTAAAAAGAGAGATAATAGATCCCAAGACTACCAAGGACACTTTTACAAAGCTGCAAGCGCCCACCAAAAGAAAGCTGATCCGCTTTCCACTTGGATAGTTTTTTTTTGGAATTTCAAGATTAATGGAACTCATACGGTTCATCAAGACCCTGATGGGCAGCCCAAGTTATGTAAAAGGGAACACACCTTGACTGCAGTTCATGAAATTTGCCAGCCCGAGAGGTCTCCCTGTCTTCAACTCAATCCCAAATAAATTGCTCTTTTGAAAATTGACTTTCAGCTCCGAGGATAAATGAAAACAACGAAGATTTCTAATGAGATTACAAACACTAGAATCAGAAAACTCACCGATGAATAGAGCATCATCGGCGTACTGAAGATGTGAAATTTCAGGGCCACCTTTAGGTAACTTGATACCATGGAAAACACCTCTGAACTTTGCTTCCTGAAGTGTGATGTTTAAACCCTCTGCAACAATTAAAAAAAGGAATGGCACCATGGGGTCCCCTTGCCTTGTACCTTTTTTCATTTTTAATTCAGGGGTAGGGGAACCATTTACAAGGATAGATGTGGACGCCGATGCAAGACACTCCCTAATCCAATGCCTCCATTTGTTACCAAAGCACATTTGCTCTATAATTTCGTCCAGAAAATCTCATGAGACAGAGTCAAAGCTTTATCAAAATCAATTTTGAAAAAGAAATGCTTTCCTTTCAGATTTCTTGAGCCATGAAATAACCTCACTGATCTCTAAGGGGGCATCCAAAATGCTCCTTCCTTTAACGAAATACCCCCTAGACTATTTGTTATTTAAAGAAACCCCTCAAACCAAAGGTGATTGGTTTTTACAGGTCTAGCAATAAAGTTAGTTTCTCGAATGAACTTCCTATATATACGCGTGTGCGTGCGTGTATATGTGCGTAAAGGAGGGATAAAGTTGCATTTAAATTCTAAGTTGTGCACTCGAGATGCCCATATATTGCATTTTGTTTTCATGCATGCATTTGTAAAATAAACCCAGCCTCGTTCATTTTTCTTTTCGAAAATGTTTGCTGATCAAATGCATGGCTTCTTCTGCTGTCAACCAAAAGTCTTTGTTGACTGATAGCTTTACCTTTAATGTAGCTTACTGAGGTGTGTTTGCTTTTGAAGATATAAAATCTCTCATCTCTTTTCCTACATCTTTTAGAAGAAGTGATCAGAAGAAAAGAGAAGTTTTTGTTATCACAACTTTTGGAAACAAAAGAAATTGGAGACGCCATGATAGAAATCTTCACCTCCTCTTAGAAATTGACCATGGAGAATTAGAGATTGAAAGAACCCATGACAAAAATTGACCATGGAGCACCAGAGAGTGAAGATCAGCCATTAAGTTGCACAAGATCTTATATTGTGCAGAAGATATTCTTTAACAGAACAGACACCATCTAAACTAGGTGGAGAAATCTGCAGCTGGTCAAACTTCACTCGGACTATATATGGTATCTCACTATCAGATATCCTAAAATAAAAAGGATGCAAGATGGGCATGTCAGGATGTCAGGTGGGTTAGGTCAAACAGGTATTAGTGGAGAAACCCGAATCTGGCAAACCTCACTTGCACCTTATATGATATCAAATACCCTTAAATATAGAGGATGCAAGATGGGTAGGTCGGTTGGGTTGGGTAACAGACTAATAGGTCAAGCTGGTTATACTTTTAGTATGGGTTGAAATAAGCCGGGTTGGGTTGACTCTCAAACCCTTGTTGTCCATTTTTAATTTTTTTATATAGATAATTAGTGTCTTGGTTAAGATTACAACATTAATAATAATCTAAATCTTTAAATAAACCATTTTTGGAGGTTATATATATGCATTAAAAATCAACTTTGGACTCGACTCTTCGCTTTTTTTTATCAATTCGTTTTTCTAATTTGACCCGTTTGGGAGCACCCAAATAGATCCATTCATAAGTAAATGGATCAAAATTGCACCCATACTAAATTATCTTATGTTTTGTAGGCACAATGGAATGAAAACCTTGGAAAAATAGAACCTGCTCTGACACCTTCTGCAATAACTCCAGTTCCAGTGCCCACACACAAAAGAAGAGGGTGAGCAAGCATATTATACAAAGGTGCCGATTTCATTATATGCTTGTTGATTGGCTTAATCTTATTGGTTCTTTAATTCACAAGTTGCATTAATTTCAGGTTAACACGCAAGGGACTGCTCTTGGTAGATCATTGGAACAAACTTGGATGAATCCTTTAAATTCCTTGCGGAACTCAAGAATCACCAAGAATAATGAGGGTGACATGTTGCTTGTTGGAGATGATCCATGGCACCAAGAACATACGTACCTATATAGTTGTACAAGCCATACCCATCTCGGTAGCTTCATCTTCTTCGGGAGCTGAGAATATAGGGCCTTGCACGAAACAAAACCACCCCCAAGCATCCGTCTTCGCGGAGATCTCCAGACCTTCATATTGTGAATTGCTTGATTTACGCATTTTCTTTACAATTTAAGTTTCTATTATAAAGTTTAACATCTAATATATGATCGTGTTAGAGAATTCTTGGCATGGTTCGCAAAATCTTTAATTAAACTATAGATAAAGTTCTGAGAATATTGCATGGTTAATCTCTCTCTTTTACGTGTTGAACCTAAACCGATGTGTTTTGAAAACTGGGCTAGGTGGTTAGATGAGGAACCATAATGCTTGATGGAGTCCTATGAATCGGTAAACCCTCTCAGAAAAAACCATCCAAGTAAAAATATATAGTTTGGACATGTTTTAATTTTTATTTATTTTTTGGTATTTATATATAGTTTTTAAATTTATTATGACGTCATTTGCTTTTTGAGACCGGTTTGACCAATGAACCGATAGAGCTACCGGTTCGATGACCGGTCCAGTTTTCAAAACCCGTTAGTTCAAAGGTATTAAGATCTCACTTAGTATATAAAAAGTAAATTACACCATTGATCCTAATATTACCCTGATTTCAAATAGTCATTTTAGTTTCAAATTGCGTTGATAGTCATTTGAAGTTAATGTTGTTGCACCTTTAGTCCTCTACAGTTGCCGGCCCATAGGTGGCCTTTGGTGACTCCTCTTCCACCGGCCACCTCTCGTCCCCTCTAGGGTTCTTCATAGATTTGAACGACAATGCACCGCTAATGCTTATCTTTTCGATCTAATCATCATAGCGGCGACCAACACAACTCCAACCACCTTTCGTATCTCCAATCTAACAACACCATCTACCAAGAATGATTGATTGAGACAAATTCTATTGATGGATTTTAAATGTTTATTAGATTTAACCAGTTTTCTAGACACTTTTGCCATTGATGTTTGGATTGCTATATAATTGCTTCCAAGATAAAGGCTTTTGTTTCTTCACCACGTCTAATGATCTTGTGAGAACCATAGAAAATTCACGAGATCAATGAGATTGTATAAATGAACAATCATAATTCTTAATTGAAAAAATAGGAATTGAAGTAGAATTGCAAGTGAGGTTTTATTGAATAAATGAGTTGAGTTTAGAGGGAGATCACAATTTCGGATAACGCTTAAGTAAAGTACTTGGGTAGGCTTTAAACAAGAGATGTTCTGTTTTGTAAAGGTAAATACGTAACAAACAGAAGATCGTTTGGGGCCAAATTAGTGAAACTTGAAACATTAATTTACCCTGTAAAACTTTTTAATCGACGTCTGCTTGCTATATCACCAAAACAGAGTTCGAAAAGGCAGATTCTTGATGATAGCTGCACAACATCAGAAAGAATCGAATACTTCATCCACGTCCAGGCTCATCGAAACCCAACGTTTTCTCCT
Source organism: Dittrichia graveolens (assembly GCA_038502395.1). Taxonomy (NCBI): domain Eukaryota; kingdom Viridiplantae; phylum Streptophyta; class Magnoliopsida; order Asterales; family Asteraceae; genus Dittrichia; species Dittrichia graveolens. Next base: position 5,367,831 of record JARJIL010000004.1, on the reverse strand, counting down.
TCTCCATCTCTCCAGCAAATTTTCAAATGCGATTTATCGTGTAAGATCAAGAAATGATGAGATTAATACCACACAGGAATTCGACCGCCATCAAGAACAGATTGATCTTAACTTATCACTCAAGAAAATCTTCTTCCAATACCTCAGGAAGCGACGAGGAAATAGTCGGCGAAATCACGTCCATTCTCGGGAAGCGCAACTGGCCTCACCTCCTCAATTCGTCACCCAATCTTCTAAAAAATCTAAACCCAGATGTGATTCAATCTGTTCTTCACCAAAACCATCGAGCTGACCCTAATCGTCTTCTCCATTTCTTCAGTTGGTCGATTCATCAAATGGGTATTTCTCAAAACCTAAAATCTTTCTTGATTCTCTCTATGGTTCTCTGTAACTCAAATCAGTCAAGAGATGCTAGTGTTGTATTAGGGCAGATGATTGAAACCCGGAAGCCGGTTTCAGATATCATGGATTCAATTGCTAGCTTCTGTGTGGAGGGTATGGGTTTAAAATCTAAGTCTACGATATATGGTATGATTATCGATGCTTATAAGAACAAAGGAATGTTGAAAGACGCTGTTTGGGTTGTTTTAGGAATTAACAGTAGGGAACATTTTCCTGATTCAGCTAGTGTTAATTCTCTGATGACAAACTTATTGAAATTCCATAAAAAAGAGCTGTTCTGGAAGGTCTATGACAAAATGGTTGAGTTAAAGATTGTTCCTAATGTGTATATATACACTAATTTGATTAGTGCTCTATGTAAGGATGGAAAAGTGAGAGAGGCAAAAAGGTTTTTTGCTGAAATGGAGGGAAATGGTTGTAAACCAAGTTTGGTAACATACAATGTACTCATTGGAGGATTATGCAGAGTTGGGCTTACAGATGAAGCTTTTGAGCTTAAAAGATCAATGGCTGAAAAGGGTTTTGTTCCTGATCGATTTACTTATACAACACTAATAGATGGATTGTGCAAAAAGAAGAAATTGGAAGAGGCAAAGATTGTTCTAGAAGATATGTCGAAGGTAGGTGTATCTCCTGATCATGTTGCTTATAGTGCATTGATTGATGGATTCATGAAGCAAGGGTGTGTAGATGAGGCTTTAAAGCTAAAAGACGAGATGTTTGTTAATGGAGTTGTGTTAAATGTAGTAACATATAGTTCTATCATATCTGGTCTATGCAAAGCACAGCGGTTTGAAGAAGCAGTTGGGATTTTGACAGGCATGAAGGAGAAAGGTACTTTTCCTGATGTGTATTGCTATAATTCACTTATAATCGGTCTTTGTAACGATAAAAATATGAAGGAGGTGGAGTCACTATTAGCTCAAATGGGGACTAATGGCATAAAGCCGAATGCTTTCACTTATGGAGCTGTGATCGGTGGATATAGTAAGATACCAGAGATGGAGGTTGCAGATAAATATTACAAGGAGATGGTTAGTTATAATATAATGCCAGATCGTGTTATATTTACATCTATGATAGATGGTCACTGCAAACAAGGAAACACAAATGAAGCTTTTTCGATATTCAAAAGTATGCTAGGAAAAAATATTCTTCCTGATGTGCACATGTACAGCGTACTCATCAACGGTCTTGCTAGAAATGGTTTAATGGACAAAGCACTCGAGGTTTTCTCTGAGTTCATGGAGAAAGGTTTGAGTCCTGATGTCGTCATGTACACCTCTATCATTTCTGGGTTTTGTAGGAAAGGTGATTTTCTACAAGCGTTCAATATGGTTGACGAAATGATAAGTAAAGGTGTTAATCCAAATATTGTCACTTGCAATATTTTGATTGGTGAATTATGCAAGTCAGGTGATTTCAAGAAAGCTTGGGAGTTGTTTGATGGAATTTCTTCCAAGGGTTTGACACCTGACAGTGTGACTTATGCTACAATGATAGATGGATACTGTAAATCCGGGAATCTGTGTAACGCATTTGAGTTATTTGACAAAATGGGTCAGAATGGTGTTCAACCAGATTATGTTGTATACAATGCCCTTCTCAACGGGTGCTGCAAAGAACAGGAGATTGAAAAGGCTTTGACTTTGTTCCACAAAATGGTGGAAAAAGGGTTTGCTTCTGCGCATACATATAACACCTTGATTGATGTGTACTGCAAGTTGGGGAAGATAGTGGAAGCAGATGAAATATTGAAAGATATGATCGATAATAAGCAAATAAAGCCGAATCATGTGACATTCACTGTCTTGATAGCTTGTTACTGCAAAGCTCAGATGATGGAAGAGGCTGAAGATCTTTTCATTGAGATGCAAAATAGGGATTTGATGCCAACGATTGTAACATACACTTGTTTAGCTCATGGTTATATGAGATCAGGAAATAAATATAAAATGATTTCAATCTTTGAAGAGATGGTGGCTAAAGGTATTAGTTTAGATAAAGTGGTGTATGACATGCTAGATGAAGATCAAGGGGGTTTGGAGAAGTCTTTTATGCTTGTAGATGAATTATTACAAAAGGGTTTGTCAGCTCGAGATGTATATGACAAATTAGTTGATGGGTTGTGTCAAAATGGGAAATTTTCTGAAGCAGTGGCATCAATTGATGAAATCGGGAAGCGTGGGGTTATGCTTAGTTTTGCTACATGTAGCACTTTAATAAGAAGCTTGCATAGTGCAGGATACAAGAACAAGTTAGCTGGAGTTTTGAAAAGTATGGAAGGTTTTGGGTGGGTCCCACAAGCATCTAGTTTAACCGATTTGATAAATCAGCATGAACCTGATGGTGATTGGGAGAAAGATGGGTTCAATCTACCAAACCACATTGCATGAAAGTTTGGTTCTTGGGGTGCAATCATAGGTCAACAAAGTTTGGCTCTCAAAACCCAGAAACATGGTTCATGCTGCTTACTTGATGAAAAGTCCTTTTACTGGTTACACACCCAAAAGTTTTGTGGTGCTCCGGAGCCTGAATAAAAGCAGGTAATGTGTGTGCTTTAACTTAGAAGTCACAAAATGTGTGGGTTGAGTGAAATGTGATAAATATTATTACAAAGGTTTTTTAAAGAAACAATTAATGAAGTTGTATGCACTAAGAAAACACTTGGGACGCATATGATCTCTTCCCTTTGTAGCTGAAGTTTTTAGTTCATCTGTTTGACATCGCCACATATGCTTTTTACTTGTTGCATTTTGCAATTTTCTAGTTGATTAATTCTTATTTTCGTTGGACAGGTCATGGCCCTGTGTTTCGAGGACTTGATGATTTTCATCAGTTCTTGTGTGTTATTGATCATGAGGCTAGAAGGAGATATAATCTAGGTATTTAAGGGCACAATGCTTCGTATATTCCTTCCATCTGGACAAGTTTGTGAAGATTCAAGAACGAGGACTCAGAGAAAGGCGAAACTGTACATACATCTCAAGCTAAATATATTAACCACAGGTGGCATTTTATCATTAGAGAAAAAAATGTTGAACTGATTGAGTTTGTATAGCTGTGTTAGTTGTTTTAATTATCTTCATGGCATAATACTTTTGGATTTCTAGCTGTTTGCACCTAACAAAAACTAGAGGTGGACCAAATGGTAATATAGGCAGGTTAAGTAACGGATCAAAACAGGCTAAAATAGATCAAACAGGCCCTGGTCACTTTATTTTTTCTTCGTTCGGATCTCAAGTAACCAATATATTTGAACTGCAAATTTTAAAATTTAGTATTTATTATTGCATCAATTTGGATTTTTTGTTTATTTTTGTGGGATGTATCAGTTTTTGAGTATTAAATCCGAAGGACAATTAAGTGCTTTAGGAGAAAGGGTTCCACAACCCGGGTGATCTGCAGTGTCTAAAAATGATGCAGTGGGAACGAACCCAAATTTTAAAAAAAAACTTGCAGAAATTAACCTGTCTTTTTGTGTGCCAAAATTGGCACTAGTATGAAGACAAATAGGAATTGGTGAAATTTTAAACGAAGTACATCAACAATTTGTCTCAGTACAACAAAATGCGGGTCCTCTCGTCAAATTATACCATGTGATAAGGGACTGTTTCGAAATCTCGGAATTATATTATTAATTATATAAAGATATGTAATTAACTAATTATTACAAAATTTTGAATTCAAAAATCAACTTCAGTCTTGATGATACAAGTAAATAGAAGGATTGCTAATGTACACCCATGCTAAACCTCCTCCTTTCATGATTGCCCAAAATTGTGCATTGTTTGTTTATAAATTATCATGTATATGCTATCTCTTTGGCGCTCGTAAAAGGGCAAGGATTTCAATATCGTCAATTCCCAATTCTGTGACAAGCTGACAAGGCGTTTTACCTTCCATGTCTGCTGCTAGAGGATTAGCTCCCCTACAATAAATATCATCACATAGAGAAAATCAGTGAAGTTTTTCCTCTTTGCTCATTTAAGATATTTTAGTTTAATAGCTTATGCATAGTTTAAAGATAATTTTCTTTTCTTCACATTTTTTCACAAATGGATAACTTATGTTTTCATTTATCTCATCACATGCTAATGATTTGTGCTTCAGTACAATAATGAATAAACAGTGGAAAATAAAAAATGCTGGTGATGGTTGAACAAGATTAGTTTGAGTCATGCGATCCTATCTCTTTTTATCAAGATAACTCTACTAGTTTCTCCTTTCTTCTTAGGAGAAAAGAGAGAAGGGGGGGGGGGGGGGGGGGATCTTTTTGGCATGTAGCTTTGGATCTCCTAAGATCCCAACATACTACTATATTGTTTAATAAAGATGAAGATTGTGGGGCTGTCTGATGTCCTAGATAGAGGTGGCAATTACCACACATCCATTTATGAAGGGGCAGTTTTGGATTAAGTTTTATTTCTAGCCGGTCAAATGGGTGAAATACGCTGTTAAAAAATGGGTAAAATATAAATAAAAGAGAACTTTAGAAAAACGAGTAAAAGGTGCCAGCGAAGAAAAGAATAAGTACCTGGTAAGAAGTAACTTTGCAATTGCAAGTCTTTCTCTGATGATACTATGATGCAGTGGTGTCTGAGCCTTTGAATCAGAAGCATTAATGTTTGCACCATGCTGTAATAGCAGCTCCACCATACTACAGTCTGCAGTTTGGCAAGCCAGGTGAAGCAGTGAACAACCATTAAGAGATTCATTAGTCAAAGGATCATCAATCTCTCTTATTGAGCTCAAACATCTGTCTGTAGAATAACTTTTCAAGTAGTCAAATTCATGTTCATGATTACTTTGATCTTCAAAGTGCATAATGCGAGCTACAGACGAAGACGATGTATATGATGCATGACCATGAGCAGCATTCACATCTGCTTCACATATGACTATAAGGAGGTAAACTGCTTTTTTGTCATTAGCACGAATGCTTTCCCACAACTGTTGTTCGAGTAAAATAAGGTGACGCGGGTCCTTTACTTTTTGAATAAAACGCCTTTCTGCATACTACAGCCATAAAGATGAAACTTGCATGTAATTAATTATAGCAATGTATTTCTTGAAAGAAAGAAAGCACTTGATAAATCAAAATGGAAACATGTTGATTATATACCTTGGCATGAATGAACTTCTCCTTTGTGGATATATGATCATCACAACTGGGCTTCCCAAAGGACTCTCTTGTTTTGTCAGACTCTGATGACCTACAAATAACAATCATAACCTGAAGGTCAATAACTCAATACAAGAATCTGCTCACATCGATTTTACCATCTTGGATAGATGAGAGGACCTTATGACCGTTAGAGGTGAAAAATAGAGTGGTTTGGGTGGGTGACTAATATAGGTCAAATAGGTGATTTTGTATGGGTCAAAAGTCAAAACAGGCAGGGCCAGGTTTGGTTGGCCTGAAACTCCTTTTGTCCAAAATTTTTAACAATTGATGTGAAATTATGACTACGATAAGTATATTATTTAAGTAATAGCAATCTAGTTATAATATAATAAGATGATTTAGGGGGATTAATGCATAAGAGAACACTTCGGATGACTTTTGACCTGTATGACCGGTTTCCTTTTAAACCTTTTTTTCTTATAACTTATACCTGTTTGACCTGTTGAATCAACCCATTCATAAGTAATGGCTTGAAAACTCTGATGATCAGATATTTCCCACACTTAATTACTCTAATCCCAATCAACCCCGAGGAAGATGATATGGTTTTTATTTGGTAAACCAAGTTAAAATAACTAAAATTACCTTGGACATAATTCATCAATATGACGAGTTCTTTGTGCTTTCAAGGATCTCTCCCATATAGAATTGGCAAATACATTTCCGAATGACTGAAACAATGATATGACAGAAGGTTCCCATGCCTTTACATCAAGTTCCAAAGATCTTACCTACATTAAAAAAATCCAAAACATAAGCTATGCCAATTTGGTATGAAAATATAGGGGAAAATTAACATGAGTTACCTTGGATATATGCACACCAAGATTTCGGTGAACACCAGAACATTCGATGCAGATAAGAACACCAAGATTTATGGAAGCCCAATCAGGTTCAGGGGAACCACAATCAGCGCACTTATCATTACCAGGTACTCTTTTCAATGTATCAACGGGTCTCTCACTTCTTCCACCATATTGTAACTGTTGTGAACTTCTACATACCCGCATCATATTTCTAGAGCAACGGTCCTTCTCAGCTACTTCTTCATATTTCTTCCTATCTTGACCCAATGGTTTTTCTCCTATGCTAGTTTCACTTGTAGGACTGCTACATAGATGCTGGGAAAAATAATCAAATTCTCAGTACAACAAAATATCATTGTGTAAGAAAACAAACATTCAACACACACCATCTCAGGTGACTGGGAACTTAATAATGAAGCTATCACTCCGTTAATTTTCTCAATCCAATCCATTTGCTCCAGTGAACTTTCTGCCTGCATTACCATGTAAATCCTTCATATAGATTGGTCACAAGTTAGTACCAGTGACCCACTCACTTCAAATGATGAGGGGGAAATTGGCAACGGTTCAAAACAGGTTATGGTAAAATCGGGTCATTTTCTTGTATGATTCCTAAAGGACAGAGGGGGAACGGTTGACCATAAAAACTTTTGTGCAGAATAAATTTTTTATATTTGTTATTAATAATTTGTGTGTCAAGTATGATAATAAACAATATTATTATGTAAGTAACCTATATTTTCAAAATTAAAATGATGTAAGAGCTATTATCTATTAAGTATACACTTTAAAGAACTTTTGACAAATTCCCTCTTAGTAAGCAGGTCTTGAGATTTCCACCTCTAATCTATAAAATGTAGGAAAGGCACAGAATACCGTCTAATAATCATTATACTGCAAAGTCACCTGCAAAGTATATATCTTTGTTGGTGAGATAATCCTAAAACAGAATCTGAGGTCTGATTGCTCTGCATCTGCCTTGATTGTTGATGTAAGGAGGTTGACGGTGTGACGAGCGACATCATGTACACCACCATGATAATGAGAAGATAGCCATCGACTCAGCAATCCAGGGCCAGGTTCACTGGGATTGCTTCTCTGGGCACCAGATCCCTGAATTTTGTCTCAAAGCTTAAGTTCCACAATATATATTTGGAAAATAGTCTTATTTTTCATATGTAATCTAATGGACTTACAGAGGGTCGGGTCAACTGTTTGCGGTAGTAATACAGCATCCCTCTGTTGTCAAGAATGAAGAATCTTCTCTTCCAGTCCCCCCTCAAATTCGAGGATCGTTTTGAGAGATATCCTTGTTTGATGTTTTGAACCTAAACTATTGAAGCCTTAGCCATTGAAATATGTATTATGGAAAAATAAATGCTCTCATTAACGGTGGCATAATGCCAAGTCAGGCAGTTTGGATCAAATCTGGTAATTTGTGGTTGGATCTCATAGGGCTGATCAGGTGAAACTTTATGTCCAAAAATTTTTAAAATTGTTTTGAAAGTAATTAGTGTCTTGAATATAACTATAAAAAGGATATTATCTAAATAATGATATAATTTTTTTGAATAACTTATTTAGAAGGTTTTATACATGGAAAATATACTTTAAGCAACTTTTGACTCGTTTCTTTCAAGGTAGTTTTGCAGATGTTACTGATTTAATAGCCTAAATCAACCTATTTATAAGTGAATGGGTCAAAATTGTGACAGAACATAATATACCTTCCCCTCTGCACCAGATTGCATAACCGCTTGTATTAATTTATGGGAAGTCCTTGAATGTTGATGTGTTAAATCTCCATTAGCAACAGGAAGACTACAAGCTAGTCTGTTTCCCACATCAATATGCCCTTTGTACTCTTGGATCCTTTCATTTAGTGCTTGCTTCTCAGAATAGTAGCTTTCTCTGGATTTTTGTGCATTTACTAAGACCTGTACAAGAAAAAGATATGGTAACTTTCTATCTGCCCAGTTGAGAAGACAAGAAAGATCAAACAAAGTTATAATGATAATGATGACGACGACGACGATGATTATAAAAATAAAACCTGCTGGATACAAGGCTCCATTTGATGCAATAATTCATATCCCTATAAACACACACAAGCACTCAGATTTTAAAAGAAAATAAAAAATTAATCAAGTACTGATTATAGAAGATTGGCAAGGATAACAAAAGAATCATGTACCTGCTTGAAATAGCGAAGATGAGCATCCATTGCCTCACCCACAGATTCCAGAAACTCAAATCTCTTCTTTGCCTCAACATTTGAAAGAGCACAAACCTGAAATTATATTGAAAAAATACATTGCTGCCTTCATAGTATTGAATTAAACCATACAATAATGAGCACATGTAGGTGGTGGATAAATCTTTAGTACCAAATTAAAGCGAGCTTGCTCAAATGTCATTCTGGTACTGTAAAGTTCCTGGAACGTCTCTCTACCAAATTAGAATTCCAAATGACCGACGATTACCCATGTATAATGACTATCATCAAGTTATTGCATTAATATTTAATTCATCTTTATACGAGACAACACATATACCTCCTCCATTGCAGCAGCTATTTCTGTTCGAGTACTTTTCCTTAATGATAAATATTTGTCACGTATCTGTAGAAATTAGCTAATACAGTGATGTCAAACACTCAAAATATTAGGTATATATATATATATATATATGTTGGTTAACTTTGATAATGAATCTTGATTATCTGTTGAAGTAAGTCCAGTAGAAAAAGGATTTTAAAATCATTACATATAGTATATGTAAAGCTACCTGGCTATAACCAGCATCAGCCTTATCAAAACGCTTCCTAGCTTCCTATATAAAATGCCAAAATCCATAGCATAACTTATTTGTTGGGGCATATACAACCATAAAAAGACACGTAACAAACACTAAATGGTAAAATTTCACACAACAAATCCTGGAAATTGATATGATCCGGATATTTTACCAGGGGATTTATTTTAGATAAGATTTATTACTTGGGTATGTTTTAAATATTAGATATGTTTATTATTTAGTTTTTATAATTAGATAGGGTTTATTTTATTTAAAGATTAGTAGTTGGAGTTATTTGAGTTTTTAACCGTACTAGGGTGATAGAAAAAAGTATTTACTAAAGTGGGGTAGTTATAAAAGTATTTACTAAAATAGTATCCTTTTAATTTAGATTTATATTTTAATATTTAAAAAAAAGAAAACCTCTTCCCCTGCAAATGAGATCGACAGAAAGAGCACTCAAAAGAAGCCTAACGTCCTGTTCTCGAGTTTTTTTTTAGGAAGGAAAGGAAAGGATTTGGAAGGAAGGCTTTAAAAAGGTGTTCTTAAGTTTCACTTAGGGAAGGAAAGGAAAGGAAATGAAAGGATTTGGAGGGGGAATGTAGGCTTATTTTGATGTCAAATCTATCCTCCCAAAATTGGGATGATTTGGAAGGAAAGGAAATCCTTTCCTTTCTTTTCCTTTCCTCTCCTCCTTAAACTCGAGAACAGGGCGTAAAGGTCCGACTGCCGCTCATGACCACCATGCCGTCTCCCACCCTGATGATGGTGACCTCTCTCCCTCTTACAAACTAGAACGACGGACGGGGAACACTCAAAAGAAGCCCTAAGGTCTGACTGCCGCCTAACACTCGTCTCTAGAAGCAGGGTTGATGATGGCGAGACGTTGATGCGCCAAATAATAATCACTGTGCTGATATAACCCACTCCAATCCGGGCCACAGTGCTTCAATCTGTGCATTGACCGACATCAAAAACAATGAAAGTTCTATAAAACAATAACACCATTTATGGCCGGCCGGGTTTCTTGATTCGTGTTCGTGAGTTTTAAATTATATTAGAAGTTAGGGGAACATGCATGCAGTCGGTGAGCATTGGTGGTGGGTGCATTACAAAATCCTTTTGATTTAAGAAAGAGATTCACTCCAATGAGAGTGTTAGGAATGACTCGAATTAGCGGAACATTGTCTTTATGAAACTAGGAAAACAAAACCGATGGTGCACACGTGCCGCAGAAGTCCACGAGGAGAAGACAAGATTCAAAGTGCGTTTGGGGTTTTTCTCGAAGGGTCCACGCCGTGGATGGTGTGGAGCAAGCCCATGATGGGGAGCCCAAAATTTGGTCCGGTTTGTTTTCGGTCCTCGTGTGTGCGGCGGCCTATTTGTTAATTAATCAGGGTTTCTTGTTTTAGTTATAAATATTGTAGCTAGGGTTTTTTGTCATTCAACCTTTGTGGTTCATACGCGCCTTAGGGTGACATCTTGTAAACATTTTTTATCATAATAAAGAAGTCTTTGGTTCATGCCCGTGGACGTAGGTCGTGATCTTGACAACCGAACCACGTTAATTATTGGTGTGTTTATCTTGTTTTTGTTATCCGCATCTCTGAACGTGTTCTTGTTAAGGTTTCAAGTTTGATTCTTACAAGGTAGTGATCCGATTCCTAACAAGTGGTATCAGAGTCAGGTTCTCTTGACTTGCGTATTGTTGATTGAAGATCTCAAGCAAAAGCATGTTCTGCGGTTTTGCTGGACGAGGCTCTTCTGGTTTAACAGGGTTACACGGTGGCGTTAAAAGGAGAAGATAAACTTCCAAGCGATATGGAGGAGAATGGAAAGAGACGTTCTTGCAAAAGCATTTGTTTCCGTTTTGCGGTGTTTGATTGATGAGGTGTTGTACGGGGAGGTGGATCAAATGACGGCTGTTGGTCTGTGGAAAAAAAAGTTGTGTGATAAGCTTTATCAAAGGCAGTGTTAGTTCATCCGAATGTCAAAAGGTTTGCATGTACTATCTTGAGCCGGAAGATTGATCGAATGACGTCCATCATGGATGGAGTTGGTCTCGGGAAAATCGCGTGATGGGATTTCAGACTTCGTAGCTCGTACGAGGTGGTAGTCCCTTTGGGGAGGTTTGTAGAAAAGAGACAATTCTTTGGTAATCTCGGTTAACGATTGAAGAGAATTCAAGTCAAGGGGGAGATTGTTAGTTCTCGGTTGACGGTCGAAGAGAATTCAAGTCAAGGAGGAGATTATTAGGAGTGACTCAAATTAGCGGCACGATGGATTTATGAAACTAGGAAAAACAAGACTGACGGTGCACGACTTGCTGCAAAAATCCACGAGGAGAGGACAAGATTCGAAGTGTGTTTGGGGTTTTTCTCGAAGGTCCACACCATGGAGCAGGGGCCCACGACGTGGAGCCCAAAATTTGGTGCCCATTTGTTTTCGGTCCTCATGTGTGCGGTGGCCCATTTGTTAATTAATTAGGTTTTCTAATTAATTAGGGTTTCTTGTTTTAGTTATAAATATCAAAGCTAGGGTTTTTTGTCATTCAACCTTTGTGGTTCATATGCGCCTTAGGGTGACATCTTGTAAACACTTTCGGTCATAATAAAGAAGTCTTTGGTTCCTATCTGTGGATGTAGGTCGTGATGTTGACGACCAAACCACGTTAATTCTTGGTGTGTTTTTCTTTTTTTGTTATCCACGTATTCTAACGTGTTCTTGTTAAGGTTTCAAGTTTGATTCTTACAGGGTGGTGATCCGATTCCTAATAGAGAGAATGCATAGAGAGAGATAGAGAGTTGAAAGTGACTTGGGAGAGGATATAGGGTGTTTGGTGTGTTCAGTGTGTTTGGAAGGGAGTTTAAAGAGTGTTTGGATACAAATTACTAGTTTAGCAAATATCTTTAAAACTACACTATTTTGGTAAATATTTTTTTAACAACCCCTATTTTGTAAAAAACTCGAGTTATTTTAGGAGTAGGTTGTTATATTTGACTATAAATACGCCATTAGGGTTGTAATATTCATTATGCAGAAATTGATCGGTGATTTTTTTTGTTTCATTGGAGTGTTGGTTAACCCCTCGAAAGTAAACCGTGGGAGAGATGATTGACCTCTCGAAAGTCAATTATTCTATCTTTTTATCTTTTCTATTTGATTACCACTCTGATTCATATTAGAAATATCACTGACAGTGACATATATGCTTCAACATTGCTATTGTCTGTTTAGAGATGGCAAAAAAAACCGAAACCGACGGGGAAAACAGAAAACCGACGTAAACGGGGCGGGGATGGGGAAAACCCGATTATTTAAACGGGGATGGGTTTGATGATCCCCGCCCCGATTACCCGATACACGGCCCCGATTACGATACCCGATTATAATTTAATATTAATTATACATACATATATATGTATATATGTTAATAGACATAGAGTTAATTTTAAATAGAAACTATACAAATCCTATACACTTTCACATAACCTAATTTTAATAGTTGTCTTTATTTGGCTTGTTTGGTTTCGATATTTTGGATGCATTTAGATTCTTTAATCCTTTAATTTCGGTTCAGATATGTTTGTATTTGATAATGTTGTATAATTTCGTATAATTGTTTTCTAAAACTCGTGGTAAAATCTTAATGGTGACGATCCCATGGTGAAAAGTCACAATTATACTTTAACTGGGATACCCATTTAATTACATGTTTATATTAAACGGGGATACCCGTTTCCCCGTGGTTTCCCCGGTTACCCGATGGAGATCCCCGTTTAAATCCCCATGTATTTTTTTAAGCGGGGACAGGGGGGCCAATCCCCGCCCCGAACCCGCCCCATTGCCATTCCTATGTCTATTGCCTATTTGACCTTCCAAAGTAAAGTTTCTAGGCCAACTATGATAAAGGAATCTGAGTCCTCTTCATAAAACCATTTATTAATATTATGTAAGAACCTTATAAATAAGAATAGTAAATTATGGAACCTTAATATCTTGCAGCTCAGCAGTGGTGAATCGCAGTAGCCTATCACTTAGTGTATGCTCGATCTGGAAAAAACAAATGCTGAACATCAGCACAAGATAAAGTATGGAGGTAGCAAATTAATTAAGGACGCTTCAACAATTTAATTTTTGCTATTATTATACCATTTCTGGTACTTCTTTAAGAGCTACTTATTCATTATTGTGCTTCTTAGCAATAGGTTAAAAAATGGGTGCAAAAGAAAGCCACATTTTGCATTCATAATTAGAGTGATTTTTTAAATCTTGAAGATGGTTATGGGTAGAAATTGATGTGGTAACCACAATAACCATTCGGTTATATACTTGCAGAGAACAACCTTGGGTGTGTTATAAATTCAACAGTAGTGCTAGTTGACATATGTAAATGAAAAATCTTGTCATTGGAAAATATATTGCAAAACTGAGAGTTCAGTACATCAACTATGCCTACTAAAAATAAATTTATCTTGTTATGAATACATAGGCGTGTGTGTGTGTGCTTCATCAGCAAAAGTATGCGAGTCTCACTGCTATTTTGATAACATAAAGCAAGAATATTGAAACCTGAGATTGGAGATTTTCTTTGTATGTCCCCACTTCTCTTAGAACAACTGCAAACTTGATCATATCAGGGCCTGAGAACATTGATAAATGGTATTATCATTAACATGAAAGTAATCCATTCCAAATTTCTCAAGAACTTATGTAAGTAATCCAATCAAATTTACGGGCATGAAAATTGAAATAATTTTACTACATAGATATGTTCCATAACATTTCACACCCCAAGAATTCAAAAGGCGATTCTTATATAAAACTTAATGTGGCGAAATTAGTAACTTCAATACCTATAAGGTGCCAGAAAAATATGGCAAGCAATGGCCACACAACATGAGAAACCTAGTGGAAACAATATCTTAAATAAAAGAGTTTATTGCACCAAAATACAACGAACTTTACATAAGTTATGAATTTTGTTTTTTGTCAATTAATACAATCAACTTTCATAATCCTCTCATTGAATTCAAAAACTTTTTTCTAGGTCTCATTTTAAGTTACCATTGTATACAATGAACTTTGCATAAGTTATCCATTGTATACGACAACTTGCATACAATGAGAGGATAATGAAAGTTGATTGTATTTATTGACAAAAAACAAAGTTCGTTGCATAGAATGATAACTTATGCAAAGTTCATTGTATGTTGGTACAATAAACCCCAAATAAAACTAATTAAAATTACCTCCAAATGCCAAAGAAATAGGATCATGTCCTCCACCAAAATTTTCAAGGGAGCTTGAAAAAGCAACATCCCTATCATACGCTTCTCCAAGGCCTTCTCTGTACAACCCAAAGAAGAAACTAAGTACCATTGTCAAATCATGGTAGAATCAAGAATCAACATGGCTTAAACTGTTACTCCCCACACACAAAATGATTACCATCAATGAGCAAACATAACACCTAAGAAGCCAAAGAAACTAAAAAATAAATGACTGGAAAAAAGGAAATGTTGACAGAAGACTGTAGAATTCAATAAGAAGAACATAATAATTGTAATTATATAAGAATCTATACAAGACGCATAAAGCCAGAGGTGTATTAAAAAGGCAGAAAGAAGCCACAAATAATCCTTACGTATATTTTCGGCAGCTTTTATAGAACTTTAAACCTCTCTCCCTCAGTGTCTCTGCAATTTCTTCCAAACATTGGATCTGCATCACAGAAAGTTATAAATTCTCAACTTACATACTTGAGAGGTGAATTACTTTTATCAATATATGAAAACATATAAAAGCATTCCAACTATATTGTCTACAGCATATATATATATATACTTTTTTTCAAAAAGCAAAAATAGCATATATATACTTTTGAAACAGGAATGTAAACTTGCATTGGCCAATTAAACCAGGGCCACAACCATACTCTTACTTAACCTTCTTATATGATATATTGACTAAACATTTCATAATGCAGTCTGAAACCTTATAAAATAGCAAGTAAAGAATGTAATGGACTATGTATGTCAGTCATGTTGCTGCACCTCAACTATTATACGCACAGCATATATATACTTGTGACATTTGAATTGTGACTAAATTTATGTTAGATATTATAGTCCCGATGATGCTTCTATTGGTTTTTTTACTGAACTATTTTGCTGGTTCTTTATATTGCTTCCTTTAGCTTGTCCTTGTTGGCAGAGTTGTCAATTTCGCAGTTAATATTGCTAATAGTATTTTGTTGATTCATTTAATCTCAAGTCTTGATCTATATTTGGTAATTGTTTCAAGCAAGCATCTTTTCCAAAAGCTATTCTGTTAGTTTGATATTTAATTTCCTTCTTAGTTATTTGTTTCTTTCCCAAATTATAATACTTCGTTCGAACACAATATTTATTGTTACTATTTTACAACAATGTGAACCCCCCCTTAACTTATAATCGTGGCCAAGCCCCTGCAAATTACTTTTTCCACTAGATAAATCTATCAGTTTCATTTGAAATCTATAATCGAAATCTCTAACATATAGGTTAACTTGATCAATTAATAGCTTGATCCTAATCATTAAAATTCTGTGGTCAGGACAATGAGCGAATATATTCACTTCCGATTGCACAGTGCACCGGCTTTGTGTTGAACTAAACCAAATCGAGGGATAATGCTGTTGATTTTGATATATACCCAATAGCATAATGAACCAACAATATGCAGAAACCTTATGTTTTCGAATAGATAATTGAAATCGAAAAGCTACAGATATAAATACAGACCTGTTGTCGAAACATTGGAGAATCTTCGAGTTTGGAGAAATACATGGTTGCGTCCTGCTGCATCGATCCAAACCTTCAGCATTTAGGGGACACGCACCAATCTTTCTTCTCGGCCACGAAATCAATTGGAATATTAATGGATACCCGCTATTCAATACATATTCTTCCGGACAAGCGAGTCTCTTAATTAAGATTGAAGTCGAGACAATAAACAGGAAAGAAGATGAATTTGGGGGTTCCGAAATATGGGGGAAAATAGGGAGGAGGGAAGAGCGAGTTTTCATGGCTGCCATTGAAAGAATGCCCCTAACTCTCTCTCTCTCTCTGTGGAGATAAAATTTAAGCCAAAGGGTTTATAAGAGACCATGGCTGTCCGTACCAAAGTGATTGCGCGCCAAAAAGTCAAAAACTATTTAACATAACAGGGTTGACAAGGTTCAAATAGCCCAACGCCTAAACCCCTTTCTGATTACGTCGGACTCAGGTTAATCCAGGGGCAAGTATAGGTTGGTTTTGACCCAGATCTTAAAAAAAATAAATAAATAAATAAAAAATTCTCAATTTTACTTATAATTGATCTGTTTTCGTTATAGATGGGATGTTTATCAATTTTAATCGGATACTTATTGGTTTTTGAGTCGGTTAACGGTTAACCAATAGTGTTAAAAAAGTTAAAATTTCAAAAAAATTAAAACATAATAATCTAAATTTACGTTTTTAATTGTCCATATACTCAACAATAAAACAATAATACTCAATTCCACTGGAGCGAGATATCGGAGAGGCAATATATATAAATAACACAAAAGGTTTTAATTAGGGTGATTTGGTTAATATTGAGTTCGTTTTATAGTTAGATGTAATTGAACCGTCTTCATGAATAAACCAAACTTTAGACACCAAATCATCAATTTTATAAACACTTCAGTTAGTTTAGATTGATTTTATTAGTTAAATCGGTTATGGTCGGTTAATCGATTTTTATGTTTCGCTGTAGGTTAACCTAACTAAACCATATTTTACCCCTCCTCCAACCTATATTTTTTTTTATAAATCTAGATTTAAAAAAGTTAAATATTAAAGTTAGAATTCAAGATTTCACCTTGCTTTCAACTCACGTTTAACTGAACCATATTTCAACTTGTTTTTCTAAAGCATGTGGACCGGTCAACTCATTTTAGCCGTTCACATAAATGGGTTGTATTTGAGTTACTATGTTATAGCTTTGTCCAAGTAAACATCCAATATTTTCATACAACCTATCGATTAATCATGTATTTATGCTGAGTTATATAAACTCGCTAGCCTAAATTCTTTTAAAATTAACTCATCTTCTAAAACCTTATTTCTCTTGACACTTAAATAAATGAATCTAAAGTTGACTAATTAACAAACACGTGAGCTTGGAAATTTTAGAATAGAAATATAAGCCGAAGATACATGATAGCTAATTGTAAACATTTTTATTAAGATCACATATCCTTGATGCTACTTAGCACTTTTACATTAACTATAAGACTCCCAAAAAAGAGATAATTGATATAAGAATATAGCAAACTAAAAGTGAAGAATATTAAAAATAATAAGCAACATTAAAAACTAATATAGATAACATACATACAACTAGCATCATCTACGTTTTATATTGTAAAGATATACACGATCACATATCATCTATACATCGACAAAATTTAAACATTTTTTTGACAGTTTTTACTTTTTTAGGAAAGAGGCGTGAGTTGTAATAGTTCTTAACTTCTTTTGACGAGCCAAGACCCCATTTTCTTCTAATAGTTCTATAATTAATTTCTAATTCTTTATATATACAATGACACACAAAGAAATCTTTATAGGGAAATCTCCTAATCAGTCCTTACAATATTCCTCTCTTACATGGATATTGCTAGTATCACATGTCAAATCTCTAAAATAATATTTAATTATATAAGATAGAATATTATTATATTGAAAAGCTCAATAAAAATTCAAATTAGGTTTTATAAACTTAAATCTTATAGATTTCGTGGGCATATTTGTATCTAAAGTTCAATTTGTTCAAGCTTGATTCGAGTTCAATCTTGAATTTCTTCATAAAATATAAACTTGTTTGCATATAAAATACTTATAGAGACAGGGTCATAGTGTTAATTATATAATGCGTCAAATTCTTATGAGTTTTAGAATAACATGTTTTGACGATAGCTCGTCTTCTAATACAAATAAAAGATTAGCAAGAAAACAAAATTGCACATAATCCTCACAAGGTGATTTAGTTTTGACTCTAAATCAAAATATAATATTTAGTTAACATTATCATCATTCTTTAATTGGGCTGATCAAAGTTAAAACTTAATTTCAATTTTGACTATCAATTTAATATGTGTTAAACTATTTCTCTGATTCTAATATCTATGTGTATTATATATGCCATAAATTTTATCGAAATTAAATTTTACATCCTTCTTAAAGTTGATATTATTTACTTTTCTATGTCGATTAGAATTAATATAAATTTTAAAAAAATATATGTGTGTCTTTTCATCCATACACTTAAAGTAGTCATGGACTAACATCCATAAAATGATAAAGTTTATTGCACCTCATAATCATTTATTTGAAATAATAAATCTAGATGCTTATTTTTTTACCGTTCATTTAATCAAAATTAAAATTTCAATTTGAACTTTAACTTTTGTTTAAAAGTATCGAATATGTTAATTTTCAAAATTTTCCATTACTTTAAATATTGATATTGCTAACTGTTTTAACCATCATTATGACGTTAAAAATTATGATAAATATTATAAAGATATTAATTTAAGATTATTTATTAGTATAAGAATTACTTTTTAATTTTCTTCCGTTTTCCGTCACAATCCTCAAGTTTTGTGTCAAATTACCAAGTTATAACTGAAAGTTCTCTTTGCTCATCTCTTTTAACATTCTACTCTTCCAATATTATCATCTTTTGGTAAATATTAATTATTTAATATTTAGAAAGAGTACAAATGTGATCAACAGTAAATACTAAAACGCAATTTTGCTCTTTTATCTTTTGATATTAATAAAAACTAAAACTCGATTTTACCGTCACGAGTACAGTACACAGGACGTTGAGCTAATTTTATATTGTTTTTATAATGCCTCTTATAAATCAAACCCGTTAAAACCGGAGCCACTGCTACCCCAACATACCCAGACCGTTTTGCCAGGTTTTACGCGGTTTCTTTGATTAACACTATATTAATAGTCCTCAGTAATTAAACAAGTATGACTTTTCAACACTTGTAAATTTATTATAAAAAAAAAGTTGGTCCTTTAATTAAATCAAGTGGTCAATTTCACATTCTCATCAGAACTAGTTAAAAGAGCTACACACGAAAAGCGACAGATAGCCGAGATATTAAGTTACAAAAATGTCCAAAATCTAAGAAGCTTGAACAAAATTCAATCTGAATCCTGATGGTATGATTTATCCCCAGAGCCTACTCATGAAACCCTTTTTGTCTTTCTTCATCCTGTTCTCAATTGATGGGAAATCAATTGAATTATAGGCAAGATCCAGGACTATTGGATTCCGAGCAATTGATTGGAAGGCTGGCTGGTATGCTGCAATACGAGGAGCAATCTTTGAACTCGAATCAGCAACAGCAGACTCATAAGAATCCAATTTTTCTATGAGAAACTTTTCTGGCTGAAATTTCAAATTATGTCAAGTGTAAGTTTGCATGTAAAGTAGCCCAAAATTTGGAGAAATTGCGATAAAATAAGTAGAGGTGGCAAAATGGAAGGGTTAGGTAACATGAAAAGAGGTAGTGTTTGGTAATGAGTACAAACAAGTTGGGCCGATCCAAAAAAAACACCTCGTCCAAATTTTGTTTAGTAATAATTTGTGTCGAATACGATTACAAAAACCATATTACTTCAATTCTATTTTCTGTTTTGTATTAGGAGGTTTCATGCATTAAAAATAAACAGGAATCGACATGTTTCCTTTTATGAATTTATGTTACTATTGTTTATTTTCCCCTTTTGACCTATAAAGATAAAACATAATCCACGTCAAACGGTTTATGTAAAAGAGTAGAAATTTCCACTTTGAATAGAAATGAAGTTTGATTTGTTGCTCTTTTAATTATGTAGTGTTGACAGCCTATCATGTGACTAAAATATGACGAGTTTATATCTAAAATACCGCTATACATATCTTGTAGTAAATTCAAGTTTGTACAAGACACAATATTTGACTAGATAAAGCATTCGTGTTTGTGGTTGATTATGTTTCTTTCAAAGTAACTTAATATTTTTCAGAAAGAGAACCATGAGCAGGCTAGTCCATACCTTTTTATCACTGCCAGATATTGATACAGTAGAAATCTTTTTTGAAAGATCTTCAGGAGCCTTCTCATTTTCCATAATCCCCATGGCATGTTCAATACAAATGTTGGATCTGCAGTTGTTATACAATGTCTCCAATTCTTTTATAATCACCTGTTACAAGAAATAAATCACAACTATAGACCTGCATTATTACTTGCTAAAGCTTTTTCGTATTTGTGATTTACAGGATAAACACCTGATCATGGTTAGCCACACTCGAAAGTTTCTTTAGGGCGTTTTCAGCCAGAGAGCGAGCAAAAGAAAACAAAGAATATGCTTCTGTCCTCTTCCCAGCTGAACTATAAGACTTCGCCAAGAAAAAACACCTGCGAACAAATAAATACACAGCACTAGTTTTATTTTACAAATTCTTATTATTCAATTTTGTCTCACACCATGAACAATACTTTTATCATTGTTTCAAGAGCCTATGCATAAACATTTCGCTTGTGATTTGATAAAACACTGCTATCCATCTGGGTGTTCTTTGTGAGATGGCGTATATCTTTCACATGAAGCATAAGGAACCTTAGGATTAAGAAATGATTCCCCAAATTTCAGAACTTTTTCTTCCCAATATCTAGTCTAAACCTAAATTGATCAAAATAGACATCGACCTAGATATAGAACTTGATTGTATAATGCTAAATTCTCGAAGATTTATTCTAGTTTCTACCATCATAAGAAACTGACCATTGTATAGTCCTAGCTTGTCATTTTTAAGTGTTTCACCCAAAACAGAACAAGATTCTAAATATTATCATGCTGATCAAATAGCCATGTATGACATCCTCCTCAAAATAGATTGATCACATATCTTACCACCAGGTCCACAAGTAACACTCAGAATCACGAAAAAGAAAAAAGTTGCATGCATTTGTAGTGAACAAATAATATAGAACAATGCCATGCAAACCTTTCTGCTCGGAAAATGAGGCTTTTGAGTTCGCATTCCTCAGACAATGCCACTTCTTCTGCTTTTCTATCTCTTCCAGAACTCAACAAGTCAGAAAGATCTGCTGTATTCTACAATAAAAATAACAAAAATCTGTCAGCAGCTAGCGGCAATTATCAAAAATTCGATTCAGGTTATGTTTTATCTCTACGGGACAGATAAAAAAAATTCTAAAAAGGAAAGGGGTCAAAAGTTGCCCAAAGTGTATTTTTTTTAACATAAAACCTCCTAAAGTGATTTTATTCAAAATTTTAGATTATTATTGCAAATAATATATATCTCTAGCACACTATATATTTACAGGAGTATCATAAAAAATTCTAGACAAAATGTTTATAACCTACCCACTCCATTTTGAACATATCAAAATCACTCACCGACCTGACCCTGTCTGACATGTTATCCAAGCCCCCCGTTTTTTCAACCCCTACAGTTAATATCGTCATAGAGACGTAAAGCATCTATAAACATTATAGCCTCGTACCTGTAAAAGAAGATCATATAACCGCACAAGTTCTTCAGGCTTGGTGATTTTCTCATTTTTCTCATCACGGGCCTTGCTAAGTTTACTCTTAGCTATGTTAACCAACAGCTGGTTGCGTTCAATGGTCCGTTGCCCTAGTACAGCACCTATTGCTTTGTCAAGCCCACTCAAATCATCTTTTATGTTTTCAGAATTACCTGCAGTGGCCTAAAACAAACAGGATAAAAGAATTCTCTATCAAAAATATATATAAATAAATAAATGCTTACATAATTAACTTTTCATTCAGCAATAAACAGGCTTTAACTTAATAATTAATCCTACATACCAAGTCATTGCGAATGGAGCCTCGGGCTTCCTGATATGCAGCAAAAATCTTGTCAAAAACAGCAAGTCTTTTCTCAGCAGGAAGAGAACCTTCTATTCTATCATGAAGCTCTTTCTCCAATTCTTGAGCTGAAAGAATAAGTATTTTTTGTTTAGCACACCATAAGAAACCAGGAAAGAGAATAACTATATAGTATATACAACTAAGCACACAGACATATCAACATGTAAATATGTAATATTTACATTAATATGCACAAACAACATCGTGATGACAGCATACCATAGCCTGATATCCTGCCGAGCCCAACTACTAGATACAACAATTTGAGATGGATTTGATCTATTAGCTGACCAAGGAGCCTTGGTGCACCTAGTCGCCGTTTTAGTTGGCAAGATAACACATATTCTATTGTCAACAACAACCATCGCATCCAATCCCAACATAGCAGGGTATGAGGGAGGTAAAAAGTAGACACTCATGTCTCTATCCTTGGGTAGAAAGACTACTTCCCGGAAGACCTCCGGCTCAAAGATGTGAAAGATAATGGGGATAAGCTTCACCATCCTACCAAAGCAATTTCTTATAGCCCACATTCTACTGTATGGCATAAAATAATGTATATAAACCTATATTATCATTTTATCACACTAGCACATTTCATTTCTTGTCAAACCCACGGCATTACAAAGGCCTCCATTAGGACAGACATATATCATTCCAGAAAAGAAGGACGTAAGCAGTCAGGGTGAGACACTGAATACATGATCTGGATGTAAATTAACCAACTGCCACCTTGTAAAAAGAGTCAACGGTTACAAGTTACTTGAATTTTCAAAAGAAAATAATTATTCGTATTATTTAAAAAAATAATTATTTGTATTATTTAAAAAAATAATTATTCATATTTGACGATCAACATAAAATTTAGATGATTGTTTGGCAAGTTTTCCTATAGCTACATTGTAAATCATCTCTTTACACTTTTATCTATGAGCTTCCTTCCTCTGCAGTGAAAAACTAAAAGGGTTCAACGAAACTGTGAAGTAAAACCACTCGAAAAGGTAGTGCAGTATAAAAAACTAATTGTCATGACACCATCATTTCACAAAAAGAGAGCTTCAACATTCATCAACAAGAAAAGGGATACCTTAGCAACTTCGGCATTGATAAATTACACATACCCATCATGCTCTAAACATTGATAACTAACCTTTCAATATGGAAACCCTAGTTTTTGCATTTGAGATAGGAAATCTATGACCCAGCCAATGGAAGTCGGTCATGGATGCAGCCTGCTGAGATCTAGCTTCAGCCATAACAGCCTGACATTAAAAAGAATTAATTAAAAAATCAAAACAATGGAAGAAATTACAATTTGTGTCAACCTTTGTGACTGCTGTAAATTACGATAACTAATAAAGAAAGTGAGTCTAGATATGAAGCTGCTGTAAATTCATTGCAAGCTGGTGAAGCAAGCCTGTCGAACTTAATGAGTTACTTTATTCAATAACATACCTCCAATTTAGCTTTGAAAAGGTCGAGTGCAGGTCCTTCAGTTTCCCCTATGTGTACAAGTTCAGAAGCCTGTAAATTTGAGTCACCGATTTTGTGCAAACAATATCGTATACTTGGTTCTAGTTCCTCAACTCGCTCACGGCACAGAACTTGATTGTCCAGATCTCCATATTTTCCAAGTTCCTCATAAACAACCCTGTTCATATCAAGGCGCATAATATATTCTTTTTTAGCAAAAGTGAACAAAGGAGCAAAGACCAAACAGAAGCAAAACCTCCTCTCCTTTCATGAAGACAAGGATAGCAAGGCACATCACAACATGACTTGCCTAGCACTCCTAAAACTCTTCAACGCGATGTCCCAATTCTGGTCTTGTTCAAATAATAAATTTCCTTTCATATATGAGGCATAAGCCTGCATAAGCAAATCAACTTGCTCATAAAAGGAGAAAGTGCTGCACACCATCAAATTTATATTTTGCATTATTCAAAATTAACCTGTCCAGAAACATACCTCTGCTTCTAATGATGTTCTAGAATCTCCCTTGACAGCACATAATTCAGCAAAAAGTGTAGCCCACTTTACTGCTTTACGCAGCCTACCAATCAGGTAGCTTCGTTGGCGTGCATTTGGACCATCAGGCAACTGTCTCTTCTCCATCGCATGGCTCCATGCTCTTTCTGCAGTATACAGAACCAGATGGAGAAACCTATTGCAGGGCCGAAATGCTGTTAGCTCAGAATTAGACACCTTAATCATTGATGATGATGATGACCTTTCCCATGAGGAATATAATTGTCTAGAATTACGTTTCTTATGTTTTTACGTACAAACATAATGCTGACACCTTAAACCAACAAAGATGAATAAGATTATACAACACAACAATACTCAATCCTGTTTGAGCACGATATGGGGAGAGGTAAGATGTAGACAGTCATACCTCTGCCCATTGGTAGACGAATAATATTACCTACAAAGCATGCATCCAAACAAAGCAATCGAACAACAAGCTTAATGATTGAGGAAGTAAGGACATTCAGAATTCCACGTGTTTATGACAAACCAGATTTGAACACTGGAACTATTTCTTCTTTTAAAAACACTGTGGATTCAGACCGATAGGACATAAATTGCATTTCCCTAGAACTGAAACTTGTATTTTACTCGCTCATCCCATCGGTATTTTCGTTCCAGAATAAAAACTGCATAAAAAACTAGTAGGTAATTCTCTTTTTCTTCATTGTCTTGATCCATGCATCACTCTATAAATTACTTTTAAACTAAGTTGGATGCAATTAGTAACCGGGTGAGGGACTTATCAGTAAATCACTCATTAATGCACAATAGCTGCAAATGCTATGAGTATCAGCAACAAATATATACGAATATACGATTGGGAAATATAAATACATGTCCTAATGCTTGACCTTAAACCTCTATGGATTCCAAGCCTTTTTTTTTATTCTTCATCTCACTTTTTAAATGGTAAAAGAGAAAATGGGATACAAACCCGCAATGTCTAAGGTCTCAAAACCTTTGGTGCAGGCTAAATGCCCTGTTGAATTTATAGTAACACAATTAAGTTGATGAACAAAGACTTCATTTGATCATCAATAACCCCTATCGAAAATTGCTACGTCATTCCTCACAAACAAGGTAGTTAGTAGCGAAAGCACAACTGAAGTGAGAGGCGCAATAAGGCAATGACAAGTGAAGTAATTTGATAAAAGTTTCAGTTTGTGCCTATGACACAATTTAACATAGAAAAATAGAACAAACACATAATATGGAAAAAAAACAAATGCCTTATATCCTAATAGGGATATAGTTCATAATGATAAGTTACCAAGAAAAAGAAGTCTTGAATGAACTAAAAAGTCTAAAAAAGCTTGTACTTTCCCGTCCCTTGACTAGAAACTTGTAATCTTTAATCATAAGAACCCTCTTCTGAGTAATCATTAGACTCTTCTTCTAAAAAGCAAGTACCTTCTGAAGGCAAATCAATTGTTTTCTGGTGGCAAAAAAGTTTATTAACATGGTTCTAGAAGGGATAAGGCAACGTAGAGAAGATAAGAAAAGAGTTTCTAACTTTTTATTCAAAGTGGACCAAAAAAACATAACCTTTGATGACTATCTAACTTATGCGACAATCCTGTCTTTCAAAGCAGAAGAACAAAAGTTCAACAGTTATGGCAATGGCGGCCCAAGCATCATAATTCATAAGAACATTGCTGTTGGGGCCTCACCTGAGGGACTAGGCAACCCAGGCAATGGCCTTTAACTACACTGCTCATAGCAGTTCATCATCATCTTCATCATCTTACACACAAATACACACACATGAAAAAAAGAATTCAAACACCAAAATTCAGGCCATAAACACGGATTAGAGATTACCATACCTAACTTCAGTAACAGTTGATACTGTTATAGGTTTTTTGTTATATTTTCCACGCCCATGAGTGAACTTCAACGATTTGTACAATCTCCTTAACCGAGCAGTGCAATATCTCCTGTATTTACAAATCCAGATGAGATGCATAAACCCTTCAAATGCCCATGCCAATCTATTAAGAAAAACTAAAACCTAGCGTCAGTACATAAGTCCGACATTACCGATAGCGAGTGTAGTCCCCAAAACGTAACCCATGCTGCATCTGCGAGGATTTTAAAAGCTGCAATACTGCACAAGCACCAATTTTTCGCGATTTACAAAACAAATTACTTCGATCAAATCATCGACACAAATGCAAAAGTCTATCGAGAATTGATTGTGCATAGCGCGTGTGAAGACAAGTGTTTGAGCGCAATTGGGGACAAACCGTTGATTGAGAACTTGGGATTGGTACTGATCTGATCATCGACATCCATGGAAGACGCATCGCTCTTCTCCATCGCCATCAGAAATTCTTCTCAGATTGATGACTAGCTGTCCGGCGGCGGCTTGCAAACTTGTGACGGGATGTTGTAGTCGCTCTCTACAATGCGCCTAGTGCGCACATGATAACGAGAGTCGGGTACCCGAATTAATAAACCGAATAGAGGGAGGTTAATACTATTTAAGGTGTGGTTTGGTTCGCGGAATATTTCAGAAGAAATTGGAATCGGTCAAAAATTGAAATTTGAATTTGTAATATATTTGGATGTTAAAACTAGGTTGACGTTTGGTTCACGAAATATTTCTGAAGGAATTAGAATCTATCAGAAATTGGAATTTGTAATTTGTTTAGTTGGCAGGAAATATAATTGGAATCCATTTTCATATTATGTTGGTTTGCAGATAATGTAGATAAATACATGACATAATTACCCTTTCTACAACTTCCAACTTCATTCTTAACAGCAACAAAATCAATTACCCACAAATCAGTAGTTAAACAATGAACGTGGAACGACGACGCGACTGACAAACGGGGAACAGCGACGCAACTAACAGGGACGCACCGAACAACAACCGGCGAACGACGACCTGCGAGGATTGACGAACAAGGACACGACTGACAAACGACGACCGGAAAAAGACGACAAGCAAACGGCGAACATGGAACGGTGGCGCAACTGAAGAACGGGGACGGGCGATTGACGAACGGGGAGCACCGAACGACGACCGGTAAAAGACAAACGGCGAATGACGACCAGCGAGGACTGACGAACAACGAACGTGGACGTGACTGACGAATAACGACTGGCGACCGGCGAGGACTGACGAACGACAAACGGGGACGCGATTGACGAATAAAGATCGGCGAACGGTGAACATCGACCGACGAATGACGAATGGGGACGCGACTGACGAACAACGACAGGCGAATGACAAACATCGAACAACGACCGTTGACCGGCGAGGACGAACGACGACACGAAGACAGTAGGCGGAGGGTATAATGGTAATAAACCACATTCCCTTATCCATTGAATTTAAAATCCCTCATTATCTTGAAGGAATTTATATTCCTTCCCCCATGGATTTTAATTCTCTCAAATTTAAATTACATGGTGAATCAAACATTGAAATTTGTAGGAATTGAATTCTAATTCCCATAAAATCCCTCCAACCAAATACCCCCTAAGTATTAAAATTAAGATAGAATCAGATAATCGATAACAGAAATTTATTATTTATAGTGTATAAAAAGATTAAATAAGGAGATTTAATAGTAAGATGTTAAAAAATATATTCCACCCGCATATTTTTTAGGAATGTTATCTTTGATAAATAAGATAGGTGAGTTGATCTAATAACGATTATTCAAACTTAGATTGCTAAACGTTTGAAATTAGTGGAGGCTTAATGAGTTTGAATCGAGCTCAAGTATAGACGAATGATTATTTAGTAAGCTAGCCTAATCTCAAGTCTTAAAGAGTGAAATCATTTAAACTCGCAAACTTATATGATTTTTTATATAATTTAGTTTATATTTCATTATTTATTTTTATATACCATTTCAATGAAAATTTCTAAATAATACATAAGCTTAAACAAGCTGAATCCGAGCTTTATATATCTTAAATGAGCCAAGCTTGAACTCAAGATTAAAAAATTCCTAATAAGTTCAGCTCGATAACTACCTCGGGCTCCTTTACATCCCTCGTAAAATAGTTATAAAAAGGAAAGTGTTTGTTTCATATTATTTGGGCATGACATTTGTAATTTACTCGTATAATCTTTTTTATTTATTTTGATACTTGTTTTAATATAGTAAATAAAAGAATTCACTAGAGGATATAGAATTACTCTTATAAAAAATGTAAAATAAGGTGTAGCCCTAGATTTTACTTGTATAGTTATATGATAAAAAATAGTTAGAAATATGATTAATGCAACTAACAGCATTTATAGTGGTGTTGAGTGTTGACACACTCATAATCACATTGAGTAAGGATGATTTTAACTATCTCAACATTTGCTCGTATAAATTTTTGTGAGTGTAATAACACACATCATTAGTTATGTTACATGCACGTATCCTATCTCTAAAATAGTTATAGTTGAAAGTGTAAAAGAATTTAAAGAGACATTAATAAACATAAGTATAATTTTATTGTTAAGAGTATTTCATGTAATTCATATATAAACAATTTAACATATAAACACATTTAGGAAACTTATTCAGGTAGCTTTTGTTTAGTAAAAGATTATTTTTTTTTAAAAAATAACTTATGCTCAAACATACTATTAACGAATATAGTTGACGGAAAAGGAAACACAACAAGTTGAAACGAAATCAAGGGAAGAAAACTCAAGTAAAATTTTTAGTTTATGATGTAAAATTTTTTTTAAAAAAATAACTTATGCTCATACATACTATTATTATTATTATTATTATCAAAATAATAATAATAATAATAATAATAATACATTTATTTGATTATACAATGTATACTTGTTTAAATTTAACGATTTGTAAGATTATATAATATACTTGAAACGACTATTAATTGGATTAATTTCCTTTTTAATTAGTATTTTTAAATTTAAATATATGTGTAAGTAAATTAAACAAAATTATCACTTTAACTTTAGTTTTTATTATTTGAAAATGTTTAACAATAATAGTATGAACCTATTGTATTTTTCTATATTTTCATAATAAAATTCAACTAATAGTTCATCTTATACTTAAATTATTATAATCATGTCAATTTTATCAACCTTTCACTTTATATCGAAGAAAATCTTTTAGAAATGTCGATTAGAATTTAGATCGTTAATATTCTCCAACCAAAATGTCTTCCACTAAACACCGCTTTCTAGAACACGAAAAACTACAACCTTTCTCAAATAATCATGTTTTACTTTACTTGGTATTATATTTTAACTATAACTTACATTCAATTAGGAGAGAATCACAATTACTTATAACACTGTCATCAACCTTACATTAAGATTGGATGATACAATAGTCTTAGTGATTTCTTGAGTAAAAAGTAATATTTGACTAATCCTTTTTTGGTTTTTGGAACACTTGTATTAGTTCCAAATCACCAAGATACCCTTACAAATCAAACCATTGCCTGATGCTTTCAAGCTTCAATCATAATCAGTTACTGAGAGAGGTAATGAAGAAATCATAATCAATAATGTTTGTATGTGAATATGCAAATCTTTCTCCATCTCATGTTTCGACTTCTAAGCTTGTTGTTCGATTTCTAAACTGATCGCATAAGCTTGTTGTTCTTATCAACGCTCAGATTCCACCGGTGATGACATTTTAATAAGGAATCACACCATATAAATAGAGCTAGATCTCTACCTTCACTACCAATGCGTTGCATACAAACCGTACTTTCCTATCTCTTAAAAGTTCTCAATCCAAGAGATCATCTTTAGAGCTTCTTTGCACCAAGCACTCGTACAATCAATTGCAAAATTGCATGAACAATTGGCCTTTAGGGTGATAGACATGAATTCTATTACAAATTTAACTATAAATATGGTTTTACTTGTTCGAATTAAATAGTCATAATCACTTGTCGATAAAGGTTACAATTGGCAAGATGCTAAACTTATTGCATGTACAAAGATACTTGATCGCTTGAGGAACCAGATTATTGAAGCGAAAGATCTAAAATGACCAATCCCTGAGAAAGCACCCTACCTACACAGTCACGACACAAAAGAAAATCACATCTTATTAGGATGAAATGTACATGTTCATCGGGTTGGGTTAGGCCATGTTAAGCTGAACCGCATATTTTATTATTTTCTGTGCCTTTTTAATTGAATTTTATACACAACAGAATGTGTAAAATTATCATTACAGAAACTACATTCTGAGAGACTTTCAATTCGTTTGACCCGTTCAACATGTTTTGATTTAGGCTATGTTTTCAGGTTTACACACATCAGAGAAAAAAAATATAACCAAAATCATCAAAACCTATCACTCAAATTTGGTAGCTTTAGTTTTATGACTTTATGAATTAAGGAAGTGTATTTTTACCTTGTAGACCATTTGGGAGTTGGAACTACAGTGACTATGAAGGTTCTTATTTCCATAGGGGCAAGTTCCACAACCAGCTTCTGAGGATCAACAGGTCCACCCCTCAGGGCTGTAGGTTCATCGTTCTTGGACCCTTCTACTTTCCACACCAATCTTTTCTTTTCCATCTCCTCTCTTCCTTGATTAGCAGATAAGCTCATTTCTAATACTTTGGTTATCTTAAATAAAATACAAATGAAATATATGTAAGGAACAATTTGAATAAAAGAATTGATGCTAATTAGAGGTGTTACTAAGAGCTGCACGTCAGACTTTACCT
This sequence comes from Dittrichia graveolens, assembly GCA_038502395.1. Taxonomy (NCBI): domain Eukaryota; kingdom Viridiplantae; phylum Streptophyta; class Magnoliopsida; order Asterales; family Asteraceae; genus Dittrichia; species Dittrichia graveolens. The sequence continues at coordinate 5,336,923 of JARJIL010000004.1, read as the reverse complement.
TCCTGTTTGAAAATAGTTTCTTCAACTCGACAGTTGTCATAACCGAGAGATCCTTGTCCTCTCCGATCTAGAACCAGAAAGCAAATACCATCTTAGTTTTACGATACTTTAGAACACAGAAACTTGAAGTAAGGACACCTGTAACTATCTAAATGATCAAGGGACAGGATGAATAATGGGCAAGCAAAGGGAGTGGGGTAATAGGTAATGGGTTCAGGTCATACTGGGTAATCTTGGTGCGGGTAGGGATTTTTGTCCAAACTTTGTACATATGTATATAAATAATTATGCGTCAAATATACATATGATAAATTATACTTTTGAATAATGATTTGATTTTTTAATAAAATAAATTTAGAGAGGTTATGCACTAAAAATATACTTGGGCAACTTTCGACCGTTGAACCCGTTTCCTTACAACTTTGGTTGTAGCATTAGAGATAAAACATAACCTAAATTGACTAATGGGTTGAGTTCTTTCTCATCACAAAGCTTAGGTGTCACTGTTTAGTTAACATCACATTATCACTATGCTATAAGTCAATCTATTACGGCTCAACTAAAACTCATAGGCTCTAGTATTATTTGTCATTTAAGATATTCATTTTATGGGCAAGTGGTCCAGGGGAAAGGAAGATGTAATTCTGGACATCATAGGACCCGCAAAATGGAAAATTGGAAACTGAAGAATAGAAAAAACGCATAAAGGAAGTAGGGAACATTAAATCTTAGCACGAGTTAATGATTATATGTGAAGGAAAGAGCAAAAACCTCATATAAGTGTGCCAAACGTAGAAGAACTTTTCCATCTTCCAGCTCCTGAAATAAGAGAATAAGGAAAGAGTAAGGTGTTGTTTGTTTTCGAAGACATAAATGTCTTATGTCTTATTTCATGGAGAAGATGTGGTTTAGAAGGCCTTAAGATTGAGAAGGCCTGCGAAAAAAAGCTATAGATTTTAGCTTCTCAAAATAAGCAAAAATAAGACAGAATAAGGTCTTATGTCTGCGAAAAAACAAACAACCTTATTAGAAACGTCTGCGTTCTATGAAAAAACAAACAACCTTATCAGAAACGTCTGCGGGTGCGCAGACGTAAACAAACGCCTAAGAGTCATTATCTGGGTAATGGGTATTACCTAGAAGAGGGCAATTCCAATCAATCTATTATGAATGGGTCGATATGAGCTAAGTTTTCTCTCTACCAGGTCAAGTAGTTAAGCTAAATGAGTCTGAATCATATTCAAATGCATAAATCATCTAAAAGCACTATCTTAATTAAAAGTTTAAATTATTTTCGTAATATTACAGTTTTGTAATCATGTTTAGCACAAAATTTTGTTAATAATTTTTGAAAAGAAGACAAAAATGGTTGTGGGTAGGACAACCAAGCCCAATTTGTTTTGATACGAACTAATAGATTACCATGTTAACGCGAACCTGTTTTGACATGTTGACCCACCAATTTTACCACCTCTAGTATTGCTCAAGGCTGTTTTATAGGTATAAAAGCTTACCTGGAGTGTTATCAGTGCTACATTATCAGGGAGACTGTAGGTGGGATCCATTCCTGAAAAGGTCGACACTTGGAAGTTTGTCCCTTTAGTTCCATCCTGTATTAGATGATTTAATAAATGTATACATACAGGAACTGCTTATGGATTCTCAACTCAGCAATAAAATTGCATTAATATTACCTGTTCAGAGAAGGCCAAAAGAAGTGGGGAATAGATCTCCTGACCATACGAGCGCCGCCACTTGGCTCCCTCTCCAAGTGGATCAATTCTAACATAGTATTTCCCTTGGATCTGTACATATAATTAAGATTTCTAACATATCAGTGATGCTAATATCGAATGTGCATTATTAGTTTGTTGATGTTTGCCGCATTAACTAAAAAATGCTCATCAAGTCAAGGAACTTATAGAAAATTCTTACAGCTAATCCTCTACAGTCGTTATTGACACAAACTGTTTCATTTAGAGCTTCCGCAACACCTTTTCCATCATCATATAGCAATCGCCTACACAAAAGATTAACCATATCATTAGTCAGAATATCAACCCATTTACTTCTGAAGGGATTGATACGGTTTAGATCTCTATTAGATTAAATCAAAAGTTTCAGGAAATAATGAAAAAGGTCAACTGGGTCAAAAACAGCCCAAAATGTTTTTCAAATGTTTCCATTTCCATAATTGCTTCATTCAAATAATTAGATTATTATCATAATGATGTAGATTCTGTAATCATATTTAACGCAATAATTTATAATAAAAAATGAACAAAAGTGATATGGTTCAAGCCTGCACATTACACAATTAGATATTTATTAGATTATTATCATAATGATGTAGACCCATACGTAAGTTTACCCGTTCTGACACATTACACAACCTAACCAGACCCGCCATTTTTCATTTTTTTTCCTCACACACACAAGTATATAGTGCCTGATTTAATTATTTGATCATTAGCTGTGAGCTAGTTGTTTACTTCTTTTATAAAGGAAAAGCTTCTAACAAAATGTAGAGAGGTTTTATATCCTCCTACTAAATCTTCCTCCTTACCTTCCTACTCACTAGATCAAGATAAGTGTCAAAATCAATGGAGGAGATGAAGAGAGAAAATTAGTGGATTACATGTATTATAATTTAGTGGGTAGGATATAAAGTAGGAGAATATAGTAGGAAGAAAAAACATTTTCCCAAGATTTATAATGGGATGTACCTGTGGAGCATCAACTCCAATTGCCCATCAACAATGCTGGATCCACCAACGGATCTATCTACCAAGACTGAGAGCTCACTTTTATCATCTTTCAGATAAATTCCAAGATTTATCTGCAAAAAAATTGCTACTTGAGTTACATATCTGAAGTCCAAATATGCTATGATGTTTACCATTAACCTTGGATGCTAATAGCAGACATAGTGTTGATTCAAAATCAGTCATCTTGATAATGCAAATGAAAGGAAACCATACAGGATAATAATTTCCTGCAACAGGTTGATTCACTTCAAGATCCCAGTCAGTTCTGTAGTCTCGAATCTGCCACAGAAAATAAAATTCAACTATGGATTTCATTTATACCTAATTGTTTCTTCAAGAAGCAGATGTTTAATGGTATTCGATAATAGGTGGAATGGTATGCTAAAAATTCTTCACATACCCGTTCAAGGAAATCTCTCCCGTTAGAATCTGAATAAAATGTTTTATTGCTCTTAATGGTGGTTGTGATCTGAGTTACAATCTCTTTACCAACTCCATCATTAATTGGAATGGGACCCACCTGAAGTTCAATTATTAGTGATAAACATAGCCCCAAGATAACAAAAGCAATGGAAGATGAACTTACAGTGAATTCAATTTCAGCATGTTCCTTATTCTGGTACACTCTAGTGATCTGCCCAAACATGCAAAAACAACTCGATAGAAGTAACGGTAGTAAATTGACTTATTTGTCTGAAAAATAACTAACAAAAAATGTATGATCAAATATTCAATTACCTGGTAAATCCAGGGATTTATTTTCTGGTGCACTTCATCATATATTTTTCCCCTCAAAATCTTTATAGTCTGTAATTTCATCAACAATACTAAGTTAGGTCGCTATATGCCTATAACTTATAGAACTCTAAAAGAAAACTTATACCTGCTCTTGAGAATCCATAGGATATGTACCATTTGGACGGAAAATATATGCTCCAGACGCCTAAACCAAGATGAGATAAAAATTTATGGTTACATGGCTCATTTGTAATGAGAAACTTCCCTGGCATATCCAAATATACGATGTCAAAAAAGATTCCAAAAATAAAAATAAACCTGCTCCCCCGTAGTGCCATCAAATCCCGCGTAAAAGCTATATGATTGCTTTATAGAGGCTTCGATCTTCACGGCCATCATCAGAAAAGTTAGATGGACATGAACAGTACAAATGATGGTAACATAAAGCTTAGTTGACTATATTATATAAAATGTTGTGCCAAATATGGAACAAACAAAAAATTAATTTACATAAAATTTCCTAAATATACTATGTTAATAGTTACAAGAAAATGAATGGTCTTATGATTTAAAATAAAAACTGAAAGGAAAAGAAGGGCTAATTAACTTACAGAGCTTCGACTATTAACATACTGAGAAAGTTTTCCTTCACTTCCAGAATAGATTAACTTCAAGTTTCCTGTACCTATTTTTATACCATCTTTTCCGGTGCCAATATTCTTATAGAATGCTTCTTTTACAAAATTTGAAGCTGCATAGCAATTTTAATCAAGTATATAAAATGATGTTCAACATTCACATCAATGTTTATGTAAATATTAAAACAGCGTACCTGGTTTTTTTGTGAACGCAATGACATATGTGCTAAAACCCAGAGGCGGAACAGATGCTGTAAATGCAAGCCAATACTTGGGAGTTGAACTTGGTGATCTACCCGTATATGCAGTGGCATAGTAGTTTCTTATGGATATGGATCCATTTACTACAGGGAGAAGTTGAGATTCAACTTGTTTCCCATTGGAGTCATAAACCGCAATATTCTCACTGACAACCTGTTAGGTAAGCATTATATAATACATGCATTGAAATTGATTAATTGAATGACCAAATGTGTGTAATATAGGCAAAGATACAATAGACTTTAAAAAGAAACTAGTTCATTCTTCCACAATGGAGAGTAATATACAGAAAATTGAATGGAACGTAACATAATACTCACTGGAAGTCTTATGACATCAGATCTCTTCCACCCGAGGGAATTGTAGACAACCACCACCTACAGAAAAAGTACAAATAGTCTATTTAACATTTTAACTCAATGTACAAATGCACAATATAACAGAAATGTATGTGCATGTTAGAGATGGCAAGATTGGCTTCAAAACTGGTTCAGATAGAAACAGATTATTTAAGTGCGATTCCAAACTGTTGCGGCAGGATAGTTGAGCCGTAAACAGTTTTTGTCTGCTACAATTTTTTGTAAGAATAATTAATCTTCTAGTTTTGATTACAAAAAAAACTATTTATAAAATGATAACAATCTAAATCTTCAAGCGAAAATGACTTAGGAGGTTGTATGCGTTAATAATATATTAATGGGCTTTGGGTAACTTTCAACCCGTCTAACCCAATTTTCTTTTTTGTATTTGACCCATTTGTGATAAAAACACAACCCGAATCGAACCGTTCATAATTAAATGGATCAAAATTTCCACCTCTGGTACATGAATGACCTTTAATAGAAAGTTTTATGCCATTTCCTTATGTATGTGAAACTATCAGGTCTATAACCTTACATGGAGAAGCTACAAACATTAGGCATCTCACTTACCAACTTTTTGCCAGATGATAGATCGGCTTCAGTTGGAGGGCAGTAGCTTATGTTAAGAAGTGGACACTGAAAATTAATGAGGAAAAAGAGAAGAGAACATAATTACATACATATACAATAATACATACATACACACTCACACATACACATACATAGGTATTGCATACCTACCTGTTGAAAATTGGTTGCTGAACTTGCACATCCAGGTTTTGATGATGCCATGCAAGCTATTGACTCTGCAACCACACGTTCTGACTGCAACAAATGAAGACGCATTTCAGATCAGTTTACATGTAGAACAAAATGAATCAAGCAATAGGTAAACTTGCAATAAAATATAAATGATTCGCACCTCCTTGTGACCTATAAAGAGCCGTTTTGCATAATCATTAGCCACATGTTGTTGTGAAGTACCACTAACTCCATCATGATGCTGAGCAATCCCTAGAGCATCACCCAAAGAGTCGGTAGTAGCCCCTGCTTTATTCCTTCCCTTGAGTACTTCCAATTGCCTTGCTGCCTGATATTTATCATAGTCAAATGAGAATTGGGAACAAATTTTTGACAAATAACATAGATCTAAAATAATTAAAACCCGTCTCACCCACCAGGTAATAGCCACTCAACATTCTGACATAACCCTTGAGAGCTGCCCTACTAGTAAAGTATCCAGTCCAGTAGGCATCTATGTCACTTGCATATCTAACAAACCAACGTAGCTCTTTATTATTGGCAAAACAGTCTGGAACTTGTAATTATAAATTGTAAGGATTCCAAATTATGCTTACGGGAAATAGTCATTTTCTTTGAGAGGCCAGGAGTTGGTCTCAGCATATTTTGCATCAGTGTATATAGACGGTGTTGAATAGAGAGCATTGACCCGGCCATCCTGTAAACATATGCAGTCAAAAACTCAAAAACCAAATAAAACAATGTCACTGCTGATAGATAATGTTAAAGCATAACAGCAAACAAATTTTAAGTTCAGAAAGGATCAATAAAGTAACCGACTTTATTGACATAATGAATAAACTTGTCCATATTCCGAAACCATGACTCCGCATACTGATATTTGAAGTCCGTCCCCATTGTCCACATGACATGATTTGTGCGAGTAATGTTTGCCTGTGAGTATAAGATCAAGTTTAATTGAATTAATCTTTCCTCTTAACCACTTGAGGCAGATATAAAATCATATACATGATGCTCACCTGTGACAAGGCTGCAGCCACAAAATCATTAACCCGTTCTTCAACGTTGTAGTCAAATAAGTCGATGTCATCCTTCAGTAAAAGAGATGTAACTATGTTAGACTAGATAAACATTCGCAAACCTTAAATTATATTTAAAAGGTTACCTGGACAATTGGGGAATCATCATTGACTTCAAAGTAGAAACCACCAGGTGGAGGTTCATAATTCTCAGGGAAAGCACCTGCAAAAATCTGTAAAGATTGCACAATTGTTTTAGATAGAAATAGTACTTCTTTTAGACAAACCAACTATGAAAATAGAACTCTAGAAATAATATAATTTAGACACCCGAACTTTGTCTGCTTTCAGTACAAATAATGTTAATAAAACTGGAACTCACCTGTGCAGATGAACCGAGACTTTTCGAGGCCCGCCAGATAACTTCAAGATGTTTATCCCCTTTTCGCTTAGCTCTATCTTGGTAATCAATTCGCCCAAAGAAGACGGAATCAAATCCAACCTAAAAGATCATAAAGACTCAGGTTTAAATGAGTTAAAAACATGTAGCGACGTTATTTATCTGAATTTTGCTAAAAATTGATGTAGGGCTACGTTGAAGAGCAACCTCCATGCTTAAATAAATGACAAAAGTGAATTGGAAATCTTGAAATTCAACATATTTCACAAAAGCCACAGAACAGAATAAATGACCTCTGCGCCCAATAGGTATGCCTGCACTGCCGAATGACCAAAAGGGTCTATTTGCCAACCAATCCTAGGAGTTACATTGAATTGTTCCTTGATAAATTTATGCCCGAATGTTGTTTGATCAATCATATCAATGTAATGTGGTGCTGCCTCATCATGCATGCACCAACCTCCATTTCTGCCCAACAAAAACACTTTTATTAGAGCCTAGTTACATCAACCAGATCAAACCATAACAAATGGTTTCATATAAAACCGAATAAATAGATTTAGACAGCAGCATCAATAAACAGTAGATGTTATCTACTTACATTAACTCAAGTTGACCCGAGCTAACAAAGCCCTTGACTATAGCTTGGGTTGCCTCACTCTGATCCCTCCACCACCGTTGGAAAAATGCCTAAAACATTAATAACACCAACATTAATCAATTAGTTCCTGATATCTCTGTCAATCAGATTCAAGTGTGCCCTAATTCATCTTGATGTTTTCAAGAAACAGGCGGAAACACTATCAAAATAACTAATTCAACCAGAAATACATCAACTATAAACTTGTAACGAGGTCAATGACCATTGAAATGTAAAATTCACAGTGAAGTTAAAGGACATCAGATTTTTCACCTGTTCTACATAAATAAATTTCCGATTCTTATCTTTTAACAATGCTGGAACCATGGAATCAAGCACGTTTTGAACGCATGCTCCCTGTGGAATTGATAAAAAAATTTAATCACCAACATTTAGATATCAGACAGTGAACCAAAGTAGAAATTTCTTATGCAAAGGTACCTGAATGGAGTTATTAGATCCAACATAGTACTGATCAACAGTCTTCAACCAACCAACATCATCGTGTGTATGCGCTACCAGATGAACATTGAGTTTGCCCTTCACAACCCCTTGTGCAGTATCGTAAATCATATATTTCGATTCAACAGACACAGCGACAGCACACAGTATTAACAGCACAAACACTCGATAATCCGCCATTGCCGACGGTTAAAGCTTACTGTTGCTCAACGCTAACACCTCTATATAATCCAATCAATAAACAGTAACAAAAAAACGAATGTTCTGAGTACAAAGTCCGATCAAACGAGACGAGGTTCCATCGTTTGTCGTTGTAGAATGATTTAGTTTGACACTGAGTCGGATGAAATACAAGGGTAGGTGAATGTGACAAGCAAGACGTCGTTTTCCTGGAATAATTGATTGGAGAAATGGGTTTATTCGGTCGAAGCTTTCGAATGGAAGTGGTTTTGGCGTGTGTGTGTGCGAAGAAAAAGACGAAGAAGACGACGAAGAGAAAGTGCTTGACTGGCTCGGCTATGACTCACTCACCCGACGGGAGGGGTAGCTTTTCTTATCCAGTTGTGAGTTGTGGACCCTGTGGAACACGAGGGCTTCTTTATATAGAGCCACGGATGAGCTGTACATTTGCCACGTTATATAACAAATTCGATATATAACCAAAATTACAGATAATTATTGGCATATGTCGTGGGTGTGATATTTCCCGATTCGTATTTGTTTGTTAAACCGTTAACTTCAGATCTTATTACAAATAAGGTTACGAGGAAAAATATTAACTTTTCATAGTAAAAAGGAAGGGGAAAAAAGTAAGAAAGATTTTGTATCGACTAGTCTCATGGTCCTATTTGTGTGGTATTCGAGTATGTAAATAAAATTTTTAAATTTAATATTTTGTATACATGTTTTTTAAAAAAAGATAAGATTATATTTCACATCTAAAAGTTTTTAATGTAATATTAATGTGTTTCTCGTGTTTATTATTGTTAACATACACAACAACTTTATGCATCATTAAATTATACCATGTAGATTAACTTTTTGTGTATACCAAAAACTATTGTGTAAGGATCAGCTTCTTAAATAAAAAACCACTCTTATCACGTTAGAACGCGTAAATGAAAAATATCATGATAGTGAATTTTTGTTATTCCAAAAATGTTCTTTTATGTATACGGATACACGCCAATTATTAATTACACACACAGATATATATATATATATATATATATCTTTAAGCCCTTGATGAGAAGATCTGATGATTCATAATGGTTTTTTAACTTCTTTATATAAAAGATGTTTTTAATTGATCCTTGATATATATATATATATATCTTTAAATTTTATATTGATTGGTGTTCATTATTCGGATTAAGTTCTATTATGATAAGAATTTTTAATTTTAAGTTGGTACATGTACATTTATCCATTAAGCTTAAATATAAATTTTTAAATATTTTACAACATCAGGTTACTAAACCATTACAGATCAATATAATATATTCTTAATAATATTCTAAGTGCATCAACTATTTAACATACACCTTAGTTTATTATAAATCTAATTATCTATTTTTATATAAATCATTTCTTAATAAAACGAAAATTTTAAAAATAATATATTTTTAATTCTTTTATTGAAAGACCAATAAATCAGTTATTGTATCAAATATGATACGCAGAGAGAATGAATATAAAAAACACATAAATTGTTCAAAGAATTACATACCCACTAGGCCACTACTATTGATGGATAACAAAAAATTAAGAATATACTAATTTTTTAAATGTCATATTACGATAAAAATTAAGAATTACATACCCACTATGCCACTATTATTTTTTAAATGTCATATTTGAGACGGTCTCAAATATATAATTATTTTTTCTCTAAATAAAATATATCATAAGTTATTAAACATAATTTATAAACAACTTATAGTTAATTACATTAATATACAATTTTTATAAAACCCTCTTACATGTTTCATAAAACCATTTCATAATTTTCATCCAATCCCCTCCAAATCATTTAAATTGAATTTAATTTTATTCGGTTACTCCACCTACTATCACATTCAACCAATCACAATTTATTATTTATCTGTATCACATTTTTTTCTCTATCAACCATAACCATATATATATATATATTAAATAGGTTAATATTATATTTGAACCTTTATTATAAATTTTATGTTTTCAATCGTTACACAAGTATCACGAGAACAATCAACTTACATAGTTGATTGCACTAAATGTCAGAGAAGATCAGGATAATGGTTAATAATAATAATGACTTGTTAATAAACCATTATTAATAAGTATCATGGGAACAATCGATTTCAAGTCAAAGTTTTATTAATGAGTATTAATGATAATTATAAATTATTCTCGTATTAATGGTGATTGTCAAATAAACTTCTAACTATATATAAATTTATTTAGAAATAATCTATTACTTAATACTTATCATAAAACTACTTAGTAATTATTTATTACTTATATTTATCATAAATCCACTTTTAATAAATGAAGAATGTTCAATATAGTTCATACCTAAGAGATTAATTTTAGTTTTTAGATCAATGTCATCAATAGTCCAAATTAAATTTTAAAAATTTATGCGAGGTGGAATTTTCGTAATTTTTTGTAATTCAAATGCGATTGTATACTGAATCACATATAATTGAATATTAAAATTTCAAGACTATGTTTTTTAAACGGACTTTATTGAACACAACTCCTTAATAAATATCTATTACTTAACTATTATCCTTTTCATATTTACGTAAATTTTCACTGTCTTTTCATTAACAACCCTTTTAATTCATAAATCGCATATTATCATCAAATTTTAAGATCAGCGATGCTTAAAAGAGATTTAGAAATCATAAATCATAATTAGAAGCTTAAGAAACCATTAGTTTATTAATGATTCTTTAAATACAAAATTAATTTAATCATATTATTTGTAAATCTCTTGTATTCGTATATATTAGCAGTTTGGTATTCCAGTGTTGAGTTTATAGAAACGTAAAGACTTAAATTGTCAAATTAAATGAACAAATATGACACGTGAATTTTTATTTTAATAGCTAATTAATCGTGTACTTTAGTACCTTAATTCTTTGATTAACTATGCATTATAAATGCAATACACATTAAATAGAGAATAAAATATTTCTAACCATGCATGTCACGTGCAGGAATCTAGTAAATAAATAAATATTGTGTATGCTTAACACACATACATAAATTATTCATTGCGGACTTGAAGTAAACATCGTAGATAATAAATAAACAAAATACATATACCATTCGTCGCAAACACAACGCAAAATGAGATATATGAGAGAACCATATAATAATGTTCTCCTTAATTTATGTATTTGAAAACTTTCTTCGAGTGTTAGAATACTGTGTTTCTCATTTGTGTTTATGTTTCATCTGTATTGTTCATGTAGCTTTAGGACACATATACACGAGCATATTATAGCTCATTAGCTGCTATCATCGGTTATTATTCATTACTGTGGTAAAGTTTGAACTTTAAACAGACCTATATCAATGTAAAAATACGAGATTTTGAATCTCGTGTTTTTTTGGTTCAAACTTCATAACCGCTATAGTTTGGGTTTTGCCGATTCAAGCTTCTTCGAGGGTTGAGGTTCCAGTTCAAACTCATGTTTTTAGTTCAAACTTTGAAACTCATGTTCTCGATTCCCCAATTCAAGGTTTTTCAACAATTTTGTTCTGTTTTTTTTTGTATTTTGTTCTATGTTTGTTTTTTTGTTCAATTTTTTGACGATTTAAGGTTATTAAATGATTCATCAATTAAAGTTCATAATTATGTTTTTATGTGATTTATTAGGTTCTTCAATGATTAAGGTTTTGTTGATTCTGGTTCAATTCAAAATGTTTGGGTTTTGGTTTGAACAAGATCTCAGAATGATACGTATATGGTTCTCATACAATAATGGTTTTAAATCCAGTATATATTTTCAATTTTAGTGATTTGTAGATGTAATCTGTTCAATTTGTTTATCTTCAAGTTAAAACGAGTTCTTGTTCATCTTCAAGTTCAAGTGAATCCTTGTTCACCTTCGATTATTAACAAAGAACATTTAAGTTCTTGATGAACACATGAGGAATATGACGAAGATATAAATATGTTGATGAAGTCCATAATTAAGAAACAATAAAGACAAAAAAACCACAACCTACTATATAGGTTACCACAACAACATCAACAACAATAGTACTTAGTCACACAAGGTACATAGGGGTAAAAAGTAGATAGTGATACACTTGTCCGTGTGAAAAGATAATGCTTCCAAAAGACCTACTGCTCAAAGGGGTGAACAAATCGCAAACAAAAGGAAAGCAAAAGTTTCTTCCATTATTTTAGAAAATAAAATTTAGTTGTTATGTAATAACAATTTAGAAACATTTATTATATTCCAATGCAATAAGCCATTATATGTTGATTATCAAAGTTCAAATCTCATTAATGCATTTAAAACAAATAACAATACCTTATAATCAAACAACAAAGGTTGTCTATCTAAAAATTAAACATTGTTATGCAAATCATAACAAATGATGTACTTTATGTTTTTTTAACAAGTATCTTTTTTCAACATAATCCACTGACTAGTATGATCCAATCTAGACGAGACCGCCTATTAGATGTTCTTTTTTAATAGATATGTTGAATTGGGATAATTTATTTGAAATTGAAACGATAGATTCTATATATTTTTACTTAATTTTTCTACTTATTAATGGACAGAAAGCTAAAAGATTTCGCAAGAGAAAATAAATGTAAGAAAGTTATATAAAGTGCAACTATCTTTAGACATTTTCTAATTTATGCAACTATTTTTAACTTTTTCTAACCTGGTTATTAAACCATGTATATTCTTTTAATGAATGTATGAAATGGTCGATTCCATGTTAAACCGATTACTATTTTCAATTTTGTAAGTAAAATATTTTCATTCGTGTAACGTTATTTCCAACTTTTTTTTTTTTGATTCATTATAATTAATAATTTTATTATTATCATTAGTATTACATTAATAATACTAATAATGATAACTATTAATATTACTACTACTACTTCTATTATTATCTTGTAGTTATCATTTATAGGTATAAAATTTGGTTTTACTTATAAAAAAATATTATCTTTAATAATTTCTTTATCTTTTAATTTATTTGAAATTTTCTATATCACTTATATTTGTCATTGGAATTATTATTATCCTTTTTGGGTACAAAACATTTGCTATCTAGAATAAATTTTCAATTTAAGTTTATGATAATTTTTTATTTTTACTTCGGTAAAATCTTTTCCTTTGTACTATAAGATTAAGAAAACATTATTTTTTACTGGACTATGAGAAATTTATTTTCTCGTGAATTACACGTTTTATTAATATTTTTGTTTGAATTCTTTAACGTGTAATGTTTTAATAATAAAATCCTCAATAATCATCTTAAAAGTTTCATGTAAAAGAAAAGATAAAACGGATACGAGGATAATATTCAAGAAAGCAAAACAATTTTGCATGCCTAAAATGGTATCTACAAGGTATATCAAACCCCTTCGTTGTACCGGGTGATATTTAAATAATTATATTTTTAGTAAATCAATCTATATGTAATATTATATATAAGATAGTTTTAAGTTCATAAGTAAACAATATTTAGCTTACATGTCATTTGTTTTTATAGACTTAGAAACTTAACCATGTATGTGCTACTACTACTAATAGTAATAATAAGTAATGTTATAAAATTAAATATAACTTGTATAAGTTAAGGTGTAAAAAACAAAAGTTTAGTATAGGTTTAAAAAATGAATAGTAGTATATAAGTTAATAAGTTTGTAAATAATAATATTTTTTTGATCGTCTTGACACAAAATTTTTAATCCACATTTACGTCCATAACAAAACTTGAATCCTTAACCTCCAAGTGAGGGAGTACACCTTAATAGGCCTTAATACCGCTAGGTCAAATGAGCTTTGGGTTGGGTAAAAAGTAAAAGCTAAGTAGGGGTGAAAAATAAAAATTAAAATTAATAGTAGGTTTATGTGAGCAAGTAAGTTTGTAATGATAAGTTTTTTAAATGGTTGCCCTGTGTCTAATATACACTAATGTATATAATAGAACTTGAACTCTTAACCTTAAAGAGAGAGAGACGCCTTAATACATCTTGATACCGTTTGGCTAAAGATTGATTTGTAAATAATAATAAGTAATATTATGAAATCAAATGTAAATATATATAAATCTAAGGGTGAAAAATAAATTTTTATTAAGGGTTAAAATTGAAAATATGAAATAAATAGTATTTTATTTTTGAAAATTGATATAACACAAGGTATATCATACCCGCGCGTTGTGCCAGGTTAATTTTTAAATAATCACATTCATACAATTTTAATTTATATATAATATTATAGATTAGATGGTCGTTCGAATGTAGTATATATACATATTATTTAGTTTGATAATGTGATCTACGAAGATAAAAATAGAGTTATTTTTTAGCAAACTGTAGTTTCTCAAGTAGTTAACTAAAATAAATGAGTTGTTGTAACTTGTTGGAGATGCGATTGTTTTCTAAAAAAAAGATCAGAGCTTATAATAAATTATATGTAAGACTTGTGCACTTTTGACACTGCATATATAATTTCATTTATCAATATTCTTAACATTGGATTATTACTCTCTTTTTTTTGTTTTTGAAATTGACCATTTCGTTTGACATATCAATATGTCTACATTTTTCGAAGACTTGTTTGTTTATTATGTCATCAATTGTATTAATACAAAGTTATTATGAATATTGTAAAGAACTAATATTTAATTCATTTTAAAATTATGTAAGAGACATGGTAAAAGCTATAAAGTTGAAATATAGTTCATCTACTTATTTATGTATAGTTTGATTATAAATGCTAAATTTAAAATATAAATAAGAATTTTATTGAATTATAATTGATAATATTTACCTTATATTGAAAAAGAATCATTTTGAATGAGTTAGAAAACTTGTGTGTCACCTAAATAAACTAAGAAGCCAACCATGCACTTGATGATATCTCCAAAAAGTTGTAAATAAAAACAATAAATATCTTAGTAGGAACACCGATATATTATGTTCATAGATGCTATAATTTAAATAGACATGTTTACATATTGTCGTGTGTATCATATGAAAAATCTTACCTTTTGTTGTACTAAATTTTTAGAAGTTATATTTAAGTTTGCTTATACAATAGAAAATTGAGATAAATTTGGTACATAAATATCTTAATAAAAAGATGGTGTTTAAGAGTTGTTACATACAAAATATATCTTCAAGTAATATACATACAAAGTAAAAATATATGAAAAAATGTTAGGTGATGCTAGTACCATATAACTTAAATTATAGATCATAAATCATTAATTGATAAGTAAAATATAAAATTACATGAATAATTTACCCTCCAATTAAGTTAGGTTCCATAAAATTAGTTCATATTTATTCAACATATGTAGTTGTATACTTGGATATCTTGCGGTGTCATTTGCAATATTGTATTATTTATATATTGTACAAAACTAAATGTATTATTTTAGTATCCATGTCACTTTATCAAAATACTCTAAGCAAATTTCAATTGTTAATTTATCGTCTCGTCCCATATTGAATTTCTCACTTGCGTATTTTACACGTTTAACATATTTACTTATAATCTTAGTTTTAGAGTTTTATGTGATATAGTTATGTCCAAAAGAATATTTAATAGTTGTAAGAATAAAAAAATTAATATAATGATAATGAAACTATAAATTATGTTATGAGGTAAAATGTAATCTTATATAAATTGAAGATGAAAAATAAAAATATATTTATGGGTGAAAATTAAAAAGTTGAAAATGAAATGTAATTTATATAAATTAAAGGTTGAAAAATAAAAATTTATTAGGGGGTAAAATAAAAATTGAAATAAATAGTGTATTTTTTGTAAATTGATTATAAGGGATAATGATAATATGAATAGTAACAATAGTAACAGTTTCTTATTATGATTAGTACAATGATACTGATACTAATAATAATATTACTATTAATATTGAAAAACAAATGGTTATTCAAATTGAAAAAGTAAAAAAAAAAAAACTAACTGTTACGTAAATTAAGAAGAATTAAAAAAAAATGTTACATTAATAAAAAAAATTTTAAAAATTAAAAATATTACTAACTACGTAAGTCACCGACACGTCAATTTGTATTAATTGAAAAAAAAGTTATAGTAAATTGATTAGAAATGGTTAAAAAAGTTACAAAAATAAAAATTATCATATTGTTAGGTATGGCGCATCCAACCAATTAGTACGTGGCTGGTTGATGACTGACCCATTCACATCATCTCTCCCCTATCATCTCAGTTGTTCCTAGTCATGCTTGATTTGAATTTTTTTTTCTTTTTCTTTTGACCATTGGAAAACGTATATATATATATATATATATATATATATATATTTATATATATATATATATTTATATATATATATATATATATATATATTTATATATATATATATATTTATAACTAAAAATACTCCTTCCTTTCTTTACATTTTTTACACCATCTCATTCTATTTCTCTATTCTACCATCCCTAACTCTATTTTCTTAAAAAAATATGGATTCAAACTAACAAAATAATTTCAAAACCCCACGACAAATTTCAAAAATCACGAGATACAAGCTCGCAACAGTTACCGTCAACGTATCAAGCAAACATGCAACAAATACATTTTCTTTTTCACCACAACCGATCTACCATGACGGTTTTCAACAATATCAAAATTTCCCCAAGATGGCTTTCAACACATACAACACGTATGTCTTTCAACAAGTCTTGGGCATGTTTCAACAACCAATGCAACGAGGAGTTTATGTAGACTTTGAAGGGAGGATGAGGAGGAGCGGGTTCCCGAGACCCAACCCGAGATGGTTCCCGAGACCTAACCTGAGGCAGTTCCGATGCACGCCGCAAAAGAAAATCAACAAAATTTCCTAATAGATCGAGCCGCCCGACAATATGGACTACGGACGAAGAGGTTTTGTTGGCAAGTGCATAGATTCACGTATCCGAAGATGTCGTTGTTGGAAACGCGCAAAAAAGAGGTATATATATTTGATAATTTATTTATATAGTTAATTATTTATTTATATATTTTTGCTTATTTATTTATTTATATATATTTGATAATTTATTTTTATATACTTTCTTATTTATTTATATATATTTGTAGGTGACTTTTAGGTGCGCTTAATTGACTACTTTAATGAAATAAACTTTCGGAGCCACACGAAAGACCAAATAATCTCGAAGTGGAGTGATATGAAGAAACACATGATGAAGTTCAACAGAATCTACAATAATATAAAGTCCAAATATCATTCCGGTTGGAGTGAATCCGATTATTTAGAGAGGGTACACTCGCATTATCCGATGGAAACTAAAAATGCAAGTTTTAACAATGAGGCGGCTTGGAGAGTAGTGAAAGACCATCCAAAATGAAAATCATACCTTCCATGGATGACAACATGAGGGCCCCAAAACAGAGCAAGACTACCTCAGATTAGAACGCAAACACGATGTATTCCGACGCATGTAACACTCCAAAATGGGCCTAGTTATACCCTTTGCATGTAATGTTGTAACCTTGTGAATTAAATAAGAAATTATAATTTAAAGTTTGAAGATGTGTTATAACTATTAAGTGAGGTGTTAAATAAAAGTTGATAAAAATGAATAATAGTTATTAATTATTAAATGATTTTAGATAAAGATTCCGAAAATATCCCCGTTAGTTGAAAGGGGTAAGCGAGTGTCGAGTTGTAAGTTGAAATAGGGAACGGAATACCCACTTGTAGATATATTAGAACCAAAGGCGGTTCACCCCTTTTATAACACAAACACACACAGTAACACACACTTCCTTGTTCTTGAATCTTTGAAGGGAAATCAAGAGTAGATTGTTCAAGCTTCGTTTCCAGTATCAAAATTCGTGATCTATCATCAGCTTCTAATCCATCTTCATCGTCTAATCTCACTTGTAAGTGCTAGTTCTTCACTTCTTCAAGTTCTTGTTTTTGGGTGATTTAGGTCAAAAACGGGTCAAGCTCAAATTGACCATTTGAAACTGATTTCTATGTTTCAAATTGTTCCTACAACACTTGCAGATTGTTAGGAACTCATATTATGGTTTGGAAGTGTTGGTGTTGCTCAAATTCAAGAAATGGTTCAAATTGGTCAAAAATGGTCAAAATGAAATAGCTATTAAGGATTGATTTTTATTCCTTCAATCAGTTTCTATAGCTTCTACAAATCATATTAAATAAGAATTATGAATTAGAAGTGTTAGAATTGGTGAATTTCAAGAATTGGTCAAATTGGACATTTCTTGGTTAATTTAAGTTAGATTTTTGTTTGAACTAATTGAGTGAGTATTATGGATGTTAGAAAGCACCTACAAGTGTTAAATGATGTTGGTAATCACTGAAAATTGGCTAAAGTTGAATTGGTATTGAAATGGGTCGAATTGGTTTAGATGTGCAAAGAAGCTGTGTTTTTGGCATAGCAGGCGCCTTGCGGCGCGAAGCATGGGGGTCGTGGCGCGAGCCCCCTGTAGACAGCAATAATTGTTGTTTTCTTTCGTGTTCTGATGTATGAGTTACTGTTTAAAGTTAGTAAGTAGATTAAGGACATTGTTAGGGGATTAATATCAATCTTTTAGTTGTAGTATTTGATGTGTTGATGTCTAAATGTAAGTGATGTTTTATAGGTGAACCCGACGACCAAGAAAAGCCAGAACACTATGCTTGTCTGTTGTATCTCTACAGGTGAGTACCTACTTAACCTTTAATCATTATGTAGTAGTTGTGAGTTTGTTGATTACCGTTAGATGTGTACCAGAAATGATGATTTAAAGAACGTGATTATAACCAAGGTTGTAATGTTGAGTGTGATCATGTGTAAGCTAAATTAAGTTGTTATTGGGCTATTGGCATGAACATGAGTTAATGTTGGCTATTGGTTAGCAATTGACCAATACCCACAAAGATGAATGTTAAAGATAATTAAATTATGCTCCCAACTATAAGGAGCTAATACTACCTATAATGGTATGATATCCAATTGAATGCGTAAGTATCAATAATTAAAGAACGTTTGTTTAAAGAAATACAAAGCATAGATGCTAACAAAAGGTAAGACAATGACTCAGGAATACTTTAGACTTTATATTCAAGATCATGATGATATGATAATATGATGAGTATGTTGCCTATGTTGACTAGGTTCACACTGATAGTGAAAGAATACATGTCGTATGACTTATGCAATGATTATATACCATGACTATGTTGTACTTGTGTGTTCTACTCATCATAAGTTTGTAGAACTAGTTGCTATGTTGTACTTGTGTATTTTGCTCATCATAAGTGAGTAGAACTAGTTGTGATGTTGTATTTATGTGTTATGCTCGTCAAATGTGAGTAGATTTTGAAGTTATGTTGTAAATGCATGCTATTGGATCCTGATTAGATTACCTATGTTTATGTGATTGTCCGGATATTTTTGGATTGTTTTACAGTCGTATGGTTGATGTTAGCTTATGGTTGGATCCCAAGGGACCTATGGGTCATAGTTCGGGATCAACGGTGACTCGAGGGTCCATTCCGGGTCGTAGGTTCTACAGGACCACCGTTCCTTGACGTGAGGGGCAATAAGCTACCTGCTGAACCCGAAGGAGCTGTTGGCTCCATAACGATGCTTGGTGGACCGCTACCCGCTCACCCACTAGTGCGGTTGGGTGCTTGATTCCCCATCTAGGATCGTTGAGCCGGATTTGCAACCCTGGGAGATACGATGCCTAGTGATCATGTGAGTACACCACAATGTGATAGGATAACATTGTTTGTGTTATTATGTGATGCCCTATGTGCTATGTGCTACGTGATGCTTATGGTTATGCTTGTATTCACTAGCCTTTTAAAGCTAACCCTCTTCTAGTTTGTATGCTTTTGCAGATATTTATGTTTGGCTGTAACTGGGGTTGCTTTTGTGATGCTGGGACACTTTTTTTTCGTTTACAAGTATGATGGTCAGTCGGTATTAATGTTGGTAACACCCGTTTGTAAAATGAAAACCTAGTTGGGTTATTTTAAATGAAGAAAATACTTTGAAAAGACTTCCGCTATTTTGTTTATCAAACTGAAATATGTTTGAATATAGATTTTAAAAAGTCAAAAGTTGACCCTGAAATCGTGGTGTTACAACGCATGTTGTTGGTTTGACCTCAACGAAGACGAGGAAGAAGAGAATGATGATGATGTACAAGAAGAGCTTCCATGTCCGATGGAACGTGATAAAGGTAAATGTGCGATGTCAACATCCAAGGGGCCTCCACAAAACAACAATTCGATGAAGAAGCTGAAGGGTTTTGTGGATATGCTTAGCATGCAAAACGAAAAAGTGCTAAACACGGAACAAGAAAGCTTGAAACTCGAGAGGGACCAGCTTGAAATTTTGAAAAGAATGAGGAATGAAAGGAGTCGAAGCAAATGCAAAAAGATTTTGCTTTTACATCATCTCACCGAAAAGACGCTAAGTACGGTTTTAGCTTGCAAAGAATTTTTACTACAAAAATAAAAATTTGGACAAGGACTATCATGTATTTTTTTTAGAGTTTTTAATTATATTATGTATTTAAAAATCCTTAGTTTTAATTTATGAAATATAATATTTATTATTTTATCCTATATTAAATTCTAAATTATTTATAAAAATTATATTATTTAAATTAAATACTTGTAATAAAATAAAAAAAAAAAAAAAATAAGATACTCGAGGAAGATGGAAGTAAAAGCTAGAGTAACAAGAGTGAAATAGAGAGATTGACAGTAAAATATTAGGTGACGCTGATATAACACGACAATAGGATGGATGGTCATGATGTTATGAAATTTAGATATCCACCTGGATATGGTCACGAAGCCAATCCTATCCTTTGCTATGGATTGCGTTATCATCTCACTCGCTCACACTTTGAGTCAATTCTTCCACAGCTTTGCCGGATTTAACAACAATGGCTTACTCCTCCGCTCTATTCTCTCATCACCCCTGTTTCACCACCAACCAACACTCCACTTCTTACCCCAACCCTAAATTCTATAAACTTAATAATCGAAGAACCTTAACTGTATCTGCACTAGGCGCCGACACATTCGACGGAACAACACTTGCGGTAATCGGAGGCAGCTCAGTCGCAGCGATTGCCGCCGCAATTTCACTTTCGGACCCGGAGAAACGCCGCCAGTTACAGGCCGAAGAGGTCGGTGGCGGTGACAAGGAGGTTGTGAGGGAGTATTTTACGAACGACGGGTTTCAGAGGTGGAAGAAGATCTACGGAGACACGGATGAGGTTAACAAGGTGCAATTGGATATACGAATCGGACACGCGAAGACGGTGGAAAACGTGATGAAAATGTTGACCGATGAAGGTTCGCTTCGAGGCGTTACTGTCTGTGACGCAGGTTGTGGCACCGGATTGCTATCGATTCCGTTGGCCAAGGAAGGTGCCGTTGTCTCAGCAAGTGATATTTCAGCTTCCATGGTTTCCGAAGCTCAGAAGCAGGTTAAGTGACTAAATTCAACCTAAATTGTCATTTCATGTTACATTAAGAACGAACTAGTCTCTAATTTCATTAATTGATAATTAAAATCTGATACAAAACCGTTCTAATCTTCATCAAAAGTAAGAATTGGACACCAATAGATTAGTTGATACTCGTTCTCAATTAGCTTCAGAATCCCTCTATTAACTTGATAAATTGTATTTGATATTAGATGGTTAAATGTAACTGATGATACCCCTTCTCTGTTAACTTCATAACTGATGTTTGGTACTTGATTGTTATAATTTATCGTAAAAGTATAAAAGTGTTAGAGTGGTTACTCCCCACCATATCCTTTACCAATCAAAAATTTTAAAAAAAAGAATAAAAGGAAGTTGGACCATATTTTGGCATCCCCTCCCACCAACTACGCGGTACCCACCACACCAAATATCAATGATGCCGCTATGTACTAGTGTAAGCTCTCACCCCTACGTGGTTTGGCTTCACGGCGTTCACCACGTTGGTTTTTCCATTCCACTCCGTGGACTCTTTTAGTGATGAATTGATGATACTCATTCTCAGTTGATATAACCCCTTCAAATTAAATTAAAACACGCACAAAACGGATCCTAACCATTCAATTTATATTTGAAAAGGAAATATACATCCAGTGTAATAGATAATTAGATATAATAGAAATTTGACCTGAGTGATCATGTTTTGAAATTCCTGCAGGCAAAAGAAGCACTACAGGGTATAAATGATATACAGATGCCAAAATTCGAAGTGAGTGATTTAGAAAGCTTAAATGGGAAGTATGATACAGTAGCATGCTTGGATGTACTGATACACTACCCACAAAGTAAGGCCGACGGCATGATTGCACATCTTGCATCTCTTGCTGAAAACCGCTTGATACTCAGCTTTGCACCCAAGACATTTTATTATGATCTGCTGAAGAGAATCGGAGAACTATTCCCAGGACCTTCAAAGGCAACGAGAGCTTATCTTCACGCAGAAGCTGATATAGAACGGGCTCTGCAAAAGGTTGGCTGGAAAATAAGAAAGAGGGGTCTCACTACCACACAATTTTACTTTTCAAGGATCATTGAAGCTGTTCGTGCTTAGTTTGAAAGGAGATCAGACTATTTCAAATTATTTTGATAGCCTTTTGTCTTGTAATCTGCTCTCAGTTGTGCATGTTTTCTGTAACACAATGTACATTAGCCTAGATGATCAAGATTCAAATGTATACTTGTGCAAGAAATCCAGATTTTGCAGTGAAAAGAGCATGTATCTTTATGTGTTCATATTCATTCACGTCGAGATATTACCTCAAGTGTGTTTTCCACTCACTTAAAGCTGTGCTGGTTACTTAATGCATTTGATTACTAATCATCCTTGATCACAGCTGATCTGCAAATCTCAATAATGCATCATTAATCATGCTATGAACAAAGATTACTTTTTTTTTTAATTTTCGTCTTCAGCATCTGCACTTGTCTGTTCCGGTGGGGTTTCATGGCGGTCAATTCTTATAATCATTTCCTTAGATTTTGACGATGGTGTGAAATTCGATAATCATATTCTATTTGACCATTTGTTGATTTTCTCACGGGTTTCTAAGGTGTAGATAAATGTTTCTCAACCATTTGTGGGTTTCTAAGAGCATGTATCTATATTGTCACTTTGGCATTTCTATTGCTAATCAGTCATCTCTTTTGTCACCAAGATATTTTGTTATTTCACAATTACCAACACATATATAGATACATCATCTCATATAAACACATATATTCATAAAACATCTCATGTATTAGGAAGTATAGTGATACTCACCTCGTTGTAAGTAATTTAGGGTTTACTGATTTATTTGCTTCCATCTAATTAGTCTTAGAATTATTAGTGACCACCTTCAATGATTAATTAACTCTTCAGAATTCAATTGCTCAATTTTTTACTTTAACAATATGTTACATGGCCCGTGTAGCTTTACACGACCTACACAAGCCATGTGTATCTCCAGTGTACTCTAACCCTACACGACATGTGTAGCTCAACTACACACGGTCTATACAAGCCCTACATGGCATGTGTTCATCAAGGGTTGTACACGGCCCGGTTCCTTTACACAGGGCTCTACACGGTTGGCATCCATGTACACAACCCATGTATACCTCTGTTGTCATCATACTGTTTGGCCAGAGCAGTCATTTTCCGACCAAAACTTAGTTCTAACTTAATTTTATCATCCCATAGTGTATCCCAAAACTTGTAAACATACTCTAACATCTAGTAATACAAAAAAACAGCCAAATTACATATATTTGATCATTCATTGATCAATTATGCCCAAATTTTAAGTCTTGACCCATTTGATACAAAATTCAACATTATAAACATATTTAACAGCTAATTGACACACATAACTCTCAATGCAGTAGTAAAAATTAAATTAAGTCATCACGTATATGATTATACGCACTAGACATAATTAACCATCAAAAGTAATGAATTACTATATTATTAACACTAAATAGTAATTAGGTCAAGATTTCATACCTTTACACTTGAATTCTAACTCTCTAACTTGTTTGATGAATTAAAGGAATTAACACTAATTTTTCTTCTTCCCCTTTGTGGTTCTCGAAACCTACGGCCAAGAACACAACCACCAACTCACCAAAATCTGACCAAATTGACTTAAGGAATCGCTTATATACATAAGTTTGACTTTATGGCAGAATACACCCCTCAAGTTTATAGATTTAAACAAATAGCGCAATTTAGTTTCTCTTATTACAATTTAGTATTTAGACATTTACAATTTCAATCCTAAACTCTTGAAGTCTCTCTTTTAAGTAGTTAAGAAGTCAATTTATATTATATATATTTTAAACTCATACAACTCTTATAATTTAAATCATATGAAGAAAAGACTAATAATAATAAAAATATAACTCACAAATTTTCGGGGTGTTACACGGGACAACCAGCTGGCCTAAAGGATATAGCGCATGCCTTAAGAAGGCAATTCGTATGGATTCCTCACCGGATTCCTTTTTCCTTTTGCTACACCAGCGTCACATCACTATTTCCAACCCAAAAGTTTGTATAGCTATTACCCCCATTTTTAATGTTAGTTTATAAAATATGTATTAAGAGAGAGAAAGAGAGAACTGGGAAGAGAGAATGGGGTGTGGGTTGAGGGGTTGACGCTTGGGTTGGGGAACTTGAAAAGGGAAGCCAATTGGGTTGGGGAGAGTGGCGTAACGGTGTTCCCAAACCTCCCTAATAGACCCAATCGTCATAGGATTAGGCTACACAGATGGTCTAATAGTTAGTTTTTCATTTGTCTTGTTTTTTTAGAAGAAGTCTTTTAGGTTTCACATGTGTAAATGTACTTCACAAGCGACGGTGATTATACACCACATATATTTGAATTGTAGCCATAGTAGGTTTAGAATTTCGTGAAGCTTATGTTGGTGATTTTAGTGTCATCAAGTCAAATAGCATAATCAAGATTATTGTGAGACTAGCCGAAATAAGACTTACCTATAATTCGAGTCCGGAGGTGTAGAGTGTATGTTTGGATAAGTTAAGTTAATATCGGAAACATGGGGGTTTGGGGGCAGCGCCCCTAGTGGGGTTCTAAGGGGCATCGTCCCTGGCAGCGGTTCCGTTGGCCGGTCAACGGGCAGGGTCAAGAGGGGCCACCTTTACGGGTTGCGGTAAACATAATCCATATAAGGGAATGGATCATGCTATTATTTTTCCTGCCAAAAATAACTACTCATAACCGCCATCTTCTTATTCATTAAAAAACCCCGTATTTGGCACTGCAGAATGGACATAAACGATTTGGCATCATTACCCTGTTGAAATTTGGTCTCAATCAACACAATTCAAAACAAAGGTATTTTGTGTTTTAGATTTGAATTAAGCCTGTAACTTAAATCTATCTCTTGGATTATTCCATATTTGAATTCGTGATACTCCAAACATAGGATCGAATTATAGATTTCGGAAAGTGTTGTTAGCACGATCTAAGAAATTATCCAAGTTGGTTGTTATTCTAATTCCCGATTCTAACAACTTAATGGCCTTACACTCGATGTTTGCCTCATATCGAAACATTGATTTGGGACATAGTTTTTGTTAGTGATTTAAAGCGTGGTGCAAGTCTATGTAGGGTTTGTATTTTTGAAGTACTAAGACAATACCCCACCCAATCTCTCTCTCTCTCTCTGTGAAAGTAAGCCTAGTGAGTTTTTATATATCCTAGCCCTGCAATCAGATACCTTTTTTTTTTTATAATTTCTAGTTAATTGACAATACCCCACACAATGTTGAAGGAGAAAACAGACGTGGCGTATAGAGAGACTACACTGCAATATAATCATGTTCTTTCCTTCAAAGCATCTCTTGTTGGATTCTCTCTCTCATATTTATTCAAATTAAATACAGTTGTGTTACTTGTGATTTTAACATAAAACAAAAGACTCTAAATATTAAGGTTTCTGGTTATGATTGCTTAATTAGAATATGGGCAAAACTGTTAGTTAGTTAACCCAACAACCAATGCTTCCTGTTGATCAATTACTTTTCAAAAGCTATCTATCTATCTATATTCATTTTTGAATTTTCGTGAAATGTTATCACTTTTACCTTTCGCCGTTTCTCATTCATTTTGATTAACAAACTTTTCAAAATTCGCGACTTTTATCATCTCCTCGTAATGTCCAATTAATGTGATATTTGAATTTTAATCTCTCTCTCTCTCTATATATATATATTGAAAAGTTCATTTGAGAACTGTTTTTATTGCGAGAACCAATCTTAGCCGTCCAATTCCCCCTCCTTCAATTGGATTGTCCACCCATGAATTCCTTACATGCACTCTGCCACACCCAATCCCCGCATGTTCTTCATCCATCAATTCCATTATCCAAAATCAATGGCTAAGATTGGTTCTCGCGGTTCTCGCAATAAAAATGGTTCTCAAATGAACCTTCCCCTATATATATATATATATATATATATATATATATATATAGGGTGAGGATCCAATAAGAACACCCCTTAAAATGAGAACTCTAGGAACCACTGCATCTAATATATAAAATCATAGCATAATATCTAAAAAACATTGAATTCTCTTAAAACTAGTTCACCATGCACGAATTAATCGATGGATTCTTATTTAAGAACCAATACATCTTATCTAAAAACCATTGCATCTGGCATTTAAAAAACACTGCATCTTACATAAGATCACTGCATCTTGTCTAAAAACATTGCATCTCATCTTTACACACACAAATAATAATAATAATAAGAAGAATAAGAATAAAAATAATAATAATAATAATAATAAAAAAGCCTACCAAAGTTGACTTTTATGTATACAAAATGGTGTTCGCAAAATGCCTCTAAATTGCGAACGAGATGAGGGGTTCGCATCCGATCCTAGTTCTATATATATATATATATATATATATATATATGGAAAAGTTCAAACAAAAAATGTTTTTCGTACAAGAATTGCGAGAATCAATCTTAGCCGTCCAATTCCTCCTCCTTTAATTGGATTGCTCACCCATGAATTTCTTACATGCACCTAGCCACACTCAGTCCCCCACCCTCTTCATCCATGAATACCACTTACCACTTAAATGACCAAGATTGATTCTCGTAATTACCACTTAAATTTCTTAGCGAATTTATTAGTTTTATGATGATTCTTAACAGAATCTAACCAATTAATTTTATATATAATTGATTATTGTATATTTATTTATATTTACAAGAATTTAAATTTAAAGACGGCCCCCTCCAACAAAATCTTTTTTATTCCCAACCGATTTCAGAGTTATATTTACTGATTTGTCACAAAAGGCCCTTCATCTTTCCTTTATATGAATCTCCCCCCGAAACAATTGTAAAACCGTTTGTCATGTAGATATCTATGTATATATTTATTTCCCAATAACGTGGTTTGAACTTTAAATTTGAAAAAAAAAACAAGTATGATATTCTGAAATTGATATTCAAGATTACACGAGAGTAAAACTAGCTAGCTTGGGGATTGATTGAAGATGCAAAAACATCTTATATATATATTTATATGATCACAAGTGAATTTCCTAATAATTTCTTGGATCATAATGTTGCCAATATTGCATAGATCCAAATCCAGATGAACTTCCCTGCATATCTGTGGATGACGAAGAAGAAGAAGACTGCAAAATATTTGGATTATTATAATCCATTTCATTAGTAGCACCCTGCAGAAAGAACTGTGGGTAGTTAAGATGATAAGGGGTGGAGTGATATGGTGGCTGAGGGTGAGGAGGTTGTTGTGGATTTAGGTGGTGGGGAAGGGTGGTGAGATAACCAAACTCTGACCTTCCTGGTTGAACCCTTTCTGGGAAATTGAGCTTTGCTTTGTTACCTTTGAACTTAAGTGCAGCCTCATCGTAAGCAATGGCTGCGGCCTCTGCTGTCTCAAAGGTGCCGAGCCACACCCTGGCGGCCTTCTGGGGATCGCGTATCTCTGCAGCCCATTTACCCCATGGTCGTTGCCTTACTCCTCTGTAGTGTCTCCTTCTCTGTTGTTCGTTTCCTTCTGTATGTAAGTTCATCACACGTACGTACGTACAACACACCAATATTCGATCAGTACTTACAAGCATATATACTTTATTTAAATCAACTAATTGATTAGTATCTTTCGATCTATATATTCTCCAATCTTAATTAATCACTTAACATTGAATTATTATTATTATTATTATTATTATTATTATTATTATTATTATTATTATTATTATCAATAGTATATGGCTGAGATGATGTACGTATCTTTTGTATCACTTTGTTATTCTTCTTGTGATCTTCTACATATCAAAACTAATTAGTATATCGATCGATCTTTAATCAGGCCAGCCGCTATATATAGTACGTTGGACAATTAAACTGATCGATCGATGGTTATATATTTAGCACGTACGTACATTCATTATTATATAACTCTAATTAAAAGTAATTAAGAATATATGTGATTCAATTCATGTAGTTTGCTTTACAAATATACAAATCAAAATGTGGATGGAGTTATTCCAAACAAATGCTTAATTTATAATTATAATTAGTTAGTTAGCATGAATATTGTCTAGCTAAATCGTAATTAAGCTTAATTAAAAATAATCTAACAAGGCCGGAGATTGAAATTAATATTTACTAAATCCTTAATTATACCGGTTTTGCTATATATGCTCATGCTAATTAGTTGTCGCTAGCTAGCTAGTTCGATCAGGACATATATAAATAGCTAGCTAGGCAGTTAGAACCGAAACACACTCGTGAATTATATATATATATATATATATATATACACACACACAAAATTAAGTCAGATACTTTTATTCCCTTTACAAAATTGGTGACCTTTTTTTGTCTGCGCGCATATATATATATATATATATATATATATATATATATATATATATATATGCAATGTACGTGAATTATAAATTAAGAAATATGGTACGTGTTGGAGGAAATGAAATGAATGACTTGATGAATTGAACCTGGTGATTGTTGACTAATGTTGGGTGGTGGTTGACTTGGAGTAGCAGAAGAGGTCATGTAGGTGGACATATCACCATGATGAGTGTCGGTGGCGGTGGTGTCGTCGTTTGTGCCGATGACCTGGGAAAGAGCAGAGACGATGGCTGTCATATCTTCTTGTGACTGAGCCGAGTAGACTGGAAATGTACTGTCATCTTCCTCCTCCTCCACCGCCGTCCGAAGGCTCCTCTTCCCATGTCTTCGGTGATGCATCCTCCGCTAGTTAATTAATTCCCTAGCTAGTTACTTTTTATATTATATATATTGTAGAGAGAGAGAGAGAGAGAGTGTGTGTTTGTGTTATGTATGAAGGAATAGGTGGCTAGCGAGGTGGCAAAACCCGTTCGACAAGTAACTTCCAGAAGAAGATATATATATAGATGGCCGGATGGAGATGGAGATGGAGATGGAGATGGAGATGGATCAAGTGTATGTATGGGTTTGGGTGATCGAAATTAAGTAGTAATACTATATATATTTATAGGTAAGCAAGTGTTGGTTGCTGTCGATCGATCATGCGCTTTTGCGAATCTTAATTTGCATGGTGTGAAACACAGAAACATTTCTCTCCAACACAAACACACTTACGTACGTACGCCCACTCTCCCAATAAATATTTAATTAATCATTTTTTATATTATATATATATATATATATAGAATTAATTAGTTATACATTTCTAAATTTTCAAACTCTTTCTTATTTATCCAAAACTTAATCATTTACTAATTAAAACATTCTTTTTCTTCGATTAATCAATTTTCTCAAATAGCATACGGAATAGTGGGGTGATCATATGACCCTATCATGACCATCAAATCTCACGGTCTCTGCATCATGTTTATAACGTAGAAATGATATATTTTTTATTTTTTGTTCTTATTTCATCTTTCTACCTATTTAATGTTAGTTTGACATGTTTAAGATACTAATTCTTTTTCCTTCTATTATCCTTTGATTTTAACACTTGTCTTGATAAAGTGAGTAGGAAGATAAATGGAAACAAAAAGTAAAAGTATAAATCATTTCTCTACGGTCATTACCCGTGTAATCTAATTTTATGTTCCTAAGGGCATCTTCAGTCTATACTACTTCATAAGAGTTTAATGGATTGTCAAATCAGCATTTCACTATTTACACAAATTTATCCTTTAACCTTCACACTCTATTAAACACTATATAGTTTAATGAAGTTTCACATGAACATCATATATATAATATAATTTCATAAAAATATTTATAGATTTATGTTAAATTCTTTCTATTCTCCCTTAAGAAACTAATTTTTTAAACTCTTTAACCCTTTCTTTTCTCTAAGATAAAAAAACTCTAGAACACAGTGTTAGTTTCTTGCTAGTTTTTTTATGGGCAAATTGTATTAAAATGCAATAGACTTTGTCTTAGTTATCCTTGTATACAACCAACTTTAAAATTTTCAAAATAATACAAATAACTTTCATAATCCTCTCATTGTATGTAAACAACTTTTTTATGTGTCTGTTGTTTAATTACCATTGTATACAATGAACTTTGTCATAACTTTCATAGTATACAACAAGTTACATACAATGTGATGATTAAAAAAGTTTGTTATATTATTTTCAAGAAAATAAAGTTGATTATATATAATGGTAACTAAGACAAAGTTCCTTGTTTTTTTAATGCAATTTACCCTTTTTTTTATTGATATATATATATATATATTAAAAGCATTTACACGTTTTATGAATAGTTTTTTAAAAACATTTACCCCTAATATTTATAAGATATTAGAATTATATTAAAATCGGTACATAATTTTTTAATGTATAACTTTTAATTAGTCAAAGGATGATTATTAGATTATGCATGAAACTGATGAAAGGAATATTAATATACTTTAATTGGATTTCACGACTTCAAATTTTGACATTAGTGGCTTAGTGCTTTGTTCACCTTTTTATCGTTATTTTTAGATTAAACCCACGACATTTGAATATTTATATATATTTCAGTTTCCTTTTACTCTTATATTAAATAAAAAGTTCAATTTATGAGGATTTGTTAAATTATGTATCAAAACAAATGTTATGGTAGCATGCCTTGCGGCATTTTTAATTCCACCCAAGCTCGTATCGCAGGAATTAGTTTCTCTCTCTCACACACCATATATTTTTATATTAGAAAATTATATAAAGGTAAAAATTTTGAAGCACCATCATTTTAAATTATGAAAAGAGAAAAGTAGAGGTTGAGTTATGTGCAGGGGCAGATTCAGGATTTGAAATGGATGGTAGCATTGGATCTAATTTTGAAATGGATGGTAGCACCGTCTAGAAAAAATCGAAATTTACACTACACAAAATCGAAATTTACACTACACGGACAAAATTGGATGGTGTCCCGTGCCACTGTTCTCTTACCCTTGGGTCCACCCCTGGTTATGTGACATTTAGGTTAATGTGGAATGTAGTGTGGAAAGCATGGAACGTAAACTCCATATGCTTTGAAACCATGAAGTATGGTAGAAAGGTGGTGCGGGAAAACCCACCAACTGCATGCAGCCCCGCAAGGGATCACCAGCCCACCCACCTTCCCTGCCCACAAGCCTTTCCCTGTACTGACTCCCAGTCACCCTAACTGAACCGACTTGAATCTGAACTACGATTCAGATCAAGTCTTACCGAAATCTGATTTGACACTTTCTATCCACTTGAGTTTGTTGATTTCCAAGATACGTAGTCGCTGAACGTTTTTTTTTCCAAAGTACTATAAATACCACCTTAACCTAGATTTTATTCACATAAGTAAACAACTTTATCGTTATATCTTTAATTTCTAGTTTATTTTATTTTCACAAGTAATTATTACAAATGCCATCATTTTCATGATCAGCATCTCCGTCTTCGCCTTCCGTGTCCTCCCTAGTCTTTTGTTGGATTTGGTGGAGCACTTGATTACATTAAAAAATATGAAACCTAAATAATAAAATCACAAGTAATTAATTTATTCATCGTCATCGTCAAATACGTACGATTGTATTCAAGTGCTCAACATATCTGAGGAAAGTTTTTATATGTTTCCCGACAACATAATTTCAGAAGAGTTGTTTTATATACTTGGCCAGTATATATTTTGTTCTTGGTCAGGAGACGGCGAAATTTCGCTTTCCTTAAAGCTAGACATTTTCCGACACTTATTTTGTAAAATCATATAATGCATTATATGATGAATGCATACATTAGTTTTTTTAGAAGATCACTACAATCGTGAGTTATGCAATACTTATGTGGTCACGAGTCTTGAGGACACCGAATGCTCTTTCGGTGTCATTTCTTTAACCATTGTAGTGTCATTACTTTAATCATTGTTTAAACGGCTAAAATGTGCGAAAATAAAACAAACCATATTGAATTTGCAATTGTATACAACTAACTTTATTTTGTACCTAAAAATATTATTAACTTTCATTTTTGGTACATTGTAGGCAATTAACCTGTGATAACCCGTTACACCTTCTTTTTTTTTATTTTTTTTACTTTTTAATATATTTAATTTGAAACCTCTATGGATGTTTATCTTTTATCACTCATGTGAAACATGATTGTTTTAAGGAATATGCTCTATTTGTTGCTAAATTCATGAGCTTCTAAATATGTTTCAAGGATTTGTTTCATTCTTTTGGAAACATTTGTTCATATGTTCTTCATGAACTCTAATAGAGGGTTTTTGTTATGCTTTGCTGGTCCCCAATTAGAGGGGTTCGATTCTGTTGTTTTCATCCCTGAATCGAAGGGTTTGATAATGTTGTTTACACCGGCAGATCTCGATTCCAGGTTAGAGTTTCAATATTCCAAATTTGTGTTCGATTTTTACATTTGTTTGAATTAGGGTTACAGTCTGTTCATATTTTCATATTTGCTTGATTTAGGATAACGATTTTAGGTTCATCTTCTTTATTTTGATTCATTTGACAGGTTAGGGTTTCATTTACCGGGTCTCATTTACATATTGGGGTTTTGATTCATTCAAAAGTTTAGGTTTTCGATTACTACAATTCATAAACAAATGAGTTTTGTCTGTTCGATTGCTTGGGTGGAGTTGTTCAAAGAAGGTTCCAATCGATTTCTTCATATTTTTCTTTTTAAATTGAATGGAATCTGCTCAAACAAATCTGGGTTTGTGTAACCAATATAGAAATCGATTTTGTGTAATTGATTTGGAATTCGAAGATGAATCAATACTTTTTTATGTTTTTGGTTTAAAGATGAAGAACATAATGATGAATATTGAAGAACACCAAGAACATATGAATACCTTAACTGAATAAAATCGAAAATTTAAAGAAAAAATGGGTAACCTGATAATCAGGTTACCAATTACATACAATGTACTAAAAATGAAAGTTGATGGTATTTTTAGATACAAAATGAAATTGTTTGTATACAATGACAATTTCAACATAGTTTGTTGTATTTTTGTGTATTTTCTCATATTAAACAATTAATTTAAGACTTTTTATACCTCTACCAATCCAATATTATCTATTATTTTTATTAACAGTTCCAAAGATATAATAGTCCAAATAATACTTTTTATTAAGTGTCATAAAAAATTATTGGCACAAATTGATGAAATGAGGTGCAAGCGCACATGCATGTTGTACGGCTGAGCGCAACGTTAAAATCATTGTTCCCTTGAATAAGGTGATTACGCGTAAAAGGATTCAACACTGTAAACAGTGAACATATATATGTATATGCATGTTGATGCTTTCCACGTGTAGCCATGGTATTAATTACCAGATGTGAATCTGATACCTTCTTCTTTGTTGCTTTTTTACTTTGCTTCTTTAAATTAGCTTTCTATTCTTCTTAGATTTGAATGTTTTTTTAGGACGATATGATAGCACGCAGTTTCACACGTACGTACAGGAAAATGTGTTACAAATCCAACAAAAAACTGCTAAAAACCAAATGTGGATGCATGTGTGGTAGGGACTTTCGATCAACTTCAATTCGTGCACTTTTATGTCCCATTGGATCATGAACCATATATATATATATATATATATATATATATATATATATATATATATATATGGTTTCAAAAGTTGGTAAAGTATCTGGTCTACCACGTACGTACCTGCCTTTATCGGATTCCATGCGTGTACATAAATGGGTACATAAGAAAATTGAAAAGATAGCGGCAAAGATTGAACTTAATTACTACAATATTCTAAATACATTTCAGAGACGGTTTAATCCATCCATCAGTCGTAAACCCAAAAGGGTCAATATTCTTGACCGAGCTAGCGAGCAGTTTTGGATAGGGTTATTAGTTATAGCTGATCGATATCTTAAACGAGCCGAACTCACGTGAGTTTAAGATTACGAGTTATAAATGAGCCGAGCTCAAGCTTAAAAAAAGAATCCGGCCTACACGAACCTCGCTCGATCAATAGTACGGCTCAGACTTGTCTTGCTCGACTCTTTTACATGCATTCCTAGCTATTTCGCTTTCACGTACAGGCCGGTTGTGGAAAACTAAACTAAAAATATAAAATATTATTATAAAGAAAATTAGAAAAATGTATTAAATTAATGTGCGAGTTTAGTTTAGTTTAGAAGTGAGAAAGAATCAAGTTAACTGATTCAACAAGCTAAGTAGGCTAGCAGCCAGCTGTTTGACCTTGAAAATTGGACGCATGTTTTGTCGGATTGAAAACATGAGTATAGCTGCAGGTGGTAAGAGAATTGAAAGAAAATCTAAAGAGGTATAAACTCCAACTTTAAAAAGCTGACCCTGCCAAACACTTGAGCCAGCCTGCCTGCCTGCCTTGGTGCATCTTAATTAGTTTATCTATATATCTTCTAAATCTGCAAAGTCAATTATAGAATTGACAAGATGGCCATGCATGTGGGACATTTTCATAACAGCCTTTTGAAAATTACAACGTTTTTTTTATTATCATATAGATTTTCTGATTTAATCGTTTCCATTGGTTTATGAAAATAAAGATATTCGAAATAAATTAAAATTGGAAATATTTTCACACCTATATATATATATATATATATATATATATATATATATATATATATATAGCTAAAAATTTGAAATAAGTTCGAACATAAACTAGACAAACATAGAATAAATATGTTAAAACATAAACATAAAAATATAAAAATGTAAAATATACAAAAGCTAAAAAAAGAAAAGAAAACCCAGCTTCACTGATTCCCGGTTCGATCGTCGGCTCACCGGTACAACCACTAGTTCATTTACAAGCAATTCCACCGGTTTTTTGAAACCTATTTCTAGTACAGTTCCTAGTTAGATCGGTTAAAGCTCTAGTCTGGTTTTGAAATCATAGATAAAAAAAGCCATTGTTAATTTGTTACAAAATGTGTTTTTTAATTTTAAATACATTTAGGTCGTATTATTTTGATTTATTAAATATGAGTGTAAAAAAACTAAACTACTAATTAATAATAATCTAACTATTATTTGAATGAAAACATTCATGAAATTGTAAATGTTTGAACACTGATTAGAGCAACACTTTCGTTTAACCTGATTTGGTATTATTAATTTTATTTATTTCATCCTTACAATATAACATATAAGCCCAAATAAACTTAATTTAAATAAATAGGTTAAAACTAACAATGTCGGGTGTGTTTATGGTAATAGATTGTAGCAGGTAGCTAAAAGTTGTATTAGTGTATATATAATGATAAAAAAATGTAACATCGCGATTTCGAGAACCAAAATTTTTTTTTAAAAGCTTATTTATCATTTTCATTTAAAATCACGCAGCGGAATTAAAACAAGTGGCAATATTTTACATTTAAAAATTACCACATACTAGGTTTGGTGTTACAATTACTGAACCGGCCGACCATGCTACAACATAAACATAATATCAGAGTTAAACAAAATACAGTGTTCCTCCTAAAACATGCAACTACCTGCAGGCACCCGAGCTCACAGCCTAAGGAACACCTGCACATGTGGAGAGTAGTATGTAACACCGCGATTTCAGAGTCAATTTTAGTCTTTTTAAAACCAAAAGTCAAACATTATTTTGGTTTGATAATAACAAAACAGCGGAAGTCTTTAAAAACATTTTCTTTATTTACAAACGGGTGTTACCAATATGAATACCGACCGACCATCATACCTGCATCGAGCAACAAATGTCCCAGCACAATAAAAGCAATCCCATGCCCAGGCTTAGCATACATCTGCAAAATCATACATATATACTGGGAGGGGGTTAGCTTTAAAAGCTAGTGAATACAAATTTAACCCTAAGCATCATGTAACATACAGGGCAACATATACTTCACATCATAAGCATAGCAACATGGCAACATAGATACATGCGAGTCATATAACACAGGATTTAGCAAACAATGTTATCCTATCACATAGCGTAGCGCTGATCCTACCAGCAGGCATCATATCTTGCCGGGTAGCTAATCCAGCTCAACAATTTTCCACCGAGGAATCAGACCACTACCATCCGTGCTGGTTTCATCACATAAGTGAATCTACCTGCTCGTTAAGGAGCCAAAGGCTCATAGGCTTAGCCATTTGAGGCACTCACCCCAAGTGCTGAAAGGAATGGTACTCGAGTACCATTGACCCAGAATCTTAGCCCGAAGGCACTGGACCCAGCCGAAGCTGACCTTAATTACATGTTAGTCCGGACATACAGATAGCTCATCAAGAACCCTTTTCAGGGACAAGTGCATGCATGCATTTACATATAACTCATATTCAACAATATATGCACATGTACTTAATACATGTCTGGCATATCATTTATCATGGCAACACTTATTTCATCACGGGGATCCCATCAGGGTCCAATAGCATATGTAATAACAAGTTCTACTCACATTCAATGAGTAGAATTACACAAGTACAACATGGGGATCCCGTAGGTGAACTTATCATTTCTGAAAATTCATACCATAAATGAATTCCCATGTACCATTGCAATTTTACACCTATGCATTACTTTATACACCTCATAATCTTAAATTTCGTTTACTACCAAATGGAACTATGTGTCCCCATTTTTGTCTCACAAAATTCACTCATTTACTTGTAACCACCGATTATTCAGAGTTACCTTCATATTTATTTCACTCTCAACTTTTAGAAATTATTATCTCTTTACTTATACATTTGGACTTTATGTCTTTATATCATTGTTCATTTGAACCATGACATATCATTACTTATGCTTTTGGATATCATACACATTTAGTTAGTCACAAAATCAACAATCAAGCTTTGAGCTTGGAGCTCGATACATTACATCTTAACAATGATTTTATGACTATTATTCATTTTCACATTCGATCTCACGAATGGTTCAACTGTGAAGTGTTAATTACACTTACACATTTTAATTCAAATATCTTACGAATTGCTTTCTAATATCAAGGGAAACTACTAACCCATTTGAGTTAGTTTTTACTTCTATTCAATCTCATTCAACATTTTGTGTTAACTAATCGTGAACCCACAATTCTTATTTAATATCTTTGTATTTCAAATTCAACTCTTATCAACTCATGTTTGTTTAACACCTCATCATCAATCATTCTAATTATTTAAAATTAAAACGATTGTATTTGATTCATATTCGATTCTAATCGACATTTATCTTAGCATAGCTTATTCATCCAAAACTCTTCTTCATACTCTAGGATTCAATTAGAATCCGTGATCAAACTTCATCATTTCACGTCTCTTGATGCCTTTAGTCTCACATTCTATTATGTAACCAACAATATATTGGTCATCGTATTTTAAACCTTTACCGTTATCGTTTTAAGTTATCTTGCATAACCCTACCAATTTGTACCATTAAGGCACGTATCATAAGTTTTACATACTTACTTAGTCTCATTGTTCAATTCTTTCTTGCTTCTAATTCACTTCTTGTGACTTAACATCAAGCTATTATTTTCATTCTACTAGGCCACCCTATCTTTAGGCAACCTAGTTTATCAATACTGAAGCAAGATACATTCTTGCCTCACATACATTTGCATATTATGCATAACATACTCATAATAACTTTGGGACACTATGATGGCCGGGCCCGAGTTTGAGACTGAACACCCATCAGATGTCCAATTCACTCAAACTTAGGCTCTGATACCTAATTGTAACACCGCGATTTCAGAGTCAATTTTAGTCTTTTTAAAACCAAAAGTCAAACATTATTTTGGTTTGATAATAACAAAACAGTGGAAGTCTTTAAAAACATTTTCTTTATTTACAAACGGGTGTTACCAATATGAATACCGACCGACCATCATACCTGCATCGAGCAACAAATGTCCCAGCACAATAAAAGCAATCCCATGCCCAAGCTTAGCACACATCTGCAAAATCATACATATATACTGGGAGGGGGTTAGCTTTAAAAGCTAGTGAATACAAACTTAACCCTAAACATCATGCAACATACAGGGCAACATATACTTCACATCATAAGCATAGTAACATGGCAACATAGATACATGCGAGTCATATAACACAGGATTTAGCAAACAATGCTATCCTATCACATAGCGTAGCGCTGATCCTACCAGCAGGCATCATATTTTGCCGGGTAGCTAATCCAGCTCAACAATTTTCCACCGAGGAATCAGACCACTACCATCTGTGCTGGTTTCATCACATAAGTGAATCTACCTGCTCGTTAAGGAGCCAAAGGCTCATAGGCTTAGCCATTTGAGGCACTCACCCCAAGTGCTGAAAGGAATGGTACTCGAGTACCATTGATCCAGAATCTTAGCCCGAAGGCACTGGACCCAGCCGAAGCTGACCTTAATTACATGTTAGTCCGGACATACAGATAGCTCATCAAGAACCCTTTTCAGGGACAAGTGCATGCATGCATTTACATATAACTCATATTCAACAATATATGCACATGTACTTAATACATGTCTGGCATATCATTTATCATGACAACACTTATTTCATCATGGGGATCCCATCAGGTTCCAGTAGCATATGTAATAACAATTTCTACTCACATTCAATGAGTAGAATTACACAAGTACAACATGGGTGATCCAATCACAATCCAATATAACATACACATCATCAAGTCTAACTAGGCGGCTCCAATTTGAATCCGCTGGCATGCACGCTACAATAACTAACAACTTAACAAGGCGGATCCAATCCGGATCCATCAACATGCATACATATCATATAATACGTATTCGTTCATTATCAATATAAACATATACCGTACAGGCATCTATACTTCGTGTTTCTATAAACACCAATTAAACTTTCCTTACAATCTTACTAATCATACTCATAACTATCGCATTTCGTATATACCTAATGGTAAACAATAAATCCGTATATACTGCATAATGGTTACAAGTTAAGTCGGTACTCACCTGTAGAGCTACCACAGGAGAACATAGTGTTCCGGCTCTTCTTATTCGTTGGTTTTACCTAAAACATTGTTACTTACATCAAATGAACATACACGCAAAGTATTACTACCAAAATAGTAGTAATAACACCCTAACGACACTTTAAGTCCAATTACAAGCCTACATAGGCTTTCCAATTGTTAAAATGCGAACAACAACAATTTGCTGAAAGAGGGCTCCTTGTGGCCACAAGCAATGTTGCTTGTGCCCACAAGGGCTGAAGTTTGCTTGTGCCCACAAGGGCAGAAAACTGCTTGTGCCCACAAGGGCAGAAAACTCTTTGCGCCCGCAAGCATGTCCCTTTACAGCCGTAAGCAGACATTCCCTTGCGGCCGTAAGCAACTATTTTTTCCTTACACCCGCAAGCAAGTCTGTTTCATACCAGTGACGAATTTCAGCACCCTGTTCTTACCATTTTCCAACTAAAACACTTCCAATCGATTTTCAATCAACTTCCAATGATCATATGTGTTAAACCAAGTCCAACTAAACTTGAAATATCAATTCTTAACATATTTTATCAACCATATCAAGAATCAAGCTTAATTCTTCAATTTTGACCCATTTATATAAAATCACCAAACTCAATCAAAAACATCACTTTAATTCATGATTCTTGCTTATAAACACTGGTTTGATGTTGTAAGCACTAATTACAACTCCAATTTCAATTCTTGATTTCTATTTCTAGCAAACCCATTTTATACCTCAAAAACCAAGAACTTGGAGAAGAAAATGAACACTTACAAGAAGGATGATGAAGATGATTGATAGAACAGATTAGAACTTGATTTCATGATTGATTCCAGACCTTGATGTTAATTTAGCTTGATTCTCCTTCAAGAACAATAGAGAGGTGTGTATGTGTGTGTGTTGACATATACGTATGTGTGTATCTGTGTTTATCTATAGAAAGAGAACCGCCTTTGTGGTTCTAATATATCCACAAGGGGTATTTTGTTCCCCTTTTCAACTTACAACTCAATATCCGTTTACCCGTTTTAACTAACGGGGATATTTCTGGAATCCTTATCTAAAATCATTTAATAAATAATAACTATTATTCATTTATCTTCAATTTTCATTTAACATTATATTACACCTTCATTCCTTAATTACTATTTCTTATTTAATTCACAAGGTTACAACTCTAAATACAATGGGTACAACTAGGCCCATTTTGGGGTGTTACATAGTATCTGTTAGCTATAATAGCTAGTTAGTACACGATAGCATGCAATCAATATAAATATACCACATATCATCAATCATGCTCAAATAGTTCTATCCTAGCATCTCGCGATGAGCTGGCGTAGTCAGGAGATTGCATATCTCGCAGGGGGCCAACCCGGCTCAATGCACCAAACTGGGGTACCAGACACATCAACCGCTCCGGTGGGGGAGCTGTTAAGCGTCCACCGTTACGTTTTAGAATCAACCGATTCTTCTGAGTAAAGCCTCGGCTAAACCCACAGGGGACAACTTTGTCCCTTTTGTAGAACAGCTTTGTTCTTGTTGTAGGACAACTTTGTCCATAAAGATCCGTACCAATCACAAACACATAATCTGATTCAATCGAATCATCAATCAATCAATCCAGAATCATGTCCACATAAAATACACCTAAACAGATGCATATTATTTATATCAATCAAATATCTAGCATCATCATGCTATTCATCCTTTACTTCATTGCACGCACGCAATAATATATATATCTATCATCATAACATACACCTAATCAAGTGCATGCTATTATGTATCAATAAGTTAAGCCTAGCATCATCATGCTATACAATCTATACTTAAACAAGTGCGTATCAAACTGTGTCAACATGTTAAGTCTAGCATCGTCATGCTTTACAAACTACACTTAATCAAGTGTGTATAATATCCCGATAATCATTTATAGATATATTAATCGTTATGTTATCAGGCACTCACCTGACGAGCTTAAATTGCTAATTATACGTTTCGGGTCTTCGGTTGTTAGGCTCACCTAAACAAACACCCCGAATATAAGAACAACGCGAATCAATAATTTTTCTACAGAAACAGTGCTCCTTGTGGCCACAAGCAAACTGCTTGCACCCACAAGGGCAGAATATTGCTTACACCCACAAGGGCAGAATATTGCTTACACCCACAAGGGAAGAATCATGCTTGCGCCCACAAGCAGAAACATGCTTGCGGCCGTAAGCAGACAACCCCTTGCGGCCACAAGGGTGGTCCTTGCGCCCGCAAGCACGCCTGCACAGACCAGTGCGATTTTCCAGCCTCTGTTTTGGCCATTTCAACCCCAAAACACAACCAATCAATTCCAATCCAATTTCCAGTGTTCACATATGAATTAGGCACTTAAACTAAGCTAGAAACAACAATCATTTCATACTTTAACATCAAATTCAAGGATTTAGATCAAAATCTCCATTTTGACCCATTTGCACTTTAATTCAAGAACACAATCAAAAACTCAACTTTAATTCAAGAATCTGATTGTGTACAATCAAAAACTCAACTTTAATTCAAGAATCTGATTGTTTATGACTTAGAAATGATATAGGAACAGATTGAAATCAATGGAATCAATTGTAGAAGTCAATTTCTAAATTTCACCCATTTGACCTAAATGTCAAAACTCAAGAACATGGTGATTCAAGGAAGAAAACTTACTAGTTGGAAGTGGAGATGATGAAGATGATGATTATCCACAGATTATAACTTGAATCCAGCAAGAAATCAGATTGCTAATTGATCTTTCAATGAACTTCTTCTTCAAGAGCAACAAGAACACAAATAAGAACAAAGGATAAGTGTTGCCTGTGTTTGTGTATACGTGGGTATACATAGACCGACTTGTGGGTTATCAATATCCACAAGTGGGTATTTTGTTCCCCTTTTCGAT
Source organism: Dittrichia graveolens (assembly GCA_038502395.1). Classification (NCBI taxonomy): domain Eukaryota; kingdom Viridiplantae; phylum Streptophyta; class Magnoliopsida; order Asterales; family Asteraceae; genus Dittrichia; species Dittrichia graveolens. The sequence goes on along the minus strand of JARJIL010000004.1, from coordinate 5,294,169 downwards.
TTACAACTTGACGCACGAGTACCCGTTTTAACTAACGGGAATATTTTTGAAAACTTTGTTCTAAACCATTTAATATTTCATTACTCTTATCTATTTTTTTAATAATAATTTAATATTATCATTTCTTTATTATTTTCTTCTATTTTCCAAATAATCAATTATTTAAATATAATTTCTTTTATTCAATATTTAATTAGAATTTCTTGACGTATCAGATTCGAACACGACTAGGCCCAATATGAGGATGTTACAAAAAAAGAACAAAAATTAGGAGAAATTGCAAAACAATTAAAGAAGAAATTATGTAATATTGTATATAAAAAACTTACAGCCAGTTTTAAAAACTAACTCAAGAAGCTTTTTATACTAAGAAAAGTTTCGGACTTGTCCATATATGCGTAGAAGACTTATACCTTTTTCTTTAAAAGTAAAAAGCTAATGGCTTCAAACAAAACTACGTACCAAGTACACACTCAACGTCTATTCACTGCACGTTTTAGATATCGTTGATTCCGAATGCTATGCATGCCAACTATTGAATATGCTCTCTCTCTCTTATTTAGTTATTTTCCTTTTTAATCTCAATGTATTTTAATACTGTTTTAGGCTTGTTTATTAGAAGCAAACGTTTTCTTAAAAAAGAAGGCAACTGAAAAACAAACCAACCAACCCACATATATATAGGGAAAGTTCAAACGAGAACTGTTTTTCGTACGAGAACTGCGAAAACCAATCTTGACCGTTCATTTTGGATAATGGAATTCATGGATGAAGAGCGTAGGGGATTGAGTGTGGCAGGATACATGTAAGGAATTCATGGATGAGCAATCCAATTGAAGGAAGGAGAATTGGACGGCTAAGATTGGTTCTCGCAGTTCTCGTATGAAAAACAGTTTTCGTTTGAACTTTTGCCTATATATATATATATATATATATAACATAAGAAGTATGACCAATTTTCAATATAAAAGAAAGAGTAAATTACAAGATGAAAAAGAAAATCTGAAGATATTACAATTTGTTCAATAGAGGAAGCTCTTGACACCCTCAAACAATGCAAGTCAACCTCTTCAAAACTCATTAAAAGCACAAGTTTCTACACTCAGCACAGGTGCATGGTCAACTAGCTCAATGCACTTGCCCGCAACTCGTACAGTCGTACTCAATCCTCAAACTATCACTCATGTAAAAAATCAACTCTAAACCACACAAGGAGATTTTGCATTCCTATCATTTCACAATGAAGCGATAGATTTCAACATCGATCTTTTTCTCTTTTTGTTCGCCGGTGATCTAGATAGATTTCGTGGCTTCTAGCATGTGCCGCGAGATTACACGGGGCAAATACGCTACCAAATCCATCCAAATCATGAGAAAAAAGAAAAAGGAGAGAGAGATTGAAACTAGCACACGAGATATGGAAGGCACTAGTAGTAACATATATTTACAATTTTGTACTCAGTCATGTATTTGGATGAATATCTCTGTTTCTCATGAAGGTTAAGAATTGTGAGGGTAGTTCTTCCAAAAGCGACTGAACAACAGACATTTCTCCACCTGCAAGCAAGAACAACCACCTGTCAGTTCTATTATCAAAAACATTTTTACCCCAAATCAAAGAAAAGTCAATAATCGATTTTGAAAAATACCAAACTTCCCCCTTTCCAAATTCAAAATCTGACAGTCATGCTTTTGCCTTATATTCAAAGTAATGATTATTGTCCTATATATTAAAGTTAACTCTCGTATTCAAAACTCAAAAGTCAAATATTGACTCTTTTATCTGCATGACTCTGGGGCTCTTACACCAACAATCCCATGGATTACCTTGTACATCTCTAAATGGAACAAATTGGACTATATCACGCGTTGCAAGGCGTCCCGTTGTACTTTCAAGTCTCTCTCCCTTGTCAGCATCTAAAATCTGCAAGATCTTAAAATTTAGAAAAAAAAAAACAAGATCCCTTCAAGTAAAATGCAATTGGAAAAACTAAACAAGATGGGGGGTGTTAGGTCCCTATTGTTGTGTTCAAATACATTGTAGTGAAGTTTGTTTTACATATGACATTAGTATAAGTTTAGGGTATTTAGTGTAAATACCCTAGGGGTATAAATACTAGTTTGTTAAGCCCATATTCGTTAAGCAATACATTTTACTTTCATTGACTGTGTGTTCTTAAGAATACTCTCTCTCGGTTCATTCATAAATTCTGGTTTTGTAAATGAAAATGAACCTGATCATGTTTATTGTCTAGACAAGGCGTTGTACAGGCTCAAACAAGCACCACGTGCCTCGTATGACGTTTTTTCACAATATTCGATTGACTCGGGTTTTACAAAAGGCACCATTGACACCGCACTCTTCATTAAAAGGCAAGGTGATGATATTTTGTTAGTACAAATATATGTAGATGAAATTATATTTGGCTCTACAAACCCTAAGTATTGTAAGAACTTTGGTGCTCTTATGCATAAAAAATTTGAGATGAGCATGATGCGAGAATTGCACTTTTTCCTCGGATTGCAAGTCAAACAATTGCCCGATGGGATTTTTATTAATCAATCAAAATATATTCATAATATTCTGAAAAAGTTTAAAATGGATACTTCAAAACCAATAAAAACTCCCATGGCAACTTCCTGTAAGCTTGAGTCTGACCCTTCTGGGAAAGCAGTTGATCTTAAAACATATCGAGGCATTATTGGTTCTTTACTTTATCTTACAGCGAGTAGGCTGGATATAATGTTTTCTACTTGTCTTTGTACTCGCTTTCAAGCTAATCTAAAAAAATCTCACCTTCTTGCTGTCAAAAGGATTTTACGTTACCTTAAAGGCACTTCGAACCTAGGATTATGGTACCCAAAAGGTTTCGGGTTTGATCTAACCACTTACTCAGATGCAGATCATGCAAGTAATAGACTAGATAGAAAAAGCACGTCTGGAAGTGTGCGGTTTCTAGGTGAAGTCTTCCAAAAAGCAGAATTGTGTTTCAACTTCTACAGCAGAAGCAGAAGATGCTACTGCTAGCTTGGTTTAAAAAAGCGCGCCTGAAGCGCTGGGAAATCGCATCGCATAGGTGAGGCGAGGCGATTGAGATGAGGCGGTGTGAGGCGCTGCGCCTCAGGTGATGCGCGCATCAGGCGCTGCGCCTCGCTTCATGTAGGTTAGAATCTGGGCTTAAAATTACATTAGGCTGAGCTTTTTGTAGGTCTGAATACAAGGAGTTAGGTTGTAAGTACTTGGGCCTTTTAGGTTATTTATGTCTCCAATTCCCTTCCGGTTCGTAAATGCGTCGCTTTCTATGGTTTGATTGAAGTTGCAGCCCCATTGAACATCGAAGACTACCTCTTTTCATGCCTTCCTCTGCTCGATTGAAGTTGCAAACCCTTCAATCGAAGGTCTTCTTCTCTTCCTCTGTTCGATTGAAGTGTCAAGCTCCATTCAAAATTGAAATTGAAGCAGCTCTGTTCGATTGAAGTTTCTGAAAGGTAACACCGGCTGTTCGAATTTCTTTTTTCAACTTCATCTTGCTGTTCGATTTTGTGTTTTTGTTTTATATCAGCCGTAATATGTACCCATGGCTTTATTAGTGTATGTGCTAATGTGCGTATCTCAAAGGTATGTCAACGTGTGTATCTGCTTTGAAGCAGCTATGTTTTTATTGAGCAGTGCATGAGTGTGTACGTATGTTTTTTGATCGGTGTGTATGTGTATTTGATTTTGAGCAGTGTGTATATGTGTTTTTGATTAGTGTGTGTATGTGTTTTTTGATCCGTGGTTCCTTTTAGACTAGTATGGATGCAAACTCGACACCATCAAACACTGGTGCAAGCAATGCATCATGTGATCCGGGTAGAAAATATGGAACTCAATATCCTAACAATAGGAACAATTTTACTTGCCACTTTTGTAATAACGTATATAAAGGTGGAGTATATCGTTTGAAATGCCATTTTGTTAGGGGGGTTTCGTTTGTTGCGAAATGCCAAAAATGTCCGGAACACGTAAGGGAAGAAACAAGGCAATTTATGCTAAAAGAAGAGTCAACAAAGTTGGAGAGTAAAATGAACTCAAGGATGCCAGAATTTGATGATTATGATTTTGATGAAGACAACGAGCGTGTAGAAGTAGAAGGTGGTAGTATAAAGCCATAACAAAAAAGACCAAGAACAAAAGGTCCTATGGATAGGTTCTTTACACCTAATCCTGAAGATGTGATAAAAGATAGAAAGGAAGGAAAGGAAGGGACACAGCAAACTATAAATGTGGCGATTCGAAAGGAGTTAAGAGAGAAAACTTGTATGGAGATAGCAAGGTGGTTCTATGATGTGGGCATTCCTTTTAACGCCGTTACTTACGATAGATTTCAGATAATGATTGAAGCCATCGAATAATTTGGGCCTGGGATGAAACCACCAAGCATGTACGAGCTAAGAGTCCCTTTACTTAACAAAGAAGTGAAGAAGGTTGAAAATCAAGTACCCGAACACAAAAAAGAATGGGCTGAAAAAGGTTGTTCAATTCTATCGGATGGATGGAGAGATTCGGTTGTGCAAAAGGACATAATCAACTTTATGGTGAACTCTCCTAGGGGTTCCGTATTTGTGAAATCTATGGATGTATCCAATGTTTCCAAGGATGCAAATTTGTTGTTCGGGATTCTTGATAAAATGGTGGATGAAATTAGGAGAAGAAAAAGTGGTCTAAGTGATCACCGATAATGCGTCCGCTTATGTTAAAGTGGGTAAGAGTTACTAGTTTAGTCTTTTTTACATATATTGGAATATCTTATGTAACCTAACAATTTTATTTTGTACTTTGTAGGGAAGATGTTAGAAGCTACTAGAAAACATCTTTATTGGACTCCGTGTGCTGCCCATCGCATAGATCTCATGTTGGAGGATATTGGAAAACAGATTCCCAAAGTGAAATTGTTTGAAAAAGGCCATGTTTGCGAATATATATATAATTTTGTTGGTCTAGTGAACTTGATGCGGAAGTTCACAAATCAAAGGAATTTGCATAGGCCCGCAATTACAAGATTTGCAACATCTTTTATCACTCCAATTTCACAAGCAAAAGAATCACTTGAGAAAGATGGTTACTTCTCAAGAGTGGATAGATAGCAAGTGGTCAAAGGAACCAAAGGGAAAGTTAGTGCATTCCTACTTCTTACAAGAGACATTTTGGAGGAATATTGTCTATACTCTCAAAGTTGACAGGCCTCTTGTTAGTGTCCTTAGGTTAGTGGGCGGGGAAAGAAAGCCGGCCATGGGTTACATTTATGAAGCCATGGATAGGGCTAAAGAGGCGATTGCTAAAGGTTTTCCTAATCAAGAGGAATGTTACATGAAAACTTTTGAAATAATTGATCATAGGTGGCAATATCAACTCCACCGACCTTTGCATGATGCGGGCCACTACTTAAACCCGTCCACTTTTTATGATGACATGCCAAGGGTTGTAGGTTGTGAAGAGGTCATGGAATGGTTACATGCTTGCATTGAAAGGCTCGCACTCAAGTTGAATATCAAATTTAAGAGAATTAGGCAAGTATCAAAATGCGGAAGGACTTTTTGGTAGAAATGCAGCAATTAGGCAAAGAAAGCTAATGGCAGCGGGTAAATATCTTAAATCTTAAATTAATAATATATTGTTACTTGTATGAACTATATTAATTTTTAGTTTTCCGTATTTTCTTTATCTATTTAGCGGAGGGGTGAGCACGGTCCCGAAATCTATAAAAAACTAGGACCGAATACCGGACCGACCAGTCCCGGTCTCGGTCCGGTTAGTCGGTTTTTTCGGTCTATTGTTTGTTTTATACGCTATATTAAACAAAACCGGACCGGCTCGGACCGGACCGGACCGAAACCCGAAATCTATAAAAAACAAGGACCGAAGACCGGACCAACCAGTCCTGGACCGGTCTCGGTCCGGTTCTTCGGTTTTTTCGGTCTATCGGGTCCCATGCTCACCCCTAATTTAGCGGAGTGGTGGACAACTTTTGGATCTTCATCTCCTAATTTGCTAAAGTTTGCTATATGAGTTCTTAGTCTGACTTGTAGTGCCACAAGTTGTGAGAGAAATTGGGGCATGTTTCAACATGTAAGTATATAAGTAAATATTTCTTAATTTTGTACTTTAATATTAAATATATCAATTAATATAGAGTTCACTTTATGTAGCTTCACACCAAGAAGTGAAACAGGTTAGCACAAGAAAGATTGAATGACGTGGTTTATGTGAAATTCAATCGTGCCTTGCGACGTCGATATAGAAAAGAGGGAAGTGGTGATCCTATCATGTTAGAACATATAGATGAAAGTAACGAATGGTTGATGGGGAGGATGGAAAATGAGGAGGAAGAGATGATTTAGTGTTTCTTGATGATGATCTGACGTGGGCTGATGTTAGTAGAGCTTCTGGGGCATACGAGAGTAGTCATTTTACTAGAGCATCAAGAGGAAGAGTAGATGACGATGGATCTGGACCATCAAGAAGTGCTTTTGATGAAAAGGACCATCAAGAAATGCTAGATGAAGGAGATGAGCCCGTGCTTGGGTTTGATGATGCTGATCTTGGGGAATAATAGTTGGTCAATTAAGTTTAGAGAGCTTATTGTTATGATTCCAAGACTTGTTATGATTATAATTTTACTTTTGGCACTACTTTTGGTTATTAGTGATTAAGTGAGCTCGTGAAGTACTTAAATTGTTGAGTATTACAAATTATGTGGAATACTAGAATTAATTAATTAAATTATAAGTATTTGTTGATACCGGACGCCTCAAGTGCGTGATGCGTGCGCATCACGCCTCGGCTTCTAGACCCTTAACGCTTTGAAGCGCCTCGAGCTTTTTAAAACCAAGGCTGCTAGTTGTTGTTCACAAGTTCTGTGGATGCGCACTCAGCTAAGGGATTACGGTTTTAAATTTGATAGAATTCCAATTTATTGTGATTCTAAAAGTGTCATAGCACTATCATGTAATCCAATACACCATTCACGCACGAAGCACATAGATGTTAGATATCATTTCAAAAAGAATCATGTCGAGAAAGGACACATAGAGCTTTACTTCATCGGTACTGATCTTCAACTAGCTGATTTATTCACTAAGCCACTACATGAGAGTCGGTTTAATTTTCTTGTGTCTCGACTCGGTATGTTGAACCTTCATTCTTGATCTATTCAGATGCTGAAGGTGGGGGGGGGGGGGGGGGGGGAACTATTCTTCGATGATCGTACTTCGGACTGCTCTCCAATCATTTCTCGTAGGGGAGAAAACATAACACGTCTCATTTGCTTAGTGGGAGAATCGAGTTGAAGGAAGATAATTCACTTGATTTTGAGAAAATACAAGAGATAATTAGTTGAATCTTACTGACTTTGAGTTGAAAATGGAGATGAGTTCATATGTATTCGATAAGAAGACAAATCTCATCAAAGGTGTGAAGTTGAAGACAAATATAATTCACATGTCAAGAGGGAGCTAATACATCAAGTGTAGTGTGTCTTAAAATTTTCAGCCGTTTCTTACATTTTGAGATGAGATTCTTTATTTCCTAAAAGGACAAAACAAAGACAGCTGACAAAGTTTCAAAGAGAGGAAGACAACCGTTTATAAATGTGAAAGAGAGCAATGTTCTAAAAAAGTTTTTAGATTTACTGTTAAAGATCTTGAGTTTATTTCAAGGGGGAGCAAATTATGTTTAAAGAAAATTTCAAAGGTTCTAAAACAGCGAATCCAACCCTCAAGCAACATATGTGCGTAATCAAGAAAGATTATTCTCATGTAATGCTTAAGACTGTTCCCATGAAGACAAGAGATGATAAACAACCTGACTATCAAGGCTTTTACTGCAATCTCTGATAAACAACCTGACTATCAAGGATGAGTCTTTGAAAATCTCGTGAAGACTAAAAACTTCAAAGAACGATATCCTAATGTTAATTGCAGAAAGAAAAAGAATCTCTGCATATCTAAACAGGGAGATTGTTTGGTGCTTAAATAGAGTATATTCATTATTATGCTTAATTGTAAATTGAACATAAAGGGGGAGAATGTTAGGTCCCTAATGTTGTGTTCAAATATGTTGTAGTGAAGTTTGTTTAATATATGACATTAGTATAAGTTTAGGGTAGCTGGTGTAAATACCCTACGAGTATAAATAGTAGTTTGTTAAGCCCTTATTCATTAAGCAATATATTTTACTTTCATCGATTGTGTGTTCTTAAGAATACTCTCTCTCTCTCTCTCTCTCTCTCTCTCTCTCTCTCTCGGTTCATTCATAAATTCTAAGTTCATACAAATCCTCATGGTATTGCTTCAACATTGATTGATACTTGATACAATTGTGACCTACAGGGGAAAGGAGTAATTTTAGTACCTCCATCTCCTTAAAGTCAGCCCCACCAACCCCAACAATAAGGATAGACAGTGGCAGATCCGATGCATTCACAAGGGCGTCTTTCGTTTCTTGTAGATCTGTTATCACTCCATCCTATAAAATTCCCAATGAAATTATAAAATTGTGAAGTAAAAAGAGAAAAACATTTTTGTAGTCTAATACTCTAATAGATTAGTGTTGCATACCGTGATGATTAACAAAACAAAGTATTTCTTTTCATTAGCTGCTAAAGACTGGCTGGCTATCATTGCTGCAGCAGCAATCACAGGTCCAAAAAGGGTTGGCCCAGCAAGTGTGACATTAGAAAGGGCACTTGCATATGCCACCATAATTCCATGGATCCCTTCAACCTGAAAAATGAATAATGAAATAAATTAGATTACAAGTTCAAGTCTTCATTATGAAGTATATAAAAATTATTGTTAAGTAGAAGTTTCACCTCTGAATGGCCACTGCTCCCGTTTAGGTTAAAACAATGAGAGACAGGACCATCAATCGGCCGAGCTCCAAAGCCCCATGAATGAAACTTTCTGTCAGAATCGTAACATTGTAGTACCTCTCCTACTTCTAGTATTGCCTAGAATATTTAAGAATACCGTTATTCAAGTGTACAAAATTTAGTATAAAGGTATGTAAAAGCTGGATTCTCACCTTCTGGTATGCATTTGGACGTCCTGAAGGGTCAATATAATGTAACGAATCTGGCAAACGAGGATTTCCATTTGAAGCTGAAAGTATGAGATTAGGGTTAAGACTTATGTACTCTACATACTTATTCCTTAAGCAAATGTCTTCTTAAAGTAATATTCAATTTCTTTTGCTGAAAAATGAATTTAAATCTTGGCACCTAAATAAACTCTCCCGAGTACACTGCATTTATAATTATATATATGCTGTGTGTGGAAGTGCAGCCCCCATGCAATAAAGATTTATCAGATGTTACATGGACAGTGGAGTGCAACAACCAAAATTTGACTGCAAAATCATTCTAGGTAGAAGTGTAGAACCCCAGCTACTTTAATATACACCCATAACAAAATGGTTGCAAAATGAAAAAATTATGGGAAATCTATGGAAACCCCATAATTGCTTTTTGTAGAGTTAAAAGTGAAGTAACTAACACACATTTCTCTCCTACTAATGACATTCTCTTCCCATGAAATGGAGAAATGGTGAGTTGATGGTGATAATAGACTAATAGTAGTTGCCATAGATCAACTCATTGAATTAATTAACAAAGAGACCAAGAATACTTGTTTTATTCAATCAACATTCAACTGATGTATGTGAAAATCAAAATAGATCAAGAAAAAAAAGTGTGTGGAAACTTTTTGGGAAAAAGAAGTTAATAGGCAATCGTGTTTATTACCATCCTCATATTCAATTGTGTTTATTACCATTTTCATCAAGTAATCAAGCCAAACTCAGACAAAACCAATCCAATTAATGTTAAGATGATGTTCATCTATGTTGTTTTATATACTGAAGCAGTCATCTTAAGACTGTTCATATACCTATGCATTTCCACAGCAGAATCAGTTACCTGTAAAATCTACCGCCACCATGAAGCTCAATTCAAAGCCATTATCCAAGTAATCCAGGAAGGTATGATGAACGCTTTCAAAGAACTTGTCCACAAAAAGCTGACTCTTCAAAACCTGCATTTTATCTTACAAATAGAAATAAGAGCAAAGCACAATCACAAAATCTTTAGGCACAAACATATCCATGTATGCTAGCAGTTGGTTGAGAGGTTAGGACCTTAGTCTGCAGATCTTTTCCAACAGAAACAGGTACAAACATATGCTCTCCCTGTCCACCAGAAGACAGTTTTTCCAAATCAGCAAGTGACTTCTGAACTTTGCTGAATGGCCCACATTAAGTTTTTAAAGGAAAAGCAGATTTCAGCATTTTAGTCTATAAATAACTAAAAAGGAAGCCACAGAAAAGAGTTAGTTACTTACCCAAGCAAATCATGCCGTCCGTTACTGTTGAAGTTGTAGCACTCCATAATCAGTGGTGTTTCCTTGCTTCCAACTTGTGAGATGCTTATGGAGACGGGTTTCCAGATTGGATTTAGATCATTCTTCAGAACCTCTGTTTTGCAAACTGGAACAGCATGCTCACTATCCACACATTTAGAAATTACTAGAAAGGGGTCCTACAAAATACATAAACAAAAAAAGATAATCAATGCAAGTCATTATGATTATATTTAGAGGTGGCAATTTTGACCAATAAAAAGTGGGTTGATTCAGGGTTATATGTCATCCCAAAGGGGTCAAACTAGTATCATAAAAAAATAGCTTAAAAGGGAACATTTTAAAATTCACCCAAAGTGTATTTTTAATAAACAAAACCTCCTAAATCAATTCATTAAAATATATAGATTATTATAAGACCATATAAGTTCTTATCATATTGAAAACACTTTAAAACGTTTTGGACAAAAAGAATTCTGGGTCAACCCAAAACAACCTTTTTCGACCTGTAACAAAAGGTTGCCCAATTTGGCTCCACTTTTGCCATCTCTAATTAGATTGACGAGAGAAGAATTGCTTAGACAATGCATACACTTTTCGAGAAGAGTTCCTTATTCTCTAAATCTGTGCACTTAAATATCAACTCAGCTGTAGTTTTCGAGACGACACATTCTTCTGCATGAACCATGAGCTGCCCAGATTTCTTTAAATGAGTGGAGCTGGTAGATTCTAATTTTCTCACAAGGTCCATTGGCAAAGTGCGGTCTCGTCTGGTTACTATCTATGTAAGAATTAAGTCAGCATCTCACACTTACAATATATGTTTTGACTTAAAATATGAATTTACATCACTTTCTTGACCAATCATAGCAAAGTAAGGGCGACATTGGTTATTAATTAAGAGACAATTAAACAATAAATCAGATGGATAGCTGATACCTCGGACAATAAACAAGTAGCCTCCCCCAGAAATTGCTGCTCATCCAACTTAAGCATCTGTAGGACAAGCATAAACATGTCGTTCCAAATCTTAAATTAAGTTATGCGATTAGAATATAACAGAATTTAAATGTACCTTCTCTTCTATTCCATGAAACTGACTGTCGACATCATATACACGGAACCTGTGATACAAGGTAATAGTACATGAAATTCACACACACACTGAACCTTTGATACATCGACCGAGTGTCAACACACACACATAATATATATATATATATATATATATATACACACATATAGAGAGAGAGAGAGAAGTTCAAACGAGAATTGTTTTTCATGCGAGAACTATTTGTAACATCATTTATGACTCGTTAATAGGGGTATTTTGGTAATTATATATTTACCCAACCTTGAATTGCGTCCGGGTGGACCGTCATTAATGACTGAGGCTTGATTTTCTTAAAATTCCCCTCATTAATGAGCGTGTTAACAAGTCACTAATGAGCCATTACAATTATTAGCCATTGAATTATTTTAATCAAGGGCCAAGATTGGTTCTCGCACGAAAAACAGTTCTCGTTTAACCCTCCCCTAAGTTAATCAATGGCTATTATTTTTAGTGGCTCCTTAGTGACTGATTAATGGCTCATTATTGAGGGGTACTTCGGGAAAATCAAGCCTCATTAAATTGTGACTCCTCCCCTGAACGCAGTTCACGGTTCGGTAAATATATAAATGACTAAAATACCCTATTAACGAGTTATTAATAGTGTTACAAACGGTTTTTGCACAAAAAACAGTTCTCGTTTGAACTTTTCTCTCTCCCTTTATATGTCTCTCTCTCTCTCTCTCTCTATATATATATATATATATATATCCATGTGTGTGTGTGTGCGTGCGTATGAGAGAGAGAGAGAGAAAGAAGATAAAAAGCAGCCTACAAAAGCTTACAACAGTGTCTGAACCGTCTCAAAATGGTAGTTGATAATGACTTTCTTAATCCATTGGGGACTTAATGAATTTAGAACAACTTCAGTACGGCCGAGCTCCTGCAATGATCCATCCCTTCCTTTGGTATATATAACTGCCATAGGATCACTCTATAAATGCAACATACATGCGTGAGAAGCAGCAGCAGCCAAATTTCATGTATAAAGATGAATACTTGCATTGTTAGAAGCAAATTAAAACTTTATTCAAATCATTATAACAAGAGATAGTGTATGCATAGGCCACCCAAAGATTCAAAAGTTCTCATTAAGGTCACCCAAGTATCAATACAACATTAGAGGCCAGCCAAGTATCAATTTGGTTTCGCTTATGTCCTTTTTGACAAAATAAAGAAGAACAATTCTCAGAAAACTTCAAAATATCAAAACTGCCCCTAACTTTAAAGGCTTGCCACATTTAGAGTTGTAAAGGGACAAAAATGCTCATGAACTACTCAAATGCTTTATAACTCTATATATGAAAAATACTTTGAACGTAGAGGCATTTTTCCATACATATTCTAGCAAGTTTTTTTTCTCTTTTGGCGGTAATTAGTATAAACTAGACCAAGTTGATATTTTGGTGGCTCTAAATGTTCTTTGATATCGGGCTGACCTTAAATGAATTTTTTTTAACTATCTATAATTTATGTGGACTACACATACATTATCCCAACAAACAAATAAAAGCAGAAAGAATTTATACTTTTAGCACGTCCCATTGATTATTAGCCCTAAAAAAAGTGCAATGTATAATTGCTGAACATTGAGATATGAAAAGGATGCCTCAAAGTTTTGTAAATAGGATTCAAGTCTTGCTAATTATTGTATAAGAGAATATCATCAAAAAGAAATCCGGGTTGTTTTTTCTCATACCCTACTAAGAAAACTGCCTAAAAATTGTATGAAACAACATTTAGCATTATAAGAACAATCAGGTATTATAACCATGATGAAAAGTCGACATTCAGAATATAAAAAGGTCCATCAAGTTCCTATCTTATATATATAAATCAAGAAGCTAGAAATTGAGGATGGCAGAGCCTTGATAACAAGTACGCATGGAGCACCAACAATTAGTACACGCTGGGTATGAAATTGAATCCCCAGATTCTCATAAGAAGGAAAGTACCCTACCTTGGAAAGCACATCCCGGTCACGCAAGTTTGCAGCAGATAAGGATAACTGCAATAATATGTTTAATGCATCAGAGAAACAAAAGCTGAGGTACCAATAAACTGTGATACAGTGCCTAACGTTTTGTTAATCATGAGTCTCTTACTCAAGACAAACTTATACATTGAACATGAATTTTTTTCTAAAAGGGAATGCACATGCTGAAATTTATCGTAGGAAGTTCAAAGTCCAAAACATTTAGTATGAGCCAGCAAAGCATTTTGCCAAACATAGTCTTCCGGAACAAACAATATATTATTCAACACTTATTTTGAAAGGCATAGGACTTCAATCATCTGGTATGCTCAATTTCAGACACTAAGTACCCTCCAGATCACCCTCAAACGTTCAGCATACTCTGGTTTATGTCTGTTCATTTTACTAATTGCAGGAGCACAATTGTGTTAATCGCCTTTCTTGTGACTTTAGATGACAGCTTGGGCCTACCAAGCATTCAACTTCATTGGCTTTTCTTAGATAATGATATATAACAATCACAAAATTGTATTTATACTGTACTTAAGCTCAGCTACTACAGAGTCATGGAAACTAAATAATTTAAGAAGGTTCCAACCCCTAATCAACCAAGGTGCCTTTGTTTATCCTCACCGGAACCAACACTAAATAGGTATCAAGTGAATAGCTAGGGATGCTTTCCTGCTTGTGGATTACGGTTCATGTCTACTTATTGGTTGAAAAAATATTAACCCCTAATTGATGCAATTTGATCCCTTGTATAGGAAGATAAAATGGTCAGTATACATTGGAATCAGCTTTCAAGACACGCCAGGTAGAAACATAAATCATAGATTAACATCGTAAGTTGGATTATGCAGTCCAATTATTCCCCATCATTAATACAATTCACGAGAAAAATCTTCAAGCCCTAAATCTATTTATGGAATTTACTGAGGTTTGAGAAACAAGTAAAGAGGGTGCCAAACTTGTAGTCACGGAGATATTGAGAAGAAGTAGGCCTACCAGATTATGTAACAATTACTTACAATTAATCAATTAAAATTATATGCCTCAATACATAATACCCAAAAAGAAAGGTTAAAAACCTCTGTTAATGACATTCGATATCGCATCAACTCATTTTCGAATCTGTACCAACTAATCTAATTTTATAATTCTCAGAGCCCAGAGAATTTTTAATCGAAAACCAAATAATTTGACATCAAGGACAAAATAATCTTATTCTAGGAGGAAGTATACAACAACTTGCTGCTACACTTTCAATAGTTCAAAATTTTGCTAAATTAAGTCCGTCAACATCAATGTACATGAACTGGAATAATCTCCCCCTCAATCAGTAGCATAGATATAGAATTAATCAATTGAGTATTCCAGCAAAGATATGATAAAAATACATACATACAAGTAACAGAACCGACTAGAAGTAAAGATATCCTAAAACAAGTAAGATAAACGGAATGGAAACACAACCTCGATCTGAGTGAAAAGGCCATGGCCACGAGACTTGAGAAAACCAGTAACAGCCTCGTTAGGAGCATTGACATCTGGATGATGGGAAGATCCGCCGATGGCAGATTGGCCACCGCCACCATTGCCAAGACAGCAATTGCCCATGGCCGCCGCGCTGGTGATGTTTAGGGGCGGTAGTAGATGAAAGCAGTTTGATGGGGAGAGTGAAGGAAAGAGAGACTAGGAGGAATGATAAGTTTTAGTAATGGCCCACTTGTAATCCCTCGCCGCAAGAAAGCGCGTTTTATTTTGGTCTTATAAATAAACAGATCAATATTCTAACGACCATACATTTTAGAAAGGCTTTAGGTGGGTAACCACTCCATAAATGATAAATATTTTAAAGGGTTTAGATGATTTAAGAAGTGTGTATATTTTAAAGAAAGGGTTAAGTAACTATTTTTTTATAGAGTAAACGTAGATAATTTAGTTTTTTATGATTGGATTTTTCATTCCGATCAGAGTTTTTATCCTATGATCACTACTAACCTTTTGTGACTGGACTGGAATTCTTTCATAGTAGTGATGTTAGAGTCTAACCGGCCTCTTCTCGTCCATATTTATGGTGGTTGCTACATTGTTGCTATTGTCTTTAATTCCAGTAATGACCGTCGATCAAACTTCATTATCACCACTAGAAAAATATTTTAGACGGGTCACCAAGATTTTGTGGTAATCAAACGATGGAAACTCTGGGTGGAGCCAAATCTTTAATTGAAAATTTTAAGTTCTTGCTTACTTTAACAAGTCACCAAGTAGGTTACCTACTTACATTATAAAAGAGTAAATTACACGTATTGACTCTTTTGAAAAAGTAGAATCTACTCAATGGTGTTAATCCCTTAAAGAATGAGAAACTCAATATAAGCCAGCATATTTATAATTTCAACTGTTATGATTTATCAAGTCAATTACGCAAAAAAGGTAAAAACGTAATTTGTAAACCTATTTTTCTCCAAAATGATATTGAACGCCAACTAGACTCCATACCAAATACCGTCAACACTGTGAGCACTGTCGCCACCGTCCTTCGCCATCAGCCTTCTTACTAACCATCGTCGTGAGCTTAGCTCCTCCATCGTCCTTCGCTTTTGGTTTTTTCCATCGATGGTTGTACATTTGTCGCACCTACCCCTATCACACCTACAAACCCACTACTTTTGTTGTGGTACCCATGATGAAATGGGAGGGTTTGGGGCCTGTAGTGGAGTAGCGCGGGGTAAGGTGAAGGACCCTATGGCATTGTTTCGCACGTATGCACTCCTCCCCAAAAGTGAGTCAAAGTGGCAGCATGAAGAACCTCCAATTTGTAGTTGTATTCTTTTATTTAAAAGATTTCTATTCATTGAATCCTAATCGGCGACTTTTTGTATAGATTGCTAACTATTTATTTTAGGTTTATAATGGTTGGTTGTTTTTAAATTTATTTTTTTCCAAAGATTTTCTGTTATACTATGTAAATTGGGGTTTTATAACAAACATACATGTAATTTTATTTATGAATCAAAGTAATTTCATATCTGAATTAAAGATTTTTTACTAATCAACTAAAAGAATTATAGTAACATGTAATATTCCATCATCTCATATGTATGTTAACTAATATTGTTTTACACATGAACACATACTAGTCATACCCTTAAACATAAAGAGATTTGATTTAGTAATATGTATTTCATATGTGAACTCACATATAAAACTAAGAACAAAATAACTTAGAAAAAAAATATTTGATACATACCCAAATTGGTGTCTAGCTAAAGATAAAAAATCATTTTTAACATGATTTAATTTTTTTGAATTAATTCTTAGCAACTTTTTAGATATTTTGATTATAAAAATACATTGAATTTTGTTAGACATATGTGCATAGTGAGTAACATAGTGATGTCACATCTGATGTCATAACACACTCAAAGATTACACCTGTAAGTGCCTATAAATCAAACAATAACCCAACCTCACTCAGAGAAATTTATAATAGTTATAACAAATAAGTAGTAAGTATAGTTTTAACTTACCCGTGCAAAGTAGGTTATCAACTTAGTTATTAATTAATGAGGAATATTTATATATTAGTCAATAATTATATATGATATTAATTATGTTGCGCGAAATTTTTTTTGAATGATTTTAGATGAAATCGTTTGAAATTTTCCGATAATATTTATTAGTAAAGGAAGATTTATATAAATATACATTATGAATTTCAAACTTGCAAATATATACGTTTAAAATTGGATATAATAATAAACAGGATAATTAGTTTTGAACTAATTTGGTTGATTTATCTTTATCCTATATTTTAGGTTTTAGTTTCATAATATAATTTTGGATTTTACCTTGTATAAATAAAGGATAAATGTTTTATTTAAAGGTGAAGCTTTTTTAAAATAATTAGAAAACTCTCTCATGCGTCCTCTCCTTATCTTGTGCTCAACCGAAAAACAATACCCCAAAGGGGTTTTCAGTTTTTGTTCAACATACACGCACACAATCAAGATTGATTGTTTGGGGGTTGCTCAACTGGTTATAAGGTGTATGTAAGATTTCATCAAGGTTGGACTTTCTTTAGCTTTCAAAGTAGATTTTATTATTGTGATTAAAGCTTTGAACTGTATTACATCATTAATGGGGTTTCAAAGTTTTAATCATGGTTTTCTTTTAAAATGCTTCCGTAATTTGATTATATAAAGTTTCAATTTTTAGATGCATATACACGAATGATTAATTTTTGTTAAAACTTAAGTGTTCTAGTTTGCGAATACAAGTTTGTTTTGACCGTTAAAACCTACCAAAATTCTATTTATATTTAAATAAAAATAAAAATTGAAAAAGGAGGAAGAATGACAGGTGAGGAAGTCTAGTGACACCTGGTATTTAATAAGTTTTATTTTTTTTAACCCTTAATAACATAAATACATATTATTTCTTTTTAGTTTCAACTTTAGATCTCTATGATGACGGTCCAGATTTAGTATTACATTCTTTAAAAAAATTAGTTCGTTAAATAATATTCCCCATGCAAGCACACATATAAAAAGAGTTTATAGAGAACACCTCTTAAATAAATAGCACCGAAAATAATTCTCATTTAATCATCAAAATAGGTAAAACAATCATTTTGATCTTTTTTTCATCTTATGAACTACTCACTGCCGTTTGAATTATAGCTTTAGTCACCATATTTTTGACCCTCGTTATTTTAGAATCTTAGGCATTGTTTTGCAGAATTCGAAGTAATAGAATTGAATTGGAATTAATTTTTTGTTTTATATTGTGTTTGGTAAACTTGTTTTTAAATAAAATCTCATTCTTTGAAATGTTTACATTCACTAAGTAATGAAAAATTAGAAAGTACATTCCATAGGTGAGCTGGATAAAATTTAGATAAATTCTATTATTTGAATTATGCGAAACAAACGGGAGATTAATATCTTTAACGTTACTGTTATTTTAATGAAAAAAATATACAATTAAATTCTATCTTTTCATTCTCTTCCATTTGATATATCTTACTCTTTTATAATACATTTATAACCATAAAAACTCATAATTTTAAGTAACTTGAATGTATTAAAATACCCATTCTTAACCAATTCATTCTCTTTTCTAATTTACAAACATAACTCGTGTTTCATAATTAACCTTCCATGTTTACAAACAAATCCACCTAAATCATCTTTTAGTTAGTATTTAAACTTTCTATATATGACATACGGTTACTATTTTTAAAAATTAAAATCATATTTTATTATTCTTATCCAAGCCCTTAGGGTTGTGGTTAGCATTTTCCTCTACTTTAACACTTAAAGTACTCCTTTTAACCATTTCATTCTCTCTCTTAATTTACTTTAACTTTTTATCTATTTAAAATATCCATCTAACACTAAAACACTCTCTTACACAAACACAATTATCCACTCACATCAACATAATTTTCAAAATCTTATTAACTTCTCTCTTCTTATTTCATAAATATAAATCTTTTTTCTTATGTTAATGTCTTTTAGAATTTATTTTTAAAATTAATAAAATAGTTGATACAAATTAAAAAAAATTGACATTGTACGATACTTTTTCGTGACATTGAATTGCGCGAATAACATATTATTACATTCTTAAAAGCAACATAATGTAAAATAGAAATCATTTACCGTCGCAACATTACGCGGGTACCTTGCTAGTATATATATATATACATATATATATATATATATATATACATATATATCTAGAAGAATTTCGTAAATGAAGTATGCAATGGATAGAGAAAGATGCATAAAAGAGGAAAATTCATTTTTGACCTCGAATTCACGTTACCACCTTGAAATGAATCGTTATTAATTACCAAATAATATCATAGAATCATAGATGTGGCATATATATATATATAGGTATATATATAGGTGAGGTTATATATAAAACCTTGCTTATTCATAGAACCTAAAGAACAAAGCTGGTGATGACACGTGGCATCGAGAGTAAGGACAAAATTGGAAAAAGATATACAAATTAATACTCATGCCCTTCTCTCTCATTCAACCTCCAAACTTCAATTTTTAAAAAAGAAAAATCCCACTAAACATCCAAATTAGCAGAAAAATATATCATTAGATTCAGTTTTTTATTCTCTTTAATTCAAAACCGGGATTGAAATATTTTCTAATTTTATTTTTTTAAGAAAATACAAATTGTTTGACGAAAATGCAAATTGTTTGACGAAAATGCAAATGCTGCCGAAAATGAAAAAAGAACAGATAACAAAAATGCAAATTGTTTGACAAAAAACAAAATGCAAAATGCAACCAACATAAAAAAAGATAACAAAAATGCAAATAACCGAAAATGCAAAAAATATTAAGTCATTAACATGTAAATAACCCAATGATTTACATTTTGGTTCTCATTTGCAGTTTTAGAAGGTGGAGCCATAAATAGAATCAAAACAAAATTTCATATTTACCCTTAATTATGTAGTTACCTAATATAAATTTCATATAATTTACAAAATTGTCACCTTCAAATCTTAACCATTAATTTAGATGATCCAATGGTTCACATTTGTTATTTAGGTTCTATGATTAAGATTATGTTCTATATTGATCCTATCTCTCTCTCTCTATATATATATATATATATATATATATATATATATATATATGGGAGGGTTCAAACGAGAACTGTTTTTCGTACGAGAACCAATCTTGGCCGTTCATTTTGGATAATGGAATTCATGGATGAAGAGCGTGAGGGGATTGAGTGTGACAGGGTGCATGTAAGGAATTCATGAGTGTGCAATCCAATTGAAGGAGGGAGGATTGGACGGCTAAAATTGGTTCTCGCGGTTCTCGTACGAAAAACAGTTCTCGTTTGAACTTTTGCCTATATATATAGTGAAAAGTTCATTTGAGAACCATTTTTATTGCGAGAACCACGAGAACCAATCCTAGCCGTCCAATTCCCCCTCCTTAGGGGTGAGCATAAGTACCGAAAATACCGAACCGTACCGGTACCGAGTTAGAGCTTTCGGTCCGGTACTCGGTACTTGGAATAGTGCTAAATCGGTATTCGGGACTAGTACCGAAAAAACTACGTAAAATATGTACCGGTACCGTAGTATGAATACTCGGTACGGTATTCGGTACCATCTTTAAACCAAATTAGGTATTCGGTAAAACCGGTACCGGTTCCGGTACCATGCTCACCCCTACCCCTCCTTCAATTGGATTGCCCACCCATGAATTCCTTACATGCACTCTGTCACACCCAATCCCCCACGCTCTTCATCCATGAATTCCATTATAAAAAATGAACGGCTAAGATTGGTTCTCGCAATAAAAACGGTTCTCAAATGAACCTTCCCATATATATATATATATATATATATATATATATATATAAGGTTGTAATACCCTAAATCCTTATATTTGAGAAATTTAAGTAAAAGAATTTTTTATTTTAATTTATGAGATTATCGGTTGTTGGTGACTTAAATAATTAGAAGAGACAAGAGGGGACTAAAGTTATTATTTTGAAAACTAGTCAATAGGGTACGTTATATATATAATTAAGGGAAGTTAAGCAAACCATATATAGATGTCACTACGGAAATATATAAACCGCTATACCATGCCATTTGACTTTTTTTTTCCATTAGAAAAAATATATAAACCGCTGGCTCATTAATTAGGTTATTTAATTGGTTGTTCGACAGTTCGACCCCTATACCATGCCATTTGACTTTTTTTTTCCCATTAGAAAGCATAATACAATTAATATTCCAACCTTTTTCTTTGAAGAGGAGACGATTTAATTAATTTTTATTGAAATTATACTTATCAATTACATTTGGCTGTTTTCATTCTTCCAAAGATGTATCTCATCTTCTTTTTCTTTTCTTTTCTTTTTTTATAAATATTTATACTTTATTGTAATTATATTAAAAATATTAGTTTTGTATGTATTTCTCTTATAACTTTTAACATATAATGTTAATGTAAATATAAATACATACTTGTGAGTATCTCATTTTTATTTATATTTTGATATAACTTTCGTTGTAATACCTCTTGGGAAATATGTTTTTTCATGATCGTGATACTAAAAAAATATATTTAGTTAGATATCTGTCATATTACGTTAATAGTTATATAGAAGTGTAGATACAAATATTTAGTCGATTACAAATAAATATTTTAAAACATAGATAAAAAGTAAGATGGAAAAAGTATGTCAACGTTTTAGACTTTAGAAAAATTTCATGTATATCCTTATAAAACTTAAAATTACATCAATATTCTTTTAAAACATCTTAACTTTCATATATATATATATACATACTAGCAAGATATCCGCGCAATGCTGCGACGGCAAATAATTTATATTTTATATCATGTTGCTTTTAAAGATGTAATAATAGGTTATTCGCACAATTCAATGTCACAAAAAGTATCGTATAATGTCAGTTTTTTATTTCTTTATTAGTATCAACTATTTTATTAATTTTAAAAATAAATTCTAAAAGGCATTAAAATAAGAAAAAGATTTATATTTATGAAATAAGGAGAGAAAAGTTAATGAG
This sequence comes from Dittrichia graveolens, assembly GCA_038502395.1. Lineage (NCBI taxonomy): Eukaryota > Viridiplantae > Streptophyta > Magnoliopsida > Asterales > Asteraceae > Dittrichia > Dittrichia graveolens. Next base: position 5,272,092 of record JARJIL010000004.1, on the reverse strand, counting down.
ATTTTGAAAATTATGTTGATGTGAGTGGATAATTGTGTTTGTGTAAGAGGGTGTTTTAGTGTTAGAGAGATATTTTAAATAAATAAAAAGTTAAAGTAAATTAGAAGAGAGAATGAAATGGTTAAAATGAGTATTTTAAAAGTTAAAGTAAATTAGGAGAGAGAATGAAATAGTTAAGTAAATGTATTATAAAAGAGTAAGATATATATCCAAATACGTAATTAAATCAATTATATATTTAAAAATTTTATCTCTAGTTTAATTTAAATGTAAATTCTCTAGGATATCCTTATTTATACAAATTAGTTGTAATCCATGTTTAGACCTACATGTCGTACATAAGCGGCGAGCAGATGATTCATTCTTCTGCCTACGATTCTCCTGATGCGGTCGTTGTTGTTTGGTTCTATTGCATTTCTACAAGCATCAACCCGTGTGGGTTAAAATTGGGATAACAACTACACCTCTGTACCACAGGTATGCTAGCTCCATTTGTAAATACTCCAATCTCTGCATGCAATATATACAAATTAAATCGTTTGCAACTGACTTTCGATTCTATGTCTAAACCTAGTTAATTCAACCTAACCCGGATTATATTTGATGCTTGAGCCGTTGGGTTGTGCCCGATTTTGTTAAAAAGAAATAGAAGAAGAAGAAAACACAAACCGAAGATATTCTCGATTTGAAGAACCAGGGCTTAATTTTCTGCATCTTCGTATTTGGCTTCAAATACCAAATAAGGCATCAACAAATGAACATAATCAGGTTTCAGAATTTTGCGTCTTTTTTGAATTGAAGAATTAGTGTATATGTCGTTGATTCAAACATTAATTCGAATCGCATAAAATCGTCGGCTTTAAACAACTGAATTTGGGTTTACGTTGTTGGTTGTATCACGAATATACGGCTGCAATCTAATTGGACAAGGTGACGAAGAAAAGCAAATGAGTTCCAACAATAGCAACTTAAAGAAGAAAGCTTCCCAAGGGGTATATGTCAAACAAGGGAAAACAGATCGCGGCGAATAGAGTGGTCGCGTTGGGTGTCTAAGTGTAAGATCTGTCCTTTTGTATTTGTCTTCGTCTTGAAGGCGATTTGGTATTTATTTTTGGTGTATGTATCCTAACGGTTATTTCTGAAATGAATTTCTCTTTGCCTTTTAAAAAAATTGGTTCAACAGCAAGGAAGAAGAATATACATGTACCGATGTATCACTAACAATTCTAGACATGGAGTACAACTAGTTTGTTTAAACAATGGTATTTTAGAAATTTTACATTTAGATTAAACTAGTGATAAAATTTTTAATTCTTACATAATTTGATGATGATTTAATTAAGTATTTAATATATATGAGAGTTTAGAGGTTTTAGAATGATATTTATATAATTTTATATTTTATAAGATTATATATGTAATTAAGAAATTTTATAAGAATATATATGAAATTTTCACTTATAAAAAATTTTCTACCTTCCATTGTGGTTTATGAAAATTAGAAGAATTCTCTATTTGAGAATTTTCGTAAGTTCATTCTTTAAAAAACACCAACCTTACAATAATAAATGTATTATAACTGTTAAACCTTACAAATTGTACATATCTCTTATCTACTTTTCTTTACATTGTAAATTAGTACCATTACACTTTTTAAAAAGCTAAAATTTGTAAGTTTTTTTATATGATAAATAATTTTATTTTAAAGTTTTGTTTCTTTGTCTTCTAATTTTCTTTGCTTTGTTTAGGTAGTACAGCTAAACCTTTTTTAGAGTTAAAAGTTATAAGTTTTTTATTCAACAAATAATTTAATATATATTTTTATGAGTTAATTACAAAAATGGTCCATGTGGTTGTCGATGATTTTCACTTTTAGTCCTTTAACTTTAAAAATTACGAAAATAGTCACCATGGTTGTCACTTTGTTTCACTTTTGATCCTTTACGCTAACTGGTGTTAACTTTGACCGTTAGTCAAAGGGTATTTTGGTCTTTTTGACCCTTAATCCTTGCTACCAAACACCCTCTTGCCTTTTTTCTTTTCTTTTGTTATTATTTAACTTCCTAATTACACTTAAACATATTAAAAGTATTATTTAAAGTTAATTACATAAAATATAGAATTTTAATTATTCTTTAAACCAAATTCATATTTTAATTATTATTTAAACAAAATTAAAAATAATCGACAATTAGAACAAACAAAAATTAAACAAATATGTTATGGAAGATCTGAAAAAAATTAAACAAACAATTCAATCAAAATTAAAAAAACAACCATTTACAAAAGATCTGGAAAAAAACTACTCGATTTAACCATTAAAGAAGATGAACAAGAAATTGATTCAATAAATGAAAAGTTTATCTGAAATGATACATATGAAAAGTTTGAATTATATATGTAATAGATCATTGAAGTCCCAAATCCATTTTCACTCGACTAAAGCCTTAATCAATTTTGATTTTTGAACTGAACACATAAGAACACCACCCATGATGGTTTCAATTTCACGTATTAGGGCTTCGATCTTTAATCTCGTATAGATCTGCAGTAGCCCTCAACGGCAACTCAAATATGTTCTTGCAAAGAAGGGGGCTAATCGAAGGCAAATGATCTCCAAAGCACCGGGTGCAATCTGAGATGTATGGCTACCGGAGGTTGTAGAGACGGATGGTCAGATCTAGGAGTCACAGCAGTTGTCGTTCATCGAAGAAAACACAAACACATACACACGCCTGGAAGAACACATCTGTCGATGAACACACATCTGGATCTTGTAGAAGAACACATCTGTTGAAGAACCCTAGTGAAAAACCCTAAATCGGATGGTGGTGACGTCGGTAAATGGAGCGGTGGTGGAGTCGGCGGTGGTGGCTTCGAGTGGTGAGATAGGATGGTGGTGAGTCGGTGGTAAGAGTGAGATGGTGGTGGTGGCTGGCGAATGGAGCGGTGGTGGTGGCCGGCGAATGGAGCGGTGGTGGTGGCCGGCGAATGGAGCGGTGGTGGTGGCCTGTTTGATCGAAGAGAAGGAGAGAGATTGAGATATAGGTCTGTTGATCGAAGAGAGAGATTGAGATTTGGGTGTTTGGTGATTTAAGAGAAAGAGAGAGATATATAATAGGGGTGTTTACATGTTTGGTGGATGAGAGAAAGAGAGAGAATAGGGGTGTTTGTTTGTATTATGGGACAGAAAGGTTTAAAAAGGCTTTAGAAGTGTTTGGCAACATGAATAAAAAGGAAAATGACGATAATACCCTTTGACTAACGCTCAAAGTTAACACCAGTTAGCGTAAAGGACCAAAAAAGTAAAACAAAATGATAACCACAGTGACTATTTTTGTAATTTTTGAAGTTAAAGGACTATAGGTGAAAATTAGTGACAATCACAGGGACCATTTTTGTAATTAACTCTATTTTTATTTATTGTTAAACTTTTGTTTATTTATAATTGAGTAAATTACTGATTTGGTCCCCGTAGTTTGTTAGAAATCACTAATTTAGTCCTTCAAATTAATAACTTACTAAGATGGTTACTCAAATTGACAATTTGTCACAATCTCAGTCCTTTAGCCATTAAAAGTAACGGTGTTAGTGTTACAAAATTCAAAATTCAAAATGATCATTTTGTCCTTTATAACATTACAAACTTAATCCTTGTGGTTTTCAAATAGTTTTGTATTTAGTCCTTTAACTTTTTTGTTAATAATTTACTATATATGTAATATTTATTATTATATTTTTAACCCTTTTTGAATAATTTACTATATACATGTATGTAATATTAATTAATATATTTTATTCTTACTATTACTCTCATTATTTTATTTTACTATCTTTAAAATTCATTATCATAGTCTGTGATTGCAAATCAAAGTTTCAGAATTGGTTTTATATTGTAATTTGCTATATATCCTGTTTATTTTTCTATTCTTTCCGTTTTTCAATGGTCAGCGTTATTTTTATTTTTTATTTAATTCATATAGATATATCTTTATTCTCAAATTTTTTATACAACTTATCTTTTTTTCTCTTATTATCATCCACATATTATATTTTCAAGGTTCATACAATGAATTATTTTATCTCAAACGGTATCTTATGACATGGAATGCAAGGATGCTTATTTTCTACCAAGATTACTAACATTTATTACTTTATATATTAATATGCAATTTCATGTTGGGTTTTAACGATAAAAATAAACCATATTCATAAACCGGAAGACTCGAGTTTTAATTAAAAAAATCTTTTGCTTTAGTATAAAACATCAAAACTTTAATTAGAATCATTGTGAAAGGAATTTAAACAAATCAAGATTAAACATTTTAAAATCCTAAATGATTTTTGTTAAATCTCAAAGCTTTAATAACAATTAATAAACTTTCGGTTGTGGTGTTCTTAGTCGACACAAATAAAGAAGGAAAGAGGGAGAGATTTTTCTAATTGCTTAACCCTAATTAGGTGATGACTGATTCATATTTAAACTTAATTAGATAACTCATCTAATTTCGGATATAATTAGACTATTAAATAAAATAACTCATTATCAACTAATATTCGGAAAGTGTATATTATTATATGAAATATAATAATAGACGGAGAGAAAAAGATAAACTGTATTAATAAAGTTTGAGATTAAAGATATATTTATATAAATAAAAAATAAAAGAAAATTTGACCGTTAAAAAATGGTAAACAACAAAATTAAGGTAGTATATAATAGTGTAATATAACACCATTTCTAATACATTGTTGTGTCATAAAAATTAAATAATAATAATAATAAAATATAATAATAAAAATCCTAAATATATACACATGTACACGCATACATAAATGTATAAAATAAATTATTTAAAAAATGTTAAAAGGTTAAATATGAAACTATTTACAAACCATAAGAACTGAATTTGTAAAGTTATAAAAGGACAAAATAACAATTTTGAAATTTGTAACACCACCGCCGTTATATTTAATGACTAAGACTGAGATTGTGTCAAATTGTCAAATTGAGGGACCATCTTAGTAATTTTTTAATATAAATAACTAAATCAATGATTTTTAATAAACTACGGGGACTAAATCAGTAATTCGATCGCTCTTTATAATTTTGCCACTTTGCCACAACTACAATCAGTTGTTTAGATTTTTATATGTTTTATTTCAAGTATTTGTGGTTTTAGGTTAGTTTTTGTATTTCATCATTATTTTTTGTCGCTCAATTTCTACCGCAATGCACAGATCAAATGCCCTGTTATAAACATATACGAACCCAAATAATAACTGAAAATTTAAGATAAGCCAAAAACCTTTTAACATACTTTATAACTCCAACCCCATCACAAGCATTACTAGAACATTCATTCGTATACATTGCGAATTTGAACTAGTTCCCTAACCCATCTTAGAAAATAAAACCTTACAAACATTCAACTAATTAGAACTGCAAATGATCAGCAGCACCACCACCACCACCAATAGCCGTGGAAGCGTTAGTGGCTGCCACAGCAGCACCGCTGCGTTCGGCATGGCAGAGCTGACGAAGTTTGGTCGGGACATACCATATAGATAGGCGTGGATGCGTGTTGAATATAGCATCAATGTCCCAACCTTGCCGAGCTGCAATTGACACCAACGGCTTGTAACAAGCCTGCCTCCACGCCCCAACATTCTCCCCTCTCTCCTTGAAAGCCCGCCTCAGTGCATTCGACGCCTCCTCGTCAAGGCAATGTAAGGCATAACAGTGAACATAGTGTCGCATTTTTGGCTTGTTTATATAACTTGCACCTGCCTTCTTTGCGTACCTAAACACTTGGTTCGTCACCTAAACAAAACCCGACCCAATATGATAAATGATACAGTCTGTAATTAAAATACTTCAATCAAGTTATGATAGTAACATATATTTTAGTCTAAAATTTCTTCTAATAATACAAGGCATATAGATTAAACTAATTTTGAAATCATTAATATTTTGAAAGAATTATTATTGTTTGGCATTAAATTGGCGGGGGTAAAATTGACACACGTGAATGAGCTAGCTAGGGTTTTGGAAAAGCAGAAGGGGTGGGTGGAGTGCAGACCGTACAACACGTGTCGGGCAGGGAACAGAGCCAGCTGGTGGGGTGTGTAATGTAGCTAGCATGCAGGACTGATGGAGTGAATGATTCTGGGACTCCATCTTTCTCTTGTTATACACAACTTTCTCTAAATTTACTGGACAACACAAATCTTTATCACTGACCACACTCAAATCATCACTTCTTTACCCTTTCCATTTTTTTACATTTATCCTACTCTTTCTTCCTATAATTTAATTTAATTTAATTAATTACTAAAACAAAAACCATTATTAGTTTTATCAATTATGAAACTACAATAATCATTCTATTTTACTAATCAATGAGCAAGACAAATTTCATATTCTTATAATTAATTAACTTCATAATCAGTGAATGTTAATTCAAAGATTGGAAACTAAAATAGATATATTGCCACCACGTACAGTTGATCAGCATTTTACTATAAATTAAAACCTAATAAAATGCTGGAATTGGTTATATAGGAACTTTTTCAAAACTAGCTAGTGATCTTCATTTGTAAAATACGTACCTTGCCTTGTATATATATTGTGTTAAATTAATAAAACATAAAAACATAACGCGAGATAATTTTTCAAGTTTAATAAACGTTTTAGGTTTGTTAATTAGCAAAATAAAATCAACAAAATCTCAAGGAAATATTTCCAATATCTCTTTAGTGGTATTACTACAAAAAAATGTTAAAGTAATAACTAAGGTGGTTAGAAATTAAAATCATATTTTAAATTTAACTTAATTAACGCCTTTTTTCAAATAATATAAACACGATTTCTTTTTCTCTTTGAATAAATTAATATTTAAAATAATTAAATTCTTCAATATTAGTTAAATGAAAGAAAAAAAAAGTTGAAAGTCGAAAACAATACCTTAGTGGGACATTTTTCGCCTCTGTCTTTGGCGATAGTCTGAACTTGGATCAAGAAATCACGGCATTGCTCGTATAGATGAAACAGGTAATCAAGCCCATTCTTTTTTCCACGAGCTACCTCCCCTGGCTCCGTCACGATGAACGGATGCTCTCTCTGCCTCTCTCCTCCTCCTCCGCCACCAATCTCCGGATCATCCTCACTTTCATTCTCATAGATATTATGATCGTCTCCTCTACCGCCGCCGCCTTGCTGTGAAGACGATCCAATTCTCCCTCTGACTACTATTTTCTTGCTCCTCCGTTGGGTCTTTGTCTTTACTCTCCCAATCGCCGCCATCTCCCATGCCCCACCTCCGCCGCCACTCCCCGCCGCTTCATTTTCTTGTTGCACTGGCTCCTCCGACAACCCTACGTACGTATCAAATTATATAATCGTAAAGAATTGAAAAAGAGTACGTTTTTTTTTAAGAAATGTGCAATTAACATTTTTTTAAAGCATTGCAAAAACCCGTCACATATTGAGAGAGAAATAAAAGTTAAAACACGTCTCATGTATTCGGACTGTGATGGGTGTTACATAAAACTTAAAAAATTGTATAATTGATGCTTTTTTTTGTAAAACATAAAATAATCGTTGTTATATATGTTACCGTTTAATTATTTTTGCATGCATGAAATTAAACGATACAAACAAACCTTCTTGAGAGAGAGCGTCGAGGGTGTTGGTGGTGTCGGAAGCGAGAAGGTAACGGCGCCTTGAATCCTCCTCCTCTAAACGGCGTCGTTCCGCCCTAACGGCGGCTTTGATGCCGTATCTCTCACCAACAAGTAAATCCCATCGGAAAATATGGCACAAGCTGTTCATCATTTCGTCAAGCTCTTCATCTTTCATGTCCAAAAGTGTGTTCGCCGTGAACCCAAGCTCCGAAATCTTCGCGGCCGTGAAATACCGAACACCGTAAGCATGGAACACTTCCTCCAACCCTCCAAGATCCCTGCTTTCCCTCACCAAATACCCACCCATCCCGGCCGAGCTGGTAGCCGCCATTGACGGTGGTTGCTGCGGTGGTGGTTGCTGTGGCTGCAGTGTTACGGGCTCGTAAACACGAGCCGCCGGTGGAGCCGGAGCGGCTCGTGTGTCCCACTTAAACAAGCTCGCCGATAGTGAGTCAGGGTCCATCTTTATTTTCTCACACATGCAATTTGGGTTCGACTCGAGATGGGCTGTTGATTTGTCTTGTTTGGCCTTTAAAGTGCATCGTTTTAACGTAATGACGATATTGCCCTTTGTCGTCAACTGAATATTTCCATTTTCAGCTTTAACCTTTTCTATTTTGTTTTATAATTTAATGTTTTTTAGTTTATTTTGAAGATAAACGTACGTACGTGTTGGATTTAAACTATAGGGTTCCAACTGTATTGGATGGTTGAAGCCCAACCAGACGAAATGGAACTTTACTAGTTGTACGGTACAAGTAAAGTCAGCTAACGATATAATCAACATATTATAAACTTTGGTGTGTGCATATATATATATATAGGGTAGAGATCAAGTAAAAAAAATTAAAGTAAAAAGGGTAAAATGATGATTATTTGATCATTTTTTGGTATATATATCAACTGATAATCATTAATTCATCATTTTTATTGATTAAAACTAGTTATTCATCAATTTCTTTTTGATTAATCCAACATATTCATCACTTTTTAGATGAAAACATTTTGTTCATCAACAAATTATTCCAAAATTTTGTTTTCAAAATCTGTATTTGAAATCAAAAAGAAATTGATGAAGAACTGGTTTTAATTAATAAAGATGATGAATTAACGATTATCAGTTGATTTATATACCGAAAAATGATCAAATAATCATCCCTTTTACCCTTTTTACTTTAATTTTATTTTTATTTGATATCATCCCTATATATATATATATATATATATATGGGAGGGTTTAAACGAGAACTGTTTTTTGTACGTGAACCGTGATAACCAATCTTGGCCTTTCATTTTGGATAATGAAATTCATGTATGAAGAGCGTAGGGGGATTGAGTGTGACAGAGTGCATGTAAGGAATTAATGGGTGGACAATCCAATTGAAAGAGAGGGAATTGGACGGCTAAGATTGGTTCTCGCGGTTCTCGTACGAAAAATAATTCTCGTTTGAACTTTTGCCTATATATATATATATCTATATATATAGGGGAGAGTTCAAACGAGAACTGTTTTTCGTACGAGAATCGTGATAACCAATCTTGGCCGTTCATTTTGGATAATGGAATTCATGGATAAAGAGCGTGGGGATTGAATGTGGCAGGGTGCATGTAAGGAATTAATGGGTAAGCAATCCAATTGAAGGAGGGAGAATTGGACGGCTAAGATTGGTTCTCGTACAAAAAACAGTTCTCGTTTAAACTTTTGCCTATATATATATATGTGTGTGTGTGTATTATATGTGGTTCTATTCTATTTCCACCCTTTGTGTTTCATAAAAGTTTCACTCCACCCTGTTATAACCATCGCGTCTTACATCAAACCATCTTTTGTTGCTATTACTTTTGAACGTTTTTTCCCTCTTCGCTTTACTTTCCACATAGTTAAACTGTCTACTTCTATACCAAAAAATATAGAGTTTGTTGGTAAAAATACATTATATATACTATCTTTTAAAAGACACCATAATTAGGTCATAGGTGTTTTAGTATAAGATTGATGAGGTGTCTTCTTAATAAAAAATTCACAAAGGAGTTTATTCATTAGGGTGTATCAGGCGTCCGTCATCCACATGAGATCATTCCTGCATAGTCAACCAAGTATATGTAACAAGGTAAAAACTTTCACAATCGAAGTGATAGAAGAATTAACACAGAATGTTAAAAGAAGCTTGTCACTTAGACTCGTGTTAAAAGAAGCTTCTTCTTGTCCTGGGGTTTAAAATCAGTGGAGAAAATTATGGCCATGGTGTGGTTTTGGAGGTGCTCGGTTTGATTCTGCAAGCTTTTTCAAAGAAAGTTTAACAGGTTTGATGGTATAAATAGCAAACAGTGCCTCTCTCAAAGCTACCTATGCAGTATCCGTGCAAACAATCTCTTCTACTTAACGGATGCACATGTGCAACACGATGATGCGACCAACAATTGAAAGTTTTCACATGTGCAAACCAATGATATATACTAACATAAATACAAATGTGGAACGCAACAATGCGACCATCTTTTGAAAGTTTGAACATGTTCAAACCATTCAATACTGGCATAATTTACAGTGTTAATCACATTTTGGAGTTTCTTATACTGATGATAGTCGTCGATTGAAGTAGCAGTGATTGGAGGTTGCAAGCAACGGTGTCGTCACTAGTGGTGGTTGTAGTCGTTGGTGACAAGTATTAAGTAAAAGAAGAAAATTAATTCAAACTCACTCAACTATTTTACCCTTCTCATGTAAAAGAAAAACAATATGATAAAAAAACAAATAGCTAAGATTTGTTCCCATACTAATTTTGGTTCTTAAATGAACCGTCACACACACACATATATATATTTATATACACATATATAGGTTTTATATTAATTTACAAAGTTGTCCTAAAACGAACAAATATAAAACTAGTTAATATTAACGAAACAATGTAAACCAAATAGTTTAGAGAACTAGAGAGATACTATCATTGTTTTAAAAACTAGTCTGACTTGTCAAGTCTAACCGGTTGAATCAAGAATTGGTCCGGGGAAGATGTCAATAAAAGTTGAGTTTTTACGTAATTTTGGCTATCATTGAACCTGTCTCGTGTTCCTGAACTATAGAATAGGAGACTCAGAATCGTAACCAAACCAGTGTTATTATTGGTCAACAAACTAATAATGTTAACCAAAACCTAGTATTGTAGAAATTAAGATGCTTGAACTAGAACATGACGACCTAGTGACCAAATCATGTCAACATAAACCGGATTTTAAAACATAGTATAGAAATTTGATGAAGTTTTTTTTTGTGTTACTTTAGAGGATGTCCTCATTTAACACAAGTAAATAACATTTACATAAAATTAATGATTAAGATTCGTGAAATCATGCAATTCTTATTGAGTAGCTGGTTTTGATTTTTCTTGTTTTCGGTTTTCAATTTTATTTCGATTGAGTTGTCACATAACACAATTTTTAAAGAGCAAAAGATTTCATTTATTAATGCAGCTACAAAATAGCCCAAAACAATTATAACCACAACATAGCTCCAAGTTAGAGCATCAAACTACCCCATCAAAGACGAGAACATAAAAAGCTTAAAATGCTACCATATATATATATATATATATATATATATATATATATATATATATATATATATATATATATATATATATATACCCCATTTCATCTTTAAGGGGTGTTTGGTTCAAGTATTATTTTTGAGTGGATTTGTATTTATAACGGGACTAAATTTATGGACCCGTGCACGTCCGGCTTTTATAAATGAAATTTTACTCTATAATTTCTCAAATAAAAGAATAATAAAATATTTAATGAAAGTATTCGGTGTCATACATCCAATACAATTAATTAGTTTTATAGATGAAAGAACATAAAACGCAAATACAAACGGTCATATAAACGATGAATGTAAAATGGGAAGCATTCAAGTATTTTCAATTTCACCATCAACATGCTAATTTCTAAACTATAAAAGTACATGTATTGCTACAACCTAGCTCTTGATGCAACTAAGACTTCAGAAGAGATAGCCTTTCATAAAGGGATGTGACTGCTATGGTTCAATATTTGTACCCATTTGTAAAATGTTGGGTCCAAGGATTGCCTTGAGAAACATGGATGTATCTAAACTTTCTGTTGTGGATCATCTCTCTCTAATATTTTCTTTGATCAACAACCATCATGAAAAACCTTAAATTGACATATAAATTGTATCTAAAGGATTATAATATAAGACTAAGAGAACTTTTGATGAGATGTAAAAATAGGATAAATGAGTAGATAATGCAAATGAACAATAGCCAAAATGACCAAACATATAGCTGCTTTAAGAAGTGAACATATAAACTTATTGTTTTTAGTTTACCCGATTTTGACTTGATTGACCCATTAAGTATCAAGATAAAGATTGTTATTAAACTATTAAGTAGGTGGATCATACTTTTGACTCACAAACCGTCTCTCCACCTTTTTCGACATTAGATTTATACACAAGTACGGTGACTCTATTTTAAATTGTGATCATATAATGCTTAAACGATCTTATCTTGGAAGTAGTCTTAGCGTGACAAGTTTAATTCGCCTGTGATCACTCAATCGGTTCAATACCCATGTTATTGATATTTGGTGGGATTTAAAATCCCATCTTTTGTTTGGTTCATATTTCTTAGGTGGGATTTCCACCACCACTAAACTCCATCAACAGCCAACTACCACACCTGTTGCCACCATCGAAGAGGAAGGACGACGACGACGACGGTTGACGGGTGACGGCGACGACGAATGGCGACAGCGAACGGGTGACGGTGAACGGGTGACAACGACGGTGAACTGGTGACAGCACGGGTAACGGCGAACGGCGGACGGGTGACGGCGAATGGCGATGGCGAACGGCGGACGGGTGACGGAGAATGGCGACGGAGAACGGGTAACGGCGACGGGCGATGACGACGGCGAAGGGCGACGGCGAACGGGTGACGGCGATGGAGAACGGGTGACGGCGACGGCGAACGGGCGACGACAACGTCAAACGGGTGACGGTGACGGCGATGGCGAACGGGTGACGGCGACGGCCTTGCGACGACGGTGACGGCAAAATCGGTGATGGTTCACCGGAATATTACCCTGAGAGTCGCCAGAGAGAATACCTCATCTGAGGGATTTCAAAATACCAAGTGGGTGGAAGGATTTAGAAATCCTTCATATGTGGGATTTTATAAAATCCTAAGATTTGAAATCTCATCCTATTTTGCCAAATCAAACATCATATTTGGAGGGATTTGAAATCCAAATCCCATAAAATACTCCCAAATGACACAAACCAAACACCAACTAAGTGATTAATTGTGATTGAACCAAGAACCCCCATTTAATCATTTATAATGTATGCTCGTATTTCATTTCCACAAGTAATGGAGCTCCGGTAGAAGCTAATCGAGACCCTTGATTCTTGCAAATTAAAAATCGTATTAACCTGAAAAGATTTTTTACTAAAAACTACTCGACCGTTCAAGTTTCTACTTACAACAATATATATGTTTTTTGCTTCGATAGATCGAGCTCTTCCATGAAACTCGTAAAGCTAGGTTTCTGCCTTATCCTGGTTGCACCCTCCAACTCCAACTTCTTTCCTATCTGTTATCGGTAAAAACTCATATGTATTTTATAAAACAGTCTTTGTGATGATCTAATAAAAAAAAGGTAATTCTATCCTTACACCACACATGAGTCTGTATCCTTGGGTCATTACTATTATATATATATATTGAAAAGTTCATCTGAGAACCGTTTTTATTACGAGAACCGCGAAAACCAATCTTAGCCGTGCAATTCCCCCTCCCTCAATTGGATTGCCCACCCATAAATTCTTTACATGCACATTGACACACTCAATCCCCCTACATTTTTTTAAACGCCACCACAAAATGTTAAATGTATACAAATCGAGACACTGAATTTTAATTTGCAATCGACCACATTAAAAAAATACCGGTTTATGGTGACTACCGGTTGTGAAGTAAACAACAACCGATGGTGGAGGCCGAGGTGTTCGCCCTCGATATTGCGGCTGATGGAGGCGGCATTGTTCGCCGCCAATCGCCGGTGATGATGGACAGTGATGGTGGTTCACAACGGTGATGCGTTATGATATCGGGGCTCGACGATGTTGCTTACCGATTGATCGGCCGCAGCGGTAACGGGATCATTGACGGTGGAGACAGCGCTCGAAACATCCTTAAAGGCGGAGACGGCTACGGCGATATCATGACGAGAGCAGCGGCGGCGTACATCGGCCAGAAGGGGGGGAGGTGCCTCAAAGGTCTTGGCAGAGAGAAGAGAAGGAAATTTAGGGTTTTTTAAAAAAATGAGGGGGTGAGGGTAAAGATATACATGACTATTGGGGTCGATAGGAGAGAGAATGGAAATGTGTAATGTCTAAAAACTATCTTAGCCTTTTTATTATTAAGTTAGTATCCTTTGATTTTGATTTAATTACTTAATTGCCGTAATCAATCTTAACCATTAATTAATTAATCTTATGGTCCAGATTACTTTTTACACTTTTCGTAAATATAACACTTTTCGTATGAACTCTCTCTCTCTATATATATCTTTAAATATAAATAAAAGACTTATTAGGATTATTTATATTAGACAATCTTATTCATCCATTTTAATAAATTAAATCTCAACAATTCATTTATATTGAAATTTCAATTTAATTTTAACTTTTATAAGTCAAACTTATTATAAAATTAAAAAAGCACGTCATCTTTCAAACGAGTTATGTATTTTATAAACAATTTAAATCTTAATGGATTAATCGGTTATTATTTGAATTATTAATGTGTAGGTACCTTCACGATTAACTAGTTATGTATTTTTGCGTTTAAAATTTATTATGTAAATTCTTATAAACAAATTATATTATTAATTAAAAAGGGGTTAAATTTCCATCGCTATTTTTTAAATTTTCATTTCTTTTACTTTTTATAATTATTTATTAAATTTTAATATATATTGTTTTCTAATACTTAACCCGTATATATATACACTATATTATAAAGCATTTAGATATTTTTTTAAACTTTTAAATTTTAAGTATTTTAAAATTACTAAATTATCTTTCATATAAACAAATAGAGTAACTATTAATCTATTATATACAATTAATAAGATTCTTATATTCTATTTTAATAGTTAGAGCTTCTATATTTAAAAACATAAAGTCAATACAAAAGTTTTTGAAAGGCCAAGTCAATATAAATTAAATTTATTAATAAAAAATATTTGCATAACCGCTTTTTTTTCATTTATGGAGAACATAAAAATAAAGAAAATAAAAAAAGGATAAAGAAAATAGACATGTTACTAAACGAAAATTATTCTTTGTTACCGTATTACATGAATATCATACCTTCTACGTCTTAAAAACGGACATGTTATCAAGTAGAAATTATTCGTTGTCATTGCATTGCGCGGGTACCATGCTAGTATATGTATGTACATACATACATACACACACACACATATATATATAGTAGGGATATTGTAAGAGTTGAATCTAGGTAAGATGGATTTTGAGCCATTAGATTTGATCAAAAGTCAACTAAAAATTGTCAAAAGCTAATTAATAGTAACTGCGAATTTAATAAAGTTTTAGGGTAGATTAAGAAATCTATAAATATTAACAGCTCCTACAATCACATCTATTCCTAATTAAGAATTGATGAAAACTAGATTATATAGTTTTACTAAAAATGATAAAAAAAATAATAACTTTATATACAAACTCAAAAATTGATTAATAAAATGAATTTATAAACAACCTTGAACAAATAATCAATTATACAATAAAAAATTACCGTTAACATATTTGATGCTCAAATCATCAAGCTATTCTTGATATATAAATCCTCAAATTTGTATTTGATGAACAATATCAATTGAGATGTAGAAAAACAATACACATGCATTTGATGAATGAAACAAAACAAAAAGTTAACGAACAAAGGGAGTTTATGAATCAGTTCATGTTCTTGCGCTGGTGATGATCTAGCTTCGTGTGACCGCGATAAATAATCTAGTTGATTTAGGGTTGTGAGAGAATGAGAAAGTATATATAGTCATAATTTTGGGTGAGATAAATAGGAAAGAGTTACTATTTTTAAAGGATTTTAATTAATAAATACTTTAATTATAAATATAAGATACTTATAATACCCTTTTGATTAAAATGTCACATGTCACTCGTACAATCACTCTTACCACTCTTACAATCTTTTAACTCTTATTTAAATCGTAATCCTATATATATATATATATAGGCAAAAGTTCAAACGAGAACTGTTTTTCGTAAGAGAACCGCGAGAACCAATCTTGACCGTCCAATTCCCCCTATTTCAATTGGATTGCCCACCCATGAATTTCTTACATGCACTCTGCCACACTCAATCCCCCCACGCTCTTCATCCATGAATTCCATTATCCAAAATGAACGGCCAAGATTAGTTCTCGCAGTTCTCATACGAAAAACAGTTTTCGTTTGAACTCTCCCCTGTATATATGTGTGTGTGTGTGTGTGAATGCGATCAAATAAGAGTGATTTTTATGTAAGAGGGATTAAAAGAATGACACGTGGCATAACAGACAATATTTTCTTTCTCGCTCCTTCCTTAAATGTCGCCCTAGCCTTGTATATTTTTCATATATACTATATTTTGAAGGAGTGTACAATGAACCCTAATTCACACTACCTTAATCGCCGGCCCACCATAGCTCCTTTACATGGCGGCGACCTTCGACCCCTCTGTTGCCAATACCACTCCTGTTGCCATCCTTCACACACATCGCCCTTTTCCTCCAACCGTCGCAAATTCTTTAGATGGATAACGACATCGCGACAGTGACCACGTTCACTCACCGCCGGTCCTAATTTGTAACCTTATGAGAACGTTAAACACCACCGCCGCAATTTGTCTAGTCATAGTACCTCCATTAAACTCCGGTCAAACCAATCGCCATCACCATCGATAAACAAATTCACCATCCATAACGTCCCACCGCTATGCCATCGAGCACATCTCCATTTCATTTGTCAAAGTTTTGGCTTGAAAAAATACATTCAAATTTGTTATTGTCTCTGATTTGAAACACGGATAAAGTAGGGTTATCTGTTCAAAAGATCAAACCTGCAAAATCAAAATTTGATTTTTGTTGTTGGGCAACTCGATTTCTCCATATTAAAAGTTCCATTCATCAATTTCTTGCCCTAGCTAGGTCAAGGTTAGTATTCTTCGGTTCCACCTAGGTTTTCATCAATTTATTCGATTTTATCGCCTACTCAATAGTTCCAAACATATTCAACCGGGTTTTCATCAATTTCTTCGATTTATTTGCTTACTCGCGGTAGTTTTGAACAGATTCATCTAGCTCGCAACCCTTTGACGATTAATTATTAATTAAATGTTTGTTTATTGTATTGGATTGCAATGCTTATTGTACTTGATTGCAATGGTTATTGTTTATTCTTTTCATCTATTTATTAATAGAAGTTTGACCAAGTTATTGTAGTGGGTTGAAATGGTTTTTGTTTGTGTATTTTGCTAATAAAGGATTTTACTAATTTTTTTTCTTATTATACTTGTAGATCTATTATAAGATAGCATTTGTTAGAATTTTAATTTTGAAAGTGATTTATAAGCTAATTATTTTTCTTTCATCTATATACCAAGTTGAAGATGAGTTGGTAATCATTTTTCTTATGAGTACTAGTTGTGAATAAATTTTTATTTGATGAGGTGTAAAGTGTGTATATTCATCATTTTTTAAATTTATGATTGGTATGGTTTGATGGGTTCAAGTTAATCAATTTTTGGGTTCATTATTTCTGAAATCATGATCTGAGTTCAGAATTTGACTGAGATTCTTATTATGTATCAATGGTTGAATCAGATTGTTATTGTATTTTAAAATGGGTTCTTCATCAAAAAAATTGGTGTATCAAGTTTAGTAAAATTGTATCATCTAGTTTTTATCAATTTTTAATTAGGAATAGACATGATTGTAGGAGCTGTTAATATTTTTTGATTTCCTAATTTGTCCTTAAAATTTATTAAATTAGTAGTTACTGTTAATTAACTTTTGACCAATTTTAATTGACTTTTGATGAAATCTAATGGCTCAAAATGCCTCTTATACCTCTTACATAGATTTAACTCTTACAATATCTCTACTCTCTCTCTCTCTCTCTATATATATATATATACATACACTACATTATAAAGCATTTAACTTTCTTACTCTTACAAATTTTAATACTACTTAATTTTAAGTAGTAGATGTTTTTATACTTAAGATGCAAACACTTGGAGCAATAACCTAACAATCATTCCCTTAATTATCTCAACTAATTTAAGGCAACTATTGTTTTAATAAATTATTAAACATCACAACAACTATTTAATATATCTAAATTTGGTTAAATTACTTACATCAATACAATTTTAAGTCTAGAGTGTCTTTTTCTCTAATTATTTAATACTAATATTTTTTATTTTTATTATTTTTTAAAACTATTTTAACAACTAATAAAATAATTGATTGAAAAAAAAATAAAGAAAACGGAAAATTGAGAAAGAACATGGATATGTTGACTAACATCACATTCTACACATACAATATCCTACATTATTGAAATCAAACATGTTGTTGACCACAAACTATTTTCATCGTCGCTGCATTGCGCGAGTACAATGCCAGTGTATATGTGTGTGTATATGTAACTAGTTAGCTATAGATGCACACACAAACACTTGATATCCCATGTTTATACATTATGTATCATGGTGACCCTACCAAATATTCTTTATAATACAAATACCAATGAAATTTTTCCATACCGAGTCCCGTGTTCATCACCTCCATTTGGGCTGAATACCGCTTCACAGTTCACTCCATTTTATTGATAACCTACTTATTAATTATCTCGATATTCAGAATATTTTAATCTATTGTTACATATATTTTTATCAAACAAAATTCCTCATATAGCAGTTTGACATGACACATAACAAGTAGATGTGACAAAACTGTAGACTTAGATTTTAATTAGATCATGAGTAGCGGTCTTTTCAAACTAGAAAAATGATATATTTTTTTACTTTTTACTCCTATTTATCCTTCTACTCATCACAAGATAACATGTGAAGTCTACTAATTCTCTTTCATCACCCCATCCATTGATTTTGACACTTGTGTTGATCTTGCCAGTAGGAGAATGAAGTAGGAGAATATATCATCTCTCTTCCAAACTAAACCCAACCCAAATGCTACATATGCTGTTACATCATTTTTTTCTTTTCTTTCTCTTACCCGAAAATCAAGTAGCACCTAACTTAAACAACCCAAATATTTTTCCTCTCCTTACTCTCTCTTATACACTCATACAAAAAGGAATGAGCGGGTGAGCTAGGGTGTGAAAAACCGAAGGAGGGAAGATGGAGGGATCCCGAAGGGGGTGATAGTGGTGTTCCTGATGGACCCAAAGCCAACCCAAACATACCCGAAGGTGCTCAGGCTTACCACTACGCCCATCCTTGGTGAGGTGAAAAATCCTCCTACTTTTCCTCTTGTTCACAAAATTAACATAAGTGTCAAAATTAATGGAAGAGGCGAGAAAAAAGAATTAGTATACTCTACATGTCATCTTGTGGTGAGTAAAAGGATGAATTAGGAAGAAATATATCATTTTTCTAGATTTTATATTCTTCTACTCACTATATCATGACATGTGTTAAAAATCAAAAGAGAAGATTTGGGAAGAGACTTGATGGATTACACATGTTACTTTTAATGGGTAAGAGGATAAAGTAAAAGAATTTAATAATAATAAATAGAATTTCATATACTAATAGCATTTGCTGTTTTACATTTCAAATAATATATTAGGAGTACAAGAGTAGTCATATAAAACCACACCCATCAAACTGTCATATCAGTTTTTTTCTCTTACCACTTAGCCTCGTAATGATTATTCTCACCACACCAAATGATGGGATCCACATATTATCGAATTAACTAATCAAAATTTAATAAAAAAAAAAGTTAAAAAGAACTCACACCCATTCACATGTGATGAATACTAGTATACTACACATCCCCTTTCACAACATCTTAAGAGAGTGGTACCACATCCACCCCTCAAGTGGTCACACCACCACACCCGTTCACCACTCTCCACTCCTTATACTCTAAGTGGTGGCACATCATAGTTAAGTGGTGAAAGGTTGAAAAGTGTGGTGATGATTGATGGGTCTCTCTCTCTTATATTATATATATATATATATATATAAGTTTAGAATGAACACGGGTATTAATTAGGTGTGTTTGAGAATATAATATGTGTATAGCGGCGTGTTAGAGGGTAAGGAGATGTACAAGTATAGTGTTGTCATGAGGTGATAAAAGAAGAAAGTGAAAGGGCGAGGAGATGGAGATTGAGGTTGTACTTGGATGAATAGTAGAGAATGCTACTATTAGATCAACAATTCAATTGTCTTTTGTATCCTGTCTGTCCATCCAATCCCATGAATGCATACCATCTTTTTCTTCAATATAATTCAATTCATACCTATTAACTATTAACTATCACACCATCTTGTACTTCTCTGTTTTCACTGTTCCTATCCTATGCATACCAAACCCACCATATACATACATATCACCACTAATCCTATCCCATGCATACCAAACCAGCATATACATACATACATACATACATATATATATATACACATATATATGAATCATCCTTATGCTACCACCTACAATTTTATAAATTATAAAATTTGATTGTTTGATCTAAAATAAGAATTTGATAAATTGATTTTTACTAGTTTTGTCTACATTTTATGGTTTTAATCTCTTTTTTTCTTAATTATAAAATGAGATTAAACTACCTTTTTTCTTACTTCTATAATTGTTTTCTTTAATGTTTATCATTTTCTAAAATAAACCTAACACCTAAAAAACTAGCACAATCACCACCTAAAGAACCACAGACACCACCACCATCTGAAAAATCAAAACCAACAAAACTCCACCTTGGTGTTTACTTGGCCTTCTTATGTCATAAGGGTTCTGTAACTTTGTTTTGTACATAATGAATCACTCCTTCCTTTAAAAAAAGAACAAATTATATGAGAAAACAATAAATTTTGTCTTAGTTACCATTGTATATAACTAACTAAAAATAATACAATTAACTTTTATAATTATCTCATTATATGCAAACAACTTTTTCATGTGTCTGTTGTTTAGTTACCATTGTATACAATGAACTTTGTCATAACTTCTATAGTATGCAACAAGTTGCATATAATGTGAGGATTATGAAAGTTGTTTGTATTATTTTTAAAAAAATAAAGTTAATTGTATATAATGGTAACTAAGACAAAGTTTATTGTATTTTAATGCTATTTGCCTTTAAAAAACTATAGTATGTTTGAAAAAAGTAGTTAATTAAAGCTGAGTCTTTTGTTTATGAGAGGCAATTTGTGTATGTAGATGTTATATATCCTTCTATAAAGTGTTTTTACTCATTAAGGACTTAGAAGATTAAAACAAATATTAAAATTAAGAGAGAAGATTAAAAAAAAGAATAAATGAATTTCACCTGACATCATTTAGGGGATATGATGATGAAGTAGAAGGGTTTTTTAGAATGTTGTAGAATATCCCTTATGCATAACAATGCTTTATCATACACTACAATCATGACTTTAATATATAACACCTTAATTAATTATAAAAAAGAACATAGCTTTCAAAAGTTTTAAAGTAAAATTTTAGCAACAACTTTTAAACAGGGCAAATTATATTAAAATATAATAAACTTTGTCTTAATTACCATTATATACTAGTAATTTTATTTTTTTAAAAATAATATAACTAACTTTTATAATCTACACATTGTATGCAATCTGTTGTATACCATAAAAGTTATACAAAGTTCATTATATACAATAGTAATTAAACAATACACACATTTGCATACAATGAAGTGATTATAGAATTTAATTATATTATTTTTAAAAGTTTAAAATTGGTTGTATATAAGTTGCTAAAGAGAGAATGAGAGAGGAGAGAGAAAAGGGGAAAGACAATGTGACTAAAGACCATCCCTCACTTTGAATTTAAGGGGGTGGGGGCGATGGTGTGAGGGGGACTCACGCCCCATCCCACGGAATGGATGTGGACAACCTAATTAGTAGTAGTATTAATAACAAAACATTGGTCTGCATGCCTTAAATCAAGAGTTAGAGACTTGATATCTATTATTCTATTGTTTCATGGAATATATAAAATGGAAAGTTTATTAATTAATTTTTTTTAATAATTAAGTAAATTTACATTAACTTTAGTTTTGTATAAATATTTTTTTATTATGGAAAGTTTAGTGATTAAAATAGTATATGTTAATCTAATTAATTCTATCTAATAACTACTTCATTAAATAGTTTTCATTTAGTTTGATATAATAAAAAAAAAGCTATATGAGAGTTATATTAGTAATTTAGAATTACTTAAAAGTTAAAATTAAGAGATTAAAACAAACATCTAAAACTTTAAAATATAGTATAGATATACATACATATATATATATATATATCATTTAAATTATAATTTCAAAATAATTAACGAGCCTAAACAAGTGTAGCTTTTTAATGAGTTGTGCATATGCTCAAGCTTAAAAATTCGTAAATGAACCGACTAAAAAGGTAAAAATTCTAAGATGGTAACTCCAAAAAATACTTTTATATCAAATTTAGACTAGAGTGTAAACATTCTCCTCCAGTAAACTTCATACTTAATTTAGGGTGATGTAAATTTATTAAACCACATGATGAATCATGTAATTTCTCTTTTAACCATTTTATTACCACACTTACTCTTTTCTACCTCTTGACTTGTGAGAGTGAACACTCAAACAAATATGATGATTGTAAAAGCAGATTGTGTAGAAATCACCTTTTAATCTATATTATATTGATTTTTTCTAGTTATACTTGTGTTTTGGGTAATAGAGAGAAAAAAATGATATGACGTTAATGTAGCATTTGGGTAAGAGAGAGGTAAATGGTATGTTATACTAATGGTCTTAGTATAATTACACAAACAATTACGACACAAATTTTGCCAATCATCTTGAAACATAGAATAGAAACTTTCTTCATCTATTAAATGGGCAATTAGGAACAAGGTTATATGTTCGTTAGTTTGATCAAATGAAAGATCGAACACAAACACGTCCTATATATTAAAAAGTTTATAGACATTCGGTTCATCTATAACTCTAAGCAAAACAATAAATCAATGATATAACTCATGCTAATTATAAGAAATATATAGCAACCTTAATTGTTATTATTATTGTTATTGTATATGGAGTTATGAACTAAGAACACAAGCATATATAACAAGAGAATAAAACAGTAACATAAAGCTTATAATACATATACATGCTAGCAAACAAACATATATGTCAGTAGGTTTTAGTTTGGAGAATTAGTGAATTAAATAAAGAGATGGAGTGAAAAATTAAAGAAGTATAGTAGAAGGGAAGGGGGAGTAGGGTGGTGCAGGAAAGCAGACTGGGGAGACAAGATGGTGGAGGGGGAAGTGGGAATACATATGTATATGGTCAACAGAGGGTAGGGAAGAATCAATGAGGTGGAGTCAGCCAATGACAGATTGACACGTGAATGTGAGATACAGTAATGTACGATGGGTAGAGATTTTTGTTTTGGGGTGTTGTGTACGGAGGGAGTAGAACCCACTGCAACACTGATGCTACTCCTAACTAAGTCAAGCATTCACATTGGATGTCAATGAATCATTGTCTTCTCGTCTTTCCATTGCCTCCCATCATTTTCATATATATAAAACAAAGTTGCTCCCCTTCAATGAACACTTAAATATATATATGAGCCACTCCTTCCTTTTCAAGTATTTTAAAAGAAATTCCTTTTTAAACACTTATTGTATATATGTTAGTATATGATATATATTAAAAGTTATAATTAGTTTATGTGATGTGTCTGAAATGTAAAAAGTAAGATAGACAAATATCAGAAAATTATTGATGATTGTTAAGGCTAGAGAAAGAGAGAGATTTGTGTTCATGCGAGAGTAAAGATTTAATAGTTTTCTCAAGCATTAATAGTTTTGAAACAAATCCACAATGAATAGTACGAACTTAGAATAAACGTGAAAACAAAACTAAGAACACATGTTTTTAGTATAATTGAAATGCGTATTTAATTATGGTAGAGTTAAATTATTTATATACCCAAAGGGTATTTAATAAATCTATCATATACTTTTAGAAAATACAACTAAAAACAAACTTTAACTAAAATGTTAAACGGACATAACTTGTGCTCTAACACTTTCACCTCTCCCTTCCTCTCTTTCTCTCATGTGGTGCACGATTGCAGGCCACCTGCATGACTGCCGTCGCCACACGTGAACCATTACTATCGCCACCCGAGAAGAATGTTTGTACCTGTTTGTGTGTCTCGTCATAATTATCAAGATTTGTAAAGAATTTGTGTGTTTGGGTTGATTTAGATTTTCTTAGGGGATTTGTGTATATACAAAATTGGGGGACTACTTCACCAAGGATAACGAGGAGAACAAATTTAAAAACTTAATCTAACAGATACTACTATACTAGATGCATACATCAATATATCATTCATCTGATGCATCTAGTTTTTTTTTATCATTTATTAAATTTTAATATAATATTAAAAGTTTGTTCTTTTCACATAATTTTAAATTTCAAAAACGAGGATACTTTTTTAAATTTTCTATTTTGTGTGTATAAAGGGTAAACTGGAATAATAGCCCAAAACTGTTAGCCCATCTAAAATGGGCTGTAACATCAACGGCGGTCCCAGTATTTTCTCACTTTCTCCAGCAGTCTAACACTAGTAAAGTAGTAATATCTCGGTCGCTGATAAAATTAATAGGACTTGCATTTTTTTTCTTTTCTGTTTACATGGTATTTCTAGGCACCGAACCTTAATTAGGGATGGCAAAAATGCCGGAATTCGAAGCTTTTGAGACGGGATTTGAGACAATAAATAGTTATAGGACCGGGTATATGATTTTTTTCAAAAAAGTTGCAGGTTTAGAACGGTTATGGTTTTAGTCAATACACACCAAATTATCCGATCTCATATACCCGATCTGAACCGTTTATATTTTTATAATTTTATTATTAACATAATATCTATTACAATTTTATTACTATATAAAATAAAATAATATAAATTAGAAGATTAACAGCCCCCACTAATGTTTGACACTTCCGTGAAGAATATTGTTTCATTTTCATGTAACGATTTTAATTAGATTTTCATGAAATTTGGATAGGTTAAACTTTGTATGGCAATTGTATTACAATTATTAAACGTCGAACTTGTAGAATTGCTGATGTTGCTAGAAAATGAATGTTAAAAAAAATTCCAACTAATTGTTTGACGTGATTCATATGAAGTTCTAAGAAAAAAAACTTAGATAGAAAATTTTTAATTGACTAAGAATATAAATTGAATACCTGATATCCGCGTGTAACACCGTGATCCCGATGGTTATTTGGTCAGAATACCCAACAGGACAAGACTGGGTATGGGACATGGTTTTATAATAGAATATGAGATTAAGATGACAAAACCCGTTCCATTGCGCTTAATTAAGTTTTTTTTAAACGACAAACACACACTCATCATATTATACACCTACGTCCATAGATCATAATGAGACTTTAAATCATCAACCTTGAAGAGAAAGAGCAATTTGAAATCAATCTAGCTTATACACACAGTACTTCAACACCTCAGTGCGCACACACACACACGCACGCTTAGCCCGTGAAGAACTGAAGATAAGGTTAACAACATCTTTTAATCGACTAAAGCAAACGTTTTGGCCGTAACTGATCGATATGAAACCTTGCGATTTACCATCACTTCACTGAACAATAATATATATACAAGCTAGCTAGGGACTGACATTCATTTTGCTAATTTAGAATCTCGACTCGGTTTGTTTCTGAAACTAATTCATTCAAGTTCGTGAAATTCTCAAATATATATATATATGCAGAATATATCATCATCATCATATGTATATATATTAAAAAAAAAGGTCCACAATGATTCGTCACCAATTTAAGATTTTGACACGATAAATTAATTAATAGGTTGAAATTAATGAAATCATTAAACATTATGCATATATATTAGGTATCTTGGATGGGAACCAATTTCAAATTACCCCCATAAATTTCTGGAAGCTGATCCTCATCAATGTCCTTCAGCAGTGTTGATTTTAGCTGCTTGTTCTCCACAAATACAATCTGCAGCAAGGTTAATTAATTAATTAAACCATCATATATAATCTTATCCATCGATCTTTTTAATTAGTTTTATTATATATATATAGCTTGATAAGAAAGTGCAGGTGGAGGATCAGAAAACTTACTTTTTTCTTTGTTTTTTCATCAATAAAGGGATAAACCATCTTCCAGACGGTCATAAATACGTAAGGAACATGCACTATAAACAATTTTCCAAGCCTTTCTGGATAATAATCCTGCATGTAATATATCATCGTCATAGAATTAGAATTAGGCATGTAATATATCATCGTCATAAATACGTAAGGAACATGCACTATAAATCGAGACAGAGGTGGTCGTATCTTGGTGAAGGTTTAGAGACGGTCCAGACGGAGGTAGTTGTACGGTGGTTTTTGTGATTTGAAATCTCAGATCTGGTTTGTTTTCTCAACC
Organism: Dittrichia graveolens; assembly: GCA_038502395.1. Lineage (NCBI taxonomy): Eukaryota > Viridiplantae > Streptophyta > Magnoliopsida > Asterales > Asteraceae > Dittrichia > Dittrichia graveolens. The sequence continues at coordinate 5,245,553 of JARJIL010000004.1, read as the reverse complement.
ACCGCACATGGTTAGGCGTTTAGAGACAGAGGTCATAGGTGGAGGCTAGCATTGCGGATGGTGGTGTGGATAGGAGAGAGAGAAGGAGAGAGGGGGTGGTGGCCGGCGGTCTAGAAGATTGAATAAGGGGGTCATGACCGGTGATCTTAAAGTGAGAAAATGGGGTGGTGGCCGATGATCTTGAAAAGAGAAGAAGGGGTGGTGGTGTGTAGTCACGCGGTGGCAGCGGCTATCGGAGGCATTGGTGGTGGCCGGCGGAGGGGTGGTGGTGGTGGTTTGGATCGGAGAAAGAGAAAGGTGTTTTTTTATGGAATGGATGGGTTAAGTTTAATATTATGTGAGAAATAATGATATATTTATTTGAAGAGGGATGGTGTGTTTGGAAACAAGAATAAACAACAAATTGAGCAAAATATCCTTTGACTAACGGTCAAAGTTAACCTCAGTTAGTGTAAAGGATTAAAAGTGAAACAAAATGACAAGCACAATGACTATTTTCGTAATTTTTAAAGTTAAAGGACTAAAAGTGAAATTTCATAACAACCACAAGGACCATTTTTGTAATTAACTCTAAGATTTATGATTTAAAATTAAGATTTAAGATAAAAATTAAGATTAAGATTGAGATTTAAGATTTAAGATATTAATATTAATTTGATGATGATGATATATATATATATATATAATATAATATAATAATAATAAAGGCGAATTGAATTGAATTGAAGGATGGTGATGCACATTTATTATGTGAGTACGTTGAGTTTAGTTGGATCACATATATAATAGCCATCAAGCGTGTGTGGTACATGTTTCTCATCAGTCACACCGCTCGCCTCGCTTAATTAGTTATAGCTATAAAACGTACATATATCATTATTTCCAACAACACGTAGCCATACCCCTTACTACATTCATTCATTAATTAATTAATTAGGTGCAACTCATTTTCAAGGTAGTAATTAATAAAAGGTTAATATTACGTATAGGGACATTATTAAGCTAGGTGGCCGGTAATTAAGCTAACTACCAAAACTATGTTATACCCCACCCAACATGTATTCTGTTCAATATGTAACAAATCCTTAAGAAGAACGCAGGTTTGACGATAAATATATACATTTTTCATCATTCAACTTGAATTTGGTCAGATTAATTTCCAACTACATTTTTCATCATTCAATAGTTTGGTGACCCGAAGAGAGAGAGAGAGAGAGAGAGAGAGAGAGAGAGAGAGAGAGAGAGAGAGAGAGAGGTGCTTGCAAACCTGCAAAATAGAGAGTGCTGCAAGATATCCGCGTATATCACTACATGAATATCCCCATCCTTGAAGATCGCCGATCACCACAAACTTCTCCTGGCCTGGAGGAATCCTGATGTTCACATATTGTTTATTCAAAGTTATCTTAATCTAACTCCCAAATTAAATCCAAAAAATAATTACAAATTGTACCTGGAACATAATTTGTCTAGCCCAAACACCACAAAACCTGCAGTTTAATTGCAATTTTTCAAGAATCAACACATGTGAATATAATTGATCTTAGACTAATAAACAAGTGGGTTGATAAGAGCATACGCTTGAACTCCTCCAAGCCTCCTTTCTTGTTGCAGAAATGTCTACCACCAAAGACGACTGTGATTGGGCGTCCACTTTTATCCGATCCTTGCATGAACATCTTGTCTTGTGCTATTTCGTTTTGGACTTCTGATACAGAGATCGACCCATTTGGGGTAAATGTTTTCCTCCACTTGAGATATTTGAGAAACATAGCACATGCTTTGTCGATGTCCAGATCACGTGCACGAAGAAACCTTCTGATTGTCACCTCATCATAATCCTACAATCCAACTCAAGTCAGTAATGAAATTGCTCTAAGATGGAGATAGTTCTTCAATCCGAAGGTGGTCTTGGAATCCAAACTTGGTTTTAGAACAAATTACAATCTTGTATCCAAACTTTAGGGCTTTTGAAAATAACATCATGTCCCAGAGATTCTACCAAAGGCAAACCAAAGAATCTTAAAAGTTGCAACAAGCCATTGTGAAATCTCAAATAAGGCAAGAGAAGTGGGGAAGTGGTGTGAATGTAACTTGTTGACTTTATTTTGGCATTAGTCAATGTTATACACTTTTTCTCCCTGGAACTTAGGATCATGAAGCAATTGTTTAGTAATATTATGGGCTTTCAACTACACCATGTGATAGCAATATACAATAATATAATAGATCTTCAAAGAATCTAATTAACTTTTCACAGTCTTGATTTTGTCCTGATCCATTTGCTACCAATAACATTTTGTGTAGGATCTTTATAGAGAGATAGAATGAGTGTGTGTGTGTGTGTAAGAGAGAGAGAGAGAGAGAGAGAGAGAGAGAGAGAGAGAGAGTGAGACCTTGGATGTGGGATCATGTTTTTCAAGTAAAGCTCTCATTTGAAGAATTTTCTTAAGTTCAACTTGACTGCTTCCATCATCACTCTGCTTGCCAATAGTCACTGTTTTCTCTGTTCCTGCATAGTTCTTGCATTCTCTTTGCTGATCCGCCACTGCTTTCCCTTCCATCTGTGTTTCACTTTCTCTCTCTAGACCCTAAAACAAAACACACATATAACTCTCTCTCTCTCTCTCTCTCTCCCCCTCTCTCTCTCTATCTCTCTGTAAATGGATGTAGGGGATTTTGTCTCTTATCATGTATCTATATGTGGATTTATTTTGTATGGGTGGGGGTTTGGTGAAGTTAAATGTAGAAAATTGACCAGCTGCTTCCTGGTGTACCCCCAAACAGTACCCCAGACCCACCAAGATGATGACTGGCTTTTTCTTCGATTCTTGCTGCTGTGAGGTAGATCGATTTTAGGATTGAAAATTTTATGCTTAGAAATTGAATACAATGGACAACAAGATGGAATAAGAAAATAGACCCCTTCTTGAAGCCCAACTCATATGTTGAAATTTCCACACACACATATATATACACCTTTTCTTAGAAAGTTTTTAGTCAATCCACCCATAAAGACTAAATAAAATATCCATCATTCCTTGTAAAATAACGAAACGTGGTACATATTTAAAGGTGAAAAAAAATCAACACATATAAGAACTTGGCTGCTAAATAGTAAATACATATATGAATCTAAGTATCTAACATAGACAAATGGCTAGAAAGAATCATTTACTTTTACTCGCACGCAGAGGGGTATTGATGGTGGATTTTATAGGCTATAATCGGCGAATTTGTGTGTGGGTGCGACCTGCGGACACGAATACATCTCCAAAATGTCGAGGTCACACGACTTGGTTTTGCTAACTTTTCTTTTGGCCCAGTTTTAGTTGTTGCAACTGAAGCACATTGAAGATTAATAATTGATATATACTAATGTTGTTGTAGCCTAGAAACAGACGACGAATCTGTTTCCTGAAATCTAAACCGAAGCTTGTTGAAGCTCACCTTACTAAACTATAGTCAAGCTTCTAAACAGAAGCTTACTAAACTGAAGCCTATTGAACTGAAGCTTCTTATCTGAACTCTACTGAACTGAAGCTTTTGATTAGAAGCTTATTGAACTGAAGCTTCTTATCTGAAGCTTGTTGAACTGAAGTTCACTTATCTGAACTACATATCTGAATTAGTTTCAGAACCCAACTTTCAAGAGTTTGTTTCTTGGAATTTGTAAGTTCGTTATTTAATACCATTTTCAGTAAACGGATTTTTACTAACATAAAGTAACATCACCGAAACCAGGTTTTCTACTACTATATACTTTTAATAGGTCATGTAAAATGATAGAGAAATTTGTTCAATTTTAGACTCCAATTCACTAATTTGGTCACGATTTCTCATCGTTTGTTTTTTTAAAAGGTTCTGACCTTGAATCTGAATAACACATCTGAACTTTAAAATGATATCTAAATGTTTGTTCATATTATTGTTTAAAAATCTAAATATATATAATTATATGTTTTATGATTTTTTTATATTCAACTATTATATTTTAAACGAAATTTAAACTTTTCTAATTATAAGAAAAAATATTTTAATAACATATATTAAAGCATAATACAATAGTGAAATAAAACTGAAATATTAAAGGGAGATGGGTGGAGGCGTGCAGTCGGCGCCAACTGTGAGAAGGATGGTGAAGGGTGGTGTACATAGTACTGTAGAATATATCATGTATGTAGAGGAGCGGAGGGGTATGTGTTGGCTTGTAGAAAACAAAGAGTCTTTACATCTTAAAACCTCTTTTTATCTGTTTCAGATTTTAATAAAAAGAAAAAAACAAAGAGTCTTTATATCTTAAAACCTTTTTTTACCTCTTAAATTGAAATCACAAGTCCGGTTTATAAAAGTTCATTAACCGATAGATAATGAGTCGGTTTCGGTTTAGTACACGTAACCGAACCGATAAGGATTTATTATTTAATTATTTTATATATTTATTATTTAATTATTTGAATACTTATTCATTTTTTGTGCATCATACAAGTTATATTTTGTAAAAGCTTGAACTATGTTACTTATTATGTCGTCTCATTCATGTACTTGACTACTAGAGTCATTTCAAATGTTGAATACGTGATTGTTTCTTTCATGTGGGGCTATTAAATATATTAAAAACTAGTTCAATAGTTGTGAATTGATGGAGGCCAAAAGGTGTATACCATGAGGCTCAATTTATGTATTAAATATAACTCTAGCCCACCATTTTGTATTTTTTGTTATAAAAAATAATTGGCTTAGAAAGTTATAGAAAATAATCAATTATTTGGCCCAAATTTGTGGTTTCTTTAAAGCAATAAAAAAAATATAACCCGAGCCCATATTCTGAAATAACAAATCCCTTTTAAGTTTGGCCAACTTAGTATAACGATTAACCAATAAAACCGATAACGCAAACCGATCTGCTATCACAAACTGCTAACCGCCCAATTAGAAACCGATACCCATTAATTTGAAAAAACACATAACCGATATTATCGGCTATGGTTCGGCTTGGGGTCAAAACCGACCCATGCTCAGTCCTAAGTGACGGGGTTAAGTAAATCATATATAGCCTAAAATCGAGAAGCTTTTTAATTTGAAGGTACCATATTCTACCATTGATCTTTCAGGGACTAATTTATCAAGTTTGAGATTTGGAAACTAAGAAAGGATCCAAAGTAGCCGACAAAGGGGTATTGTTAAGTGTACTCCTCTCCGTCTCACATACATATGTTATATGAGTATGTCTACCATCTCACATATATCATATGGTAAGAAGTCTAATGATCCATACCCTAAACGGAATTAAGACTTGCGGTCATTTATGTTTGCTGAAAGTTGGAGCAACAGAAGGCGTATAGTAAGAAACCAGTCATTAAAAACAGATGTTAGTTCTGCAGTCGGGTATTGGGTTACTTATCGGAAAATATGATAGTCGTCATCGGATCTTAATTATTTATTTCATAGCCTTCAAAGTTGGTGGCGACATAGACACGTAGTATTATTTTTAAAAGAAGAAGCACGAGGAGTGTGTAAATGTACAAATGATCTATCTAACGTATTATATAAATGATTTATTTATGGTGTATTTATTTGTTGAAATCCCCGTGACTTCCTTTCATCACCAACGATATTTTATTTTTATTTTTCTTATCAAATAAATCTAAGTATATTATAACGATTTCATTCTAACTCTGTCACAATCTACAAAATCAATAAAGGCAAATTGTCTTAAAATTTTAATATGAATATCTGACTTTATCAATAAAGATAATATATAATTTTTTGAAGACCAGATCTCGGTTGGGTCAAATCATCTTGTGGGAAGTGGAAGTTGTATTGCAAATCAGAGAAATACATGAAATGGCAAATTGATCTATTAATAAGTAGATCCAATCGTAAATTGGGTTTAGACTTCAATTACAAATTGTGAATAGGAGTCGTCGCAAATCACAAATTGGGAAAGGGAACTGGTAACTTTAATGCACAATGTAGATTAACTATGTGGTGAAGAATGATGTGACAAACCTTGCGTGTAGGTGATTGCCGGTAACATCGTAGATTCGAATACCTTATTGGTTTTATCGGCTTGTGCTATTACCAAGTGAGTTACACTAACTTATTCACTATACTAATATAAATGTAGTTGTTGTATGATTTAATTGTGCGACGTACATGAATCACTGATATGAGGCGAAGGGTTGTGTAAATGGAGTGAAAACACAACTCAGGCGCGGGAAAGATGTAAAACCCTTTGGGTGCCATGGGTACCGGTAGTCGACCGTGACCCTAACGAGACGTAAAACCCTTGGATGGTAAGAGGAGAAATTATGAACGTAAGACTCTTAGGGTGCTCAGATGAGAAGTGAAATTTTTGACTTCGCACTATTTCAGTATTTGTACTTATGTGATAACTATACATATCTAGTGTGGTTAGTATGTGATGCTCGTTAAGTTTTATGCTTATTGTTGTTGTTAATCATATCAGGACAAGACCATGAGGGAGCTCCTGGACTATGACGGTAGCTCACAAAGAAGAATATTTTTCCTAAATTTTACTTTTCAATAACTTAAAGTTACAACAATCAAGACTTGGATAGTTTTTTATTAATAGACTTGTAACTAAATTATTTATGAATGTTTGCACGTATTACTCTGATAACTATGATAAATAAAAAAAAATTAGAATGTTAAACAAACAAACGGTTAACACTCAGCAGGTCATTCAGGTTATTATACCTTTTTTTTAAATTGAAATTTATAATGCCTAAAAATTGGAACTTTGGGTTTATGGTGGTTGAGACTATTTTCTAAAACCTCAAACCTTCTATTCTCGTTCGGAACTTTGAGTGTCCAAATATGTATATAATTACTAAAAAATAAATCTTTTATACGATAATCTCCGAAAAAGTATCTTCTAGATGGAGACAAAAATTACTATTACTCCAAAATACCAATACACGGCTAAGTTCATGGGTTCTTTTCGTCATTTTATATTTTTTTTCAGATCCAACTTCATATACTTCTCCAAACAACTTTTTATAAACATAAATTTGAGGTCAATCTCTAGCACGCTCAAGCATCTACTTAAGGTGGTGATGAAGTTTATGTTTGTATTCAATCAACGATTTTAGGTGTTTGACGGTGGTGGTGGATGATAGATATCAAGGGTGGTTGGAATTTTTGTTAATTTGTATTTAGTTTAGGATTGGGGTGCTTGATTGTGGCGGTGGTGAGTGGTTGATGGTGCTATTAGGTGCTTGGTGGTGGTAATTTGTTAGAACATGAAAAACTTTGAGATGTCAAGAACAAAAAGTAAAAAATTTATAAGAAATTGAAGAATTTTAATGAAACTTTAAAAAGGAATTTTAACAAAAGGTAAATTTAACAGAAGGAAATAACATTTCAAATATAATAGAAAATTCCCATTTCATCCTTCTTTGCAACACTTTGTAGATTTTAACGATCTAATTCTACGGTCATTTAAATTAAAGATAAACAAAAGTATAGCTCACCTTGAACCTTAGATGCTAAAATTAATTAAAAAGCTACGCTAATTAACTATATATTGTTTTGACTTTTGAGAATGGAAGTAGGTTATAAAGATATATTGGTAGATATTTTGCTTGGTCTAAGCGTGGAAAACCATATTTGACCTAAATGTGTTGGTCCTTAATATTGAACGAAACGTAATAACCGCATATATATATATATATATATATATATATATATATGTTGAATAATATGTGGCCGGTATGCTTAGAAGACTTAAATGAACCCGTTACTACGTTGACTTAAAGGTTTATTACATATATAAATAAATAAATAAATGTTTATTTTTATGATAAAGTTGGAAACTAGTTTAGTTACAAATTAAGAATCACAAGCAATTAAGCAGGTTCATTTCATCCATTTTCAAATTTGGTCATGAATGTTTGAGAAAATCATCAGAAAGATGCTAACAAGTTCCGTAATTTTCAAAGTAATTCCTAAGATCGATGCATGGTAATTAAGTACACGTACCCTTTGTTTCTTTCTTAATTATCTTTTTTAATTAGGCCAGACTACATTAATTGTAATTGGTCTTTTATATTTAGCCATGCATGATTAATTTATATACATTTTTTAATTTACACCCACCGACCGACAATTCTTTAGTTAAAAATTTGTAACACATGTTCGTAGTCGTTTAGTTAACTACTAGTTAATTTGAGCCTTAATTAAACCTTGACTAAATAAGGTCAAAATTAATTATCACTTCCCGTTTTCTTTACTATTATATATAAAAAAAATATAAAAAAAAATCCAAACAATCGTCACCATCATTAACCTTTGACCACCGTCACCACTCTCCTAAATCTGCGGTCACCAACCTAATTAACACATGACACTTCCACGAGCACTTACACAGTGAACAAAATCATGCATGCATGGTGGATACATGAGAAATCTTCGTTCGATATAAGCATGCATATATATATATATATATATATATATATATATATATATATATATATATATTTATGCGAGAGACAAAAAATCACGGTCAGGAGAAGGATAAAGTTAATGTTCAGTAAGTTAACAGAAGAAGAACCATGTGTACGTGTTGCAAATTTTAAATAAAGGATTGCTACAGTAATTTTGAAAACTAAGGACTAATATGAAATATGAATAAACGTAAAGGACTAACGGTGTTGTTTGAAGTTTCTAACAAAGGTAAAGTTCTTTGAAATGTATCATGAAAATTCCACGTAAGTTTGAAACTAAGGTTATTCATGAGAAATTTCACATTATAAAATAAAGGGGTGGGTGACTTTAGTGGAATATTTTTTAAATTTGATAACTATTATATGAATTTTTCCTAAATGTATCTAACTTTATATCTTTTGTTATTATGTGTATCAAACATAAAAACTTGTATCAAACTTTTAATTATATTGCAACTCAGGTACTTGAAGTAACTTGTCATTTAAAAGCTCCATTGGTGGGTATAAACGAAACGGGGACTATATGAAGCGGGACATCGTTAGATGGCCTTTTTTAAAAGTTTACAATTTCCCAACTAAATCCTTCATTTGCAATGCAAACAAGGGTAAAATGGTCATTCCCCCTAAATAAGCGTCAGCGAAACAAAATGTGTCCCTTGTTTATTGAGAAATCTTATTAATTTAAATAAATTGGAGCAGATTGCCGAACAACGACTACGTACAAGACGTGTTGATATAACGAGTGCCATAAGACGTAAAGGTTGATAACACTTTTAACTATCATTTCAAAATAACACTACATTCTCCTACAAAATAAAAAAAGATGAAACACTTAATTTTAGACGGTTATATTATGTTAAAATAAGTATTCAAACTAAAAGAAGAAATCAGAACAAAAAATCAGTTAATTTAAAATGTTCCCAATAAACAAAGGGGAGAAGTATAAGGTTGCGTTTGTTATGGTGGAATGGGAAAGAAAAAAGGGAAATGAAACCACCATTTTAATTTTTTGTCAGAAAATATTTGTTAGTCATGTAGGAATGGAATAAGTTATTACTTACAAAATGTGATTCCTTCTATTTTAAGGATTTTCATTCTTTAGAGGATGGTGTTTTTTCGTCATTCCTTCGGGAATATAATAAATTGCTACAATTTAATATTTTTTTTCCTAAAGCTTTTTTATTAAAATTTATTTTATTCTATTCTTATGTCTATTTCTCACCATTAAACATCATCTAGTAACTATTCATTTTATATTGATAAAACAACTAAATATATCAATAAATAATAACGATTGATTCTATTACCTTATTTATTTTATTCTTCTGTTTTTTCCATTTCTTTATCAATAATTTTCTATCTAACCGAACAGACTACAAGAATTTAATACGAAAGAAATCGAATTTTTCTTGGATTTTTTATAAGACTTTAATTTTGTTTAATTTTCTATCGATCGACAAGAATATGTAGATGTCAGATCAGCGATGATGTTCGTTAATCTTATTCAACGCTACATGATTTTATGTTATAAAGAAACAAGTTTGTGTCACAATCGAAATAGTAAAGTTGGGGTAGATGTCACTGTATCATATGTCACGTGCCATCACATATGACTTGGTCCATTTGTTTAGATCTACAGGAATGGAGACAAGAGGTTGAAGTTCTTTCGTAACCTCAAAATTTTTACTATTTTTGAAGTTTAAGTAAAGGCTTGTATCTGTTAATTTTTTAATTAGAGTTAATTAGTAACTTAAATATAATTTAAAAGTGGAGATGGTAAAGGGAAGGCTTAAAGTGGATATTCTGATTTTTTAAAAATATTCTCAATAATAATAAAAATTATGAAAATAAGTCTTCGTAATAGCATGAATGATGATTATCTTTAAAATTGTTTGATTCTGTATATTGAAAGAGATTGCTGATACTTTTTCTACAAACAATATAATAGATTATTTCTATTCAAAGAAATAAGAGCGTGTCCAACTACAAACATGTGAGGTATGTTTAATTTTTTTATCCTTATTTTTTGGTTTCATTGAAGTTTTATCAAGATAAAACAGTTGGGTTATTGTTGTAGTTAATATTATGTTTTTAGTACGTTAATTAATGACAAAAGATCTAGCAATCGTGAGAAAACTTTGATGATTAATTTTGACAAAGTTTAAACGTTATTTTAACACGTAAGTTTCTTGTCTTTGAATGAACTTTCATTATTTATTTATCTAACCAAGTTGTGGAACTTTTTTATGTCGTTCTTATATGTGTGTATCATTAGTGTTATGATAAAAAAAGACCGACTTTCGCTATACTAAAATCGTAGTTCCGCCCCTGCAGATATATACTCACATCTGCAACTACTAAATACTATTTTTATTACCAAATATAAATTACCAACATATTAATTTCTTGTTGTATTAACACGACGCTTATTTTTGAAATCCGTAATAATGTGTGTGAACTTTTTGTAATTTTTGATAAAAAGTGATTGTTTAGATTTGTGTACGCTTGAATTTATAAATTAAAATAATAAATGGTTGATAGGAGTGCAAAAGTATAATAGTATTAACTATTGTGTATAATAAAATGTTGTTATGTATAATTAATTACCCTTTTGTAATTGTCAATAATGCGTGGAATTGAATAGAAGCTCGTAAGATAATTAAAGTATACTCGGTATTGACCGTCATCCTAATTGTTACATTAATATCTCAACTCGTTATTAAACGCTAATAGTAGTAACTGTTATCGTTAACATGGCGGACCTGAGTTGTCTAGTACTCCGGTACACTGGCACGGGCCATCAGTTGGTCGAACACATGATATGAAAGTTTTTGAGGTTTTTAACACGGTGTTACCCGTCAAATTTTAGGGTATCAATGGTGACTTTTTTTTGTTACAATAACTTGATTAAATTCTAAAAATATTTTATAAACACAATAAATCATAGTTAAATGTTGTTTTTTGTTTGTAAAGTATTTTTTGGGGTTTAAAATACAAATTGGGCTACAAACTTGGCTAAAAAGAAGTGGACTCACTGTTTTAGGATGTTGATGTCGTTCAACTATCTATCTTACTATAAAAACTCATTAACATGACCTGAATAACCGAAAATCTAAAAATTCCAAAGAAAATCCTAAATTCTAATTCGTTGTATTAGTGGTTATTACAAGGTGCCACGAGTCATAAAAAAGTTATGGATCCGATCACTAAACTTGTTTTAAATTTTTTATAAAACATATAAAATATATATTAGAATAAAAATATTAAAAGATACGTTTAACATGAAAAGCAATTCGATCATTAATTAACACTTAAAAAATATATCAAATAAAACATAAATGAATATTAAAAGTTAACTGGAAGTCGTTAAATACGTTCGACAAGATCACTTTGAAGGTTGTGATATGTATCTCAGTCGTGTCATTCTCTACTCTCTAGTGTTCTTTACATTTAAATTGAATCTCTGGGTTCTAGAATGGCGTTCCATGTTGTTTAAGACTTGTAGGTTTTGTTGGTTTTTTTTATTGTTCTCCAACAATTTTAAAGAACATTGAATGCTTGTTTATTTCATTATTTACGTGTTCTTGAACTTCTTTCTTTTGTTGTCATGTAAATACGAAAACACTTTACAAACACAACTCATCTAAGATAAATCCCGTCAACAAGATAATACCTTTTTTATATGTTACTCCATTAATGTGGAATGAAGCATCATGAGTGGTTTGTTAATGATGGGTCAAACGACTATTAGCTAAGAACATTAATGATGTTGTTTTTTGATTCTACACCACACAAAATCATGTTCAGTTCACTAAGCATATGATGTGTCTGTGTAGGTTCTCAATTATATCAAATATTAACAGTAATCGAAGCAAATCCACAATGATGATGATGAACTTAGTATGAACGCTTGAGAGAGAAACTAAGAACACATACTTTGATTTTATAATATGAAATGCTTAAATGAATTAAGGTTAATTACATTGTCTATATATACATATGAGGTATTTGCACAATATACCTTATACTTCTAGGAAATACGACTAGAAGCAAAACTTAATTAAAATGATAAAATGAACACAACTTGGTTCTAACATTCTCCTCCTTTGTGTTCATTGTGCAAATAAAGCATAAAAAAACGAAGATTGCTTTCTTCGCTGGAGCATTTGATCTTGAGCATTAACAGAGAATGGATGTTGAAGGAATATTCAGTTTCAGCATCCTCGTTATTTTTCATCAAACAAGAAATATACTCACCATCGAATGTAGCTCTTGATCTTCAACAACGACTTTAAGCTTTTTCATTACCTCCCCCTCTCAATCTTTCAAACATGTATCTTTTTATGATAAATAACTGGTGAAAAGTGATGTGGTTTTATGCAAATCTTTTCTTTAGAAAATTTTAAGAAATGTTTGACGGAACTAACCACAAATGGATATTTAAGATTAGACAAGGTGGGAAGATGTGCATTCGTGTTAGCATTCGAGAATGGTCGTGTTTGACTAACACGCACAAATGGATAAGCAACATGATGAGGTGTAGCACGAGAAACATAACCATAATTGTTTTTCGGAAGACGTTGATTTTTCATTATTTCAGGATTATCTTTATTTTCACTCCAAAGCTTTCTCCGAAGATTGACCCTTTTTATGAAATTCTCTGTGTAAGACTTGAATGTGGTATGATCATTCTTAGAATAAGTGTTTTTCAGATACACAACACTTTTTGATGATTCACCTACATGGACTTTTACAGGAATCACCTTGATTTCTTTACCTTTGGCAAACTTACACTTTTGAACTTTTTCATAATCAGAAGAAATTGTGACTTTTTCTTCTATACAATTTTGTAAGTTTTGTTCCAGTTTCTGAATTTTAAGCACAAACTGATTCCTTTCGGTATACAAATTCTCTCTTTCCGATTTCATCTTGTTTTAAGTATCCTGGTTATTTGATCTTCATTCAACAATTGTTGCTTAAGATTTCTTATCTTATCAAATCATGTCACTCCCAATGCATACGATTAATGCCTGCAAGCATTCAACAGAACTCGTAAAATTTTTCATGTTTACTATATGAACGTTGGATGTTATTGTACGTTGTCTTTCTTAAGTATTGCTATCAAATTTTGTTATTGTAGTAATATTAATGCAAAAGTAATAACATAGAGCGACTATATATAAACTAAAACGAGTTTTGTCTTTCATATATTTCTTACAAAGTTTACCCATATTTTCACGATACTCATGCATATTCGATCTATTTGTCGATCAAATCTTCCATAAACCTTCATCTTGTATTTTCTTGATTGAGTTTTTTTCTCAAATTAAAACTTGATTCCGTATATCGTGTATGTCTTAATTTAACACTTGGAAGTTCCAAAATGTTTCTTTTTTTTTCCTTTTCATACATAATTAAAACTACCTAAAGATTTCTTACAAAAATATATATTCGGCCAATGTGTTTGGAAAAGAGGTTAAATCTAGAATCATTTGACCGATATATCCTTCGGCCTATATATCTCGTTGCTATCAGTGATGCCGTCATCAACTCGTCGTGATATATATCTCTGTTGAATTTGATGCTAGTGGTACACGGTGTCTGTGATTTATCATTTACAGAGAAGTTATAATTTTTAGTTAAGAAGGGGCTATTACTACTAATGAATTATGGTATTTAAGTGCAACTGAATACTGATTAAGAATTGAGTATTAGTTTAAATATTTATACTCGGATAATTTCCATTTATAACAAGGTTCAAGTTTTATAACAGATTGAAGATTACTTGTTAAACACAAATTTTAGATGTATATTGTTTTCTTATATACTCAAATTATATTATATTTCATCTTTTGCTTTAATCAATCGCTACATACTTTGAACCAGTAAATAGAGCTGTGAAGATCAAATTTTAAGGCAAAAAAAATATTTTTTATTTGCTTTACTAGTACAAAGAAAATAAGATTTTTTATACTATCTTTTTTAAAGACAAATATAATATTAATTGTCCCCAACTGATTACAAGGTTCGTCACATTTGTTTGCAGGCAACGAACTATTACCGAATCGAGAACTATACTCTATCTAACCAGCACTAGTAATTACAAAATGAAGCTAATCACTAAAGATAAAACTACGGGTGTTTGGCGAAACTAGCTGGGACTGATTCATTGATAATCCCAAGTCCAAACCATAAACTACTTAAAAAAACTTTTATTTTGGGGGCTTATAGCGGAGGATTTTAACACCCGAACAAGGCTAGAGGGCTGGGATTATGAAAACTAGAATCCCAAGCCCCTATAATCCCATATAAGTTCATTGCCGAACACACCCTACATCTAATCGTCAATACAAGACTAAATCCTTCCAAAAAATAGTTACCGACTGTTATTTTTCTTTTGAAGGCCGGTTGCCATCTTTACCTTCCTAATTGTATAATTGATTCCGCCGGATTTATCAACCAGTCTGCCCACGAAATTATTTTCCATTTTTCAATCTTTGCTTTGAACTATGGAAATTAAGGACATTAGTTTAACTTCTAAGATAGCGTCCTCCATGTAAAAAACAAGTTGAAGACCATTCTTTGAACTATTACCATACTTCCAGATTACGTAGCCTGTTATTCTTGTTAAAGCTTCCCAGGTTCTGACTTGTGAAGACGAAATTGAACCCGAACAAGTTGAAGACCATTCTTTGAAATTTAATATGCCTTTGAGTTGAAGCTTCCACTATTTGTGAATCTGAATACAAGGACAAGAATAATTAAACTTTGTAATCAAATCAAAACCTAAGAAATTAACAATTTAAAAAGAAAGAATAATACGCTCGTGCACACACACTACTATTTTAAAGAAGCCTACGCCTTAGATATTGGGGGTAAAACATGAGGTTTGGGATTTGGGGGTAAAACATGAGGTTAAGTAATTTAATTTCATACAAGGGTAAAATAGTAAATATCTAAATAAGTATATAAGATGATTAATATAGTAGATTTTAAATTGATTAAATAATAATAAAATATGCATTTGGATATATATGAGAGTTTAGAGGTTTTAGGAGGACATACACGTAATATTAAACTTTAGAAGTATATATACGTAATAATAAAAGTTTAGAAGGATATATATGAAATTATCTCTAATGATAAAGCCCGAACACAATAATATAACACATATAAAACGATGACTGTTAATGTGTTATGATTGGTAGTGTAGCGATTACAAGAGAGTAGAAACGATCATCATTTTAAATTATGGAATGATTAATGGGGCCCAACTAAGAAAAACGATTTAGATAGACAAATTTGAAATTAAGAGCATTACTTAATTCGGTTGGTTGAAGGTCAAGCACCCTCAAGTCCTCTATTAACTTTTCCCCTCTTACGCCGTGTTCTCTAGTTACTTTTTTGAAGGAAATGAGGTGAAATGAAAGAAATTATTAGGGTTAATCGTGTGTTCTTTTTTTTTAAAAAAGAGATGGGAAGTGAGGGGAGGATGTCTTTTTGATTTATAAGGAAATGAGTTCCCATTCATTTCCGCCAATCATGTTATCATCAAGATCACGGGAGCATATGATTTTATTTTTTTTTATTTTATTTTTTTAAAATTTTATGCTTGACTAAAAAAAGATGATGCTGCTAAAAAACCTAAAAAAATATGCTGAACTTTTCTTAAGGGCACATTGGGGAGATACATGCATATGGACATTCCTTTCCTTCGTACCACTTTCGAAAAACCTCAATGCATCGACATCAAAGTTTGATTTATTATCAGAAAATTAGATTACATACTTGTATGATATATGAGTTATTTAAAATATAATAAATATTAAAAATTAATAAAAGATATTATATTAAATAATAATAAAATATGAATTAAATAAGAATTTAAAAAATGACGACAACTAACATCAATACACAACCCAGAGGTGGAAGCGTTAACGTGAGGGAAAAGGTAGACATGACGAAAGAAATGTGGTATTTTTATACAAAAAGACATGATTGTATTTTTTATAAAATATTTTAGAATGGTAAAACTAAGATTTTGGTTAAATATAATACACTTATTACAAAAGGTAAATATAATATTTGCAAATTAAGGTGGGCAAATACGTCACTTTAAGGTTAAAGAATAGCATATATGAAAATATTTCTAATAACTTAATACACGCTCTTTATCCATGAACTCCACTTGACACTTGAATGGCCAAGATTGGTTCTCTTTATCCACGCTCTTTATTCAAGTGTCAAGTGGAGTTCATGGATAAATAGCGTGTATTAAGTTATTAGAAATATTTTCATATATGCTATTCTTTAACCTTAAAGTGACGTATTTGCCCACCTTAATTTGCAAATATCATATTTACTTTTTGTAATAAGTATATTATATTTAACCAAAATCTTAGTTTTACAATTCTAAAATATCTTAGTTTCAAAACCCATGAATTCATCACATGCACCCTGCCACACTCAATCCCTCCACGCTCTTCATCCATGAATTCCACTTATAAAATGAACGGCTAAGATTAGTTCTCGCGGTTCTAATCTTAGCAATTATTTATATGTTGATCTATTATATCTAACGGTCACAATTTACCAGTTGTAATTCATGGTCATCGCAATTTATGGTTGGGTAATGAATCAAATAAAGAACCAAATACAGACCATCCGATTAAATCAAATGAAGGGCTAGGATTAAGTCTCTCATTCTCATCTAAATATTTATTCTCATTTGAACTTTTCAATGTATTATATTTATATATATATAATAACTAATAACTTAATCCGATTTTTGGTTATTGCATTTCTTAAAGTGAATCTTATAAAAATTTAGTTAATCAAAATGTATCTAATTTGTCGCGTTTTGCTATAGTGTGTATTAAACTTTAAAAGTTTTTATTGTGTGTATCAAACTTTTAATTTGTTGTTATTGTATGTATTTTGGTTACTTAAAAAAGAAAAAAAAATGTGTAAGTTTAGTACATACAATAAAAAGTTTAATATATACATTAGCGACAAATTAAATGTTCCAGACATATCATAGAAAAATTTAAAGTCGGATACTTACAATATCAAAATGTGACAAATTGAAAACATTATAGTAAACTAAACCCATATTATAATAACAAGTTAGAAAACTATACTCGACATAAATACGAGCTTTAATTTAAAGACTAATAAAGTATTATTTTAAAATCTGTTACAATGCAATATATACAATGACGTTCATAAAAAAATATCTTTTAATTGTCAGTAAGCCTTTTTCATAACAATTTTGGTTCCAAAGACTAATTAATTTCATAATAGTTTTGATTTCAATGATTAATTTAATAAGATAAGATAGAATTATTAGACAAAACATGTGTTCAAGATCATAGTAGTTTTTATATAATAATTTATGATATATTAAAACAAGTTTAAAGGTTAAGTGTTAAGCCATTTTAAAAAAGCTTACAGGAAAAAACATAATCAACTTAAACTTTGTGAGTTAAACTATTTAAAGATAAAATTTAATGGTTAAATCAAAATAAGATTAAAATTTGAGAATTGAATCATTTATATTTAAAATTGTCAACTTTAATAACGACTTAAGAAATTCAAATCCATATACATATAAACTATAATTCGAAGAACAAAAAGTCAATTTTTAACCGGTTGATTTGATAATTATTTTGTTTTGTTATCATTGTTATCTTTTACATTTGTTTTCTTACTATTATTAATATTATTTTATCCACTAAAGTCGTGTTAAAATATGTCCTAACATGTGGTTTCGCATGACATATGTCAAAAAAAAACTCTAACGTATTCAAAAAAATTTAAGCTCATAAAACCCGCCGCAACGCGCGGGCGAAAAAAATCCTACTTTCCAAACATAAACTTTCTATTTCCCTTTTACTACCCTCCCCCCCCCCCCACACACACACACTCTCTCTCTCTCTCTCTCACTAGCTCATATCTCCCTTTTTGAATCTGAACCCACCTCACTCACCACTCCTCTCCACCACATATGGGTCACAACCACCGATGTTATCTTTCCAGCCGCCGCCGCCGCTATCTCCGGCGAGCACGTTATCTACACCTTCACAGCCGACACCGACGTTATTTCTCCCTTGTCTCTCTCTCTCTCTCACTTGTCTGCCAACATCTGGCTAGATGCATACAGATCTGAACCACCACGATCTTTGTCGCCATCGACGTTATCTCTCCTGCCGTCGCCGCCGTCGCCAACACCACCACCAAAAGCACTCTCTTCCTCTCACCATAAGGCCACCAACAACCACCGCATTGCCATTACTGAACGACCGCCTCTAGATCTGAAGCACCACGACCATTGCTCACAAATCTTGACTTCCGCCACCGCCTCATCATTAAGTTCAGATTTGTTTCGAAGCAATATCGAGAAGACCACCATCACTTATGTTTCTGATTCTTTTTTAATTTGAACAACTTTAGATCTTTGGATATTTGGATGTAAATCACCCTCTTGGTGAGTTCTGAATTAAAATTTTTATTCTACAATTATTCTTGGTTATGCCATTTATCTTATTTTTTTATTGGGGTTTGCATCTTGTTCTTATTAGGTTTCTTTGTGTGTTTACGTTTATGATATACATAGAGAGAATGAAGATTAATGGTTTAATATCTTAATTTGGTGTAAATAATACTAAATTGTGTAGTTTATTTTACATTTATGATCTAGGGTCTTATTTTTTTTTTCCATCTTTGTGTTGTGTTCTTGGAGATTTAAAAGTGAGATTGTTATGTATTCTTACAAATCTAAAAACTCTGTATTTGTGTGTGTTTGGGTTTAATTTTCATCTTTGGGGTATTTTGCACAAATTTTTTATTTTCATCTTTTATCAAAAACAGATATATACAAGGTTATTTGGAAAGTTAATTGATTTATTATTAAGGTAATAAACAACGTAATTAACAGGTTAATTTATAAATAATCTGCATTTATTTGTTTATTGTATTAACAGGTTAATTCAAACGAGAACTGTTTTTCATACGAGAACCGCGAGAACCAATCTTAGCCGTCCAATTCCCCTTCTTTCAATTGGATTGCTCACCCATGAATTCCTTACATGCACTCTATCACACTCGATCCCTTCACGCTCTTCATCCATGAACTCCATTATCCAAAATGAACGGCCACGATTGATTCTCGGAATTCTCGTACAAAAAACTGTTCTCGTTTGAACTCTCCACTATATATATATATATATATATATATAGCAACTAAAAGATAACCGTACTAAAACAAAAAAAATGATTAACCCAACATTAAAAGTTTAAAACACCTCATTGGTTTTGAATCCAACTATTCCGAGAAAAAAATAGAGAAGCTTTTTACTATTATTACGTGTCAAAAAAGGGCAGGCCCAATAAGAATTTTTGTTCTTTTTTTTATTTGAAAATTTATAAGTAGTACAAGTATCAAATACTAAAACTTATTATTGTTACTAATAATGAAATTTTGTTCTTTTCTTTTTCGTGTTTCATATATTTATTTATTGTTACTAAGAAAATATAACGAAATTACTGAAAGCCTACCTCAACCTCATTCAAAAGATCTAAAACTGATCTGATTACCAAATAGAGTAGTCGAATACCCGATGTTGTTGGGCCGTTTAAACCAAGAAATCGAGTTTCAGATATGGGTTTTCAAGACCAAGCCCATTTCTGAGTTGAGCTCGCTTACAGGATGTTTTGAGTTAGAGGAAGGGGTGCATCTCCAATAGAACCAGTGGTATTTCAAATTTAAAATAATACTATTTCATATTTAAAAACATACTATTTAATTTATTTCATGTTTGAGTTATACACCTTAATTTGAAATTTTTTGTTTCAGTTATGTGCGAATACAAAATTTTATAAATTTGTAAAACTTAGATAAATAAATTATGATAAACTGGTACGAGTTTTAGAGTGTATGGAGTGGATGAGGAGGTGGCCTTCACCACTTGGGTGGTGGAGGGGGTGCCACTCCATGTATGAGTGGTGAAAGCGGGAATGTGTTAGACTGTTGAAGATAACATGAGGAGCGGAGATGTGGTGAGTTATGGTGGGTCACTTCTATTTTTTTTCATATATTTTTTATTGGTTAATTGATATTTGGTAGGTTTCATACTTTGGTATAGTAAGGCCACCCGTAGTGGTCAAGCCAAAGCATTCGGGAAGGCCTCGGGTAAATTTGGGTTCCCTACTACTAGTGCTTCGGGCTCCTTTCCTTTTTCCCTCTTCGGCTTCCTACACTCGAGCTCAACCGAAGCTTTCTTTCTTTTTTTTGTTTTTGTTTTGTAGAGAGAGTAAAATATTTGGATTTGGTGCTACTTGGGTTTCGGGTAAGAGAGAGAAAAGGAAGAAAAAGTGATGTGATAGCTGATGTGGCATTTTGGGTTGGTAATGTTTTGGGAAAGCCGCTACTCATGGTTTAATGAGTGACCATTAGAGCATTGGGTGTACACGCAGCATGCCTTCAGCATGCTGATATGTTTGAGGTGCCGACCCGAACACCACCCCCATAGGGCGGTACCGAAGAAAACACAATAGCTTCGGCATTTCATTGCCGAAGAGAGAAGATATATATATATATATATATATATATATATATATATATATATATATATATATGAGAGAGAAAGAGAGAAAAGAGGACAAAGGAGAAAGAATATGGTATTTTTTTAATAATTTTTTTTGAAGCTTGTGAAATATGGACAGTACGAGAATTTAAGTATAACCGAAGTATTAAGTGAGTTATGATGATGTGACGCGAAGTATAGGATGCTTCAAAGGGAGTATACCATTTACTCTTATAATATTGAGTAGTTGGTTAAGTAATGATAGAAAAAAGTTAATGGGTAGTATTGTAGATGTGATGGAATATTAGTGTTAGTAATACTCTTAATTTTAGTTCGCATTGTACACCTTTCTGATTTAAACCCACTTATATATATCATTTGTGAAATAGGTCTTTACCTATGAAATTTGAAGAAACCTATCTAACAAATAAAACATTATCCAGCTATATGTTTTATATATATATATATATATATATATATATATATATATATATATATTTCACATGTAAACTTGTACATATAAACTAGAAAAAACCACTTATTAATTATGGTGTCTAACTAAAGAGGGAAAAATGTTAAATGTGTATTATGTTTAAGATTTTTTATTTTAAAAAAGCAGAACGATAATCACAGCTCTTAGGGTTACGGATAAGAGTAACAATTATATAATTTTATTTTAAAAAAATAGTAACATACTTTATTTTTTGTAATAAAATAAACACAATACTCATGTTTTCATTTTTGAAATAATCATATTACCATCTTTAAAAGAACCATATTATCATAACCTTTTAAAAAATTAAAATTATATTATTTTTTACTTTTATTTACAACACTAAAGCCTATTCTTATTGTTCTCCTTATAAAAATGATAAAAACTTATTTATTTTTTAAAAATGATAAATTACATGAAAGAGGAGGAAGTGCCGGACATTCAATTTTTTTCTCTCATTATATCACTAATATTATAATTAAGTTTTATCACTTATTATTTAAATTCAATATAACTATTAAAAAAAGCCACTTTCATATTTGTTCTAGTGTCTAATGTATACAGGTTTTCAGATAAACTCATGCACACATATACGCACAAACACATAAGACTGTGAGGGTGACGTGTATTGTATTTTTCCTCTTTTCTTCTTTATTTTACCCATTGATTTTTTACTATTTCCATGAGTTTTCTAATTGTCATCTTTCATATAGGGTTGAGCATGAAAAATCCAAAACCATAAAAACAAGATCGAAGAAAGCAAAAGGATTTTTGTTTTTAAAATTTCAAAATCATTTATCTCGGTTCGGTTTTGTGTTGTAGAATTGACCCATAAAAACCAATTAAAACCATGTGTGTCTTAAAGAGTACACTCGGTGAGGTAGGAAATGGTTATGGGAGAGGTAACGAATTCTCGAGTTAATTTAAGTAGAGGAAGGAAATGATTGCTAAGAATTAAAAGAGAAAACTGTGTTCTTGAGTTTTTTTTAAAGGAAAGGGAATGGTTGGGAGGAGCTATTTTACCATTTTTATGTTATAAATCTTTCCTCCCACTTTTAAGATGATTGGAAAGGAAAGTTAATCTATCATTATCTTTCATTTCCTTTCCTGCCCTTCCCATCCCTTCCTTTCACTCCTTAAATTAACTCGAGAACAGACCGTAAGAGTAGAGGTGTGCATATTGATTAAAGTTCCTGAACTAAACAAATACGGACTATAAGTCTTTAGTTCGGTATTCGGTTTCCAGAAATTAAGAATCTCGGTTTAGGTACTTTAAGGTTCGTTGTCGCTTGATACGATCAGGGCCGGTCCGACTAATTTTTGGGCCCCGGGCGAGAATTTATAAGGGGCCCTTTGAAGTAAAAATAAAATAAAAATAACTTCATTTTCATTCATGTTAGTATCATTCAAATTAACTTTATTTCTCTTCATCATTTAGATCAACTTTATTATCATTCAAATCAACTTAATTTCCATTCATGTTACTGTAGCTCAAGAACTTACACACATGAAAGCACATAAAAACAAATAAAACCTTTTGCAATAAGTCAATAACCCTCCATGTCGGGATAATGTAAATGTTGGTTACTTGGTTTTTATACTCTAGTGTGAACTAGGAATCAGATTCACCAGACTAAACCAGAGGTACTAAATCAAATGTAAATGCAATTACAAAATAGTAACAAAATATCACATAATTACAATGTAACAAAGTATGAAACTAATAAAGTATCACAGATTCACAGTCCATTGGCAACAAAGGATGAAGTATCACAAATTCTAGGGATTCACAATGCAACTATGCAAATTACCAAATAGTAAATAGAAATCAAAATATCATAGATTCAGTTATTCAAAGTATCAAATAGTGAAATAAAAATAAACAACAAGGGTTAAGGAGTGCATACTTGAAAATAGCGATTATACCAACAATCAAGTATCAACTTCGATACGTGATAGTGTGATGTGAGGCCTTAGTCAATATAAAGGTCGCAAGTTGGAGAAGACGAGAACTACATTGATTTCGGATCTTCAGATTTTCAGTTCGAGAAGATGAGAACTAGGGTTGAAGAATGAATGACAGAATGAGCGATTGAGACTTGAGAGTGAAATCGAGAGTTCGAGATTGGACTAGTGGAGATCGAAAATCCAAAATCGAATGGTCTAGGTAGGTGAAGAATGAAGAGGCACCGAGTCGTTTGATCTTCACGAAAATCCAAAGTCGAATGGTCTGGTCGAGGTGGATGGCTGGGTGACATCCCGTCTTCGTAGTTCCACCGAGTCGTTTGATCTTCACAAAGGAATGAGCTGTCGTTTGACTTCCCGTCTTCCAAGTTCCACCAAGCGTTTGATCTTCACGAGGGTATGAGCTGCCGTTTCCCTATTCCCTAGTTCCCTTAATCGAGAGTCAAATAATTAAAGAAAGCACCAGGCCTTGAGCCCTTGTCCATTGGGCTTCCTTTTTCTTTTGGGCTTCATGTCTTTATAATTTTTAAAATTACTGAACTTACATATATATAGACTATATTTTTGAAATGGGCCCCTACAATTAACGGGCCCTGGGCCACCGCCCTGGTTGCCCTGCCTCTGGGCCGGGCCTGGGTACGATTCTTGTAGAGGTGGACGTGTTTACTTGGAATTTTCCGAACCAAGCAAGTCGCAAGCTAATTCGATTTGTATCGGTTTGATGTAGTTTGTGTAGGGGTGATCTTATTGACTTGGAGTTTTTTCAGCCAATTCGGTGTCAAACAAGTACCGGTACCTATTATATGTTTTCGGTTCGATATTTGGTTACAAGAAATCAATAATTTATGCAATCATTTTTAACTTTTTATAAATTTGATTATCAAACTATACATTTTCTTTCAATTAATGCAACGAAGGATTTATTACCTATTAAACAAATAACCTTTTCCATTTGTAAGTAAACTTTTTAAATTGTGTAGCATCCTTTTCAATATTATTCAATTTGTGTAACATACTTTTAGCATTTATGATATTTTACAAGATAAGAGGGACATGTATAAAATTATATCTTAAAAGTTGGTTTTACTTTTTATAAATGCAATCTTTCGTAATATTATCAAATCAAAAGTTAGAAATAATGTTACATAAACTAAAAATTTTACTTAATTAAAAAAAAGTAAATGTTAGTCCAACAAAAAAAAGTTTGAAAAAGATATTAGCTAAAAACTTGCACATAAAGATTGAAGATATTACTATTATGACTGTATACGGTAACGGGTTTATAGGAGTTTGAGATTTTAATTTTCATAATCCTCGGTCCTCTAGTCCCATTATCTTGAGGGGATTATTAAAAACATAATTACTCGTAAGCTCACAAATAAAAAACTTTTTTAAGTAACTTATAACTTGAGTTTGAAATTATTAATTAATCAGTCTAGCCCCAACCTCTTTTAACAAACGCGCCCAATGACTACGATTATACGAGTGTTTTTGTTTGTCATGAAAAAGTTATGTTAGAACGTCGTTAATCAATCATAAAATATTACTTGAAACATTTAATTGATCTACAAAGATATTGAAAGAGCACCAGGTGTTGTGAGGTTTCAAGAAAGAAATGGGTAACAGCTTTGACAGCCAAGCCAAACCAACCTTAGATACCTCCTCCTCCTCCTCTTCTTCCCTGTTTCTTTAAGCAATTTTCAATTCCCATCTCTCTCTCTCTTGTTATTTATCAATTCCCTATTGTGATTTGGAAACCTAATTTGTAAGAAAGGGTCTTCATCAAATTCCAACAACTACTTTGTCTAATGACATTCCAACTATCTCTTTGCCCATTTAAGTAAATAATACCTTCTGGGTTTTCTCTCATTGCCCACATCCATTCTCTCCTTGCACTTCCTGTTTCTTGATTTCAAGGATAATTGAATCTACCCACGTTTTAATATGAGTGATTTAAGTTGGGGTTTTATTTTGCTGGTTGTCTCTGCTTTCTTGTTGAATCTAGATGCTTTTGAGCTCCGTAAAGGTCAAAAAACCGAGAGAATTTCAGGTAATTTCTACTTGAAACCTTCCCATTGCTTGATTTTGGTAAATTGATAATTGTCTCCGAGTAGGGTCAGATTTGGAGATTAGGGTTCCGTTTGAACTTCTTATGATTCCTTGATCTGGGCAGATTTTGTCCCATGAGCTAGGAGCTTTGCTGCGATTAAAACTTCATGATGTGTTATTCCGCAGCTGCATAATCATTGATTCGTAAAGCTGCTTACATATATCTTTTCTATGCTGTTGTTTTAGTTATTGGGCTATGCTCGGAAGAATACTGTTTTTCTAGAACTGAAGAAGTTAGGTTCCTGCTTTGATACGAAGTTTATGTTTGTTCAATTTTTATTGCATTCTTTTAATTTTTCATGCATGAGAATTCAGAATCAACTTAATCAAAGATAAGTTGTTCTTATTGAATTTTTGCACCCCATTGCTGAGTGATGAACACTTGGAAAACAAATGCTTTCTTCAAGGTTTTTATTTGTCTCTCATCATGAAAGTAGTTTTGTTTAAAAGGGAGTGTTTGGGATTGCTTATATAACTAGTTATCTGCTTATTCTTCTTGGAATAAGCAGTTTGGAATAATCAACTTCAGACGGCTTGTTTCACTCACAAATAATAAGGCAAGCAATTTGAATAATTAATCCTAAATATACTAAAAGAAAGTAGCTTATTGCTTCAAAACACAATAAACAAATAAGCAGTTTTTTATAAGAAATCCCAAACACCCCCAAATTTGGGGAAAATTTACCCTCTTAGATACCAATAAGTGTTGGATTAGTATTATATCAAGTTCAGTTCAAGGTTTTCTCTTTAAGAATTCGAAAGAGCTGTGCGGGATTTGAGAGTGGTTGAATGTAAAGGTGATTTAATTCTAGGGAGGTAATGATCGTATGGTGTATTATTGTAAATCAAACTTGAAACTTCATTTAGTTTACGTGGCATCAATGTGTCTTTTCACGAAATTCAAAGAAGATGATTATGAGTGCAGGTTAGTGTATCTGGAAACTTGTTTTAAGGGAAGTGAATTTTAAGGCAAACTTGAGGAAAAATTTTACGTCTTTGATTTTATGAAGAGTTTCATTCTTTGATTTTATGAAGAGTTTAATGAAACCAGCATGTCCTTAAGCTTGTTTGCTTATAGAAGATTAGATTTAGAGCCTTTCAACAACGCCCTGATCTCGATGACGGTGTACCCTCATATAAGGACAAACAACATGATTTTCTAAATATCTAGCCTGTTAAGTAACGTTGAGTTCCTCAACAAGGTATCAACCATACATATGTTTTACAAGGAGAGGATGGAGTTTCTTGTGGTGATTCCTATACCATAATGTTAATCGATTTTGATTCCTATATGAATCACGTTGTTTCAAAATGGTTTGTAGACTTCTAGGAGATAATATTTATATGTGTTTCTCTTGTTTGAAGTAGTAATAATGAGATAATCAAGTGCTTAAGTGGTTGGCAAATTCTTATAATTAGGTTAAAATAAAAAACAAACAGGTAATATTGATTTTACCATTAGATAATCAGTTTTGTCACAGCTCGTATGAAACTGATTATTTGAGCCCTAAATAATCAGATCCAAAAGTAATACTCATGATCACCTATTTATGCATCATTTTACTGTACTAATGCTAGTTGAATTGTGTTTGGAATATTTAGGTAGTGCTGGGGATGTATTGGAAGATGATCCAGTTGGAAGGTTAAAAGTCTTTGTTTATGAGCTACCGAGCAAATACAACAAGAAAATTTTGCAGAAAGACCCTCGATGTCTCAACCACATGTTTGCTGCTGAAATTTATATGCACAGATTCCTCTTGTCGAGTCCTGTTAGAACTCTTAATCCAGAGGAAGCTGATTGGTTTTACACTCCTGTTTACACCACCTGTGACCTAACACCAAATGGCCTCCCGTTACCTTTCAAATCACCAAGAATGATGAGAAGTGCTATTCAACTTATATCTTCTAATTGGCCTTATTGGAATAGGACTGAAGGGGCTGATCATTTCTTTATCGTACCACATGACTTTGGTGCTTGTTTTCATTATCAAGTACGCACCACATCTTTTATCTTTTTCATTCTAGTCTTGAGTAGGGTTGGCAAAAGGGCTGAGCTGGGTAATGGATTGGGTCGGTTTGGTTTTATCCCAAACACTGTTTTGTCCAAATTCTCTTATATTCTTATTAGTAATTTGTTTGTCAGATATGGTGCAAGAGTCGTATTACTTCAGTAATGGTCTAATTTTTTTGATAAAATTACATAGGCGGTACTTTTATGCTTTAAAAATACACTCTGGACCGTTTAACCCATTTGACACGTTTCTTTTTTGGTCCTTGTATTGTTGTACGTGTTTGATCCTTAGAGATAAAAGTAACCTGAATCAACCCATTCATTGATATGTTCCGAAGTTGCCATGCTAGTCTTTACTCTTAAGGCACGTTTGTGTTTAATTTTAGTAGGTGACTTCATCTTCTGAGATTATGTTTTTTCTTTTAAATTGTAGGAAGAAAAAGCTATTGAAAGAGGGATTCTTCCTCTTCTTCAACGAGCCACCTTAGTTCAAACATTTGGGCAAAGGAATCATGTTTGTTTAAAAGAGGGTTCAATCACAGTGCCTCCATATGCTCCTCCTCAAAAGATGCAATCTCATTTGATTCCTCCAAGTATTCCTCGATCCATCTTTGTCTACTTCAGAGGCTTGTTTTATGATGTTGGAAACGATCCCGAAGGTGGTTATTATGCAAGGTATGTTTCTACACCACTATATTCTTAGAACCAGTTGTCTAGTACAACAGTTAGAGTCAAAATGGTTAAAGTTTTCAGGATGAGTCAAGCAGGTTTGTATGATCTGTCAAGTACCAAAGCTATCTTGTCCATATTTTTAATTGATAAATAATAGTATATTAAAGAGAGATACTTTTTTTTGTTAAAATAATGATTCATATGTTTTTTAATAAAGTAATTTAGGAGGTTGGCAAAACAGTAGGATATTTTAGTCTTTAGATGACTTCTAAATGTTCAACCTTTGTTGTAGATTTTTTTTTGAAGTATTATCTCTTTAATCTGCTATTAATAAAAAATAATCATGATTTACCTGTTTTACTATAGTTGGATTCAAATTGCTCCCTCTAGAAATAGGTGTCTATGGTGTTACACTTCTCTAATAAAGATTGGTAGATCACTTAAGAGTAGGGAATTTTGAACTGTATACTCATGAAAGGGTTGATTTGGGTTGTGTTTAGTCTCAAATTGGTCTAATAACCAAAAGAAAAAAAGAATGGATAAAATAGGTTGGACGGGTTGAGTGACTTTCAGGTCCCCCAAAGTTTTATTCAAATAAAATCCTCTAATCATTATTTTTGAAGATTTTGATTATCACCATAATGAAATTTAATTCAAATAACCAATAATATTGTTTATGTAACCACAACTAACTCACAAAGTATTTATATTCCTTCTAAAATGGGAGACAAAAGTATTTGGGGCCTTGGGGGTCAACCCAGCCTGACCCAACCTGTACTAAACTAAACAATCACCTGTTTCAAACCAAACCCGTTTTCACCCATACTACCCAACATGCCCGACACTCGCCACCTGTAATGCTCACCAATTTTTCGTCTCTCTCTCTCTCTCTATATATATATATATATATATAGAGGGGACGGTTCAAACGAGAACTGTTTTTCGTACGAGAACTGTGAGAACCAATCTTGGCCGTTCATTTTGGATAATGGTTTTCATAGATAAAGAGCGTGGGGGGATTGAGTATGGCAGGGTGCATGTAAGGAATTCATGGGTAGGCAATCCAATTGAAGGAGGGGGAATTGGACGGCTAGGATTGGTTCTCGTACGAAAAACAGTTCTCGTTTGAACTTTTGCGTATATATATATATATGCAGCATATAAAAACAAATTATTTAATGATCTTTCAGAGGAGCAAGAGCAGCAGTGTGGGAAAACTTTAAAGACAACCCTCTTTTTGACATCTCAACAGAACATCCAACAACATATTATGAAGACATGCAGAGAGCTGTTTTCTGCTTATGCCCGCTCGGGTGGGCCCCATGGAGTCCACGACTGGTTGAAGCAGTAATATTTGGTTGCATCCCTGTTATCATAGCAGATGACATCGTCTTGCCTTTTGCTGATGCCATTCCATGGGAAGACATTGGAGTTTATGTAGATGAAAAAGATGTCCCTAATTTGGACACCATTTTGACATCAATTCCAACAGAAGTCATATTGAGAAAGCAGAGACTGCTGGCTAATCCTTCCATGAAACAAGCTATGTTATTCCCGCATCCAGCTCAGTCAGGTGACGCTTTCCATCAAATCTTAAATGGTCTTGCCCGTAAACTGCCTCATGATAAGAGTGTTTATTTGAGGAAAGGAGAGAAGGTTTTAAACTGGACTGCAGGTCCTTTAGCCGATCTGAAGCCATGGTAGCTCCTAAAAATGTTTGACTTGTTAAAATGTGTGGCTATAGGATGAAATCTTGATTTATAGGCTTGTACAAGTGGTTCTTTTGGAGTGATGTAGGGGGGGGGGGGTGGTTTTGGGGGAACTTTTTGTCGGATATTATACTGTAGTTGATCTCAAAGCGAATTGATGATTATTTGAATCTAAATGATGACTATATTGGCAATTGTGTATGCCTGTCTATAGTAATGGTGGCCGTTTGGGTAATTCTTGCGGTTTTCTGTACAACTTTGTTGTGGTTCCCCATGTAGACCAACTGTTTGGTAATTTGCTTAGAAGGAAACAAATCAAAGCAGTTACTTGTTCTGATAACGTAATCGAATCATGGTGTTTGTTTGTATCCTTGGTGTAGTTTCAATTAGACCACCTTCACCATGCAAAGAAAACTAACCACTACCGGTGTATGGGCGCAAATGAGTGTAATTGAGGGTTGGACATGACTAGAGTTCGGTTCGACTACTTTAAGCGAAGCTTGAGTTTAGCTCGACGAGCCTTCATTTTTTTTCAAAAGAGGATTTTTCCTATGAAGGTTCCTCAGGGTGTTAAGCCTTTAACTTTAATGTACATAGTCTAACATGGCTGTTACTAAATATAAGTAATTTCAAATGTGTATAAAAAGTTAAAATTTTAGTAACCAACTTTATTCCAAATATATATAAAAACTATATTAAAACGTGAGTAAGTAAACGTTTTTACTTAAAGTCTAATCCTAATAAAATATATTAATAATAATATTTGTAAATTTAATTTTATATAGATATAAATGCACTTTCATATGTAATATAAAAACACAAAAAGCTTGCCGAGAGCTCAAGTCGAGCCTTTATAAGCTCGAACTTGACTTGTTATATATTTCGAGCTTATTTTTAGGCTCAAATTAGATAAAAACTTGACTCGGACAAGTTTTAGCTCGAGTCAAACTCAATAAAACTCAACTTATTTACAGCTGAACTAACCACCATTGTTTTTAAAATTAACAAACCAACCTTAGCATCTTGATTAATATCTATTGGCCTATGACAATCCAAATGAGTGACACTTAGATTATCACTTGGTCTATTAGATTCGATTAACTGTCAATTATACGGGCGGACCTATGGAACATGAGCCTTTTCAAGTATAACAAACAAGCTTATATGAGCGAGCCTACGGAATGTAAGCCTTTTGAGCCACATCTCAAACCTTAACAGTTAGGGGTGAGCATCATAACCATAAAAATAAACCACAACTGATAAACCGAATCAAATGAGACGGTTCGATTTATAAAATTTCATTAACCAATAAATAGTGGGTCAGTTTCGGTTTTGTACATGTAACCAAACCGAACCGATAAGGATTTATTATTTAATTATTTTATATATTTATTATTTAATTATTTGAATACTTATTCATTTATGGTGCATCATGCAAGTTATTTTTTTGTAAAAGCTTGAACTTTTGTTACTTATTATGTCGATTCATACATGTATTTGATTACTAGAGTCATTGTAAAAATTGAACAATTAATTGTTTCTTTCATTTGGGGATATTAAATATATTAAAAATGAATTCACAAGTTGTGAATTGGTGGAGGCCAAGAGGCGTGTACCATAAGGCCCCATTTGTGTATTAAATATAACTCTAACCTAGGGCTGTCAATGGAGCAGATCGGATCGGATCTTTTAAAGATCTGACCTGACCCGTAGACCCATTAATTGGATTTGGATCTGACCCGTTAGCATTAGGATCTGTTTACTTGGATTTGGATCGGATCCATACTAATGGATCTTGACCCAGAGCGACCCATTTAATATTTTATTATTTAGAGTATAATTTATCAAATATTTTTTCAACCATTACCCCCCACCCTACGTCCCTACCCCACCCCACCACACCGCCACCCCTACCCCCACCCATCCCTACCCTACCTACCCAACCCACCCACCATCACCGCCGGCCACCACCCGCCACCACCGTCGGCCACCACCGTCACCACCACCACGGCCAACTACCCGCCGCCACCACCGTCACCGCCAGCCACCACCCGCATCCGCGGCCCCACCCTCACCCTCACCCTCACCCCCACCCTATCCCACCCCACCCTTAGAAAGAATGTCAACTATATATTCGCTTGACACTCAAACTAACCGTCGGGAGTTAATTGCATATCTATTAATTTGTATAACTTATAAATTTTGATCTGTACGTTTATATTGAATTCATGTTTCAAATATGTTTAGTAAAAATGAATGAATAGTTTGACAGTAAGTTTTGTGACCCAAATTAGTATATATGCTGGGAACGTGATTGCTGACAAGAAATACGTAAAAAGAAAGCTTTGATCGATGGAATATATGTATGGCAGGGGATTGATCGAGTTAGGGAATTGATTGAGAAATTAAGAATAGTTATATATATATATATATATATATATATATATATATATATATATATATATATATATATATATATATATAAACATCACGAGAGCAAGCTGTTGCTACGTACAGGAAACAAAATATATTCCTTCAAAATCCACTTTTATCAACATGTATTCAACATATATATTCCCTATATATCTTGATTGCTGACAGGTGACGGAGGCGGTGGTGGGTAGTGGCGGCCACGAGCGGTGGTGGCCGATGGCGGGCACTAGTAGTGGCGCGTAGTGGTGGGTGGCAGCCGGTGTTGGTGCGCGGTGGGCGGTGGTGGTGTTGGCGCGCGGTGGGTGGGAGTGAATGGCAGCCACGGGCGGGTGGTGGTTGGTGGCCGCAGGCAGACGGCGGCCGGTGGTGGGTGGTGGTGGGCGGTGGTGGCGGCTGATGACGGTGGTAGTAGCGGTGGTTGGTGGTTGGCGGCGATAGCGGTGATGGTGGTAAATGATAAATTGATAATGGTGGTCGGTGTAAAAATAAAATTATAGTTTAATATTAAATGGGTCGACCCAGACAGATCTTGGATCGACCCACGTAGTGATCCAAGTAAATGGATCAACCTGTTAGATCGCTTATTGGGTATATGGATCTAATTTTTTGACCCGTTGGATCATATAAATGAAGCAGATCGGATCAGATCTGAATCAAGATCTGACCTATTGACACCCCTACTCTAACCTACTATTTTGTAATTTTGTCATAAAAAATAACGAGTTTAGCAAATCGTAGAAAATAATCAATTATTTAGTCCAAAATTGTGGCTACTATAAAGCAAAAAAAATATAACTTAAGACCATATTCTAAAATTATTGAACTCATTCAGTTTGACCCAACTTAGTATAACATTAGCTATAACAATTAATCAATAAAACTAATAACGAAAACCAATCTGTTATCACAAATCGTTAACCGCTCAATTAGAAACCGATACCTATCAAAACCGACTATGGCTCGATTCAAAAAGACAAAAGTTGCGCCTGAAACTTTTTTTTCTTCCCAAAAACACATTCAAAAACTTTTAGAAAAATAGAAAACTAAAAAGCAAAAAGTTTGGGTGCATTCAATTGTGTGGGGAGTATGGCGTCCACGCTTACCCACCAAACTTCTATACAACCAATTATATAATCTATCTCTTTGTTTCTCATCTCCTTCCATCCAAGAAACTATGGCTCTCCAAACGCCACTCAGGCTACCAACCACTCGATCAACACCCTCGACCGCTGCTCTTTTCTCTCCAGCAGCCGGCAACAATGTTGGCCTCCTCCGGCGCCCGGCCAACCTCCGGTCATCATTCTCTCTATCACCTACCCTTCAGTTATTGCTTCCTCGATATCAGCCTTCAACCGCACCCAAATTCGCCATGCGGACTGCTTCTAAACAAGCTTATATTTGCCGCGACTGCGGGTAATTTTGCTGGTTCTTGTGTTATTCAGTTACTGTATATTGGATCATATTTTCTAGTGAATTTTGTGTGTTTTGGATGAGAGTGCAGGTATATCTACAATGATAAAACTCCCTTTGAGAAGCTTCCTGACAAGTACTTCTGCCCAGGTATGAAAATATGTTTTCGCGTATTTTAAAGCAGTTTTAGTAAACAATCCCACCACTCCTATGATTTGGCCGTAATTATGGCTGTAAGGCTGATTGTTAGGTCCTAATATTGTGTTAAATATATTCTAGTAAAGTCTATTACTACTTAGTCATAGACTCGTAGTATAGGTGTTTTTACATAAATACTATTTAGGTATAAATACTGACTTACAAATCCTATAAGCATTCACAATTTCACATTTTATCATTTTGTTCTCGTCGCTCTTATACATGTACATACTTCATAAGAGTTCACATCATTATGGTATTTGTTTCAATTCTTCGTTGATACTTCATACAATTGGACCTACACTTTTCACTTTGATTCTTGTATAATTCTCAAAAACCACCATTTGCTCTGAATTTGTATGCACGTCTTCCAACTCCAAGTTACTAATAACCAGATAATTTTTTTTGAAAAGCAAAATAACTAGAAGATGCAATATAAGATGTAAGTTGTGAAATAGCCTGAGCTTCTGAGATAATAGCGTTCATAGCGGAGGAGAAAGGCTCATCCTGTGGCAAAAGCTTGACTAAATTACCGCCTCTTTAAAAGTGTTTTATTTGCGAAAAGTACGAATTACAATTTCGTACTTTTCGCAAATAAGAAGCTTTTCACATGAACCTCCCCCTCTCTCTATACATATCTTACTCCTATATAATGCATTTTTTACCACCTAAAAAACTCTTAATTTTAAGAATAGTAAATTTACTAAAATACCCCTCCTTTATAACTCTTCTTTACCCCTTCTTTAAGTCCACAATTAATGAATTTAAACAAATAAATATTGAAAACATAACCGACAATTAATGAATTTAAACCAATACTTATAACTGAATTATTTCTAAACATATATTTTTAATATTAACTTTTGATTCATGAGATCACCATACTTATAACTGAATTAAGTCTAATCATATATTTTTAATATTAACTTTTGATTCATAAGATCACCTAAATTTCTGTTTTCAATAAATCAAGTTCAGGAGATTTCACAAACACTAAACAAATGAAAGAGTTAAAAAGTTAAAATTTATAAACATTGCATTCTAACTCAATTACATAATAATTGGAACTATGAAACATTACACACACACACATATACATACATATATATAATCAGCAACTTCATGATTCAGCCATGCGACAAAATTCTTCCAACAAACTGAAAGATAAATAACTCAGAGTTAGCAATTTAATTCTTAATTTCAAAGTGGCTCTCGCAAAGAATCTTCACAAACTCATATTATCTTCATCTCGCAAGGAATCTTCACAAACTCATATTAGTTTTTTGTGATTATTCTGCACAAAACTCATCACAACCTCCTCTTTATAGGCAAAAGTTCAAACAAGAAATGTTAATCGTACGAGAACTACAAGAACTATTTTTAACGCCATTAATGACTCATTAATAGGGGTATTTTGGTAATTTATATATTTACCCAACCATGATTTGCGTCCGGATGAGCCGTCATTAATTTGAGAGGCTTGATTTTCCTAAAATAACCCTCATTAATGCGTCATTAATGATCCACTAATGAGTCATTAATGAAGCATTAATGAGCTGCCAAAAAATCTTAGTCATTGATTAAGTTTAATCGAGGGCTAAGATTGGTTCTTGCAGTTCTCGTACGAAAAACAATTCTCGTTTGAACCATCACCTATATATATATACATATATAGGGGAAGGTTCATTTGAGAACTGTTTTTATTGCGAGAACCAATCTTAGCCGTTCATTTTGGATAATGGAATTCATGGATGAAGAGCGTGGGGGGATTAAGTGTGGCAAGGTGCATGTAAGGAATTCATGGGTGGGCAATCCAATTGCAGGAGGTGGAATTGAATGGCTAAGATTGGTTCTTGCAATAAAAACGGTTCTCAAATAAACTTTTCACTATATATATATATATATAGGGGAGGGTTCAAACGAGAACTGTTTTTCGTTCGAGAACTGTGAGAACCAATCTTGCCGTTCATTTGGGATAATGGAGTTCATAGATGAAGAGCGTGGGGGGATTGAATGTGGCAGGGTGCATGTAAGAAATTCATGGGTGGGCAATCCAATTGAAGGAGGGGGAATTCGACGACTAAGATTGGTAATCGTACGAAAAACAGTTCTCGTTTGAACTTTTGCCTATATATATATAGGGGAAAGTTCATTTAAGAACTGTTTTTATTGCGAAAACCGCGAGAACCAATCTTAACCATTCATTTTGGATAATGGAATTTATGGATGAAGAGCGTGGGGAAATTGGGTGTGACAAAGTGCATGTAAGGAATTCATGGGTGGGCAATCCAATTGAAGGAGGTGGAATTGGACGGCTAAGATTGGTCCAATTCCCCCTCCTTCAATTGGATTGCCCACCCATAAATTTCTTACATGCACCTTGCCACACGCAATCCCCCCACGCTCTTCATCCATGAATTCCATTATCCAAAATGAACGGCTAAGATTGGTTCTTGCGTATATATAGGGGAGGGTTCATGCGAAAAGGGTTTTATTTGCGAAAAGTGCGAGAAGCAATCCTAACCTCCAATTTTTATTTGATCTAATGGCTTAAATTAAACTTTATTTTTGTTTTTTTATAATTCAAAAGGGTATAATAGTAAACAACATTTTTTTCTCTCTCCAATCTATTTTTCTCTCTCCTACAATTTTTAAACAAAATAAATTAGAAATATTTTAGTACTAAATTGATAAATTTACGGTGTTCAACGATGAACACAACAAAAAATTTACGAGTTTTTAATTATGAAATGTTATATTCATTACAATTTGTTCAATAGTATACTCTTGTTTATATTGTTTCATCATTAAATGCTTTTTTATTACTTTTTCTTTTAATCTTTACGTTTTTTTTTCTATATCAACTTTCCCAGTATGCTTTAATATTATTTTTTTGAATTAATTATTTTTTTCTGTTTTGATTTTTTTTACTTATTTTCTAAGACCCTCTTAATTCTTTTTAAGAAATCTCGGGTATTGAACAGAACAATGAACAAAAAAAAACAATGAACACATGGACACATCTAATAAACCATAATCAAAATTAAAATTAATGATTCTTCAATAATAAGAAAAACAATGAACACATATAATAAAACGATTAACTCATAAATGTTTAATAATAAATAACATAACACGAAAAAACTATTGAACACAACTAATAAACTCTATATTCAATACTGAACACATCTAATAAACTGATCTAACTCATGAATGTTCACTAATAAACAAGAGAAGAAACATAAAAAAAAGTTATTAACTAAATACAACCCAGATCCACAATAGAGAAATCAAGATGAATTATACAACAAATGAATAAAATCTTGTTTACTAACCATAACCCAGATCGAACAATCTGAAACGGTAAAAAAAGTTTATATTAGTAATACCATAACGTTTTTCCATTCCTTGTGAATCTGCCATAAAGATAAAATTATTCAACAAGAAATAAGGTTGGTGGCAGCCTCGATCACAGCAACAGATACATAAATGGTAGCCTTGATGATTAGCCTCAATAAAAGACAACCTTAATAATTATTTTTGAAACCTCGATCATTGCAATGTAGAAAGACAGCCGGGATAATTATCAACAAGTGGAAGCCTCATAATATAATCAATATAAGGCAGCCTTGATATGAATCAAAGGGACAACGGCAGCGGTGCCAAAGGAAGCACACGGGTGTAAACAAGAAACCAAAAAATTCACAGATCTATAAATATTCAGAACATAGATTTAGAAAATTTCAAATTTATAAGAAACAACAAACCATCAGACCGGGCTGGTGGTGTTGGTGGTCTGTGTTTTGTGGTCATGGCGGTGGTTGGCTGTGATGACGGTGGCCTAAGATGATTGTGGAGGTATAAGGGAACGGCGGTGGCGGCTTCTGATGATGGTGAGCGGGAATCGACAAGTGGTGTTGATGTCTGAGTTGAGAAAAGGAGCGACGGTCTTCAATGGCGGTGGCCGGTAGTCAGCCCTAAAATGTCGTCAATGGTGGTGGTCTTCGAGACGGCCATCAATTGCGGTGGTCTTCATGACTACCATCAACGAACGAGAGAGAGAGAGAGAGAGAGAGAGAGAGAGAGAGAGAAGAGGGTGCTAGAACCGTCGCCGGCGATGGTGGGCAGCCTCAAATTGTCAGCCCGGAGGAAAGGTAGCTAGGGTTTTTTTTTTGAAATGGAGAAACGGGAGAAGATAGAGACTAGAGAGATATAAGTATGGTTTAAAAGACGTGAGGGAGGAGGGGAGAGAGATTTTATTATAAAAAGTCTTTTATACCCTTTTTTTTTTATATAAAAGTCATTTAAGTTTGCTTAAATTACAAACCTGCCATAAGTAATAATGACCATTGATTAAATCATCTAGTGGTCCAGATTGCTTCTTGCACTTTTCGCAAATAATACCCTTTTCGCATGAACCTTCCTCTCTATATATATATATATATATATATATATATATATATATATATATATATATATTACTAACCAAAGAAGCAAGAGATACTAAAAGTGATTTACTTCTTGGCTCACTCTCGCTCTCCACCCTGCTGCTAGATGGGATAAGACTTTTCACATGTTTGAGATAAGACGGATCTTTTTTAGGCTTTAAACAGGCTGAGAGAAAAGTCTCATTTTTATGTAAATAAGCAAAGGGACAAGAGTGTGTTGTGGTCGCATACCCTTCGCACAATGTTCTCTTCTGACTTTTTGACCTCCACTGTTTTGATAGAATTTTCTTTTCTCTTATACTAAATTGTTAACAGGGGATTGATATGTGCTATTTAAGTCAGATATTGTTGGACTCGCATACTATTTAAATCATTGAAACGCTCGAATAGTTAAAATACTCTAAATTTAAGTGGTATGTAACTGCAACATCACCTAACTTAGGTGTTGCTGATAGCATACATCATTTCCCAATTATTAATGGAGAATTGATTTGTGGTGTCAACAACATTATGTTAGGTGTTGTTGCACTCATACGCTATTTAAATACATGAAATTTCATTTTAGGTTTTGGATTCCATCCGTGTTTTACATACTTTTTACACAAATTAAAGTAAATTAAGTATTAAAAAGTGCTTATAAACATTCAAACAACTGCTTATCTGAGTATCACAACTTCGAACAACCAAAACACTTCTATCTGCAACCTTTTCTTTGTTACATTTGATTATGTGATTCTGTTTATATCACTCTCAAACACAATGCCAACACCACCCTAGAGCTTGTATATCAGATTGTTTGAATCTTAAATAATCAAAAAATCAGAATCACTCACAAAATGTAAAGCTTACCAAATCACCTTGGCTTGAATACTAGTTTATATGTAGGCCACATATATCATGATTTCATATTCCCATTTTCTTTTGACCTTGTATAGTTATATGTTTGAATCATTGCAGTTTGTGGTGCTCCAAAAAGAAGGTTTAGGGAGTACACACCTCCTGT
The DNA here is from genome assembly GCA_038502395.1 of Dittrichia graveolens. Taxonomy (NCBI): domain Eukaryota; kingdom Viridiplantae; phylum Streptophyta; class Magnoliopsida; order Asterales; family Asteraceae; genus Dittrichia; species Dittrichia graveolens. The sequence goes on along the minus strand of JARJIL010000004.1, from coordinate 5,206,047 downwards.
GACCAAAAATGCTAATTCAACAGATGTTAGGAAGGCCCGGAAAGCTGAACTCCAGAGAGACGAAGCTGTTGGGTAAATTTCAACGTCAACACACATATATAAAGATAAAAGCCCGAAACTCATCATTGGTTTCTGAAACTTTTTTTTTCCTTCTTTCAGGAAAGCATTGCCAATTGCTATTGTGGTTGGAATTGCTGTACTTGCTGGCTTGTACTTCTACCTCAACAGCTCCTTCTAGTAGTCTTGGCAGAAGCAGGTGCGCAAAAACTGTTATAATCTGATTTCAGTTTTGTAGATTCTGATCCCTTCAAGAATTGTTCTTAATCTTATTTAATTTTGTATAAGGTGGTTATCATCCAGGAAATTCATATGATAAGGTTGTACCATTTTTAAAAAAGTTCAGAAAAATATAATCAAAACAGGATGTATCTTTCTTTGTCTGTTGGTATATTTAAGGGTAGATGTTTGTATATGCTGCAAAACTGATTGGTTCAGCTTGAAATCATTGATTGCTAAATGTTCTTCCGCATCCGAAAATGCTCTGTATCAGTTTTTGAATGATAACGATAACCAAAAATCACATACAAAACAATTGTTTAGTTTATAACAAAAGAACGAGACTCTTCTATGTGTTACAATAATTTATACACCAGAAACGAAGAACTTGTCTAATTTCTTGAACAAGGAAATACCTTCATCTAAAAGTTAACGAATCACAGAAGTTGTCTCATCGAATCAGTATTGTTCTGAGAGACTGCAATCAGAAATGTATCTCACGCCTTTCAGCAAAGAATTTGCCACTGATACGCATATCTGGAAGCAGGGAAAGCCATATTGCTGTATCAGCACCTTCTTCAGGTGTAACCTGGCCCGCCCAACCGGTCATGGCAGTCTTGACCCAACCCGGGCAGTAGCAGTTGATGTAAATCTTTTCTCCTTCGGGTCGATCAGCAACTTTCTGGGCTACCAGCCTTGTGTACGCATTCACTGCCAGTTTTGACAGGGAATAATCTGTATTGTTTTGAGGCCATCCTCCAGCGGTCCAACTCCCATCTTTCACTTGTTCTAAAAATTTGTTCACTGTTCCATCAATTAACTCCTCTGATAATGACTCAGCATCTTCTAGTTGTTGCCTTAACGCGTCATCGGAAATTCTCTAATATCAAATTTAATCAATAAAGCAACCCAATTGTCAATAAAGAAATTTAAAATCAGGTCAAAAAGCAAGAAAATACACTGTTCAATGCATTTTTTACTGCATTGTACGTACATTTTTCCTGCCATTAAGTCTTCCCAATCGCGAGCTCACTGAAACAATCCGAGCACCTGCAGTGCTAGGCCTCATCAATGGGATTGCGGCTTTAATCATATTTTTGGTGCCAATATAGTTGGTAGAGATAACTTTTTCAGCAAATTCAACAGAATTCTCTGACCCTACATTGTGATTGAATCCTGCATTGTTTATCTGCACAAATTCAAATTGATAAGTACATGCCATTAAGACATAAACCCCCTCCTATTCCGGACCTAAAAATCGAATTTAACTCGTTATTTTAGCTAAAAAAGTTCCATTTTAGCAGTTGAAAGAGGTGCATGCACTATTGCTATTACCAGAATATCTATACCACCATAGTTTTCTTTAATCCATGCACAAAATGTATTGATTGATTCTTGATCTATAACATCGAGTTGATGGAAGACCACTTTCAAGCCGCCTTCTTGTAGGACTTTTGCTGATTCTTCACCCACAGCAGTCTCTCTTGAAGTAAGAATGACTGTCAACCCATGCAACCCAAGCTGGTGGGCAATTTCAAATCCGATTCCTCTATTCGCACCAGTAACCACAGCTATAGTATCCGCAGACCACCACCTAAAGTTTACATACGGAACATTATAAGACAATTTTGTTAATGTTGTATCTGAATAGACTTTTTATAGTACAACACTGTTTTTCGGTTAACACATAGCCGGTGGCGGCCCCCATAATAAAAAACAATATGTAAAGCACATCGATAAAAACATGGAGTTAGGATTTAATTCATGGACCTCTGCTTTATGCTGCTAAGCCACTATCATGGGCATGGAAATCTCTTTCACATTGATTTGATTTAAAAAATATATCCATTTTTATGCCAAAAGGTGTTTACTTATTCAATTCGAGGATTCATTGTTCCCTGAATCTCTAAAAAATTCGTTTTCAAAACTGTAAATTGTTTTATGCAAATCTATAACCTTCAAATTAAAATTTGTTAGAAACAAATCACCAACATATTTCAATCATCAGGTTCCAAAAATCCATTCTCAAACTCAAATTTGAACACTAATCAGGATTATCCGTTGCAGAAATTAAGAATAATAGTAACTAACGAGAAGGATTAGGCTTAAATGCAAACCTCTGATGATCCGAATAAGGAATTGAACGGATTAGAGAGATCTCTTGACGACGTTTCTCTCTACGTTCCTTGGCTCTCTCCTTTTTATCAATTTGTTTCTCTGTATTATCCATCGCCTTGATCAGATCAAATCGAATCGAATTTCAATTATGAATTTGCATTTAATCCCCAATTTTAGAGAGAGAAAAGAGAGCGGGCAAAGAAAATATGAGGAGGAGAGAGAGCCTAGGCATCCATGCAACCACCAACTTCCGCGTTGCGCTAGGAGGATATGGTCGTTAATCTGCTATTCTACATAATTACACTTACACCCCTCTATTATGTTACTGTTATATTTCGACCCTTGTTCTTTACTTATTCTGAAATGTAATTACCACCTTGTCCTTAAAATGTTTTTTTACGATGAATGAAGAACAAGATAAATTAACCTTACTTTGTTTTATGATGATCTTTCATTTTGTATGTGGCTTAATTAATGAAAAAAACCACACTCAAGATCCCACTTATAAGACAAAGTAACAAATTAATAGATCACAATCGACCTTTCCAATGTATCATGAATGATACAAAAATACGAAGTCGTCATTCTTAAAAGTATACAATCAAACTTTATTTTTAGTAACACACCTTTTCTACATATATATTTTTCACATAATTATGTTCCTAAAAACTTATAGAATACCAGCACCCAGCACCTATTATCTCAACACTAGAGAAAGAAGCTGTCAAGTTGCAATAGACCGGTACCCATCTTCGCTTCGGTTTCTTGTTTAATAAACAACTAAACAGCCGCATTCTCTGCACAGCTACACCCCAAAAGATTGATTATTATGATTCTTCATGAATCTGCATATCAAATCCAAGAAAATCACAACAATTTTTAAACTACATTTGTGACAAAGATACCATTTACTGAGAAATAGAATGTTGGTGTGACATTTGTAGTGAATTCATGTTAACTTTGAACTTGAGAAGCAATAAGTTTGACCTCAAAGTGTAAACTGTATCTCTTTTTTTTCCAGGACAAAGTGAGTAAAGGGTATATCGAACATTAGACTTAAATATATGGCACTTAAATCTTTGCAATTCTCAAATAAGCTATAACACCAGAGCAATTTCTTGGCAATATGGCAAATGAATAAAGGGTAGAAATCTTACCTAAAATGGATCGTTCAGTTACAATGAAGACTCTGCAACAAGAATATAGAAGAGCCCCAGAACTCCTGTATGGCTCTTTTTACTGCTGTAGTTAGACTCCAAAGTTACAGTTTCACCTTTAACTATCTTCACTGAACCTGGTTTAGGATAACATGTGGACATGCCTACAATATAACCAACTTCATCTCCAACACTCTTTCCTTTCCCATATATAGGATTAGACGAGCAAATAACCCTTCCATCCTGCATAAAGTTAACAAGTTTTGCCTTAAAATCCATTAATTTATTACAACTTCAAACAACAAAAGGTTATGACTGACTATTTGATTGTGGTTATTCAAATCACCTAATCAGTTCAAAACACACATCCAAAGGCCATCTAAAAAAATCAGTTTAATATTGTGGAGTTTGATTGTCAAAACGACATGATCCCTGCCATTATTGTTTGAGTCTGTGGGTGCTATAGTACCTCAGTTGCAGTCCTGTTCCCAACATAGTGGGAGGGGGTCAAGAGGAAGCCGCTTCTGAAACAAAAATTTGGATTTGGGGATTGAAAGAAAACCACTTAGCGAGAAAGTAGTTGGAGCTCGAAGAGTGGTGATGTTTGAAGGATTCAAGAATATTCTGGCGGTTTTGCTTGGAGAATGAGGTTTCTAAGCTCTGGGGGCGTAGTTTTGGAGCTCTTTGAACGTGTGGTGCAATTTGAATTTTAGGATAAAGCTTCAAGAAGAGAGTGGATTAAGATCAAACTAGGACTAGACTCAGAGAATTGACATATTTACCTCTCCATAAAGAGCGGTACCTATTCCTCCTGTGTATTGTTGTCCAACACCATAGACAACATCACCAGAAGTCGGGAAGCTGACACTTGACCTTCTGGTGCTAATGGTTGCAACTCCAGTGGTAGATTCTTTAATGTCAAACTCAAGCTGTAGGATACAGAGTCATTCAACTTCTAAATATAAACCAAAATAACAAATCAACAGTTTACTAAAAATATGTCATATTTGAATAACTTACAGAACAATCATGGATTCCTGTGTGCTGCCAAGGATCAGTAACATCAAGTATAAAGACTTTAACTGGTACAATAGAGGCACTCCAATCAACCCACTTAACGGTATACTTCAGATAAATGTTTCTTTGGACACTTTCAAGCCCGTTTTTCATTTTGCATTGTGTTCCATCATAACAACAGTAAAACCCTCCTGCATAATCCGGTTTCAAAGGTTGACCATCTTTATCCTTTGTCACATTATATAACTTACACCTGCATTTCCAGCGGAAAAAGAACAAAAACATAAAAACAATATACTAAAATATTGTTTGTAACAGAATCTGTATTAAATTTAATACCTGCACTCTGCACATCCCATTGCATCTACTACACCCCGAGTGTCAATCATGTGGATATTAAACATCCATTTCTCTTCATATCCAGCAGGGATTTCAAGTGGATTACCAACTTCGATTCCGTAAGGATCGGGAATATCTGTGGATGTAATTCGTGTTCCAGATCCTAATCCAAAAAGCTGGGAGCGGCCATGATTGCACAGTCCCGCGTTCCCAGCAACGATTAAACTGGGAGTACCAGTATCCTTTATTTCTTTAACTTGCTTACGTTGGTAGTATCTTATTGCAAACCAGTGGTGGAGGTAAGATTCTTGAAGAGAAACAGGGTTGTTCCCTGCTTCATCAACAACTTCAGCACTGAAACTCTTGATAGCAATATGACCTTTGGGGAACTTGATATCATAGTAGGTTTTGTTAGAAACGGAACCCGGATGTAGGATAATCTTAGGTGATAAATAAACCTTTGATTTCACCCCGTTTTCAATTGTCACACGAGCTTCAGAATTTTCACCACATATTGCTAGCAATGCGATAGCTAATAAGAACACCACACCTTGACTACCAAGTGACATCGATGATCGGTGATGACCTTTAACTTCAATTAATCTGAAGAAACAATAACAACTAAAGATCATGTTAATCTGCCTTTGTAAAACAGAGATAGAAACTTGAGGGTAAGGCAATATTATGGATATTCACCAGATTAAACAAACAACCACATTATTCTCCTATTTTTTGCAAATCTAATGCTTCAAGATTATCTAAAGCCCAGTATTTGACAGAATTCTTGAAGTTACCCAGAAGAGTGTTAGATATGTAGATGGAAATATGTGAACTTCACCAGCAGACACCAAGGTGGAGATTACAATTTACAGAAACTGTGAAGCGCTGGTTCATAAGAGTCGGGGTTTTGGAGACACAATTGGATGAGAACGTTTGACTTCGATTTGTTGAAAAATCGAGATATTTTCTTTATTTTTGGAGAACATATGAAGGAAGTTATGGAACAACAGGAAGATATGGAGACCCCATATTATATTCAAATCGCAATGATTGTGATGACCGATGGCATGTGTTGATAGTTTAATGGCTTGATCAATCAATTCCAAAATGACTTTTGCATCACTAAACATCTTTCCGTTTTACAGATATCTTCTTTCTTTACTTTTCACTTGCCTAAATGTTTGGTATGGATAAATGAGAGGAGTAATGAAATAAGTCATTCCGTCGTAATGAAAAAAGTCTGTTTGTTAATCATGAAGAAATGGAATGAACCATTCCATTTCATTCCATGGGGGAGGGGTGATTTTTTCTCATTCTATCATGAAATAGAATAAAATTTAATAATTAATCTACTTTTTATAGTTTTTTTACTAACACTAACATATATATTTTTAGATATTCACAAAATTTACTAAAAAGGATATTTTTTATGCTTAATCTTTCTATGTAATATATTATTGATCTACATACTTTTATTAAATTATTAACTAATTAAGAATAAAATACATATTAGAATGTGTTGTTTTCAAATAAAAATATTTCTTTTTTCTCTACAGATGTCATATGTAATGATTATTTTAGAATTTTCATTATATGTGCAAAGACAATTTAATTAAATGACTCATTCCATTGCGTATGTAAAACAAACATGATAATAGAATGCAATGGATCATTCAATTCCATCACCCATTCCATTACCTTGTTCATTTCATTCCTTCATCATTATATTACGTCCAACCAAACACACCCTTAGTTTTTTCATAAGAAGTTCTTCATGCTATCAAGCCGTTGTACGTCTTAAATATTTTCGGGTTCTGGACAAAACTAAAAAATAGGCTTTAAAAATACTAAAATATATAAAAACATATTAAAATATATGAAACGTTGAATAAAAAACATATACTTGTTTAGGTTTTCAAATTCTTTATAAATTTTTCATTCACTTTGTTTGAGATCGTTTTATGTTTTTAAATTCTTCTTTTTTCTTTCTTTTTTGACGACAGGAGAAATACAATTTGGAAAACTTGACTTATTAATTAATTATAAATTGATTCAGGTATTCAAGTAAACAAATCAATTAACTTGATATCTAGTGATTCAATTATTCAAGTACACATCAATTAACTTGATATCAAGTGATTCAAGTAACCAGTGTATCTAATATACTAAATAACTACTAAACTAACTAACCAATTATTAGTAATATTCAACAAATTTTCAAATGTTTCAAAATTTTTAAATAAGTGACACCAACAAACTTGATAGTTGATAATTTGATATCAAGTGATTAAATTTCAAGTAAGTGATAAAAATGGGCTCCAATTAACAAGTGACTCAAAAAAGTAAGTGATTTCAAGTAACTAAATCAAATTAGTTAACTAATAAACAATAATAAATAACCCAAACAAGAAATCAAAGATAAAAAAACGTTATGTCTATTTTGTTAGAGTTTGAATAATTAAACTTTGAAACCTTAATTTCGGAAAGAGTAAAGGACTCTCGTTATGTGTTTTTCAAGCTGATTTCAAGTAACTAAATCAAATTAATTAACTAATAATCAATAATCATTAACACAAATAAGAATTTAAAGATAAAAGAAACTTTATACCTGTTTTGTTTGAGTTGGTATTATTAAAACTTTGAAGCCTTGATTTCAAAAGAGTAAAGGACTCTAATTATGTGTTTTCCAAGTTGATAGCTATTTTAATTTTTAAGTTTACGTTTTAGATGTTCGGCCTACAAAATTAGGCCTTTTTTCCCTATTTGTCTCTATATTTAGGTTCAATAAACTTGGTTACACACGTGTGCGTGCGTGCGCGCGCGTGGGCACACACACACACACACACACACACACATATATATATATATATATAAGAGACCATACTCATCGTGGGCCCTATCTAGTCGTGAGTCCTGGGAGGTTGCCCGAATAGCCCGCTCCTTAAAACGGTCATGTCTCAACGTCTCACCTTTCTCGTACTCTTTTATGTGTTACATCAGCCTGCATTTATATTTCTCTTTCACCTTATAAACGCCCACATCAATCTAATATGACCCTTCCATCTTTCATCTATTTTTATTTTTAATTTTTATTACAACTATTATTAATTTAATTTTAATAAATAATTTAAAATATTATACAAGATAAAATGTAAAATATTATATTTCATAGATTAAAACTACAATTTTAACCATACATAATAAAATTTAAAAGGAAAAAATTACATAATTTCATAATTAAAAAAAAAGATAATTAATTGTCATTGTGTCTTTTATCTATTTTTCTTTTTTCTTTTTATTATAACAGTTATTAATTTAAATAATTTAATTTTGATAATAATTTAAAATGTAATATGCTCGTGTATCACCTGAATTGGTTCTACAAGACAATAACATCTTATAACCTATTTAAAAGAAAAGAATGATGACATCATCATCCTTTTAAGAAAATTATATTTTTAAGAATGATGACATCATCATCTTATTTTTAGGTAGTTTTTTGTTTAGTTGAGGGTATTTTTTGAGATTATGGTGATGTGCCGAGTGATCAACTTGAATATGTTATTCAAACTGTTTAATTATTGATTTTAAAACATCTTATCTTATAACCTTATTAAAAGAAAGGGTTTAGTTCCCGAAAATGTATCCAAGTTGTCACATTTTGCTATTGTATGTATCAGACTTTCAAAGTTACCATATAATGTACTGAAGATACAAAACTTACCGTTTAATGTACTTTACCTGTTATAGTAGGTTAGTTGGTGATGTGGCATAGGTTACCATGTGATGTGGCATAATAATAATAATAATAATAATAATAATAATAATAATAATAATAATAATAATAATAATAATAATTTCCTGAGTGTTTATACCCAAGATATGCAGGTGGGTGTTGATTCTTAATCGATTTTCATATCTATCGATGATTAAAACAAGATCTGTAGGGCTTGGTTCCTGATAGATTTTCGTGTTTTCATTGCGATTTAGATTTTCGTGTTTTCATCCCGATTTAGATCTGTAGGGCTTGGTTCCATCTTGTACATGTTTATACCCAGATTCCCAGATTTGTGTTTAGGGCTCATAATCGATCAACAAGTCAGATTCGATTTATCAGCGACCTATAGGGATTGGTTCTTAATCGATTAAGATTCATGCCTTTCCAAATTGGTTCTCAGCGATTTAGGGCTCGTAATCAATCAGTGATTTAGTCTCCAGCGGTCTATATGTGTTTGCATCATCATCGATTTGTTCATACAAATATCATCGATCTTGGTTTGCAATTCCAGGTATGTAATTGTTAGATCTGACTATCGGTTCATGGTTTTTGATTCCTTGATGTGAGTTTTGATTTCTTAATGTTTCCAAACCCCCTGAAACCGAAACCCCTCCTTCAAAATTACAGGTCCGATTGTTCTTGATATGGTTTTGGATCTGGGTAACAACTCGAACAGATTTAGGTTTTACTCTACTATCATTTGTGATTCCATCAATTTATTCTTGATATGCTTTCTTAATCGTGCTATTCTTGTTTAGTTTCAATTGTTCAGATTTGGTTGCTTCGATTCTTCGGATTTTTAGGGTTTATGTTCTTGAAAGTTTGATGAATGTATTGAGTTTGGATGACTAAATTTTGAAGATGAATATGTAAAATGAAAATAAGAAGAATCTGATGATGATGAAGATGAAGATAATAATAATAATAATAATAATAATAATAATAATAATAATAATAATAATAATAATAATAATAATAAATATGACTTGGCATTAATGGCTGATGTGGAAGTATATGTGGCAAGTCAAAGGTATAAAAATAAATAAAAAAAATACTTAAATGACCTGCTACCCGTTCAGGAGGTAAACTAGTACATTAAAAGGTAAAAATGGGAAGTTGGATACACTAAATGGTAACTTTGAAAGTCTGATACATACAATAGCAAAAGGTGACAACTTGGATACATTTTCGGAAACTAAACCCTTCTAAAAAAAAGGATGACAAAACTAAATTTCCACCAAGCACCAACATCCTATTTAAAAAAATTTAAAAAAATCATGTTTAAGAATACAGTGACGTCATCTAAAAAAACCAATTTTTGAATTTTAGATTAGTTACAACTAGGAAACTATTGTTAAGGGTTGTGGTTGTTGAAGAGTTAAGCGTCGGAAGAAAGCCGGGCTGTCGAAGAATGTAACGTAGAAGGAGTCGCCTTCTGTTTTCAGACACCCTAAGAGTAATCTGTTTCAAATCCGGGTTACCGTGACCCGCGTTTTTGCTTAAGCTGTTGGAATGGGATGTGTGACGTCATTGTATATTTAACCACGATTTTTTGTTTTTTTTAAATGAGAGGTTTTGATTGGTGGAAATTTAGTTTTGAGAAGGATGACATCATCATCCTTTTTTTAATAAGGTTATAAGATAAAATACTTCATTTTCCAAATACAAAATTTTTTGCAACTCTTTGAAAAGATTGCACAATTTCTTTATTGTTCTTTAGGTAAATAACTTTTGTTTACATTTTATGAAAATAATTCACATATGCTAATATAATATATTGTTCTTTTTATTATAGTCATTAATTATGGAGAATAAACAACCTCCTTCATCTGCTCCAAAACGACCTTCATTGGAAGGACATTCAAAAGAAATGAAGAAATCAAGGGCGATTCATTCTATACATGACAACTTTGTTCATAACAGTTCAGTAACGATTGAAAATGATAGAACAAGTTCGCGAATTACTTTAAATGATATATCTAACGGCGCGTTTAATTTCAAATTAGAAATTAGTTCAAAATTTACATAAAGTCCAGTAGATTTATATTCATTTTATATGTTTTATATGAGAGTATATAATGATTTTCAATAGGTATATATTAAAGTTAATGAAATTTTTAAGTAAAATTAAAGATATGAATTACAATAAATTAATAAATTAGAACTTACTGTCATGATCAACATTGTTTGAATCTGCCAACCATAATTGTCTGTTAATCAGAATTGCTTTAATTTATTTCTAAATATTTTTACTATACGTATTAGTACTCCTTAAAGCTATATAAGTTTAAATTTGACTTATATTATCTCCGTATTTACACATAGGTTGGTTAGCTAGTCAAATATATATACAAATTAAAGTGTGCTTTTATATTTACTAGCATCATATCTGCACAATGCTGCGGCGGCAAATAGTTTTTGGTTTACAATATGTCGTTTTCAAGAATGTAATGATATGTTATTTGCGCGATTCAATGTCACGGAAAAGTTTTCTACAGCAACATGTCCGTTTTTTTCGAATTTTCTTTTATTTACATCTAACTATTTTATTAATTTTAAAAATAAATTCTAAAAGAAAAGAAAATAAGAAAAAAGATTTATATTGATGAAATAAAGAGAAGAGTTAATAAAAAAATATATTTTAAATAAAAAGTTAAAGTAAATTAGGAGAGAATAAAATAGTTAAAGATTGAGTGGATAAGATTAATTTAGATTAAATGAAAGGTCAAAATTTTATATTAATTAAATTTTAAAAAGTCTTAACATTTAAGAGTCTAGAAAATATTAAATACTTTATATAGTAGTATAGATATCCAGCTACCTCTACAAAACACAACATCGAAAACCAAAAAATTAAAATTAAAATCGAAAGCCACTTATAGCTACAGCTACCACAGCGATTTATGTAAAACACTCGATCAAAGTACTGAAAAAATAAAATAAAAATCCAAAGCCCCTTGTAAAGTTGTAAACAGGCCCCCTGCCTTATGAATCTTAGCGAATCAACGAACAACAACGGCTTTAGATATGAAAACACTGCGACTCACTCTCGGCCACTGACGCTCACGGCTCAGAAATTCTAAATCTTGAGTCTAACCCTAAAACCTAACTGGTAAGTCCTATTTCATCCTCTCCAGCTCTCTCGTTCTCTCCGTGTCTATGATTATGCGAAGCCTAAACCAAATAATAGGTATTTGAAGTTTAGAGTTGAATGGGAACTAACTCACAATTAGTACTCACGCCTCCCTGCCGATTGGGTTTTTGAATTAGTGATTTGTTTATTTGATTTTTTTGGTATCTATTATAGTAATTGTGAATTGTTTTTGAACTAAGTGTGTGATCGGCGTCGGACTTCCGGAGATTACAGGGGCTTGGGCTTAGGATTATTCAGCCCAGCTCCGGCCTGTTTCGCCAAAACATACCCTAAGTACTCACCGAGTCACTGACTAGGTTAGTGTTTAGTAAATTAGTATAGTAATCAATACCTTTTGCTATTTGTTAATTGTTATTAATTAATTGTTAATTTTTTTTAATTATAGACTTGATTTAGGGCTTATTATGTTATTTGTTTAGAAAAAGGAAAGATTTTTGAAAAGAAAATCGACGTCTTTATTAACTTCCGATGATATTGGTTTAGAATCTTCAAAGTTCAATACTACTAATAAGTCTCAACAATGTAGCTCTACTTTTTCGACACCTATTAATGTAGTAGACATGAACAACCTTCCTTGGGTTATAAAATATGTTCAAGAAACATATTTTATAACCACATAAATAATAGAATATAGCATGAAAATTCTAGATTATACTTTCTATTGGTTGTTGCCCTTATGAATCTTTAAAAACCATCTCTATTGGTTGGTGTGCCCCATGAATCTTTTTCAAATAATACAACAAACTTTATAGAATGTGTCGTTATATGCAATGTAACCTTTTGATGACAGGTTATCCAGGTTTTCAACGAAAATTTCCAGATTCTAGCGACCTATTGACAGGCTCCGTTTGTGCATTTCCGTGCTTTGACCACCTTACATGAACAAACATTGCCACCCTGAAAAAGTTCTCATTCTGCTCTATCTTCATATCCAGATTCTATAACCTTAAACCCTGTCTAAAAGTAATGATTCGGATCATAGTGAATCAAACCCTTCTCAAATCAACTTTTCAATCAGTTTCCACTATCCATCACTTGTCAAACCCAACTCTTACATCCTTGCGGACTTTACCCGATTCAAGAACAAATTCATTCATGAATCCGCTTTACAATCTTCTCCCTCACACCCAAAACCCTAGCAGAATTGTTGATATCATATGCGCAAATCTTAAAGAAAGGAAAAGCACCCTTCTTGAGAAAGACATGATCCCCCATTTGGGCACCCAGGAAGTCTCAAGGGTTCTTCTTAGATGCCAATCTGATTCATTTATGGCTCTTACTTTCTTCAATTGGGTTAAAAATGAACTAGCTTTTGTCCCAACTGTTCATGATTACTGTATTATGTTACATATACTAGCTTGGTCTCATAACTTTTCTCACACAATGGATCTTTTTTCTGAATTAATCGAGCTCAATGTGACTAAACCTGGTAAAGTAAGTATATTTGAGAATTTGGTTTTGTGTACTAAAGATTGTAGTTGGGATCCAGTTGTATTCGATATGCTTCTGAAGGCATATCTAAAAGCTGGTCTGGTTCGTGACGGTTTTGCTACATTTAGGAAGATGGTTAAGCTTGGTTTTGTTCCAAAAATCATTTCAATCAACTTTCTCTTAGATGGGCTTTTGAAGTTGAATCGAATTGATGAATGCTGGGGAATTTATGAAGAAATGGAGAAAATCGGTTTACGTGGTAACACATATACCCTTAACATACTAACTAATGCTTTAGGAAAAAGTGCGGACGTTGATAAGGTTAAACAGTTCTTAGAGAAAATGGAAGAAGAAGGATTTGATCCTGATATTGTCACATATAACACTTTGATAGATAGCTATGTGAGGAAAGGGCGGTTAAAAGATGCACTTTATCTTTATAATATCATGTATATAAGACGTGTGATGCCGGATTTGATTACTCATACATCTTTAATAAACGGGCTTTGTAAAGAAGGTAACCTAAGGGAAGCTCATAAGTTATTCCACAGTATGGTTCAAATTGGGCTGAAACCAGATGTGTTTTCCTACAATACTCTTATATGTGGTTACATTAACAAGGGAATGATGCAAGAAGCACATGGTTTGCTTCAAGAAATGATCAAAGGAGGATCCCCCCCAGACGAGTTCACTTGTTTAGTACTTTTAGAAGGATATAGAAACAAAAACATGTTTATTTCAGCTGTGAATCTTATCGTAGAGCTTCAAAGATTTGGAGTATCGGTTTCTAAAGATCTACAGATTGATCTAGTTGTTGCTTTGTCCCGAGCAGATAAACCTTTTGCAGCCAAGAGTCTACAGGAACGCATAGTTGAAGATGGCAAAGAAGTATCTAAGGTGGAAATCTACAATGAATTGATCGTTTCATTTTGTAAATCAGATTATGTAAACGAGGCTATACAGCTAAAAGATGAGATGTTTTTCAAGAATATAAACCCAAATTTGGTCACCTATAGAGCAATAATCGGGTGTTTGTGTAGATTAAATAGAACCATGGAGGGTGAAGCTTTCATGAGGGAAATGGCTGATTTTTGCATTCAGCCTGATACAACAATTTGCAGATCTTTAATAGCCGGGCATTGTAAAGAGAAAAATCTCAATCAAGCGGAATTGTTATTGAGCTTATTTGCTGAGAAGTTCCAGTTATATGACAATGAATGCTACAACGAGGCTTTCAAAGCTGTTTGCGAGGAAGGTGATATTGGTAAGTCAATGGAGTTCCAGAAAAAAATGCGAAGAGTCGGATTCACTCCAAATAGTTTGAGTTTTAAGTATGCAATTAATGGGTTGTTAAGAACAAGAGCTTGTGCAGATGCCATCCTTGTTGACTCTGGTATGTTTTTATTATGTCCTTTTCCCCTTTTTTTCTTCCTTTCTTCAAAGTCCTTGGGAATCATTTAGAACCATTTGCAGGGTCTGTGGGTTCTTCTCCTGCAATAGACCGCCACTCAGACAGACGGTTTATAACAGTGTGAATTATGAAATCATTTTCGAAGGGGAATTTCATTGCATATGTTGTGTGAGCTATGGCTTCAATGCTTCATGATTCAAGAGTTAGTGGCAAAATCAAGCTCAGATTTTTGCTTTCTTGTTGATGTGTCAGGTTAGTTCTTTCATCCATTTATTGTCACTTTGTGTTCTATTATGGTGGGTCTTGACATATTTAATATTCCTCAGTGACATGACTTCTGGTTTCATGAAGCTGCATCAAATTGCTAATATATACAAGTAGGTCAAATTCCTTTGTTTTTTCTTCTATTTATGGATCACAATGAGGTTTTATTGGTCATATGCATATAGGGAACAATATATTTTAGCTTCATAAGGCTTGAAGAGATAAACAAACAGTTACTTTACAAGGGCCATGTTTTTCTGGTCACAAAAGAGTAACCTTACCTTTCACAAAAACCATTGTTTCACTTCTTGTTGGTATAAATCTAGAACTCGAGTTGAGCTTTGAGTTTCTTATTGAGTGAGCTCGAGCTTGGCAAATTGTCAACTCAACTCTGCTCGATTACAACCCTACTGATTCTGTAGAGTTTCCATTTGGTCATATAAAACTGTATCTTCTGCTGTATTCACCCTTAAGTGGATGGTGTGCCATCTCCTCTAATTGTGAGTTTACTGCTTTGTTTTTGTGCTCAAACGTAGTAGAAGGCTGATAGTTTCCATATAGGTGATGATTTGGTACTGGCTTGAAACACTCCTCCATAGAATGTCCTTTGTTTCAGCAATAGGTGAGTGGACACCTTTCTGAACCGAAATGCCTCTCCTCTCCAAGTTCCCAACGCCCCTTTAACTTGTGGTAATTATAAACTTAATTTGAGTTGTTGTGTTCTTTAATCGATAAGTAACATCATGAGCTAATCGGTAGATATAATGCTCGTCAATGAAGAATGAACTACGTTAGATTGTTGTTTTTATGATCAGTGACAATATTCATGAGATTTCATGAAATCAACATATACTTGTTCCTTTCCTAAAGCATATATAGATTTGGATTAGCATCGATTCCTTGTATTCTTTAGTCTAATAACCTTTAAGTTGTTTTCACATCGAGTGTAATAATCATCGACCATATCCAGTTGCTATAAATTTGTGATCCCATAAGCTTTTTTGATATCAAGACTAGTCCTAGATGGTGATTCTGATGCATGAGCAGAGGATGATCTTCCAGAGGTGAGGCATCAATAACTATAGGCACATCAGCTTAAATTGAAGATGTTGAATGATTGTGAAGTTTTGAAGAGAAGTCTTGATGGAGCACTTCGTGTGCAAAACAGATTTGGAAAAAGAAGGGGAATCTCAGATACCAAAATGGAGAGATCAAAGAGAATATCTTCATAGAATTTGTAACCCGTGTATCTATACTGTCATTATTAACGTAATACACTAAAAATTGATAAACGCTATGTAACTTTAATTTGTAGTAATACATCCTTATGTTTTTCATGTATTCATGTTTGCAAAACACTCTGTTGAGGTTTGTGTAATGTAGCCTACTAGTATCCTGTTTATATTAAATCGCAGAAAGAACTTGTTCAAGTGGCAATAGATTAGTACCCATCCTCACTCTGCTTTCTTCTTTGTTAAACAACTAAAACAGCAGCAGAAGTTGCCAATCCTATCACAGCCACACCCTCTAAAGAAAACAGGAATTTTTTTATTCTTGATGAATCTGGAAACAAAATCCAACAAAAAAATGCCAATTACTTACTAGAAAACAAAAATTGTAGAATGAGTAATTAAGAATGGTAGAAATCTTACTTAAACTCCTTCAATACTCTGTGACAAAAATATGGAAGAGTGCCATAACTCCTGTATGACTCGTTTCACTGCTGTAATCCGACTCCAAAGTTATAGTTTCACCTTTAGATACCTTTAGACATTCCTACAACGTGACCAGATTCATCTCCTGCAATATTTCCTCTCCCATATATAGATGGGTTTAGACAAGCAAATTACCCGTCAGTTCTAAATAAAGTTAATCTATTTTGCTTTAAAATGCATTACACGTCTCCATAAAGAGCCAAACGCCCCACGGTGCTGATGCGCAACACCCTAAACATCACCAGTCACCACTCACCACCAGGTACAATAGAGGCACTCCAATGATCCAATCAACCCACTTATCTGTGTACTTAAGGTACGCGTTTCCCTTGATACTTCTATACCCGTTTTTCAGCATTGTGTTCCATCATAGCAACAGTATAACCCTCCCACATAATTCGGGTTCGAAGGCTGACCATATTCTATGCATTTAATCAGGGACGGACCCAGGATTTTTGGTAACCGGTGACACCATACAATGACAGAAATAAAAATTTACTAAGATTGGGGGTGTTGTTCAGTTTTTTGTCAGGTTTCCGGTTAATCTGGTCGGGTTAATGAGGTTTCAGTTGTTCTGGTATTTTAGGGCCAAAGTTAAAACAAAACAAAATTTATATGAAGCCTTGCTAATTAAATTGTTATTTTTAAGGTAAAATAAAGTATTTTAAATGTATAGATCGAATATTGGAACTACAATTTTTTTCATTTTTCTGTAAGTTACGATGGCATAAAAAATTAACAATTGACTTGTAGCCCGTGTCACTGTTGGACAAAGGGCAGGTCCGCCCCTGCATCCGATTGCATCTTCTACACACACCATGAGTGTCAATAGCATGGATACTAAGCTGCCATTTCTCTTCATATCTTGCAGGAACTTTCAGTGGATTACCCACTTTGATTCCATAAGGATCAGGAACACGTGTCGATGTTTTTTGTGTTTTTGGCTCCTAATCCAAAAACTGGGGTAGAGTATGGCACGTTCCATCATTCCCAGCAATAATGAAATCTGAATGACTGAACACCAAACCACGATTATAATACTCTTTACTTTTAATGCCCATGTGTTTGTAGTTGTTTACTACAAACCAGTGGTGGAGATACACTTTCTGAAGAGATACAGGGTTCCTGCATCATCAACAACTTCGCGTCGAAGCTCTTTACAACAATAGAACCTTTTGGGAACTTGATACCATGGTAGAATTTGATAACATTCTCAGAATTTTGAACACATATCTGCAATAACACAGTAGAACACCACGACTCGAGTACCTAGTGACATGTTTTTCTTCTTTCTTTCTTTTTTTCATTTTTTGGGGGAAAAGAAGTCTACATTCCAGGCAGAATGCGATCTTAAGTTCTTCTGAGGTTTATTTTTCTTCTTAATACTATATATATTTTTGCTTATTTGTCATACTCAGAAGCTTGAACGACTAAACCGTTAAAAGCATTTGAATTTTGCAAAATAACAATCAATATTGGAACATAGTATAAACTACAAAAAGTAACAGAAAATTATCAAGAAAAACCGAAAAGAGACTACAGAGCTTTGTAAGGTCTTAAAAAGTCGATTAATGAGGTCAGTATAAAACGTTGGGGTATGAATATAGTGTCGTAGTCGAGTTCCATCCTCCATGTGGTGGCATATTAATTACTAAACTTTGGAATTACACTCCCATATAGAATTGCACACTGCCATACACACATGTGATTACACACTGTTACACACGTACACTTGATCAGTGTCGAAACCTGTATCAAAAATCAAAATCTAAGTACTTTATACTAGATAGGGTTAGTGGGTGTCGGTGCCACGAGTAACATGTGGTTAGTCTTTAGTTTTTTTGTTTGATTGTAAATTTAAAAATCCAAAAGTTGTAATTTAATTAGTGATATTGCAATAGTAACTACCAAGTATGTAAAACCAATAACAAAATGATAAGTGGTGTGAAACTCATAATTGAAAAAGGGTCATAGCTTCCGGTTTCGAGTTTAGTCGAAATATGTTAAATTGATTACTAAAACTTGTACTTGATTAGGTTACATAGTCACAACTAAGGACTTATCAAGTGATTCGAATCTGTGCACGGATTATGCTCTACAATGATGTTTAGATACTCCTAAGATCAGTTCGTGTAACGCCGGTTTCAGAGTATTATTTTTTTTTTCAAAACGCGTGCGGAAGCTTAATATTTATTTCACATTTTACAACTTATATAAATATAAGTTGTAATACAAAAGTATTGTTAATCAAAACATTCCAAGCGTTACAACCTCGTTCGACCATTACACTACTCAATATACAACATAGTCTTTACATAGTGTTCCCCAAAACCTAACATGAACTACCAGCAGGTACCCATCCTCACCTTCAGTCTATTTACCTGCATATGGAGAGTTCATGAGAAGGTTAGCTATAAATAGCTAGTGAATAACAATTAAACAGAAGCAGTATATTAACAGTATCAAAACACATTACATGCTTCACATAACTTCTTTCAAGTCTATCCTAACACATAGTGAAGCAACGGTTAGTCAGCAGGCATCATGTCTTGCGAGGTAGCGAACCCGGCTCAATGATCCTCACTGGGGAAACCGATACTTCCTCCGCGCCGGTGGGGGAGCGGGTAGCAGTCCACCATTGCGTCTTCGGGAACATATCCCATTTGGGATCAGTGGGAACTGAGAGCCCCGAGTTAGTATTGAGGGCGGCGGTTTTGCAAGAACCAAGATTCGTGATCATCGAATCCCGCACCACAATCTCTACAATGTAGTACCGACACTCAAACAATGGCCTACTCAGCCTCTTCACAAACACAATGGCCTACTCCGGCCCTTTACATATTAAGAGTGACCTAAACAGGTCTTTTCACATATCAACAATGATCTACAAGGTCTTTTACATATCAAGAGTGACCTAAACAGGCCTTTTCACATTTCAACAGTGACCTACAAGGTCTTTCACATATCAAAAGTGACCTAAACAGGCCTTTTCACATTTCAATAATGACTTATGTTGGGAAAAATAGGCTTACAAATATATCCTCTTTTGTTGACACAAAAATATATAACTTGTTTATATAATTGTATGTATTAACATTAACATATGTGCACATATACATATATATATATTCAATCAAATATATTCTCATCTATGATCTACAAAATAAGCTTCATCAAATGGCCAAGCTCCAATCGTCAAGATCCGAGTTCAAGTAGAAGCCGATGTCGAAGATTCCTACAAATAAACGTTCAAAGTTTATGAGCTTACAAAATAAATAATTAAATGAGTTTAAGTTTTTATAAAATAATTTTTATAAAAACTTTTATAAAAATTGAGAAACTTTTTATAAAATTACAAGCTTGGTAGTCAAAGCAAATGAATTCCTATTTTGGCAAATACTAAACATAATCTTCTATTGAAATAAGCCAAAACCATATTTAGCAAAAGGAATCTTTCAAAGAGGTAAACTTCCAACATGCTTTGTGCATTTGGTTTCTAAACTACCATTTTTATGATTAAATTCAAACTTAAGAAGTATGGCACTAACCCAACTTTTCTAAAGCTTCTTTTCAGTGCATTTTTATGGTAAAAATGGGTTGTGTGTGGTTTTGGTAAAAGGCCAACGTCTATATTGACAAGTCTCAAAAAGTTCCAGCAGGCCGACGGTCGATGCCACGGTCGACCGTGGATCGACCGTGGACAGTCTGGACACTTTTTGAGCTTGCATCTTTTTCCTTATTTAAGGCAACTCAAGTCTTGTGTTTTACCAAGCTCTTGCAATCTGAAAAACACAGAACATATACAAATAACTTGTGAGCTCATATTCTTGATACAAATTCAACATCTCAAGATCAAGAATGAAGCAAGAGTGAAAGCCTTCAAAGTTCAAACACTACATTACCTTCTTTTATATTTGTAATTGTGTGAGGATCATCTCTAGCCTTAGAATTAGAGAGAAGTGAGGATCATCTCTAGCCTTAGAATTAGAGAGAAGTGAGGATCATCTCTAGCCTATAGAATTAGAGAGAAGTGAGGATCATCTCTAGCCTTAGAATTAGAGAGAAGTTGTAAAAGGTTTATCTCTACCTTCAAAGAGAGAAGTTAGTGGAACAACTCTTGGTGGGTGAGGCCAAGGAGTGGATGTAGAGCAAGGTTGTTAACCCTTGCTTGAACCACTATAAATCATTGTGTCTAAACTATTTCATTGGTGATATCTTTCTTCCTTAAACTCTTTAATTACTTGCAAATTTTGTTAAAAACTTCAAAAAGTGGGCATATAACCTATTCACCCCCCCCTCTAGGTTCTAACAACCTACAAGATCTTTCACATGCATACATATCAAGGCTGACCTACACAGGCCTTCAACATATCAATAATGACCTACTCTGGTCTTTAAACATGTATACATATCATTTGTTTATCACGATTGGTTCATTAAGCCTCTAAACATGCAAAAACTACAATTTTAATGGTTTATCACACAAAACATCTTTGTAATACTATTAATATCATACTCGAGTTAACTGTTACTCACCTGTGTAGTTATAATAGGCAAGCACTATGTCACAGATGATTCTTGATCAACTGGTACACCTAGACAAACATTCCGAATATCAAAACAATGTGAGACAGCAAACTATTTGCTGAAACAGAGTTCCTTGCGGCCACAAGCAGAATTGCTTGCGCCCACAAGGACTGACAGGCCCTTGCGCCCGCAAGAGGGAGGCCTTACGGCCGTAAGCAAGTATCCCTTGCGGCCGCAAGGGGTATTCCTTGCGCCCGCAAGGACTACTGTGCAGACCTGCGCGATTTCAGCCTCTGTTCTTGCCATTTTCATACCCAAAACTCAACCAAACGGTTCCAAATCAAATTCCAGTGTTCACATATGAAAAAGGTACTTAAACTAAGCTAGAAACAACTCTTAATCCTCACTTTAACATCCAATTCAAAGATTGGGACCAAAATCACCATTTTTGACCCATTTGAGCTTTCTAACCAAAATCACTCAAAAACACCTCTTTAATTCAAAACTCAGATTGCTACACACTTAGAATTGATGTAGGAACATGTATGAATCATTGATTTCAGTTGGATACATCAATTTGGGTTTTTTTGACCCATTTGACCTAAGTGGTCAAACCACCAAGAACATGAAGAAATAGATACTTACAAGAACAATGGATGGAGAAGATGATTAGAATCAGATTGAGGCTTGAATCAAACCAGAATTACAGCAACTCCTTGAGTCTTGAATGATCTTCTTCTCACTTTCTCCTTCAAAGCCACAAGAACACACAAAGAGAACAAATGAGTTTGGAAATTGTCTGTGTGTGTATGAACGTATCTGTGTGTATATGTTAGAACCGCCTTTGGTTCTAATATTATCCACACACAGTATTTTGTTCCCCCTTTCAATTTACAACTTAACGCACGAGTACCCGTTTTAACTAACGGGGATATTTTTGGAAACCTCATTCTAAACCATTTAATATTCTTTTATATTTTTACTAATATTTTATGTTTACTCATTAAATAACTAATTTAGTTATTTTCTTTGATATCTACAAATATATATATATTTTATTCAATTTATTAATTAAATATACGTACCACGTCAGCATACGTCTAGGCCCTTTCTGAGGATGTTACAGTTCGTACAACCCCGAAACGATCAATGACTGAACGCAAACGGGTTGGGTTGAAAGAGGATCGTTCTTGGGTGAGGAAGACTCGTTTTGAGAGTCAATTCTCGGATTTTTTTCTTTTTGCTGCAATAAACGTGAATGAGAAAATAGGGGAGAGAAGAACTATTTTCTAAGGAGGAAACATAAAAGTGAAGTATCTTGAAGTATCTCTACCCTTGACCAAATGTCTCTACTCCCCTCGGCTCCTTAGCTTTTGAGACTAGTGCAGGGCAACACTACTCTTAACCTTTTTTTTTCCTTTCTTAAACATTCACATCATAACTCTTCATCCCCATTTCTCCATTTCTTTTAGGCTTGCATCCTCTTCCTTTATAATCATATGAGATGCTTGTTTTTATCTCCATTCTATACATACCTATTATAAACACAGACCTAATCAAAGCAATAGTATTCTAAACAAAACAAGTGCATTAATAAGCAAACCACGTATGAATACGACATATATACACAAAACACTCATTAGCACCCACACACTGTTACACGTGCAATTACATACATATGTATTCAAGCACAAACTATTCACCGACGACGCATTGCGCGGGTACTATGTTAGTATTGAATGAAGATGTACAAGCTTCCTTAAAACACAAAGTTACACAATCACCATTCTTAATCTAGTCTACATGAATACATGACTTATAGCTGATAAACCAGATGTAACTTCATTTTCTAGTGAACATCATACTCTATAACACTATAATTTTACTATTCATCTTTTCAAGACATATAACTTTACCAACAACAATGACAGTTCAAAGTAGCATCCCCGGCCCTTCATCTCCTATCAGAGAGATTATTAAGCAGTTCAAGTTACAATAGACTCATACCCATCCTCACTTTGCTTTCTTCTTCGATAAACAACTAAAACAGCAGCATAAATTGCCAGTCCAAACACAGCTACACCCCAAAAGAAGATCGGTACTTTTGATTCTCCATGATTCTGCAAACCAATTAGAAGAAAGTTACAGCAAATATATATATATACAATACCAGGTTCTATGCAAAAACGAAAGCAATACCATGTTTCCAAGTTTAAACCAAAATTACTCATTTGCTAATTATCGTTGTTACTAGCTTATAGATAAGGCATGATGATACTAGTCCATATGATCCATCTATTTATTGATGGAAGAGTGTTTTGATATGTCACAACTCACAAATAATAAAACACTAGACTTACACTATGTGCCACTTCAATTGTTTTAGTTCTCAAATAAGTGAACGGATTTCGTGGCAAAATGGATGAATTAAATAATGAAGGGTAGAAATCTTACTTGAATTGTATTGTTCAAATTCAAAGAAGAGTCTGCAACAAGAATATAGAAGAGCCCCATAACTCCCGTATGGCTCTTTTCGCTGCTATAATTTGACTCCAAAGTCAAAACTTCACCTTTAGCTATCTTCATGGACCCGGGTTCAGGATAACATGTGGACATTCCTACAATGTAACCAGCTTCATCTCCTGCAATATTTCCTTGCCCATATATAGGTTTAGAAGAGCAAATAACCCGTCCATCCTGAATAAAATCAAATAAACTTTTACTTATAAATGCATCTCTCTAGATACTTTAAGTACAAATGTAGATTGAAAAGTGAAATAAAACCTGACACTAGAAACTGAAATATTTACCTCTCCATATAAAGCAGAACCTATTCCGCCACTATGCTGGTGAGCAACACCATAAACCACATCACTGGCAATTGGGAAACTCGCACTTGACCTTCTAGTGCTGGTGAAGTCATTACTAGCCACACCTGTGGCACTTTCTTTAATATCATACTCGATCTGCAGGATAACAGTTTAATTATTAAAGAAGGTAACAAAATGCTTAGAGCACACAAAGTAGTGGGGTGATGGCCCCGTCATGGCAATGTCATGGTCACGGGCGTCATGCCCATGACACTCGTAACATAGATTTTTGTTTTTTTTCCTTATTTACAAAACAAGGTTATTTTTTTCCTTGTTGGAGTTTGATTAGCTTAATTGTGTCAAAAGATAACTTACAAGGCAGTCATGGGTTCCTGTGTTCTGCCAAGTATCGGTGACATCAAATATATAGATTTTAACAGGTACAATCGAGTCACTCCAATCGACCCATTTAACCGTGTACTTCAAGTAAAGGTTTCTCTCGACACTTTGAAGCCCACTTTTCACTTTGCACTGTGTTCCATCATAGCAACAATACAACCCTCCCACATAATTTGGGTTCAAAGGTTGACCATATGAATCTTCTGTCACATTATATAACTTACATCTGCATTTCCAAACCAATAACATATAAACCATATACTAAATATGTCAAAATCCATACAAAACTTGATACCTGCATTCAGTACATCCCATTGCATCTACTGCACCCCTCGTGTCAATTGCATGGATATTAAACATCCATTTCTCTTCATATCCAGCAGGAACTTGTAGCGGATTACCTACTTCGATTCCATAAGGATCAGGAACATCTGTAGACGTTTTTCGTGTTTCAGATCCTAATCCGAAAAACTGTGGAAGACGATTATGATAGCATATTCCATCATTCCCAGCAACAATGTAATCTGATTGCAGGAACCCTAGATTAACATTGTGCTTAATATTTTTAACACCCTTACGTTGGTAGTATCTTACTGCAACCCAGTGATGGAGATAGGTTTCTTGAAGAGAAACAGAGTTCCCTGCTTCATCAACAACTTCAGCATTGAAACTCTTTACAGCAATATGACCTTTAGGGAACTCAATATCATAGTACATTTTGTTTGAAACGGAACCCGGATGTAGGGTTATCTTAGGTGATAAATACACCATCGATTTTTCTCCGTTTTCAAGTGTCACACTAGCTTGAGAATCTTGAGTGCATATCGCCAATAACGCAATAGCTAATAATAAGAATGCTAGGCCTTGAGTACCAGGTGATGACATCATTGACCTTTGACCACAATTAATCTGAAGAAACAATGAAAAGTTATAATTTTTGTTCTATCACAACAACTCAAGATTTCGTTTTCCATATATAGTTTCATATATATCAAAATTATTACTTCTAAAGCATGAAATTTCAAGAACAAGGTAAGCTTTTCAATATGCTATCTGGGGTTTTTTTGGTGCCAAGACACGTTGACACTTGACAGTGCAGAAACTACAAAACATGTCCAGGATTCAGGAACCAAGAATACGCAGCAGATTAGACAAACAACCAGGACCCTTGATGATCTCCAAATCTAATGCTTTAAACATAACCAGGGCAAAAAAGATTCTACTCCAACTAGTTCTTTAAGCTACCAACGACTAATATTCAAAGCATCGAGTAAAAAAGATACATCTCCGAGTAATGATTTTATTGTTTTTCTACAGTCTATTGAAAATAGCTTAAGAACTTTGTATCTTTGAGCATGGAGTTGTAGATTTCGTTATCTTCCATCGAGAAACCCATAAACTTGACTATCTAGGAATTCGCAAACTCATAACTCAGGGATTGAATTCATTACGAAAACATCGATCAAAGACTTCAATTTTGACAAGTAACTGACCAGTAGTTATAAGAATTCTACAAAAGAACAAGCAGTAGTAGACTGACTACAAGGAACACATATATAGTTCCATGATTAAAACGTCAAGCATAAATAGTTAAATACCCATATATATTTGGAATAATGAGCCCTTGAAACTACAAAAACTTGACACAAAATCAGAAAGAATAAAACCCGAAAATGTATCCGTAGTCATACCAAGCAGAGTATTTGAAGCAGATTTCTGAACTTTACGATCAGACACTAGTTATCTAGTAAAATTGAGGATTTAAAAAAACCAAACCTAAGTGGGTGGTGGCAGGGCGTACGCCACTGGTGAGGTGAGAACTGAGAAGGTTTAATTTTTGATTTGTTGGAAAAAGAGGCTAAAACGACAAGATAATTATGTGTGAATTGTGATCGATCGAGTGGTTGGTATATAATGGTGCAACGACAAGCAGGTGGATAAGTATCGTAGTCAATAAGAAATTGTGGATCGCAGGCTCGCATTAATGGTGTATAATTCTGGAATTATCGGGAGCATGTTTTGACTTTTGATCAACCAAGTATTTACATTACCGCAGATAAGTAATGTGTTCGGTTTCGGAACCAGTCCGAACAGATCGGAACTGAAATAATCAAAAACCAAAGTTGATGTTTGTCTAGATTCAATAGAAGGGATATGATTCCAAAATAACTTGAAATAAATTAAAAGAGTTAGTTGTTATAAATAAGAAGTTTTTAATTAACTTGTCTATTTTATTTCTTCATTATTCAAACATACCCTTAATCAAATAAGAAGTTTTCAAAGTCTAAATGTTGTGAATACAGTTAACTACGTTTTCAAAGTCTAAATGTTGTGAATACAGTGAACTACATGATAGAAAAACATCAGGTTATTTCAACTTCTAATGAAGAAATTATGAACACTTAAAGTGGACTAATAATTATGTACAAAGCTAAAACAGTCTCAACAACTTTAATAGCCTATGTTGTAACTTGGTCGATATTTAACCAAATAATGTGTTTACAGAGTCTAATATACAACCAATGCTAGAAAACTAGGTCATTTTGACTTCTAACGAAGAAGTTATGACGGTTTAAAGTGGACTAATAATTTTGCACAAAGTTGTAACAACCCTAGCATTTTAATAGTCTCTGTTTAGAGCCATGTAACTTAGTCGATATTTAACCAAACAAGACGTTTTCAGAGTCTAAAATATAGCCAAAGCAATGAACTTTAAGTTGGAAAAAAATAAGGTCGTTCCAACTTTTAACGAAGAAGTTATGACAGTTTAAAGTGGACTAAAAATGTAGTCTATTCAAATTCCGATTCTAAGCAAGAAATACCCGATAACCGATGGAACAATAAACGAAATACCCAAAAATTGAAATGATGAATTTGAAGAACTGATAACCGAACCAAACACTTCATTCGGTTCCAACCGGTTCCAGTTCCGATCCGGTTTTAGTCAAAACACACATCGCTATTGCAAAGGGTGTTACTTGTTGTTTAATCATTAGTCATAGAGGTGTTTTTATTTATTATATTATTCTTTTTCATAAAGTAAGACGTAGAATAAAAAAGTCAAATGTTAACAGCCTAAAATGTAGTGAAAATGCTAAAATCAGTTCATATATTATCTATCTATAACTTTTATAAAAATGCTTACATTTTTTCCTTTTTTTAACTATTAAATCAAACTCTATTAACCAATTACAACATCCAATTTCAAAATCAATTAAATTTACAAAACAATTTTAGAAATATTGTATTACGGATTCAATTTTAAGGGGTGGATGAAAATTGTAAGAGGGGTTTATAAAATATGTGAGCGACTTTTAAGAAAATATGAGGGAGTTTTATAAAAATTATATATTAATGTAATTAAGTATAGGTTGTTTATAAATTATGTTTAATAACTTGTGATATATTTTGTTTAGAGAAAAAGTAATTATATATTTGTGACCGTCTCATTTTTATCTACGTTTTGGTATAAATTTTATTATAATTTGACACTTTTTTAAAATTAGCATATTCTTAATTTTTTGTTATACATTAATAGTAGTGGGTAGGTAATTTTTTGTTTAGTTAAGTGGGGTTTTTTTGGGATTATCATGATATTGAGTGATCAACTTGAGTATGCTATTCAAAGTGTTTAGTTATTGATTTTAAAGCGATTTCAAACTTATTAGAAAGATGTATGAAATATTTTATAAAACATGGTTTAAAAAATGTATCATTAAAAGATGATATATTATATATTTAAAAATATAAATTCAGAGATGTAAAAGATATTTGTGCAAGGGACTTTTGGAGCTGTGATAACAAATATGAAAACTGGACAATAAAAAAGGGGTATGACTTGAAATTTGTTTCTGCACGACTTTAGCAATTTTAAACATCGTGTTTTGCTAGAGTATATAAAGAAGTATTACAAAATACAAGTTTTGTTATATATGTACTTTAAACAATTTGTTAATGTCCACTTTTTATAATTTTTTTTTATAAATATGAATAGATTAGAGTCATTTAATTATCAAATATTTTTTTAATTATTTCAATTTGATACACATGTTATCAAGACAAATATCATCTCTAGCAAAAATGTTTGTGCTATTATGTTTATTTCTAGAATGAAAATGGTTTAAATATTTCAGTTATGTAACGCCCCAATTTCAATAAACGATATAAAAGTAGTATAATTTCATAAAAGCACTCAAGTCATTTGAGTTACAAAAGCGAAAGCGTTTTCATAACAAAACCATGCTAAAATCAAAAGATAAACCCACAAGTACATACTTAGTGTACTGTCAAGGTTAAATATTTACACAAAAAGAGCGTTAAGTGTTTATCATTCAAAAACTGAAAAGCAGTCAAACAGGAGCTTTGTCTTTGCCTTTGCTGCAACCTGCAAAAGATTTTAAAAACAGTATCTGATAAGCTACGAGAGCTTAGTGAGTAATCTAAACATAACATCATATGAGCTCACGTATATAATCACATGAAGATAATACACGCATGTCTGGCAATCAAAGCTAGCCTCTGGTTCTAGACCCAGGGTAGCATCGTAGGTCACAGTACTGTACCGCATCTGAGCCATACTGCACATAGCAGTACGCTTACATATTCACATATATAACATAGCATGTTAGCAATCTGATATGAAACTACACATGCTGCTGATATGAAGTGAAGTCTAGAAGACTCACCTTATAACTGTAATATGAAATACTTCACAGATCACTGATACAGGTACTATGTAAATCACCTCCTATATAAGCAATGCATAAATCACATAAGGCATTCTGATCTGAAATAGGGCCTACACGGGCCGTGTATCCCTACACGGGCCATGTCCTATCAATGCTACACGACCTAAGCTGGCAACATGGCCAGTGTGGTCTAGTTACTCTACACGGGCCGTGTCCCTTTTACACTACACGACCATGTAACCTTACATGGCCCTATGACCGCCTTTACTACTACACGGCCGTGTACCGCTACACGAGCCGTGTACCACTTATGCTACACGACCATGTATCCTTACATGGCCCTGTGACCGTCATAACTACTACACGGCCGTGTACCGCTACACGGGCCGTGTACATATCAGTTCAGCAGACTGTTCTTGCCAAGAACAGTCGGATTTCATCAAGAAATCCAATAACTTCAACATAAACTGACTAGAGGTGTTTTCCTACACCTCCTACAACTGATATACATAATCTAGACTAAACAAAACAACTCTAACATGATTTCACCATTGAAACCATGTGATTAAACTTACAAAACATCAAGAACCAAGCTTGAAAGCTTACCTTGTGATGAGCTCTTGCTATGATCTTGCTAAAGGCACCTAGTTCTACTGGTTTCTTCAAAGAAAAGTGAAGGTTGCCAAAGCTAGCTATGGATTCGTGGGTTTGCAGAGAGATATATGAGAACTTTGACTATTTTGTCAAAGTTGGTGTAATATATATATATATATATATATATATATATATATAGTTTCATCAATTGGCAAAACAGCCCCCTGGACTTAACTAGGTTATAATTCGACGGTTTTAGCCCCTCTAGTTTTATATTTACGTCTAAACACATAAAGGCAACTTGTATAAATGTATAACCCTTCCTATTAAATAATGATTAAAGGAATATCGAACCTTGGGTGTTACAAGTTAAGTTTCACCAAAGACATTTTAAAGTTATATAAGATGTTTTTTTGTCATGCATGATAATTTAAAAATTAGAGATGAAGATGAACAACGGAAAAGAAAATAAAAACAACCATATCTCTTTATTCTATTCTAGCTTTAAGAACCAATCTTAGCCGTCTAATTCCTCCTCCTTCAATTGGAGTGTCTACCCATGAATATCTTACATGCACTTTGCCATACACAATCCCCCCATGCTCTTTATCCATGAATTCCACTTACCAATTGAACGGCTAAGATTGGTTCTCGCGGTTCTTACACTAATAATGGTTCTCAAACGAGAAATGTTTTTCGTACGAGAACCAATCTTAGCCGTCCATTTCCCCTCCTTCAATTAGATTGCCCACCCATGAATTCCTTACATACACATTGCCACACTCAATCCCCTCACGCTTTTCATCCATGAATTCCACGTACCACTTGAATGGTCAAGATTGGTTATCGCAATTCTTGTATGAAAAACAATTCTCGTTTGAACCCTCTCCTATATATAGGGGAGGGTTCAAACGAGAACTGTTTTTCGTACGAGAACTACGAGGGTTATTTCGGGAAAATCAACCCCCACGAATTAATAAAGGCTCGTCCGGGCGCAATTCACGGTTGGTTAAATATATAAATGACCAAAATAGCCCTATTAATGAGTCATTAATGGCGTTAAAAACAGTTCTCGCAGTTCTTGTACGAAAAATAGTTCTCCTTTGAACTTTTGTCTATATATATATATATAGTGAAAGGTTCATTTGAGAACCATTTTTATTGCGAGAACCGGGAGAACCAATCTTAGCCGTCCAATTCCCCCTCCTTCAAGTGGATTGCCCACCAATGAATTCCTTATATGCACTCTGCCACACTCAATCCTCCCATGCTCTTCATCAATGAATTCAACTATCCAAAATGAACTGCTAAGACTGGTTCTCGCAATAAAATTGGTTCTCAAATAAACCCTCCTATATATATAGTGAAAAGTTTATTTGAGAACCATTTTTAGTGCAAGAATCAATCTTAGCCATCCAATTCCCCCTCATTTAATTGGATTACCCACCCATGAATTCCTTACATGCACCCTGTCACACTCAATCCCCCCACTCTCTTCATCCATGAATTCCATTATCCAAAATGAACGGCTAAGATTGGTTCTCGCAATAAAAATGGTTCTCAAATGAACCTTCACCTATATATATAGGGGAGGGTTCATTTGAGAACCGTTTTTATTGCGAGAACCGCGATAACCAATCTTAATATAGGGGATGGTTCATTTGAGAACCGTTTTTATTGCAAGAACCGCGAGAACCAATCTTAGCCGTTCATTTTGGATAATGAAACTCATAGATGAAGAGCGTGGGGGGATTGGGTGTGGCAGGGTGCATGTAAAAAATTCATGAGTGGGCAATCCAATAGAAGGAGGGGGAATTGGACGGCTAAGATTGGTTGTCGCGGTTCTCGCAATAAAAACGGTTCTCAAATGAACCTTTCACTATATATATATATATATATATATATATATATTACTTTTATCCGATATTCGAGAGATTTTTCGGAAAAGTTTAAATTGGAGCTTTACTTTAACTTGTTTGTAGAATATAAAATGTTCTTTGACTTGTTTGAATTTACATATCTGCTTATATATGATTGAAAATGTTTCTATTTTTTCATTTTTAGGTGTGTGTATGTTTTGTATCTGATTCTTAGGATTTATTTGATCGGTTAAACAACTAGAACGACTGGTTCGTTTTTCAAAACTATGGTGGCGATACAAAGTCTTCACTCTTATAGTCTTATGTGATTATGTTGAGATTATATCTTATATTCTTTTGTCAGGAGCCTATTTACCTTTTAATATAAATGGTTAAAGTAAATCATAAAAGGACTGTGTAAAAAATCAGGTCAAGAATTATTCTGCAAGACGAGTATGTGATAATACAATCAGCTTAGCCTTAATTGGCTACTCTAGGAGCAACTGTTTATGGATATTATGAGGAAATCCTTTAGGAAGAAGATACATTAGTTACATTTCAGTATGTTTAGACAAACAAAAAAATTACAATAAACTATGAACCCGTTCTCTCATAATATACTGTTGTGAATATGATATAGACATTAATTATGACTTGGATAGTAAAATTAATGTTTTTCTTAAATTATTATCTACCCTATGGATGAGTTACAAAAACTATCAAGTTTCACATTAGAGAGTTGAATAAATGTGTTTGATACTTGATTGTACAAATCAAATTTGTAAATAGTGAAAACATACGATAAGAATAATAGTTGGGAAACATTGAAAAAAAGGATACATAAAGAAAAAGGGAAAACTACGTGGGAAATGAAATTTCATAAAGTCAAAAGGCTTATATCTATAAATCGATGGGGTCCACTAGTGAACTCATTTCTCAACCCGTTTATATACGGGTTACGCAGGTCGATCTGAAATGACCTAAACTCACTTAAGGTCAACCAGAAACCGTTTATTCATGTATTGTGTTTTATTTCATATCAATAATTGTCGCCCTGCTAGGGTGTTTCGCCCTTCCACTGCTTCACCATCAGATTGACATAAGCATTTATGTTGTTTGAAATCTCCGTCAAAGTCTTGCTCATCTCCACTATCAACGCATGTTGTATAATCAATGGCAACTCTTGGCGAAGAAGTAGAGGAAGTGATGTTCAATGCTCTTCATTATCTATTCAAATCAACGAAAGTGAAGCCGAAAGATATTTGATATTGGTAATGTTCAAATCGACGAAAGGGAAGTCAACGTTAAATAGATCTCATTGTTTATGCGATTGAAGTTTAACGGGTTTTGTTTTTGTTTTTTTGTTTTCATGTTCATAGATGAAGTTATTAGATAGTAAATTGTTCTTTATTAAACACACTTTGTCTAATTTTTTATGTTGCTTTTTTTAGTATATTTTTGGGATTTTTGTTTACTTCATATTGCATTTGGTATTGCAATAACTAATGTTAGAATATGGTATTACATGTTGAGTAAACAAAGTAGGAATTTCAAATTTGTTTTATTTTTGGATTTTATGTTAAAAGCAATATGTAATTAGCTAATAAAAATAATACTAAACATTGAAAATGTGGTTGATAATAATATCTTATTTAACTAAATACAAATAAAAAGCAAAAATGATTACCTAATTTAGTTTGGTGAAAACCGAACAAAAAACCGATTTCATTATTTGGTTTGATGACTTTGATATGACGTTTTTAACCAAATGGATGTAATTTCAAAACTTATTTAATAAATGGGTGTACTTTCAATTTTAATTACCAAAAGGGTGTAGTTTCTTTTTACTATTGTTTTTTACTGTTTTTTAAACCTTTTTTACTGTTAATCACTGCTATTTTTAACTATTTTGCTGTTTTTTTAATTGTTTTTTACTGATTTTGTAACCTTTTTACTGCTTTTTGCTGCTTATTTTACTGTTTTTTATTATATCTTATATCACAATCACAATAATTTTTTAAACAATCCTAACAACCATAAATTAAAACCAACATCATCACACATATAATGCTTTTAGGTACTAAACCAACTATATGGTTTCTTACAAAAAGAAAAAGAAAAAAAATCACAAATATTTTTCGAATATCTTGAGCCGATTTTATGTGTAAAAAAAGAAAAAACACAAAGAAATGAAAGATATAATCGTACCAATTAACCGGATATATATATATATATATTTAAATCCGGATATATTTTTTCTAAAAACACAAAGAAATGAGAGATATAATCATACCAATTAATCGGCTCAAGATATTCAAAAAATATTTGTGATTTTTTTTGTCTTTTCGTTTTTGTAAGAAACCATAGTTGGTTTAGTACCTAAAAAAATTATATGTGTGATGATGTTGGTTTTAAAAAATTGTGGTGATTGTGATATAAGATATAATAAAAAAACAGTAAAAAAAGCAGTAAAAAGGTTATAAAATCAGTTTAAAAAAGCAGTAAAAATAGTTAAAAATAGCAGTGAAAAACAGTTAAAATAACATTAATTTCTTTTTAAACAATAGTAAAAAGAACTACACTCCTTTGGTAATTAAGTTTGAAATTACATCCATTTAGTAAATAAGGGGATGTTTGGTTTAAGTATTTTTTTTATAGGATTTGCATTTGATAATAAGATTTGTATTTGGTAGGATTTGCATTTGGTGAGATTTAAAATCCCAAATGGTGTTTGGTTTATTACTTTCATTCCTCCCGTCACCACCGGCGACCCTCCATTGCCACCATCGTCGTTGCCAGTAGCCACCTCTGGCGACAAGGTGAACGGCGACAAAGTGAAACGTCGATAGCGAAGGCGAACATCGATAGGGAAGGCGAACGACGACGGTGAAGAAAAGCGAAGGGACGACGATGTCGACTGGGAAGGCGACGTCGACAGGGAAGACGAAAAGCGAAGGGATGGCGACGTCGACAGGGAAGGTGACTGTCGACAAGGAAGACGAAAAGCGAAGGGACGAAAGACGGAGAAGAAAAGTCGAAGGATCGCCTGTGGAAATCCCCATCTACGGGATTTTAGAATACCAGGGGCCTAGTATTTCAAAATCCCTCGTCCATAGGATTTAAATGCCATCAAATGAAATCCATAGATTTGAAATCCTTGCCTACTTTACCAACCAAACATGATATTTGAACGGCAAATATAAAACAAACACCCTAAGTACACCAATTTGGTTAAAAACTCCTTTTGATCTGTATAAACCAAACACGATTACACGAAACATCCTTGCCGAGACGGCGAGACCGATTACATTTGTCTGGTTAAGACAATCACAATACACACATCTATCAATGGGAGCATTCAGTTGTATTTCAGGTGGGAATTAGAGTGCGACCCTTATCTTTCTTCTTGCTATTGTCTCGTTATTCACCAATCGGCCAAACCTATATATATATATATATTCACAATCAAACAACACACAAACATCCACAAACCTGTTCGTTATTATCGTTTCTCCCCCTCCAATCCACGTACCATTTTCAAAAGAAATCCCCTTTTCTTCTTGTCGATTTCGCTCTTTTTCAACAAATCAAAATCAAACGTTGTTATTAGTTGCGTAAGCGCTGTCATCACCCGATTATTTTTTATTTCTTTTATTAACCTTGACTTTTAGCTAACGCTTCTTATAGTCTCTGTAATCTTGAAAAGATCGTCGTCAGGTCGTAAAGTTCAGAGTTACTCATCTAATACTCATCTGGGTACGAGTTCTATTTCGGAATTCTTGATGTTTTCTGTTAGTTTTGGTAATTTGAAGTGTTCTTTAGTCTAATATATTTGTGGGTGTTACTGTATTCCATAATTTTTTGATCACGAAAACTTTTTCAATGGCGTCGACCGCTGACTGTTACTTTGTAGATTTAATTCTTGAATGTTTTCATATTGAAATGAAGTCCATGTGTTTCATTAGATTGCGATTCGTAGATAGTCTTTCCCTATAGATTTCTTGACTGAAATGAAGGGGAACATGAAGTCCATGATTAAAGATCCAAAGTTCTTAAAGCTGCTTTAAATATGCTATGAAAAAAGAATCTGTAAGTAGAGATCAATCTTACCAACTAAATGTTTTGACTCTTGTTCCTTATTGGTAACTTCAAGAACTCGCGAACTAATTCAATCTTTTCTTTTTAATTGTTTTTTTTTTTACATTTATGATAATCATGAAGCATTAGTTTTGCTTATAATATTAAGGTTCTTGGTTATTTGTTTAATCAGCTGAATATTCATTTAATAACACATGCCTTACTCTCTGAATATTTATAACTGTTGGAAAAATCAGAAAATCGATATAAAACAATAAGAAAATTCATATTTGATCTGTGTATGAAACTCTATTTGCAATACAAAATATTGTGTTATTTTGGTAGAACAAAAATGACGTAATATATTCCTCCTCAGGTTAACGATGTCAACTGGTACTCGAGGTCTGTTGTACTTATTAGCTATCGCGTTATTGGCAATATGTGCTCAAAATTCTGAAGCTCGTGAAGCTTCAGAAAACGGGGTAAAATCAAAGGTTTATTTATCACCTAAGCTGACCCAAAATCCGGGTTCTGTTTCAAACAAATTCTACTATGATATTGAGTTCCCAAAAGGTCATATTGCTATAAAGAGTTTCAATGCTGAAGTTGTTGATGAAGCAGGGAACCCAATTTCTCTTCAAGAAACATATCTTCACCACTGGGTTGCAACTAGATACTACCAACGAATAGGTATGAAAACCCCGAAATATAATGGTAATATAGGGTTCCACCAATCAGATTTTATTATTTCTGGGAATGCCGGAGTATGCAATCATGGTCTTTCCCAGTTTTTTGGATTGGGATCTGAAACACGAAAAACATCAACGCGTGTTCCTGATCCTTATGGAATCGAAGTTGGTAATCCACTCGAAGTTCCTGCTGGGTATGAAGAGAAGTGGCTGCTTAATATTCATGCAATTGACACCCGTGGTGCAGTAGATGCAGTGGGATGTACTGAATGCAGGTATCACAATGAAACTGGTATAAATTTGCTACAAATGTAGGGGGTGTTTGGATTTGTGCTTTGAAACCGAATCCATAATTGCAACCTGTAGTCGTGATAATTAGTTTTAAAGGTTTCAATAAACAAACTACGTTTCTAGTTACTTGACTTACGTCGTGTTTACATTATGGATCATTTCCTCTATAAAGGGAAATGATCTGTGAAGTTAACACCATCTAAGTTAGTTGATTTTGTACTTGGAAGTTATTTAAATGACGGGCAGTTTAGTCATTTCAATGTTTCTTCAATTATATGGTTTGTGAGTACCACATCACGTAATTTTGGTCATGTTTACATTACGGATCATTTCCTCATATTATGATATTAAAATGACCCAACAACCCAGTTTTTGACCTTAATATTTGGGAGACTTTTACTCTTATCTCCACAGTAGTTATCTTTTTCCCCCACAAGAACATCAACTACCCAAACAGTTGGCCTTTTCTGTTGTTATAACTTCAAACGGCAAAAGCATGGTCAAGCAGTATCTCTTACAACCCATTTTGGGGGTATTTGCCTATTTGGGATTGTGTTTTCAAAAGCAAGCCCCAACCTGTCTTTTCAAAATCTGTTTTTTCTCTAGGAAACATAGATAATCACTTTGTTCATATGGTTATTTAAACACTATTTTCTGTGTAATTGTTTTATAAATGCAATGATCAGAAAATCCTCCTCAAAACGCAATACTAGACACCCTCTTTATCAATTCTAATTATT
Source organism: Dittrichia graveolens (assembly GCA_038502395.1). NCBI lineage: Eukaryota > Viridiplantae > Streptophyta > Magnoliopsida > Asterales > Asteraceae > Dittrichia > Dittrichia graveolens. The sequence goes on along the minus strand of JARJIL010000004.1, from coordinate 5,168,713 downwards.
TAAAATCATATAATTATTTCGAAAATGCGTATTCACACTCATCATAACTTTCCTTTGGCATGGAGATTTTATATGGTTTTTATGTTTTTGGAAATTCCAGATGTAACTTGTATAATGTGACGGATGATGAATATGGCCGGCCTCTGGATCCAGACTATGTGGGAGGGTTGTATTGTTGCTATGATGAAACACAATGCAAAGTGAAAAATGGGCTTGAAAGTGTCAAAAGAAGCCTTTACCTAAAGTACACTGTTAAATGGGTTGACTGGAGTGACTCCATAGTACCTGTTAAAATCTTCATATTTGATGTGACTGACACTTGGGAGAAAACAGGAATCCATGATTGCGTTGTAAGCTATATTTTGAAATAAACTTATCAAAATTTATCTTCTTTTAGGTTCAATTATGAAGCTTTTAATTTGCTGTCTTGGTAAATAATAAAACTGTTATTATACAGATCGAGTATGATATCAAACAATCTATGAGTGGAGCTGCTACTAATGACTTAACTAGCAGCAGAAGTTCAAGATCGAGTTTCCCAATTGACGGTGATGTTGTATATGGTGTTGCACACCAGCATAGCGGTGGAATAGGTTCTGCTCTCTATGGAGAGGTATATTTATATCTGTTTTCAGAGTCGGATCTTGATTATAGATTTTGGTTTTGGATATGTGTTTTAAAGGGATTATATCTCTATATGCAATGCATTTTAAAAAGAAAAGTAATTACTTTATCCAGGATGGACGTGTTATTTGCTCGTCTAAACCTACATACGGAGAAGGAAACAATGTGGGAGATGAAGCTGGTTACATTGTAGGAATGTCCACATGTTATCCTGAACCCGGGTCCATGAAGATAGCTAAAGGTGAAGTTTTGACTTTGGAGTCTAATTATAGCAGCGAAAAGAGCCATACCGGAGTTATGGGACTCTTCTATATTCTTGTTGCAGACTCTTCTTCCGGTCCTTTGACTTTGAATGATCCTGTTCAAGTAAGATTTTTTCCCTTCATTTGGACGTGTGGTTTTATAGTATATATGAAAATTGCAACGTTTAACGTGACACACTGACTGACATATATATAGTTAAATTATAGTGTTTGATTGTTTCTTTTACAGTAACTTTTTTACATCTATGTAATCGCCATAGCTTGTCCCAAAAAGTAGATGCAATTTGACTTGAAGGTCATACTTACAGCTTCTTATATATGATAGTATTAGTTAATTAACATTAACATTAACATTCTTAATATAAGATAACTTGATAAAAATGACATAAAATTGTCTACATCTCAAAGAATGCTTATTAATTGAAGCTAGTGCTTTTGACCATGGAAAATTGGAAGTTATATCAATGTATGGACCATTTTTCTTTGTATGCAACATACATCTTTCTATTTTTTTTGTATAAAATATGTTTTATTGTAAATTTCTTGAATTTGGTTTTCAGATTCATGAAGAATCAAAAGTCCCAATCTTCTTTTGGGGAGTATCCGTGTTTGGACTGGCAATTTCCGCTGCTGTTGTAGTTGCTTATCGAAGAAGAAAGCAAAATGAGGATGGGTACCAATCCATATCTATTATAACTTGAAGAGATTCTTTCTCTGATCTGTGATGATGAGGATGCTACATGACACAATCCTTGATGGTCAGTAAAACTATATGTTTTACGAACATGAATATGTGAAAATATAAGAATGTGCTACTACAAATAAAGATGGGTCAAAGAACTAATCACCGTATTCATGTAAATTACGTTAAGAATGATATGTTTTGTTTTGTAATATAGGTTTGCTTATTTTTATCGGTTTGGATCAAAACTGGATCTCAATTTTGTGTGTTTAAATTGTTTGAGAGTAATATGGCATAAGGTTTTAGTAGCTAATCAATCATTCTCTCAGTCATATATAGCACCTAGTAGTGAATGCAATTTAGTGATTTACTTAAGTATATTATTAAAAGTTCTATAACAAATAAATTATTTAATTTTATAAAAGGTAAAAAAACATATGTTAAAGATGAAAAAGAAATCAAACATCAGGTACATGTAGTAAATATAAATGGTCATCCCTCCTCTCTCTCCCCACATTAAGAACTCCCGACCCGCCATCTCTTTCTGGACCCACCACTAATAGAGGGGACTCACGGGAGTGGTGCTTTCGTGCTCCCGAGTCACCACATTAGCTTCCACGTGATCATTCTGCATGCTTTAATAAATACTAAAAAGAAGAATTCTTCAATTTGTTTTTAAGTTTATAAATTATAAAACTCAAGTGCATCGAATTTCATATTTGTATATTGTTTGTAAAATATACAATTTGCATAAAACTACCAGAGCATAATCTTTGTTTGTTTGTTTCGCTGCTAATAACTGTGTTTTCTTCAAGACACGTTTGTTATTGTCTTGACGAAATCCTATCTCATCGAGACATTGTTGCCACCACCCCCTCTTCCATGAAGCAATTTCTTTGCCGACTGTTGCAGAGAACGTAAGCATCAATCTGTCATGGTAGAGAGCCAACTGCCCCACAAGTCTACAACCATCTTCAAACCTCCTGCGGTGACCTCCATATGTCTATTTGGATGTTCTATAGACATTTGTAGATTGTTTTCAAATTGGGGAGGCATGAAAATGGTCTGCTATGTTGGTTCAATTGTGTTTATGAATAGTTCAGTTTTGCTATGTTGGTTCAAATTTGGGAAGCAGGAAGCCCCCATTTCCCAACTGTTTTCATTTTCATCATGTGCTTGTTCCATTGGTTAATAGAAGGTTATTTGTAATATAATCATCTCAACTCATTTTAATTATGTGTTTTTATTTTGTTGCAAGACATTGCTCGACTTAATTTAACTACACGCAAACGTAAAGATAGAATGGAACATCATATGGAATCATGATACGTTGTTGCTACTTTATTTTATCGAGTTGAATGTTATTAGGTGAAAGGAAAACATATAAACCTAGATTCCAAAAACTCAATAATAAACAGGTGTGCATATGAAAGCGATACGATAGCCATTTCACAAATTAGGTGTTGGTATTTAGAATGTATAACACAGACAATGAAAAGCACAATAAAGATGGAAGTAGCTTTCGTATATTTTATTGAGATAGGCTTTTTTGAATACATCAATAGGAAGAGATCATAGGGACTATAAATAGTCAATGACCCACTGGAAATTCTCAACAACCCAAAAGAATTGGTCACACAAAAGGACCGTTATACATTTATTAAATAAAGAAAATAAAGCATGCAAAGCATGCACACAAAATACGAAAGCAGACTTTGAATTATTCTTCCTCATTAGGATGAACCAAATGTGTTTTACAAATTCGTGCGACATGTTAACAACCTTAGGAGGAGGATTATTAGCAAGTAGGAACATCACTATTGAGTATTTACAAACTAGTTTATTTTAAATATTTAAAAGTATGTTTGTTGATAAATAAGGCCCGAACAACCAAATGGTAAAGCTGGGCCGCTTGCTAACCCACTTGAATGACTATCCCAATTCATAATCTACAAGCCCTAAAATTTTCATGATTTTACAATTTTAGGTGTAAAATAGAGACAAAGAGAGAAGATGTCAATGGAGAATCCTCCTTTGATAGAAGTTGAATCACCTTCGCTGAATTCACAGGATGGATCATCCACCTCGAATCCGTCGAGTTCTACCACACAGTAAGTTCCATCTCCACTGTACGCACATGCGGTGTTCTTCGTTCTACATTCATGATTTTCAAGCATGTTTTAAACTTAATTTGAATCGACTGTAACTAAGTTTGATCTAATGTAATGTAGTAAGCAATAAGTTATACTAGATTAACCTCCTTCCATCTCAATACAAAGGTCTTTGCTATGATAGAGCATCACGGTTGTGTTTACTGTCTTAAGGTGTTTTACTACTTTTGGCTGTTAATCAAGAAGACATAATTGATAATTGTGAATGGGTTCATCTGATTAACGAAAATCGAAGAGTATAAAAGGCGGTTGTTTTTCTAGATTTGTTTTGGCTTCTATTAAGCACTAAGGTGTCGGAATCAGATACTCGAAATTGACTCGGTTTCAGTCTAGTCGAGCTCAAGCTCGAGTTACTCGATCAGGCTATCAAGTTGAGCTTGAGTTATAAATACCTGACTCATCGTCAAGCTTATGTCATTTTACGTTTCTATGATTCTATTCCTTTTTTTATGTATATTTACATAATCATCATAAAAGTGTCAGGTCAAGTAATACTTAACTAATTAAAATAATTATTTAATATGCTAATTTTGGCAATCGAGTTGAGCGGAGCTCGATAATGTCAGTTAGCTCATCTAGCTCGAGCTTCAAAGTAAAGGCTCAATCGAGCTTAAGTTGAGTTTCGAGCTTCGAGTTTTCTAATAGAGTCAAGCTCGAGCTTGGCACTTTGTCAACTTGACTCGGCTTGATTACACTGACAAAAGAAATGGTCGACGACAAAAATAGGTTTTAGAAATGTTTCTTGAGAATTGAATGTGACTTGAATTATTGTTATGCGAAAACCAACTTTTGGATTACTTGATGTATTTCGGAAGAAAGAAGCAGTTTTATCTGTATTGCTGGTCATGGTTTCCATATGTAGGCATGTAGCAATTAAGGTGGCGTTTGTTCACAGATTTTGTGGGATTCTGCATGATTTGCATTTTAAATCCTATGAAATCCTGCATTTGGTTCACAAATGCACAAGGATTTAAAATGATGGAATTTCATATATATAAATTTAGGCTATTTAATTGAGTAAGTCTGATATTTGTGTTTAGGATGACTGTGGAAGAAAAGTTTAGGATTGTGAGGAGTATCGGTGAAGAATGCATCCAGGAGGAAGAACTCTTGAATCTTCTTACAAAGAAGCCCCAGCCTATTTGTTACGATGGGTTTGAACCCTCTGGCAGAATGCATATAGCTCAGGTAGTTAACAGAAAGATCAATTTATTTTCTTTTTGAACAAGTTACTGAGGTCGAATACTACCTCTAACTTCCTAGTGCATGCGATCCAATTCATTAACGTCTACCTCACTTGTAACACGCAATATAATATTTGCTTCGAGCATTTATGTGAGCAATATGATATTTGCTAATTTGAGTTCTATCTAGCCATAAAATATGATTATGTTTTTTTTGCATGTAGTTTCTGGGAAGAGGGGGGTGGTTTTGTCATTTGTGCCTAATCATAGCATATCTAGATTAAACCAAGCCAATGATTGGTCTCATGGTGTAGATAAGGTTTTCGGTCCCATTTGGGACAAAGATGTAGCCATGTAGGCAGGATGTGTGAGTTTTCCTTTGAAAATATACGATCGAAATTAATTTTTTGTTGCTATAGATGATAGATTTCAACTTCATGAATCAAATTTTAAAGAAATGATTATGTATCTTTTGATAATAGAAATATCTAATAATAAAAAATTCTAAACGGTTTATATTAATTAAACAGAAATGTGATCACCTTTTTACCATTATAGGGAAGATAGAATTGTAATTTTTATTCTCTTAAAAGACATGAGAAGTGGAATTACAAAAAAGCGATGGAGATACCATTTAAAAAGCTTAAGCTTCACTTAGTTCATTTGTATGTGGAGCACTTAATTTTTGATAGATGAAGTATGTTGTCTTTGCTGCTTCCTTAAAACCGAGATTAGAACAATTAGTTTTACCACATGGGAAAAACACCTTTTGACTTTTCGTCAACTGTCTATCCTTACAAATGCAATACCTAGTTAGCAAATTTAAGGTTTAGCAAGTTGCTTATGTGCTGTTGTTGGTTTTAGTACTGTATTTATTGCTGAACAGGGGGTTATGAAAACAATTAATGTCAATAAGCTGACTTCTGCTGGTTGCAAAGTAAAAATTTGGACAGCAGACTGGTTTGCTCAATTGAACAACAAAATGGGTGGAGATTTGAATAAGATACAAACTGTTGGACGTTACTTGATTGAGATCTGGAAAGCTGCGGGGATGAATTTGGATGGAGATAAAGTGGAGTTTCTCTGGTCTTCTGAGGAAATTAATGCAAGAGCACACGAGTACTGGCCTCTAGTGATGGATATTGCTTGAAGAAACAAGCTTCCTAGGATAAGGAGGTGAGAAATTTTTTTATATGAATTTGTTTACCGTGTTGTATTTTTAAGATTATCAAGCAGGTATCATATATTGCATTATTATCGGTTTTAGGTGCTGTCAGATTATGGGCCGAAGTGAGCAGGATTGACTGCTGCCCAGATATTCTACCCATGCATGCAATGTGCAGATATATTTTTTCTTAAGGTCCTTGTTCGATTTTCTTTTTTAAGGGTAGATTGAATCTGTGGTGTTTTTGTGGAGTTAATAAACATATTTGGGTCCTTGGAACAGGCTGATATCTGTCAATTAGGCATGGATCAACGAAAAGTGAATGTCCTTGCAAGGGAATACTGTGATGACATTAAAAGGAAAAACAAGCCTATCATATTATCTCATCGTAAGAGCCTTAATAAATATGAACTTACTCTGGTTTTTGTTGTTATTTTATTAGTGTGATTTTTTTTCCTCATCTTTTGCTACGCAGACATGCTTCCTGGTTTGTTGCAAGGACAAGAGAAGATGTCAAAATCTGATTCCTCTTCTGCCGTTTTTATGGAGGACGAAGAGGTATAACCTTCTCTAACCAACAAATTATTTCTTCTTAATTTTCTAATCTTATGAACTCTTAATGTATTAAATATACTTGATAGTATATAAGGAGGCTTAGTAAGCATGTATCCTGTTTCTCGTTTACACCAAATTTGAAAAAAAAGAACATCCTGAATGACAATTTTCTTCAATTTTATGAATGTTAGATAATTTTTTGTATTACAGAATGAAAAATTAAGCAAGAGAATATAGTGTTTTTCTCTGGAAAGGTGAATTTGGTATGAACAGAACCAGATACTTACTTTCTTGGCCTATTGATTAGTTTTTATTGCTGGGTGCCCTTGATGAAAAAAGTTGAATAGTTGTCCAGTCTGTTTATACATTATCCTTAAATATGTTTAAAATATGTTATTTTGTAATAATACTAACCTTTTTTTACAAAGCAATTTAAGAGGATCTATGCATTTGAATACACTTCAGTTGATTTTTGACCCATTTGACATGTTTTCTTCTTTGTTAAATCTTATATTTAAACCCATCAGTGATGGAACATAAGCAGAATCGACCAATTTATAGGTAAATGGGTCAAAAGTGCATTTACGTAGATAGTTATCTCTTAAAACTTGTATTTGCTACCGGTTGAAAAAGTATAAAGTTACTTGTCATAAAATAAAAGATTTTCATTTAATGTTTCAACATTCTTTGTCCAATGATGATTGCCACAGGCTGAAGTTAATTTAAAGATAAAGAAAGCATACTGTCCACCCACTGTTGTTGAAGGAAATCCTTGCCTTGAGTATATTAAATACATTGTATTTCCTTGGTTTAACGAGTTCAAGATTGAAAGGAAAGAAGAAAATGGTGGTGAAAAGTGAGTTGTTGTCGAACTATATATAGTTTTTTCTCGTTTGCAATTTGATTAGTGGCTCATAAATTAATGGCATTTACATCCTTTATAAAATCAGGGTGTTTACTAGTTACGAAGAACTAGTTGCTGATTACGAGAAAGGGGACTTACATCCTGCTGATTTAAAACCTGCGCTATCAAAAGCCTTAAATAAGATTTTGCAGGTACATGGTTTCTGTATATAATTAAAATAAATGCTCCTTGGCTTGGCTCATGAAATATCATAGTTTGCAGAAAATATGGTAATTTACATTTCAGTTTCTGGGCTATGTGTGAGTAAGATTTATCCCCTTGATTTATTAGACTGAAACATTATTATATTTTGTTTCAGCCCGTGCGGGATCATTTCAAAAGTGATGAGAATGCCAAGGCTCTATTGAAGAGGGTTAAGGTGTGCATCCTTCTGTCTTTCTACTCTCGTGTGAGATCGTTGAACATTCTTTATTGGTGCTTATGACCGTATTTTTTATTGTTGCTGCAGGGTTTCAAAGTCACGAGATGATGGAATTGAAAGAGGCAACTGATTTCGAATTTTTGTTCGGCTGTATCAAATGAATTCTTGGGTGGTATATGACTCTATATTCTTCACATATTTGATACTTGATAGCTGTAATAATTCTTGTAAGCAGTTTATACCCTATGTGTGTGTGTATATAGTTTAATATAGTTATCAGTATCTTGTTTAAATCGGGACGGTTGTAGCCCAAGCTCTCAACAAATAAAACCTGGCAATCTTGCCTTCCAACAAATAAATCTTTTACAAAGGGAAAAGATGTGATTCCTAAGAATCCCATGAAGAAAGGTGAGTCTCTAGCATTATAATTTAAAATATATCCGTAATTGATTAAATTTTTATATGATATACGAGTTGTTGTTGGTTTAAAAATTATAAATATTAACATTAATAAAAATATATTAAACAATTATAAAACGCGGAAAAAAGAATTACGAAAATGGTGATAGACATCATTAACACCTAGACTAATGGTGGAAGCATCAGTGCGAGGGGGCAAACGTGATGGTAGAAACGTAGTATCATGATACAAAGAGTCGTAATTATATTTATTGTCCAAGTTATAAATCATTATTGTTACAATTAGAGACAACAAGGTAAAGTTTTTAATGGTTAAAATTTAAAAAAATTAAAAATGATAAAAGAAATAGTTTGGTTAAACATGATACTTTGAAATATTATAAAGGTAGATATAATATTGTAAATTGAGTTGGACAAATATGACATTTTAATGTTTAAGATTGACATATATAAAATTCTCTCTAAATAAATTTGATTTAAATTAAAGTCAATATTAAATCAAATTTTTATCAAGAAATACAAAATTGAATTTCAATTTTACCAAAATGGATTCTTTGATAATTGATTAAACAATAACTAGGATTGTTTAATAATATTTGTTCATGTATTTTAATAATATCAGAAAATATTTAGTCTACTGTTTTAAACTTCAATTAATTTCAAAGTTAACATTTTATTCCTTGTATCAAAATAAATAACAAGTACTGATTAAATTAAATTAAGCCACTTAGATATTTAACATTATGTATGTACACAAGCTGAGTTCGAGTCTGGTACTTATCTAGTCGGGCTTGTTTAGGCATTTTTAAGCTCGAGCTCAGATAATTTAGTGCTCGTAATGTTGAGCTCGAGCTCCATTGTTTAACATACCTAAAGGTCGGGCTCGGCTTGTTTATGCTCGGATATTATTTTGAAATTTTCATAAAAATGTGTGTGTATATATAAACATAAATATTAAACATATAAAATATAAACTTTATTATATATACAGCTTGTTTAGGCTCGGGAGGTTAAAGGAGCCCACTCTTTGATGTGGCTTACTCAATGAGTTTTAGTCTCGTTAAGTCTCGGCTTGTTTGTTAGCTTTTAATGATCTAAGCTTGATAGCTCGCAAATATCTCGTCTCGTTTACATCCTTGATATTTATATATTGTCTCAGTAGGTAAACTTTAGGTAATAAAAGTCGGTATTGCTTAAGTATGTGACGCAATTTCTTGACTGTGTTTTTGAGTTCGTATTCACATTTGAAGTGCAAGTGGAGACGTGGAGTCAAGAAGGTGCTTGTTATAAAGAGCAGCTCCTTAATGCCTCCTTCAACCCACGACCCACCCATATTTCATCGTCTTTGGTATACCTTTTTTCCTCTTATGCTCGTTTAATTGGTTGCATGTGGTTTGCTTCACTTGGATCCGCTTTTACAACCTTTCTAGAGCTTTGATTGGGCTTAATTTGTTTACTGTTTTTCAAAAAGCTTAACAATAATGTTGATAGAAAAGTTCCTAATGATTTGTGTTTATAAAGTATACAAAAGTTCAAACAAAAACTGTTTTTCGTACGAGAATCGCGGAAAACAATCTTAGCCGTCCAATTCCCCCTCCTTCAATTGGATTGCCCACTCATGAATTCCTTACATGCACCCTGCCACACTCAATCTCCCCACGCTCTTCATCTATGAACTCCACTATCCAAAATGAACGGTCAAGATTGGTTCTCGTAGTTCTCATATGAAAATCAGTTCTCGTTTAAACCCTCCCCTATAAAGTATATGGTTATTAAGTTGCTGAGACTGTCTGGTGATGTCATCTATGTTTTATTCTAAAAGTGGTTATAGTGTCGATCTACAATTCTTACTATTGTAACCTGTAAGAGTTTATTATATGGATGGTTTTTTTAAGATAGATTAAAATTATAACTTTAGTCTTTTATTTGAAAATCTTACAAACTCGGTCATTCATTTTTAAAACTTGAACATGCCTAGTCTTTTAGCTGTTAACTTTAACACAGTGGCCGTTAAACTTATCAAAACGACAATGTTATCTGAATAATCCTTTAATAGAAAAAAATAAATTTTGGTTTTAATTTTATCTTTTTTTAAATTTATTAGTAAACATTCATTTGTTTACCAAATAAACATTTACATTGTAGTTTTTAGTTTTTAAGATTTATTTTAATCTTTAATTACTAATTTGTGTTCTTCAAGCCATCAGTAGGGAGATGGTGTAAAACTGTCATCAACCACTTATGTTATAGTATGTTCTCTTCTTCTTCAAGTGTTCATTATCACTTTTTAAATCTAAAAAAGCATCCAAGAACACTTAGATATGAATACCCGATTTGGAACACACAAACACACATAAATTGGTAATCTTTAAGAACAAATCACAGTGTTCTTGAAGGATTTAAAAATCATTTAGAAAAATCGGTAATCTTTATAACACATTTGGATGAATAAGAAACTTAAATTCAATAGTGATAACCAAAATCACAGACATGCACTCAAATAACATACATACACATAGATTCAAATGTGAAATTTGGAAAGCACCTACAACAAGAACATATAGGATGGTGGGTTGCTGATATGTATTAAATAATACATATTTATTATACCAGATTTCCCGTATTTTGGCACAATTACTAGCAAATTTATGTGATTTGATGCCTAATATCTTATAAATCTGTTTTGTAGGCTCGTGATGATGGATCGATGATAAATGAAGTAGAAACGATGAAAATCCGTAAAAGTATCAAGCCTAGCGAGAAACGGCAGCCAACACACCTATTACATGGCCATGTAGGTAGGGGTGAGCATGGTACCGGAACCAGTACCGGTTTTACCGAATACCGAATTTGGTTTAAAGATGGTACCGAATACCGTACCGAGTATTCATACTACGGTACCGGTACCTATTTTACCTAGTTTTTTCGGTACTAGTCCCGAATACCGATTTACCACTATTTCAGGTACCGAGTACCAGACCGAAAGCTCTAACTCGGTACCGGTGCCGGTACGGTTCGGTATTTTCGGTACTCATGCTCACCCCTACATGTAGGCCTATACGGCCCTTGTATGTGGCCGTGTACATTATACTCTACCTTCTCTATGTACATGCTACACGCCTATGGTCAACTTTGGTCAACACAAACCGTGTTATCCACAATTTTGTATTTTAAGACAAAATCCTAGCCACAGAACAAGGGAATCAATCTTAGTTCATCTTTTTCACTTTTCTCTCATTTGGAGCACTCATGGAGCCTGATTTCATCCAAGAATGATGGTTCCTTGATCCTTGGTGCATTAGGTGGTGATTCAAGCTTAGAAAGGAGTGTGTAACTCACTAACTCATTGTACATCCCATTGTACACCAATTTCGGGTTTAGTATAATCTCTCCTTTTTGATTATGTTGAATCCGATTGTTTATATAATTTGGGTTTGTTTTTAGGAACTATGAGTTGAATACTTTGATTCATTTGGATTAGACGTGTTCTAGTTGTTTGTATTATGTATTATGATGGTTTGACTTTTGTTGACTTGGATGATTTTATGTTTTGATTCAATGAAAACTATATTTGGTGGTAATGATGTTATTTTCGGCCCATGTAAGTGTTTTATACATCTATGTTAGATTGACTTTAGGTATGAAATGCTTATCTTCAAGTGTATGTATATTTAAACAAGTTTAAGTTATGTTAAGATTAACACTAGTTTGGTGGATCTTGGTGTGATTAGACTTAATATGTGCATTTGTGGCATTACATGAGGTTCGTGGATGATGGTTTGGGATTTTGGATATTAAACCAAGTATATGTCCTTATGCTACGAGAAGTTTTGCTCATTTGTGTTAGGTGTGTTGTTTGAATCATCAAGAAGTTATGCTTATGATTTGGCTAATCATGGATTGAGTTATGATATCTTATCTCCATCCATGATCGGGTATTTAATATTATTTTCCAGTTTAAAAGCCTTACACATCAAGAAGTTATGCTTATGTGTTTGGTGTAATTCGTTGTGTCTATAGATGAATTACTAATTGTAATGTATATATTTCATATCCCCTGCACTTAATAAGTCAATGTAGTCACGTCACATGATTATTTACATTAATACATTTGACTAGAGCGTATCTAATCCGAATGAGTACCTTCCTATTTTGAATTCTCTCATATTGCATGCTCATGTGATTTCTTTGTTTCTTTGCTTTTTATTGTTTTGGTTGTAGTCTTTAGTTTATTTCTGTTCTTGGGTTGTTGTCGGCTAGGTAATAGTGAAGGTTGATTATTAGGAGCCTCTGTTCTCTAAGTTCGATACTCAGTCTTACCAAACGAGCTATACTATATACGAATAGGTAATACTTGCCTATCACGTGTGTAGTCTACTTTTAAGGTGAAACCACTTTTAAAACATCGTGTGTACTTTAAATTATTTATATAAAAATATGTAGCGGTTTGCCTATGTCAGTTGCAAACCCTAACACAAATTCAGATTCACATAGACACACAGACACACCTACACCCTCGAACCTATATTCAAACCTTAACACGAACCTAAATCTATAACTCTAAATCGAACATAATGAAAGAAAAAACCCTAATTAGAAGAACACACACCTACACCCAAAGATCTCATCTACAACCATGAACCTACTACTAAAATCACCACCACTGAACACCGGGGGCCTGGAGTGAAAAGAAGAATACCGAGGGGATGTTGGTGATAATGCTTAACAAAGTCCAAGATGTTAGATCTAAGGCCGATTGAAGCTTCCAACAAATATTTAGGACCTGATTTGGGAACCCTTAATGATGGTGACGGTGGTGTCATGATGAGGCTATAGTGGCGACATTAATGATGGTGGCGGTGGTGCTTAGGTGGCTATGGCAGACACATGATGGTGGCGATGTTTGAGAGAGAGAGAGATAGGTGGAGATGGTTGCACAAGAAAGAGATATTAGCAAAGTGTAACGGCCACAATTTTTTTAAAAACAATATTAATATAATAAACTTAGAAACTCGTTAAAACTTAATGCGATAAAATATTCAAAAATCGTTTCTCGATTGATCACCAGCCCAACACATGAGACTTACGGTTCAAGTAAAATATCAGTTGAATCAAATAATTATATCAGAGTTTATAAATTGTAGAATTTGCTGTCATGCTGGCGCCTTGCCCTTGTTCACACGAGACGGTCCTAAAAACATTCAACAAATAAGGGAAAGCATAAATCTTAGTGAGATAATACAATACTTGAATATTATACCAGATTCACATATTCAGATAACAAGTATGCATCATCACAGATAACGCCACACAGGCGGGTAATGCCCAACTGTACATAAATTGCCAAAACTACAATAAGTAAGTTATCATAGTTTATCATCATACAAGAACAATCATTACAGTATAATAAGTAAGTTAGTGAAAACTCAGCTGATCAGCTGTAAAATTAGCTATAGATAATAGCAGTACTTTAGCAAAAAAGTGTGTAAATTAACAAGAACCTACAACACAGTTCTACCAAATTAACACCATGTCCTAATTCATCAACTGGTTATTACTAATGGTTTGCGCTTAAGGGTGAATCCCAATTTGCGATTGTGACATAACTTACCATCTAACTTGCGATTTACATGATTTAACTAATTTGTGATTCATTGTAACGTCCCAAATTTTTTTAAAAATATAAGTAAATGTAAAAATGCATTCAACGGTAACGGTTCAACAAAAGTCTTACGAGGTCCCGCACCCGGGATTACCCGTCATCAAGTAATTTTAAGTAACATTACAAATATTGTTCTGACAAAACATGTGAATAAATTAAACAGCGGAAACGGTTGAATAAATGATGAGCCATCTTCAAGCTGCTGGAGCCTTCCCACGATCCAGTCCTGAAAAGAATAAGTTCAACAACAGTAAGCATAAAGCTTAGCAAGCACTCTAACTTACACACCACACTAGGCATGTACATGTCACATCATAACACAAATCCATGATTACATATCATTACACATACTACCGACACAGTGCACTGACGACGATTTCACACTTTGGGTCACAGTTGACTATCCAAGCCGTACCAAGGATTTCACACTATGTCTGACTGTGCCCGAGTTACGTTTTCACCACAATATAACGTAACCCTTCACATCACATAACACACATCAGTTAAGTCGTCACATAAAATATAACATACACATTTCACACTAATATCATGTATAAGTTAGGGTAACTCACCTGATCTGCAGCACAGACAAACGCAACAGATTTCACAAGCTGAAAGTTAACAATTCCAGTCGCAAGGACCTACAATACAGATATCTCCATTGATTAGTTTTGGGTACACTACAGACCCTTAGTCGGACCACACTAGGCCGGACCTAACACTGAAAGTCGCATGGACTATTTCCCAGCTGAAAGTCGCATGGCTCCCTCATCCTAGCTGAAAGTCGCATGGACTTGCTAACATGGTGCCCCATGCAAAAGTCGCATGGGCCTATACAAAGTCGCATGAAATAAGCCATAAGTCGCATGAACCCTACATGTATACCCAAAATCGCATGGCATATACTTATGCATCCGAAAGTCGCATGGTGTAACATTATCAAATACATGAGTCGCATGAATATATATCTATAAGTCGCATGGAAGTAACTTGGTATATAAAAGTGGCATGAATCACATAAGTCGCATGAGACAACCCGAAGGTCGCATGGGACAACCTAAAAGTCGCATGGACCTCCCATGAAAGTCACATGGACCTCCCATGAAAGTCGCATGAGGCTTTCTGAAAGTCGCATGGACCTTCATCCTCCCTGTCAGTACGTTTTCTCAAAACTCAGCCTCCATAACCAGAATCAAACTTACTCAAAACTTAACCAAATCATTTCATTTTTGTTTCAAAACATTTCTCCACTCATTTAAGCACTTCCTTCAAGATTTAAACACATCCCATCAAGTATTAAAGCTCATAACTCAAATTCTTTTTGTCTTGTTCTTCATAAACCCAAAACCTCCAAAAACCCAGATCCTATCTAGCTCTACGGTCATTCAAACAAGGTAAAATTGATGTCTACAATACCAAAATGAGATAGGAAACATTACCTGATGGCTCTCTTGATAGTTCCTTAAGTTTCCAGATGATTTTTGACCCCTCTTTCTCCTGTTTTCTCGTAGGTTTTGCACACACTAGTTTTCTTCCAATGTAACAGTGTTTTGAAAAATGGTGTTGGGGGCTGTGCCCTAGCCACCCTTAAATATATCTTCTAAAAAGGCCTTAAACCCACTCTTGACTTAACAAGCCCAATTGATACTTAGTCCAATTTAAATTATTTCCACTAGTCCATTAACAATTCAATCAATCAAGCCCATAAAACATCTAACATATTCCACAATTAAATTCACAATCCAACACAATTCATCATTTTCTCAATAAATATTCTTTTTATTTATAATACGGAAACAGAGTATTACATTCATAACTATCTACCAATTCGTGATTCCCTTTAAAACCCTTAATTTGTGATTCAATTTAGAAGTTCAATTTGTGATTCCCCCACATGGGTTATTTTGCGATTCCCCCACATGGGTTATTTTGCGATTCCCCCAGCAATGGTCAATTTGTGATTATGCCCTTTATAATTGATTTGTGATTGCGTCCAACCCTTACCAGTTTGCAATCAGCTCATACACACATACAATTTTCAATTCTCACCGATACAATAGCTTGTGATTCGAAGGAATGACCGATTTGCGATTGGCCCTTGGGCCCAATTTGCAATTACGTAATTATATTTGTACATGCATAACTCAATTGTGATTACATTCAATTCAACTTACATTGCTAACTTGCGATCGAGCACACATATACACACCCACCACAACTTGCGATACAAGTAATATATGATGATATGTGATAATGAAGTTTGCGATTCCATCCCAATTGCCCCCGGTCCATGATTTACGATTCTAAGTTCAATTGTTAGTTTGTGATTGGCTAAATTCCCACTCAATTTGCAATTCCTCACTGTTTATTTCCATTTTGCGCTTTAGCATACATCTTCAAGAATATGGCGACGCTTCACACGGTTACTTCATCAAATCCTAACTCGATCAAAACCAAACCATTTTAATTTATTGATCTTATAGGTTATTATCATCATTTAGGAAATTCCTTTATATTTAATTCCATTTCTATTAAGTATAAAACCACCTAAAACCCATCTTGGTTCTCGGCCATGGCAGCGCTTCAAAACATACCAATCGGCCCCAAAATCACAGCATTAGGACTCGATTTATATAATGGGAACAACATAAAACTCTTATGAAGGATTAATGACTGATGCTTGTTTATTTTCCCGATCAACCAGTTGCAAGAACGATGGCACAGTGGCTTTCCTCTCCTCGGTAGTGAACCCCCCACACACAACGATTAAAGAAACATAACGATTAAACACATGGCCTGTACAAAAGTATGTAGTTAATAGTTGTTTTTATTACGCATATGATTTGGTAGGTTGTTTGTTATGGATTAGAGTATATTCGCATATAACCCTAAACCTAAACATAAAAGAAAGAAGTTTTTCAAGATTAATAACCAAGAAACTTTTTATTACATACATATATAATGTTAAAAGATGTGTACCTTTAAAGAAATTGTAAGTATTATCTAAAAGGTTTAATACTCCAATACTCTGTCACTTATCATCACATCATTTTTTTCTATCATATTGGTCATGATTTAAGCATTGCGCTGAACCTCTATTCCATTGTACCATCACACTCATTCATACACTTCTTAAACACACAAATAAAAGCTCGATAACATGTGACCAATATTACATTGAAGTGGTCACACCGACTCCATAAGTAAAGCACACCATAATGTATGTCTCACATCGACTATCACACCCTAACTCCACCTTCTAGTTTTAACAACAAATCTTGAAGCAAAAACAAATTGATCATGGTTACGATGTATGAAATTAGTATCGACAATTTTTGACATGACATGACACGAACCTGATTCGAGAAAAAGTGAAACGAACACGTCACAAACATGAAACCCAGTAATGACCCGAATGACATGATAAAGGTAAAATTGTAAAAGTTTTTATAATGAATTTGGTGCAACATCTTCATTGAAAACTTAAAACCTTATTAGCTTCTTGAGTTCTTTCTCTCTCATTCTCATTTCTCAAAACGAATAATATTGTCAATACTAGTACTATCTCTCTCTTGTCACTCATCTATCGATCTTGAGTCATGTTGTCGCCGTTACTTTCTTGTAATCGCCGTCTCCATCCTATTTCATGTGGATTGCTTGAATACATAACAAATTCATAGTGATTTATCAAGGTTGTATGATTTCAAAACTATAAGTAAAACTTACATTTTTTCATCTGTAATTCATTTTCCTTTTAATTAACTACATATTCAAAAATAGAAAAAATCTCGTCCAAACACTTGGTCAAAAATGGGTCATCACAAAACAAACTTGACATGAGAAAATATGACATGACTAGAGCCCGATACGAAAATAAACTGGTCAAACACGTGTCGATACGAAATTGACACGAAACACGAACACAATTTTAATATATGTTTTGATTTGAACATAATTGGTTAAAAACGGGTCGACACGAACGGCACAACATGAACACGATTTTAACAGAAATTGGTCAAAATGGGTCATTACATGTGTAATCTACTAATTCTCTAACCTAATTTATTCTCTTAATTTTAACATATGTTTTGATTTAGTAAGTAGGAAAATGGGTAAAAAGATTTAGTAAGAAAATATTCTTAAGTCATGCGTATGGCTAGTCCCTAGCCATTCGGATTCCAATTTGGGTTCATCGGGTAAGGCATCTACGCTCATATGCCCCACCCTTCGCATTTGATTTGGGTTGGATGATCGAGTTCATTAACCCGATCTCTTCCTTTTCTCTCTCTCTCTTCTCTTTTCTTTTCCGTCTTAATAATTATTTTATTATTAAAATAAATTAAAAAATGAAGTTGGTTTATATTTGGTTGGATGATCAAGTTCATTAACCCGATTTCTCCCTTTTGTCTAACACGCAAAAAAACGCGAAGTAAAATTCAAACGGAACGGAACCGACCTCGTCACCTACACTTCCCCAATTCACTCTCTCTCTCTCACGCACAGACAGACGTGTGCGTGTGTGTAGAGCTTTCTTTGAACGATTTCTAGATGTTCCCTGTCTTCTCGGGTCTTTCCTCTTGCGCCATTAACAAAAAAGCTCCACAAGTTTGACCGGGAACATTGAGCCCTTCCTTCACTCAACTGGGTCAAGTTATCGGATACCTTTCAAAGATTCTTCAAATATTATATCTACTGTATGTATGCCTTTGATTTCTCGAACCTAATTCCATTTATACATATAGAAATTTTTTGTATCTATATGCGTAGATCTGTTCCCTTGTAGCAGAATTGGGCTATGTATTCAATCAATTGAGGGTTTTCTTCCGATGGCATCATCTGCGATCAAGCATTCAGGGAATCACCACCGACGTCCATCTACAGCAACAAATTTGCCGGCGGGATGTTGTAATCCCGTGAAGAATCAAGGACCGGTGACGATAGACCATGTGTTATTGGCGTTGAGAGAGACAAAAGACGAGAGAGAATCACGATTTCGAGGTTTGTTCAATTTCTTTGATACATCAAACGCGGGTTACTTAGATTCTGTTCAGATTGAGGTAGGCTTATCGGCGTTGCAAATTCCGGCGGATTACAAGTACGCTAAAGAGTTGCTTAGGGTTTGCGATGCAAATAGGGATGGGAGAGTTGATTATCAGGAGTTTAGGAGGTATATGGATGCCAAGGAGCTTGAGCTTTATCGCATTTTTCAAGCCATTGATGTCGAACATAATGGTTGCATTTTGCCTGAAGAACTCTATGATGCTCTGGTTAAGGCTGGTATTATACCATACTTCCCCTTTATTTTCTATGCTAACTACAAGCGTACAATCAATTGGTAGCTATATAGACAAAATCGGACCAATAGTTTATAGTTCTGGTCTTTTCTTTGAATATAGTCATCTTACAGCACAAACCTGCCCTGTTGGTTATAATTCTGCAAACCAAGTTGCTTGTTCTAAACTGACAGCGCATGTCAGACTTAGATGTTGAAAAAAACATTAATTTACTTAAAAGCACGCTTAGCCTTCTGTTTTAGGTAAATGTTTATGTGGAGCAGATATCTTTTATGTATATAAGCATTCTTATCAGTCAAGTATCAATGATTATGCATTTAGTATTCAAAAAATGCCCGTTTTTGTGTGCACCTAGACAAAACAACGAAGAAAGGTATCATATTAGCAAACTGAACATCTTAAAAGTACACTAGTAAAATAAATGCAATGGTAACAATGGTAACCTATTAGCTTCCCATGATCACCATACTAAAATCTAGATAGGGGCCCGTATTGATAATGTTACACCAAGCAAAACAACTCACAAACCTTTACCCAAAACAAATGGTGCAAAGGCGAAAGAGCTATTGTGTAGTGTTAGGCCTCTCTTCTGTTGTAATATTGCTCTTAGGGGGTAGCTTTACGCCCCCTTCCCCCCACATATTCTTGCAAATTTCACATGCAAACAAGGTCCGAATCCCAAATCTCAGGCAACCAGACTGCAAATTAACATGTTCCAACATCAATATACTCATTCCTAAACATGTCACATTGATTAAATAACCGATTTAACCCACCACTCGAATGACCTTGATTTCTAGGTCAAGCTCTTAAACCCATAATCATCAACCAGTCACCCTAATGCGTTATTACCATACACGCCCAATCCCATCATTCACTGATTTAGGACTTAAAATACAATCTGTTATTTCCTTTTATTTCCTGTTTTACGTGAGTGTCCATGGTTAAAGTTGAATTGTGTAAAAGTTATCTTATTAATTAAATGGTCAAAACTATATCCTTCACAAATATTGTTCCAAACATGTCGAGGAACTTGATGCAAGCTTTGATTTTGAATTTCACCGATGATTTGAATTGTCTCTCTCCCTCTAGAAGCTCTCTTAAACAAGAAAGCTTAAGGTTTTTTAGTAATCAAAGAGATGTGAGAGAGTGGAGGAATCAGAATTCCTTTTTTATGGTAATGTTCCGTTATCAACTATGAATCTCCCAACTTGAGCTTTTTAAACGTCGGGTCCTTCTGTGATAAAAAATGCGCAAAAACCTTATATATTTCATCTTATTCTAATAATAGTATTACACCCTTCATTAAATCCCAAATGGGTATTTCAACAAAGGCAAATATTTATCATCGAATGACATTTCTAAAATATAGAAATTCTTAGAACTTAGGATGTCACAGCAAATAATCCTATGCACCTTCCATTAAATCCCAAATGGGTATTTCAACCCAGCTAACAATAACCGAGATAGATAAAGCTTAATGCCTTAATTACACCAATGGTCTCTCACTTGTAATTTTCAGATGATTCCCAAATCCCAACTATACATTATAATTTTGCATCTGTCCATAGATTCTTTTGAAGCATTCGGGTTCTTTGGGGCTGTCTTCATCTTATTAGCCATGGCAGCTTTTGTTTTGCAGGGATAGAAATCGATGATGATGAACTAGCTAGATTTGTGGAACGTGTTGACAAGGACAATAATGGCATCATAACATTTGAAGAATGGAGGGACTTTCTTCTTCTTTATCCTCATGAAGCAACTATTGAAAACATCTACCAGTACTGGGAAAGAGTTTATCTTGTAGATATAGGAGAACAAGCTATAATTCCTGCAGGCATCAATAAACATGTTCATGCCAGCAAGTATTTGATTGCAGGTGGTGTTGCTGGAGCTGCTTCTCGTACGGCAACTGCTCCACTTGATCGACTAAAAGTCGTACTTCAAGTTCAGACCTCTAATGCTTCAATTGCATCTGCAGTTAAAAATATATGGAAAGAAGGTGGTGTTTTATCTTTTTTTAGAGGTAACGGATTAAATGTTGTTAAGGTTGCCCCTGAAAGTGCTATAAAGTTTTACACTTACGAAATGTTGAAGAATTTCATTGGAGGTGAAGGGAAGGATGATATTGGTACTTCTGGGCGCCTTCTTGCTGGTGGTATGGCAGGTGCGGTTGCACAAACTGCTATCTATCCAATGGATTTAGTAAAGACCCGCTTGCAAACTTTTGTTTCTGGACATGGTAAAGTTCCTAGTTTGGGAAAACTATCAAAGGATATATGGGTTCATGAGGGACCTCGAGCCTTTTATAGAGGGATTATACCTTCTCTTTTTGGTATTATTCCTTATGCTGGTATTGATTTGGCTGCCTATGAGACTTTGAAAGAGATGTCAAGAGCATACATTCTTCAGGATGGTGGTATTGCCTAATCCTTTTTTCTTAGCATGCATACACGCAGATTTTGGTACTAACTGTGTATTTTTAAATAATTTCATAATAAATTTCTCCTGCAGAACCTGGTCCCTTGGTGCAGTTGGGTTGTGGAACAGTTTCTGGGGCTCTTGGAGCCACCTGTGTATACCCATTGCAAGTTGTGAGGACAAGGTAATGTTGCTTTCACTTTTGTTTTGACACTATACCTCCATAATGGATGAGGCAAGATGGGTAGATCTAGTAACGGGTTTAAATGGGTTCGGGTTAAAATGTGTCCATTCTAGTCTGTGTTGAAATCACACAAGCACCTTTTTTTTAAAAAAAAATTCCTCATATAATCTTTTTAAAGAATAATAGGTGACATAATAAGATTATCACAATAAGAATCTAAATCTTTGAATGAAAAAGCTTAGAAGGTTATATCATTATACATTAAAGGTAGATTTTGGATTGACTTCCCATCTGTTCAATTCATTTGACACGTTCAAATGTTCAATCATTTAGCTAATTTTTTATATTTGACCGGTTTGAGATATTATATATAAAACAACCCAAATTGACCAATTTATTAAACGGGTCGAATTTGCCACGTCTAGACTCCATAGTGTGTACAATTGTCAATAGTGGTCACTCTTGTGTGTGGAGGATCATTTAGGTTTGTGATACTGTGGTTTTTAGAATGCAAGCACAAACGCCTGGTGGATCAACAGCTTACAAAGGGATGTCTGATGTGTTCTTAAAAACTTATCAGAAAGAAGGTGCAAGAGGTTTCTACAAAGGACTTCTCCCAAATCTTCTGAAAGTTGTACCAGCAGCTAGCATTACATATTTGGTTTATGAGACCATGAAAAACACTTTAGATCTTGAATGATTTTTGCTGACATGATGCTGACGACAAAAAATTAAGAATAAGATACTAGTTGATGAGGTAAATGCCCCATTGTTTTAGTTACATGACAGATTTTTAATTTCCTGTTTGAAATCACAGGGATTTTGTAGAAAGAGGTATGCCTACTGGAATATCTCATTCCTAATTGCTATTTGTTGAGCACTAGATAATTGACCCATGTATACTTACACGTTACACCAGGTCATATCACCAAATTGAATACATTGCAACTTGCCAATTTTTTGTTACATCAATACATGTTGGACTGTGGAATGTTTCTCCTGTGTTGTATCTGCTGTAATTTGGTTCCATGCCTTCATACCTTTAATGACTAAATAATCTTGATGTGAGGATTTTGGTCTTCGTTATGCATGTGATGTGATGTCTTTGGATGTGCTGCCAAATGGGCTTCATGTTCCATCGTATAAATTATTATTTTTTTGTGAAGTTACTTTTGTAGCTTATGGTAGACAGAAGCCTGGAACCACCATGGTGGATATGGTCTTTAAGGCCATCCGTATGACATACCCTTTAGGTTACCCAACCCATAAGCCATATTAGCGTCACCACACCTTCTCTTTCCCTTACTCTTTTAACCTAAAATTTAGTATAGATCAACCAAATATTATCTACTTTTTTTTATAACTTATATATATATATATATATATATATATAAACATATTTATATATATAGATAGAGAGAGAGAGAGAAGAGAAGAGAAGAGAAGAGGGGAGAGATGAGAGAGATTAAGAGGTGGGATGGTAAACCCTAAACCTACTCAAAATACCTCACCCAATCAGGTTGAGATAGGGGTGTTGCCATTAAACCCAATCAAACTGAAGGCCAACAACACGATGGCTTTGGGCCTAGTTGTACGGATGGTCTAAGAGGTCTTTGGGTAAGCTTATTTAAAACAATTTTTTTTTTTTAAAAAAAAGGCCTTGAAAGAGCAGCTTGTAACTTATTAGCTTGTCTGCCTCCCAATAAACCCATGAGCATTTCACATAAACCAACCCTATGTAAACACTTGAAGAGGCTTTTCTGCTTTATTAAAATGTATAAAGTTAATAAGTTATTTAAATAGGCTTATGCAAACACCTTCTAAGTCCCTTAGAATTGTCTGGACATGGGGCGTGGCATCCAAACCCCTAGAGTCATATGACCCATAGAAACTAGTAGGGTTAAAAGATAAGGGTTTGCGTGTTTAATAAGCTGACTGGTTGGAATTCTAACACATTCCGTTTAACTAATAGTGTTGAAAAGTCTAACCCAAACATGGGCATGTTTGTTAAACGAGTTAGTTGCGTTAACCTCTTTACCAACAATCTAAAGGATATCTATCAGAAGGTGTAAGTGTTAATATATTTTGAACGTACATGTTAAATATAATCCTAGAAATATAATCATTGGTTAAAAAAACACTTGTATATCAAGGCATAAACATAAGCAACCTAAAGGAACCCAACCTAATTAACCATATCAACCCGTTTATGATCCTAACATGTTTAACCTTAAGTCAAATCGACACGTTTATATCAACAGGAATTCTATTATGTTTTCATGTCGTGTTATAATTGTCGCCTCTAGTACAAATAACTCTCATGCTAAAAGACTAAAACTTTTAAACCTTTATACAAAGACTTTAACCCATTTGCTCTTCTTTCCAAACACCACCCGCTCTAAGTTTAAAGTTCAAGCCGGCCCCCTTTGGATGGTTTTATTTCTTTTTTATTTCATTGCTTTTTACTTTCTTTTTTTTGCTTAATCATCAAGGTAAACTTCACTACCCTATGTTTCCATCAATCTCCAGTTAACAAAACATGGTATTCAAGTCGGTTGACCTTCAGGATTTCGAAAATATAAATGATCGAATCATCTCTAAATTGGAATGACATAGTGTAAAGGCAATATGACATTGTTCTGTTGAGGATCAAACAACGTGTGATGTGGTCCAACATTCTTACACTTTGAAGATCAAAGAACGCGTAATGTAGCCCGAAATTCTTGCACATTGAAGATCAAGGCGTTAAAATTACTATACAAACAATCAATTCATGCAATAGATTGATGCAAGCATGAGCAATGTAATCTTTAAACTATAAGTTTTGATTAATGGAGGTAATCAAGGGGGGAAGATAGCTATGATTTCACATGGATTGATATCAGTACATCTTCAACCATAGATACCTTGAGAAAAACACCATATCACATTACAACTCGATCATCCATGATCATAAAGATCATGACATCAACACAAACCCCAGTTACAACATGCTCAAACAAAGACAAAACACAAACACAAACAATTTAAAGAAAGATACTGGAAGAAAGGCGTCACCTTCCCTTTGCCTGAATGACTTGCCTCTTATAGTTTTTTTTTCACTTATCCCTGATCCATTTGGTCAGAAAAAAACCAAATCGAAAAGGGTATAACTTGATTTTATATATATTCTGCACTCGACGAAGAACGATCTCTTATCATCAACATCTTCTTCTTCTTCTTTCGCCACATCTTTGATTCGCCGATAGCTGATGTGTTATCCTATCTCTCTATTGAGTTGAATATATATAAACGCGATGGTCGTTGTTAGTCATTTACTGAAAAGGAGAAAGAGATTGATGTCGATAATGGAATTTTCCTAATGGTCCCCCTTGTCTTTATTCTCAAATTTAGCCTTATAATCATGCACCACTGAAGATTTATATATATATATCTTATTCTTTCTAACGTGATTACCATTGCTAGCTAGCTAAAGTTGTCGTACCCTTATCTCTTACCCCTTTTGGGTCTCAAAAAACAAATAGCTTTGTATATTAGGGAGAGACCTAGAGATTGGTTTTAGAGTAAATCTAGAGTCATGAAGCTACCGACAATAAAGTACTTGTTCCGGAAGATATGCTAGGGATGTTTAGAAAGTCTTAAAAGACCGGTTTAATCTTTACTAAGGCCACCCGTAGCACCCAAGCCGAAGGGCTTAGGTTAGGCTTCAGCTCTCTCGGGTTCCTTCAGGAACACCAATACCCCACCCGTCCATACTCGATTGCTTTCTATTTTTTTCTTTTGTCTTTTTGGTTGTGTAAGAAAGAGCAAGAAAAGATAAAATATTTGAGTTGTTTAGGTTAGGTGCTACTTGCGTTTTGGGTAAGAGAGAAAAAAGAAAGAAAAAGTAATGTGGCGGCTGATGTGTCATTTGGGTTGAGAATAGTTTGGGTTAACCGCTACTCATGGTCTAAGTGCAAGCATCTTAGGTCATGGGAAACAACCACAAAAATCGTTAGGCCGCGTACATGAGAACATAGCTCTGCTTTCTCGAAAAACCTGCCAAAACAGGAAATCTCTTTTGGAAGAAGATACATAAGATTCATGTACTATATACGTATAGTTGTAGTAGGCAAGAAATAATTAATTTTGCAATGATATATGGTAACCTCCTTAACTAATAAAAAACTTTAGAAACTAATTAATATGCTGATGAAATAAATATGCAACAAACAATCAGTAAAGAATTCATTTAAAATCAAGAATTGACAAGTATTTAAAAGATGTACGAAAGTAAAAAAAGATGATTAAGAAAGGGAAGGGGAAAGTAGGTTAAAGTGGTTATTACTTATTAGCAACAAAACAAAATGGAGGAGAATAATAAAAGGTGATATAGATGTGTAAGTTGTTTGGACCACACAATTCATCATCATGTATAATCAAGAATCCCAATGGAAGAATCTTGATGGGTGTCTTCACTAACTAATTAGTGGGGTGACACCCTTGTTTTGACCTACATATAACATTTATCTAATCAAATACCATTTTTCTAGCTTCCTCAAAAAGAATACATTTATCAACCTCAAAGACAGAGGAACGCCTTAATTACATTTAAATACCGTTAAACGAAAGGGTCTTGTTATATGTCATTTTAATTCTTAATTTGCTTATCTGGATTTCATATATAATTATGTTTTAACTTCTTAATTACTCTCAATATATTAAAGAATACAAAAGGGTTAATTAATCTATTTTGTGATTTAATAAAACAAAGGGTTAAAACATAGTTTAGTTACATTATCACTTACTATTAAAAAAAACCCATAAGAAAGAATTTTGATGTATGTCTTTTAGCAAGGAAATAGTGGGTGACACAACTCTTTCTTGACCTATATGCATGGACACCTACCCTTAGAATCTTTTTGTTGAAAAAAAGTTACCATCACTACTATTATTTATTTTAAAAAGGAATACTATGTCAATATATTAATTTTGTATTGTTATATGGAGTAATTAAAAGTGAGGGAGCAAAGAAAGTGGAAATTTAGGCATGATGAAGAAAGTGAAAAACATCCCAAGGCTTATCCACTATATGGACACATCACACATTGTTGGCAATGATGGATTAGAGGACATTATTGGATAAGCTAGTACACACCCTTTAGAAAAGGTCTATAGAGGAGTGTGTCCTCTTTCCATATATAAAAATTTATATTTATTTAAAAAACAAATGGATGTTGATATACAATCACATATAAGTAACTAGTAATTTAATTAATGTATGCCTATCAAATTATCAAATTGCATTCCCTATTTTTCATATATACATGGTTTGATATCATGCAAGGATATTCAATCTATTTTTCATATACACTTGTATGTAATCATGTATACAACTTAATTAAAGATCAATTCTTAAAATAATTATAGGTAGAATAATGAGAGGTAATGGAAAAGGGAAGAAAAAAATGTATGGTTAGAACCTCAATGTCCTAATATTATTTTAGAATAATAAGAATCGCTATTGATATCTTGTATGGTATTTATAACTATAGAAAAAGTATAAATAAACTCTTGCTGAAATCTTAACGGCCCCTTACAATATCAATACAGTTAAAACCGATTATCTTATACTAAATCTTAATCTCATTTTAAGTTAGGTTATAAATACCCATGTTTGGTGTGACACATATCTGTTGAAGACCCTGAAGAGAAAGAAAAGAAAACTTTTATGATTTTTTTATTAGTAACTAAATTATTATTAATTAAAAATTAATAATTTTAAAAAATAAGAGTTTCGTTATGAAATTAGCATTTCTCTTTCCTTTCTATAAATTATTTTTTTCTTTCAAAAATTAAAACATAAAAAAACTAGACTACTATTATTTCTTTCATTTTTCTCTCTTTGATTTTAGTTTAATGTCCTTTTTCTTTCATTCTCTAAACGCTGGAACACAACATAAAAGATAATACTGGAATTGATCAATTTTATTATTAACGTACAACTCCAAATAAGTAACTTTAAATAATTTGGGTGAATATGAAACAAGAGATGAATGTTAATAACTTAATATCATCCGGGCATCCAAAGTACATTCTATGTAAAAAAAATTTATTGAAAATAAATAAGATTGTTATTGCAAATATGATAAGTTCTTGTCATGGTTCTAAAAAATTGGTATTGTCTTCGTCATAGTTCTGTCAAGCCAATGCATAAGGCTTGATCATGTCGTCATAACATGGTTTAACGCTTTGGGTGTAAAGAATGTCCTATGCTTAGGCACAGCTTGATACATCTTTACTCGTTACAGACCGTGTTTTTTGAATGTTAAAGGTATCGAATCATATTGGCCGTATATATATATATATATATATATATATATATATTAAGGGATGAGATCAAATAAAAAGAAAATTAAAGTAAAAAGTGTAAAAGTAATGATTATTTGATTATTTTTTTGTATATATATCAACTGATAATCGTTAGTTCATCATCTTTATTGATTAGAAATAAAAAATTTGTATTTGATCATTTTTTTGTTTTCAAAATCTGTATTTGAAATAAAAAAGAAATTCTTCATCAATTTCTTTTTTATTTCAAATACAGATTTTGAAAACAAAATTTTGGAATAATTTGTTGATGAACAAAATGCTTTCATCTAAAAGTGATGAATATGTTGGATTCATCAAAAAGAAATTGATGAAGAACTAGTTTTAATCAATAAATATGATGAACTAACGATTATCAGTTGATATATATACCGAAAAATGATCAAATAATCATCATTTTTACCCTTTTACTTTAATTTTCTTTTTACTTGATCTCTACCCTATATATTAATATATATATATATATATATATATATATATATATATATATATATATACTTATTTAGTTCTAAAATTGGTTGAACATACCTAAAACAAAGAAAAAAAATTGACGAACTATATTACAAACCTATAATTATGTGTGTTTTTTTTGTATAATTTATATATATAACTATAATTTAAATACAGAATTATCGTCTTAAGACTCGTCTTAGGAAACGGCGTAATCTTATCGTAACTTCCAAAACTTAAGCCTCGCCATGTCATAACGTCATGTTAAGATCGAGTAAGATAAATAACAGTAAGTTATAAAGTTGGAAAAGGACAAAGCGTCGGTGTTTGAAAAACAATTAGTTGTGAACACAATTTCTTTTCGTGATAATGCGTGGATGTAAAAGCAAATTTGATGTTTATCGTAACCAAAAGAGAAAGCAACAAAAAGTGGACGTGCCGGAGTGGTTATCGGGCATGACTAGAAATCATGTGGGCTCTGCCCGCGCAGGTTCGAATCCTGCCGTCCACGTATTTTTAGAGACATAAACTAAATATGACAAGAATTTATCGCCAGAGGATTGTTTGGGCCTATTTTTAGTTTCTTCTAGCCTTTCTAAGAGTCTAAGACAGCTGCATCCTTGTAGGCTCATACAAAAAGAATGTCATTCACTCGTTCTTGTATACTAGCATAGTACCGTGTAATACGATGGCATCAAATAGTTTCTACTTGATAACTTGTTCGTTTTGAAAATTTACTTAATACGGTGACAATAAATAATTTCATATTGGTAACATCTTTATTTTATTTGTTTTCCTGTTTTTAATCAACTCTTTTATTATTTTTAAATAAACTTTGACAACAATTAAATAAAAAAAAAGTCTTTACTTATAAAATAAGTTAAATTGCATGAGCTATTTAAAGATTTTTAAAATATATGTTTATAAATTTTTATTATAGATTATTCAGATTTATGAGTTTTACTTGTACACATTTTCTGATAATTATGTTAAAATATTTATTACATGATATAATATTTAATATAAAAGGTTTGATTATAAAAGTATTTTTTTAATAATTAAGTTAATTTATTTGAATTTTTTAAATACGGAAGGTGTAGTTATTAAAATAGAATAGAAGATTGTTATTAACTCTATTTAATAGTTACTTTCTATAATAGTTTCCATTTAGTTTATATGAGAGATAATTTAGTAATTTCAAAAGACTTAAAATTTAAGAGATTAATCAAAATGTTTAAATGCTTTATAAATTAGTACGTATAGATAATGTAGATTGCGAGAAG
The DNA here is from genome assembly GCA_038502395.1 of Dittrichia graveolens. Classification (NCBI taxonomy): domain Eukaryota; kingdom Viridiplantae; phylum Streptophyta; class Magnoliopsida; order Asterales; family Asteraceae; genus Dittrichia; species Dittrichia graveolens. The sequence goes on along the minus strand of JARJIL010000004.1, from coordinate 5,138,700 downwards.
CGATCTTAATCTTTTGTTTGTACTTAATTTAATGGTATATATAAATCATATATTTTTATTTTATTTAATTCAAATGGGTATAATAATCTATACTATTATATAAAGCATTTAAGCTTTTCACTTAAAACTCTTAAATTTTAAGTCATTTAAGATTATTATTTTATCCCCATCTACCAAAAAATGATTCCATAAAATAAACTTAATAACATTCCTTTTTCATAAATTCCTGAATATTCCATTTCCATAAATTCCATAGCAAAACTTACGAAACAAAATATTCCATAAACTTAATAACATTACATAAATTCTAGAAAGGGAAAATATATAATATTCGCTTTTCACCTGCTAAATAAAAATTACAAAATTAAATCTAAATTTCATTCCACTTTCACCTGCTAAATAAAAATTACAAAATTACGTCTTGTGTGTCCTCTTGATTAATACCTACCAAAACAACTCCTTACAAACCATTTTTATTCACCGTCGCCGCATTGCGCGGATACCCCGCTAGTAAACTAAAAACATTCTCTCTCTAATTTATTTCTCAAATATTTTTCTCTATCCTAAATTTAAAATAAATAACAAAATTAATTTACTGTTAAATTATTAATTTTATGTTGTTCACCAATAAACACATCAAAAAAATATTAAGAGTTTTTCATCATTATAATATTGTGTTTCCTACACTTTATTCACTAATGAATTTTGAGTTTTTTGTTTCGTCATCAAAGAGTGAACTTTGTGTTTTTTGTTTTGTTATCTTTCTATAATTACTACATTGGCTTCGACAATGATCATGTATTAATTAAAAAATTAGTTAGAAACAAACATAATCTTTCTGTTATAGTTTATAGTTGATGGTTATTAATAAACAACATTAAACCACAAAAGATTTCAAATTAATATTGGTAAGTAAATATTAAATAAACCAATAACATATAAAAATTTTTAAAATAACCTATAGGTTGTTTACTGGTGTACCAACTATGACTAAAAGAACGAATCAACAGAAAAACCATTTTTTTTTAGAAGTTTACTAATGAACTAAACAAAAAATCATTTTCCCCATAAGTTCACTACCGACTCAGTTAAAGAAACTTAATTGTTCTTTAACAAACAACCATGAAAAACAAAATTTCGTTAGAAGCTAATAAGTTTATTGATAAACAACAACAAAAGTTATAATCCAACATTTTTATCAACAGTAAACAAACAAAAAAACAAAATTACTTAAACAATTACGAGAGAGATACAATGATTAAAATTCTAAGAGGTAATATGATTAAAAAGTATGAACTCAAATGATGAACATGGTGACTCTGATTCTGTGGAAAAAAAAAACATCTCTGGTTTTGTGTAAACATAATTGATAAAAATGTTCCAACGATATGAAAATTGCTCCCGGAAAAAACAATATACTAGGATTACAACCAAAATTTCAAAAATGCTAAAAAAATAGAAAAAAAAGAAGGGGATGAAGAATGAAGAGGAAGAACAATGTGTTAACATAAAAAATCAATTGAAAAAATGGGAGTCACCATCATCTTAATTGATTCCACGGTGGTTCATCATATCTAGCAATGGCTCTAAGTTCATTCGATGACGGCGACAGTGATATCTTTGTCTTTGGTGGTGCTCGTTAACGGACCGATGGGGTGCTCGGTGGTTGTGGCTATGAAACATCAATCATGATTGTGCCGATGAATGCCCAACAATCAAAAAAGGGAACAGTCCTGCAGCCGTCGTCGTGGGTGATGCTTGTTTAAATGAAGTCGTCGTCGATAGGAAGCATGGTCGACAACAGGGGGTAGCGTTCGCCGGATATTTTGAGGTTTGCTGCAATTTTGAATGATATTAGGGTTACTTTTCTTTTTGGCGGGAGAGAAAGTCACAATACAAATAGAGAAGTGGGGGAGATTAATTAGGGGAAGGTTTCAATTAGGGTTCAAAATGACAAATCTATCATTTCTTTCTATATTTTAATATCCTTACGATTCAATTTAATTACTAAAATGCCACAAATTATCTTGACCATCAATTAACTCATCCGGTGGTTTTTCACTATAGTAAAAAGTATAATACATTATATATTTCGTTTCTTAAAAATTTGTAATATATAACAATTGACAACTACTAAACATGCGCCATTTACCATTCATAACTGGGTTTTTCTATAACGCGCCCCTTACTAGTTATCTCACATTTAGAGAGAAGTTTCATGTTCCAGTTCATATTTTTATCGAAAAACTCAACTAAATTGGCCTTACAAGTATAAAAGACCCTTACAAATCAAATTTGCAAGTTAGCATACATAATGTGACTGCTGCGGGTTCATGGTGAATCCCACCACACCTTAATCATTCCTTCTTCCCACTCCACCGTTGTGTGGTAGAGCAACAACATAGTGTGCAGGACGGAAGAAGTTGGTGAACGTTGGTGGTTATGTGTGTCATATGTTAGGCTGCGTTTATTGCTAGAAAAATTCTCTATTATTTCAGAAATTTTTTCTAAGAAAACTGAAAACTAGAAAACATGTTTATTTGTATATTTTTTCAAAAAAACAAAAAATTCCCTCACATTTTCCCAAACTCATCAATTTTTTCAAACTCTCATACCTTTTCAAAAAAACTTTAAAAAAACATTTTAACCAAACATGTTTTTCTTTTTTTTTTGAAAAGAAAAACCCCACATCTTTATCTAAACACGTTTTCTATTTTTTCAAAAAATGAAAACTTTGATATTTTTCACATAAATACAAAAAACGAAAAACAAAAAAAAATTCTACCACTAAATGCAACCTTAGCTTTTCTTTTTCTTTTTCTGGGTTAGTATGTATTATTAACAATTTGGTATGGAGAAGAGTAATTATTACAAGATTGATTGGTGAGAGTCACGCAAGGAAGAAATATCTTACATACTATAATCTGAAGAGTATTCCTACCTCAAGTTTCTTGCCCACACTCCAAGGAAAGAAGCCTCACAGTATAAATTATTTTAATATATTTATGGTCTTATGGTTAGTTATGCAAAGTTCCAATTTAATACTTTAAGAATTTTCCATAAAATAACTACTTGTGTTAGACACACAACTCAAGATCCTACATCTTGAACGACTAAGGTAAAAGGGCTGATCAAGGTTTTAAATTTTAACAAGCAATCCCAATTTAATTACCAACATCTTTTATCAGGCAATGTTTGACACAATTATATGGCATAAATTGGACATATATAAAAGTATACATGTTTTGGTTGACATTTGACACATGCAATGAATGAAGCGTATTCGGATGACCTATATAAGTAACTAGTTGTAACACATATAATAATAAATAATAATCAAGCCTTGTACGAGTCATACATAAATCGCGAGTCGTCTTGCCAATTATTTGGTTTTTATATACATTTTTTCTTTTTTGTATTTTCGTTAAGTTTTGTCCTAGCTAGTTAAGCAAATATGCATCATGTATTCTTACTTTCACACGCCAACCTACATTGATCCGTCAACTCTTTTACTAGACCAACATGTCAATCCTTATAATTAAAAACTAGTTTAATATCCCATGTATAAATACGGGTATTGTTTATATAAATTTTAAACAATTATTTTTTAAAATCTTAAGCATATAATAAATTCATACATCGATATCAATAAATAAGGATGATTATTGGAAAACTCTAAGAATAATTTGAAGCCATTTTGAAATATTGGATTTTTATTGATGATTAATATTTATTATTTTTTTAAACCAACCCGGATAAATTAAAACATAGATATATAAGAGACGTGATCATGAGTATTTTTTTCTTCTTAAAAAATACAATAAAATAATAATAATAATAATAATAAACAAAATAAAATATGAGGGCATACAAAAAATCCTTTATAAAAAGGATATTATCACGTGTAAAAATTTTTAATAATATTTCTTATGAATAAAAAATATAACTTAAATAAAAATTGAATATAAGTTTAATATTAATCCTTTAATTAATTAATTAACTTAGTATATATCCAAATTCATAGTTTAATAATGCTACATAATCTTTTAAGAACAATAAACGGAAACTAAATAAGATTGAATATTTGTATATAAAATTTGATTATAAAAAAATTCTAAAATAGGATGATGACATCATAATCTTATTCTTTTAATATATATTTAAGATTAAGATTAAGATTAAGATAAGATAAGATTAAGATTAAGATTAAGATAAGATATTACACTAATTGTGTCTATGTCTCACATATAATTAAAGTTTTAGTATTTGAAATCTTGATATGAATAAATAAGTGATTCACGGTTATACATTCTGTACGTCAACTCGCAACACCTCAAGATAAGACTAAAACATATATAACTTATTACAACTTTTAAGTCGGTATATGAAAACTATTTGTTTTAATGAAGATTTATTTTCGTAATATGTTACGGGATAATGTGTAAATGTAAAATGATGATTTTAGAAATGAGATTTAGCAAAAGTAAACAAAAAGTGGACGTGCCGGAGTGGTTATCGGGCATGACTAGAAATCATGTGGGCTCTGCCCGCGCAGGTTCGAATCCTGCCGTCCACGCTTTTATTAAAAATAATTTTACATGACATATGTTCCAGCTTGGGCTCTCTTTCTGGGCTAGAAATCATGTTCCTGTTCATTTTTTTATTTTTTCCGCGTTAGCATATTATAGTATCATACATTTTCAAGAAAAAAAACACTTTTATAATATATATTAAATAACGCGCATCTTAAAAAAACGCGAAGCTGCCAGGTTGGTAAGGAGTATGTCTTTTACATGGAAGGCGGGGGTTCGATTCCTGCCTTTACAAAATCTCTTATTTTTATTTTAAGGAAAAAACATTTTTATAATATCAAATAACGCGCATCTTTAACAAACGAGAAGCTGCCGGGATGGTAAGGATTATGTCTTTTAGGCGGAAGGCTGAGGTTCGATTCCTGCCCTTACAAAATCCCTTTACTTTTTTTAAGGAAAAACACTTTTATAATATATATTAAGTAACGCGTTTATGTTGGTTAGCTAGAAGGCAAGGGTTTGTATCTTGTCTTTAAAAAATTTAGAATTTTTATGTCGTTTTTTTAATTTTGTATTCTTTTTAACCTATTTTGCTTTTTTCAACTTAAATAATTTTTAAAAAATATGGATTCCGATTGTTATTCCTTTTTAACTTTTTTTTTAACTTTTGTATTCTTTTTAACCTTTATTTTATTAAAACATTGTGTCTATTTTTTTAATAAATTTTTCTTAATTTAAATTTCATAAATGTTTGTTATAACTTCATGTAAACAATATTTAATATATTTATTTATTCAAGAACTTTAATCAAGTATAAAAATAATTTTAACTCTATTTCGATTAAACTCTAAAACTTTTTTTTAATATTTTAACATTAAAGTTTATGCTTATTTTGTTGAAACAATTAACCTTTATTCTTGAATTGTTTAAGTATTAAAGTTTAGGTTAATTTGATTTAACCATTAAACTTTATTCTTAGAATTGATCTTATGTAGATATGCATCATATTATAGTTTGATCATTTGGCTAAGATGTAAATAAGTCGTTATAGAACAAATGGTTTACATTACAACTTCTGTCTTTTTTTGGTAAAAAATATTCTTAAATATATGTTGTTATTTATATTTTACATACTAGCATATAAGTTTTTTATGGAAAAATGTAACTTACAAATGTATTTCAAAATCAAAATTTACATTAACTCATTAATAATATGTTTTCTTAATCAAATAAAAGACCACATAAATTTTGTGCATTAGTAATATGTATATTTACTTAAAGGTAAAACCATTCGAAAAAAATTGAAGGTTTAAATAAATAAAGCTTAGTTTTTTATTATGGAACTATTGTTTAAGTATAAAAGCAAAATAACTTAATACTTTGAAATGTTAGTTGTTTTTAAAATAAATGTACAGGTTAAACCGAAATAATCTTTCAATTTTAAAGTTAAACAATTTTTAGATAAAGTCAAAAGATTAAATCACAATAGCCTTAAACTCCAATGATAATACAGTCGGGAAATAAATTTTAAATGATAAACCAAAATAAAGCTTCAATTGTAAGGACTAAATCATATTAACCATTTTTGTAAAGATATTAATTAAGAATACAAAATTATGCCATTATCGCTTTCGTTTTTAGTTTTTCTTAAGTAATATATTTTTTTACATATTGTATTCTTATAATTTTTTTATCTTTTGTATTTCTTATATAAACAATATTTGTTATATTTAATTATGAGGTTCAATAAAATTTTTAATAAAAAATTATATTATTACTGTATATTTTTTTCTAATAGCTATATTATTAGTGTATATTACTCACTTTTCATGTGTCATGTACGATGATTATATTTAAAAAACAATAACTCAACTCAAATATTTGTACCTTTTCCACAAACTTTATATTAATTATTTACTACTATTATTAACTTAATATGGTCTTAGTGTATTATACTACTTTAAGTGATTTTTCTTTCAAAAAAATTTAAACTTGATGGGTAAATATAAATTTTATGAAGATGGAAATTCAATAATTTATCTATAATATTTGAAATCTCTTTTGGCTCTTTTTTGTTTCAATATTCTAGCATCATATTAGAACCCTATCCTGTGTTTATTTTTTTATCGCACGTTTTATTATTTCTGGATGTGTTTTTTTATAAAATTATTAATATATTGTCATGTAGATCAACCTAATCCTATGATTTATTTTGATAATAAAATTTTACATTCATAAAACCCGGCGCAGCGCGCGAGCTATAAAATCCTAGTTAAGAAACAATTCGGATTGGATTATTTGGTTCATGTATTTTGGATTTATTTTATTGGTTCGGACAAAGAATAAAATATTATTATTAATTTTTTTATTGGTATAGACAAAGAATGAACTATTACTATTAATTTTTTATTGGTTCTTATAGTTATAGAGAAATGTACAATATAGTCCTAATTTAATTTATAGTCTCGAGATAATTTATAGCCATTAGATTTTAAGATTTAATGGTTCAGATATAATCTTAGATTATAATTAAAATTGATATATTTGTATAAAAGATAGCATTTATTACTTTTTAACTATTGGTCCCCACTTTCTCTCTCCTCTAATTTATTTAAAATTAATTATCTCACAAACCGTTAATCCTTAGACAAAACGAATTATACCGTTGCGATCCTTGTGTTCCCCTCTTTTATTAGAGAGGTCACTTGATATACTTTCGACAAATTTTTTTCTTCTTAATTTGTTAGATTGGACTTAAATTTTATTAAAGTATAATCACATGTGATTCATAGAGGTGTGATAAATATAGTCTTTATAAAATTATAATTTGGTGTTTGATAATCCGGCAAAGTTCTATGGTTTAGTAACAAAAAATCAACAATTGAAAGTGATTTTAAGTTATTAGTTGTTTCATAACACATGTGATTATTTATCTCTTATACATGCACATAATTACAGGTGATTAGATTAAATGTAGCATTTTTATATCGCATATTTGACAGAATCAATCACATGTGATTGCGTATTCAATCACATGTGATTTTGTACAGAATCACATGTGATTGAATACCAAAAACATAAGATTTGGTATTCAATCACATATGATTGCATATTTAATCACATGGGATTTTGTACAGAATCACACGAGAGTTTGTACAGATTCAAATGTGAATGAATACCAAAAAACATGAGATTTGGCATTCAATCATATATGATTGCATAGGGGATTGTTCAAACGAGAACCATTCTTATTACGAGAACCAATATAAAAGACATCGAATTCGAAGGAGAACACATCTACACCTTTGATAGAGGGGATAGGGTGTTGCTAGTACACAATATATGCATTCATGGGTAGACAATGCAATTGGATTGAGTGAAATTGAATATGTACATACATGTATAAACGGTTTTAAGCAAACGTTGATTTATTTAAGCAAACGTTGATTTATTTAAGCAAACATTCAAAATTAATAAACGTTAAATGATATACAATTTAAGAAGATAAAAAAATTAATAAAACAACACATTGAATATTGTTATGAATCACATGTGATTATACATTAATAAAATTTAAGTCCAACATAAAAAAATGAAAAAAAAAGTTTGTCAAAAGTATATCAAGTGACTCTCTAATAAAAGAGGGGAATACGAGGATCGCAACAGTATAATTGGTTTCATGTAACGATTAACGGTTTGTGAGATAATTAATTTTAAATAAATTAGAGGAAAGAGAAAGTGGAGACCAATATGCAAAAAGTCAGAATTGTCCTTCCTTATATTGTTTTTAATTATTATCTAAGATTAAATCTAGACCATTGATATTAAAATCTAATGGCTAAAAATTATCTCTCAGAACTATAATTTTAATAAGGACTATATTGAACAAAACCCTATAATTATAATATAAACTGAATGGTTAAAAAAACCGAATAGGAATGCAACTATACAAACATAAATCAACATAATAGATAGGCGACATATTTGTATACAATTACACAATTACATAGGTTATGTATATAATGTTAATTTCATAAGCTACTTTATTTATGTATTTTAAAGCAAAGTGGATTACATTATCCGATGGATTGATTAGTTTATGAATATCAACTTGCACAACTCAAATTTGATCTTAATATTATACATGTCAATTTTTTTTTCTTAGAATATCTTGAATCATGATTATCATATATTTAGGTCGGAATAAAAAACCGAATATGTAAAATAAATCAAACCGAATTGTAATTTAATTGGTTTGCTTTGGATCTTGAGACTCTTTGGACGAGTAAGATCCTAATTTTAAAACCTAAAATCTAATCGGATTTACTTATCAAATCGGATTAAACCGGTTCATTCAAACTTGCACCTTATGACAATATTGTTCTAGCTATACGTTATTTGAAATATTCATGGCTAGTCATGCAAAATTCCAATTTATTTAATATATTAAGAACAAAATACGAAGGATGTGGTTTTGCTACAACTTATTTTCCATAAAATAACTTGTGTTAAACAAATAACTCAAAATCATATATTCTGGATGACAAATGTAAAATGGTTGATCAAAGTGTTTTAAGTTTTAACAACCAATCGCAACTAATACCCAAACATCTTGTAGCCGTCAATTTTCAACACGATACTACATGAATTTCACACATAAATGAATATGTTTTGGTTGACACATTTAGGTGTTGTTTGTTTTTAAAAACATAATGTTCTATATTTTATTTTATGTCTTTAGAAGAAAATGTAGTTTAGAAGGTATTAAGTCTGAGAAGGTTTGTAAAAAAAGATGTATTTTTTAGCCTTTTAAAATAAGCAAAAATAAGACAAAATAAGGTCTTATGTCTGCGAAAAACAAATAAGCTTATTAGAAACGTCTGCGCACCGTTAATAAACGAATCGGGCTCAGATTAACCCATTTAATAAATGAAGTCATGTTCCAATCATACATAAATTCATAGGTTAAAAGGCTAACCGTTTAATTTTTTATATGAACATTAATATTTTACGTATATTAGTCAAGTTTTGTCCTAATTTAGTAAATATATTTTAGACTTTTACACTCCAATCTATCGTTGATACGTTGAGTCGCTTATTATTCGACAACATGTCAACCAGTATAATAAAAATTGCGAGATGATTGTTCGTGTTTTATATATAACTTAGTGTTATAAATCCTATCACAAGTAAATAAATAAATTAAGTGATGTTTAAATTATTAATTAAGCATTTTGCCAATCATGATCCGTCGACCCTGTTAGACCGGGCATTTAACCCTCGGGTTCAAGCGGCTCCTTTGGGAGCACCGCTACGCCCTATTCGGGTTCCCCTCCTTTTTCCTTTTCGGTTTCTTGCACTCCAGCAACCTAGCATTTTTATTATTTTTTAATTTTTATTTTGGTTTTGTAAAGAAAATAGGAGAGAAAATGTTTGGTTGATTTACAATTGGTGCAAGTTAAGTTTTTGGTTGATATTGGAGTAGGCTATATATACTCTTGGCCTTACCCAACTATTGTAACGATGTACTCGTAGAATTATGCATTTCAAATATCAAAGTCAAGTAAGATGAGACTAAAACCCGATGATCTATTGCAAACAATCAACACATCTTATACACATTCTCCAAAATCAATGCAATTCAATCAAACAAATCCATCTGATTCATGCCCAGATCATCACCAGAGGCCTCCTTTCTCTCCACCCTTCCTCAGCCTCCCGCCTTCTCACCGCCATCCTCCATACCTTCAACTCCCTCCTCACCGACCCTCTACCGCATCCCCACCACTCCGTTTCAGCTTACTACCCTCTCTCTATATTCAACCTCATCACGAATCCTTCGACTTTTTGTTGGAACACCATTATTCGCTCCCACACACTCCTCTCTTTACCTCAAAAAGCGATTCTTTTCTATGTCGAAATGCGACGGCGCTGTGTGCCCCTGGACACCCACACCTTCCCTTTTGTTCTGAAAGCTTGCGCACAGCTCCGTCAACTATATCTTGCCAAAGCCATTCAGTCTCAGTCGTTAAAGTTCGGGTTTACGACCGACGTCTTTGTATGTAACAATCTGATTCGTGTGTATTGTATCTGTAGATGTATTGATGACGCGTACAAGGTGTTTGATGAAAGTCCTGAGAGAGATGTTGTTTCTTACAATGTAATCCTGGATGGGTTTATCAAGGCCGGGGAAACGAAACGTGCTCGTCAAGTGTTTGATGAAATGTCTGTTAGGGATGTAGCTACATGGGGTACAATGTTGGCTGGGTATGCACAGACAAAAAACTACAACGAATGTTTGGATCTTTATGATCAAATGCTTGTTCAAAGGATTCCTCCTGACAATATATCATTGGTTTCAGTTCTTTCAGCTTGTGCACGAGTAGGAAAACTAGAAAAAGGGAAAGAAGTGCATGATCATGTCAAACGTAGTAATATTCCTATAGATTCGTTCTTGTGCACCGCATTGGTGGACTTCTATGCCAAATGTGGTTGCATAGATACTGCTAGGAGGATATTCGATACTAGCCCTGATAAAAATCTGTTCACTTGGAATGCAATGCTTGTTGGGTTAGCCATGCACGGTTATGGCAAAATGTTACTAGCTTATTTCAAGAAAATGGTGAAGAACGGGGTAAAACCAGATGGGGTTACCTTTCTTGGTGTCTTAATGGGGTGCAGCCATGCTGGTCTTATCAATGAAGCAAGAGCTCTTTTTGGAGAAATGATGTGTGTTTATGGTGTTCCTAGAGAGCTCAAACATTACGGGTGCATGGCAGATTTACTTGCACGTGCCGGTTTGATCACAGAAGCAAAGGATATGATCGAGAGCATGCCAATGTCAGGTGATGTTTTTGTTTGGGGAGGTTTGCTTGGAGGGTGTAGACTTCATGGGAATGTTGAGGTTGCAGAGAAAGCTGCTGAGCAGATTATGGAAATAAGTCCTGAAGATGGTGGAGTTTATTCAACCATGGCTGACATTTATGCAAATGCGAAGCGTTGGGATGATTTAACAAAGATAAGGAGATTGAGGGATTCAAGGAGGGTGAAGAAGAATGCTGGGTGCAGTTTGATCCAGTTAGATGGTGTTACACATGAGTTTGTGGCAGGTGATGATACGCATCCTCAAACTGAGGAGATATATTTGGTTTTAAAAGGTATTGGACAACATCAATTCCAAATGAAAAGCTAAGGTCCATTTTGTAGTCAACTGACTTTGTATATATATAAACGATGCTTAAAAAGTAACAAGATTTGAGTTAATCAACTTTGTCTTGTTTATTTGAAGGTAGCGAAATTTAGTTTTATCTATTTTCAGTAAGTTTTAATTTGACGCTCAAGTAACCAACTCAAGTAAATTTAAACATTGGTTTTGAAGGTTTGAACCTCACCACCCTCTTGCCTCGATCAACTACTATCGGCGTAAATGTGTCTCTTAACTAGCTACTTGATGTTGAACAGTAATTTCCCACGAGTTTTACTGTAAGAGCAGTGGCAAGGAACCACGAGTGCTCCGTGCATATCGTTTTCATAGACACGCAAAGAGGCCAAGTCATCGGATTTAAACTTCCTCTTTTTTCTAATTCACCGTTTTGTATATGTTCGTATGTATATATACACACTACAAGTCTACAAGAATTATAGCCTTTTGCGGCGATAAATGCTTTTAAAAATCCGGTAAAAGACCAAATCTTAGTCATTTTTCGCCTCAATTGTTAAAATTGTTGTCATAAATAAGTTTTTGCGACGAGTTTTTTGCGGCGGATCATTTTTTGCTGCAATAGTTAAAATTTTCGTCTCAAAAGAGTTTTTGCGGCGATTTTTTACACTTTTGTGGCGACATTTATCGCCTCTAAAAATCGTTTTTTTTGTAGTGACATGTTGTGTGGTTGACAACCACTTGTGTTGTACTTGGTAATAAACTGGTTGGAAAAATCAATGGCTCGTGTTTTGTATTTTGTACATGTTGACTTGATGACGCTTCCACGGTGATTTTAAGTTTATATTATTACTCACTGATCCTCTTACTTATTCTTATATCACAGGAATAAAGCAGAAAGAAAATAATGAGTATAAGAATAAAGGAAAAAGAAATAGTAGGAGAATATATTATTTTTTTAACTCAATTATGTGTTTGAAAAGTATTTAAAAATGGTTGAAAAAACAGGATGGTTACATTGATAATAATAATAATAATTCCAAAAGAAGTGTAAGCACCGTATTTGATTTCACAACATATTTAGTTTTTGTAAATCTCATATTTGGTTCCACATCATAGAATATAAAGTTGGCAGGTATAGTATAAATATTCGCTTAATGGAAAATTTTACATTAGCCAAGAAACTTCATTTGTTTGATTTAATCGATTACCTAATTAATTATTCTTATAAGAAAGTCCTACTGAGATTTGCATAATTATATTTATTAAATATTTGTATTCAAACATATGGTACTATAAATATGAAGCATGTTGAGAGTTTACAATCGCGTCGATAATTTTTTTATTATTCCGCTAGTCTATTAAACGAACACAATAGAAAAAATCAACAAAAATGCAAAAAATCTTATTCGGTTAAACCTGAATAAGGATTTATCCGAATCAAACTTGAATAACCCAAAACCGAGTAAACCGAATTCTTATACGGTTCGTTTTAACGGTTATCTTTTAAAAATTAAATATCCTAATAACCCGACCCAATAATCCCGAAAACCGAATAAAATAACCGCACAACACCCCTACAAACTCCATCTTCTCTAATTGTTTGTTCATTTGAGAGCCGTTTTTATTACGAGTACTGTGAGAACCAATCTTGACCCTTGACTAAAATAAATCAATTGCCAATTAAAATAACGGCTCATTAATGACGCATTAATGAGGGTATTTCGGGAAAATCAAGGCTTGATCTTTAATGACAACTCACCGGACGCAATTCACGGTTGGAAAATTATTAAAAAGACCAAAATACCCATATTAATAAGTATTAATGGCAGTTACAAATGGTACTCAGGATACTCGTAATAAAATGGTTTTCGGATGATCTTTTTAACATATATATATATATATATAGAGTAGGGTTTAAACGATAACTGTTTTTCGTACGAAAACTGCGAGAACCAATCTCGGTCATTCAGGTGGTAAGTGGAATTCATAAATGAAGAGCGTGGGGGGATTGAGTGTGACAATGTGCATGAAAGGAATTCATGGGTGAACAATATAATTGAAGGAGGAGAATTGGACGGATAAGATTGGTTCTCGCAATTCTCGTACGAAAAATAGTTCTCGTTTGAACTTTTTCTTATATATATACATATATACATATATGTATATATATATAAGTAGATTAATTGCCCGTGTGATACACGGGTTGGTTTTAAAAAAATAATAAATATTAATCATCAATAAAAAGATATTTAATAATTATAAAACACCAAAAATATGAGAATTTAAAATATAATAAAAGACGACGTCAACACAAAGACCAGCGGTAGAAGCTTCGACATGAGTTAATTATATTTGTTACAATTGTATGATTAAAAAATTATTTATTGTACGTTAATTTGAAATTTCATATATATAATGTTATAGAAAATGTTCAATATAGTTCATAATCAATTTATAGTCCTAAAGGATTAATTTAGCCTTTGGATCAATGATATCAATAGTCCAGATTAAATTTTAAAAATTTGGACAGAGTGACATTTTCGTAATTTTTCGTAATTCACATGTGATGCTTTTACAAATCACATGTAATTGTATACTGTATCACCTATGATTGAATATTAAAATTTTAGAACTATGTTTTTTAAATAAACTTTATTAAACACAACTCATATTCTTATAACTTCAGAAAATAATAATTTACCATAGATTAGATTAAAATATAATGAATAAGAAAATAATTAATTTGATTCGTAAATTTGATAGAATTAGATTTAAATTCTGTACGTATAATAAATTTAAAATATAAATAAGTAAACAACTTTGACTTATAAAAAGTCAAAATTAAATTTTAATTTTAATATTAATGGATGATTGAGATTTTAATTAATTAAAAAGAATGGATATGATTATCTAATAAAGATAACTAATATTAGTCTTTCAATTATAATTAAATATTAGAGAATTATTAAAAATATAAATACCAGGCAGGAGCTTCTAAAAGTGCTGATAATTGAATATATTGGGTGATAAAAAAAAGTATGAAAAGAGGGGAGACAATGTTTAGAACGCACTGACCCGTTAGTAACATAGAGTCTAACGATGGGCTAAGAAAGGCACTTCCTCTATTTTTTTTTATTGTAGGTATATCAGTATTATTTGAATAGAACAAAAATACACATGCAACCTCCTAAATATGTCTAAAATTGTGTGTGTATATATATACATATACATAGGGAGGGTTCAAACGAGAACTGTTTTTTCGTACGAGAACTGCGAGAACCAATCTTGGTAATTCAAGTGGTAAGTGAAATTCATGAATGAAGAGCGTGGGGAATTGAATGTGACAATGTGCATGTAAGGGGGCAATCCAATTGAAAAAGGAAGAATTGGATGACTAAGATTGGTTATCGCATTTTTCATACGAAAAACAGTTTACGTTTAAACTTAAACAGTTGTTGATGAAATGGATGATCGATGACTCGATGTGATAAAATTAAAGCAAATATATATTATTTGAAGTTGTCATTTACAAGCTTTTAGAATTTCTTGATTTGGTGGTGATGTCACCGTTAATATATATATGTCTGTCAAGTAAAGCATAATTAATGTACGTATTGATGATATTGTAAAGAATCCACTAAAAAAGGAAGTCAGCCCGATCATACAACATAAATCTTTCTTGTCCAATCAAATGGTATCAAGAGGATTAGCAAAGCCGGCTAATCTACATAAAAATATACAAATCCTTCAAGGATAAACTTCATTCCTTTTATCGATCTCGTTTATTCCTTGTTCGTTAATACTCATGGTTATTAAAATTCCAATCTTAATCTTGTCATCTTATGATTATATTTAAATGATCAGATCGCTGTTTAACTTAGCTATTTCTGTCGATTTAATTCTTTAACTTTAAAAGTGGCCAATACAGTCCTTTATGAACTATTTTGTGCTGAGTTTGGTCTTTTCTTACAGATTTCGTTTGCCATCTCCGTTAAAGCAAGGTAAATGACAAATTTACCCTTTTGTTTTTATTTTATAACTTTTACTCATTTTATACATTAATTATTAATTAAATATTATTTAAGATAATATTTTTTAATACAACTATCACCATATCTCTCTTTTCGTCCATTAGTATTCCTCACTCTCTCTATATACATACACTCTCTCTCTACACACACTGTTAAATTAGTTACCACCATCAATGGACACCACTTACCACCAGACGCCGCCAATGAAAACAAGGTGAAAATGTAACATCCAGAATTCATTAATAAATTTTGTACGAAAAATATACAAAGTGTTATATGAGTTATAAATGGATATATGTGATAAAAGGTGGTTATAAACTAAAAGGGCCAAAACCGTCATAATATAACTTAAATAGTCAAGGGACTATTTATGTAATTTAGGTAAACTTGTATATATATATATACATATATATATATATATATGACCTTTAAAGTCAAAGTAGGTATGAAGAACTTCAGAACCAAATTCACAGCAACCTTCATTCGTGCATACAACCATAGTCAGTTCTTCATATTTAAATTATGATCAAGAAATCAGGGATGTGAAGCTATCATCAATTCTTCATCATCATCTCCAACCTAGTATACATGAGGTATGTATTGTTTATAGATTTATAAAGCTTCAAATGGGTTTTGTTAGATTTCAAGATCAAAGCTTGTTAAATTTGGAAGTTTGATGTTGTTTGTAGTTGTTTGGGGATGTAGGAAACTCCCATGTACAGTTTGTTTGATCGAAAATAGTGTTTTTATGGGTTTTTGGCCGGAGAACAGCAAGTCAGGCGGCCAAACTGGTTCAGAGTAAAGGAGGCACGGGCGTGCCTCGTGGTCGTGACCGCCATATGTTCTTCAGGTCCGGGCGTGCCCTGGGGGACCATTGGCGTACCTTTTATGTTGTACGACTTACAAGTTATAAATCGGATCCGTATGTCGGATCAATAAGCCGGATGAGAAAGTCGGACCATTAGCTAGGCACGGGCGAGCCTATGGTAGGGCATGGGCATGCCCCTGTTCTGTTCTGTTTTCAAGCATCAGTTTCAGCATGTTTTTAATATATATTATTGATATTATTTCATGTAGAGACTTATCATTGGTGTGTTAAGTATAGTATTGTCAAGTCTGGACTGTTATACAACATTACTAATTATAAGGTGAGTTTTCTAGACTACTCTTCATATTTACAGCATGTGTGTTGTCGTATCAGAATACTATCCATGTATTATTATTCATATGTGTTGTTCAGCTTGCTACTATGTGCAGTAAGGCTCAGATGTGGTACAGTATTGTGACCTATGTTGCTGGCCTTGGTTTAGAACTAGAGGCTAGCATTGATTACCTGATATACGTGTGGTATCTTTATATATGATCTTATACGTGTGTTTATGTGATTGTTAGTCTGGTTTACTCACTAAGCTCTCGTAGCTTATCATATACTATTTTTAAAATGTTTTGTAGGTTTCGGTAAAGACGTGGGTAAAGCTTCAGTTTGAATATATTTTGGTAAACTTTTTGATATACTTAACACCTAGTTTGTAAACATCAAGCTTTTGATACTAAACTTATGTGCGTATCTTTTGATACATCAGGTTTTCAAACAAATTTCACTTCCGCTTTTATGTAAAATTTCAAATGTGATAACTTATATGTGATTTTATTTCAAATATCAAATTTTAGAAATTGGGGCATTACAGAAATGACATAAACCAATGTTTCAAACACAAAATCAAACCTAGATATGAAACCCTAACCAAATAAACTCATGTTCGGTGGTGGTGGTTTTAGTGGGAGGAAAGTGATAAGAGATATAGAGAATGAGAGTGAGAGCGAGAGCGAGAGAATGGCATGTTTTCAATGGTGAAGTAGCCTTGGCAATGGCGAAGTGCAGTGATGGTGGCGGTGGCAATGTACAGTGGCGGTGATCGTATGAAGAAAAAGAGAGAGTATAGTAAGGGATATGAGGGAAATTGGGTGTCTTTTTAATTATATGAAAGGATAGATATTATAAAAAAGTTTTAAAAATGGTAAAAAGACTTAAATGCCCTTAAATTAACAGATTTGACTAACGTCCAAACATTAAAAAAGGACCAAAGTCGCTATAAAATGGTTTATAAAAGATTGTCTTCACCACTTTTGAAGTTAAAGAACTAAATCGGTAGAAATAAGTTAAAGTACAATTTGATCGATTAATTCTTACATTTAAGTAAAAATTGTCGAACCGTAATAGGATCTCTATGGATATTGGATCTTATATATTATCATGATCTTGATCTTGATCATATGATCGTAAAATCTTGAGATCTAATCCTCTCTTATTTGATTTGTGTTAGTAAGTTAAAAATTGATAGATATGTTATTTTTGTTATAAAAAAACTAAATGATTAAGTGACATATGAAAGTTGATTTCATAAAGTTATTTTGAGAATAATTACCATATTAACGTAAATCTCTATGAGTAGTATTGTATTAAGATATTTTAATTTAATTAAAGTTTGAATCTTAAAACAAATCATTGTAAAATTACCATTCGACAATCAATGTTTTTTATCGTTATTCTTTTAATTCTATTTTAGGATTTACTTTTGCGTTCTCAAAGTGATGCCTACCTGTTTTAGATTTTGGAAATTCGAAATTATGTTATGATATATACTAGAAACTGCTCCACTCAGTCGAATATAGCCCAGTTAAATAGGCCATCAAATCTGGTTCTAATTTTTGATTTTTTCTATATAAGATTAATATGAATCAAATTATTAAATAATTACTATTTTTTATTTAATAAAATAAATTTAATTACTTATTTTGATTATTCATTTAAGTAAAATCGGAAGTTTAGTTTTAACTTTTATAAGTCAAAATTGAATCAAGATTATTAAAAAAAATTTAAATATATCATTCTTAAACTTTAAAATGGCGACAGACGACGTTAACACCCATTCCAACGGTAGAAGCGCCGATGCGAGGTTGAGAGCAGATATGACGGAAGAAACATGATATCATGATACGAAGAGACATGATTGTATTTTTTGTACAAGATAATGATCATTATTATTATTAATATAATTAAGACAATAAGGTCAACTATTTATTGGTTATAACTAAAAACAATTTTAAAGTAATTATAAAATATTTTAAAATAATAAAATTAAAATTTTGCTTAAATATGATATTTTAAAATATTATAAAGGTCAACATGATATTTATAAATTAGGATCTACCGTTGGAATGGGTGTTAACGTCGTCTGTCGCCATTTCTTTCGTGTTTTATAATTATTTAATGTCTTTATATTAATGTTTAATATTAATCATTTTATTTAACCAACTCATATACCAAACAGGTATTTAATCTAGTCTAGTTATCTAATAATGGGCTAAGAATATGAGCATCAATCCCTCTTCTTCTTGTCATATATGCGTTATGTCATTTTCTCTTTCATCCGTCTTATCCCAATGACCCTACATCCATCCCTCTCAACCATTCTATTTTTTTAAGGAATACATGTAGAGAGAGGAGAGGGGAGAGAGATAGAGAGAAGAAGAGTGAGAAAAAAGGGAAAGATGGTGTGAGTGTAAACCAGTTGAAAAAGACCACTTAGAGCATTGGGTGTACAAGCAGCATGTGTTTGAGCGATGCCGACCGGAACACCACCCCCATGGGGCGGTACTGAAGAAAACATAAAAGCAGCGGCATTTCATTGCCGGAGAGAGATGAGAGAGAAAAGAGGAGAGAGAAAAGAGGAGAGAGGAGAGGGTATTTTTTTTATAATTTTTTTTGAAACGTGCGAAGCATTGGTAGTTCTAGAATTTAAGCATTACTAAATAATGGAGTGAGTTATGATGATTTGGCGCTAATGTGACGCGAAACATAGAATACTTCAAAGCAAATACACCCTTTGCTCTTAGAGTGATAAGAAGAGGGTGATGATGTAGCAACCTCCCACGCTTCAACTAGCCACATAACCGTTGATTGGATACGGATAATCTAAAAGGGCTCTATAGTCTATATATTTGACTATTTTTGACATGTCATTAATTCGATTATTAATTATAAATTATATTTCATACTACTAAATCCTCTTATTTTATTATATTATCTACTTTATCACGTACAATAATTCTTTTTTGTATCATATTTTTAATTTTAACACATAAATACAGTAGAATAATATGTAGGAATATTATATAAGAGGATAAAATCTCTTTTGTATTGATAGACCATGTGTGAATGTACTTGTTTTAAACAAATAAAGTCTAGTTTTTTTATTAATAAAAAGTGGATCTATACGAAATTGTTTTAAAATATTTTTATTTTAATTGACAATTAAGTAATCCTTCAGAAACGTTAGAAAAAACTCCACAACTACGTACCAGGTGAATTGATCGAACTTGTTAAAAGACTCTTCATCCATGCTGCAGGTTTAATATTAACCCTAAAAAAATATTGTTTTAAGCATGGAGCTCTATTTATATAGAAAAAACATGTCTAATAAAATTCGTTTTAATTTACTTAACATATATTGTGCTAGCTCTAAAACAAGACTCGTAGCTTCATGTACGTTTAGGTTTGAAAAAAAAATGGGTATCCTATTCTTTTATTATCTCTGAGTTCCACCTTAAGTTTTATATGCTTGATTTTCTTTCCTTTTTTTTATAAAGAAATACTAATACCCCCCCCCCCCCCCCCCCCCCCCCCCCCCGCTTCTCTTTTTAACTTTATACTCTATAGCTTGTTCGTGAACAAAGGTCTAGAGAAGGAGGTATATAGAATCAGTTCGTTGCCCACAACCACGCCTAGCTAACAATGACTTTTTACTTCCATTTCTGATAATGCCCAAGTGCTTACAACATCACATGGTTATAATTTTTTATTGATATATATATATATATATATATATATATATATATATAGAGAGAGAGAGAGAGAGAGAGAGAGAGAATAAAGAAATATTTAAGCCTAGAATCGATAATATTCTTTTTCTTTCTAATGATAAAAAAATAATTTCTTTTTTTGAAATAGAATCGATCCTAGCTAGCTATCGATCAATAACCTAGGTAGCTACTTGCTTATATATGCATCTACTTGTAGCTAGCTAGCCAGTGCATGTGAACGTACGAATCAAGGAACTAATCGAAATATATGGAGAACAGAAAGCTACATAATCTTTGTTGGTTACTCATACTCGTATTCTTTTTGACCCAAATCCCATCAAGACTAATAGCTCTTGAAAACGCAAGGAATCACCATTCAAGAATCCTACCTCTAGTCCAAGAATCTCGAGGTAAGAATTCTACTTAGGCATTAATATATTACTTTCTTTCATTTAATTGAAGTTAATTTTAAAGATATATATATATATATATATATATATATATATATATATACTAATGGTTTACTGTGCTATATGCATGCATGATGCATGGTTAGAGACGAGGACTGAGAATGGGAATGGAGAATTACAGGAGGATACGGTGTCCTTAGCAAAGGGACAGAGAGGAGGGAGGGGAAGCGGAGGTGGAACCATTAATCATGAACCTCGTAAAAATAAGGCACCACAGGAAGCCCCTCATCACATAAGTCTAATGGTAGTAGTGATGTTCGTTTTGGGTCTTACTTAATCACTTTTTGTATTAATATATTCAGTTTATGTTATTATAAAATAAATACATACATACATACAGTATTACTATTATTATTATTATTATTATCTGAATGAGTTTTTTAATTAGTTCCTTAATTAAAATTCTTTCTTTTTGTGTAGTCGTAGTGTCTTAATTTTCCTCCCTTTTATTTGTTTGCATTGTTATTTTCTTCAAATTTCTTTCCTTTTTGCTCTTTTTATATATATATATAAAGGAATTAATTGAATCTTGTACTTTTCTATTCATATGTTTATATTTGTTATAATAAATCTTAGGTTAAATATTTCCACTTCAAATCTCAATAACTATTGTGATTATTGTTACATCCTCGATCCTTAAATCTTGATTACTCTCCTGACATCGATCGAGCAACATCAACGTAAGTGATAAATTAATCACGAGGAGAATTAAAGAGTAGAAACATAAATCGTAATTGATACTGCCTTAATTTATTGATCACCAGATCAGTAAAAGAAGCGAGTATATATCACCCTAAATTTGTATTTCATAAGCGCATAAATCGTAATTGTATTTCACAACTAGTACCATAAATCATCAATATTATTATATAGGGAGGTGATTTTTACAAAACACTGTGTTTTTATATACAACAAACAAGATCTATATGTTACTACAGACCCACTAACTATTTTTTTTAAAACTATATGTTTAAGGTAATTATGTTCCAAGCATACTTTTTTTTGTTGGGTATAGTATAACAAATAAGTGTTATAAGAAATCATCTCCCCTATTATCTTCTAATATTAATAATATACTAATTGTCTTCTGAAATTAATAATAGACTAACGGAATATAATCTTACACAATTCTAGCCATTTATTTAAATAAAAAATTTATTATCAAGGACAAAATGCATGAAAATACAATTAACTTTGTCTTAATTATCATTGTATACAATTAACTTTAAATTCTTAAAAATAATACAACCAACTTTCATAATTCACTCATTGTATGCAAACAACTTTTTTATGTGTGTAGTATTTAGCTACCATTGTATACAATGAACTTTTCTATAATTTCCATTGTATACAACTTGCATACAATGGGAGGATTATAAAAGTTGATTGTATTATTTTTAAAAAAAATAAAGTTGATTGTATACAATGATAATTAAGACAAAGTTTATTGTACTTTCATGCAATTTACCCATAATGAACTATCTATCTTGGTAAAAACTGAAATCCAATTTTGGATTTTCTTGGTCAAAATTTGTTTCAGTTTTTACTTTAATTTTAATAAAAATTTTAAAGAGAATTTCGTATATTCTTTTTTTAAACTTTAAAATATCGTATTTGTTCACTATAATTTATAAATATCATATTTACTCAACTCTAATCTTACACACTACATGCTCAAACTAGCTCAAGTTTCTATAACTTTAACCAATTCTGTCTTGATTAATATCAAACTCGACTTGACTCGTTTACATTCCTACTAAAAAAGAGAGATGAAATGAAGTTCATGATCACCATATTAGATGGGTTTAATATTTTTAGGAGAGAGATTGTATATGAGAGAGAGATGGAGAGTGAATGAACGATCGGGGTTGAGATGCTTGGGTAAAAGGGATAGATGGGAAGAGATGTTTTCAAACAAAATAAAATGAATGAGTAAAATAATGTTTAAAACCTAACAAAACTTAGTATCTTAAATTGTTTTTTAACAAAACTTTAAAGGTTAAATAACTTCAAAAAAAATTAAAGAGTTAAATTAAAATAAAATATAAATTTTAAAGCTTATATTATTTTTAAATAAAACTTCAAATATTTATTTAAACTAAAATACAATGTAAAATCTGAGATTAAACAAAATGATAAAACTATTAATCGGAATCCATACATAATATTATCGTCAAATTTTTTGTAAAACCTTTTTTATAATTAATTTTGAATTTTTTTAATTTAATTAAATTGATATATGTTTATATAAATAATCATAAAATAAGTAGACGCATCTACTAAATTATTTGAATAAATAATTTTACTTAAATATTTAAATATTAAAAAGTGAGATTTGATAAACAACTTATTCTTAAGGTATTTTTAAAAATAAAAAATAATTGATAAAAAGAAATTATAAAAAATAAAATGATTTAAAATACCATAATTTTTTATTTTAGTATGTATTAAAGATTAAGATTTTGGTATATGTATTAAAGATTACATTTAACACGAAATATCTGGAGGTTTTCATTCTTAATTATTTAAGGTTAATTAAGAAAAGCAGCCCAGGTGGTTCAAGGATCCAAGCACAGTAAGGAAGCAGCTGACGTGTTTCTTCCAGAGTTCTCCACCGAAACCCAACACTTATTTACTCCCTGCCACGTATCTCCATCTTCTCTTCTCGAAATTACCTACGTGTCTCTTTTCTCCGATATATATATATACTCACTCTCCTCACCCCTAGTTCAAGATTACAGCCAGGCTCCAACCTACTTCAATGGCTTTCCGAGCAACTGTGAGTGAATTGCATCAATTGGACGAATAATTTCAACTATACTTCATGTGTGAGTTGGTGTGGTTGGTTTTAACTGTTGATTTACCTGTGTTTATTGCAGAATTTGATGAAGTCAATGGTGATTCGATCAAAAGGATCCACAGGATTCGCTACATCAACTTCCCCCAGGATGAAGCCTTACTCCCCTGCCGCTGATCACGGCTATCATCATCAAGATCCCAAACCAAAGTAATGTTTCACACTTACTCGAACATTGATAATTATTAATATATCAGTATGTATTTTTTATTTTGTTGCTGATGAGTATTCCGAAATAGGGCGTTGAAAGGTGCGTATGCACCGGTATACATCTCGCTCGGGTTGATTCTGATGTCGGTTAGCATCGGAGCGTTCACTGCGACGCATCAATTGAAGAGATCTCCGAATGTTTTCGTGAAGAAATCGAGACGGGAGACTTTGCCGGAGCTGGTGGAGCCGGAGAAGGTGGCAGAAGAGTCTGATGAGTTCATTAAGAAGTCGTTTTTCAGGAAGATCGCACATGTTCAGGAGGCGGATCGTCGAGAGATCATTCCAGATCCGATCCGTGGGGACACTTACGCCATGTAATTAAAAGGGAACTTGTTGGTAACATGATTGAATGATTAATTGTATGATTGATGTTGTTTTTGGAATTGCAGGCAGCCGAAGCCTTATACAGAGTCGCTGAAGTCGGTGGGGGTGGAGCTGGAGAAGAAACCGGTGGTTCAACCACCGCCATTGAAAAACTGAAGTTGCTTGGCCAGATTCATGCAAACTTACTTATCTGTAAATACGCAAATTGTATTTCCATTTGGCACTCCCATTTATATAGGGAAAGTCTAGTGTTGTGGTTGTACGGGGTTTTTTTTCAGGAATGATAAAGAGATGGGAAAGAAATGATAACCAGTAGTAATGGTCATGATGCGTATATTATATTCAAGTAAATGTTCATCCTTTTTGTAGGATTCGGGGGGTGTTTGTTTTAGCTTATGAGTTAACTTTTGAACTTATTATGTTTTATGGGTTTGGATAAATTTATTATTAGCTTAAGCTTATTAGTTTATTTTTTATAAAAAAATGTCATTTTTTATAAGCCCATCTTGAATTAATTTATTTTCTTTGTTGTAAGCTTATTTTTACACATTTATTTTTATACTTTTTTTTGGTTATTTATATTAATAAGTTAATGTAAAGATGTTCTTTTTGATTATTTTATATTGATAAGCTAAGTTGAACATCTTTTATAAGTTATAAGCTAATCCAAAACTTTTTTCACTCAAAAGCTTATAAGCTCTTAAGCTTAACTTTAAATTAGAAAGCTTAGGATTCAGGTTTTGATGGAAAAAAAAGCTCCTTCCAAGGAAAAATTAAAAATGATAAATAAGGAGAAGTACGTACGTCAAGGAAAAACTCTAGTTCAAATTACATGGCCCAAGATGGTACATTGTTCTAGCCGACGGTCATCCGCACGAGTCTCTGGTCTGTTTTTTTCAAGACTACTACCATCGCTAACTTAGTAGCACAAAAGCCTTATTAATCGGATGGTCCGACCCCCATCTTGACCCGGTGTTGCGTTAAGGTGGATCAGGTAGCTAAGGGAACTTGTATTTGTGATTGGCCTCGATCCTTCTTTCAAAAGCGAAATTAGTTTTCAAGTTCAAAGTTTTCAAAACTATTAGTGAACTTGAACGCGTCTCTTATATGTATGAAACAGCAACCATGAGAGCATGTGCGCGCTATGTTATCATGTCGTATTAATGTGACGTTACCAAGGTTTTGAAAACAGATCATCGGTCATTCAACTGGTTCACTGATTGGATTGATTCAACCAGTCTAAAGAATCAGATGTTATAATGACTAATTTAAATGGTTAATTCTTACATATGTTAGATGGAATTAACTTATTTATGTTTTGATATCCACAAAACGCACATATATTTACATGTTTTTACTACACAATCATAAAAGTATTCAATATATACATGAGGAAATGAACATAACCTTGCATCAAATGCCAGGGGAAGCAAAAAGCACGATCGACAAGCGAAAAAGTAATAGGACATCAATGTCTCAAAGAATCAAGGGCAAAGATAGAAGCTACTAAAGGAAGGACGTGGAATTTAGTGGAAGATTGGGTGGTGAGAATCTCATGTAAAACTAGTTTGATAAAGCAAGCGATTTTTACCGGTTCTTGACCTGTTCAATTTTTAACGGTTTGGCCGACTCTATGAAATGGTGAAACATGTGCCTACTCAGTTTCCGATTGAACTGGCTAGTCCGGTCCGGTTTTCAAAACCATAGACATTTCTTATTTTTTTATTAGTAACTAATGCTAAGAGCATCCAACCCTAGTTGGTGAGCGAGGGTAGTGTACACCATTGCCCCTACCCCCTTAATTTCAAAGTGAGTGTATTATATGGTTTCTGATCACGCTCAACATCCTCCCTCTTTTCCTCTTTCTTTCTCTTCTTCTTTTTATCTCTTTCCTCTTTTTTAATTTAATTCTTTTAATAAATAAATAGAAAATGGTTAAGGGGATGAATGTAAGGGTTAGTGGATGAAGGGGATGGAGTGGGAGAGGAGGGAAAAATAATATATCGCTAACGTGACAATAAAAAATTATGGGATGGTATAAATGATCTAGTGGATCTGAACCGTCTTTGTATTTATTTTTCTTTTGTGTAATACATAAATGAATTATCAAAAATATTTTATAACTAGATTACTACCCTGATATTTTATTATTTATCTACGTGTTATACAATTAAAATTATTTGTATCTAAAGATAATAGATATAAGTAAATGTAAATATTACATTATATTTGCTACTCATAACTTCATCAATAAGATATATTGATCCATAATTTAGAAACTTTAATAATTATATATATAGGGTAGTGATATTGTAAAGGTAAACTCTTGTAAGAGTGGTAAGAGGTAATCTGGATCATTGATTTTTCATCAGATCTACAAATTAAAAAAGGTTTTCATTTCTTAAATTAAATTAACAAAAATGGTAGTAAAGAGTATATTTGACTTTTTATAAATTCCTAAAATTAAGCTACTGCCATTTTATATTACGTATTCACCATTCAAACCAACAAGAGGCTATACAGATGATCCATACCTGTTCGAAATTTGATGAAGAATCTCACCAATTTGTTTGTGACTAGATTAATCAACTTTCTAGTAATCAAAATCAATATAAATGATATAAAACCTTGATGAAACTTATAGATAATTAACATTCATCAATAAATGATTAAACTTATATATAATTAACCCACTTAGATCCACAACTGAAATTGATGAATTAAACAGATGTAAATTGACCAACTTATAGAAATTGATGAATCTCGGCAATGTAAATTGATGCATAACTGGAACTTACAAAACAAAATAGATTGATGAATTTCTCTATTCATATGGATGAATGTTTACAAACACACAAAAATGATGAATCTTTCTTCCAGTGTTTAAACTTATTTACAGAGCAAAGAATTGATAAACAAAATTAGAATATAACTAAAAATTAAAACTTTCAACTACTTCAATCTCCTGAGCATCATGAATCAGGAAACTAGAAAATAAACAAGAAACTAATGAAACACCTTTTTTGTTACAAAAATCGAGTTTTCCAAAACAAATTGATATCATTTTTCGAATCTGGATAGTCATGGTAACATCCAGCAGAAAAATCAAAAACATGGTTGGAGGAACCCAAAAAATTTATGATTTATGGTTTCCTCCACGATGACCAGTTCGATGACAACATCCAGCGGAAGGGATCGATTTAGGGTTTTCTCGTTGATGAACAAGGCGAATACAAGCGGCGGTGGTAGTTACAAAACGCCGCCAAATCAACCCTCTACCATTTATCGATCAACGGCTTAACAAACATCACAAACTGCATATAGACGATGATTAAAATAGTACTCGGCAAGAACAAGAGGCGGCGGAAAGTGAAAATCGAGGAGGCAACCGTGAAATCCGAAGCTACAGGAGGTGGCTGTTGAGAGAAACGATGATGGGCAGCGATTAGCAAAGGTGGGTAGCGGCGATAAAAGGGGGGCAGTGGTCATTTAGGGTTCATGTTTGATATATAATGAGAGAGATAGTGAGGGAGTATTAAAAGTCTAAAATACCCTTTAACAGATTAAGCCACGTGTCATGCTCTTAATCACTCTTACACCTCTTACAATATTTTACCTCTTATTTGATCCTGATTATATATATATATATATATATATATATATATATATATTTATAAGCTTCTAAATTACATATATATTCTTCTAAAATCTAAAAACTCATATATATCCAATCACTTATTTTGATATATTTAAACCATTTAAAAATCAAAAATTTACCTTTACATTTGATTTATCTTTATCTAAAAACATCTAAACTGTAGTATTACAAAACTGTTCCTCCCTTTTTTCACTTAGTCAATTAACCTTTGCGTTTTCAATCCCTAAATCCTTACAAAACTCAAAGCTCTCCACTAGTCTTATCTCAAAAATCCCTTAGTTCTTCTTTCAATTGGATCAACAAAGCAACTTTGATTTGTTATTTTACATTTTTGTTTACCGGAATATGAAGATAAAAACCAACGTCAAAGATGAACGATCTCCTTTCTTGCTCGTTTTCCGGCGGCCGTAACGGCGATATCGAAATGGGGAACGCCAGCGCCGGTGACGATGTTGGTACAAATCTCGACAAGTTCTTTCAAGATGTGAATGCAATCAAGGAAGAACTCAAAGGTCTGGAATCACTCTCTTAGAAAGGCGGAGCTTATTTAAGACCCGTAGAGAAGCCTTAGACCAGTCAAATTCAGCAATTGGAGCCTCCCTAACGGTGGACTGGGAAGCTCCATCGACTGGACGCGAACCTCCGTCGTCAACGGTCTTCGCAAGCAGCTTCAATCTTCATGAAATTGTTTAACGAGCTTCGTTAGAAAATGGCGGCGGAGCACTGAGAAACCAACAACGTTACTACACAGTCACCGGCGAAAACATGGACGAAACCACCATTGATAAACTGATCTCGGAGAAAGCGGTATGTTTTTATAGAAGGCAATTCAGGAGCAAGGGAGAGGGCAGGTGATGGAGACAATACTTGAAATCCATGATGCCGTGACGGTGATCGAGAGAAACCTGAAAGATCTACATCAAGTTTTCATGGATATGGCAGTTTTGGTGGAGCATCAAGGGGAGCATCTTGATGTGAATGAACAGGTTCTTTCAAGTCAATCAATTGTGTAGAAGTATGAAAGAGACGGTCCTTTCATTAATCGATTAAGTGAAACGGGGAGAGTTAGTTTTGTAATACTACATTTTAGATGTTCTTGGATAAAGATAAATCAAATATAATGATAAACTTTTTTATTATTAAATGGTTTAAATATATTTAAAATAAGTGATTGGATATATATGTGAGTTTTTAGGTTTTAGAAGAATATAGATATAATTTACAAGTTTGTAAGAATATATGTGTAATTATTAAAGTTTTTAAGGAAACGGGGAGAAATTCTAAATGATGTTAATACTCCACCTACTTCACTACGATTACTAACCAACATCAACAGCACTTATAACCTCCATTGCCACCACCAACCACTACCTCCACCGCCACCATTGATCTAGGGACAGCGAAGGGATGGCCTAGGTTTCGAACGGAGGGCGGGAAGCGAAGGGCGAAAAAACCACGGCGACCTAGGGTTCTGTCAAATGAACGACGGTGTGGTTGACTGCAAATCAACGGAAACTCCGATGATTGTGAATCGGAAACTCTCATATGAGGAAAACACAGATCTTGCAGACAAAGAAAGATACCAACGAATGGTAGGAAAACTAATATATCTCTCACACACCCAACCCGATATAGCATATGTTGTGGGAGTGGTGAGTCAGTTCATGCATCAACCCCAAAAAGTTCACATGGAGGCAGTCTGAAGAATCATAAGGTATCTCAAGGTCACAGTAGTGCATGGAATTCTATTCAAATTGAATGGCCATCTAGAAACACAATTGTATACCGATGCAGATTGGGCAGGATAAAAATAACTGAAGATCTACCACCGGGTACTTCACCTTAGTCTGTGGGAATCTTGTCACATGGAGAAGAAAGAAACAGAAAGTAGTGGCCTTGTCGAGTGCAGAAGCTGAGTTTCAAGGGATTGTAAGGGGAATAACCTAGGTGCTATGGGTGCGAAAATCCACCACAAGAACCTAGCAAAGTCTTGAGTGATAATAAAGCTGCTATTCAAATTTCAGAAAATCCAGTATAACATGATCGAACAAAGCACACAGAAGTAGATCGTCATTTCATCAAAGAGAAACTAGAAGCCAATATTATCACACTTCCATTTGTCCGGTCAGAAGATCAACTCGCTGATATGTTAACGAAAGTAGTTAATGAAAGATCCTTACATAAATGACTAAGCAAGTTGAATTTTGAAAATCCTACTATTCAACTTGAGGAGAGTATTAAATGGAAGAGATATTTGCGATCATCAAGATTATTGGATAATCATCATCATATCCCATATTTCAAGAAAAAAATATTTTGTTTCCATTCTTCAAATCGACCTCTCAAGATTTTTTTTTCCTTTTTTAAAATATTGAAAACTTGTATAAATAGGGGCTGTTTCTGGTTTGTAATAATCAATCAATTGAATACAAATACAATTTCCTCTTCATATCATAATTAAACTACTTAAGGTTATTGATTTATTTTAGTTGATCAACGAAACTAAAACAACTCTAAATTGTAGAAAAATGAAAACGTCACAAATATTTTTATTACATTTATCTTTATTTATAATTTTATAGAATAGTTACAAGAAAAACCCTAATAAGAAATTTTAATGAGCAGTTATTCATCTATACAATGAGATCGGATATTTCATATTGAATCTTAAAATCAGTTATCTAATACAAATCATAAACCGAGATATAAGCTTAAAATATAAAAATTATGTGCATCATTCACACAATTTGTGTATATAAAATCTTATGAATCTGTTTGTAACATTTTTAATTAATATTTTTCTTCTTGTACATCAATATTTAACATTTTTAATTAATATTTTTCTTCTTGTACATCAATATTTTATATGGTTAAGCACTTAATTAACTGCCTTCATCGAATCCGTTGGATGGACCACCGCTACGTACGTTCGGCTCGGCTTCTAAGGTACCAAACGTAGTACGAACATTAATTATTCTGAGTTATGCATTGTTTGAAAATTACAACACAACTTACTAGTTCGTCGTCATCCTCTTGGCCCGCTTAGTCACCCACACGTGGGAGAAAATGTTTTTATTGGATAATGTCTATGTTTAGCAAAAGAAAAAAAAATCTATTTTAATAAAAAAATTGGTAAAGTTTTTATTTTTTTTTAAATAAAAAAACATGTTTAAATAAGAGGTAGAGTTTTTTATTTTCTAGAAAAAAATAGAAAACATTAAACATATTTAGTTGAAGTGTTTTATTAAAAATAAAGAATTTCATATATATCCTTATAAAAGTTTGTAATTACGTATATATCCTTTCAAAAGTGACATTGCTTGGCTATCAATAATCGATAGAATATTTGCTTCACTAGTGTGGAATATTTGTTGCTTTATAGTAGAAACACACTACACTTAGAAATCGCGTATCATAAACAAGAAATTTAAACATGCAATCGCATTACATATGAAACCCACTGAGTGATTTTATATCAAGAAATTAATTGTTTCACATACTTATACGTACATAAAGAATATCAAATCTGTAGGAATAAATAAATAGAACCACATTGCACATATGGGAATTGTGGCATTCATCGTCATGATCGGCGGTTCGATCAGTTCTTTATTTGCGAGAGAGAATTGAAACAATAGGGACTAGGGTTTTATTTTTTGAGTTTAGGAAAGGGTATTTTAGGAATTAACATATAAAGGAATTAAGGAGATAAGATTTTGCAATTTTTAAGTGATTAATTTATAATTAATTAGATATTTGGTTATAGATAAGAGATTAAAATGTTTAGAAGGATATTAATGTAGTTTGAATATTTTGAATGATATATACGTAATTTCGAAGTTTTACGAGGATATATATGAAATTTTTCCTATTAAAAAAGTTGTTTGGAGTTTAGAAAAATAAAAGAGTTTTGGAAAATTAGGGAGTTTTCGTTTTTTTCAAAACATATGTAAGCAAAGAGGTTTCTAGTTTCTAGATTTCTTGAAAGAATTTTCGGAAAAAGATGAAAAAAATTTCTAAAAGTGAAATGTATCTATATCTCATAAGATGACTGAGCAAGTATGCCATTTATGATCTGACTGTACCATCGTTCTTTTAAGAAGAGGCTAAGCTAGAAAAATGATCTGGCCGGTAAGCATGAACAAATCATTTATTCTAAAATTTTGATCTACTAAAATTTGAGGGTGTTTGAATAAACAAATTAAACAAAAAACAAGAAATTTTATATATATCTTTGAAAATTTTGAACGGAAACCTTTACTTCTTTGATTACAGGGTAGCTAGCTTCAACTCTTCTTCTAAAAACTTAGTTATTTTAAAGATTCATTGTGACCTCAAATAAAAGAATCATATATAATTAACTAAATCTTAAGATATATAATACGTTTTCTATAAAAGCTACTAAAGAAGTTTAAAACTTATATATATCGTTACTTTCTTACATTGGTCATCAAAATTCATGAAACGATGGATCATGTATATTAATTATTAGTATAGGATTAGTATATTATATATCGTTCGTATGCATGCGTTCTTAATTAACAAACTTGAGACATAAGCTTATCTCTCGTGTGTACGTCATCGACGATTCAGCATGCAGTTAGCGTCGCTATCAATGAATGAATTGCTATGGAATATATCTTAAAGGAAGATGGGGTAAAACTTCTTTGAAAATTAACTCTCTTTTCTTGGAAGGACAGAAATCGGCGTTATTTGGATTAATTTCTTGTTAATGTAATTTCTTGTTGGTCGTACGTAGTATTTATAACCCTACCTATTACATGCCTTAAAAGTTATACCAACCGGCCATT
This sequence comes from Dittrichia graveolens, assembly GCA_038502395.1. Taxonomy (NCBI): domain Eukaryota; kingdom Viridiplantae; phylum Streptophyta; class Magnoliopsida; order Asterales; family Asteraceae; genus Dittrichia; species Dittrichia graveolens. Next base: position 5,105,782 of record JARJIL010000004.1, on the reverse strand, counting down.
TACTAGTTTTCTACCTAGCTAGAAACAAGGTTATGAATTCGTATACTTAACATTCAACTTTTTCTGAACTCTCTCCCTCAATGTCAAATAAATGGAACTCCTAGATGCATATATGCATGCCACTTGGGTGTCTCGATTGTCTTTGAGGGGTGAATTTAGAAAATGTTGGGTTTTATGTTAATTAGTACGTACCGGCCAGTTAGATATATATATAATAAATGCAAAAGGATTGAGCTTACCATGAACTCGTTTCACTTCCTATAATGATATATTCACCGACAACCAACAAATGATCTCTTGTCTCTCGCTACTGGCTTCCAACTCAAAGAATGGTCTCTCTCGTCTTACTAGGTTTGTCTTATCCACCCATTTCAAGAAGAATTCAAGCTATGAAGTCGAATAATTGCCCCACCTCTATCTCTCTCTCTCTCTTTATATATATATATATAGGGGAGGGTTCAAACGAGAACTGTTTTTCGTACGAGAACCAATCTTGGCCGTTCATTTTGGATAATAGAATTCATGGATGAAGAGCGTGGGGGGATTGAGTGTGGCAGGGTGCATGTAATGAATTCATTAGTGGGCAATCCAATTGAAGGAGGGGGAATTGGACAGCTAAGATAGGTTCTCGTGGTTCTCGTACGAAAAACAATTCTCATTTGAACTTTTGCCTATATAGATCATCACTCCCAGATCATGACAACGCATCAGGGGTCAAACACTTATGTAACACCCCAAATTTTAAAAGTTGTTGTGACTAAGTGTTATTAAAGATTAGAGGCGTTTATAAAACTAGAACGACTAAAACTGTCAAAAACAAAGAAAATTAAGTTCAGGGGCCATTCTGTCATTAGCCCATACTTGTGTGTGTGTGTATATATGTGTGTATATATATATATATATGACTAGTTAGTAGTCAAACTAGCAACACGGTACATACATACTTGCGTGTGTAGAGCAAGAAGGAGGGTTGTCATCTTTCTTCTTTTGGATTTCTAGCAAGAACTAATAGATCTGTTAACCAAATAGCAATAATCAATCCATAGTAGATCAAGGTATGATTAGTTTACTTGGTGTTTGTGGTTTCAAGCTTCAAATGAGTCCTAGTGAATTTTAAGATCAAAACTTGTGAATGTTTGAGTTAGATGTTGTTTATGATTGTTTGGGGTGTAGGAAAACATCCATATCCAGTTAGAATTATTCAAAGTTGAGTTTTATGTGAGTTTGGTCGACTTTCAGCAAAACAGTCGCGAGAACTGCTTCTGCAGTTGATAGGGCACAGGCGTGCCTTTGGGGGTACGGCCATGCCAAGTGGGTGTGACCGCCATTGTTCTTCAGGTCCGGGCGTACCTATGTAGGGTACGGGCGTGTCTGGCCCAGTACGCCCATGTTGGAACAGACCATGTTTTGGTCCAGATTGAAAGGCACGGGCGTGCCTTGAGGGGGCACGGGCATGCCTGGCCATGTTCAGCTTTAATTGTCCAGTAGAGTTGTAAGTATTGATGCAAAGATTGTATATTGCTTGTAGGCAATAAGTGATGGCGTACTTATGGCGAAGTGTGGTCGAGTTAGCAAAGTTTAGCATGTTACACGGTCACCAGGTGAGTATACTAGTCTTTTAGCATATGATTACGCTTTAGATTAACAGCATGACGTTTGTGTTATGAGATATAAATGTTATATGTACGTAATGAAAGCAACAGGGTACATAGTACACTAAAAGTGTAACTTTGTATCAAGAACAGAGTTATGGCATACAACCACGCAATGGTGTAGCTATTTATCAAAGCAATGTAAGTGCCTATGAGTTAGTATATATATACGTGACCAGATATGATATGTTATATTATGACCAGATATGATATGTGATACAAGTACAGGTGTATAGTCATGCCGTGAGCATAGCTATGCACAAGAACAGAGACAGGGTATACAGTGAGTTGTGTACCAAGAGCAGCTGGGATAGGCTACACCCGTGAGGTGTAGATAAGCCCGACACAGAGGATACTCAGTACGTGCAAGCGTAGCTTTGTATCCAAGATAGTAGAAAGGGGTATATCAAGCTCTTTATACCCAAGAGAAGCGTTGGGGATATACTACACTGAAGTGTAGATAAACCCTAGTACAGTAATAGTTATGCAGATTTGCAGGTGATACAGCTTGGATGCGAGACATCCTGAGGAGATCTTACTTCTGTTGTTACAGTTTGGATACAAGATATCCTGGGGAGATTTTACTCCAGTTTTATGTTGTTTATGCTCAGTTAGTATGCTCACTAAGCATTTGCTATGTTTAAGTATTGCATATTACAGGTTATGTAGATTCCAGGAAGAGTAAGGCCCAGTGCGGTGCTCAGTCGAATAGCTCCTGGTTTTCAAGAAGCAAACATTGACACTACTTTTGTAAATGTTAGCACGCATATGTTTAGAAACTGTATTTTTGTGAAACCCTGATATCTTTTTTATGCTAACTCGTAAGATAATGTTTTTAAATTAAAACTGAAAAAGTGGTGTTATAACTTAGCGCGTCGTGTCTCATGGATTATCAAAACTTCAAAACATAACTCCCAAGCCTTAAGCAATCCAGGCCCAGCCTAACTCTCATGTAAGGCATAATTACTTTTTATTGAAGAACATGACGCGTCCGGTCATCAAACTCAATGTGTTGGCTATTTAGCGGACTAGATATTTTGAATGTATATATTTTTTGATGTGTCAAGCAATGACAAAAATACATAAAGATGCACATTAAAAACTTCATAAATAGATTTTAACATGTGTATATAAGTATGTGCATTAGGTCTGATTGAACTCATGTAGATAGTTGCATTTCTTTCTGATATTTAATCGATACCTAATCTTCATCATTAATTTTAAATATCAATATATGCTTCAAAATGATAACAGGCTTTTTGAATAAAAAGATTAGTTGAAGGTACTGTTTGCAAATAGGAAAAGGACAATTTGACATTTACCTCAAATTTCTTAAATTGAATTTTTTACTAATTCAAATATGAAAATTATACCAAAATCAAGAATTTCATGCGCACAATTTGACACTTGTATTGCTATATTTTCTCGAAAAAAAACTTTTGCTTGCTTTTTTCAACAGTTATGAAAATGTGCATATTTTCACTCTCGGGAGAAAAAAATGATTTTCCAAATAGATGCACATATGCACTTTACCCATAATCAGGGGGTAGTAATTCTTTACATTACACGAACCCGACATGAAAATAAATTGTTTTGGATTGATACATATAATAAACAGGTTGGGTTCTGGTTGACTTGTGTGAACTATATAATAATTATGTCAGGTTAGGGTCATACATAAATTTCGCGGGTCAACAAGTAGACCCGTTTAATATTTATATAGAGTTTTTCATATATAAACCAAGTTTTGATGTAACTATTATCTAGACTCCCACAATTCACATTCTTGGTTGTTTTAGTTTATGAAAAGAAAGAAGAAAGCAATCACCGCAAATGCTCACGGCACAGAGAAACGGAAAAAGCATAAGATATGTGGGACTTGGTCGACATTTACTTTGTAAGTTATGAGTTAATGGTGCAAGTGTCTAAAGTACGTTTTGTATTTTGAAGAAGTGTTTAATATCTAAAATATAATGAGGTGTTAAGATTGATTCCCCAAATAAAATGTGTGTATAATTGGTTAATTGGATATAAAATGTTGAGAAGTTCAAAATAAAACAATATCCAAAGGATAAAAAGATTGTTTAAACAAACAAAGCAGGTATTTTTTGTTTTTTAGAATACGACTTTGTTTTTTAAAAACGTTTGCGAGCAGGTAGACATTTTTAAATACGATTGTTTTTTTAAAATAAGTGATAAGTAATTTAAAGATCTTATTTTATCTCATCTTTGAACGTGAATAAATATCATTTATCATTTGTAGATCTTTTAACTTAGACCATATCTTCTGTGACATAAAACATTTACGTCTTCTAAAACATATAACACCTAAATGATTAAAAACGCAACTTCTTAATTAAAGAGGAAAATTTACAAAATAATAACTAAGTTTAAAAAATATTCCCTCAAGATTACCCATGAGTTAAACTTGGTTTGTGAAATATAGGGATAAGTGATTTTTAATAAAATATTTTTTAAACTTGATTACTATATATAAACAATTAATTAAACGTTTGAAACAAAAAATGATCAACCACACGAAATAGTAATTCACTCTGTATATTCCTTCGTATCGTTATCCGTTAATTTCGGATGAATTCTTCCGGGGCCCACATCCTTCGCGTTCTAACATGAAAGACGGCCCGACCCGTTACCATGTCGACCGATACAGTATACAGCAGGAGCGCGTTCTACGAATCAAAGCCATTCATCTCGGACTTCGCTGCAGACGACGCGAGCTTTGCCTGGAGACACGTACGTGGCGATCTATTATTGACTGATTTCCGCGCGAAGCGATATGATTGGTTAAACGGTTATTAAACCAATCTGACGCATCCCCTCACGAGATCCGTATATGTATATGTGTTCTCGATCAACGAAACCAAAAGAAGGGGCACCGTTTTTGTACTCCGTCGGAAATCAATCGGAGAATTTAGATCAGAATATCTGCCCTACAATTTGATCGTAGGAGTATGGATGAATGCAAACGGAGAATGTGTTGTTTGCAGTTCTTTTCTTTGATTTTGATCGGTTTTTTCGCTATCGAGATACTCGCTAATTCTTCCGGCACTGTGAGTGAGCTAGCTAATCTATGAGAGTGTGTGTGCCTGTGTTCTTATTGCGTGTTATGATCAGGTTCATTTTAACGATTCTGTTCTCTTTCTTCAGATACTTTACGAGTCGTTTGATCAACCGTTTGAGGAGAGTTGGATTGTTTCTGAGAAGGAAGACTATTTAGGTAAGATCTATGCTCAATATTCCATGTGCATTGCATTTAGACACAGTTTTTTCTGATGAGAAATTAAATGATACTTGGGCCTAAAAATAAACCTAATATTACTTATCATTTATCTAATATCTATGAATTCCACTGCCTCACAGTCTCACATTATATATCATGGATTAATGTCATGTGGCATCAGGCCTATCTTTAGGTGTAGACATCATTTTTTAATTTTGATCCTAACTCTGGCTCATTGTATATATGCTAGGCATGTAAATGCATGGTAACATAAAAGTTTGATTCTTAAAAAAGTTCTGATAAATTTAAGTTGTAATTTACATTTGGCAGACTTTATTCAGATATATATGCATGTGATTTCATTAAGTTTGTTAATTTTATCGTTTACCATCTTCATTTCTAAATTCAGTTATATATATAATATTATAATGCATAAACAAAGTTGGCAAAATTTTCCTTTTATTGGAGGTCAAGAGTTTGAGCAATTAGAGGTGGCAAGGGGATGCTACGGAAAAAGCCACGGGTGTCGGTTAGACCGCATGCATCTTAGCCAAAGGCTCGACACCCCCGAGAGGAGTTCTTAACCGGGAAAACTCCTTTAAAACCAAACTATTAATACGTAGTGTAACTATAATAATGTTAGTTATTTATGGAAATATTTAATTTGGACGGGTCAGGTTTGGATTTGGGAAGTGTAGCTTGTTCAGATCTTCTAGTCTAGATACAACCCCTTATCCCAATCCGAATAGTGTTTACTTGAATTCAATTTCAGATAACATATCCAGTTCAATAAGTGTTATTTTACATGCTTGATCTTAATTTGCTATGTGATTCTATATACATCATGGTGCAAAATGCAACATTTATAGCACAAAGCAACATTCCCACTCTTTCATGTGATCACTCAGGTGTATGGAACCACACAAAGAGCGAAGGCCATGAAGATTATGGGCTTCTGGTTACTGAGAAGGCTAGAAAATACGCAATTGTGAAGGAGTTGGACCAACCTGTAGAGCTTTACGACCACACAATCGTTCTACAATTTGAAGCTCGCTTTCAAAATGGCCTCGAATGTGGTGGTGCATATTTAAAATACCTCCGGCCTCAGGATTCTGGTTGGAAGCCCAAAGAATTTGACAACAACTCTCCTTACTCGATCATGTTTGGCCCTGACAAATGCAGCTCCACAAATAAGGTCCACTTCATCATAAATCACAAGAACCCCAAGACCGGAAAGCATGTTGAACACCATCTCATTTCAGCTCCTTCTGTACCTACAGATACAATGACCCATGTGTACACTGCCATATTGAAACCTGACAATGAGATAACTATCTTGATCGATGGAGAAATGAAAAGGAAGGCTAATTTCTTGTCATCTTTAGATTTTCTTCCATCATTAGTTCCTCCAATAACCATTCCTGACCCGGATGACAAAAGGCCCGAAGATTGGGATGACACTCTAGAGATTCCCGACCCTGATGCTAAAAAGCCTGATGATTGGGATGAAAATGCGCCAATGGAAATTTTAGATGAAGATTCTGAGAAGCCTGATGGGTGGCTAGATGATGAACCAGATGAAATCGATGATCCAGATGCAGTAAAGCCAGAAGATTGGGATGATGAGGAGGATGGTGAATGGGAAGTTCCCAAGATTGACAACCCAAAATGTGAAACCGCACCAGGTTGTGGAGAGTGGAAGAGGCCAATGAAGAAGAACCCGGATTACAAAGGTAAATGGTATGCTCCACTTATCAGTAATCCTAATTACATGGGTACTTGGGAGCCTCGTCAAATTCCAAACGTTGAGTACTTTGAACTTGAGAAAGCCAACTTGGAGTCTGTTGCTGCCATTGGTATCGAGATCTGGACAATGCAAGATGGTATCTTGTTTGACAACATTTTGATAGCAAGTGATGAGAACACTGCAGCATCAATCAGAGATACCACATGGAAGCCAAAGTTTTTAGTTGAGAAACAGAACCAAACGACAGAGGAACAAGTAGCTAGTCTCAAGGGGATCCAGGTAATCGCTTACACAACTTGGTAGCAAAGCAACGTCTCCTTTTTAGCTAAACCTTTAGATTTGATCTGTTTGACGAGTTTAAGTAATAATACCAACCAAAATTCACTCATTTAAGTAAAATACAACACAATCCAAAGTGACTCATTCATAACTAGGTATGTATGAACCATGGATTTTGATATTCTGCTTATAACATATTGCAGAAGTCTGTGTTTGATGTCCTTTACAAAATTGCTGATCTGCCTATCTTGGGTGACCACAAGATGAAGGTTGTGGTAAGTCACTAGAGTTGTTAAAACTTGTTTTTCTTTTCCATATAAAAGCAAGTGAAAGTGGATTCTCTTTTTGTTTAGGGACTTATTGAAGAGGCTGAGAAAAAGCCAAGCATTATAGTTGGAATCCTAGTTTCGCTTGCTGTTGTCATTGTTAGTCCCCTGCTGAAGATCTTGTTAGCTAAAAAGAAGAAAACAGTGAGTAGCAACCGTCGATCTTCTGGCTGAACTTGCTATACTTGCAACATTTTTACTGTTGTAATATATCTCGTTTTTTTTTTAAATCAGGTAAGGGTAAATGTGGCATCAAAGAAGGATGGAGGTAAGACGCCAACCACTGAGACATGTGACGACGCAAGTGCTTCTCGAAGGAGGAATACAAGGCGGGATAACTGAACTTGTCAAGAAGATACAGTGCTTTAAGCGGTCAGATCAGATTCACTTATGGTAGAATCCAAGCATTAGTTTTGAGTCAAGATTCCATTTTTAAGTTTCTAGCTGTTTTCTATTTTTTTTTATTAGTAAAATGCATCAAGTTCTTTTACATAAACAAGAGGTTTATATGAAAAATAAGATTCTGGCTAAATGGTCTTTCTTTTCCTGGAGGTCTCTCGAGCTTGTTCCATTAGATGCTTTTGTATACTCGTGACTGTCTAATACAAAAAAATAAATTTAATACTTAGCAAGGACTTCTATTGCACAATACAACATGCACTTTGCTTAAGTAAGATTCTCTACCATGCTCTTAACTCTTAAGCTCTGGGATTTTCATTTAATAAAAGACTATATTATAAATTGTGTACAATTAAGTTCTTGTAAAAAACATAGTCCTAAAATTGTAATATTCAATCACAAGTGATTCGGTATACAATCACATGTGATTTGTAAAAGCATCACATCGAAAATGTCACTCTGCCCAAAATTTTAAAATGCAATCTGGACCATTGATGTCATGATCAAAAGGCTAAAATTAGTCTCTTGGGACTATGAATTAAGTATGGACTATATTGAACATTCTTCTATAAATTCTATAAAATTGCGAATATATTTAGTCTCTCTACAAGTTCAATCCTTCCAAACCGGGTTTTCATGCAATTTTAGTCCCACCTTCACATAAAATAACCACAACACTCTTATCCCACCCCCGCTGCCCATCACAACTCGCACCATCAAATTGCCCTCGTATGTTTCTCTAATCTCATATAGTCATATGTGTTTTAGGTGTGGGTTGAAGATGAATCGATTTGTTCCTATTTGGGTTAAAGATTTTGAAAGTGCAAACACTAACTTCATGATTTTTCGATCTACAACCATCGGATCCTTTTTGGGTGTTTTTTCTCTTTGATGTGTTTATGTGAGTTCTTAACCAGTACATGTTTCATCTTCGATGGGTATTTGCACCTTAACAAGTGTGGGATAATTTATCATCAATTTCTGTAGTCCAATTATTTCGATTTTTTTGGTTGGTTTCAATGGTTTGTGTTTGCTTTTGGTGAAAAAATGTGTTCGTGTTTTTTTCTGTTTTTTTTTTTTTGCATAGCGGAGATGATGACCGCACATGGTGGTGGTGCCTAGAGACGGTGGTAGTCTCTCAAGTTGAAGATGAAGATGGATAGGTTAACCTGATTAATAAATAAGCATAAATTGATAATGATTTAATCATAAATACATTAAAAATAAGTTAAAATTAAAAGATGATAAATAAATAGATTGATAAAGGTTTGTTTAGTTGTTTCAAGTAAAAAAAAAAGACTAATGATGTAAGAAATTGAACGATTGTCTTACGGTTCACACTCATAATTCTAACCAAACCATAAGGCTAACTTTGTAAGTCATTTTGAATACAAACAGCACATTTGAATTGGTAAATGTCCCATATTACATAGAAATTACTAAACGCAACACAGAGTGTAATAATGTAAACAAATAATCAATTTTCTAAACAACGTGAGACTTGATATAATGGTGTAATCAAGCCTTTAAGGTCATGGTGAAGCCACAACTTTTTATAAGGCTTCACTTGAGATGCAAAAATTTTATATACAAGTTATAAACATATATGGTCAGTTATACAAACAACAAAAGCACATAATTATAAATTTATATAATAATTCATCATTATTCTTTTTTATTTTTCGGTATATCCAACCATTTTTAATAACTACATACTAATATTTTTGACTCGTATAGCCATGTGCTCTTAACACACCTAAAAAACAGGGCCTAGCTACAAGTAAAGACGTCTCGTAGGCCTTGGCGAGTACGTCAAGCCTTATGGATAGGCTTTGGACCTTTTTGTAACAGCATAGTCAGGTCTCACGGCTTGACAGAGTTATAACGAACTTCTTAGAACATTGAGCATAATCAATTAGGTTAAAATGTTGATACTTGTACAATGTTGCGGTGTTCAAATGCAACAGTTATAGCAGTAAAGCCAGTAGAATAGAATTTCTTTGATGTCAAAAAGTGTATAAATGCGAATGACTACGACATATGAGGTGAGAAGAGAGGTAAAAACATAAAAAGGAGAGGGAGAGTGAACTTATATCACAAACAAACATATCCATCCGCTTATGGTCTCTGTTAAAACTCATGTCCTAACATAACTCCCCACCACCTTATTAAGAGTCTGTATAAATTAAACTAGAAAAGGTTGGAACCAAAATTGTCCTCTACCGACGAATAGAAATTTAAATAGAAAAAAACCGCCAAAAGGTAAAAATCTCCAAAAACAAAAAAACATCAACTTTTCTATTTTTCAGCAGCATATCATCTCTCTCTCTCTCTCTCCCAGAAACAAAGGATTTTGTTGGTAGCCTTTTGTAAAATCTCAGGCAAGCTACCTTCTTTTTTTAACGCTTTCCAGCACCAGTTTTCTTAGCAGGCAGAGGGTTCTCATCATCGTCAGACTCGATATCACCATACTCCCACATTCCCAACCTCTTTGTACGAGCTTCTGCTTGGTATTTTTCTAGATTATCCAGCGCCTCTTGTCTATCTTTAGGCTCCCATCTCCTCCTTTTTTCCAATCTCGCTAGTCCTCCCTGCACCATACATTTTCAGATTAAGAAAACAGGAGTAGAAACAAGAGAGATTGAAATTTCTACTCATTTACTTGTAAAAGGGCAGGTCCTGGTTATATTTTATCTCTAATAGGTCAATCAAGTACCTAAAATTGCTTAAAACAATAAAAAAGACGGCTGAATTTTCTGTTTCGAGAGACCATTTTTTCCCCTGTAAAGAACTTTCAAATTTTCAAAAACTTTGACTAAGCATTTGAAAATATCAATAGAAAGTGTAAGACATTCAAATTCTATGTTCGTTGACTTCTTTTACACGACACCATGAGACGGTTAGAAACCAGTTATCTGTTGTCAATATTAAAAAGTACCTTGTATCAAAACTTCGAAGTTTGGAGAGTTTCTTTTAAGGGAAAGAAATGGTTACCCCAAAAGAAAAGTTTGACAAAAGTTGGTTAACTCTATTCTTAATGCGTAAACCTCTTAAATGATTAATTAATTCTTATTCAATAAAATGAAAAAACTTGAACAGCAAAGTTGGTTGAACATAAATTTTCAATCACATCTGACACTGGTCATTAATGGAACAAACTTGAACATAAAAATGTTTCAAGCGTCCACAACCAGATCTGAACCAAAAATTTACCCAATTTGACAGTTAACGAATCCGCTCAATGCATCAACACTATGAAAGTCACAATAAAAATACTAACCTTGAGCATGATGGCGTTAATACTGGTATCAGACTCCTCATCGATCAAAGTTACCAAGAGAATAGTTCCAGTTCCTTGCCCCTTGACTTTTCCTCCGGAAGTATCCCTCTCCTCAATTACTAACTTGAATTCTTTTGGCTCACTAAGTGTACTTTCACTCAAATGCATGGCCGCTTCCTGACCATAATCCTCCTCCAAGGTGGGTACCTTTAAGTAGGCAAGTTGGCAAAGTTGAGCCAGCCCAGGTGCAGAGGATACAGAAGGATCCAGAGGACGCAGCTGGCTGTAACTAACGGCTTCTTGATTTCCATAATCTATGTAAAACACTTCGAATCTGTCTTTAGTTGATTGAACGGGACCACGTGGACCACTTACTACCTTTATACATCAATGACAGAAACAAGGATCAAAATCATCATTCACAAGGGGATCATGAATCACTAAAGTAACTAACCAATGTGAAGTACAGGTGGAAAATGTGCAGGTCTGGTGAGCTAGTTAAAACTAATAGTTTTACATACAAGTCAAGACAAGTCGGGTTCAGTTGACCCAAGACATTTTTGTCCAGACTTCTTCGATATTTTTATGAACACCAAGTGTGTTCGATATGATTAGGAAAACTATATTTTCATACATGTTTGGCAAGTTTCAACTGGTTTCCTTTTCAACTAAATTATTTGATCGACGTGATTTGAGATAAAAATTATAACCTGAATGAAGCCATTCATAGGTAAATAGGTGAAAATTACCACCTCTGTAATAATTCATTGGAAGAAACAGTATTACCATAGCTCGGTTCCATGAGTTATCTGCACTAAACTGGGCAAGGACGATATCGCCCTTTTTTGGATTAAATGCGCCAATAACAGGTGCTTCTTTGAGGTTTAAAGAAGCAAGTTGCTGCTGGATGGAAGCAACTTTCTGATCTGCAACAGCCTGGACATAAAACTTGCCTCCACCGAGAACCTCAGTCACCACAGCCTGAAATTAAGCATGTAATATTAGCAGCAAATCAAGCAGATAAAGTCATGAGTAAATCAATTTTAGTAGTCTAAGGACCTTGAACTCTTCTTTCTGTTTTTTATCATTAGCAGCACCATTAGAAACCTCCTCTCCTTCCACATAGTTTTCCCATATCTGCAAAAGGAAAACTGGTCAGTCAGAGTTGGGCTGATTCCAAAGTCGAATTGAAAATACTAAATCAAGCAAGCATTCTTGCCTTCAATTTCTGCTTCTTGGCAGACTGCTCAGCCTGAGCAAGAAGGTGAGCATCTGGAATCCTATCAGCGCCAAACCCTGTCTGAAGCCTTGCAAGACCAGCTTCCAGAAGGGTGATACCAATATTAGTTTTTGATTCCCACAACGATCCTATGAAAGTCCCAGTTCTATCAACGGTTTCAACTTCAATCTGAACCCACGCAAAACATATAATATTCTTAATAAATACAGTTAGAAAAAACAAGATTGATAAGCATAAACAAAGTACAAGTAATTCTAGGGTGAAAAGGGAATATAACCTCTACATCCCTCTGCATAATCTTCCGTCTCATAAGCGAAATGGCTTCAACAGAATAAGGCTCATCACGACCAGGACATCTGACACCAGAAATCGAGAAAGCAATGCTGCATGTTTCTTTCGGCACAAATAGTTTAAATCTGTGACCACTAAGGACATATTCAACAACAGCAGTCATCCTCCTGTTGCGTTGGAGAAATGGGAGAAAATCTTTGGTTTTCTTGGCTGAGGCCTAAAGAAAATATATTATTTTAAATTAAAAAGTCGCAATAGTAAACAAACTCGCACTGGTGAATGGTAATAATCAAATAAGTAACTGAGAGTTTCTAACCGTTAATAGATCTGTGACATGCATGCTTGGAGGATCTTTAGCAGAATGAATTCCCTTTCTGCCAGCAGTAGCACGAGATTCAGCTGCAAGAAGATTCTCATAGTAATTTGATCTTTCCTCAAAGTCTCTATGTCTAATGACAGTTCCAAACCCACGAGCAATAATGAGCTCAGCAATATTCACACCGGGTTGCTGAGTCCCTGCTGTAGGGGGGGTGGTAGTAGAGGAGACGTCTTCATTATCCTTCCCTTGAGACAACAAGAAGACTGACCCAAACCCCATTAACCGTGAATCTGCGGGTCCAGCTGGAGCAGCAGACCCATCAGCAACGGGGACCTTTCGAGAGTATTCCATTGAAACTTGAACCTAGGTTTTAAAGGATAAGTTAAATAATGAACCTGTAAGAGTCTCATTTACAGATAAATATTGAGGTGCCAAATATGACCCATTTAAGTATCAATAAGTCGATTTAGGTTGGTGTTTTATCTCAAGCAGGTCAAATCAATTAACCAAAGGAGGAACTGGTCAAACAGGTTGAAAGTGATCGAAGTCTGCATATAATACCCGTCAACCAACTAATTCAAAGATTTAAATCATTATTGCAATAATTTTCTTTCTGCAATCAAAATACACGAATTAATTATTTATAATTTTATTTTTAAAAAATTGCTTACGAAAATTAATGATCATGAACGGGCCTTTTTGACCCACACTAAAGATAGCATCTAACCACCCGAACTTGTTTTGACCTATTACCCGAGATGCGGTCTTGCCACATTCGAATAAACATTGAACATCTAACTAAAAGTATCTTACTTGACGGCCAATTAATCTTGTTCTTAGAAATTCCCTTGCTTCACGAGCATAAGGAGCAGGTTTCTCCTCTCTTCTTGGATTTCCAAGTTTGGGGCACCTGATACTTGAGAGATTGACTCGTCTTTCAGCTGCTGGACTGCCAAATGGTAGAGCATCATCAGCAACAATGATGCAGTCTCCGCTAACAACTTCAACTACCTGTGTAAAATTGGAAAAAGAAAAATTGTTTTTAAGTGGATTCTAAGATAACTGGAAAAGAATAGATAATTCATGAAACTCTCTTGGACCAACCTTGCCAGTAAAGTTGTCTGAAATTGCCTTTGAATTAGTAGCAGGTGGTACATAGTTTGTCCAAAGCCTCAGCTTCGATTTCTTTGCTTGAAGTTCTGCAGCCTTCAGTTTCCTCCTGGCTTCATCTTCCATCATACTTGCACTCCACTCAACATATTTTGCATATCCCTACACCGGAGAATGATAACCAGATAGAAGAAGCAAGAGGTCAAAACAATTTCCTTAAAACTATGTATCAAGGCAAAATAGCACTGCTTCTGGGTGGAGAGAGTAGTAAGGGTTTTAGATAAAAAGCACTTGGCCATGAACAGATTTAATAATGAAAACCTTAAAAACGTATGAGTTCCTCATGATGAAATAAAGAAATCTTGAATGTGCTAACCGCATTTTAATAGGTTAATTTCCTAATCGCGGGATGAAGAAGTAAATTGTTTTTGGCCTAAATCTGCTACAAAAACAGTCACAAACTCACAATGGTGTAGATTGCCATACATCAGATCGTGTGCAGACATAAAAAGAACATAACATACATTTTCAATCAGCTCCATTGCCAGGTCCTTTGCTGATTCACCATCAGAGTAATACACAGAACCAATCAAATTGCTGAACTTGTCAACACCCTCGAGAACAATGCGGACCTGTAGAGAGTAGAAAAGAAACTTATAAATCAACAATTCTACTTACCAATGTGTCAGATCATATCCATTTTGTATTTTTATTAATAAGCACGACTCACAACAGAAGTTGGATTAAGTAGAGAAACAGATTTGATTCTCTCGATGCAACTTTGATTAAGCACTTTAAATAAATCCCAAATAGGGAAGATCCCAACTGAGACTTCCATTTTTGCAAAGAGATGTTTCCTTCACCAATTGAATACTGCACTAATAACTAAGAATTACTTACATCTCTGTTTAGCACACGAATCTCAGTAAAATGTTTAGCCTCCCTCCCATATGCATCAGGGGAAACTTCATTGAAGGCTGATGAGGCTGTAACTCTCTGGGCTGATGTTAAGGGGCCACGAGACTCGGCATTAGTTTCTCCGTTTGGTTCATCAGATGGTACTTCAGTTGCTATGGTAGATTCTTGTGTTGTCCTTCTTCCCATTGAAGGGGCCTAATAAGGAAAAAAAGTGAATAATAATAATAATAATAAGGTTACATGTACAGTAAAGCATCTACATATAAGTTCCAAAAAGGACTATATAAAAGCTATGAATACTAATAAACTCCCTACCTGGATTCCAGCAACAAATACTTGAACAAACTGAAACTCTGGAAGCAGATAAACACGAAGTGAGCTCCCATCACGAACTTGCTCTACAATGGCTTCCATGGGTTTGCCTTTGTTTGCAGCTAATAGGGCCATTGCATCCAGATTACTGGGGTCACCAACAGCAGATGGGGGGAGGTTCCTAATAGCAGCGTCAACAGCACCGGGAGACTAAAAGCCAGGAGGAAAACGACAACATATAATCAATTTGATAAAAATATAACCTACCGACGGTACTTATGGACTTGCCAAAAGAAGAAAACTCACAGCAAAAAGCAATTTGTATCTCATAGTCATAGAAGAATTAACATTAGTTGAAGAGGGAAAAAAACTCAATATGCTATTTTTAAATATGATATTTTGGGATAGATTTATCCTTCTGTTATAAAAAATTACAGTTACATGACCCTAGAAGTAATAGCATTATTTAATAAAAAGGTAGAAAAAGGTTTCCAAATGGTAAAGAACCAAACACAATGACCATCTTGTGCAATTCATATTACACACCACATAGCCACTGCTTGCTCATGTAAATTCAATACCAGTTCAATAGAAAGCATATACACATTAAACCAAATTGTTTGGCAAGTACTGTTTTACCATGTGACGTGCAACCAAAAATTACAAATCATTCAGATTAAGTAGCAGTAACTAACCCTGTCCCATAAACCTACACCTTGTTGTCTGGCTTGTTCTTCAAGGCGGAGCAGTTCAGAATGCTCAGGAGTCACCTCTCCTTTAGCCTCCTTAACCTGCAATCAGTAGGTGCAGGTATGTTGAATGCGAAGGTGAAAATCTCTAAGTTATAAATGCTAGTAATGGAATTAGAATTACCTTCGCCCAGCCATGAGTGACAACCTCGTTTCCAACATTTGTAGTACCAATGAAAACACTGCAGAATTCTCGGGAGAAATTTGGGATGGTATATTCCGTCCTAAAAACAACATCCTAGTAAACAAATAGATAAGTTTAGACGATATATTTAGATTGTAGTTACGTAATGAAAGAATGCAACATGACTGATAAATTCTCAGGAGGTTCTACGAATCAGAACCTTTCCTATGCACAACTTCCGTAGATATTCTCTGCTATCCCATGCAAAAGGGTCGTCCTGGCCACCTCGACGCGCCTATATAAAATAAATCATATTGTTATTTAGTAAATTACATCAGAAAGTTAGACCAACTCCAAGTATAACAGAAGTAAACAAAAATTACACATTTGACACACGCCAAGTTAGCAGTCCATTAATTTAGAAAACAGGCAAATTCATCCACCAATTAGCAGTCTTCATTATAACTTTTAGAAAAGTGAGTGGTGAATGGTGAATGTGGCAGTATCACTAGTTGTAGTAATAGACGACTAGCTAAATACAAGAATAACACCATGGCAAGATTTTGCAGTTATTAAAGCCGGAGAAAATTTTAAATGGAGAGTGACTCCATTCAAAAAGAGAGTTGAAAGTCAAAACAGTTTCTAGATCAAATGCATGTTTTTCAGAGCAGTCTGTAAAAGACAAAACTGAAACACTATGGCTAAAATCAATCTTTGTCGCTGTTGAAAAGAGCATAACGATACACATCTAGCAAATTCCATGTTGAAGTAGACATACTAATCTTGGAGCAGAAAGATGAGCCAAAACAATAGTCTTCTCAGGGGGGATTTCCGCTTTGGTAAATCCCATAATCACCAAGGTGTCCCCAGACATAACAGCTTTTACTTTTCCTCTCAGCCATCCTGAATTTCCAGCTGCTTGTGCCATCACTAAAGATCTGCAAAAGAAAAGGCATCAAGCATTAGATATTACACCACAAGACAATAAGCTCTCAAATGAAAGGTGTAACCACATAGAGCAAAAGCTACCAACCAAAAAAAACCTAACATCTCAGAGAGCATATGACACGTAATTTTGTTCATTGTTACATGTAGAAACGTCCAAAGACAGAATAAATTAGCTGGGAAAGGATCTGTCAGGCACTCATCAGTCACCACTCATTACCCAACTAAGGGCCTCCACAAAGCTAATATGTTCATCATTTAAAAAAGAAATGAGAGATGATGAAGTAGAGTAACTATGCATCTCTCAGTGCATTGGGAGGTTGCCAGATCAAATATGTGTTCAATAATCGCTCCTTCTGCATTAAACTCCGCTGAAAAGCCTGAAGAGGTTGGCCCTCCCGCCCACTAAATTGTTTTACACCTATATAAATATTTGCTTTCTTTTATTTCAACAAAATTTATTTTTATAAATTAACTTTATTAATTATTAACAATAACATAAAATTAAAATTAAACAAGCTTATATATATACGCTTACAATTATATCTTATAATTTATTTAAATATCAAACAAATTAATCGATATATTTAACTAATATAAAGAAACACTTTTGTGAACCTTTTAAACAGACAATATTTAAAAGTTATTTCATTTAAAAAACTTATCTTTTATTGTACCTTTATTTATGTAAACTGTAATATAATTTTCAGTTAATCTAACATTTGAACATTATGCAACATTGGAATATTTATGAAATCATATGCATATATAAATACATTGATAACTAATCGAAAATAGTAATCAATTAAACATTGCAGGGATAATTGATTGAAAATAGCATGCTGATGGGGCAGTCTATTAAACTTTGTAAGGTCCAGAGGTTCATGCACCATGATTCTGTGAAAATTTTCTAAAAAGATGGTATTGAGATACTCTAAGTCTGAGGTGACTGGCGTCCTTAATACTTCCTCACCGGCTTTCAAAATTCTTATTTCTGACCTGAACCGCACATCTTTAGCTTTGTAAATTATTGCATACCTTTCTTCATTCAAATTCTCTGAAGCACGGATCAAGATAATACCCATAACAGACTATAAAGATGATTCTTTTCATGCACATTCCAAATCAAATATCTATCTCCTCTGTTCAAGGGAAAAAAGCCCTTAACTTCGTAATAGAATCAATAACATCCCACCCATCATTCAGAAATATCAGTCAAAATCTATCTAAGTGAATTTGAATAGATGACACGCTCATCAAATCACACCAATCTATTTCCCAAGGAAAATCCTACAACACACCAATCTTCAGATCCATAAGCCAGACTATAATAGAATTAAACATTTAAAAGTTAGATCCAAGCAAAACCACCTAACAATCACGAATGCATACATTCACACTTCAATCACATGATATACCTCTACAATCATCCTGGATCAACAATCCAGCAAACAGAATCAATCCAACCATTCCGATCTATTAAATAACAGAACTAAAATTCGTAGTCTAACGTAATATCATGCATGTAAACACCCTGATTCGTAATAAAAGCTTTAGAACTAGATCCGAAAAGTACAATACCTGAAGGCGGCTTGCTATGGATCGATCAAGCAAAACACACACAAATCAAACAAATTCAAAAACCAAATCAATCTAGATTGAACTTCGAGTGCGGAATTATCAAAATCCACACATAATTAACTGCGAATTCGAACGAAAACGAGGGTGATTCGAAATTGAGAGGACTGGGGATAGTTCGGCCGGCGGAGGAAATTTTGTGACAGTATAGAGAGGAGCCGTAATTTATATAGAGGGTGAAAGTGAAAAGAAACTAACATGCCCCTCCATTTAGGGTAAATTACCGAAAATGCCATATGGTTTGCGCTAACTGATTCTGACTAGCCTTGGGGTTGGACTACCCAGATAAGTATCTATGACGAGACTTTACTTCCACGTCAGATGGATTAGCCAATTAAAAAGCGTCGCGTGTGCTGAATCACCTGCTTTTGTTACAGCTGTAGTTAGGTTTTTGAGTTTTAACTTTAAACGCCTCTCCTTGAAATAGTAAACAGAGGAAGTACAAACAATGGTTTTGCAAGTTACGGGATACATCATACATTTGTGTCAATTTCAACGTATGTAAATAAAAATTTTATATTTAATATCTTTTTATATATATTATTTTATAAAATATAAGATTATATTTTACGTTTAAAAGTTTTTAGTATAATATTAATATGTTACTCGTGTTGTAACAACCTCAAAATGGGACTAGTCGTGTTCAAATCTGTGACGTCTAAAATTCTTATTAAATATTGAATAAAAGGAATTATATATATATATAATTGATTATTTGGGAAAAATATAAGAAAATAATAAAGAAATGATAATATTAAAATATTATGATAAATAGATAAGAATAATAAATTATTAAATGGTTTAGAACGAGGTTTCCAAAAATATCCCCGTTGGTTAAAACGGGTACTCGTGCGTTAAGTTGTAAGTTGAGAAGGGGAACAAGATACCCACTTGTGGATAACAATAACCCACAAGCAGGTATCTAGTTTACAGCCACGTGAGCACCCCCTCACCAAAACACAGACAAATCCATTTTGACTTAGTGTTCTTTGTGCTCTTGTTTGGCTTTGAAGGGGAATTCAAGAAGATCAATTAGTGTAACATCCTCGATTTGGGCCTAGTTGTAGTTGATACGTGAGTGTACGAGATTAGTGTAATAGACGAATAATTGAACGAGTAAGTGTTTATATATATATATATATATATATATATATATATATGTTGGATGTGAATATTAAATATATAGATAAATATATTAGTTAAAGAATAAAGAAAAGCAAAAAAAAAAGAAAAGAGAAAAAGAAAGAAAATAATAGATATTTTCATCCAGAGACGGTTGCCTCTAGATAAGTTTGAGATGAGTTATATAGGTGTGTGTGTTGTGCTTTGACTCCCAAAGTCAAATATAGCTAAGTTGAAAAGCAAACCCACAAACACAACTCTCTCTCTCTCTGCTCGTGAAGTTCTTGAAGAAGTTATTGAAAGGTTTGAAGATTTGAAGCTTTAGACTTGACAAGAAGGTTAGTATGATCCTTCTATTGAAGTTTAAGTAAGATTACACATGTAATAGACTAAATACATGAAAGTTATGTGGCTGAAATAGTGATAAAATGGAAAAACACCATGGATGAATATGAAGCTCACTTTATAAGTGGGTTTAGCATGTTTGATGTTTTTAAATGTTATTAAAGTGTTTATAAGGTTCATATAGGTTGTATATGAAGCTTAGAAGTGTTTAAGAAGTAAAAACAATGTGTTTTGGAAATCTGGGTTTTGAATATGTAAGTTTAAAGTCGGATGAAAGTTGATGAAAAAGATGATAATCTGGATATTTGAAGATCGTGGCGCGACGCCGAGTGAAAATGACCCATGCGACTTTTTGATGCAACTTTCGCATGAGGTCATCCGACCTTTGGTCCGACAGTCGGATGAGTCATCCGACCCTTGGGTCCGATTGTCGGATAGTATAAATGATTGTGTGGTCCGACTTTCGCATAGAACTTACTCGTTGATCCGACTTTTCATGCGCGCGACGCGACACCTTGAGTGGTCGCGGCGCGACGGGGCCTTTTCAGCAAGCATTGTTTTAGTTAACATGTTCTTGTTGATTAGGTCATATAGCACTCAAAGTGAGTTTAATATGTGATTTAAGATTACTAAGACGGTTGTGAGTGTTCTAGAAATAGAACCTAACGCGTGCAAACGCTTAACGCGATTGCCGATGTTTTAGGTGAACGTGTCAGTTGAACCAAAACTGAGTAAACGAACGCTGTAAGCGAAACAGGTGAGTGCCTACTTTCATGAGACTCAGTATGAGTAAGTCTTGCTTGTAAGATGGCTATATGAATGTGTGAACGTGCATGTATGTATGACTAACCTGTTATGCAGGTACGCTTAAGAAGAAGAGGGTAAGTTTCTGAATGATGTTACGTTGTTTGTAAGATGTATAGTAGGTGCATGCCAGCGGGTCCAGAATGGAACCGCTTAGTTAATATTGATGATGTGCATGAATGATGAATTGTATGATGATGTATGTGAAAGAATGAATGAATGAATGACGGATCCCGATGGGATCCTATGAATGATGTATGACTATGTGATGATAAGATGGATCCCTGTGGGATCGAATGTATGTATATGTGTATGTGAACTGTCTGCAGACAATATGATGGAGGGTTAAGGTCAGTCGACCGGCTGGATCCTAACAGGACTTCGGTCATTTCTGGATTCACGGTGATTCGGGGTGCATCCCGGATCAAGGTTCTGCAGAATCGTCGTGCCTTAACATAAGACCGTAATCAGCCAGGACCTGGCCGTGATTACTCGGGAACCTTGTGTTCTGTATATGATGCTTGGTGGACTGCTTTATGCTCCCCCACCAGCGGATTGGTTGTGACTGATCCCCCAGTCTGAGTTGTTGCGCAGGACTGGCTCTCCTACAAGACATGACTCTTATTGATCTTGTCAGCACACTGCTACGTGTTAAGCTAGCAGTGTGTGCTTATGTATGATAAGATGTGTACGATACGATATGTATGATATGATATGTACGATGTGTATGATGCATGAA
This sequence comes from Dittrichia graveolens, assembly GCA_038502395.1. Taxonomy (NCBI): domain Eukaryota; kingdom Viridiplantae; phylum Streptophyta; class Magnoliopsida; order Asterales; family Asteraceae; genus Dittrichia; species Dittrichia graveolens. Next base: position 5,084,202 of record JARJIL010000004.1, on the reverse strand, counting down.
CTACCCTATTGATGCTTATGCTAAGTATGTACTCACTAGCTAGTGTAGCTAATGGTACTATGATTTTCCTTTTCAGGTAAAGACTAGATGGTCTGCGAGGCGGGTGACTTTTGATATATTCCCCCTTGGGATGGAACACTTGTATCTTAAATGTTGTTATGTATGTATGAAGCTATGGTCGGTTCCTGTATGTTAGGTAACACCAACGAATGTTTTGGAAACAAAGACGATGTAATTAACTGTTGGTTAACATTAAAAAGAAAATTTTCCGCTGCTAAACCTGAGTTATCATTAAAGCAACTGTTTTCGGAAGCGGTGTTACAATTAGCAATCTGTTTTGCTGTGAATTCAAGTACTAATTTCAAGTTCTAATCTGCTGTGATAATTCCTAATCATCTTCTGATTCAAGTAAGTCCTTTGTTCTTGATTCTCTAAGTTTCACCAAGTTTAGGTTACAATTGTGTTTGAGTGAAATTGATGCCAATAATTAGTTTTGATGTTACCAATCTATTTCTAGGAGGTTTTTAGGTTCATAGAAATCAGAATCTGTAATTAAAGTGAAGCTTTTGATTGAATTCAAGAATTAAAGTGTCAAATGGGTCAAAATGATGATTTTGGTCCCAAACACTGAATTGGTTGATTTGGTATGTAAAGATGTTGTTTTTTGGATTGGTTTTGATGTGTATTTTCATATGTGAACAATAGAAACCGATTGGTAATACTCTAGTAAAGATTTGGTATGTTTTTGGATGGAAACAGCAGGTTCTGCATAAACCTGCTGTTGTACATTGAAGGGCACGGGCGTGCCACTCAAGAACAGACCGTACCTCAAGGCGTACCTAGGAGGCACGGCCGTACCTCCTAAGGGTACGGGGCGTGACTAACCCTAGCGAGCCCGGGGGTACCCTGAAGTCACGGGGTGTACCTGAGACCCAGGTACGGGGCGTACCCAGGGCGTGCCTTGGCAAGGTACGGGCGTGCCCTGCCCCTGACAGAATCTGTTTTACAAGGTTTTAATAGTTGTAAACCTTGTTTAGATATTCCAATTGATTCAGAAGTTTCAGTATCGTAGAGAAAAGTATACTAGCTCGACAAGTGAGTGTCTGATAACATAACGATTAATATATCTATAACATATGTTAACAATGATTACGGAATTGTATACCACGATTTGTACACGCACTTGTTTAAGTGTAGGATTGCATGATGATGCTAGAATATACCATGTTGACACAATGTAGTATGCACTTGATTAGGTGTATGCTATGATGATAATTGAATATATGTGCGCGCATTGATTGATTGGTTGATGCTTCGATTGATTCATATTATCTGTTTGTGATCGGTACGGATCTATTGGGCAAGATTTGCCCCGGACCATGTTGTCCTACTTATTGGGCAAGGTTTGCCCCGGACAAGGTTTGTCCTCTTCGGGTATAGCTGCGGCTGTACAACAGAGGAATCAGTTGATTCCAAAACACAACGGTGGACACTGTATAGCTCCCCCACCGGCGCGGTTGATGTGTCTGGTACCCCAGTTTGGTGCATTGAGCCGGGTTAGCTCCCCTGCAAGATATGTTACCACCTGACTACGCCAGCTCATCGCGAGATGCTAGGATAGAACTATCTAAGCATGATTGATGATATATGATGTATTTATGTTAATCGCATGCTATTGAGTACTCACTAGCTATTATAGCTAACAGATGCTACACCCTACATGTGCAGGTGATCCTCAGTGAGCTCGGGACCCTGCGGGTAGTTTGATTTCTTAGGAGGAACACTTTGTTTGTAATAACTCTGATATAATGTTGTTTGTATTTGATAATGGTCGACCAGATAAGTAACAATAACACCAAACTTGTATGTGGCATCTTTTGATTGTAATATATTTGCCACGTGTTTTCTATTTCCGCTGCGAGTTTTTAAATGGAAAATGATAAGTTAATGTTTTAAAAAGAAAAATCTGGTTCTCGAAACCACGGTGTTACAAGCTGGTATCAGAGCCTAAGTTTGAGTGAATTGGATACTTGGAAGAGTATTCAGTCTCAAATTCAGGTTCTCGAAACGACGGTGTTACACGTGTTTAGTATTATTAATTAAAGATATATATGTATATAGGGGACGGTTCAAACGAAAAATGTTTTTCGTGCGAGAACTAATCACAACCATTGATCAAAAAGATGGATGGTCAAGATTAAAGAGTTGTTAATAGATAACGTTAAATTAATCAAACTTATCCTTAATTAATTAAAGGTAATTTGGACATTTTTACATTACCCCCATCTTTTTCAAACTATTATATCTCTCAAATGGAAAGATGTTAAATTACGAAAATTATACCAAATTAACAAGAAAATTATGCTATTTAATTTGAGACCGATCTAGCTATATTTTTTCGAAATATTTTTTAAAATTTGCTGGTTTTTTTTTGTACAGTCGACATTTGCCCATGTGCAAATATATGTACTTGTGCAAATACACAGATTCAATTAGTTTTTTCAGCACAAATGTAGATATGCACATGTGCAAATTTTGCACAAGTGCATATATCGAGAGCTGTGTAAAAAAAACCCAACAAACGTGAATTTTTTTTCGAAAAAATATAGCAAGATCGGTTAAATTAAAGAGCACAATTTTCTTGTTAATTTGGTATAATTTTCGTAATTTAACACATTTCCATTTGGGTTTTTGATTTCATTAATCAGTTGGTTTAAAAACTACCACGTTTTTTGATCATCTGTTTTACTATATACCTCATGCATCAATGTATACAAAAGTGTTTGTCTATATGGCTGATCTGATGCATCAATGCATACAAATCTTTAAATTGTTAATATTATAGAACTAATTTTAATTTTATGATTTAGGATGTAAACTTGACTTTTTGGTAGTTATGAGTGAACATGAACGTAAAGGATAGATATTAAATTACAAGTTTACCCATGTTTTCACTGTTGTGCATCTTAAAAAGGTTCTCCCTTGAACCTCACACTATATATATATGTATATATAAGACAATATTGTTAATAAGTAAATAAAAACATTCATTACCATAAAAGGAAAAAAATGGTAAATTATAATTCAAACGACCAAAGATAACTAACAAATAAATACAATTTGGCGAGCAATAATACTTCACAATGATAGTTATAAAATTTGAGTTTTCTCACGGATAAATATTGATTGATATTTCATTATTTGAATTGAGTTTTATTATGATAAGTATTTTTAATTTTAAGTTGATAAATGTACTTTTATCCATTATGCTTAATGATAAATCTTTAAATATTTTATAACATCAAGTTATTAAACCTTGAGAGATCAATATAATATAGTGGAGTGCATCAACTATTCAATATACACCTTATTCAATATAAATCTTGTCTACTTTTATAAACTTTATCGTAATACGACAAAATTTTAAGAAAATATTTTTATTTTTTTATCGAAAGACCAAGAAATCAGTGATTATATCGATTATGGTACATAAAGTGAATGAACATAAAAACGACTAAAATGTCCATGAATTACCTACTCACTTCTATTGATGGATAATAACGTTTTGAAAATATACTAATTTTTAAGAAAATATCATATTATGATAAAATATATATTAAAGCGTAAATAAAAATGAGATGGTTACAAATTTTTAAATATTTTTTTATCTAAACATAATATATCGCAAGCTATTGATCATAATATAATCTTTTTATCATTCAAATGCATTTATCTTATACCCAATCTTTAGACCTGGTTCACGAACCATGTGCGTAACAACCTACATGGCCTCCCTCGACGTACACGACCCGTGTTCAACTAACAGCAGCATCAGTTTGACTGGAACTTGCTTTTTTCCGACCAAAGATCAATATAATTTCTATCATGACATTTCCAATACGTCTTAATCACCATTTAACATCTACTAACTCCAATAAACATCAAGTAACACCATTTGATCATCAAACACCATTTAAATCAATTTATTGACCCATTTGCCTATGAAATCTCAAGAACATCTACAAGAGAAAAAGAACACTTACAATTCAAAGATGGTAATGAATACGATAATGTTTGATTTCGAATTTGAAGTGTTCTCGATGATTTTCTTGATCTCCTTATTCCCAAACAATGAATATATCAAAGAGTGAATATATGTGTATGTGTAGTAAATGAACAAGAAGAAAGAAAAGAAAGGGGGTTGCCGACCTTAGGGCGGTGGTAATCTTTTAGTGGGTATCCCGCTCCCCTATCCGATTTACAACTTATCCATACGATATCCATAAATCCAAACGAGATATATTTGGAATGATTATTTTAAACCATTTAATAATTTATAACTTTTATTCATTTTCCTCAACTTTTACTTAACACATCATTTAATAACTTTTTTATAAATTTGGAGCCTTACACCACTCCATTAACCCCGACTCAGAAAACCATATAATTCGAGGGACGTGCAAATAGAAATATCTTCGTCTAAGGACCTACAAATGGAAGCATTTTCATGTGAGATTATATGCAAACGGAAGCATCTTCGTATGTGATTATGTGCAAATGGAATATCTTTGACTCACGTTCATCCCCGCAATAAGTGGTGAGGAAGCATATGTCACATATACATTTGAAGACCTGCAAAATGTAAAAGAAAGAGTAATAAAAAAATAAAAAAACTAAAAAACCGGATGGTAACTTGCAAATGGAGGTTAGTTGTATACAATGACTTAATATTGTTAGTTGACTGTATTTTTAGGTACAATGTAAAGATGTATATAATGAAAATTTTAGTAAAGTTTGTTATATTTTCACGCACTTTAAAAAAACAATACCACCAACGTAAATATCTTACCATTGTATGCAAGTTATTGTATATAATAAAAATTATGATACGTTCATTCAATACAATTGTAGCTAAAAATAAGACACAAGAAAAAGTTTTTTTATGCAGTGAAAGAATTATGAAAGATGATTATATTATTTTAAAAAAGGTTGGTTGCATAAAGTCAAAACACTACAAGAAAAAACCATTTTTGCGGCGACATGGGTCGCCGCTAAAGACCATGTGGGTTGTTCAATGTTAGGCATTTTTCGTCGTAAATAAGTTTTTGGCACGAGTTTTTTGCGGCGGACTATTTGAGGCGACGTATCACCTCTAAAGACTTTTTGCGGTGACAATGAGGCCTTTTCTTACGACAATGTGTTGCCTCAAAAAGTATTTTTTTTATATATTTAAATTTATTGTATACGTGAGAAAAAATGCCGGTATATATATACGTGTGAATACCGAGTAGAGATTTAGTTTTATTATAACAATAATCCTTTAACCTTTTGTTTCTCTTCAAATCCGCCGTTTTATACGAGTTTTAGTAAGCTAATTATTTTATAAAGAAATTAAACCCTTTAGAAAAAAGTTAAAAAGACTTTTAACTATTACGGAAACGACACAAATTAAATAATTTAATCTAATATTATTCCTTTTATAAGCATATAAACAAGTTAAATCTTCTATCTAATATAAATACAAAACTAGCATAAATAAAAGGATAAATTGCATTAAAACACAATAACATTTGTCTTAGTTAGCATTATATGTAATCAACTTTATTTTCTTAAAAATAATACAACAAACTTTCATAATCCTCACATTGTATGCAACTTGTTGTATACTATGGAAGTTATGGCAAAGTTCATTGTATACAATGGTAACTAAACAACAGACACATAAAAAAGTTGTTTGCATACAATGAGAGAATTATAAAAGTTAATTGTATTATTTTTAAAAAATTAAAGTTGGTTGTATACAATGGTAACTAAGACAAAATTCATTGTATTTTAATTCAATTTGCCAATAAAATCTAGAGTAAAGTATGTTAAAATTAATGAGTTTTTATATAACTACCTTATATTTAAAAAAAAATAAAATCAACTTTCATAATCATTACATTGTATGCAAGTTGTTGTATACAATGAGAATTATGATAAAGTTTATTATATACAATGGTAACTAAAAACCAACCACAGAAAAAAGTTGTTTGTATTCAATGAAATAATTATGAAAGTTGATTGTATCGTTTTTTTTAAAGGTTGATTGTATACAATGGTAATTAAGGCAAAGGTCATTGTATTTTTGTACAATTTGTTTTTAAATCTATTAGACAATCCAAACCATTAATTTAAATAAAAATAATTAATTATCAAATCTTAACTATCTATTTTGAAAAAAAAATAGAAATCAAGTTTTTTTTTTATCAAAATTAAAGCTCAAATTTGACTTTAAATCAAGATATTATTTAAATTTAATTATAATATAAAATAATATATAAAAAACACTGAAATAGAAAACTTAAATAAATAAGAAATATTTAGCTAAAACAAGTACGCCTACTTCAGGATATTAATTTTAGAGTGAATTATTGAAATGGTCTTGTAGTTTGACAAAAGTTGTTGGTTTAATCATTTAAGATAAAAAAATTACGCCACATGCCAGTATGATTGCTATTTTGTTACTTACGTGGTCCTTTAACTAACTAGCCATCTAAATTAGACGTTACTTGTCCTTTTCTATTGGGAGCGCCAATGTCATTTCCTAACTTTCCCATTTTTGTTTAATAATATCTGAATGTTCATATGAACACTACCATGAAGTCATGAATATCATTTCCTCTTCATTTTTTTTGAATAATAACTATGAAAACACCTATAAACTCTCTATTTCTCTTTGCTGTAATACTCTATCCCAACCCAAGCACTCTCATCTTCATCTTCATCAAATATATGACAATCGGGACTTGGAGGAAATTAAAGAATCTAAACATAGAGCTCGTTTGCAAGCTCATGTTCTAAAGAACACTTTTAATGAACACAATTTAGAATTAAGGATTAAAGCTCCTAGAGAAACTAAGTCTCTGTTTGGTTCGTGGTAATCCCTGGGACTAAGATTTCAAATCCTGAGAGATCCTATGTTTGTTTGGGAAAAAGACAAGGGAATTCAAATGTTAGGATTTATTTAAAATTTCATCAAATCCTTTACCCAAAGTATTTTAGAAATGCATGACTCCCCTCTAGTATTTTAAAATCTTTAAACAAGGATTCACCAACTTACCATTTTACCCATCTTAACCTAACCTAAAATCAAATATAGCTTCTCACTCGTACATACCTATTGCCTCCCCCTTCCTGATCGTCTTCGATAAAGCTACAAACCACCACCAATAATTCCTCATTGTCGCCATCGTCGACATCTGTACCGTCGTCATCACCGCCCCTGTAGCTAGGGGTGTTCACTGATTGGATAAAACCGAATTACCGAACCGAAATTTTGGATCGGACTATTCCGTTAGAATATTTCTGATTTTAGGACCAACTTTTTTGGGACGATCAAAAAATCATGCCAAATAGGTGTTTTTGGCACAGTTTTAACCATTTAGCCAAATAACTATGTTTTTGGAACGAACTTTGAAAAGCCGTTCCAAATAACTGTGTACTTGAAACGACTCTAAAAAACGGTGCCAAATAAATTTGTTTTTTGGAACGATTTTGAAAAACTGTGCCAAATAATTATTTATTTGAAACGACTAAATGAAACTGTGTCAAATAACTAACTATTTAGTACTACTCCAAAAAACCGTGCTAGATAATTGTGTCATTTGGGATGGTTTTGCAAAGCGGTGCCAAATAACTAATTATTTGGCACTACTAAAAAAACATGACAAATAACTAAAAACGTTTATTAAAACACGTAGTAAGAAAGATGGTACCATACCAGATGATGATACCAAAAAGTTGGTTGTAAGTAGCTTAGTTACTAATTAGATAAAGTTATTTATTCCGAGTTCATTGTTATGAAATGTTTTGTTTACTTTCCAGAAAGGATGAATGAGATTCCAGAATCGGATCAAAGTAATGCTCTCAAAGAACAAGTTTTCACTGATCTAATGGGATCTGAAAGACACGGGCGGGTGAGGACATTTGGTGTAGGACCTTCTCCTCATATTGTTTTTGGGGCCCGGCTCACGTTCAATGAATATATCATATTCGGATGAGATTCAAAAGATGGTTGAATCTCAAGTAGAGGCACAACTAGAGGCTAGCGGAGCGGAGTGAGTAGCTGAACAAGTAGCTAAGAAGGTGACTAGTTATGAGAAAACTCAAAGAGATATGATTAAACAAATGGAGATGATGCAACATTCAAGGGTTGTTAGAATCATCACTACAACATGATACACGTAGTGGATCAAATGTGAGACACGTGTATCTACACAATATAAATTTCATTCTGATCTCTAGTCTTGCTTTCCTTGTGTGTATGTGTGTGTCTATATGAATATATAGATATAAAAAATATTATATGCTTGTTTGTTGTAGGTGGGGACTTTTTCAGATGAAAGTTAAGGTGTTAGAGTTTATGTGAAGTGGTATATGCATTTTCACGATGTAAGTGACTAGTCCTTTTCTTATATATATATATATATTATATATATCTATGATAAGAATTGTGACCCGAAAAAGGATAACAAAATTTGATTAAATCAGACACTTATACATAGGGTTGTTATTCAGATGGCTAGTCGGGTTTTTAAAATTTTAAACTTCACTCGAAACCCGACGGTATTAAGCTTCTGGTTAGTCAGTTTCGGTCAATTGAGTTTCGGGTTTATACGGTCGGGTTAACTTATTTGACATTTTTTTTCAAATTTTATATATTAAGGATGAAACCATTTGTTGCTTACAAATTAAAGTTATAATGAGTTTGTATTATTTGATGTCTAAACTTTGTTGCTATTTAATAAACTTTGATATTATTACATGTGCATTTCTAGTGCATGGATTTTTTCTTATGTAGGGAATATGAAGACGTGACGTTGTGAGCTAAAAATGAGTACATTGTTTCCGGTTTTAGATTTTAATATTTAGATTGATATGCTACCTTATCTCTTTATGGAACATAGATTGATAAACTTGTTGAATAATTTTTATTTGGTTTTATTGAGATACAAAAGTATTGACTTGAGATTATTATGGATTTATGGAATAAAATAACCATGTTTTAATTTATCATGACCCTGATATACGTTCGAATCTAATTTGATATATATGTATATATATATATGGTACGAAGTGTATTTGAAACATACAAAAGTGTGCCAAAAGCATGATTGGAACGACATTATAACCGTTCCAAATGTTTTTTAAAAGGAAAAACCATGCCAAATTCTATGAGAATTTGTATAAAAAAATTGATTATTTGGCAAGGAGAGCGTAGATCCAAATGGCACGGGAAAACATTGATCCAAATACTCATTTGAACACGAAAAACGTAGTTCCAAATGCTCATTTGGCATCGATTAAATGTGGTTCCAAATGGTTATTTGGCACGAGGAAAATGTAGTGTCAAGTTCTTATTTGGCACCCAAAAAAGTGTAGTGCCAAATTCTCATGTGGCATAGATTCACAGTCCGTGCCTAATGCATCTTTGGCATGGATATGCTGCCCGTGCCAAATGCATGTTTGGCACTGTTTCCCGGTCCGTGCTAAATGACAATGGGTAATTGGCTCCAAGATTTGCAAACCGTCCTAAACACTCCCTAAGCGACACGAAAGCTAAAAACCATGCCAAAACTATTCCAAATACAATTTGGCACGGTTATCATTCGACGCAAATGTATTTGACACCCTCATATTTAGGACAAAGCCAAAACCATACCAAATACGATTTGGCATGGTTTTATTGAGTACTTGACACAGTTTTCGCCTCTCCCAAATACAACCCTTTCTTGTATTGAAAACCGAATAATTACTATGGATTCCGGTTTGGTTCTGGTTACTATAATTTAAACCGAATAAACCAAATATATATATATAACACTAGTGAAACAAATCAATTCATACGTGTCATGTCTACGTTTATTTACAACTTATTATTTTGAATTATATATTTATAAAGCTACTAGTCTCTGTAGTTATTGTAACTTGGACAACTATATTTTAATCTTAATAGTATATGTATCGAATCTAGTTTTTAATATATCTCGACTCTTTAAGCATGTATTTATTTAAGAATGAAAACCGAATTGTAAAAACTGATCCAACTGAATTGTAATGTGGATGGTTTGCTTCGGATCTTAAGATTGTTTGGATGGATCAGCTCTAACTCTTCAAAACCGAAATATAATTGGATTTACTCGATCGGATCGGATTAAACCGATCCATCTAAACGTACACTCCTACTTGTAGCAGTCGCAGTCGCCTCATCGCCCCTATACAGTCTCCGTCGCCTCGCCGCCCCTGTAAAGTCTTCGTCGCCTCGCCAACCCTGTACAAGTGTACAGTCTCCGTCGCCTCGCCGCCCATGTACTCGACTCCCCCCTTACCAGTCTCCGGTAAAGCTTTTCCCTTCGCCTCTCTCTCGATTTTATCTCTATGTACTCGATTTATCTCACGATTTTCCCCTCTGTTGCACATAACTGCTGTGTGGTCACTGCTGTGTGGTCGAGTTTATCATTTGTGTTTATGGTCGATTTATCCCAACTGTACATAGTTTACTGTTGTATTTTTATCCATTTCATTGAACAACACGGAATTTCTTTTTAATTTCTAGTCCACTGCTGTATTTGACTTAATTGGTATGCAAAAGCATTGGGTTTAAATGATTTGTTGAATAGTTTATGAAAATTTCTACTTAGTCCGCTGTTGTATTTGACTTAATTTGTAGTCATTGCTATATTTTTATCCATTATATAGAACAACAACAAATTTCTTTTTAATTTGTAGTCTAGTGTTGTATTTGACTTGATAACCACATGTGAAAGTATGCACACAGATTCCCTATTTTTCTTGTTTGATTTATATACTAGTTTGATAGGGGATTGATTTGTATACTTGTTTGATACTTGGTAGATCAAAGTTGCAAGTCATAGCTCGACTTAGTTTAAACATACGCAAACGTAAAGAAAGAAGAATGGAAGAGTATTTGGAGTCATGTTATGTAGTTGTCATTGTTGTAGTATTATTTCTTTTATCGAGTTGGATGTTAATAGTTAATGAGAAGAAGTATAAACCGAGAATTTGAAATACTTCTTCAAAGGTTGAGCGGTACCCAATATTGCATAGATTGGTGAGAGTGATAAGATGTCCATATCGCAAATTAGGATGAATTGAAGGTGTTTTACAAAGTTATGTGACATGTTAGAAACATTTGCAGAGTTACGAACAAATATGTTTTAGACTATTTGTGTTGATTGTTTTAAGTTTAAGTAGCTTATGCTTGAGTTTTAGTTACATTTTTTATTATTAATAGTGTAACTTAATTAGTTATTATTTATTTGTCAAATAATTAATTAAACAAAAAAATTGTTTAAAATATAACTGAAGAATAATTTTGTCATTTGTCATAAAAATAATCCAAATCATTTGACTGGATTACAAAATAAATAGGATTTAAGAAATGTAAATCCTGACAGATTTTGTCAACCAAATACAGGACTGGATTTACAATCCTGTCAAATGCAAATCCTTTGACATAATACAAATCCAATGAAAAAAGTCAACGAATCAAACGCCCCTAAGATTGCTTGCCAACAAAGATTATCTGACGCCGAATCCGAAATTGCTAATTTAAGGGCTAAATTAGATGATCTTGACAGGTTTGACTTTTATAGAGTTTTTTTTTACTGAACAAGTGTATTTACAAAACTTATTTACCAAAATGGTGTGGTTTTAAACATATTTACCAAAATCGTGTATTTTTTTTTAATTTAATAGGTTAATTACATATTTAAAATAATATTAGTTTTAACTTTTTAAAAATGTAATTAACCTATTAAAATAAAAAATACACCTTTTTGGTAAATATGTTTAAAACCACACTATTTTGGTAAATAAGTTTTGTAAATACACTTGTTTGGTAAAAAATCTCGAGTTTTATACATACATGTGTCATAACAAATTAATTTCTTACGTATGTTTATGTAACTTTTATGAGTGATCAAAGAGAACCCCGTGCTTCATGTACATGGACGTTTTAGAACTCATAGAGGCCATCAAAATCAAAGATGGAGAGGCTAAGTCTTATATTTCTGAAATTGAGGTATTTTTGAAATTCATTGTTTTTATACATTCTGCTTTGGTTCATGTTTGTTAATTTTCTATGCTTGTTTATCATATTTTTTTGAGATTTCAGCGTTGCTTATTTTTTTATTCCACTGTCTCAGACTATTTGTCAAGCTTATGAAGATATGCAAACACAAAACCAGCACTTGTTGTAGCAAGTGACAGAGAGGGATGATTACAATATCAAGGTGAATTTTTTTATAAAGAAAATTAGGTTAAAAGGAAATGGGTCAAAGAGGTTACAATATCATGGTAGGGTTCATTTGAACATTCAAGAATTATTAAACAAAAATAGAAAAGTTAAGAGATATGTAAATTAAATGACATTAATGCCCCCATAGAAAAAGACAAGTAATGTTTGAATTAGACGGCTGGTTAGTTACAGAACCAAGCAAGTAACAAAATAGTAAGGGTGATATTATTTGGCCCCCTCCTCTCACATACCACCTATGTCAAACGAGAGAAATGTTCAATTCAGTCATAATTTAATTTATAGTCCTGAGGGACAATTTATAGCCATTAGATTTTAAGATTCAGTGGTTCAGATTCAATCTTAAATTATAATCAAAATTGATATATTTGTATGAAATAGGGCATTTATGACTTTTTAACTATTGGTCCTCACTTTCTCTCTCCTCTAATTTATTTAAAATTAATTATCTCACAAACCGTTAATCGTTATCGTTAGATGAAACGAATTATACCGTTGCGATCCTCGTGTTCCCCTATTTTATTAGATAGGTCACTTGATATACTTTCGACAAAATTTTTTTTCTCATTTTATTAGATTGTACTTAAATTTTATTAAAGTATAATCACATGTGATTCATAGAGGTGTGATCAATATAGTCTTTATAAAATTATAGTTTGGTATTTGATAATCCGGCAAAGTTCTATGGTTTAGTAACAAAAAATCAACAATTGAAAGTGATTCTAAGTTATTAGTTGTTTCATAACACATGTGATTATCTATCTCTTATACATGCACATAATTACAAGTGATTTGATTAAATGTAGCATTTTTATGTCACATATTTGACAGAATCAATCACATGTGATTTTGTACAGAATCACACGAGAGTTTGTACAGATTCACATGTGATTGAATTCCAAAAAACATGAGATTTGGTATTCAATCATATGTGATTGCATAGGAGATTGTTCAAACGAGAACCATTCTTATTACGAGAACCAATATAAAAGACATCGAATTCGAAGGAGAACACATCTGGACCTTTGATAGAGGGGATAGAGAGTTGCTAGTACACAATATATGCATTCATGGGTAGACAATGCAATTGGATTGGGTGGAATTAAATATGTATATACATGTATAAACGGTTTTAAGCAAACGTTGATTTTTGTAAGCAAACATTCAAAATTAATAAACGTTAAATGATATACAATTTAAGAAGATAAAAAAATTAATAAAACAACACATGTAATATTGTTATGAATCACATGTGATTACACATTAATAAAATTTAAGTCCAACATAACAAAATGAAAAAAAGAAGTTTATCAAAAGTATATCAAGTGACCTCTCTAATAAAAGAGGGGAACACGAGGATCGCAACGGTATAATTGGTTTCGTCTAACGATTAACGGTTTGTGAGATAATTAATTTTAAATAAATTAGAGGAAAGAGAAAGTGGTGACCAATATGCAAAAAGTCAGAATTGTCCTCTCTTATATCAATTTTAATTATTATCTAAGATTAAATCTAGACCATTGATCTTGAAATCTAATGGCTAAAATTTGTCTCTCAGGACTATGATTTTAATAATGACTATATTGAACAAAACTCTGTCAAACGATTCAGTTACAATTTCTAATGTAGGTTTTACGCTCACAAATATCACATCAAAGGAGACTATTTAGATTATGAGGAGAGTCCAAATAGAATCATCCAATAGTAAACATAATACATGTAGCGTGATTTTTTTTATCTTGAAACTTGAAAGATTAAACCAACAACTTTTGATAAATCACGTGGACCATTTTAGTAATTTACTCTTAATTTTAAGTTGTTCATATTTATTAAAAACATTCTTATTTCTTCAAATATTTTATTTTTCTTAGAAAATCTGCTTTTACTCATGGACAATTGTATTTAGCAATATCTCGTGTGACAATTACGAAAGAATTGGAAGTATAACGAACTTTGTTTTTGTCAATAAATACAATAAACTTTTATAATTATCTCTTTTTGTACAAACTGTTGTATGCAGTTATAACTTTTACAAAGTTCATTGAATATAATAATAACCTAAAATGAGATATGGAAAAAGTTAAGTACATACAATAAAAAGTATATGAAAGTTAATTGTATTATTTAATAAAAAATAAAATTCATTTTATACAATAATTATTTATACAACATTTATTATATTTTGGTGCAATAAATCTTTTAATAATATGTAAGTTTTGAATTATTGTAATTAAAAAACTTCACTCCTGAAAGTACAATATTTAAGTCTTGAGTAATCAAGATTACCACTTAAACAAAACCAACCAGGGCAACTCACCCACTTGGCCACTTCCACACGATCAAGAAAGTCAACTAACAATTCTAACTTTAACTTTTTAACAAAAATATAGCATATTACAAGTAATTTATTCTCTTATTTTCAAAAGTACTGTTTATAAACTAAAAAAACACAAGGTTTAAGATAATATAATTAATACAATGTTTAATTAGTAAAAATGTATTTCTAGTCTTATATTGAATATATCATTGTTTTCTAAAAGATATAATAATAATAATTAATTAGGTGTAAAATAAAAAAAATAGCAACATGACAGTATATTTTTTGAAATGGACAATTATTTTTGAAACTAATAGAGTAATAAAAGTACAGTTTGATAGGTACATTAAAAAGTTGGTGAAACAAAATTTAAATAATAGGGATAATTTCATATATATCGTTATAAACTTTATAAATTACGTATATGTCCTTAGAAACATTAAAATTACATATATATCCTTTTAAAACTTTTAAACTCTCATTTATATCCAAACCATTATTTTAAGTTTAATCAAATAGGATAAATATTAAAAAAATTATCTCTTTATTAATTTATATATATATAATTACTTAAATACCCTTACCCTCCAAATTGTTTCTAAAAACACAAATGTGACTGCACATCAAACCTCCAAGCTTCAATTGCCCAAATTGCTTCCGTCGCATCTGGTCAAAATTGCTTATGAAAACAAATATCTCCCTAAATTCCAATGGCATTTCAAATCGAATCTATGCATCTCATATAATTTAATTTATTCTGCTCCGACAAGTTATTTGAATGTCGTCGTAATTTGAGTCGGTGTCTCCAGCCTAACCACCGAGTCACCGCTTTTGAGAAACCAAACCAACTCAGCGGAACCTAAGTTACCATCCCCAAGTCAAAGTCCGGCAATTTTTTTATGCCAACCCAAATAGATTTGTAGTTCATAGCAATTTCTACTTATCTCTCCGAAGAAATTTCCCTCGACCACTCACGGGCTTCCCTGCTTTTTACTCATTAGAAGATAAATCATACGGTGATCTGAGTACGTCATGGACCTTTGGTTTGCAACATAGTGGTGACGTCGGATGTGGATTTAGATGACTATATGAGGAGTTGTATGATGCGGTGGTGGTTTGTAATGGCCACCATACTAAACAAGAGGTAATCAAATAGTTGATGATGTAAATGAATTCAAATTTCAAAAGCAATTTCGAACCCAGAATGCGATTGAAGTTTGGAGGTTTGATACTTTGATATGAAATCACAATTTGAGTAGGGATTTAAAACTCGTTATAGGCCAAGGGCGCTTTAGTAATTTTAGGTATAAATTTATAAAGAGATAATTTGTTTTAATATTTATCTTATTTGATTAAACCTAAAATAAGTATATGGGTATGGATGAGAATTTAAAAGGTTTAAAAGAATATACATATACTTTTAATATTTGTAAGGATATATATGTAATTTACAAAGTTTATAAGGATATAAATTAAATTATTTCTAAATACTATTATGATAGAATGACACAAAGACAAGAACAAGTATTATTTTGAAAAATTAATAAGCAATTACTCTACGATCTTAACTAAACAAGACAACTAGTATAGTAGAAAATTTTTCTTAATAGTTTCATAAACATATATACTAAACAATACACATGCACAGTTTGATAAAAAGACCAAAACCTCACGTTTAAACCTAAATGAAAGTTTATGAATAGATGCCTCTTAGAAAAAATATCAATCTATTTCAAGCCGGAACAAACATGAGAACTTAAATCTCCACAATGACAACTCTATAACCGATATAAATCAAAGTTATATTCAAAATTTATCTTATAGTAGGATATGAAAATAATTTTTAAATCCCAAAGCAATTCCCGTTTGTTTAAATTGCATACAAAATTTATTTTTATATATTTTGATATTTATAAGAATCTTTTTTATATTTGGGATAGATTCCAAAAATGTTTGATTCCACCTTTAAAACATGGATTAAGTTTAGGTATCAAAATTGTAGCAAAAGAAGTGGCATTGCGTGCGATAATGGTTGACCACTAAACCCCTTCTTCCTTCCATCTGATTCAATTCAAAGCAAGCTCCTTTGGCATCTTGCTGTGTAAAACAATGGAAACAACCTCAACCGACCCTTTGACCGCCATCACGTTGAAATTAACGGCCAAAACAGCAGCCTACCATCTTACGCAATAATAATAATAATAATAATTCATTAATTAATATAAATATAATTATAAATAATCAATCACCAATCCCGCTAGCTAGATCAATAATGTTTGTTTAACGTGTAGGCTTCCTCTTCTTCCCTTCTATTCTTCTTCTTTTTCGTCTTTTCGATCTCTCTACTCCACACATATATGAATTTGTAGATAGATATATAACACACAGATATTTGATCCGTACAGTCAATTCGTATTTGTTAAACTCACTGCTGTTTGATTTCTGTATATAATCCTAGTTTATATCAATTAAAGTTCTTCAATGGAGGTCTCGTCATCATCATGTTCCTCTCCACTGTGCCTTCACCGTCTAGATTTCGCCCCACCCCTTTTGACCCGACCCGTTTCGCGTTTCTCCTCAAAACCCTTTACCCGATTCACCTCAACCAGTACCTGCAACACTTCATCTTCCTCGTCGTCTTATTTTGGGGTTTCTATCTCTCATAAACTCGTGAAATCGAAGAATAATTGTACCCTTTTGCGAAAAAGGCGTGGGTCGGTCTATATTGTAGCTGGGGTGTTCGAGAGATTTACTGAGAGAGCGATTAAAGCTGTGATGTTTTCTCAGAGAGAAGCTAAAGCTTTGGGGAAAGACATGGTGTTCACACAGCATCTTTTGTTAGGTTTGATCGCCGAAGATCGTGCTCCTGGTGGGTTTCTTGAAACCGGAATCACCATTGATGCTGCTCGTGAAGCTGTTCGGAGTATTTGGAACGATGATGACGAGGGCGATAAGGAAGAGGAAAACACATCAACGTCTGCTACAGACGTGTCGTTTTCAAATAGCACCAAAAGGGTGTTTGAAGCTGCAGTTGAGTATTCTAGGACTATGGGCTATAAATTTATCGCCCCTGAGCATATTGCTATCGGTTTGCTTACGGTGGACGATGGGAGTGCTGGGCGTGTTCTTCAGAAGTGAGTTAATGATGCTATTTTATTGCGTTATACACGTATGGCACACACACACTGAATGTGTTAAAATCGAGATGCATTTGAGTTATTTGATGAATCTTAAACGTTTCTAATAATCCGATTATGTTCTGTTTTCCCAGATTAGGAGCAAATTTAAATCAGTTAGCAGATGTGGCAGTGTCCAGACTGCAAGGAGAGCTTGCTAAAGATGGAAGGGAACCCCCTGCCTCCAGGCAAATGTTAAAAAAATCATCTTTTGGTAAAACTTCTGGCAGGTCCCAAGATAAAGAAAAAGGTAACTACTTTTTTGGGTCGTTAACATTCTCTTTTATGTTGTTATATCAGTAGATTGTTGATTATTTCAACATATGTCATGTAAAACTGTTATGATCCTGCAAGTGTTACCAACAGAATACTGTGATCAACTTATTCATAGCACCATAGGAAGATTTGATTGGGATAAGCAATTCTAGTTATGCCAATTTGTTGACAAAGACCACATTGCAGATATATATCTAACATATATAGCAATGTGTACCTGCAATTTCTTTTTCCAGGGAAGAGTGCCTTGGATCAATTCTGTGTGGATCTTACAGCTAATGCTAGTAACGGGCTCATTGATCCTGTGATTGGGCGAGATACTGAAGTTGAAAGAATTGTTCAAATACTTTGCAGAAGAACTAAAAATAATCCCATTCTTCTTGGTCAAGCTGGGGTTGGGAAAACAGCCATTGCAGAAGGGCTAGCTATTCGTATTTCAAATGCAAATGTTCCCGTGTTTCTCTTGGTGTGTATTGTATTATGAGTTCCTTTATATACACACACGCATATAGCTATTCGTATGTTCAGTTTTTTAAATTTCTGTTTTTGTTAACCTCTTCATTTGTTTCACTGCAGACAAAACGTGTTATGTCATTGGATATAGGTTTGTTAATTTCTGGTGCGAAAGAAAGGGGAGAATTAGAGGGGCGTGTGACTTCCCTAATTAGGGAGGTTAAAGAGTCAGGTAAACCGCACAGTCTATAGTTTTTAGGTTCATGATAGTATTCTACTACATGTGGCAATTTTCAACGCATTTACTTATGAATGGATCAATTCGGGTTTGTATTATATCTAGCGGGTCAATTTTCTTTTGGCTTAGATATGTTTTAACCCCTGAACTTTTGCAATTCTTAATGGTTTTACCCCAAACAAGTGTAGGGGTAAACTATTAAGGAGTGTAAAATATGGGGGTTAAAACATATTTAGGTGGTGTTTGATTTTGACTTAATTTGCTTAATTAGGAAATGATTTAATCCACTAAGTTATTAAATATTGTTTGGTGTGTTACATAATTGACAAATGTTATCTTGATATGAAAAGTTATTGGGGGTGAGACCCTCCCCATTTAGTCATCACTTTTTCCACCTTTGCCCGTTCTATATTCTCATATTCAACCCTACGAAGGTTATAATGGTAATGTATTGTAAGTCAGATAGTACATTCAACATTAAAAACAAACAACAATCATACATTTATTGCTTATTCATACCAGACCTTATATCTACTATCGGACACTTTATTTGGATAGAACTTAACGTAAAATGAAACACACAATTGATTTTTATTAAATAGCTTAAAAGGAAACATATTAAAAGTTGTCCGAAGGGTAGTTTGAGTGCATAAAACCTCCTAAATCAATGTTATGTGTCAACCTAACCCGTCATTAATGCCAACCTATGTTTTACCATGTCTCAACTCTCAACTTATGATGTTACGGGATTGTAGGCAATGTGATCCTTTTCATTGATGAAGTTCATACCCTCATTGGGTCGGGCACCGTTGGACGAGGTAATAAGGGATCTGGGCTTGACATTGGCAATCTTTTGAAGCCTTCTCTTGGGAGGGGTGAATTACAGGTTCTTTTTTTTCTCAAATCATTTTAAAGCTTTTATTTTAATCTTTATTTTCCTTTCAATGAAGTAAAGTATTATTCTATGTTATCCTTCAAGGGGAGTAGTTGGATGTGCGTTTTGTTGTGGATTATCTGATTATGACTACTTGAGATTGCAATGACTAGTTCTCAATGTTTAGATAAACATCTGCTACTTCTGAATATTTAATTATTTAAAGGTCGAATAATCATATTTATACTAGTTATAACAAATATCGCTGTAATATTGAAGGCACTACGGTTGTTGTTTCTTTTTTAAGCTAGAGATCTTCCGGGAAGCAGTCTCTCTACCTGTGGGTAGAGGTATGACTGTCTACATCTTAACTCCCCCATACCCCTCTCTTGCGGGGTTCAGTTTTGTTGTTTGTTGTTGGTGTTCATATGCTAAATAACTTTTGCTATTTACCCTCCTTTTAATTAATATAATTTTGAAATTTATTTACTCCCGTTTCATAGGACATCTCTCATTTTCCTACAAAGAGAGGCATTTTTAGTTACTCTTACTATTCAAATTCTTCATATATAATGAGGTGTTAAACATTGGAAGAACTTATTATTTAAAAAATACAAACAGCAGAAGCACATCTGAACTTATTTATCTTACAGTTCGATTTATTACTGTTAGCTATCAGATTATAATTATTCAATATCACATAGTCTCTCTCATGGCACATGTCCAAACTCCCCTTAAATCTAGGCATTATTTTCGGTTTTTAAGCAAGACTTATCATTGCAGTGTATTGCATCTACAACTATGGATGAATATAGATTGCATTTTGACAAGGATCAAGCATTGGCACGGAGATTCCAACCTGTCTTAATTGAAGAACCAACACAGGTAATTAGAATACATATGATTTATGTCTATACATATACATATGTATGCACATATATGCTTATGATTTTTACATATAGTGATATACATTAGGTTTTGTTAGAACCATAACAGACGAGCTTAATGTTGAAAACTTTCTATTAAAACACAGGAGGATGCAGTTCGGATTCTGATGGGACTACAGGAAAAATACGAGGCTCATCACAAATGTAAATACACATTGGAGGCTGTTAATGCTGCTGTGTATCTGTCAGCAAGATACATTCCTGATAGATATCTTCCCGATAAAGCCATTGATCTGATTGATGAAGCAGGCAGTCGAGCAAGAATGGAAGCTTACAGAAAGAAAAAGGAACAACAAGTCGACATTCTTTCGAAGTCGCCTAATGATTATTGGCAAGAAATTAAAGCTGTCCAAGCCATGCATGATGTGGTAACACCACTGTCCTTTTCTTTTATTTTTGAGTTTTTTTTTCTTTCATTGGTTTGCTTTGATGTAATGGGTTTGGGTTGAAACAGGTCTCCTCTTGTACGGGTAAAAATGGACTGAGTTGAGCTGCAGATTCTTTCTTGTCCTTTTTAAAATTCTGTATTGATAATTAGTGTATTAATTATGGTTAGAAAATACTAATCTAGGTTTAAATAAAATAATTAAAATAGGCTTCAGTAAACCTAGTTGTTTGGCCAGTTCCCCTTTCAGCTGATTTTTCTGATTTGACCCTCTTTAGATAGAACACAAGCCAACTCCAACCGTGTTTTTCAAGTAAACAGGTCGAAATTTCTACTTCTAATAGCTTAAATTTAATCTGAATTCAGGTTTTGGAAAACAAACGCAGCAATCTTGTTGAGACAAATGATGAGAATGCTTTAACTTCCACAGCTGATGACCAGGAGTATGCACATGCTTAATGCTTTTTCCTGTTGAACTTCTTGTGGTTTTTTCCTATTTTTCCTTAAATCTAATAATTGTATTTAATTACTTTCAGGCCTACAATAGTGGGAGCTCATGAAATAGCAGCTGTTGCTTCTTTATGGTCAGGGATTCCAGTTCAGCAGTTGACTGCTGATGAAAGAATGCTATTGGTGGGACTTCATGAACAATTAAAGGAACGTGTTTGTGGTCAGGATGAAGCTGTGGATGCCATCTGTCGTGCTGTTAAGAGATCGCGTGTAGGCTTAAAAGATCCTGACAGACCGATTGCAGCCATGCTTTTCTGTGGGCCCACAGGTGTTGGCAAAACCGAACTCACAAAAGCTTTAGCAGCATCCTACTTTGGCTCGGTAATTATTATTTTTTTCTAAATAACTTCAATCTTTTAGTTGCTTCTATTCTTAACGCATTAGCAACAAACGATAAAATAAATACTTTAAGAGAATTATTATATTCCAGAACAATTTCCTAAGCATGTATTGGGTCATTTATAAGTTGCTACATCCTCAGAAAATAATATCATGCCTGAAATAGTGGAGTTGCTTGCCCAAAATAACTACTTAAGTAAAGTAACTCTGGAATTAACGCTATTTACTGTAAAACCAAAATGGAACGGAAATGTAAATGTCTTGCAAATGTGGGGATATTGAGCTTGGACCCCAAAAGATGGAATCGGCGGGTTGGTTAAGTTTTAGAACAGATTCGGGTTGAAACGGGTCACTTTTAGTATGGATCGGATTAGATTAACCCAGAATGGTTTTTTGTCTGTTTTTTTGAACAAGAATAATATCTTAATTATAATTGTATAAACAATATTGTTCCAATACTAACCTATATGGCTATATCTTTGAATAAACCAGTTTAAGAGCTCAGAGATAAACTTTGGGTCCCTTACTGCCTTACAAGTTATAACCCATTTGACCCGTTTCCCGTATAGCTAGAATTTCTATCCATTTGACCTGTTAGAGATAAAACTCAATGAAATCGATTAAAGCCATTCATAATTAAATTATTGAACATAGCCACTTCAAGTACTAATCAACAAGAACAAGTATAACTTTCCATTATTTCATATAACCTGTTGCATAATAATGAATAGTAGGACTTGTTTGTGACAGATTTTTGTGTTATTACAGGAAGGTGCCATGCTAAGACTTGACATGAGTGAATACATGGAGAGACATACGGTCAGCAAACTAATTGGTTCACCACCAGGTTATGTAGGGTATGGGGAAGGTGGGACCCTCACTGAAGCCATCCGTAAACGCCCTTTTACAGTTGTGCTTCTTGATGAAATTGAAAAAGCCCATCCTGATATCTTCAACATTCTTCTCCAAATCTTTGAAGATGGCCACCTCACAGATTCTCAGGTTTGTGCATCTGGTAAATCCATCCAAAAAGATTGAAGGAAAAAGAAAAAAAACACTGAATTTGAACTTTTCTTCTTCTAATTAACTACCTTCTACTATTGCACAGGGTCGTAGGGTATCGTTCAAGAACGCTTTAGTGGTGATGACATCTAATGTGGGCTCCACTGCTATCGCAAAGGGTAGGCATAACTCTATTGGCTTCATGCTTGCTGATGATGAGTCATCATCTTCTTATGCTGGATTGAAATCACTTGTAATGGAAGAACTCAAGGCTTATTTTCGCCCCGAGTTACTTAACAGGATAGACGAAGTTGTCGTGTTCCGTGCACTTGAAAAGACTCAGGTTTGTCCATTTAATGTCCGTTTTTAAGCTACTTTTCATCCGAGTCCTAGTAAGATTAATGTCAGAGCACCTTTTTTCTTAGAGGTGGCTAGATGGGCAGTTGGTAACAGGTCAAAACCATTCTCGGCTTCTCGCTAAAACACTTTTAGTACAGTTTGGGTTGACTTGCAAATACTCTGGTCTATTTCAGAAATTACTGCGTTTATAGGTCACCCAAATATGTATCTAGTTTCATTTGTACCAAATTCAACAAGAAAAGGCTATGTTACGAATATAACCTTTCAATTTTTGGAAAAACAAAAATACTCTTGCTTACCTTTTCTATTCAAGTAAACATTGTTGAATAGTCAAATAATTGAGGAAAATTTTCGTCATTCGGCATGTTTTTATGTCACATTTGGTATATAAATGAAACTGGGTACGCCATACTTGGGTGGCCTATAAGAATTTTTCATTGGTTGGTTGACACTATTGAGAAAATATGAATACTTGGATGTTCTCCTAATACGATATCTCTTTGTAAGTTGTTATGACGAGTATGAACTTTGAATAAATCTGATGTTGTATACATCAACAATAGGTGACTTCCAAGTTCCGACCTATGTGACTCTTTTTTTTGTTTTATTCGACTCATATGAGATAAAACACTGTGAATCAACCAATTCATAAGCAAAAGAACGTGTTGAAATTGTCACCTCTCGTATCTCTCAAATGCACTTGTATTGAGCCTCTCGTAATTTGCAGATGCTCGAGATATTGAATATGATGCTAGACGAGGTGAAAAAGAGAGTGGTGTCATTTGGAATTAATTTAGAGGTATCAACAGCCGTAATGGAGCTTATATGCGAACAAGGTTTTGATAGAAGTTATGGTGCAAGACCTCTTAGAAGGGCACTTACTCTCATTGTTGAAGATCCTTTGAGCGAATCACTTCTAAGTGGAGAGTTCGAGCATGGCGAGACCGCTGTTATCGAGCTTGATGGGTCCGGAAACCCAGTGGTTGCTAACAAGTCTCGAAGGAATGTCTACTTGTCTGACACATCAACACTGTCATAGGTAAATACATATTTGTATACGACCGATTATTAATTCGAGTTTTTTTTTTACTTTTATAAATGTAAGTAAAAAATTGATTCATATTGATGGTATATAACTGTATATATTAGAGAAAAAGGTGATTACAGGTTTAGATGGAGACACCAAATTCTATTGTTTTTGTGGTTCAGAAACTTAATATAGTTGATGGTGCATTATTGATCTATCAGAGGTATTGGAGTTGAAATCACAACTTTTCTTAAAGTATTGTTGTTTGATACTGGTCTTTGAATCCGCGCTTTGGTTACGATCGAAACACAATGTTGTCAATTATAGTTTAAAAACTTTAAAGATATTAGAGACAACTTATAAAAAAAATCTCTTCTCCCCATAAATTTTGACCTCTGCATTCCATTATCTCTCTCCTTGTTACTCTCTCTCCAAAAATAGAGCACCTACTTCTCTCCACTCCGTCCCATGCCCTAAACCTCCGTAGCCACTGCCTTTTGAGTCACTGGTTGCCATTGCTACTAAAAAAATAGGGTCATGATGTTATCATCTTATTTTTAAAACTTTTTATTATAATCGTATCTTTTTAATTTCTCAAATGCATTTAGAATTAATTGTTTTTACGGCAAGAACCTTAAGTTTTGCATATTTGTTTTTATATTCAAGTCATTTAATAGATATATATTTTTATGGTTATTTATGTAAACACATCGACCAATTTAATTAAATTAATACATTGATTTTTCTTATTCGATTTTTGATACTATTTTATTTTGGAGTAAATTTCACGGATGGTCCATGTGGTTTACCACTTATTACATACGCAGTCCTTTATGTTCATTTATTACGCTGAAGATCACCATGGTAAGTACTTTGTTACGCTTTTGGTCCCTTGTCCAACTAAAAAGACCAAAATACCCTCATATTTTCACATAAAATGACCATGGTACCCTTATCTACCCTTTTTTCTATTTTTTTTATCATAAATATTGTTTTTATTGTTAATAAAAATTAATATTTATTTTTTATTCTTATTATTATAATTACTCTCTTCTCCCCCCACCAAAAAAACCCCATTCCTCTCTTTCTCTCTCTCGTTCCATCCTCTGACCTAACCACCGCCTTCCATCACCTCCCGGCCCCTCGTCGGCGAACTGAACCACTGCAACCCACCGTCTTTCCTCGTCGCGTAACCACCACAGAAGAAGACGTCTGTGATGTGTCCGACTTCAACACCGCCATCTCACCTGCTCCTTCCCTGGATCTAAGTCGTCACCCACATGCGTCGTTCCCAACCACCGCGTCACCACCACTGTATCGTAAGACTACCACCATCGGCGTAATTTATCTATGATCTGGGCATCATCATCACCGACTTGGATTTCTTCGGGTAACAGTTTACGATTTACACTGTAAGTGTTTTTGGGTTCCGATTTAGGATTTCTTGGGTTTCGATTTGGTGTAATCAGATTTGTAAGTGTTCTCTGTGTTTTGATTTAGTATTTATTGGTGCTCTTGATTTCTTTCATTTTGTATTTTCCGATTTGGGTGTGTGGGTGGTGGTGGTGGTTGCCTGTTGTTTCTAGAGTGTGTATATGTGTGCGATTGTAGTGGGGAACGGTGGTTGGTGCGATTATAGGCGAGGGGAACAATGGTGGTTTTTGGCGGTGGTGGATGGCGAGGGACAGATGGTGGCGTTGGGTTTTTGGTGGGTTTTGGGAGTGTGGGTGGTGGTGGTTACCTGCTGTTTGATGGTTGTTTTTTTGTTCTTTGGTTTTGGCTTGGAGTTTCTACAGGTGGGAGTGGTCCCGGACGGTGGTGTGGGAGGAGGTAGACGGTGGCGTTGGGATAAAATAACATTTATCGGTCAAAGTGGGGGTGTTTATTGTTTATTTTATTGTCTTAATTTTTGTTAATAATATTAATTAGTAATTAATGAATAAAAATAAAACAAATTAAGAAAAAAAGGGTACTATGGTCATTTTAAGTGCACATGAGGTGGACAGGGACTAGCAGTATTACAAAGTACTTACCATGATGATCTCCAGTGTAATAAACGAAAATAAAGGACTGTGCATGTAATAAGTGGTAAAACACAGGGACCATAAATTTACTCTTTGTTTTGAGAATCATTTTAAAAATGGTGTTGTAACATATCATTTCAAATATATATTTTTTTGTTATTTTTGTTTTTTATCGTGATTTGTTATTTTATTTTATAATATTATTTATATACAAGGTATTTGTTATCGATATATATTTATACATAAAGTATTATTTATTTATACTTTTTGTATGTTTTATAATGACTTTACAATATAAGACTATTTAAACTTAACTTTAATCAACTTCTTATTTCAATTATAGTTCGGTTACACACCCCTCATTTTGATTAGGAGAGGAATATGCCGATGGAAGCTTGAGAAATGCGGATACCATGGAAAGGAAAAAATAGTTATGTTACAAGTTGACGTTGACCGTTGACGTATTTCATTTGTTATTTTTAGACATTGCTTCCCTCGTCATCGTCGTCATCATCATCATCTTCTTCATTTTCTTCATGCCCACCTTTTCCTCACTCCCCTTTTCTTTAGACTCTGCATTTTTATATAATAAAGTTCTCATTAACTAGGAAATCTGCAAATGGCTGCACCCATTGTTTCTTGCAGTTCTACAGCTAGGGTTTATAACGATTTGGTTGCATTTGCAAAGCAACTCACTTATAAATCTGCAACTTATAGCTCTTCTTTCGGTTCGAATCCTGTTAAATTCGTTCGTGTAGTTTCAACTAAAGCAAGGTATGCTTCTAAATCAACTTCTGTTTCAGTAAAGCTGTCTGCATTGTTTAGTTTTTGATCTCTTAAGTTTCTTAGGGTTTCTTTGATTGTTCATATTATGTCCTATTTAGTTGTCATTGATTTGGGTCATTTCGAGTAGCTGATTCATGGAGTTGTGTTAATTCGAAATGGGTTTCTATCTACTGAACATTTTTATAAAGAATAATTCACGAATTTAAAGCTTGTTCACAGTTTCATAACTTAGTTTGACGGATATAGAACAGTAGAGCGATTTAGGATCTAAATAAAACAACAATTTCTTTAAGAAGTGGCATCAGGATTTAGAATCTACGGCTTATTGCTATATATTTTTACCCAGATTGTCTTATTCACCGACTACTCTGATTCCAAAAGCTTCAGCTACAGTTTTAGAGGTATCAAGCAAGAATTGTTTTTTCCCCTAAACTGAAGTTTTATTTCTTTTAAGTTTAACTAATTTTATGGTTGTCTAGCAGAATGGAATTTATGAGGAGACTGATGATGTTCCGGTACCAAAGGTGATCATAGACCAGGACTCGGATCTTGATGCAACCATAGTAGAGATTACATTCGGTGATCGCCTTGGAGCTCTTCTTGACACTGTATGGAACATTTCATTTTCATGTAACCATCCCTTGTAACTTGTTACAAACTTATATTTTTGTGTGTGTGTGATTGTGGGGAAATGGATATATACACACATATACAGATGAGAGCTCTTCAAAATCTTGGACTGAATGTTGTCAAAGCAAATGTTCATCTTGATTCTTCAGGGAAGCACACCAAGTTTTCAATCACCAAAGCGTAAGAATCTGGCTAGATCTCTCTTTTATTAATTTACGTAGTCATTTCTTTACATAATGATAACAAGATAGTCAAGTAAATAGTTATAAAAATGAATCTTGATCCCTTTATATAGGAAGGCTAATATAGGAACATCAAATTTGTATTCATTTATAATTTGAAATTAGACTCTTGGAAAGTTTCGGAATGAAGTTATATTACACCTTGTTTTTTAATAGAAAACTATCAAAGTTTTATGAATTGACAAGCATCAATTTTGTAAATTCTGGTTAATTTATATGACTGTATGAGATCTTTTTGCAGCTCAACTGGCCGTAAAGTCGAGGACCCAGAGTTGCTTGAGGCGATTCGTTTAACAATTATTAGCAAACTTCTTGAATATCACCCTGTATTTTACCAACCTGGATTTCAACTTTTCATGCTAAAGCACCGTCTTGCCTTTAAATTTTTTAACATTTGAAATTAATGATCCAGGAATCAAGTGCCCAACTAGCATTGGGAGAAGCCTTTGGAATTGAGGCACCAAAGCATAAGGTACTAAATCCTGCATTCCCAAAATTAGGGTCTAGTTTGATTTTCAAGAGCCAAAGAATGTGCTTGCATTATAGTCTATAAAAAGAAATATACGAGCTGAAAAACTTGTGGTGTCGCTATTGATTTCGAGTCTAAATCTACAAATCATGAAATCAGAAGTGTACGCCAACAATGTGATTAAGGGAGCATTCGAGATTTTCATAAAAAAATTCAAATTTTGTATATAAAGTCATATATGAATTAAAGATATATAATGTAGTTCCTTTTAGCATAGCTGTGAAACTTGGACAAGTAAAGACAAAATACACTAAAAAAGAGTTGACTCGTTAAGTGACTCAAAACTGCAACTTATTACTGACTCACATCATGACTTGAGAGTTTTAGAGCGACTCGGTCTTAATCGAGTCAATTTGGAACTTGGCTGGGTTAAAAAACCACACAAATGTCCAGCGGACATCACCTATAACCATCAGTCCATGTCCATCAGTCACGCAAATGTTTTGACGAGTTTTGTATTCTAGAAAAGAGTGACATGGTAAATTAATATGACAAAAAATGTTCTTGTTGATCGTAAAAAATGCTTCATCTTTTCACCTTGAAATGCCCTTTTCCTGAATATTGGCGAGTTTTTCCAGCTTGATGTGGATATTGCAACCCGCATACATGTTTACGATGATGGCCCTAATCAAAGGTACGGTAGGATCTATCTTTTTCGATCATAACCAGTTTTATTTTAATTAGGTTGTCAATATGGAAAAGAAAACCCATTGAATATCAAGTGTCAAATCATGCAGTCTGCTCTCAGTGGAGACAGCTGATCGCCCTGGATTACTGGTAGATCTTGTAAAGATTTTCACAGATATAAATGTTGCAGTAGAATCAGGAGAGTTCGACACTGAGGTAATAAACTAATAATAACTGCTCTATAAACACTATTAATCTTTAGAGGTGGTAAGTTGATTTGGGTTGTGTTTCATCTCAAACTAGTCGTATAGGTCAAGTTAATAATTTAGCTAATAATAACTGGTCTGACTGGATCTCAGCACCGAATTTGGGAATCAACTGTCATTTCTCGTAGCCTCTTTTCTTTGGGTTTGACGGGTTCTTAGTATCTTTTTACTGGCTAAGTGGTTGATGGCCTTTCTGCTTGTTTTAGGCTAGTTTCATGTGTTTTCAGGGCTGCCTTCCTTTAATAGTTCGTTCCTTGCAAATTGTAAGGCTTGGTTCCCTTTTCTTTGTATATCCTTTTTCGTTAATACCATTCAACTTTTTCGGAAAAAAATAAAATAATTTAGCTAATGTTACCCAAAGCTTATTATGCATACCACCTTTTAAATTGTTTTAAGATTTAGATTATTGCTGTAATGATATAGTTTCTGTAATCATAGTTAACAGCCCAACACACTAATTACTGTTAAAATGGACGAACAAGTGTTTGTGGGTCTACCTAACCCGACCTGGCCTGGTCAATCTTACTAAAAATGACCCCATTTTGGCAAGCTAACCTTGCAACCTCTACAAGCTGAAAAACCTGTAAAACCGGAATCTTGGAACAAAGATTGAATCCCTCACAACAGTTTTATATTGTGGTGATGCAGGGGCTGTTGGCCAAGGCTAAATTTCATGTCAATTACAAGGGTAAATCACTTATTGAGCCACTTCAGCAGGTGAATTGAGCAGTAACAGCTTAAACTCCTTAATTTATACGCATTGTGTTTTTTAATGTTCTTTACTGAATTTTTGTGTTTGTGTAACTTTATGGATGTTATAACAGGTTTTGGCTAATAGTTTACGGTACTTTCTAAGGCGACCAACAACAGAGGATTCGAGTTTTTGAAGGTTCTGCAACTGAAAATGTATCAGAAGCTGAAGAGGCAAGCTGCTGGGATATCATATGATGTTATTGTACACTATCATATAACACACTAACCTTTTTCTTCTTTTTTTTGGGTAAAGTGTGTTGTTATGTTGATGGTTGTTGAGTCTCTGCTCATATGTACAAATGCTGAAGCTTGAACATTTTTTGGGGAGGACCAAAATATTAATAGTTTACAATGCTGTTCTTAATCTATTAAAAAAACATACATATACATATATAAAATAAGGGAAAAGGATGTGTGTTGTTGCACTTAGGTGTTGCCAAACTCACATGTCTCGTTAATAAAGGGTAATTCTATCATTTTAGTATTTGCGGTATGTGAGTTTGATAACACTTAACTCAAGTGTTGCTAGTAAAATTGCCACAAAAAAAAAAGTATTACAACTCCTCTTAAGTCTCGACAATGTTTAAGGTTGCTAAGTTCATCAATTACTGATTCTAAATCAAATGCGTGAATCTTGGTTCAAAACGACGCACGAATTGGTTAGAAACTTTTCCTCGGAAGATTAGAAAAGTGTAATTTGAAGGTTTCATAACTTCACATTGGGCTTTATTCTTTTTATTTATTTATAAATATCGACCGGTCTAACGTATGTTTTATTAAAAAAATTGTTTAATTTATTTATGTATAGATATAGATATTGTCTTGTGGTGTAATTTTATAGGGTATATATAACGTGTAAGAGTCTCGGTGGTGTTAACTGTTAAGGATCAAATTTGGTCCTTCACAGGCTAATAAGTTTAGTGGCGGAGGTCAAATCAGAAGACAATTTTCCTATCTTAAATGGTAATTCTATATAATTCCTCCCGATTTAAAATTTACATTAAAAATATAGCATTCTTAATTTGACATTTAAGTTTGTAAGAGGAGGGCTAAATAGTAGCACTCATCTTAAATGTCGAATTAACATGATATTACTTTTTTTTTTCTAATTTAAATGTGTAGTATAGCTTAATCAAATTCTTTTTTTTATTTTTTTTTAAATTTATTTTGTTATACATTTAATTATTAAACAAAATCAAATAGTATAAAAATAAAAATATTACAAATAATAAAAATAAAAATTCATAACATTAAAACTAATAATACTATTTTGCATACATTAATAATATTAAAAATAAATTTCATTCAACCCATCCATACAGTTTTATAATTCTCA
Organism: Dittrichia graveolens; assembly: GCA_038502395.1. Classification (NCBI taxonomy): domain Eukaryota; kingdom Viridiplantae; phylum Streptophyta; class Magnoliopsida; order Asterales; family Asteraceae; genus Dittrichia; species Dittrichia graveolens. The sequence continues at coordinate 5,052,786 of JARJIL010000004.1, read as the reverse complement.
TTTAGAAATGATAACGGGTGAGTTCGGGGCGGGGATTGGTCCCCCGTCTCTGTTTAAGAGAACTGTCCCCATCCCCACTTAAAAAATCGCGGGGATTTAAACGGGGATCCCTGTCAGGTAACCGGGGAAAACCGCGGGAATATCGGTATTCTCGTTTAATATAAACATGTGATTAATGTATAATTTTCACCATAGAGATACTTGTTAAAGTAAAACCGTGATTTTTTATCACGGGGATCGTCACTGTTAAGATTTTGTCACGAGTTTTAGAAAATGATTATACTAAATTATATAACATTATCAAATACAAACATATATGAACCAAAATTAAAATCTTAAAGAATCTAAATGCATTCAAATTATCAAAACCAAACAATCCAAATAAAGACAACGATTAAAATTAGGTTATGCGAAAATGTATAAATATTTGTATATTGTCTATTTAAAATTAATTTTATGTATATTAATATACATATGTATATATAATTAATATTAAATTATAATCGAGTATCGGGTAATCGGTACAAGGATCATCAAACCCGTCCCTATCTCCAAACCCGCCCCGTTTATATTAGTTTTCGGTTTCCCTCGTCGGTATCGGTTCTTTTTTTGTCATTTCTATTCTCATTCCTCGCCAAAATAGCCTTCAAACATGTCCTATGTAAAACTTGAAGTCTTTTGCAAAATGGAGCTCTTGTTGTAGTTTTAATTCATTTTCTTTTAATGCCAATATTTTTTCTTCAACTTCAAGTTTCTTCTTATTGTTTTTACTCAATCTAAATGTCTAGTATGACCTAACCCAAACTAACTCAATTTTTTCTCTATTTTTTTATTTTGTTTTTATAATTATTTAACCAAATATAAAATGTATGAGTTATATCAAGACCGGTCTCAAATTAAAAAAACACAATTTTCTCGTTAATTTGATATAATTTTCGCAATTTAACACCTTTTCATTTGATGAATATATTAGTTTTAAAAAAGTGAAGGTAATGTAAAAATGTCCATACTACCGTTTCCTCTTTAAAATAAATAAAAAAACAGGAAATAAAATGATTGGCCAGAAGTGATTCTTGCGATTCTCGCACAAAAAATAATGTTCGTTTGAACCGCTCCGTGTGTGTGTGTGTGTGTATATATATATAGTGAAAAGTTCATTTGAGAACCATTTTTATTGCGAGAACCAATTTTAGCCGTCCAAGTCCCTCTCCTTCAATTGGATTGCTCATCCATGAATTCCTTACATACACTCCACACTCAATTCCCCCACGCTCTTCATCCATGAATTCCGTTATCTAAAATGAACGGCTAAGATTGGTTCTCGCGGTTCTCGCAATAAAAACGGTTTTCAAATGAACCTTCCCGTGTACACACACACACACACACACACACACACATATATATATAGGGGAGGGTTCAAACGAGAACTGTTTTTCGTACGAGAACTGCGAGAACCAATCTTGACCGTTTATTTTGGATAATGGAATTCATGGATGAAGAGCGTGGGGGGATTGAGTGTGGCAGGGTGCATGTAACGAATTCATGGATGGCAATCCAATTGAGGAGGGGGAATTGGACGGCTAAGATTGGTTTTCGCGATTCTCGTACGAAAAACAGTTCTCGTTTGAACTTTTGCCTATATATATATATGAAAACAAATGTCATAGAGCTTTGTGATTGGATATGGCTTGAAATTGAATGCCAATAACAATGGGTGCAGGCATGAATCATGGTGCTTTATCCACATTAGACTTTTGTGGGGAAGATGAGGACTAGTTCAGGCATCATCTTTCCAAGCCCATACGTATGATTAAGGCATGGACGGTGGTACCCCATCTTTTACCATTATTTTTCAATCTATTATCTTTTTCATTATTATTATTATTATTATTATTATTATTATTATTATTATTATTATTATTATTATTGTTGTTGTTATTATTGTTATTATTATTATTATTATTATACGTATATGTGTATGATTAGAACCTGAACTCATAATAATAGTGTAAAACTACTATATATAATCGAATGCTAAAAATACCATGACAAAAAGCACGAAAATACAATAAACTATGTTAATATTGACATTATATGCAATCAATTTTATTTTGTACCTAAAAATACAAACAATTTAAAATTCTGATTTATTGTATGCAATCGGTAACCTGATTACCAGGTTACCGATTGCCGATTGTATACAATGAACAAAATTTGAGAGTTGTTTGTATTTTTAGGTATTAAAGTTCTTTTATTTTTTGTTAGGTTACCGGTAAGTTACCTATTATCAATAGGTAACTTGCATATAATGAACCAAATTTGTAAGTTGTATGTATTTTGAAGTAAAAATAAAATTGGTTGCATACAATGACAATATTATCATAGTTTATATTTTCATACAATTTTTCCAAAATACTATAGCATGAATCATCATCCATAAATTAAGATGTAACATCATCAACTCAAACCAATAACAAAAGATCGACAAACGCAAACACACCCTACCTCAAAATCATCAAAACTCACCCACACATACCAAAAATATATATTGTTTGCATAAGTAAAATGGATAAAGAAAATAATGGCCCAAAATATTTTCAATCTACTTTTACTATTGTACGTTTTTTAATTTTGACATTATATAGAAACAAAATAATTCCAATCAAACCATTGACATGTAGGTAAAGTGGATGAAATTATAGGATATTTATTAGATCATAACGCATCTTCAATCTTCCTCAACCCAAATTTCACATTAGCGTTACATCATTTTTTTCTCTCTTACTCGAAATTCAAGTATAGCCAAACCAAACAACTCAAATATTTTTCTCTCATTACTCTATCTTATACAAAAAAAGAAAAAAAAAGAAAGCATAGAGTCGGGGAAACCGAAGCCACACCCGATAGGGGGGGGGGTAGGGGTGTTCCCGAACCACCCGCTTGGAACCCAATCTCTCCCGAAGGCATTCGGGTAAACCGCTACTCTTGGCCTTACGGGCTAAATGTAAATTAGGCTTTCTAAAAACCTGTCGGTGGAAATTAAAATTAAAGTGTGTGTATAGTGGTGTTCGTGTCTAGAGAGGTTGGTACGTAATTTTCATGTTATTTATCAACAACCAACCGGCTAATTTTTTTTAACGTCTCCTAAATCTACCTCGTTTTTGTCTAATGCAGGACTCGAACCGATGATCTTAGCCCATAAGCAACACCAAACATCAATATCGTTGTGCTAGAACCCATAGGTAAATGGTAAGAAGCTAAATAAATGAAACTGATGGAGTGATTTTCTTGCTGGAAACACATAAAACTAAGGAAAATGCTAACCACAGTCACGGCTGTGCATCAGAATAAAATAAATGTTATTTTTAGTTTTTAAAATGATAATCTTGTTTCATATATGAAAAGTTGAAAACTAAATAAAAGGTAACTATACAAATTATAGAAAGTTAATTATGATGACTTAAGTTGTGATTGTCATTTAAAAAAAATAAAATTACCCTTTTTATTCTTATTCACGGCACTTAGAACTATGGTTTGCTATCAATCAAATTTTAAATATGTAACTTTCGTAGTACTATAAATGGCAATTTCTGTTTGAAACTTTATGTGAACAAACATAGGCTATCAAAAGTACAGAGATAATAAAGAGATTCATTTTATAAAAGATATATTAGACATCCAAACATCAAGATATATTAATTAGCTAGTACAATTGTTACGAGGAAAGGTGAAAAGTTTATCAAGTTTGCAAATATGTATAGGGACAATTAATAAAATCTATCCATACCACTCTTTGAAATTAATTTTATAAAAGATGAAAATGATTCTTACATACATATGACATTGAACGAAAATGAAGTTATTTTTGTGCAAAGGGTCCATGTAGCTAGCAGCGCCGGCCTGTACACTCACAATACGCTTAAATCACTAAACAGTCAAATAACATAAACGTCTTTTATTAAAATAGGTTGTGAGTACAACACCTACGTTAGGTGCTACTGACTGTATGGATTCTTTACCCTTTTTTATATTGTCATTTTTTTATCGGTTTTGATAGCGGAAACTTTTTTATATATACAACTGTTTTAAAATGATATATATGAATGAAACGTAGATGAGGGGAAAGTTATATATAGAGATCGATGATGATGTATGAGGCCCTAACCGTGTCTTGGGAATCCAAACTGTCTCTCGTGGCTAATGATCAACTACTAGCTACTTGTGAAATATAAAAAAGAAAAACATAAAAAATTATTTTTGAATTAAGAAAGTAGAAAATAAAAAAATAAAAAAATAAAAAAAGAAATGATGGGTATAAAGGAGGGTGGGATGGTACGTACATGAAGGAAGATAAATGAGGTAAGAGTTGATCAATCCCTGCAAGATGTCGTCTGCATCAATTGGAAGAGGAGCTCAAAACATGCATAACGTCTATATCAAGTAAACTTTAATTTCTACATATATATATATATATGATGTATATGAATATCTTACGTTTATTAATTTAATTTCTTAGTTTATTACTTAAATAAATCTCGTACAATAATTTTTAGTTTATAAACGACTTAATTTCAGAGAATATAGAGGTCCCAGTCCTTTAATTTTTTACTTGTAATGTTAAATAATGTTGAGATTTGTTCGTTTCATATGTTAATGATACCTCTAATTAAACTCATCCGCCTATGAATCTTCAGATCAGCGTTAAGAAAAGCATATCATAGAAAAAGTGGAGGCTCGGATACTACAAGATTGAACCATGACGAAACAGCCGCTAAGAACAAGAGCTTGTGCAATGAATCCCCAACGGATACACAAATTTGGGTCCCTGACAATCGTACTGGAATCTATTATCCGAAGGGACAAGAGAAAGTAATTGAAGATGTTCCCTCTCATGCTGCCAAGGATTACAACGTTAATTGGTTTTCCAAGCCATAAATAATCACATGTTGTGGTTAATGTCTTAATTAATTGCCTGCTATTTTATGGCTTTATGATCATTATCTGATCTTTATGAGGTCAATGAAAATAACTTTTAACTCTAAGAATTATTGTTTATATGTCTTTGACTTGGTCTTCGTGCGCTAGTTTTTTCTAAACCCGGATTTGGGTTCGACTTTGGTTTCATGTTGAACCGAACCGGCCCATTTTAATGTTACGCGGTTTATTTGTCATACTTTAATGTATTTTTTGTAGGCTAACATGTCACATGAAACATTGAAACAAAAAACAGACATAAAATTACTTGTATAAATATTGTTGAGATTTTATTGGGTTTTTCGGTTTTTCTTTGAAAAACTAATTCATTTCTTTAATGGGTCGTGGACAACTAATTTTCTTCTTCTTTGGCACAAATTGAAAAAAAAAATAAACGATTGGGGATAGCCTCGAGGTGCACAAGTTCAGTAGTGGACCCTATCGGGGTCGGTCCGGTCCTCACGTAAGATCATTCGATTTTTGAGTGGTTCGGTCTTTTTTTGGATTACTTCTCGTCCGGACTGGTCCGACTTTGGTTCAGACCTCTCCGGTTTTTGTTCGGATATTTTCCGGTTCAGTTTAGACATTTTCAGTTTTATATTTTAACTTTCGATTAGACATTTCGAGTTTTCGGTTTGTTTTTCTTTAAAAAATTGACAATTAAATTGTAAAAATTTGCAAGTTATAAACATATATAATTGTTGAAAATATATAATCATCTTATGAAAAAAATGGAAGAAGTAGTAAAGGTATTTATAAAGGAATTGTTGAAAAAATTAGTCGTTCAAACCAGTTTGAACCAGGAAACTAGCCGTTGTACTCCAAGTTTCAAAAATATCCATTGGGACCAGTCCAGACCGGTTCAATTTGAACCGACTTTTGTACCTGTTTGTGGCTATCTTAAGGCTCGGACCGGACCGGTTCAATTTGAACCGACTTTTGAACCGGTTTGTGGTCGTCTTAAAGCCCGGACCGGGACTGGCGCTAGCGGTCTTGGACCGGTCCGGTCTTGACAGTCCCACTAAGAGCGGTCGGACCGGTTCGTATTATTCACCTCGATATCCGACTAACCGATCCTATACGATCCAAAGCTGAATTAAGCAAACAAAATTTAACCAAAGAGTATGAGTTTTCACTTTAAAATTGCTTGAAATTTGATTGTTATGATTGATGTCCATCCTCACTTGAAATTCGGTCCTGAGTTTTATGATGGTAAAGATAAAAATAGCCCTAGCCTATCTACTTTTTTAAAACAAAGATTTAAACAAAGTGCATACACTTTTCAAGGGTATAAAACCTAGTCAATTTATTTTATGGTTGGAAGTTTTATTAACCAATTTTTTTATGTCAAACCAAATATAGGATTTTGATTATGGGCCTTGTAGTTGACTTTGTACATGTTATATTATATTTTTTATATATATATATATATATAATATAATATAATATAATAGGGTGAGGATCCAATGAGAACATCCGTTAAAATGAGAACTCTAGGAACCACAACATCTAGTCTATAAAATCATTGCATCCAACTTAAAATAATTGCATAATATCTAAAAAACATGAAATTCTCTTAAAACTAGTTCATCGTGCACGAATTAATCGATGGATTCTCATTTAAGAACCAATACATCTTATCTAAAAACCATTGCATCTTGCATTTAAAAACCACTGCATCTTGCATAAGATCACTGCATCTTGTCTAAAAACGTTGCATCTCATCTTTACACAACAAATAATAATAATAATAATAATAATAATAATAATAATAATAATAATATAGGCAAAAGTTCAAATGAGAACTGTTTTTCGTACGAGAACAGCGAGAACCAATCTTAGTCGTCTAATTCCTCCTCCTTCAATTGGATTGCCCACCCATGAATTCCTTACATACACCCTGTCACACTCAATCCCCCCACGCTCTTCATCCATGAATTCCATTATCCAAAATGAACGGCCAAGATTGGTTCTCGCAATTCTCGTACGAAAAATAGTTCTCGTTTGAACCCTCTCCTATATATATATATATATATATATAAGGAAAATATCATTTGAGAACCGTTTTTATTGCGAAAACCGCAAGAACCATTATGGACCAATCAATTATTTTTTTGTCTGAAATTAATTAAATTAAATTAAAAGGACAAAATTGTACATTACAAGATTGAAATTGTTTCGGCTGCGTCGTTTTTTTCTTTATAAATGTTGTGCTAGTTTCTTTCATTTCATATCATTTAGCTATTTAGCTGCTGCTTCTTTTTCTTGTAATTTTTTTCTTTTTTATAGATAGCATGATTTTTTTTTTTTATTATTTGCATTTCTTTCTTTTTTTTGTTTTTACTTTTTTCTCTTTTTATTAATCAAAATCATATACATTTTTTTTTGGAGATCGACAAATAGAATTAATTTTATTTTGACAAGTAGAATAACCAAAAATATCTAAAAAGACTACTGTTTTTTTATTGATTGACCCACTTTAAGTTGTACGTACACTAGAGTTGTAAACGAATGAAACGAACACGAACGGAGACTTGTTCTCGTTCGTTCCTTTAACCGAACAAAAAACAAACACAAACGGATAAACAAACGAATATTTTTGTTCATTTAACTTTAGCCGAACATAAACGAACACAAACGAACGAACATATATACAAACATAGCATTATTAAATATAAACAAACACTAACTACGTGTATGTATATGTGTGTGTATGTATATATATTTATGTGCACTCACACACACATATATACATACATATAAACAAACATAAACAAACGTTCATGAACATAAATGAACAAATGAGGTTCTTTGTTCGTGTTCGTTGGTTCCTTGCACCGTGCATAGATGACTTTTGTAACGAACCAAATTTTTTTTTTTTGCAAGACACACACGGATATAACATCACTTCATATCAGAGTAAATGCGGAAGTATCAAAAGACATTACGAGTGAATTACAATTCCCACATTTAAGTCTACATCAGTTCAACTAGAATAAGTTTTAAAACAAGTTGAAATTCCTTTAGTTGCGAGCTGTCGTCACTGCCCTGGAGCTCTACCATGGTCCCGACCTGAAAGATAGGAAATTAACAACGGTAAGCGCGAAGCTTAGTGAGTAAGTTACTGCAACCTACGACCATTCACAATAATCACCATCATGCACTTTCTACCCGCCACCAAGGTGGTCAGTCATATCTACCCGATGCCGAAGCATACGGTCATGCGACCCGCCGTTGCAGCGGACGGTCATACTACCCGCTGCCAAAGCAGACGGTCATACTACCCGCGGCCGAAGCAGACAGTCATAACTACCCGCCGCCGAAGCAGACGGTCATAACACATTCACATCCTCCACTGTTTCGGTGTGCAAGTAAGAATACTCACCTGGCAGTTGTCACTGGTTCTTACCGAAACTTTTCATTGGTTCCTCTAACTTTAACTGTCACCTGATCCAAGTCTGACAAATCAGTATCGGGTAATAGCCCAGATTTACTAACACAACTTCTACAAATCTGATAGGTATCACTGATTCACATACACACGTAGTAATACAGAATGCAATCATCAAGGTCCACAAATCCGGGGACGCATCCCCCAAGCCGACGCGTCGCGTCGAGTCTAAGTGTCGGATTTCACAATCCGGGTTCCAAACTGTCGGATTTCACAATCCGGGCCCCAGCCACCGGATTTCCTAAGTCCGGGCCTTAACTATCGGATTTCAAGAATCCGGGCCTAGATTATCGGATTTAATTGCATGGCATAAACATAAGTCGCATGAAAACCTAAGGTCGCATGGCTACTATCCGAAGGTCGCATGAACAAATCTTAAGTCGGATGGCAAGTCCTAAGGTCGCATGAATACGCAATCCGACAGTCGCATGGTGTAAGTCTAAAGGTCACATGGATACACAATCCGAAAGTCGCATAGCACAAGTTCTAAAGTCGCATGGATATACAATCCGAAAGTCGCATAGCGCAAGTTCTAAAGTCGCATGGATATACAATCCGAAAGTCGCATAGCACAAGTTTTAAAGTCGCATGGATATACATTCAACATACATAAGTCGCATGAACACTACAAAAGTCGCATGGAAACACATTCAACATACATAAGTCGCATGAACACTTACAAAAGTCGCATGGATTCATGCGTAGGTCGCATAGAGTAACATGAAAGTCGCATGAGGTATCATCTTCTTCATCAGTTCATTATTTTCTAAAACCCAGACTCCATAGCCAAGATCCAACTCTTTCAAAACTTAATCAAATCACTTTATTTTTGTTCCAAAACATTTCTCCATTCATTTAGTTACTTCTTTCAAGATTTAACCATATTTCATCAAGTAACAAGGATAATATCATAAATTCTCTCTCTAGTTCTTCATAAACCCATAACTTCAAAAACCCAGATCAAAACCCCAAGATAACATCATTTAATCAAGATAAAACTTATAGCTACACTACCACAATGAGATAGGAATCATTACCTGATGATTTCCTTGCAAATTCCTTGAGTTTCCAACAATCTTGATAGCTCCTCCTTTTTCTTCTCGTGGGCTTTAAGCACACACACAAAGACACACAAAACTCTTGGTTGAATGAATGGAACAGTAGAAAATGTTGGGGGCTGTGCCCTAATGGCTTTATATACCACTTCCCTAAAAGGCCAAGCCCATATTCATCACTTAAGCCCATTGTTCCAATAATCCAATAACATACACATAACTAGTCCATAATCCACTTTATTTGTCCACTCAAGCCCATAGTATCTAAAATATTTCATAACTAAGTGCACAAGTCAACACAACTTATATTTTCTCAATAAAATATTCTTTTTATTTATTTACAAGAATTCGGGTATTACAACTTTATTGTATGTGCTAACAAAATCTACTGTAATATGCTCATGTGCACATATATGATGCCATGTTGTGAAAAAAACCCAACAAAAACAAATTTTTTTTGAAAAAAAGCGAGTGGTATGTCTATATATGCACGATATGCACACGTTAACGGTGCATATATGCACCCAAACGCACATATGCAATATGAACAGGTGATGCACATGTGATTGAAAAAATCAAGTGTTATATGCACATGTGCAAATATCTTATGCTGTGCTAGAAAAAAAACTCGGCAAAAATAATTTTTTTTGAAAAATATAGCAATATGGATGTCATATTAAAGAGCATATTTTTCTCGTTAATTTGGTATAATTTTCGTATTTTAATACCTTTTCGTTTGGTAGATATTTTAGTTAAGAAAGTGGGGGTAAATGTCCCCCCCTTTATTTACGCAATTTGCCTAAAATACCCCTCCGATATTTTTAAAAATTTAAAATGACGGTCGTGTTTTAATTAATTACATATTTGGCACAATTAATATTGACCATTGATCAACCATAAACGGTTCTCGCAATAAAATTAGTTCTCAAATGAACTCTCCCCCCCCACACACATATATATAGAGAGAGAGAGAGAAGGGTTCATGCGAAAATTGTTTTATTTGCGAAAAATGCGAGAAACAATCTAGACCTTACGATTAATTAATTGATAGTTAAAATTGATTATGGCATTTTGGTAAATAAATCAAAACTTAAGGATAGTAAGTAAATTAATAAAAGGGTAATATGGACAATACACACCATCTCTCCTCTCTCACCTACTTCCCATTTCAAAATTTTGAGAAACCCAACCCTTTCTCCTTCAATCGGTGATTTTGACGCCTCCCATCTGTCGCCGTCGGCCGTCGTCCCCTACTGCTTCCAGCATCACTTACAACATCCTCTCTCAGGTTATGGTTGCCGGTGTCGCCTCTCCCCACGTTCTCTCTGTTGCAGAAGACATATGGTCGCTACCACCGTCGCTCGTTGCCGGCCACGGCACCAACATCGACGAACTCTCAAATAAAGCTAATCTCTATTGATGTTTGCTTTCGTCATTTTTGTTGATGACGTTCTAGGTCTACAATATTTGAGATCAACTCTATTGAAATTCAAGTTTTATTTACAGCAATATTTATGGCCGACTGAAGCCGCCGCCATTAATCTTGATTTTTGTTTGAATGAATTTTCGTAGGTGTTCTCAATTCTCTACAAAGTTTTTCTTTTTTTCCATTTGTTTCTATTCTAATTATTGTTTTGATTTGGGAAAATGACTTAATTTTGTATCTCAGGTATTAATTAAAGTGTTACCCAAAATTTTGGTTTTTTGTTTATGGTCGTGGGGGTATCAAACGTAGTTAACTATGTGGTCTTTGAGTTTTTGTGTGTCTGTTGTTTTTTTAAATGTTTTATGGTTGTTCAAGAGGAAACATGTTTAATTATTTAGCAATGAACAAGTGATAAAAAAGCGTGTTATGAGTTCACGAATAATAATTCATTTGAGTAAAAAATCTGGTATTATGTATGTAACATATTCATTAGTGAATTTCGAGTTATACTATTTAAGAAGTTTATCAATGGTTTTAATAAATGTTGGGTGTGACTGTATTCTCTAATGAACATAGTACACATAACGAAAAGAATATAAATTATACGTTGTGTTCAGTAGTGAAGACCTATTAATAATAACATAGAAATAAAGTCTAATAATCTGAAAAAATTAATTGGAGAGAAAATTAATTACAGGAGAGAAAATTATTTTGTTACTAATTTACCTTTTTGAATTAAATAAAAATATTAATTATGATTAATGTGAACCACAAGATCAAAAGTCAATCAATAGCTGAAATTACTTTTCGCATTAACCCTCCCCCTCTATATATATATATATATATATATATATACAATAAAGAAATTTGTGTTAGTTTTATGGTTTAAGTAACTTCTAATCTAACAAATGGAAGAAGACTGAGAACATACAATGTTAAAATTAAGAGAAAGACAATACGGTTGTTCTTCCTTCAATTCAGTTCCCAAGAGTTTTTTTTTATTTAAATCATAAACACTCGTTTATAAGCTTTTTAATCGATCTTAGTTAAGTAGGTACATTCAAAGGGGTGATTCTGTTAGGATCCCCTCATAATCTAAATGACTCCATTTGATATGATATTTGTGAGTGTAAACCTACATTAAAAAAATGTAATCAATGATTGACATATGTAGTATGTGAGAGAAGGGGGACCAAATATTAGCACCCATTCAAATATCATTATTATTTTTTTTTTCTATTCCGTCCTTAATTTCTTTTACGGAAGTTTCATTTCCAAAGAATGAAATGATCACTATGGTTACAGCAAAGAACTAATGTGAACTTGATCATTAGACCATGTGTAGCACTCTTTTCCAACCCAAATCAACCCAAATGTCATATTACTGTCACATCAGTTTTTTTTACTTTTTCCTTCCCAACCCAAATCAACCCAAAACTCAAGTAACACCCTTCCCAATCAATCCAAATTTTTCTCTCTCCTCACTCTCACTAAAAAACCAAAAAAAAAAAAATGAAAAAACCTGTCATTTACGTTCGGTTTGGCAGACCTGATGGGGTGGGAACCTGAAACACCCGTAGGGGTGTTCATTGGGAACCCAAAGAAACCCAAATGAAGCAGATGGTGTTTGGGTATAGTGCTACGCTTGGCCTTATGATGAAAACGTGAAAATTTTTACAAAGAACATGTATAAATTCTTGGATATATAACAGTAGTATCATGCTTCCACCTACTTGGGAATTGTATCAAATAATTGGCGTGCATATTGCATCCTTTACGAGAGTTATATCAGTTTTTAACAATACACAATAAGGTACATACGGTTAATGCACATAATACAAGTTGATGATGCATATACTTGTTGTGTATGACCATTTTTGTTATGTAACTATCATCTCCCGTCTTTTATCCATTTTCCGTCCCAAAACAGTAAAGTAAAAACAAACCTGTGTAACAACTCGTCTCACATGGATATAAAAATAAAAGTTGAATCATCTTATAAGCTCAAAGTCGTGAGCTACCAATACCTTCTTGCTTCCACCATAGTTTTAAGTTGATTTCGAAGTTATTTGACTAGCTCGTTACTTTGAACTATGAGGTGTACAACCTGCAAGACCAAATCCAAAATTGACTAAAAATCTACAATTCTCTAAAGAAATGAGGAGTCAAGAGTTCGGAGTCCAAAGCGGATGAAAACCAAAAGGTGATCGAATTAAGAAATCGAGGAGTCTTGGAAGACTAGACGTATGAAATACTGCAATGTGTTCATTGTGAAAGGCTTATCCTTAGTTTTTTTCTTATCAACTAGCTTAACACCTCGTATATAAATACGAATAATGGTTAAAGTAAATCTTAAATGTTTATGATGTTAAAAGAGTACTAACATATATAATAAAATAATTGTAAAACATACATACGGATATAAAATCTCTTAAAAGAGGGGGTAAATGTTTTTTTTAAGAGACATACAATTGGTTTACGTGTTTACATAAATAATCACGAAAATATGTAGATGTATCCACTAAATGATTTGAATAAATGTTTTTGTTAAGATATTTCAATGTTAACAAATTAAATCACCTAAAAATGGTATTTGATGAAACATTCATTCGCAAGTCATTTCAGAAAATAAAAGAAATGATTGATGAAAAAAATCAAAAAAATAGAATGATGATATCATAACTCTTGTTCTTTTAATATATACTAGATTAGAGGCTCGTGAGATACTCAGGTTGGTTTAAAAGATAATAAATATTAAACATTAATAAAAGATATTAAAATAATTATTAAAAACGAAAGAAATGATAATTTGAAAAAATGACGACAGACGGCGTCAATACCCATACCTGTGGTAGAAGCGTTGATGCGAGGGGGAGGCAAATATAACGACAGAAACGTGGTATCGTGATACGGATAGATGTGATTGCATTTTATATATACATAATCGTCTATTATTGCTATAAATAAGAGCAATAAAGTTAAGTTTTTATTGATTACAATTTATAATTATTATAAACTATTTTAAAATACTAAAACTAAAAATTTGGTTAAATATGATATTTTAAGGTGCTATAAAAAGTAAATATGATATGTAAATTATGATGATCAAATACAATATATTAATCTTTAAAGCAAGCATATGTGAAATTGAGAAATTCTATTCAAATTCAAATTAATGTAAAAATTGAATCAGATTTTAACCAAGAAAAATCAACTTAAATTTTAGTTTTTACCAAAATAGGTGATTCAGATTTGATGATTAATTGTTTTTATCTAAATCATATTATTTATTTATTATTGTTATTATTATTGAAAGAATTTCATTCATATCCTTAGAAACTTTCCTAATTACATATATATCCTTGTAAACATTGAAATTACGTATATATCCTTACAAAACCTATAAACTCACAAATATACCCAAATACTTAATTTAATAATAATTTTTCAATTTAAAATCTGAAAAACAAAAATAAATATTACCCTAATTTGATTTCTTGATATTAAAAATGTAATTGATTTGTGAGATTACAAGACTACCCTTCTGCTATATGTACATCGACTGAACTGTACATATGTAAGACCCATCGATTGAACTAAAGCTACCCATTGATCGGCGATGGGTGAAGTACTGTCGAAACCATGAACAATTGAAGCTACCCATCGATCAATTGAAGCTACCCATCGAAACCTAGAACAAGGCTTCAAATCCGAAACTTACAGCGATCGATTTGTCGATTGAAGCTACTCATCGAAACCCAAAACAAGGCTTCAAATCCAGAACTTACACTGATCGATTGAAGCTTAATTTGAAGGAGATACGGTCGAGTTTGAAGGTGCGATGGCTATGGGTGAACAAAGGTCAATTCAGATGCGACGGTGATGGGTGAAGTACTGTCGATTCAGGCTTGATTGAACCCTAAAATCACTAAGATACCGATCGATGAACAAAGGATGCGTGAGACCACAGTCTATGCTTGAACAGAGGATGCTTGAACAGAGATATGGTTCGATTGAACCCTAATTTAACTAAAATACATATTCGACGATTGCTGCTTGATGAAACAAATGAAGCACTAGCTATTATTCAACTGAAATACTGAAAAACAAAAAAAAAAGAACTTCTCAACAGACTGAAGAACTTTTCGACCAAGGAAGGAGATACTGAATCTTCTACTGACTCAAAAATACGTTCGTATTCTTACCCTAAGAGTTCGACTGCAGAAGGAGATGAAAATATGTTTGTATTCTTATCTCACTACAAGCACATACAAGCATAGATTCAGTTTGCAGAAGAACTTGATAATCGAATGGAAGAACTTCTTGTTGCCAATCTACTGACTCGGTATATGTGACTGAATCTATACTTGATAATCGATTTGATTATCGAATTACCAATCAATTTTGGTTCTCCTAAGAATATGAAACTATATGTGAGATCTATTGGATGGAATCAAATGGGTATTTTGTAATTTTAGTAATAAATCAAATTAGGATAATATTCATTTTGTTTTTCAGATTTTAAATTAAAAAATTATTATTTAATTAAGTGTTTGGATATATTTGTGAGTTTATAGGTTTTGTAAGGACATATACGTAATTTCAATGTTTACAAGGATATACACGTAATTAGAGAAGTTTCTAAGGATATGAACGAAATTCTCCCATTAATATGTCTGATTTAAATTAATTAATAATTAACAATTTTTGTCACCATCATTCAAAAATATTAAAATTATAAGCGGTGATGATGAATGGTCATATATCTATTTAACTTTCAAGATTACAAATTTGAAAATTTCTATCTTGCAAATATAAATAGATAAAACTTTCGGGAAATAATATTTGAAATAAAAGAGATAAGTTTTTTGAAACAAAATTTTTGGTAAATTGGCTTCGAAGTCAAACATGTCTCTACTCTTAAAAGTTAAAATTTTAGTTTTGATTAAATGGATAGATAAAGATTGAATAATTAAATTTATTTTATTAAATAAAATATTTAAAATGTTTCAATAAATTTAACTTAATCTTTTATATATTTTAGAAGATAAAAAATGGGCTAGTAGAGTAATACTTGCATCTGTTAAACGTTGCCTCTAGCCTAGAGGTGAACAAATCCGGTTCCGGACTCTTTTGGGGTCAATCCGGTCCTCGGCAGACCGATTGTAACACCGTCTTTGAAACCTTAAAAATCAATTAAAATTTGAGTTTTCAAACTACATGGGTCCGTTTGTAAATTGAATGTTTACCTGTTAGTTATCCTAACCAATTTCAAAAACAAAGCAGCGGAATTTTCAAAAACAATAAACAAACCCAAGCCTATTAAACTATTACAATTTAAACACGTGTTTGGCGTATATACAAATATACAAAACAAAACTTGCCAAACACGACTACCGGTGTTACTTTTAACTAAACCGACCATTGTATATATATTATATACCCAAAAGCAGTGTTCCTAAAAAGCCCGTACAAAAGCATAAGGTTCCCGTCTCACCAGGCCTGCCTATACTCTGTCTGAAAAAGGGAAACAACAACTGGATTAGCTATATAAATTAGCTAGTGAATACAGACAAGTATAAGTGCAATAATAGCAAGTCATGAATCAAATATGAGCATACAATGCTATCCTAACAATTAGTGGTAATGCTGACATGTCCAGCAGTGCTATATCTTGCCAGATAGCTAGTCTGGCTCAATAACAACCACCGGGGGAATCAAACACTGCCAACCGTGCTGGTATCATCACGTAAGTGATTCCACCTGCTCGTTACGGAGCCAAAGGCTCATTAGGCTCAGCCAGTTAAGGCAATCACCCCAAATATCTAAGGAATGGCACTCGAGTACCATTGATCCCAAACTGTCGCCCGAAGGCCTCATAGGATCCAGCCGAAGCTGACCTTAATCACAAATATGTCCGGACGTTCACATAGCTCATCATTATCTCAGAAAAGAGATCATAGCATGCATGCTTTCACATATGAAATCATATATATCCAGATATCTTAATAAATATGCATATATTTAAATACATGCCAAATATATCATACTTCATGTCAATAACTTGTTTCTAAGCTTATATATAAATATACAAGTCTATTTGCATAAAATAACATACCATGTTCATTTAAACAATTAGCATTCAAAAACTTCATTTATTGAATTCATACAAGTCGGTACTCACCTTGGTGCTCAAATATAACACAAGTATGTGTTTGTCCTTCCTTGGTGCTTAATTACCTATCGTGTACATATAATTCCATTTAGATCACCACATATATATACATATACTAAAACTAGTGTTATATTCTTATTTATGTGTTTAAGTTGACAAAGTGCTCAAACCATCCTAAAACACCTCTTAATTGAGTAAAATATGACACAAGATCATTACCTACATTTAATCCATTGCAAAACAGGTTTTTGTTTGCTGCACAGCAGGTCGGGTCGCGCCGCAACGTTCAACCAGGGCCACGAAAATGGGTTCTGCCCAGATTTCAGCCAATCCAATTCCAAGTTTTACATGTCCTTAATTAAGTCCAGGTTATGTACCGTGTTTGGGATACCTTTAGGAGTTCATAAACATCAATATAACATATCTTAACATAAGATTCAAGGTTAAATCACCAATTCACCATTTTTGACCCATTTGGTCAATTTCAAGAATTACAATCAAGCTATCATTTTTAATGCCTAAAATCAGTTCCATTCAACTTATAAATGATCCTAGAACAGATTATAATCCAAAAATCTAAGCTTTATTAGCTAAATTCGTTTTTACCCATTTTTGACCTAAAACTTAAAAATGAAGAACAAAGGAAGATGAACTTACAAAGGATGAAGATGATGATGAACAGAAGATTATGGACAGATTAGAGACAAGATTTAAGCTTTAATCCAGCTCCAATTGATCCTTGTTTGAGTTGCCTTCTTCAAGAACAAGAACAAAGTATCGTGAGGTGTGTGTGTGTTTTTCGTGGTGTGTATGTGTGTGTCTGAGAAGTGATAACTTAAGAACCGACTAATGGTTTTTGAGTTATCCACAAGGGGTATTTTGTTCCCCTTTTCAACATACAACACGACACCCGAGTAACCGTTTCAACTAACGACGATATTTTTGGAAACCTCGTTTGAAACCAGTTATTATTTTATAATTCTTTTATATTTTTATTACTATTTTTAATTCCACATTTAACTGACCAATAGCTATTTTCTATTAATTCTAATAAGTATATTCTTATTTAATTCATTTAATTAAATCTCACGTACCAAATGGAGCACGCGGCTAGGCCATATTTGAGGATGTTACACCGATCCTCGAGTAAGAGTGTAAGATCATTCGGTTTTTGGGCGGTCCAGTCTTTTTTCGAACTAGTCCTCGTCCAGACCGGTCCGACTTCGATCCAGACCTGTCCGGTTTTCGTTCGGATATTTTTCGGTTCGTTTTAGACATTTCCGGTTTTATATTTTAGTTTCGGTTAAGACGTTTCCGGTTTTTGGTTTCCTTTTCGTAAAAAAATTTTGACAATAAAATTGTAAAAAAGCGCAAGTTATAAACATATATAATTGTTGAAAACATATGTTCATCTTATTGAAAATTTCAATGATCGATCACTTGTACGAATTAAAATTACATATTGTTGAAAATAACTAAAATATTCTTCAAAATTAAACTACGTATTATTCGAAATAAATAATGTAACAAAGTTGAGAGAATAATATAGAGAATATGTAGAATGAAGTTTGGTATAAAGAAAAATAGAAGAGGTGGTGAGATATTATTTATAGAATTTTGTAAAAAAAACTAGCTGTTGGAACCGATTTGGATCGATTGGTTCGGACCAGTCCGAACCGACTTGTTTTTTAGGATCAGTTTAGACTCATGAACATGCTCGGTCCGGATCGACTTTCGGACCGGTTCGTGGCAGTCTTACCCTCCGGACCGGTTTGGACCGTGAACCCGCACGACGGTCTTAGACCGATCCGGTCTTAACGGTCTTCATTGAATTAATCCTATTTGTTCACCTCTACTCTTGCCTAATGAAGCCTTGGGCTTTCACCTAGGTCGCCGCCTTATTGGGCTTGCCTAGTAGTTTGGCCATCCATCATTTAGTTGTGGAGAAAAATTTTAAGTTTTATTAGAAATCAGATACACTTTTCATTTCAAGAAAATTATCGAAAATATGGAAAATAGATTCAAATAAAAGGGATGAAGTTTTCATTTGCCACTTTGAAAATTTAGAAAACATGTGTGGATACAAATATTTTCTATTCATATGTTTAGATACATAAAGTTGAAACAACACATCAAGTTTCATACAACATATCATTCATATAACAAATCTAGTTTAACCCTTAAATCTCACGCTCAAGCTCGACTTGGTAAACCATAAGATACTTTTGAACTCGACTCGACTAGAAAACGTAGTAAATTCCTTTTAAAACACCTCTATGTGAATATATGTTACTAGTAGAGATATGTAGGTAATATATGCATTTATATAGGATAAAGATTTAATTTATCATAAGCTCGATTAGGCTCGCGAGCTTGATGAACATAGTAGTTTGGAACTTGAACCGACTCGGCTCCTTACTCTAGTAGCTCGAGCTCAACTCGGTTAACATCGAGTCCATCTCAAATAACCAATAAATTGTCTCGACTCGATTATATCCATAGTTCAAGATTATAAATGAGTATTGTATGGTCTTGTATACTTAGCATGTTACTATTAAAAGGATATAAAAGTGAAAACGAAAATTAATATAAAAATTAAAAAATAAAGAAACATATCAAAATGATAATATGAAAAGAATTACGAAAATAAAACAAGTGGAATGAGTTAAACATAAAAAACAAGTCAAACACGTTATATATATGTAAAGAGTATACAAATGAAACACTTTAAAATATGATCTGCTGGTCACATCAACACCTGATATTTGTTATGTTTGAACACTACTGACTACACAACTCTCTTTAAAATATGTTTCACACACACACACGATAGTGTTCTCTAATTAATGAACATTATTAGGTTTGTAATAGTCAATATAATCAGTTATATTTTTATAATATCCGAGAATTTATAACATGTTTTATACAACCTCATAGTGTTCTCTAATTAATGAACATTATTAGGTTTGTAATAGTCAATATAATCAATTATATTTTTATAATATCCGAGAATTTATAACATGTTTCATACAACCCCATAGTGTTCTCTAATTAATGAACATTATTAGGTTTGTAATAGTCAATATAATCAGTTATATTTTTATAATATCCGAGAATTTATAACATGTTTCATACAACCCCATAATGTTCTCTAATTAATAAACATTATTAGGTTTGTAATAGTTAATATAATCAGTTATATTTTTATAATATCCGAGAATTTATAACATGTTTCATACAACCCCATAGTGTTCTCTAATTAATGAACATTATTAGGTTTGTAATAGTCAATATAATCAGTTATATTTTTATAATATCCGAGAATTTGTAACATGTTTTATACTAGGGGTGTAAACGAGTTGAGCTTTTATCGAGTAACTCGAGCTCGAACTCGAGCTCGGCTCGTTCGAGTCGAACTTTATCGAGCTCGAGTTCGAGCCAAAAAACGAGCTCGAATTATTTAACGAGTCGAGCTCGAGCTTCTAAGAGCTCGGCTCGAGTCCTTATCGAGCTTTTCGAGCCTTGTATAGTATATGTATATTTATATATGATGGGCTAATATTAAAACATATTAAAAAGTAGTACTTATTGAAACAAATCTACTTTATATACATACTATTTATAATAAATAGTTACTAAAAAATCATTAATTTCAGATTTTATCTATATTTTGAATAATTTGGTTTTTGAATTTAATTTTTTTATATTATTTCGAGCTTTTCGAGCCGAGCTCGAGCTAAATGTACCTTTTTGAGCCGAGCTCGAGCTTCAAGTATGAAAACCCGTCGAGCTATCGAGCCGAGCTCGAGCTTAACATAAAATTTCGAGTCGAGCTCGATTCGATTCGTTTACACCCCTATTTTATACAACCCCCTAGTGTTCTCTAATTAATAAACATTATTAGGTTTGTAATAGTCAATATAATCAGTTATATTTTTATAATATCCGAGAATTAATAACATGTTTTATACAACCCCCTAGTGTTCTCTAATTAATAAACATTATTTGGTTTGTAATAGTCAATATAATCAGTTATATTTTTATAATATCCGAGAATTTATAACATGTTTTATACAACCCCCTAGTGTTCTCTAATTAATAAACATTATTAGGTTTGTAATAGTCAATATAATCAGTTATATTTTTATAATATCCGAGAATTTATAACATGTTTTATACAACCCCATAGTGTTCTCTAATTAATGAACATTATTAGGTTTGTAATAGTCAATATAATCAGTTATATTTTTATAATATCCGAGAATTTATACGTGAAAATGAATATCAATGATCCATTATGGAATTATAGAAGTGATAAAGAATCAGATGAAAATATGTATTTATAATGGAAATTGCATGAAAATAAATAAACTTTACCTTTTTTTTAACCTTAATAACCATTGTATACAATCAAGTATGTATTATCTTAAAAATAATGCAATCAACTTTAATAACCCTTTCATTATATTTAAACAACTTTTTTTCGTGTCTGATCTTTTAGTTATCATTTTATATAATGAAGTTTGTTATAATTCTCATTGTATATAACAATTTGTATACATTAGAGAATTAAAATTTTGATTGTATTATTTTTTAAAATAAAATGTCTATTATATACAATGATAACTAAAGTAAAATTTATAATATTTCTGTATAATTTACCCTGTTTATAAACATGTATAGTGTTAAATATTAAAAGCGGATCAAATTGTATGGATATTTGATAGTTTGGGTATAGATTGGTAATTTGTAAAAGTTGACAGGGGATTATTCATTTATTTGTATGGTGAAGGTCACTAGTTAACATTTTACTTTAAAAGAAAGAGTCTATATAGGTTATTTAATTTTTTTATGTTCAAACAGTCAATCTAGTTTGTAGTGAAATGTTAAAAGTATTTATTTGAAATTTTCGATTAGAGTGTTCGCATAAATAGATCACCATCAAACCCTGTCGTCCTTACCAGAATTCCTTTCTTGTGGTGACAGTGAAGTTTGATCGACCTCATGACTGTCGTCATTGTCGGATTTAAAGACAACAACAATGCAATCACCACCACAACGACGGCGACAAAAGGCCGATCATACTCCATCATCACTACCAGAAAGAAATTCCGGGTGGGTCACCGTGGTTTGCTAGTGATCCAACTGTGAGATCTCCAGCTAGAGCTAAAACCTAATCGAGAAATTTGAATCCTTACTTATTTTAACAGATCAACATAAAGTAGGTTACCTTTCTAGATAGTAAAATGGTAAATTACATATATTGATTGTTTTAGAAAAATAGAATGTTATTATGTGACGTTAACTCTTATTTGTATACACTCATCAAACATGGTGGCCAAGTTCAAGGACTACAAGGCTATTAAATTCTGAAAATTGAGGATATTATACCTTTTTTTTACAAATTTAAATTTATAATTTTTTTTGTTAGGTCTAAGAGGTCATTATACCATTTTTTATTATAAATTGAAATTTATAATCATTTTTCGATAAAAAAATTGAATGTTGTCTTTATTAACAATTTTTTATATTTAAATTACCTTTTTGTAATTTCCCTGCAAGAAACCCCTCGATGAATTCCATAACAACTCAAATATCTAGTGGGCGTTTCAAAAGCTTGAATATACCAGCTCGAATTTCGGTATTTTGAGAAATTTTAAGGTTCAATTCTCGAGATTTATAAGACCGTAGTTTTGTTTTTATGTCTATAACAAAGTGTTAATGATGCTTAATATTTAGATCGAAAGGTACTTTTTCTTTCTACTTATCTAGCCTAAGATTATCACAAGTATTATGATCAATGAAAGGGTGAAGAAAAAGAGTTGATGGACTCTGCATATCATATTGTAATAAGTAGGAGGATAAAAAGCTTCAAAATATAAAATTCCGTAGAAATACCTAGGAATGGATAAAAAGCTTCAAAATTCTTTTTTCTAGATCATTTTTCTTGAATCTTTTTATATGAAAATATTTCAAACATGCATTGAAGTGATAATACCCAGATCTTCTTTATTTCATTAAAAATGTTTAAGAAACAACTAGGAAAAAGGAGTTGTATTCGGTTCAAATGCATCTAGAAGATCAATCAAGAAAACATGAAATTCAAACAAAATATATGGTTTAAATTATGTGTTTTGAGTATTGTCCCGATCGATTGTAATGTGTTTAATAAATGATTACTAGAATTCAACTTATAATCAATTGGTTTTGAGTTAAAACATTATATGTTTCTAATTATATCAAGTATGTTTGAAGCAAATCCACAATAATAGGTATGAACTTAGTATGAACCATGAAAGCAAAACTAAGAACATACAAACAAAAACATAATATTGAAATGCTTAAATGAGAATTATTGTTTATATACCTATCATGTTTTTTCACAATTTACCCTATACTTCTAGATAATACGACTAGGAGCAAAACTTAACTGAAATGATAAAATAAACACAACTTGGGTCTAACATTCTCCCCTTTGTGTTCATTGAACAAATAAAGCATAATAAATGAAAGATTATCTTCTTCCTTGGAGCATTTGATCTTGAGCATAGAGAGAGAATGATCGTTGAGGGAATCTTCAATTTCAGCATTCTAGTTATTTTTCATCAAACAAAAAATATACTCCTATTCGAATGTAGCTCTTGATCTTCAACAATGACTCAAAAGTTTTTCTGTAACTCCCCCCTCTTAATCTTTCGAGCAAATATCTTCTTATATATACGGATGGTGAAAAGTAACGTGGATTGTTGCAAATTTTCTCTTTAGAAAATCTTAAGAGATGTTTAATAGAACGAACCATAAATGAATATTTCAATTAAGGTAACACAAGACGACATGCATTCCCGTTAGCATTCTAGGATGGTCTTGTTTCACTAACACGCACAAAAGGACGAGCAACATAATGAAGAATATTGCGAGGAACGTAAACATTATTGTTTTGAGGAAGTGTTGTTCTATCATTCTTTCAAAAATTTCTTTATTTTCATTCCAAACTAAAGCTTTCTTCGAAGATTGACCCTCTATATAAATTTTTCTGTGTTGGATTTGAGTGTAGAATAATCAACCTCTAAGTAGGTAGTTTTCAGATGCACAACACTCTTTGATGATTCACCTGCATGGACTATTACACGAATCACTTTAATTTCTTTTCCATGGAAGACTTACACTTTTGAACGTTTTCAGAATTTAAAGATGTCGTGCCCTTTTCTTCTACACAACTTTGTAAGTCTTGTTCCACTTTTTAAATTTTAAGCATAAACTGATTTCTTTCAATCTCAAAACTCTCTCTTTCTGATCTCACCTTGTTTCGAATATTCTTGGTTATTTGAGCTTCCTTCAACAATTGTTGCTCAAGATTTCTTATCTTGGCATCTTCTTCAATCTCAAAATCAAGATAATTCTTGTTTGAAATCTGGAGTTTTTTAGTCAAGTCGGAAATTTCCAAAACAAGTTTGACATTTTCTTTTTCCAATTCACCTGCTTTCTTTTTCTGTTTTTGCCCAGAAACTACATGAAGATAGATATTTTTACCGAGTTCTTCTAACTTCATCTGCAATCCATTAACTTTTTCTTCTTTGACACAAAACATGGTTGATACTTGACAATGGATCTTTGAGTGAAATGATAAAAGGTGATGAATTGTGATAGAATGAAATGCAATTGAATGAATTACGATTGATGAGAATTGCGATTGCACGAATGGCGATTGTTGAATTGCGATCCGGAATTGCGGTTTGGAATTGGGATCGGGAATTGCAATTTGGAATTGGGAATTGCGATTCAGCAATAGGGATTGAGAATTGCAATTGGCAAATATGATGGTAAATTGGAATTGGAATTACGATTGATGGGAAATGCAATTGAGGAGTTACGATTGAAAATGCAATTTCTCAAATACGATTCTGAACTACGATTGAAATATCAAATGCGATTAAGATACCAAATACGATTAAAACCAAATGCGATTCAATTGGGGGAGAACAAATAGAATTCGTAAGCCCCTGTCGAATAACAAAAAAAACTAACCTAATCCCTTAAATTATTAGGGTTCTTACGAAGGTATTACCAAATAAGAAATTAAGCAGGTTAGCAAACAGGAGAATTCATTTAAGCAAGTAAACATACAAGAGAATTAATTGAAGCAGGCTAGCAAGCAAGTGATTTAATTCAAGCACAAACAAGTAAGTGAGGAATTCAATTTTTTTTCTCGAAGCACGTACGGGAAAACACAAAAACTTTCGATCCCTTTTCTTTTCAATCTTTTATTAAGAACTAACATTTTGATCCGCACCTGGCTTTGATATCAATTGTGTGTTCCCAATTGTATCAAGTATCAACAGTATTGAAGCAAATTCACAATGATAGGTATGAACTTAGTATGAATCGTGAGAGCAAAACTAAGAACACACAAACAAAAAAAATAATATTAAAATGTTTATATAAATTAAGGTTAATTACATTGTTTATATACCTGTCAGGTATTTTAACAATTTACCTTATACTTTTAAAAAATACGACTAGAAGCAAAACTTAACTAAAATGATAAAATAATCACAACTCTAGTCTAACAAACCCACAGTCACATTTAACATGTTTACCAAGGAATTACAGATTGAAATTTGACAGGAGAGAGGAGAGAGGCTGTCAAGAAACGACAGAAACAAGGAAGCCGGGAGTGAGCTCGTCTCCCAAATCAGCTTAATTGCAGCCCAATCACGAATCAACACTCTGATTTCAGCCTTCGATTGGTCTGTTTTTGTCTCTCAATGGCAGCCCCAAATCGCCACCCTAATCGCCCTCTTACTTTCTCTCTCGCTCTCGCTTTCGAATTTACAGATGATGGATTTGGAAATGGCAGAGTGCGAATGATGGTATTTATCGATGAGTTTGTTGAAGATACGGAGGATTGATCGCCGATTGAGAGGGGAGATTGTTACCTCTATTATATCAATTGATTTTAACCAGGTATATCAAGTCCGCGCGTTACGTCAAGTGATATTCATATAATCATATTCTTAGTAATTTAATTCACGTATAATATATTATATCATTGTTCAAAGTTAGCATACGTAGACACTATTTAGGTTAACATGCATCTACTTTATTTGTTGATTACATTATTTACGTATGGCTACATTTACTTAGTAATGTTATGAAATCAAATGTAACTTACACAAACTGAAGGGTAAAAAGTAAAATTTATTAAGGGTTAAAATTAAAAAAATCTAAATGATGTATAATAGTAATTGAACCCTTAAGCTTAAAGTGGGAAGGATACCTTAAAATAATTTAATACCGTTAAGTCAAAGACCATTTGATTTGTAAATAATAGTAAGTAATTTTATAGGATCATATATAATTTATATAAACTTAAGGGTAAATTGTGAAATAATTTAAGGGTTAAAATTTCAAACATGTAGTAAATAATATTTTTATTTTGAGAATTGATTATAAGAGGATAATTGGCCATGTAATTCATCCATCCTCGCATGTTGCTTAAATGATGAGATGAAATTAAAGAGGAAGAGAAATTAGTATTTAAACTCAAATAAAGATATATTATATTTTAAAAAGAATTTTTAATATAATCCATAATTAATTCATAGTTTTAAGAGACTAATTTTAACATTTAGATCAATAACATTAATAATCCAAATTAAATTTTAAATTGGACGAATTGGTATTTTCGTAATTCAAATATGATGCTTTTACAAATCATATGTGATTATATATTGAATCACTTGTGATTAATATTAAAATTTTAGTACTATGTTTTTTAAATGTATTTTATTGAACATAACTCTGTATTTTAAATTAATGTAATTAATAAACAAATCATAATTCAGGAAGATTAGTATATTTCTGGAAATTAAAAAAAAAAAGAAAGAAATGGCCCCGAGCTCACCAACCACACCGATGCCGTCCATGCCAATTTCCATTTTACCCCTTCAAACCAACCCATAATAGCCAATCCACCCCACGGCCACCAACCCTTGACCACGCGTATAAAGGATTTCCTCCATTTCCCTAACCTTTATAGTTCATCCTATCTAACACACCCACTTCTCTCTCTCTCCCCAAAAAAACAAGCATATTTTACGATGGAGGCGGAGCCGGAAAAGGAGATAATTTTCCGATCTAAGCTGCCTGATATCTACATACCCAAACATCTACCTTTACACTCGTATTGTTTCGAAAACATTTCAAGCTTCAGTGACCGGCCGTGTCTAATCGATGGCGCCACAGGTGAGGTGTACACCTACACTGACGTCGAGCTCACCTCACGAAAAGTCGCTTCAGCACTTCACCAGCACGGCATCAACAAGGGGGACGTGATCATGATCCTGCTCCCAAACTCGCCGGAATTCGTGTATTCCTTCTTCGGCGCTTCGTACATAGGCGCCATCTCCACCATGGCCAATCCGTTCTTCACCACCGCTGAGATCATCAAGCAGGCAAAGGCGTCCGGAGCTAAGATCATAATAACTCAATCTTCACATGTACCGAAGGTGAAAGACTTTGCGTCGGACAATTCGATCAAGGTATTCTGCATCGATTCCGCTCCGGAAGGGTGTTTGCATTACTCAGAGCTGACTTCCGGCGACGAGACTAAATTGCCAGAGGTTGAGATCTCTTCTGACGATGTGGTGGCGCTACCGTACTCCTCTGGAACCACTGGATTGCCGAAAGGAGTGATGTTGACTCACAAGGGGCTCGTGACGAGCGTCGCGCAGCAAGTCGACGGAGAGAATCCAAATTTATGGATCCACAGCGAGGATGTGCTGATATGCGTGTTACCGCTTTTCCACATATACTCGTTGAATTCGATCTTGTTGTGTGGATTGCGCGCAGGTGCGGCGATCCTAATTATGCAAAAATTTGAAATTGTCCCGTTTCTACAGCTGATTGAGAAGTATAAAGTGACGATCGGGCCGTTCGTGCCGCCGATCGTTTTGACGATTGCGAACAACGAAGAGGTTGTGGATAAATACGACTTGTCGTCGATGAGAACGGTGATGTCCGGCGCGGCGCCGTTAGGAAAAGAGCTTGAAGATACTGTTAGGATCAAGTTCCCGAATGCGAAGCTTGGACAGGTATGGCGTTCCGGGATATTCTCTCTCACATACTCTACACACGTCAAAACACATAGTCGTTCCATCTGTCTGCACGTCCTCCCCCCTTTTTTTTTTTACAAAAAAATCACATAAATTGGCTTTTTCTTATTTTCACAATAATGCTGAAGATAAGAATCTTGTATATTCCATACAGTAATATATTAGATGCGTATTATATCATCATAACTTATATTATTTCAGAAATTGTATACAGGAAATTCTTGTAGGTTGAATCAGGCACGGAAACTAGAAAATTTCACAGTTTGGTTAAAACTAAATTTGTAATATTTAAATATAAAATTATTCAAAAATTATACCTAAGTTTTATCAAATTATACATAGAATTCAGAAAATAAATGTTCCCAGGGGATCAACCTACCTCTCTATTCAGTAACGCCCCTATTCATTAAATTCCCTAATAAGCTGAGTTATTGGGTGTATATATATATGCTAAAGAGTACGAATGAATGATTAAATGTATATGTTAAATATTTAAGATTTTGAACAAACTTCAAATATTTTTAGTTTCTTATATATATAAATTGTACGTCTGTGTGCTTATTGTAATTTCAAATTGTCCATATCTGTATGGTAGTAGTCTACATGCTGAACTGATGTCACCGCTTTATCCTTTTCTGAAACAGAGGAAATGACGTGGAAATGTTGCCTGATGATTGTTTTATATATGAAAAAAAAGCAAAATAAATAAGTTTTTAATCTAATCATTTGAAAAGAAAAAAAAACAATAATAACACAAGCGAAAAGGTGTAATGAGTTGGGGCTTTGACTGAGGGACGTTAAAGTAAATAGAATTGAATTCTAAATCCACTATATTATGTGGAATTTCAGCAAATCAAATGATTCTCGTAAATGGATGTTAGCTAGCTAGCTAGGTAGAAAACTTAAATTTAAGTTGGTAAAACTGACCTGCTTCGAATTAAGAATAAACCAACCAATATATATATATGCCTGACTATTAATTTGATGGTTCAACAAGAATTTGTTAACATGTCAAAGCTAGGTGTGTATTGAAAGTCAAAGTTTTTGACTAATAAATTACTTGTTTCACTCGTTTTTACTTACGTTAAAGTATATGAATTATTGTTTGAATATTGTACATTGAACTACGGAATATTTAATGACAATCGAAACTTCATATAATACTCTGCCACGAGAATTCCGGAAAATAAAATAATATATAATCTTTAGTTTCTTGGTTTCTACAGTAATATAATAATAGTAATTAAAATAAATAAATGGGCCGGGGTAGGTGTTGATGATGAGGTTGACATCAATGGTGACAGGGTTACGGTATGACGGAGGCTGGACCGGTGCTAGCCATGTGCTTAGCCTTTGCTAAGGAGCCATTTGACATCAAGTCTGGAGCTTGTGGCACAGTGGTCCGCAATGCCGAGATGAAGATCGTAGACCCTGAGTCTGGTGCCTCCCTCCCCAGAAACCAACGAGGCGAGATTTGTATTCGTGGCGATCAAATCATGAAAGGTATCATACATTCATACTTAACCTTATATTTATATTTTTTTAAAATTTTCTTTATACTTAATATCTATTGGTGTCAACTATATTTTAAGTTAATTGTGGTTTACTAGAGATCAAAAGTGGTTTTCAAGATAATCTAATACGAGTTTAGGAGATGTGGAGTGCACACTCATTTTAATTAATTGCATACCAAGCAGGGGTCAAGAGGGCGGCAACCCCCTTGTTGGGAATCGTTGGATTATCCCAACAAGAGGAGGGAATCGTTGGATGATTTTCTTGTTCATTTCCTCGGTGTTCTTACATAGAAAGAAGAGGGAATCATTGGATTATCCAAAAGTAATATAGTGAAACCCGAATTATTAGGGACGGATAATTACTTTTGAAAAGCGTTTATACACGATCCAAATGATTATCCAAGTTGATTCTATCAATTTGTCAAAATTTCTCTAAATATCTAGGATGGTTAAGTAGAATTTGAGGTAATGAATGCAATTGGTCAATACACATAGTGTAAGATATATGTTGTATCTTCCAAAATGTATGTGGTACTAGTCCTGTTGCTACATTGATCCGCCCAATTAGTTTAGACAATTGTTTTAGGCCGTTCTTCATCCTCCCAATTTTGGATTAGAGGTGCTCAAAAATATTCGTATCCGATCCGAAATCCTAATACCCGAAAGATCCGATCCGAATTATCCGAAAATTTGGATATCCGAAATTTCAGATACCCGAAATTCGGATATCCGAATTTTCGGATTCGGATAGCATTTTTCCATAATTTTGGATATTCGGATATCCGAAATATATATTTTTTATTTTTTTTAAATAACAAATATATAATATAAAAAAAGCCCTAGATGTATAAAACTCCAAATCGATATCATATATACTTGATGATCTAGTTTCTACATCGATCGATCGATTGATCTTGTTATTATATGTTTATTTTAGATACACTCGGACCAATTTTTTATATCTCTGTTTTTGCTCTTCTTCATCTAGAGATGATTGATTTCCTATCTTTAATTTCCTCTCGTTAATTATATTCTATATATTGCTTCAAGTTAAAGAAAAAATATTTAATCCGATTGTACTATATATGGTATAATTTGGTTGATGATTTAATTATGTGAAAGGTAGTTAATTAGTTTGTAAAAGTAGTTCTAGTTTGAAAAAAATAAATTAGCTTTTTGAAGTAATTGAATGAAGTTTGTAAAAGTAGTTCTAGTTTTAATTAAATTAATATTTAAGACATGTAATGTTAGTACTAAATTTTCGGGAGGAGCCTTAACCAGGAAAAACTTTTTGTAAA
Organism: Dittrichia graveolens; assembly: GCA_038502395.1. Taxonomy (NCBI): domain Eukaryota; kingdom Viridiplantae; phylum Streptophyta; class Magnoliopsida; order Asterales; family Asteraceae; genus Dittrichia; species Dittrichia graveolens. The sequence continues at coordinate 5,021,779 of JARJIL010000004.1, read as the reverse complement.
AAAAAACTTAATATTACATTTCGGATTATCCGATATCTGAATCCGAAATTTCGGATTCGGATTCGGATTCAGATAGCGAAATGCACTATCCGAAAATGAACACCCCTAGTTTGGATCATGCTATAAATATAAAGAAACCCATTAGAAAGAGATCCGAGGATGAACTTTCAATGGTCATGTCAATACTCGTTTATGTATATAAAAGGTTACTAAAGTATTGAGAGTAAATAGAGAGTGTGCGGAGAGAAATAAGGAGAAGAGAGAAGACCCTAAACCTAGTTAAAAGGAGACAAGTTGGGTAATGTCTCAAATGTTATCCAATCGTCTGTTCAGCTTACTATTTAAATTTATAATAACTAAAGTCCCCTCGGGGGATTTAGGGGGGGGGGGGGGGGCAGCTACACGTTGGTTATTAAATAATTCACATTGGGTTCTTCATGAGTTTTGGATCAGTCAATAAGGTTCGGCTCCGGATCAAGGGTATGACTTTACATTATCAAGTCCCTTTCAGAATTAGGTCTACCACTATTATCAATTATCATACGCATGTCACAAATTGATTGATTGATTGTTACATCTTGTACAAATATCCACCAAGTTGATTAATTAATTACGTGTTGTCGTTTTAGTTAAGTCAATTTTAAGGTTTTACTTATCACATACAATTAATTATGCTTTTCCATGTTTTGAATTATCTATAGGTTATCTTAATGATCCGGAGGCGACTAAGAGAACAATAGACTCAGATGGTTGGCTACACACAGGTGATATAGGGTTGATCGATGATGATGATGAGCTCTTCATTGTTGATCGGCTCAAGGAGTTGATCAAATACAAAGGGTTTCAAGTTGCACCAGCCGAGCTTGAAGCCTTGTTACTAACTCATCCCGACATTTCTGATGCTGCGGTTGTCCCGTAAGTCCATTCCCAGCTGATATAACTCTTTCATGCATTTACACCGAATAAAAATAATTCCTTTTTTAAATAATATTGGAAATAAATAAGTAGCAACAAGATAATTTACCTAGTATTGCACTCTAAAGTCCAATACCGAAGTTGCCCTCGGTCTCACTTAGCAAGAAAATACCCATCGATATGTGTAGATTGGATCTGCACCAACTTAGGATTTGCACATGTTTGGTTGTTGGCTTGTTGCAAGTTGGCACTACCATTAAAGAGTGCATAATGGCAAAGATCTAATTCTCCACTTAGCCCCTACTAACTATACAGAATAGAGTAGCAGCAGCCCCTCAAATATAAGTTTTAACAATATTCGACATTTAGTTATACGAACAAACATCTTTTATCCATGAAAACACGTGGTGTATTAAGAATTTAATATAGATGTATGGATGCCAAATTTGATTACCTTTGAATTAAATTAGAAAAAATATAATTTTTTATTTATTTTCTTCACCTTTGACAGAATACTAATACGCGGACCCCTTTTCTTGAAGACTTGAACTTCATTTTGAAGTGTTTTAAAGTGTGGCTTGATTATTGTTATATGCTTTTCGGAGATTGTTATTAATCCTTAAACGTTGCATTTTAAAACAGTTTAACCATAACCTTTTTTAAATTATAATTTAACATTAAAGTTGATAAAACCGGTTGATTTGGTCCTATGATCTGTTTTTACAGGTTAAAAGGTATTTTTTCTTAATTTCTCAAAAAAAATACTACCTCCATGTCTCTCTCTCTCTCTCTCACAGCTTCCTTTCTCTTCAACTCTCTCGTTGGCCATCTCTTTTTTCGACTGAACAAACAACGAATCTATGACTCCAACCCCAAAATGTGTGAGGTGGTGCCAAAAACAAGTTCTAAATGTCATATGAAACGTCCGATTGAAAAATTGTTCTACTGTCTCTTTCCCTCTCTCTCTCTCTCTCTCTCTCTCTCTCTCTCTGTGTCTACATGGATTCGTTAAGGGGTTATAACTAAGACAATAGGTGAGGTGTGCGTGTTAGATATGTGCGTTGTTGGTGTTGCACAATTGACTCCCACTCATCCCCAATCATTCCAAGGTGCGATTAGTCTGCGCATGTTGTCTAGTGTGCGATTTTTGTGTGTTTACCATGATTGAAGAAGACCAAGTGTATGTGTTTGTTTCATTTGTGTGTGTGGAGCCAAAAAATGAATTTGGGAAAAACGATTTACTAAATGCATCTTGAAGGTTAAAAGGTCCATTAAAGAAGGGGTTAAAATCTTTTAAAGTATAAAGTTGGGGATTAAACCATATTGTACCTTTATTTAATTATTCGTCATATTATTTAAAATTATGGTTTGTTTATAAAATTTTAAATTTCAAATATATATGACGAGCATGTATTACTTTAACCGTTATTGATTCCAAACATGATGAATATATACTATATATATTTGATTTGATGGGATTTTAGCGTTTGTTTATAGTTTGTTATCTGCAACTGCATTTAAAAAGAAGTAAGAGGCGTTAATTTTAGTTGGTTTTGACATTGATTGTTGAGGATATGTATGTATGTTTCTGTCAGTATGGTAAATGAAGCAGCTGGAGAGGTCCCAGTTGCTTTTGTGGTGAAAATCAGCGGCTCAAGTGTGACGGAGGACGATATCAAGCAATTTGTGTCAAAACAGGTAAATAGTTTTTTTACATATATAAAACCATAGACTTGTAAGATTTGTATGTATTTCGTTTCAATGATTTATATATCTTGCCAATATTGTTTTTATGATATGATCCGCAGGTTGTCTTCTATAAGAGAATAAATCGCGTGTTTTTTATCGACTCCATTCCAAAATCACCGTCAGGGAAAATTCTTCGCAAAGACTTGAGAGCGAAGCTTGTGGCCGGTGTCCCAAATTAGATGTTTCTGTCACTGAATACATCATTAAATTAAGGGTTGATATTTGCTAAACATTGTGTTTTTTTGTTGATGGGTCAAAATCATAATGTTGTCTGTATATTAACTCTTTTTGAAGATATTGTTTTCAATAATATTCTGTTTATTAAAGCCATTTCCCTATTTATTATGTCTTTGAATTGAATGGAATTTTGAATCATTTAGTATAGTTTTTTTCTTAGGGGTCAATATCATTCAACTATCTTATTTTTCTGCTGCTCATGTTTAGGAATGAGAAAAAAACACTGTTTGACCCGGTTCTGAACTGGAACCAGATTCAGATTGTCCCAATTCACACATTTGGGGTCCGTTCTTTGTTCCTATATTTTTCTTACTTTGGTTTTCGGTTCCACTGAGTTGGTTTTCACCGGTAACCGAACCGGAATTTGAAAGGCATTTAACAGAATAACTGGAACCGGTTAGTATATTATGGTTCAGTTCGGACATGAGTCTTGACTTTTAGGGTTTTCTTGCTTTAGGCTTGTTTCGGAACCTAACTCATCCCATGTCATGTCAACGGGAGTTAATGTGCTTACACCTTCGTGACAATGTTTGTTAGAGGGGTCCATGACAGATAAGCCCTAACGGACTTATCTCTAACAATCTAGTTGGTCTAGATTAAGATTAAACAAGGATCTATTCGGAAATCGGTATTAATGTGTTGAGGAGGCGAGGAGTCACTTTATAAAAGTGTATCACATTGAGCTCACATCTTGTCACCGGATATAATAAGCAGATGTCTAAGGAGATAAGTTTTTAAGTTTATTTACGAGCAACAAACTTATTCAGACCTAAAATAAGAAGAAAAAAATTACATAAAAGGATAATTTTCTTTATGTTAATTTCCAATTTGTACAACTCTTATATAATTTTTCTAATTAGGTCGGTATGTTATACGTTACTTTTCAATTAATTTAAAAGAGTCGCATAAATTGGAAAGTAATCCACTTAGATAGTTGCACAAATTATGTGATAGAACTATATTAACTGAAAAATACATTGTGTGTTAAGCTGACTAGATTAATTATAAATGAGTTGCAGGAAATGAAAATTGATAACAAAATCTTACATTTGTATATAATTTCGTACCTAACTATTGCAACATACTTCCAAGATTCTTTTAAAGAACCTTTTTTTTAAATTTTTTTTATTATTGCAGCATAGTTTAAGAACTTACCCGTTACAGCAGCGAGTAACCTGATAAACTTGGATTTGATGAAATGGTATATTTTAACTGTCGAATGTTTTAACTGTCGAATGTTTTAACTGTCTACATACGAAAACGATGTTTGTTTCGGACAGATGGTGGGCTGTTGGAGTTACATTGTGATATAGAGACATGTGGGTACAAGGATGTACACGTGATGTGGGAGATGCATAGGAGAACAGAAAGTTTATAGATGTAACTTTTGCTTTAAGAATATAAATCCAATCCAAACAGTCATCAACAATCAGTGAAATGAAATCTTTTTAGCAACATCCAAATTCAACTATTTCACTACACAAATTACTTCTGCAAAACTGTTGTATACCATCTCATTGACTAAATTACAAAGAACACATAAGAATATTAAGCATGACATGTTAGTAATACAACAGAGCAACTAAAGTTGGGAAATAAATTTAGAAAAAAAAAACTCAACTTTTTTTTATTTCTCAAAACCATGTGTACAGATCTTCTCCAACAGTATGGGCCAATCTACCCCAAGTTGCTGAGGGTTGAGCTCCATGGCAACGGTTAAGTCTAGCAACGATATTAGCCGTTTGGGTTCACGCTCTTGCATTTGATAATAATTACCAGGTCTATAACCATTGAGAGCCCTGAAACGAGCTTGGTGCTTGACTGATCCGTTCTTCATCGGGTCAGACCCTGACCTTGACCCACTAAGTTCAGAAATTGACCGTATTAACCCCTTTAAATAAACATCCAGCCCATTATTTAGCACACTGGCACAATCCATTGACACTTGAAGGCTTTGTGTTGCAGCAAGCTGGTCCATACGTTCCTTTAGTCTTACAGTCTCTATCAAGCAACCTGTGTCACTATTACTTGCTAAAGATGACGCCTTGCGGGACCCCCTAACCCGCCAATGTGGAATCCCGAGTGGAGCATGTAGTGAAGGGCTGGTATAGACTTCTTTCCCACTTTTTTTAACGAAAGATTCATTTGGGTGTTTGCTATGTACAACTGGAATCGATCCATTTCCATGGGAACCCTTTTTATTTCCAACTGCATTCTTTAAAATTGAATGGATTAACTGATTATGCAAAGGAATATTATCTTTGCCGATAGTCCTAAAACAAAGCTTATTGAACTCGATCTTGTTTAGCTTTAAGCTCAAAAAGCGTTTCAAGTAATCAAAATACTGCTGGGATCTTTCGGGTCCAAGGTTCTTGGTTAACTGATCTTTCAGTTCAGCAAGATTGATCCATGAATGCTTATGTGGTGGCTGCATTTCTCAACATAAAGGTTCCATAAAATACCCACAAAACTATCAGCTTCTTACTTCAATTAAAAAAACTAACACCCCCAATTTGACTGACTAGATTAGGGTTTTGCTAAATCTACAACTTGCCCTCTTTCCTGAATAAGTTTCATTAGTTCAGCAGCAATTTACATAACAACCAAAGCAAACGCATCATGAAAACCCCCAATTAGGTTTTCGGTACGGATCAAATAACAGAAACACATATTACAGTTCCAACTAACTCTCCCTCCAAAACCCAATTTCCAAATTATTCAAATTTCTCAGATCATAAACACACAAACCCTAATCTCAATCACATCTCCACCGAATAAAAACCCTTAATTTTCAAATAAGATCTCCCCCAACTCCAAGTAAACGCAGCAATCATCATCTTAAACATGCTCACACTTTCAAAAAAATCTTGAAATACCCAAGACGTAACTTAAAAATACTCGATTAACCAAAAGATTTGAGCTTCGACGATTTCTCAGAACACCAAATTCAGTATTTAATGCAGAATTGGGAATCAAAAAGGCAACGGATGGGAGAGATTCATGGTTCAAATCAACTTTAGGGGTTAACAAAAACTTCAAATCTGACCTTATTGCAGCTCTGCAGAATTCGAATTTCAGATTACTGGAGTGTTTAGTTTCACAATCATCAATCTCTGCGTCCGTCGCAACTGAAGCTAATTACAACAGCTTGATTTCTTGTTTCCAATTTTCGATCTTTAGAAATTGCACCGCCGCATTAATGTTGTCCGCCTGAATTTGCAGTCTGTGGCTCTTTAATTCACAGCCGAAGCCCTCTCTCTATGATCGCTACTCTCATACACACACTCTATCTTCACTTTCTCTCTCTATTTTCTTTTTTTCGTTTTTGAGTCTGTATAGCAATGTTAACGAGTAATACTAATAGCCCCTTGATCTTAAAAAATATATAAAATACCCCCCTCATTCAGTACATCTGGTAGGAGATTCGAAGATGTGTGTTGATTTCAGTTATGTCGTGTTAGTTAGAATCTTACTCTGTTTGCATAAGTTGGTCTTAACCCCTGGTACCCTACCCTACTAAGTAATGACGAATCATCAGGTGATTAATTTAGTTTAAAAAAATGATTTAGAGCGAGGTAACAAAACCTAAAACCAAAATTTACAGTTAAATATAAAATTTATTTTTCTGTTTACGTAGCTAAGGGACTGTTTGTTTGCTGCTTAATTGAATCATTCAACAATGAATGTTGAATCATTCAGCATTCAGCGTGTTTGATTGTTGGCTCTGAATGAATATTGTGCTGAATGATTCAACATAATGCTGCTAAATCATTCTATCTTAAGGTGCATTATGAATCATTAAGCACCAAGTATTTTACTCTAATACTTCTTCTTCCACACGTTGCCTTGTTAAACAATCATATCATATCATATCTTATAATATAATATAATATATCACTATTAAGGTTGAAATGATAATTTGCATCATTTAGATTATTCATTCAAAACATTTATCAAACAGCATGTCACATTCAAAAGCAAATTCATTCAGAGCTTTTAAATTATTCAGACCACAGAATCATTCGGTGCTTAATCATTCTGTTTTAACAAACAGCACCTAAGTGATGTTAGATCTCTCATCACAAAAAGAGTGTGATGAAAGGGTCAATAAAAAGTTATTATATGATGGTTTTCAAACACATGGACTGACATGTGAAATTATTATAATACAAGGATGGTTTGTGTAACATTTAAGTTTTCAGTTAGCAGAATTCCTTTTTTTTTTTTTTTGAAAAGCAATCAGTATCATGTTTTTTTTAGCTTTTTCATATGGAATGAAAACTCTATAGTCGTTAAATCTAGTACCAGAAACATATATAGAAAGTGACATAACTACATAAGTATATGCTTGATTACAACTCAAGTGTTATTATTATATTTTTGGGTATATATTAGATTGTTTTCGGGTTTGTTACTTTTTAAAAAATGGCAATCATATTGGCCATGTATAGTTTTTATGTTGAGAAAATTTATAGACAAAAACTATAAGTAGAAGATCTTTATTGCTATGTTTGGGCAACCAAATGGATAGAAGATAGATAGTACTACATCAAGACCAATCTTGAAAATGAAAGCGTCGTTGCCTTTTTCGGTGTCTGCCGGTTGTGGTTATGGTTTGGCTGGTACGATCCTACAGATGTATCCAAAGTCCTAGGGGTGTTCTTTTAAATATTCTGGAACATCTGTAGGCTTGGCGATTATAAGGGTGGTGTTAATGGTTGGGGAAGTTGGTTGGGCTCCGGCATGAGATATGGCACCAATGGTGGGAATAGTTTCGGTCTATGCGCATGTTGTGGTGCCATTTTTGGGCTGGGGGCAGGTGGCTTCATCGGAGGATTTGATTACGAGCTCAGGCTAAAAACCAGGCAACCATCCCAACGGGGACAATAGTGGTGCTAACATGAAAAACTGATATGTTGCATGGTTCACGAGCAATTAACCAAACCAAAATAAGCCCTACAAGTGACACTTGTGTGACTGAGCCTATGAACACACTTCCAGCCTTGAAAACTGTAGCTTTCAAGAATCCCTGATGGTCTGGAACGGAGTGGCCATTTAAATTTCGCTACATACCATGAAGCTTTTCAACATTATAATGATCAAGAACAACATGAACCCTCAAGAGGTTTCTGAAGACATCATTTGGTTTGCCAGATCAATGCGATATATATAGCATCAATAGGAACAACAAAAATCAAAACAATTTGACGTGAATTCTCGGTGTTGGGAGATTGGTCTTAAGAAGATAGTGATTAAACATGTTGAAAGATGGGTGTTGGCATCATATATTCAGATATTAAAGGCATTTGAGTAGTAAATAAAGGACACATGAGTGCATAGTAGCAAATAGATCTTGAAATGCACCATGGTGGCAATAATGGAGGCACTGGGGAACTTCTTTCTATGGTGTTGGTGGCAATGTAGATACAGAGGGGTTTGTGGTTTGTAAATTATAATTATATATACACATACATGTGACTGAAGCCGAAGATTAGGCAGGTTTCAAGAGAAGTACCATTAGTGTCAATATTGCAATAAAACTGATTTGTGATCATATATTATTTACAAAACAATCATATGCATAAAAAGATCATATGTTACTAGTTACGATTAAAACATAATAATAAGTCAATAACCATATATAAAGATATTATTCCAAGTTAAAGCATATACATGTATGTGTATATACTCTGCATTTGATCACTTAAAGATACCCTTGAATCTTATTCATGAATGGTAACCTCTTTCTCATGTTGCTTGAAGAAAAACAGAGAACTCGACCTACTTGACAGCAATTAACGGGAAAAAGCTAGAATTGTATCTGAATAATTAAATATGTGTTTATCCAATTCATATTGCCCAAAATATACCAAGAACACACTCAAAACCCCATTTCTTTCTTACATTGTTTCTTCTAATAACATCGATTTTTTATACTCTAAATACGTATGGTTCAAATTTAGGGTTTAGAGATTCGTTTATGGAAGTTAGCGAATGGTGATCACAACCGCAGGAGATATAATTAAATTTGGAAAATGGGAAGTGGGTGTAGTCTTATTGGTTGCTTAAGGTTGAAGAAATCATGTAATTGAAGAAATGAGCATAGGATTGATTGATTTGGGGGCAAGGGGTTGGATTGAAATAAGGGTTTGTGAGGAGAATTAGTTTATATCATAGTTGGGTACATCTGCTTTAAAAGGAATAACTATCAGTTGATCTCCTTACAAATAATCAACAGAATATTTATTCCATGTGCTATCTTGCACGATTCAATTTCACATTCAATTACTTCAAGTTTCAACAATCAAAGAAATCACGACATAATCTAAAAGAGATAAAGCTTTATTAATATGAGATCACTAAAAAAAGACAAGACGGGTATGAGGAGAATTTTGTAAAAATGGGAGAAGCTTTCACATTCATGAAAGAGTTATTCCATCAATCTAGATAAATACAACTATGTGTTTTATGTATCATAATACAACTATGAACACTTATAAAGAATAATCTCTACATAACTTTGACTCGGATTCTCACCATCAATCTTGCTAATTAAACTCCTTTGGTAACAGTCAGGGTTACTGGAAATGTCTGTACTTGATGGAACTTAGCTTCTATACTTTCTGTATTTTTAATAGCAATCAAATCTCCTTGTAGATTATCGCTAGTTTCATCTGAACATGAGGATAACGACGAATCAACATCATCATCATCTGAGAACATTGATGATGAGGTGATGTTGTTTATGTCAAAAACCTTATGTGATTCAACAACCTCATATACATTATCCTTGTGTAACCCTTGTACAAAAGGATGATTTAACAGCATTTTAGCAGTTAATCTACACATAACCTTCCTACACAAACAACCCTTCAAGAAACTCCTTGCTTCTGTTGATATACAGCTAGAAATAAAAGGTGATACATTTTCATCACCAATACGACTTAAAATCTCATCCAAACCCAAATCTTGACTTGAAACCCAAAGCGATTTTCCGGTCAACATTTCGAAAACAATACACCCGAACGCCCATATATCAGCAGGTGGTTTTTGAGCACCACTAATCACAGCTTCAGGTGATAAATACATAGGGGTGCCCCTCCAATAAGGATTTGAATTGTTCCTCTTGATCTGCTTTTTTACCCTTTTTGCCATCCCCATATCCCCAATTTTAGCAACAAAACCACCATGTTTATGATTGGCTACAAGCAATACATTTTGGGGTTTAAGATCACAATGAACATACCCCTTTTTGTGAATGTGATTTAACCCAAGAAGCATCGATCTAGCATACCTCCTCACATCGAATTCTGGCAATCCTTTACCATTTGAGTTGTTGATCAGATCAGCTAGGGTTCCACCAGACCCGTACTCTAATAACAAATTGTAGACCATCTGACCGTTCTCTCCATTTGAAATCTCCTCCCCTAAACACTTAATGACATTCGGACACCAGAGAATATTATCCATAACCTCTTTCTCCTTTTGAATTGAACCCGAAACAGAGACCTCTGCAGATTTCACAGCCATAATCGGTGGATACGTGTTGTATCTTGAATTGGGTTTCTTCAAATTCGCAATAAAAACACACCCATAACTCCCTTCACCGATCATTGCACCTCTGAACCAAGCAACTCCATCGCCATATCTCTTCTGCACAAGCTTGCAATTGTCTTGCTTACTTCTCTTCCCTTGGTAAATAACGTTCTCTGCATCAAACAAGCTTCTTTTCTTGGTCTTTGATACCTTGGAGTCTATATCCATTATGAGTTGCCGCGTAAAACTTAGGGTTTGGTGACAAGTTAGGCGTAAAAAATGTTGTGGTTATTGGTGCAGTACGTATCTTATATGTATGCTATTAGTAACTTGAGCTTAAAGCAATGAAAATGGAAGGACGGGTGATGAAACTAGGGTTAGGTTTAATTGAAGGAGAAAAAATCCGCATGGGTTTTGATGATTGACGTGCATACGGGAGTCTTTATATACAGAAGGGATCTTACGAAACAACGGTCAGTTGCGTTGTTTGTAAAGCGAAAAACTGATGAAATCATGAGTTTCTCTCTTTGCTTGTACGGTCACGTTTTTCCCACCCTACGGATCTAAAATGTGGACGAATATTATTTGATTGAGATAGGTAATTCGACTATAATGAATAATTTTTATTTAATACGTTTATTTTTAATTACGAAATACATTAATAATGAATAATTTTTGTTTTGTAAAATGTTTATTTCTTTACTATTTTTTTATTTTCATTGTCTTTTTGTTCTTCATCGACTCTTTCATTAATTTATAAAATAAATTTTGAGACCAATAAAATAAAAGTTTTTACTTATAAAATAAGGTAAATTATATAAAAATACATGGTATAAATTAGTAATTTGAAAGTATTTAAAATTTAGAGATTAAGAAAAGAAAGTAAAATAGTGGATAATTTTCTATTTGGGCAAATTGCATGAAAATGTAATAAACTTTGTCTTAGTTACCATTGTATACAACCTACTTTAAAATTTTAAAAATAATACAATTAACATTCATAATCGTCTCATTATATGCAACAACTTTTTTATATGTCTGTTGTTTAGTTAACATTGTATACAATGAATTTTGTCATAACTTTCATAGTATACAACAAGTTGTATACAATGTGAGGATTATAAAGTTGTATTATTTTTAAGAAAATAAAGTTGATTGTATATAATGGTAACTAAGACAAAGTTTATTATGTGTTAATGTAATTTACCCTTTTCTATTTTGTTTTGATTAAACGAGCTAGTTAAAAAAAATTAAAAATGTTTATACATTTTGGTTATACGTTATTCAGGTTTATGAGTTTTGTTTATATATATTTTTTGATAATTAAGTTAAAGCATTTATTATATGATATAATATTTAAAATGAAAGGTTTTGTTATAAAAATATTTTTTAATAATTAAGTTTATTTGTATTGAATTTATTTTTTTAATGGAATGTTTAATTATTAAAATGTAATATAAAAATCTTATTAACTCTATTTAATAATTACTTTATTTAATAGTTTCTATTTAGTTTATATGAGAGGTAATTTAGTAATTTCAAAATACTTAAAATTTAAAACTTTAAGCAAAATGTGTAAATATTTGTTTAGATACATTGAAATGGTTACTTGCATACAAAAATCTCAATAAACGAAATTAGTTTATAGTTTATCTTTTGAAAGATTTTTTTGAATCTAAATACCATTTTAAAACAATGGAATTCAATCATATTTGAAATTTTATGAATGTTTTGTAATTAACTAAGAAATCAAATATATTTTTGTAAACATAATATTCTAGCCATAGCAGCTAGATCAACAACATTAGAACATAACGGTCACCAAAAGCATTATATGAGAGAATCATAACATTTGAACTACACATATGTAGTTTTGTGAACATAAAACTCAAAACATAGCATCTAGGACACCAAAATTGTAACACCGGAAAACTCAAGCCATTTTTTTTAATATTCTGCGGAAGCTTTAAATAAACAAACCATTTACATACAAACCAATATTAACAAATGTACAAACATTGTTCACAAACAAAAGTATCATTGTTGTGTTACAAAAACTACAGGCTCGTTTCATTTCAAAAATAATATCAAAGTCAGGTCAACTTCTCCTTCAGCTAACCTCACAAACACGAACGTGCAAAAGCAACAACTGAGGGGAATTAGCACAAAGCTAAGTGAGTAGAGGCTAAACACCAAAAGCAAACATCCACAGTCAATATCAAAGCATGTAATCACATATCCCAAGAAGACCGGCGGTTCGGCGCAGAACCTACAACCAATGCCGGCCAAAGCAAAGGTTTACCGATAGCCCTCCACTGAATTGGCACAGTGAAAATCCCCCTCTGATGCAACATATGCACCAGTAAGGCTAACACTGTTCAACCAACCAGTGAACGAGCCCAGCCCAATTCTACGTATAGCTCACTTCCCAACGCAATTCAAAATCATACTAAGAGTGCGTATCGACCAAATAGTCATGCAGCAGATATCAATCATCAATAATCACAATCAACAGTTCAATCAATCCAATCCAATCTCAAGCACAATCATGCATCACACCAATAACATTAACCGAAATCTTCACCATCCGCGATTAACGTCCACTCACCTCAAAACCAGCACGGGCTCAGAAATCTAATTTTACTGAGTCTTTTGATTGCCTGAAAACACAGCAACAATCAAATCAGTCTCGAATATATAGATATATCTTCCCATATATATTTATATCTCAATATATAAAAACAACTCAATTAAATCACATAAATATTATGTCAACTAATTCCAAGCAAAATACAATGAAAATAAGTAAACATTCGGAATTGGGGACCGTCGCGCCGCGACCGTAGCGGATTTCAAATCCGAGAAACAAGTTGCGGATTTCAGTGGCGGATTTGCAAAGTCTCGGATTTTGGTGTCGGATTTGCCATCTTTCGGATTTTCCAAGGTCGGTTTTGCTCAAAAACTCGGATTCTCATAATCCGATTCCAAGTTCCGTTTTTTAGAATGTCGCACCGCGACATTCTATGGTAGCGCCGCGACGCGCGATATTCCAGATCATCTTCTTCCTTTGAGTGTCGGATTTCCAGCCATAATTACATAAAATCCTTTCCAACATCATTTTTCTTTCACCAAAACATATATTTAACATCTAACATGCATATAAATCATCAAAAACACCTTTTTACTCATTCATAACAACAAAATCTTCAAAACCCATTTACCAAGTTTTCTTCCAAACTTATCAATGGTGAAACCATATAATTCATGCTTTTCAACATATAAACATACCAACATATACTATAATATGCTATAAACACTTTCTCACCTTCCTTTAGAATTATACCACACCAAATCTTGATTTCAAGAATTCAAGTTTAGAACTTTCCTTCACTTGGAGGTTTTCTTTCAAAAAAACACACACTACACCTTGCACACTTAAGCAAATATGAGCAGATAATTGCCTTACCACGTACACACATATTTGTTTAAACCAAGCAGGAGGTGGCAAAGCCTTTTAAAATCCTATTCTTTTAATTTCTACATGCATACATACATATATTCTAACATACATGCAATAAGACTTGTACTTTCTTTCCTTTTTCAAAATTCACCAGTAACATATATATATTTAGATTCAATTAATCAAGTTTAACTAAACACATAATTAATTAAAACAACCAATCACATACCGCTAACCCGCTAATCTGCTAACCCAGGGTTGTGGGTGTTACAAAACTTCAAGCTGATATTTTTAAGGGAACCATAACATTTGAAACATAGCAACTAAACAATAATAGACAAAGGTGCGACAACTTGTTGCAATATTTGGTGACACCAACAAAACTAGGGAAATGAAGGTTAGTGGAATTTATGGGAGAATATAAGGGCAATTGACTATTTATGGGAGAGATGAGAGGTGGGTCGAAGATGAAAGCATGTTTTTTATGTTTATGAGGTTATCACATGTTTTTTTATATATCTTTATTTAGAGTTATAAAGAGTTTTTAAGATATGAATGTAAAAAAACAAACATGCTTATGTCTTAAAACATCTTATCAAATCAGAGTTAAGAGATATTAAGAGGTGAGATCAGAGTTAAATGAGAGAGACAAATTTCAAATATTAAATTAACATCTTTTATTGAAATACGGTGAAAGATGAAAATATCATTGTGTACATTGTACATGAGGGCTTTTAGCGTCTACATGTGACATTCATTTAAGGAAAGGATCTAACAAGTAACGATCTCTCAACCACAAAAATGACTTAGTCACTTTTTAGCTGAACTAATTAGTAATTTACTTCAAGCGACATTGACCAAATTAGTAATTCACTCTAATTTGTTTAGTTCATATTGAATTCTGGCTCTTACACTTATTTGTTTAGTTCATTCAATTTCTCATTTCATCTATGACGTTGTGACAAAGACGGTGAAAAAAGAAGGTAATGAATCAAATTAACCAGTAACACTATGAGCAACATGGCAACAAAACCAGTAGAGGTGGCATTTTTATTTCATTTACGTAAAGACAGTTGATTTGGGTTATGCTTGATCTTTATAAGGTCATAAGGGTAAACTATAAAAACATAGCTAAAAAGGAAACAGACCAAATTGGTCGAGCGAGTCAAATATGTCAAAGGTTGAGTAAGTGTATTATTAATACATACAACCTATTACATACTTTTATGAAGAGATAAAAGTTTTTGCAAGTCAACCTAACCCGTCTATCTTGTTTCATCCATACTTGATAAAGTATATGACTCTTTTTCCCCATCGCCAACTTAAAATCTTGTATATTCGAGAAATTAAAATAAAAGATATATCGTAAGTTATTATTATTATTATTATTATTATTATATTTAATACAAGTATGAACAAGGAGCTTGTTTGTAAATCATGAAACTTGATATATTTATTTAAATGATATGATGTGTGGTGGGAAGTTTAAGGACTAAATTCCACAGGATCTTTTGGATTAAGAGGGGAGATTATGGTTAACATACCTAATATTAGGATTAACATGAATTAGTCGTCTCATTTGTTGAAAATCGCGTATTTGTGTGTGTTCGTGAGGGCGTTTCAAAAAAGCAATCAATTGAAGCATTAATTGTGAAGATTGAAGTGAGAGATCGTTGTTAATCTCATCCAAGTAAGTTCCCTTAAACCCTTGTTGTTTTATGGCAGATTGTTAAGTTTAAAAGGATTTATGATTCATAGTGTGTTATTCTTGTGTGGGTGTCAATGGGTTTGAACTAAGAATCATGAACTGATGTTAATTGCTGATGATACATCAAAACTAATAGAGAGGGTTTGATTCTTAATGACATTAGATTGTCAATGGATTGAAATCTGACATATAAACTGAGTTTTGGAAATGAATTTGTGTATTACTAGACTATAATTGTCGACTATTTTATTGGAGAATTTTGGCATGGATGAAAGTGAACACCATGTAACTTGACCTACTCGCTAACTTTCATTTCTACACGAGTAGTGTTGCCTCGCCAAGTGTTTGGCTTGGAGTGGAAAGGATGACCCTCACCAAACTTTGGCATGGCATGGAGGTGGTGCTCTCGCCATCTCTTGGCTTGGCGTGGGAGAGTGTCTCTCCATCTTCCACTTGGCGTGGGAAGGTTCCCCTCGCCAACTCTCTACTTGGCTAGAGGAGAGGTTAAGTTCGCACACTTTAAGTTAGGCATGGGGGTCTTCGCAACTTATGGTTTTCACCTAACTTAAGTTTCGTTTGTTCATGTACCGACTTAGTTTGTTTATGATAATTAGGTTGCTGCCTACACTTAATTATCTTCATAGAGGTTCATGTGACTTTAGCTTCTAGACTACAAGTGAGTTCGATAACTCTTTTCGAAATCAGGTACAAAGACAAAATGGGATTTTCGGGTTGGATTTAAATGGTTAACAGTGGAACCTTTTATAAACCCTAAACTTTATTGTTTGCTTGGGAAGGTTGTTTGTTTGTGTATTGTTTGAATTATTTGCTTTTAATTAATTATAATTATTTGATAGGTTGCATGCTACTAGGTTGTAAAAATTGTTTTCACATATTCGTATTTATAGCTTGTACACATTCATGTGACCTATAGGGTGGGGGTAGTTCTCAATTGCCATTGCAATTGATTTCCTAGTAGGCTTAGAGGCTGTGACACTATGAAGTGTTGGGTCACTTGGTTTTCTTGATAACTAGTGTGACATGTGGCATCGGGTATTGGTGTTACCTTTATGTTGGAGTGATGTATGGTCCTAGCGTTTGGGACTTTGCGCAACACATCATGTAGGTGTTGGAAGGTATGTTGAGGTTGTATTACTGTTATCACCTTCACTTGAATGGTTGTGTTAGGATGCTTGAATCTTACTTAGTTGGAGTAATGATAACGAATGAACTTAAGATCCGCGTGTTCGTGGGAGTCGTTGCTCCATGTGCACATGTGGTTGCTAAACACGCGAGTCCTCAACAGGATTACTAGTTAGGAGTTAGAGGTTGCATTCTTAGCCCCATAGTTGTTGACTTAAAGGTTGCATACAGATTGTTAAATCTCGTTGTCAGTTGAAACATTGTTATATTCGGTTAAATGGTGATATAAATGCTTGTTTTATTCAACGTCGGTTGAATAATGTTTTATTGGTTGTTCGATTGTTTTGGCTTAAACAATATTTACTCATGAGATGTTAGCCGACACTTGTTTCTTGAATGATGTCTTATATTTGTGCAGATTATTTAGAACTGGACCTGGTGAGGCGGTGCAAGCGAATAGTTATTGTTTGATTTTGTTGTCGTTGCCAACTTGATACACTGGTTATTTTGTTCTCTATGAATTTAAGATTTTGAGAAAGTAACATTTGTGGTTAATATGAGAATTAATGTAAACTTTGTTGGTTGATTTACTTATATTTTTGGTTGAAAAGCCTTTAATTACAATGTGTTTAATTTAAGCTTGAATTTTTTTTATTCAATCTAAAATTTGAAAATCACGGTGTTACACAAACCCTAAAACTTTTGTTTCCTCTTTTACTTATTAGCTATTTAATATCCAACACATGAAATGTTTATTTGGGTTTTTTTCCGATTAGAACATTTAGAGTGGACAAAGTGAGGTAGAGGTGGGTTCACTACTTGGGATAGAGGTGTGAAGGGGGTGAGGAACACCATGGGGTGGGGTTAGAAGAGGGGATGTAGCAGCCTAGCAGGCCTAGCATAAAATTTATTTCCCCTCCTTTATTTTTTATTTTATTTTTTAAATATTTAATTGAATAATTAGGTATTAAGTAGGTTAAAGAATTTAATATGATGGGGAATAACCACTATTGGGATGATTAGTTAGAGGAAAAAACTGAGAGTGATGGATGTAGTGGTTACAAAAACAAGAGAGAAGAGTAGGAGAAATTATCGATAAGAAGTGACATGGGAAGTGAAAACAAGCACTTTTCCTTTGGATTAGCATGTTCTCAATTAACACTACAAGACCAACACCCCCCGCTCTCTTCAGGAATTAGAAGTAGAGCATAGTCAGGCACAAAAATTGTTGTAAATCTCAGCATTGGCGACTGATAAATCGGTGCCTAGGCGGTATGTTGTCTGCGGCCAACCAACCTAGAAATCATATGATTGGTCAAACTTATCGGGCATGGTTAAAATCGGACTTTGGCGGCCCTCGCCAGTCATTGGTGGTCAACAACATGGTTTGATTTCATTTAAAAACAAAAAACAAAAAAAATTGTTTAGGGTCTAAGAAATGTAAGAGGAGTTGTATTTAAGGTTTAAACTAATTATAGACTTATGTTTTTTTTTCAAGCTTGTTAAACTTTTAGATGGTTATTAACTTATTTTTGTGGATGGCAAAAAAAACCAAACCCGACGGGAAAAGCCGAAAACCAAGTTAAACAAGGTGGTTTAGGGGATGCTAAACGAGGACGGGGAAAAACCGAATAATTTAAGTGGGGATAGTCTATTTTTATATTATATATTATATATTCACATGAAGTTGGAAGAGTGATATAATAATTTGAATCGTGCTTGAACACTTAATGATTTAAAACCATTTGTTTGGATACATTTGAACACTTAATCATTATCTTGGATCGTTTGGTTTATATTTGTGGAGCATGTATTAATGTTGTATAATTTTAGTATAATTATTTTTTAAAACTAGTGACAAAATCTTAATAGTGACGAGAATCCCTGCGGTGAAAAATCACTACTTAACTTTATACGGGTATCTTCGATGTGAAAATTACCTGTTTAATTACCCGTTCACATTAAACGGGGATACCCGTTTCCCCACGGGTTTCCCCGGTTACCCGACAGGGATCCCCGTTTAAATCCCCCCGGTTTTTTAAGCGCGGACGAGGATGTTTTTTTTAAACGGGGACTGGGACGGGGGACCAATTCCCGGCCCGAAAGCGGCCCGTTGCCATCCCTACTTATTTTGCTAGGATATTGCTAACATTTACTTTTTTAAAAATAAATTTTTTTACAATTTAGGGTCCCCGACAAAAAATCGATTAATCACCGTCAAGACCGATTAATTGCTTGAAGGCTGTCGACCGACTGTATACCGCCGAGCGATTTTTACAATTTTGGTAATTAATACATATGAATATATGATGATACATTAATTAACAAGGAACCAACTCATCTACATAGTTTTGGCCATAATCTTGGAAAGCGTTGCTTTGGAGTCAGCTTCTCAACAGATAATACTCTGCAACTACCTTGTATTGCATCAAAAATAGATCTCAAGTGAAATATCAGTGATCTGAAGCTTGGTGAGACATCCAGTACCGGTCCTAGCAAGTTCACATTCCATCTACAACTAATCATCGATAAATAACCTTAGTCCTAGAAATCTTGTTATACGGGAAACCTCTAGATCATGAATGTAAAAAAAGGAAGAAGAAAAATATTTAGTATTAATGGTAACATCAACGGTGTAGCAGTAGCTTTTCTCTACCTGCAAATGAATATACTATAAGTGCAAAAGCCATGGGCACCCTACTCATATTATTATACTCTTAAATTATAAATTCCTATTGTTTCAACAACAAGCGGCGATGCAAACTAATCTGTTTAATCTAAGCAGCATATATCTAAGGTCGCGTTAACAGTTTTAATCTTCTGATCGAGAGGCAAATTCAGCGGCTTCCTTTAGTTTGACCTGAATGTACAACATGATCTTACTCATGACCTTTGCATCTCTTCAGTCAACATAGTTTGTGATGGCAGATTTGATTCATAAATGGTTTGTTCTTTTGTCATTTTTCGTATAATTTTCGCTACTATTATTATTTGATGGTGTGCAAATAGTCTTTAAGTTAATATATGATACTAAGTTGCAATAATCATTTTCAGTTCCAGATGGTTTGATTTATGGACATGAGGTTTTAAGTTTCTACTTTTATGCTCCTAACCGAAAAGTACTTGTTCCATGCAATTCTTAATTTATTATTTGTCTGCAGAAAGAGTGGCAGAGTTGGTCGTTTTATCCCACATAGGCCGAGTAAGGAATACAAAGGGAAAAGAACATGCTACAAAAACCAAGACCCAATAAGTTAGAAAGCATACCTTTCTCGGCCTTTTGGCTAAGATCAAGTGTAGTATCTGTTCTTATCAGTTTAATATCTGATATGTGGGCCATCGGCTCACTCGATATTAATCTTATTTTTTATGGGGAAAGATTCGTTACGATAGCTTGCTATTGGGGTCTTTGAGAGTCGCTTTGGCGTTGCACTTCAGCCTTAGCCTGGCTTACCCCTCCGATCATTAGTTAAAAATTTGTCATACTCGGTTTGCTATTTTTCATTGGCCAAGGCTTGATTTTAAAGTCTTTTTGCCTTAGTCTTGACCTACTCACTCAATCTACCATCCTCCTAGTCATGGTTAAAAATGTCTTATATGCAAGATGTCCATAAGGCTATTTTCTATCAGCTTCCTTTTTACTTTGTTTCACACTGATAATAAAATCTACAATCGAACATTTGTAACGTCTTCTTGGAAAACTTGCTGTGATGAACTTAAATAGTTAATAGACGAATGTTGTTTAATTAATAACATATAACTAATTAGTAATTACCAATGGACAATGAAATGTTCTTATTTAAAATAAAGTCTTTTAAACAGTTTAATATCTTACAAGTGAGTCATAGATTTACTTAATACTGATCTATTTTATGTGAGAGTGTCAATGTAACATACCATTGGGCCCCTAAAGCTTTTATGTGGCTTTCTAGTTCTAGTGCATCTCAGTAACTGTATAAGTCCGAGCGGCCAAAGTTGTACAAAAAAGTGAGTTACCGAAAAGGTGATCTAGGCATGGCGACAAGATAAGATCAGGATATGTCACAACAGAAAAAACAAAAAAAGAAGTTGCAGACTTGCAAACTGATTTATTATGCAATCAATCCAGCAAGCACAGAAAGGTGGACTGTTGGGTCTTACTGAAGCTGGTTTATGATATGTGAATAAATTATTCCTATATATTGTGCAAGTAAAGAGTTTAGGTTTAAAGTTTCTTGTGGAAGATATTGTTATGACAAAGTCCAGATTATGTTGGTAGGAGCATGTCCACCAATCTGCAGAAGGCAGAAATTTAATGAATTGGCCACCAAAAAAAAGGGTTATATCGTCTCACATAATCTAACGAAAGGAAAATAAGTGTGAATGTAAATCTCATATGCAATCTTGATGTTGTGACAAATTTAAGGTATAACTTATGCTTAATACATACTACCTTGTTTCAGGGTTATGTAGAAATAAATTAAAATCTGGCTAAATTCGGAAGAGTAGAACTTCATCATATACGTCAATAGTTAGAGACCTAGAGGGCTCATTCGATGGAATAAGGTCAAGGAGCAGAAGAGAAACATCTAATTTTAGAGCTGTCTAACGGGAACCACATAATTACCTGAAGAAATGGAAGGCATAATTTAAATACATGCAATGGTGAGTGGCCAAAGTTGAAGAGCAAAACGAGTTACCAAAAGGATAATCAGAGGCACAACCACATGATTAAAATATGGATAAAACAGAAAGAAGAAAGAAGAAAGAAGGAATTTACAGACTATTGAATTGAAGGTGATCAGGAGTCAAGCAGCATAGAAGGTTATTGACCACTTGGTTTTGATTGTAAGGGTCTTATATGAAGCTGTAGAAGCATCTTACGCCCAGGTCTTTGATTAAAGCTAATATATGCATGGCCTCTGAATGTCAACACTCTTTATGTGTCATGCATCTGTTATTTTAAGGCCTTTAAACAATCTGCACAAACTAGGCAGAAACGAAGCAGACAGTGTAAAGTCTTATTTCAGATGTATCCCACATTGCCTAAGTGAACTTAAGCCGATAACTTAGGAGAACATGCTATAAAAATCAATGCCCAGGAAGTTAAAAAGCATACCTTTCTCGGCCTTTTGGCTAAGATCAAGTGTAGTATCTGTTCTTATCAGTTTAATATCTGATATGTGAGCCATCGGTTCACTCGATATTAATCTTATTTTTCATGGGGAAAGGCCCATCACAATAGCTTGCTGTTGGGGTCTTTGATAGTCGCTTTGGTGTTGCACTACAGCCTTAGCTTGGCTCACCCCTCTAAATCATTAGTTAAATAAATAGAGAGTTATCAAGCTATAGCCTTTTGTTCATTGGCAAAGAGGCTTGCTATTGAGCTCTTTTTGGCTTGGTCTTGCACTACTGACTCAGCTGGCAGGCATACTTCCAATCTTGGTGAAAAGAACGGCATCCTGTTTTTTTACTTTTATTCTAAAACTTTTCCTCCAGTTGTAATTCTTTTGGAGTTTCGTTGGCTTGCTTTTAGCCTTGTACGATAAATGGTATTTGTTGCTACCCAACAAGATAATAATCAAATATCTGAGGTCAAAAGGGGTCCAGTTATCTGTGTGATCAACAAATCTCATGTTAATTTCTATACTATAGAAGCCAAAAAGAGTGTACACAGAAGAACCAATGTTATGATTATATCATAGCATAAGTAGCATAGTTTACCTCTGTTACTCATGTATTGTACGAGAGCTTTAGTAACTGACACTAAAAAGCCTTTATCTAAGTCATTTACTAAATCTTGGACTTGTCATTGGCAGGATTCTGCCTGGATCCAACGTTCACATCTAACAAGCTCATGACATCCTCTAGCATTCAAATTACACTATTTACTAAACTTACTACATATAATTTAAGAGATGTTTGACATTACATGCATTTTGAATGTGATTAGTTGACTATTGTGTTTTCAAGACACAGATAATTGAATCCCAAGTTTTGGATATAGTGAAATTTATTCTGGTCATCTCATTATTTAAGGTTCAGGACTATAAGTGCTACCAGACTAAATTTTCGATTTTTAAGGTTATTTTACAAGCAAAGACCTTATCAGATCAGAAGTTTCCGAACACTCAAACAACTGATTATGGAACCTTCAAACTACAAACATGCACCCAAAACTATCTCCTATGGTCCGTTTTTTACAACTAATTATCTGATTATGATTATTACATATGACATGATCACTCTCGTAGCGTAATGTCACACACCCTCTTAATCAAAGTCAAATGCGAGCTCTAACCATTATTGCACAGACGAAGACTTTTCTGCTATGTGACACTACTAGCGGGTACAACAGATATCATGTTTATAATATGCTGCAATTTAAAATAACATCATGAGGGATTATAATTATATAACATGCAACAAGATAATTCTTATCATATACTAGTTAAGCTTATAAACGGTTACCTTGGAGCTTCAGGAGTTCTTGAAGCAGAACCATCAAAAGAGAGTTCTTCAAAAGTGTGAAGTGATCAAAGAGAACCACAATAGATTGTGAAGATTTTGATACCATTGTCATTAGCAGAATCTTGGTTAAATCCTATACGTGGGTTAATTTACCTTTTTATTATAAGTAAAATAAAATTACATCAGCTTTTGATGAGTTAATTAAATCATTTTTATTGAGAGTTGTGTTTATTATGTCATAGACGAGGTTTGTTTTCTTTGAGAGCTCGGATTACAAATTATATTTAACAAACTAATATAAGTTCCACCTTCAGCAATATCAAACGATCGATGATAAAATAATAGTTATTGCATGTATTTTACTTGAATATCTTAGGCAACGGTTTATGTACGCTATTTATTAGATAAACGTTGTTATTGTAGTTAATTTAATGATTATAATATCATATTGAAGATTCTAAGTACGAGAGTCTAAAGGAAGAGTAAGAAAAACATGTCAATGTGTTTGGTGTTAGATCCCACATGGGATGGCAAAGAAAGAAAAAGAGGGTAGCTAGCTAGCTAAGGTTGGTGATCTCCGTTGCACATTAAGGAGAGAGTATCATTCTAAGGTCGGTCTAAGTTGGTTGAGCTTACGTCATAATTTGTGTCAAGAGGGGCCTACATTCGAGCGGCCCTTACCCATATGCAGTTTTATACATATGCTTTTTGTAAAGCGTTACTTAAATTAATACCAAAAAAAGGTTCATTGTACAAGACCAAGTAGCGCCCATCATTTACAAGTTGTAAACAATTGCAGGACACCTAACTTTAACCAAGCCCACTACACAATACAAAAATGGAAGGAAATAGCTATGAAAAACGCTGCTAGAAGTCGGGAAAATAACATGTGAAGCACTGTAACTGTTGTCAAGGTCATATGTTGACTGTTTACCTCATCTGAAAATAGAATGATATGAGACGCTTGGTAGCTAGTTAGGCTTTACTAGTACTTGGCTAATATACCAGAGGCCAGAGTCAATTCCATTAACAATCAAATAGTCAAGATTTTGAAAAACACCCATGCTTTTGTTTAGTTGTCATGAATTTTACCATGGCGTATTCTCATAGCTTTCGGTTACTTTGTTGGGTCACACTGCTCCTGTTTTAGCATTTTCAAACAATCAATTCTACAAATTTTCCTTGAGTTAAAGCAGGAAAAGGGCATGTCAACTACTGAAAAATGAAGCTCTGGATATGTTGTTTCCTAATCCAGCCTGAAAATCCTTAAATATCATTTTACAGTTATAATCATTATCATATACTTTGAATTTAGTTGTGATTTTTAGAGGCGGTAAACATCAAAAGGAAGTAAGGAACTCAACCTGTGAACAAGAGGGTGTTGATCCGATTTCCTGTTCAACAGTCCCAATGAATGACGAATTAATTAAGTAAATTAGTAATCGATGTTCTTTTGAATTACAGAAAATGGCATTATAGGTGGTGCATAGGGCCAAAATACATGTACATATTTTTTAAAGGCTGGGACATGTACATATCATTGAATCAGTCGGTATATATCTTGAATTAATGTAGTGCTGAGAAACCGGGAATCACACAAATAAAATTAAATAAAAACCGATTAATGAAGAAATGGAAGGCATGATTTCAAAACATGCAATGGTGAGTGGCCAAAGTTGAAGAGCGAAACAAGTTACCAAAAGGATGATCAGAGGTATAAGAACAGGATTAGAATATGAAAAACACAGAAAGAAGAATGAATAAAATCTACAGACTATTGATTGAATGCAATCAGTAATCTTGAGTGACTTGATTTTGATTGTAAGGTTCCTTATATCAAGATGTAGAAGCATCTTGTGGCCCGGGTCATTGATTAATGCTGATATATGCAGACCTCTGAATGTCACATTCTTTAGGTTTGAAGGCCTTTAAACAATCTGCACAAACTAGGCAGAAACGAAGCAGCCAGTGTAAGTCTTATTTCAGATGTATCCCACATTGCCTAAGTGAAGCCGATAACTTAGGGGAACATGCTATAAAAATCAATGCCCAGGAAGTTAAAAACATACCTTTCTCGGCCTTTTGGCTAAGATCAAGTGTAGTATCTGTTCTTATCATTTTAATATCTGATATGTATTCTGGCTCACCTCTCCAAACATTAGTTAAATAAACATTTTGTTAGGTGTAATACAATATAAATGCATGCTATTATCTCAGTTAGTATCCAAATCTTTGACTTGTCAATGAATTCTTCTTGGATCCAAAGTTTCACAACTAACAAGCTCATGACATCCCTGTCTTAGCATTCACATTACATTAGTTACTAAATTAAGCACATGTAAGTTTAGAGGTGTTTGTATTGCATAATGTGACTATTTGATTACTGAGTTTTCAAGACACAGCTAGATAATAAAATTTTAATGTCTGGATACAGTGAAACTGATTCTGGTCATTAATTAAGGTTCAGGATCCTAAGTGCAACCCGAGTAATTAATTATTTGATCTTTTAGGTGTCATTTTACAAGCAAGATGTTATATGATCAGTATTTTCAAATAACTCAAACAATTTATTGTGGAAAATTTTAAACTACAAAGATGCATCCCAAGTACTATCTCCTCTAGCCCGTTTGTTACAAATGATTGTGTATTTCAGATCTGATTATTACATATGATATAATAAGTCTCAAAACGTAATGACAATTTAAATACCCTCTTAGTCCTAGTCAAACTCAAGAACTAACCATTGCAGAGATGCAACCTTTCCTGCTAGTGCAACACTACTAGCGGCTGCAGCAGATATCGTGTTTGCTGCAATGTAAAATAACACCATACAAAATAAAATAATATGACATGCAACAAGATAATTCTTATCATATGCTAGTTAAGCTTAAAAACGCTACCTTGGAGCTTCAGGAGTTCTTATGCAATATCAAAACGATAATAGATAACAGTTATTGCATCTATTTTGCTTGGAAATCTTAGTCTACAGGTAATACATATGTGGTTTATGTATTGATTAAAATATCATTTTAAAGATTTAAAGTATGTGAGATTCAGCTTTGTCTAAAGGAAGAGTAAGAAAAACATGTGAATACATTTGGTGTTAGATCCCACATGGGATGGCAAAGAAAGAAAAAGAGGGTAGCTAGCTAGTAGTATAAAAAGTGAAGGAGGGCAATGGAAAAGGCACTTACCTGGACGGGGTCTATGGGTGATCAAGAAGGCCCATGGCCTAGGGTTGGTGATCTCCATTGCACATTACGTAGAGGTGCCACTCTAAGGTCGGCCCAAGTTGGTCGATCCTACGTCATAATTTGTGTTAGCAGGGGCCTGCGTTCGCGCGGCCCTTACCCATTTAAAGTTTTAAGGTTTTGTTAACTTTCCTTGAGAGAAGCAAAAAAAGGTTTATTGATGGTTTTGAGGAAGTGTATAACTATGCCAAACAGTAGCAGTGTACCATCTGAAGTTTGCTATAGGTATAAATTATTAAGATGGTTACTACTAAAAAAAGGTGTGCTTATTTTAGAATTTCAAACTACCAAAGCTTTAATAGTGAAACTTCAAGTTTTGTTAATAAAACCCAAAAAGGAAACAGGCTGCTGCTTATTTTCTTTTTTGGTAGTTTCCTGTTATCTTGTTGGGAAACACAAGTATTTTTCCCAGTGTCTCACTTAGAGATTGATCATGTTTGTGTTTAATTTTATTAGGGGAAAATAACATTTGAATACATGACTGTTGTCAAGGTCATATTGAGATAAAGGGTCTCATATGTTGACCTCATCTGAGCATAGTATGAGATGCTTGCTAGCTAGTGATATACCCTCAGCCAATTCCATTATCAATCAAGTAGTCAAGATTCTGAAAGACACCTGTGCTTTTGTTTAGTTGTCCATGAATTCCACAGTTGCGTATTCTCATAGCTTTCTGTTACTTTGTTGGGTCACCCCACCGGCCCACCCTGTTTTAGCATTTTCAAAGAACCCATTCTACAAATTTTCCTCGAGTTAAAGCAGGAAAAAGGGATGTCAACTGCCCAAACGGAAGTTCTGGATATGCTGTTTCCTGTTCCAGCCTGAAAAGCACCTTACTGTTATGATCGTTGTTATAGACTTTTTAAGTTTAACTGTGATTGTGTGTTTTCAAAGAGGGGGTACACATCAAAAGGAACTCCACCATTGGTACTGATCTGATTTCCTGTTAAAAAATTTCAATGAATGGCAAATTAGTAAATAGTAATCATTCTCATGAATTAAAGAAAATGGTATTATAGGTGCTTAGGACCAAGGGACATGTACACATCATTGAATCGGTCTGTATATATCTTGAAACGGAATTAAAGAACATGGTGATCTGGAACCACACAATTACCTGAAGAAATGGAATGCATGATTTAAAAACAATGATGCTTGGCAGAAGTTGAAGGGTGAAACGAGTTACCAAAAGGATAAACAGAGGCACAACAGGAGGATTAGAATATGAAAAGAACACAAAGAAGGAATATAAAGACTATTGAAATGAAGCCATGAAGGGGATCAGGAATCAAGCAGATCGAAAAGAAGGTTGACTGACTTGATTTTGTTTGTAAGGACTTATATGAAGCTGTAGAAGCATCTAGCGGCCATGGGCTTTGATTAAAGCTGATATATGAATGACCTGTTAATGTCTCACTCTATATGTATTATGCAGCTGTTATTTTAAGTTTTGAAGATTTAAGCCTTTAAACAAGCTTAGGAAGAACCAAAGCAGCCAGTGTAAAGTCTTATTTCAGATGTATCCCACATTGCCTAAGTGAAGCAGATAACTTAGGGGACACATGCTATAAAAATCAAAGCACAGGAAGTTAGAAAGCATACCTTTCTCGGCCTTTTGGCTAAGATCAAGTGTAGTATCTGTTCTTATCAGTTTAATATCTGATATGTGAGCCATCGGCTCACTCGATATTAATCTTATTTTTTATGGGGAAAGACTTGTTACAATAGCTTGCTATTGTGGTCTTTGAGAGTCGCTTTGGCGTTGCACTTCAACCTTAGCCTGGCTCACCCCTCCAGTTAGTTCATAAAAACATTATCGTACTTATTTTACTATGTTAGTTGGAATTTGAGGCTATTTTCTGTAGAAGCACTAATAGATTTGTTAAGGCTTTCTATTGGAGTTTTTACTATTTTGCCCTTAAAACTGCTCCTGCACTTCAGCACTTGTAATAATCACTTAAAAACTTCCATGTGTTGTACATATCAAGTATAAAACATAACTGAACTGCAAGAAGATGCTGAATAAACTGGAGGGCTGTGTTAATAGAACTCAAAAATTGAAAAATGTCATTTACTGCTATACTTTGTTGTCACACTGTGAACGGTTGTAGACTCTTTCCTGAAAAACTTGACACGAGAAATTTAATAGACTAATAATGCATAAGTTTCTAGAATTCCTCATACTGCCTTGGCCTTTAACAACTTTCTGCTAAGTCTTAATCAGTCTTGCAATGTTGATATAAATTTTAAGCTCTCGTTTTGGGAATCTGTTATCTTAATGCAAGCTGTTGATGTCTAACAAGTATATCTAGATTTAGTAATAACCCCCATTTCTTTTCTTGGATCACGTTAAAACCACACTATGTCTGTTTGATAAAACACAGACCTAAGCAAAGAATTAGGGATGCTTCTTCATGGTTAGCTGTTTACTATTCTCTTGTTGGGTCACAACACTCTGCTTCCAGCCTATTCAGAGTCAAAATGCAACGGAACAAATGGCACACCTGAACAAATTCTCGTGGGTTGAAATTCCTTGGAGGACAAAGGTGTAGAGTAGTGTGTGTGTTTTTGGTTCAAAAGAATTACTCTGTTTTTCCTCAAAAACTAACTTTCTCTAAGGACTAACCGAAGCCCCCCTTCGTAGCTTCTGGTGAAGCTGCAAGTGAATGAACGAGCCATGGTGCTATTTCATGGCAGAGCAACAAGTCCGAACAGATCTGAAGATGCTCACCTGTTCTTGATCAACCACAAGAAACTGGAACGAAAGAAACATATGTGATGCTGAAAACGATACTTGAAGATTTGCTGCGATGATAGAATGCAACCAGCAGCAGCGTCTACCATCCTTAGAGAATGCAAAAGCCATGGTTGAGTTGCAGGAATTAGTATCTGGTATGTCAATTCAGATGACTCAACTCATACCCAATCAATCAAAAACATCAAATAAAATTCCATTGATGAAACTTATGAGGAATTCTTATGGCCAAATGATTTTTATGGTTTTGGAACCAAACCTTCTGGTTCTGGTCAAAAGTGTTGAGAATAATTCAAAGGAGGTTGAAGTCTAATTTGAACGTGTTTTTTATTTGAATAATTGGTCTTCCTAGTCTTTAGGAGAGTACCGATTTCTTTGTTTAAGTGGTTAGGAGTTTTGCCCGCTATTTTCTCTTATTTTCAATTGTAATCTTCTGCTATTTAAAGCAGCTTTATTGGTGAATAATACTATCGAGTTTATCCTTGATATCACAAACAACAAAAAGTTGGGAGAATTGATTGGTTTGAAACCTTAAACAATCTGATTTATAATCTAGGAATGTATAACTCTTAATATAATATGCAATTGTATTATAGGTTTAAAGCCTCAAACAATGTGCACAAGCTAAAGCAGAAATGGAACAAATGAACAACCAACAGAAAGTGTTATTTTAAAATATCCCACATTGTCTAAATGAAGCTAATACTTAGGAGAAACTGCCTATAAAGACCAAGATCCAAGATATTGAATAGCATACCTTTCTCGGCCTTTTGGCTAAGATCAAGTGTAGTATCTGTTCTTATCAGTTTAATATCTGATATGTGAGCCATCGGCTCACTCGATATTAATCTTATTTTTTATGGGGAATGACTCGTTACAATAGCTTGCTATTGAGGTCTTTGAGAGTTGCTTTGGCGTTGCACTTTGGCCTTAGCCTGGCTCACCCCTCCAGTTAGTTCATAAAAACATTATTGTACTTATTTTACTATTTTAGTTGGAATTTGAGGCTATTTTCTATAGAAGCACTAATCTAAGAAGCAAGCCATATATTTGTTAAGGCTTGTTATACATATCAAGTATAAAACATAACTGAACTGCAAGAAGATGCTGAATAAACTAGAGGGCTGTGTTTTAAGATTTGGCATTTTGAGTCGTGTTAATAGAACTCAAAAATTGAATAATGTCATTTACTGCTATACGTTGTTGTCACACTGTGAACGGTTGTAGACTCTTTTTTGAAAAACTTGACACGAGAAATTTAATAGACTAATAATGCTTAAACAACAAAATAACGTTCTAGCTGCACTATGTCTATGATGTTCCAAATTAAAATAAAGTTATTTTATCTGTTTAATATGACAAGGGAGTCATGGTCCTCATGTACTTACTTTGATATGGATCTTAATTATAGTTTATGGGAGAGTATGCCACAGTAACTTACCATTGGGGCTGGCCTGAAGGTTTGATGTGGCATACGTTCTATACCTATTGCATCTAGCTAACTGTATATCTAAGTTCTGAGCTGCCAAATTTGTAAAAGATAAAAAAGAGTTACCAAAAACAATGATTAGAGGCACGACAACAAGATTAGGATATATAACAACACAGTAAAGGGAAGTTACCGACTTCCAAGTTGATGGATATCAATGCAATTATGTAGAATAAGGTACGTTGGCTGTAAGGTCTTATAGTTCAAGTAAGATTTAGCTACAAAGTTTCATGTGGACGATATTGTTACATCAAAGCCCAGATTAGTCTTGTAGGAGAATGTCCAATAATTTGTAGAAGGCATAAATTAGTTTAATGAATCAGCCAGCTAAAAAAAGGTTATATTCAGATGCATCTCACATCATCTAATGAAAGAAAAATAAGTAAGAGAGGACTTTTAGAAAAATCAAATCCCAAGAAGTTATAAACAATACCTTTCTCGGTCTTTTGGCTATAGTTGATAACCTGATGAACTCGACAATTGTGAAGCTGATTGCAATGAAGGGGAAGGAAGGGGGAAAGGTGCGGCAAGTGGTGTTTCTTAAAACTAATGTTAGATGGTGATGCGTTGAAACATCAGAGATATTGATCGAGAGGTAGTGGGGTATTGATTCTTTGCATGTTTGTTGAATTCTCAGCTTTAATGGGAGTAATTGTTGGGTTTCAAAGGAAAGAGATTAATAGCTTTCCATGTTTTAATCTTCTCCTTCATTTGAGCATTATGGAATTTTCAAAACAATGTCTTATTTTGCAAGGTTGTTTGGGAAAATTCAAACTGTTTTCTTTTTTGGTTGAACTTTAGAGGAAGAATTGGTAGAAATGTTGGATTAACTAGTGCAATAAGGTGGCCATGTAAAATTTTTTAGATTGTATTTGCTTGTAGCATCTTACTAGTATTTTGAAGTAATAAACTTTCTCTGTTGTTAAAAAAAGATGTTTTTTTAACAGCGAATTTAGTAGGCTGGGTCCGTAGTGACATCCATATAGGTTAGGATGTGAGCCACAAGCCACGCACTATGAGGGAGTAATACCCTCCACCATTTTATTAGAAAAACCCACACTGCCTAAACTTGAACCCAAGACCTGATGGTTGATGCGTCAATTTGAGTCATCAAGATAAAGTCATAAGAATGAGCAAAATTGTAGTAACCAACACGTATGGAGAAATAGATTCATCGAAAATAACATGGCAAGAGAGAATAATTTTAGTGGATGAAAGGTCAAGACAATGAAATAGAGAGATTCATTAGACCTAAGGTGTTTTTCCAAAGACTGAGAGGGAGGTTAAATTTTTGCGAGACCGAAATATATGGATGAGTAGAAGATGTCATCCAATAGGATGGTAACATACCTAAAATACCCTTCAACCAACTCAATTTCAAATAAGTCTATTTAAAATTTATTTTTGGTTTTGAAATCCGTTTTGGACCCGACTTGACTTTTTTAAATCGACTTTTGAATCCTTACCAACCGGGTTTGGTGATTTGTGTTCTTGAATGTTGATTTTAGATAGTCTTGATCCCGAATTAGGATTTCTTTGATTTGATTTGACCATGGTGGTTCTTGTGATGTTGGTTGGTGGTAGATGACTAGACGGCTATAGGTGGCGGGATTAATTGTTTGTTAAATTATAATTAAGTAATAACAATTTTCTTAACATTTAATATAGCTTTTAAATTTTAATATTTTTAAATCATATATAGAAATAAGAAAATGAATAAAAAAATAGGTACGGGAATTTTTGTCTTTTTCAAATGTATCCGGACAAACATTAAAATAAAACGTCTGCCATATGGAATTAGGGATCACCAGCGTAACGACCAAACTTGAAATTTTGGTGTAAACTATAGAGACATTAATACAACAAAATTTTAAGAACTTATCATATGTGGTTTACCTTAATACATGGTAATCAACTAGATTTTTTGTTGTTGCTCTTATAACTTCTTCACACGTTCAAATAATTCTAATTCAATAGATGATTGCAAACAAACATGGTTTCAATCGATGTTCTAAACAATTAGCAGATGATTAAATTCTAATTCAATCATTGTTTGACTAAGATGCAAGGTATGGAACATGCAATTTAAAACGGCAGGTTTTAAATGAGGTTTCAAATTGAGGGGTGTTTGTTTTAGCTTATTTTATAGGTTTTTTTTTACTTATTAGCTTAAATTATGAGTTTGTTTTTAGTAAAAATAAATCAATTTTGATAATTCAAGTGAAAACAACTTTTTTTTCTCCACATGAGCTTATCTTTATACATTTGCATATACTAGCATGATACATGCGCAATGCGGCGATAACGAATAATTTTTACTCGTTAACATGTCCGTTTTCGAGACATGTGAAGTATGATATTCATGTAATACGGTGATAGCGAATAATTTTCGTTTAGTGACATGTCTATTTTCTTTATCTTGTTTACATTTTCTGTACTTTTCTGTTCTCCATAATTGAAAAAAAAAGTTATAATTTTTTTTAATAATTAAGTTAATTTGTATTGGCTTTGCCTTTTAAAAAACTGTAAGAATCTTAAGAATCTTATTAACTATATTTAATAGTTACTCAATTTAGTATATATGAGGGGTAATTTAGTAATTTTAAAATACTTAAAATTTAAGAGTTTAAGCAAAAGACTTAAATTATTTATAATATAGTATAGATAACCTTATCTTTCTTATTTTTTTCAACACCTTCTCTTCCTCAAACAAATAAGCTTACACAACAAATATCAAATGAGCCAAACAATAGTACATTGTAAATTTATGGGCTCAGACTGCTTCGTATCACCCGTCTTTCTCTTTATTTCTCTCGCTTCATAGATATGTTTTTCTAAGTTTATGTTTTTCAAATTTTGGATTTTCGATTGTTTGAATCAATTGAGTTCAAATCGATATTTATAGTCATATGTTATAACATAAGCTTTTACAAAAATTATGTTTTTTATAAAGATTGTGCATAAAATATTTAAAATATTAATTATATAGATTTTTTAACAAAAAAGAAATAAGAGAAATACATGAGATCACGTGTAAAACACGTGCTAAAACTACGAAGTAAATCCCTCTCCCCTACCTTTTTTGCGTTTTCCGTTCGTATTCCTGCAAAACACAGCAGTCGCTTTTCCCCTTCGCTGTTGAAAACCTCGATCCGTTTTATGTGTATTTAGGGTTTCGGGTTAGCAAAAAGCTCCCGCATAATCCGTACTACCCCGAATCTTTTTGGGATCGAGGTCCGCTGATCTTCAATATGAAGCTCACCGTAAAGACTCTTAAAGGAAGTCACTTTGAAATTAGGGTTCAACCTTCCGACACTGTGAGTTCCACCCTACTTCTAAATATGTTTGTAATTGTTTTTAAATACACAAAACTTACCCATCATAATGTGTTTATTTCATGTTTTTTTTTCTTATACCTCGTTGTTTATAATTCCTGTGAATGCCAAACAAAGTTACTGTACTTTTTTTTGCTGTAAGCCTGAAATTATGTTAGATTAACGAAGCAAATTGGAAATTTTTATGTGTGCGTATATGATTTTCCTTGCTATTGTTGAACTTTGTCAGTAGTGGTTCTTTGGCAAATTTGTGCATGATATGTTGTGATAAAGCGAGGCTGTTTTGCAGATTTTTTTAGCTAGATTAGTTGGGGTAGTTGAGACTTGAAATGTTCGATGGACAATTTGTATCTGTCTTTTAGCAGAAGATAAATGGCATGTGATGCTAATAAATAGTTGGTGTATCGTGAGAAAAGTAAAATCAATTCGAAGAAATAGTAATTTACAAAACTTTTGGGAAATTAATGATGGAAGTCTTAGGCGGATTAGCCTTGGAAATTTATTTATATTAGCTTTTTCGGCTTTATTTCTTTCTTGATGTTCGCCTACGGCTTATGTTCCAAAAGCTGTAAAGGCACTAATATGTGGTAATTTTGTGTAACTGAAAAGTAAGAGCCAAATTTACAGTGGTCATATGCCTTTGTTTTTTTAGCAACCATAGAAGAAGAAGGTTTTCATAAGAACTATTTTAATATGGAATGATGCTAATGTTCTGTGCACAGGGCCACAGTTTTCTACTTCTATGGTGAGAAACTGTAGTAAGAGTGATTGAAATAACTTGGATTAAATCAGATGTTTGATGTCTAGTAACTTGGTATATGTAGACTTTTATTGCATTTATTCAGATAAAAATTGATGAAGGGGGAAAAGGGAAGTATTTTGAAAGAGCTGGGAAGAACTGTGCTTTGGCAACCTAACTCTGTCAAAAAAATATTCCTTGTCATTGGATTAGAGAACCGAAAAGTATCTTGCTTGATGTGATATTTTAACCATTTTGATTGTGTTATCTTTATGCATGATGTATCTAATTTTTTTATCAGGTGCATGTTCATAACTAACATAACTTCGTATGATACTAGATTATGGCGGTGAAGAAAAATATTGAAGATGTTCAAGGAAAAGATAATTACCCATGTGGGCAGCAATTATTGATTCACAATGGCAAGGTTTTGAAAGATGAAACTACATTGGTTGATAACAAAGTCTCGGAGGAAGGTTTTCTTGTTGTCATGCTTAGCAAGGTAACTCTCTCTCTTTCTCTTGCTCTCCTTTTCTCTATCACACACACACATCTTGGTTACCGATTACCAACCTCTTAATTCTCTTGTAGTTGGTTATGGCTTATAAGATACTGTTATTGCTGCACTTTGTAAGATAATATTTTCAATATTCAAAATGATAATTTTCATTATTTGCCTCTCTCATAGAGTAAAAGTTCAAGCTCAAGTGGACCTTCATCTGCTCAGGTATATTTTTCTTTTAGTGTGCCCTTAGGCCATATCTGATCTTCACTTATAGTTTATGAATTGAAGATCTCATTTTAGCTGTTACAAGCAGCCTTCATCAACGAATGTACCAGCTTCTAATCCTACCACCACAACTGATGCCTCTTCCCAACCACAGTGAGTTCACAACTTCCCATTACCAATGCATCTTAATCATTAGTTATAAACAGAAGAAATCTAGTGTTATGAGATGTTACTATTTACACATATGCTTGCATTGCAGGGATTCTAAAACCAGCACATCTTCTTCTGGTCCAGCAACAGTATCTGCACCTGCACCTGCGTCCGCGCCTGCAACTGTAACTGCGCCGTATGAATGTGCCGCTTTTTGTTATTTTATCTCTGGAGGGCCAAATGATTAACATAATCTTTTTTAGATGAACTAGAAACAGGTCGAAAGTTGCCCAAAGCATATTTTTATGCAGTCCTTTATAACTTCAAAAAACATAATATTAGATTAATAATATTGTGACAGTGTTATATTTGGATTTATATTCAGTGCGTCAATTATTTGTAAACATTTTTTATATAAAAATAGACAACAATAAGGTGTTTGGGTCAGTCCAATCCTGGCCTGTTTTGACCTTCTATAACAAAAGTGTATTGACAATTGTAAAATCATAAGGAGTATCACTGACAGTTGTCATGCGGTTTATGTTTATGTGTAAACTTTTGTTGTAACTGCAGTGGTGATCCTGATACATATGGTCAAGCTGCTTCCAATGTAGTCACCACCAGTAATGTTGAACAGATTATTCAACACATAATGGATATAGGTGGTGGCAGTTGGGACAAGGAAACCGTTACTCGTGCCCTTCAAGCTGCTTACAACAATCCAGAGCGAGCAATTGATTACTTGTATTCTGTATGTTTCTGAGTAATTAATATTATTAATATTTAGTGGGACTTAGATACTATTATACTAAATCTAGTCCATTGTTTCCAGGGTATTCCGGATACAGTAGAAGTTGCAGTTCCAGTGACACAACTCCCTGCACCTCAAGCTGCTACTGCAAATGCAACTGGTGCCGCACCTCTATCTGGAGGACCTAATGCTTCTCCCTTAAACTTGTTTCCTCAGGTAGTCAGGTTGCAGATCATTAAGACGATTTCTTTTTCACTTCATATATTTGATGGAAGCAATATGTTTTTCGATTTTTCTTTTTGCAGGAGATACCTTCAGGTGCTGCAGGAGGCAATCTCGGATCCCTTGATTTTCTTAGAAATAACCAGCAGGTGGTATTTATGTTTGGGCTGTTTCATGTACTATGATACTTTGCACTATAATACTGCAGTGCAGGGTCAAGATCTTAATTTTTAGAAATGAAAGCATATAGATTCTTGTTTTGAAGATGTTTTGGACTTTTTAATTATTAATTTTATGAATTACCATCTTCATTTCAGTTCCAAGCGTTGCGAACTATGGTACAATCAAACCCACAAATACTACAGGTACAATTTATAATTTATAATTTATTTATTTATATGTAATTATGTCTTTCTTGTTACACGGTCTAAAACTGGTTGACATTGGTTACAGCCCATGCTTCAGGAGCTGGGAAAGCAAAACCCTCAACTTTTAGGATTAATCCAGGAAAATCATGCTGAGTTTCTTCAACTAATCAATGAACCTGTGGATGCTTCTGAAGGGTGAGTATAAGAAGGAACCAAGCTTCAGTGAGCTTGCTTATATATGTTCCATACTTGAAGTCTGTTTCAGTTATTCAATCGTTTTCTTTTCCTTTTGTGTCATCTTTATGTAATGACGCTATTACTGTTACATATCTGACCTCCTTTTTCTTGATAACCTTTAATGTTTATTGTAGGGATTTGTTTGATCAAGCAGATCAGGAGATGCCTCATGCAATTAGCGTTACTCCAGCTGAACAGGAGGCCATTGAAAGGGTATTGATTGCTTCTATTTTATATTTTTTTATTTTTTATTTTTGCATATGGACCTGATTATCTTAGCTGATTTGTTTCTTGTTTTACACCCCAAGCTTGAGGCAATGGGTTTTGATAGAACCCTTGTTATTGAGGCTTTTTTAGCTTGTGATCGTAATGAGGAGTTGGCAGCCAACTTCTTATTGGAGAATGCTGGTGATTATGAGGATTAAATTGAGGGCACTTTTGACTCCTTAAAGGTCAGTATTCAGCATCTCTAAGCAGAAATCTTTCTTCCCCCTCCATCCTACAATAAATTTCCACAAGGACAAAGCATACAATTTTAAGATTGTACAGTAAATGCAGTTTTTAGCTGAATATCAGTTTTACCGTTTGGAAACAGTTCTGGTAATGTACATCTAATCTTGGTTTAAAAAAGCGCGCATCAGGCGCGCCTGATGCGTGATGCGCCCGATGTGGTGGCTGAAACGCAACAGGTGGTCTGATGCGCTGGGGGGTACTGGTTGTGCTCTGATGCGTGATGCGAGTATTGCGTGATGCGTTCCGTTGCGTTATTTGGGTGTTTTGAATGGATTTTTACAGTAGCTCACGTTCTTTTTTTTACAACGGTCGATGTTGCTACTTGATACTGATATGGAGTTATATTTATAAATATCACATGTTTAGGGAAATTGGTTAGGTTAGATTTTTGATATAAATTTTTTTACAACAGTGAACAGTCTACTGTTTCTTAATTCTTCTCTATGCTGATTTTTTTTAAAACCTATATGTTTATATGTAGAATGTTCAATATAGTCCATAATTAATTCATAGTCCTAAGAGACTAGTTTTAGCCTTTGGATCAATATCATCAATGGTCCAGATTAAATTTTAAAAATTTAGACGGAGTGGTATTTTCGTAATTTTTTGTAATTCACATGTGATTGAAGATTAAAATTTCAGGACTATGTTTTTTAAATGGACTTTATTGAACACAACTCATGTTTATATATATACATTATGTTTCTGACTAGAGAAAGTTTGGAGAACTTTGTGGGGGGAAAGGGAAGTGGGGGCTATTGATAATTTGTGTTTTGGTTGTTTTGAT
Source organism: Dittrichia graveolens (assembly GCA_038502395.1). NCBI lineage: Eukaryota > Viridiplantae > Streptophyta > Magnoliopsida > Asterales > Asteraceae > Dittrichia > Dittrichia graveolens. Next base: position 4,983,254 of record JARJIL010000004.1, on the reverse strand, counting down.
TGTCCTAAGCGTACTTGTCTATTATGTTATTCAACATTTATGAACTACTGTTAAACTACTTTTAGTATTGATTGAAGAATTTTTGATATATAAGTACTTACAAGGTATAAAATTAGTTTACAAGTAGTTTTTGTGAAAATTAGGCGCATCGTGTTCGTGATGTGAGCACATCACGCATCACGCATCGGCTCCGGGACTCTAAACGTATCAGAGCGCATCACGCTTTTTTAAACTAAGCATCTAATGCAGTTTTGTGGCGAGTGTAGTCGAGGGTAGAATGGGGAACATAGTAACAAGTTAGTTGGAAGGGAACTAATTTTGGATGACCTAAAATAGAAATGACACCAAATAGTTTTGAGGCAGAGTAAGTCGATGAAATATGTGGATCAGAAGTTATTAGCAACTCACTTCTCTTTTACATTATGTTCTTACAGTCATTGCTTCAACATTTACATCAAGTACATTAATGTTTACACACCTTGTATCTTTTCTTGCTAGAGGAGGCAATTTTGTCTCTGAAACTTGTGGGTGGATTGATTTGGGTTGTGTTTATCTCAAATGGGCCAAGTCAAAAGTTTAGCTAAACAAGAATGTGTTCGTTTTGTCAAACGGGTTGAAAGTCGCCCAAAGTTTCCTTTTTTAGAGCATGCAATACCTCCTAAAATTTTCATTTAACTATTTAAGGATTTTGATTATATTAAGGGCACATTTCCAAGAAAGGGACATAAATTCTCAATTTATACAAATTATAAGTAATGTACATTTTCATTTTTAGGGAAGATTATATCATTTAGTTTATAACAAAAAAAATGTATTGTTTCCGATAAAACTAGTTACCAATCAAAATTTTCTGAGTTTTCCCATATGTTATCTCATGTAGTATGTTATGTATAAAATTTATAAAAATTAAAATACTTCATATATAAAAAAGCAAAAACAATATCCCCTACCTCTCAGTCCATTTTTCTTTCACTTCTCTCTCAACTCTCTTTTCTCTCTCACGTAAGACCTCCTCACCATCACCACTTATGTAACTACCACCCACCGTTGCAACAGACTTTCTCGTCCCTCTCTTTTTTCTCCCAAATCTAGTTCTTGTTTCTGGCAGATCTGTAGTGTATTTGTGTGTGAGAGATCTAGAGTGTTTGTGTGTTCTCATCAAATAGGTGCAGGAGTATGTGTCCAGATTTGCGTGTGTGTGTGTTCGTGTAAGGTTTCGATTACCAGATCTGCGTACATGTTTGTTTGTTAGTGTTATATTGGTTTTCTGGTTGTGGTTGTGGTGTCTGGAGGTGGTGGATGGTGTTGGTGAAGAGGTGATGATGCTGATGGTTAACAGGATGAACGGTGGTGGTTGAAGTGGTGGTGAAGGGTGGCTTCTCTTCAAACTCAAAGAACATTTGATTAATAATATTTAAAAAGGATATTTTAAAGTGTTTTTATATAAAAAGGTTAATTAGTAAATTTACAATTTATAATAAGCTAAAGAAAGTTGCTAAAAAGGAAAATAATTAAATTTAAAGAACTTATAACAAACAATGACATTTTTCATAAACTGGGATAATTTTAGAAAGAAAATAAGTATTTTAATAAAAAATGAATGGTTAAAGAGAAGTGATTTCTATAAAAATCAAATTATGATAAAATTTATATAATTACTTAAAAATACATCTTTTGTTATAAAAAGGTTGATATGATTATGTGAATGAATATATATTTTATAAAAAGAAAATGATTACGTTATTAAAAGTATATATAAAACTAAATGTTTTTTTATTTAAAATTATTAATAATTTATAATCTGTTTAAAATGACGTGACGCCTACATGGACTTACACATCAGCTGAGCCATTACGCGGCAGACTGCCAGTGCAATGTTCTGCTAGCTTGGCAGCCAGATTTTTATTTAGAAATTAAAAATTTTGCATCCTTTGGAAGAAAGTGCGTTACTTACATCGGCAAACTTGAGAATTTTTTACCCTTGTTTTTAATCATAATTAACAGATAAAGTGTTTATAAAAGTTACTTTGATAAGTGTTTGGGAATCAGCCCAACCAGACCCACATGCCTAGCCGGTCTTGCCACTTTTAGTTCTTAGAAAACTATATTTCATCTTTTTGCAGGTGATTTTGACTTGGAGATGAATATGGTTATTTGGACATTATGTGAAAGTAGCAGAGAGTGGCTTTTAGGTTGGTGATTTATACAGGTGGGCGTTTATTGTATTGTCCATGGAACTGATTTCTTGTTCTTAATTTATTGCACTTGTTTTTTTTTTTTTTTTTTTTAAATTTTTACACTTCTCCCAAATATGTAGAGGGATGAAGAGGATTTTGTTTGTACACTTGAGAAGACCTGTGTTTGTGTCTCATCAGTTTGACTGATGCTGCTAATGTCCCAACTTCCAAATTTTTCCTAAGCCTGGTTCGTTTTCATTATTGTCGACTAGTATGGCATTTGTAAGAAGAGGTGATAACGTGCAAGGATTTAAAAACCAGACCTGCTGGTTCAAGTGGGTCCGGTGCTGATTTATTATAACCCTATAAACTGCTCGTATTTAAACGGGCCGGTTATTTGGAAAAGGGACAAACCGGTAAAACCAGACAACCACTAGTAACTGGAAAACAAAATCAATGTGATTAAAACCAGTGTTTTGGAACGAATTCGATACTGTAGCTTCAGTCAGAATTGTTTTTTGTACTGTTCTTTCATTCTAAAAAAGTTAAATGTCTCCTTAAACAATATACGATAGTTGAAATTACTAACAAATGATATTAAAGATCGCCTCACTTAGATTCTTAGGTGCAATTTTTTCTCACCGGATTTAGAGGAATGGAATTGATTTAAATTTCATATAGTCAAACTATGGAATGAACTTTCCATTACTTGAGGGTATGTAAACAAGTTTACCAAACGTAATATATCACAGAATTTGATTTCAATTTCATTTCATTCCTTCAAATTCTGTTAAATAAACTGGACCGTTCATGTGTTTGCTGCATTTGTTCAATAGTCTAGTTCTTTTATGGGTTAAGGCCATCAAATAACATCATACTTGTAAGGATTTGAATTTTTCAATTACGGTTTTAGCTCTATTCAAAGTTCCTACCATTAGATTATCATCAAACTTTGATGACCTAATCAAACTTTCTTCCTAGTCTGATCGGCCGTTGTTGCTGGACTCTAAGGACAAATAAATAAATCTAGAAATCAAACAGAAACAAATCCGAAAATCAAACCAAGAAAAAACCTTATTGAAGAACACATAACCAAACCCTCAAGTCATCACTCACCGGATTAACTCCCAGACAAGGACCGTGGTGTGCTAAAGATCAGTGAGGATAGTTTGTTTCATCGTGATATGTCGAGATATGCACTATGATTAATAATGAGAATGAGATTAATGATAAAATAATACTAATAGTAATAATAGTGCTAATGCTAATAATAATAATAATATATAAAATGAACGTTTTCCATGTCAGCATGTATATATAAAGGATATAATAAATGTAAGATGGTCTCGTTCTCCTCATTGCGACCTTTGGGATCATGAAATTGACCCCCACAGGCTTCCAAGCGCCGTATTAACCCCGAAACCAAGCTTATCGGCCTGCAACTACGCCCCTTTCTCTAACATCTTCCTCTCTTATCCCATCCGGTATCATCATTTTCTTTCTTCAATGTTTATATTTCTTTATAATTTCCACCTCCCATAATCAATTGCATTCCATATGACCCTTGATTTTGCTGTTTTCTGGAGCTGCATAATTTAATATTTGCCTGCATCTTAACTTATTTCAATCTCTCTTTTTTTTCATCTTCTTTTGTTAGTTTCACAAAACTATGGTTCTAGACGGCATAATAACCTCACCACACCGAAGATCACAGACTGCGTTCTCATCAGCTTCATTCAAAAGACAATACACAAAGGAGGATGAACTGGGTAGCTTCTCAACCGTCATCAGGCGTCATCGCTACCTACTAACCGCCCTTCTACTACTCGCTCTGCTCTGCACCGTTTATCTTTACTTTGCTATTACACTAGGCACAGGTGACGTTTGTTCTGGCTTAAACCCGACTCAAATGGCATTGTGTCGTGTACAACTAGCCAAAGAATCAATTGCCTAATGAAAGCTAAAATTATGATCTGCAGCTCAAGACGAAATCGTTGTGCTGATTGTATGAAGCTGGTGATAATGTCAACAAAACATTTTTCTTTTTTCTTTCTGTGTGTAGAGTTTGGGTGTTATACTTTTGTATGCTACATTTGTAGGCGAAAGATCGATTCATTAATAGAAATTTGTTATTATTTTATATGAAAGAGTTGTCTAAATGGTACACAAAATTTACTGAACAATATTTAGTTCTTTAAGCCAGGCTGTGTGTAAAGGACATGGGTCTTGTTTCCCTTGGGCGATTGCTTTTTCTGAGAGCGAATAGAACCAACCATTTCTCCACTTGAACTGCAAGATTCAGTACCACTTGGTCAAATGGAAGGTCAAGTACAAATAACCAACTTCGTAATTACCAACAAAATTTACCTCCTTTACTGCTGTTGGGAAGTGAGAAACTGCTCGACCATAAGCACATAATCGATCCTCAACCCCTTCTTCGAAGACTATGCCTTTCTCAGCTGCTGCTGCAGATGCCAGTTCACCTATGAGGCTACCCACCTGAAAAGTGTAAATGACTAAATAAAAATGGCAACATGGACAGGTTGGTTGATGAGTTCGGGTCATAACGGGCGATGTTATGTATATGATTGCAAAAACTATATTGCTTCAATAACAATCAAAATTTACAAATAGAGTGGTTCAGGATGTTTTATGCATGAAAAAAAAACTTTAGATGGCATTTGTCCGATCAGATAAAACCCAAAACTGACATTCACAAGCAAATGAGCTGAGATTGCCACCTCTAGGGAATTCTATGCTGAGATTGTTAACTCTAGTAACGAGTATACGGAATTCTAGATTAAAGAGAACAAAACTATAACAAAGTAGTATTAAACCCAGATCATAATATTATGCTGATGAAGCCATGAATGAAGGTAATGTTTACCTCAGAACGGAAGTCCTTCTCTACAACACCCACAGTTGCTCCAGGATGGCGAGCCCCAACAAGCATGAATGCTGATATCCATATAAGCTTCTCCAGCATTTGTTTCTGAAAGGGTTCTTTCTCAAGGACCTGATGATATCATATTTTCAAAACTAAGAAGCTAGAATAGCTGATACCAGAATCCAGGCAGACTATAAAGAAATTGCAGTCTACTCTGCTTGTATCGGTGCAACTTTAGGAATTTAGGACTACAAATTTATTTACCTTGCAAGAAAGACCTCCAGCATGTAACCTAGCAGCCACAGCAGAACCCCATTTCCCAAAAGCAGCAGTTAGTCCCTCGGGATTAGTATCGGTTATACCATCCACAGGTGGTTCACCAAGCTTGGAAACCGCAAAATATGCCAACACCTGGTCAGCATCACCTAGACCTTTACTTTGAAACCATGGCTCCAGCATCCCGTTCTGGAAAAAGACCAAATCTGCTAGATTGTTATGATCCATCTGAATGTGTAATAAATATAATCATATGACCATAATCTGATCCCCTTTAACGGTCGTTTAAAACATTTTAAAACTTATGGGAAGTTCAAACTAACAAATTAACCATATAACCTCCGAATCATTTCAAGGGGGTGTTTGAAATTTCATTCTGAAAGTGATAACCTGTTCTTGCATTTTTCAAGTTCGTTTATAATATTTGATTAATGAAATTGATTCCAAGTACATTCAGTAAAACGGATTCTGATTAGGCCGAAGCAAAATTCTTATGATTTTCTGTTTATTTCAGAGAGAAATGAGCAATTTGAATTCTTAAATGAGCGAACTGAATATGGTATTGTTTCCTAATCAAATCCAAAAACTATCTTGCTACAGCAATCCCAAAAGCCCGAATTTAGGTCAGTTTGCCTGTACTCAAACAGACAATCTGGTTATAACAGCTTATAACAGTAGAATCACATTGTATTATTATAGCTGATTAAAATGCACAATTACACCATAAGGTTTCATGAACTAATTACGATTTCTAAATCAGAAAAAGCGGGAAGCTTAAATAAACTGAGTGAGTATGTAGCGGGTATAATTACCGCTCCAACGGGACTGAGGAGTAGACTGAAGAACAGCATCTAGATCGTCGTTCCTGGTGCACACCAATATAGGGCCTGGGAAATCAATCGGAACTGGGTCCCCCCTTTTAACCAGCAAATCCTCGCCGCCGCCCATGTCTTGTAATGCTTTTCCGACACGGCCACCGCCAACGATGATCGAGGGTATTACTTTTGTGACGGTTGTTGCAGCCATTGTTGTTCTTGATGTTGATGATTGGAGTTTGAAAGTATGATTAAGAAGTGAACTAGGTTTAGTGGAGTGGTACCAAAGGGAAGTGGTAGTTGCTAAGTTCGCCATTGAGGTTGAGGCGATGGTGGTGGAGCGGGCGCCATAGATGGGCTTTGTTTCGTGAGTATTTCTTAGTAGAGATGGGGCGGAGAGAGCCACTCGTTTGTAGGATAGATAGGATGACATAACGGGTTAGCCCCTACGCTGTCTTCTCTAGTTTTTTTTTTTTTTTTCAAAAGAAAAGGAGAGGGAAGGAAGGAAATAATTTGTGACGGGTGTTTTTAAGTTTTTATATTTATAAGTTATTTTAAGGAAATAATTAGTGATTGTATTTTCATATAATTTATCTTTTCTTTAAATATGTGATTGAAAAAATAGTTAGTAAACTTATAAATGTAAAAAAGTCGTGATTGTTGTAAATGGTAAAAAAAATATAAAGCAATTACCCAAGTAGTCAAAAATGTGAGTACTCAACGCAAAAATAAGCATGAAAATACAATTTTACAAATTTTAGCAACATTCTCGCTAAAGCATCTCTCCGAAAACTGAGCATCTCACCAACCAATCAAAATATGACACATGTCCCATTTTTTAAAAAAAATTGATCTCGCCAGCAAAAGTAAAAAAACCTCAGAACATGTGAAATCGGCGAGATTGGGATACTACAAAAAAGTAATGATTATTTATTGTGTGACAATTCAAAGCATGACATGTGTCCTATTTTTTTAAGTGATCTCGCCGATTCTCCTCCATCCCGGGAATGTTCAAAATCGGAGAGATGGGATGCTCTAAAAGGTAATGATTATTTATTGTGTGACAAATCAGAGCAAGACACATGTCCTATTTTTTAAAAAAAAAATTGATCTCGCCGATACTCCTCCATCTCGCCGGCAAAAGGGAAAAAACCTCGGGAACAATCAATTTTTGGCAAGATGGATTATTGGGATGCTCAAAATAGTAATAATGTTTTATTAGGTAGCATGTAATTTGTAACATCCTCATATTGGGCCTAGTCGTGTTCGAATCTGATACGTCTGGAAATCTATTTAAATATTGAATAAAAGAAAAAATATATATATATATATAATTGATTATTTGGGAAAATAATAAAGAAATGATAATATTAAGATATTATTGAAAATAGATAAGAATAATAAAATATTAAATGGTTTAGAACGAGGTTTTCAAAAATATCCTCGTTAGTTAAAACGGGTACTCGTGCGTAAAGTTGTAAGTTAGAATGGGGAACAAAATACCCACTTGTGGATAATATTAATCCACAAGTCGGTCTAGCCATATGTGCACACGTACACAGCCACAAACACACAAACACTTATCCTTGTTCTTTCTTTTGTTCTTGGTTTGCACTTGAAGAAGAAGGAGAAATCATCAAAGAAAGATCAATCAAGCTACTGATTTTGCAAGGATTAAAGCTTCAATCTGTTATTAAGTTACTTCTTCATCATCTCTACTCCAATTTGTAAGCTTTCTTCCATAAATCTTCATGTTCTTCAAGTTATGACCACTTAGGTCAAATGGGTCAAAAATTACAAATTGAGTTCAACAATTGATTCCAATGATTCTAGTTTGTTCCTATATCATTTCTAAGTCATAAATGATCAGATTCTTGAATTAAAGTTGAGTTTTTGATTGAGTTCTTGAATTAAAGCGTAAATGGGTCAAAATGGAGATTTTGATCCCAATCCTTGAATTTGATGTTAAAGTAAGAATTAAGAGTTGTTTCTAGCTTAGCTTAAGTACCTTTTTCATATGTGAACCCTGGAAATTTGATTGGAATCGTTTGGTTGAGTTTTGGGGTTGAAATGGCCAAAACAGAGGCTGAAAAATCGCACTAGTCTGTGCAGGCGTGCTTGCGGGCGCAAGGACCACCCTTGTGGCCGCAAGGGGGTGTCTGCTTAAGGCCGCAAGGGGGTATCTGCTTACGGCTGCAAAGGGTTTTCTGCTTGTGGGTGTAAGCAATATTCTACCCTTGTGGGTGTAAGCAATATTCTGCCCTTGTGGGTGCAAGCAGTTTGCTTGTGGCCACAAGGAACGTTGTTTCTGCAGAAGAATTATTGATTCGTGTTGTTCTTATATTCGGGGTGTTTGTTTAGGTGAGCCTAACAACCGAAGACCCGGAACGTATAATTAGCAATTTAAGCTCGTCGGGTGAGTGCCTGATAACATAACGATTAATATATCTATAACATATATTAACAATGAATTGAATTGAATACCCGGAGTTGTAAACAATTGATTAAGCGTTTGAATATGTTGTTGAAAGGTTGTATACCTTGTAGTATGTATGATAAATGATTATCAGGATATTATACGCACTTGATTAAGTGTAGTTAGCAAAGCATGACGATGTTAGACTTAACATGTTGACACGGTATGATACGCACTTGTTTAAGTGTAGATTGTATAGCATGATGATGCTAGGCTTAACTTATTGATATATAATAACATGCACTTGATTAGGTGTATGTTATGATGATAGATATATATTATTGCGTGTGCGCGATGAAGTAAAGAATGAATGGCATGATGATGCTAGATATTTGATTGATATAAATAATATGCATCTGTTTAGGTGTATGTTATGTGGACATGATTATTGATTGATTGATGATTCGATTGAATCAGATTATGTGTTTGTGATCGGTACGGATCTTTATGGACAAAGTTGTCCTGGACAAAGCTGTCCTACAACAAGAACAAAGTTGTTCTACTTAAGGACAAAGCTGTCCTCTTCGGGTATGGGTGCTGCTGTACAACAGAGGAATCGGTTGATTCCAAAACGCAACGGTGGACGCTTAACAACTCCCCCACCGGAGCGGTTGATGTGTCTGGTACCCCAGTTTTGTGCATTGAGCCGGGTTGGCCCCCCTGCGAGATATGCTACCTCCTGACTACGCCAGCTCATCGCGAGATGCTAGGATAGAACTATTTGAGCATGATTGATGATATGTGGTATGTTTATATTGATTGCATGCTATCGTGTACTCACTAGCTATTATAGCTAACAGATACTACTCTCCACATGTGCAGGTGTTCCTTAGGCTGTGAGCTCGGGTGCCTGCGGGTAGTTGCATGTTTGAGAAGGAACACTATATTTTTGTTTAGCTCTGATATTATGTTTATGTTGTAGCAGATAATGGTCGGCCGGTTTAGTAACTGTAACACCAAACCTAGTTTGTGGCAATTTTTAAATGTAAAATATTAGCCACTTGTTTTAATTCCGCTGCGTGATTTTAAATGAAAATGATAAATAGGCTTTTAAAAAGAAAAATTTGGTTCTCGAAATCGCGGTGTTACATAATTAGTGTTGGAAAAGTAAATATAATTTATTGTATAGTGTGTAATTAATTTTGAAAATGTATAAAATAAAAATAAATTAATGTATGATAGTAAGTTTTAGAAAAAAAACGGTTGAGTAAAAAATATAAAGTACATGAGAAGGTAAAATAGATTGTAAAAAATTGGTGACTTTTTCCGGCGAGACTGACACCTCCGGAGAGATTGAACTTTTTCCGGTGAGTTGGAGTATTTCCAGCGACTAACTTCCCATTTCCAGCAACTGAAAGCATTATCTAGCGAGTTTCATTATGTTTTTTATGAGTTGGATTTTTTCCGGTGACACTTTTTCTGACAACATACATCTTTTTGTTAACCATGTCAAATGAGATATTTTTAAGTTTTTTTTTAACATCTCTTGTGTTGAATTAATATGTTATATTCATGTATTAAATTTTTTTTAAATTTCTATCATGGTCTTATGTAGTTAAATATATGTTATATTCATTTACTTGTTTCTGTAAGTTATGTTTTAATTTGAACTTATTGTCATATAATATGTATTTAATTTATTTCACAATGAATAGCTAGTTGGTAAGTTATTCTTGTTTAGAATAATTTTTAGTTATACGAAAATATCTAATCAAAGAACTAGCTTTTATTTAAATAAAGCAGTAAAAACCAAAACTTGGATTTTTAACTAAAACTTAAAAGGAAAATAAAAAACCTAAATTTATTTTTAACATATACAATTTTTATACTAGTTATTTCTTTCGCCGTGCTTAGCACGGCCCATGGTAGTCTAAATTTATTATTAAAGACAGATGTGTATTTTTTTTAAAACGAAAAAACAAATATAGTACATGTACTTTTGTAAATAACCAAAAAAAACTATTACTTATTAATCATCGTTCAACACACCATATATATCATATAGCAAGTAAATATCACCATACTTTTGTTACCATCCAACTAAACATCACCATACATATTTTTGTTCCGGATAACTGACAAAAGTTAATTAACTTTTATTATTACACCCAACGATATATTTAGATTTTGTTGGTGTACTCTTTGATATAACATAGAATGAACAACTTAGAAGATTCTAGTTTATGGATTTAAAAATGTTGAGAATTTCAAATCCTTCAACATATAGGTTATCGTTATTTTTTATTCCAAATAAAGCTTAATAAAACATTTTTAATCATAGACAACATAATATTTGGTTTTATATTTGAAACAAAACAATAGACATTCAATATTTACATATTACATGAACTTATTTTCTTACAAATAACATATATTAATCTAAACTAACTAACTCATAAATAGAAATACATTTTATTTGAGTACCATAAGGTATTATATCAAAAATTTGACATATTTATAAATTACTTATTGTCACATTTTTTATTCTCATACCAATTTCCAAAAGTTTTTGATATTATAATAATTATAAATCTTTAACAAAAATGTAATTTATGGTTTAAAATACAAATCACTTCATACAAGTATTGAGCTAAAAAGGCAAAAGATGAACAAACATAGACTGAAAGAATAAATAAAGACCTTACACAAAGGATGGAGAATTATGGTCGATGATGGTGATGAATCAACCAGATTTCTTTTTGATAAAGGTAGAAATGAATATTTTTCTAAATAACGTGGGTTTAAAACTTTAATTACATGCACCAAAAAGGCACGAAGTTGAGAAATAAGCAAATGCAAACAGTATGTAACTTCTAGTGTGTATAATTTTAAAAGGGGAGTTGATTTGTACACAATAGTTTTTAGCTAGATACAAGCAATTAATGCACATGATACAATTTGATAATACATAAAATTGTTGTGTATGACCACTTTTGTTATGTAAGATGATCACCTACTTTTAAAAGTTTAATCGTACAATTATTTGCGGGCTTATCTTATATCATAAGAAGATATAAATTTATATATATTATTTTAGGTATGAATGAGTTTTTATATATTATTTTAGGTATGAATGAGTTTTTAAAATTCAAAATAATGTCATACTATTGAATGGATAAGTGTCAATTTAAGGAGGCATGAGCTCTTTTTATATATATAGATAGATATATATTGGGAGGCTGTATCTCTTGATAATATATATGGAATGAAGTCCCATGCTTTAAAAAAAATATAGAAAGTACATGGTCACCAAATAAAAGTTTCTAAAGAAAACGTATCTATTCATAGTTTAAATTATATAGTCAAGTGAAAATTTTCTAATAAAAGAGAAAACAAAAAAGATTGAAATAAGATTTATAAAACTTTAAAAGAAAAATAAAAAAACAAACTAAAAGAGAAAAGAAAGAAAAAAGAAAACATACTTATATATGTATATATACATCAGTTTGTATGTATTTTATTTGAGTAGTTTGTATGTATTATAATTATTGACACCTTAAGAAAATGAAAAGAAAATTAAAAAAGAAAAAATAATTTAACACTTGTCACAATAAATATACTCACCTAAAAGAACGAATTATTATTATTTATTACTAATGTTAACTCTAGCTACAACCAAATAGCAAAAATAGTTATAGGTTTGTGTGATAACAACATATTACAATAAACTATACTTGTATTCATTTTATTAGTGAATCATTTAAATGTTTAAGAAATCATATTTGAAACACTTGAGTGTAATAAATTAAAATATAGATTGAACTGCAAAACTAATATTAAAACTAAAACGAATAAATAGTAAATATTGATAGCCAATAATAAATAAGTGACTAACATATATATAAAAATAAAGACTAAGTTCACCGTAATTTATTCAAGTTGTTATGTTTTCCTATTGTATGTATTAAACCATTGAACTTACCAAATCTTTTACGCACTTATAAATATAAGTTATGGTTACTAGGGTGTATAAAACGCCCAACTTATTTGTCGCAACAAGCTGCGTGTCGGTGAAGAGATCACTAACCATCTAAGTGAAAGAAATAATAGTCTCGACATTTTTAGAAGTACGTGTTTGGACCTTTTCTTAATGTTAAGGGGTCAAAAAAACAATTCTATTGTTATACGCATGTTGTTGTGTACCCAAATTGTTAATGGAAAAATGACTAGGAAAATATTTATTTCGAAGTGTCAAGCAACCTACTATGTTTTGGCTGTCGAGAGTTCTGTTTGTTGACAAGACTTAGGTTTGGGCATGTTACTATGTTAGGTTTAATAATCATCTACTCTACACACCGTTTATGAGACCTGTTTTATAATAGTTAAAGGTGGTAGATGTAATTGACATGTGGAGAAACAAGTGCAAGTTTCAATTCTCTTTAAGACGATGACGCAGTCCTGGTAGCACTATTATATATGTTGTACTGCGGCTTTTTAGGCACTGACCCTTAGTCAGACATCGCGTGAGTGGTCATTCATCAACTCGAGGACTTGGAGATGTGGAACGTTTTCCCATTGGTGCCGTATTTATGGAGCAACACGTATCAGCAACTTCACAATGCTTTAGATGCGAGGAGAAAGAAGCAACATGCGGTTCCAACTTATACATTGTACGGGTTTGTATGGGTCCTAAAGGTATTACAGTATTTTTCTTAACTTGATTATGTGTTAACCATTGTTACTTTTGATTTCTAATGCGGTTTATTTATGTGCATTTAGTGTTGGGTTTTCATGACATTCCCTTATAATCGAGACATGCTTATTGATTTCTTCGGGGCAAGTTTTCAAAACTGGTTCTACAACTGTCGTAATGAAGCAAGTAAAGATTTGTGTGCATCATCTCAATATGCTTTTACTTTTCTTATACATATGTTTTTTTGTTAATACAAAGAATCTCCAACATCAGTTGACGACATGACAAGATGCTCAACCTGACTAGTTCATGGGATTACAAACTATTGTTTTCAGGTTGCCGATCATAAAGATTGTGTTAACATCGTTGATACGGAACATATGACGTGCGACTGTCGTAAATGGAAACTTTCCAGATTGCAGTTGCCGGGCACCTAAGGCTTGCCGATTCAAGCGAATGGGCATCAGTAGTTCACAAAAGAAAGTTATATTGCTACATATAATGGTTGTATAAACCTGGTACCCAACAAAAATTTGTGGGACTTACCATCAGATATGCTTCGTCTACATCCACCATTGATGATAATAGGCGGTCTGACGGACCAAAACTTGTCAAACACATAACGTCAAGAGGAGAACCAGTATTTCCTACCCGCTGCTCTCAATGTGGTGATAGTGCACACACCTGTGAAGGTTACAAAATGCCATTTTCCATCCCAACTATTTAGTACCCAGCGAAATAATACCTCTATTCAATAACCAATCCAGCTAACTCCCCAATCATACAAGCCAGATTTGTCGCAATTTGATATTAATGGCACTATCTAACAAGTTATGTTGTTTTAAATTTAAGTTTTATTGTCTAAGTTTTTGAAGAATAATTTGTACTAATGGAATTATTTTCCTTTACAATTTTTTTTGAATGATAGGGGACATGTTTTTAACAAACTATAAATTTTGTAATAATAATACAACACAACTTATATTAATAACTTATTGTATTTGTTACAACATTTCTTTACGAAACTAAATAATTCCTATATTTTTCAAAATATTCTACCAACACCATAACCTTTTTATACAAAGGTACATATGTAATTTACATAGTAATATATATGTTACTAACCTTAAATTAGTACATATATTTTATTATTTTAAAATGTTTTACACCACAATTTATAAAAACTATAAAAATAGTAACCTTAAACTACTTTACATATAATTTACATAGTAATCACTACAAATTACATAACATTGCTGAACAATTACATAACATCCTTAAAAAATTATATGTGAAAAAATAAACTTGTAACACTAAAAAAAAATTCACCTCAAGAATAAGCAGTAAAAAAATAAGTAAATCACCTCATGAATACATAGCCGTTGGCCAGATGGGGGTTTTCTTGAAATCTGCAATGTCGTCGGCGAGAATGGCCTCATCATCGAGATGGTTCTCTACACATGTCACAATCTCACTGGTCGGCAAGAAAGGCTTCATTAGCGAGATGGATGAGTGGAATGAATGCTCAAATTGATAAATACGCAAATTCTTGCCTATTTTGACAAACTTCTCAAAGATATTATTTACAAATTACCTCCTATTTTATAAATAAGTTACTTTGAACTATTACAAGTCAAACTCGTCTCAATAATTGAAATTAAAATTGAAATTATTTATTAAACATAATAATAACTGTGACCCCACCATTATTTATTATTAGAAGATTACTGTCACCAACCAAATTTTCCTGTTCAAATGTTGTTCCCGCTTCTCTACGCACATACTCCATTTTTTCCAATTTCTAATAGTTACCGTTACATGGTTCCAAACTACACACACATAAATCCAACATTTCATACCCACTTCCCAACTCTCTAACGCTTGCCCCAAAGACCCCATCATTTTCAAATTCAAACTTTTTCCCTTAATCCAACCATCAATAGCAACACTAACTCTCAGAAATCTCCCTCAAATGTCAAATTCCAAAAATGATAAGATCCCATTTGCAGAGCTCAAACACAATCGCAGCTCTGATGAGGCCAACAATGGCGTTTCGGGGGTCAATAATGGTCAAAACATTCTGAAGATATTGGATGATAAAGAGAATTCGGAACCCAATCAGATGAAGAACACCAGCTCTGACCCTGTTGCGGACAAGGAGAATGTGGATTCTAATATCCTCGTCTCCAAACAGCCGCCTATCACGAAGTCTCGTTTGAAAGATAGGGCTTGGAAGCCATCTTCTTTGCAGCTATGTATGCAGCTGAATGACCCGAACCCAAACTTCGGGTCAAGTTTCTATGAATCCGTTGATTCCAGCAAAAACAATTCGGGAAATATTTGGGATTATTCGGATTCTGAGGCTGCACCGGCTTCCTCGTGGTCTACAATTCCCAACAGGTGCTTGTTATATATATCAATACGAATCCTTATCAATCGCTATTGCGTCGTTTTACTTTGTGTTCATTGGGTTGATAACTGTGTGTGTTTGTTTTCAGGTCCTTGTTGTGTAGACCTTTGCCAGTGGACATAGGAAGGTGTACTTGTATTATTGTGAAGGAAAAATCAGTGGATGGGCTAAATGGAGGAAGTCTTTACACTCTCTATACAAATGTAATGTTGCTTATTACAACTGTTAATATGTGTTTGGGAATACGAATATAAACGAGTTGAGCTGAATTAACAAGCCAGGCTTGTTTAGGATCTTTGAATTAAGCTCCTCATTTTGAGCTCAAGATGGATTCGTTTAAAATATAATAAGCTGGGGTTCAACTCGTCGGGTATTATTTTAAATTTTTCATTGAAAAGATGTGCAACATATGTATACATATAAACTAGTTACAACCCCCTTTGGGAATTGAAAAGATCCAAGCTTGGGTTGCCGTATGCTCGACTCGTTTACATCCCCATTTGAAGGTCGAGTCTAATAAGCACTTTTAATAAACAATCACCGTAATGTAACATTTTTTCGAGATGATTTTATTTTGTCCCTAATAATTTGTATCAATTGTGCTAGCGTGTCTTTTTATGCTATTATGTAATGATGCTTTACTTTTTTGGAATGTGCTATGAAAATATATAGGAGGGTCAAGGAAGACAAAATCGGAAACTTGCTGTGGCTTATCATAGACGACACAACGGAAGATCCGAGTTCATAATTGCTCAGAATACAAAAGGCGTATTATGTTGTACGGACGACAGTTACGTAGGAAGTGTAACCGCCAATCTCATGGGTTCTAAATACCATATATGGGATCAGGTCCATTTTTAAAACTTCTCTGCAATCATTATAGTTTTAGAGGTGGCGAAATAGGCCTGAGTGAAGGTAGGATAACAAGTTTAAATGGCTAAATTTTGTGTGGTTTGGGTTGGCCCAAACACTACACTTTTTTTTCTTCTGGTTGTTATAGATTGTGAATCAAATATGATCAATAATCTAACTTTTTGAATAGAATAAGTTAGGAGGCTCTGTCTGCACTAAAAATATACTTTTGAGTTTTTAATTGTTTCGCCCATTTGACTCATTTGCTTTCAAGCTTTTTCTTCATTTTACCAAATTGGCCCTCTAGAGATTAAAAAACCCTGTATTGGCTTGTTCATCAATTATTCTCATAGTTCATTTGATTGCAGGGACGGCGGCTAAATTCAGTGACCAAACAATCCAAACTTTTAGCATTAGTTTCGTAAGCTCCATTTCTTTCCATCTCTCATTGCATATGATACGATTTAAATTGGCATATTTGTATAATTCTGGAAAGAAAAGATAATCCCGCATTCCCACTGTTTGAGACTGAGGCTCTCCCAAGTCACAACTAGTAATCTCTCTAAATTAATAAACAATAACTAAATCCCCTGGTTGCTTGGTCCGTATCTGCATGCTAAAATCATATTCTTGAATCCCAACTTATAGATCATTTAATTATGTTCTTGCATCTATTACTGGTAAACAGCTTCGTGCCTACAATAGCAACATGGACAGGAAGTTACAGGAGCATAAAGGCATGGCTTCCGAAACACCAGTCTATGCAATTGAAGAATACAACTCAGGTATGAACACTGTAGACAAAATGACTAGTTTCGTAATTGAAACAGGAAGGGTTGGTTTACCGGCAAAACAACTTCCTATCCAAAAATATATTAAATATGATCACCAAAACTATATTATATCAATAATATTCTGAATTTTAAATAATAATTTAGAAGGTTTTGTGCGATAAAATCAAATTTGAAATTACTTTCGACCCGTTGCCTTTCAAGTTAGTTATTTTACTCAAGTGTTAAATACAAAACATAACTGAAATCAATATTACATTACATTACATAATATGAAGATACTTATGTAGTATACTTTTGGTCCAGGCACAACATATAAATGGGCTACCTAACAATTGGGAAGAAAGAATGGACAGAGTACATCAGCTGTTCTCAAAAGTTCCACACTACAACAATGTATTGTTTGCAATTATACACATCTAAATAAAATTTATAAAAAACTATGAAATTTCTCATCTAAAAACTTCACTTTGTTCCAGATCTCAAAGCAATACGAATTGGATTTCAGAAATAGGGGAAAAGCAGGACTTAAAATCCAGAGTTCAGTCAAGAATTTCCAAATGACAATGGAGGTAAGTTAGATTTCCTTAACATAGATAAAAAGGGGGTCAGTCAGGCTGGGTAACAATCTCCCACTTCTTTACAAGTGTTAATCCGTATTATTCTTTTTAATTTGTTCAGAACGACGGAAGACAAACAATTTTGCAACTTGGGAGGGTAGGAAAGGCCAAGTATATAATGGACTACAGGTAAAAGCAGTAAGACTTTTAACTACATAAGCTTCTTTCAGTCTGTAATTTTATGTTCATAAACAATGTTTGTTTTTCAGATACCCGCTAACTGGTTATCAAGCATTCAGCATATGTTTGGCTTCTATCGATTCAAAGCTTTGCTGCACAATGTAATCATGCTGATTGCTGATCAACAAGAATTCAACATTATTGTGAAATTTGTGTAACTTAGCTTTGTTGGATTCCCAATCATTCCTTATGATGTATGATGTATCCCAATTTAGAAATTTTCTAGAGGCAATTAAATTATCTATCTGGTATTGCTTTTATTTAATATCAACTGCATCCAGATTTCGGTTGTGAAACTAGCAGCTAGCTTAGCCTGAAATTAATACTTGGTGTAGAACACAAATTTCTAAATAAAAAAGTCAAACAGATTAGGCTTTCAATTGGCATTTATGTATGCAGCTGAGGTGATTTTAGGCCGAGTTTGGTTTCTAATGAATTAATGAAAGCTTGAACTAACATATTGTTTCCTAATTTCTTGTCTATTCATGTTGCAACTGCTAGCTACTAGCCGACTACCAAATGTAGCTTTAATACTCGACACCATCAAGATTTTGGGTCGATATTTCTGTCATAATTTGGCAGGTTTTGAAAATCGGCCTGCTAGTAAAAATTAATGCTTAGATTACTAGTTAAGCCAACCAAATAAAATCAGGTCGAGTATCAAGTTACATTTAGTTTTAGTCAAGTGTTTTCTCCAGATTGTCTTTCCTAGATATACCACGAATACTTTATCAACAATAAAAATACTAAAAGAAAACGCCATAAACAAAAAGCCCAAAAATAAAATGAAGCATTTAATGCTTTTAACATTTTTATTAATTTTCTTTTTCCGAAAAAAAAAAGAAATGAAATATAGAAATAATGAATGTCTATACAATTACAAATAATTTTCATGAGAGAATTAAAAGAGAGAAAAAAAGAAAGAAAATGAAAAATAAAAACTCTCATCTACTAAAAGATGCATATGGATATCATATCATCAAGTCAGATAGTAAAACCTAATTAAGATCATCGTTACCATCAACGTTGTTGAAGCTGCTCCGATCACTATTTAGAAAACTGATCAATTACTGAATTAAGCATCAAGCTCGCATTGGAACATAGGTGCAACAAATGAATTCAAATCAGCAAAAATATTATCTTCTCCCTCTGCGTAGCTATCCGATTCATGACTATGAAAATACGTCTGTATGTCATCGGGAAAGCTCCGCCGTGGGAGATCTGACTCCGGCGGTGATGACGGACAGTCAGTCGCCACCGAGGTCCTCTCAAGCATTTCTTTGAATTTTGTTGACTGTAACAGTAGCCCTAGGGCGGAGGAAGCAGTGCTACCGCCGGAGGCACTTGGTGGCGGAGGTAGGCCGCTAGTGATTGTTTCGCCAGAGCTCGAACTTTCTGGTTGTTGGTTTTGGTTGTTGTAACTGAAGCTTAACCCGGGATCTTGAGTAAGGTTAGGGAGTGGGTTAAGGTCAAAGTTCGTTTGAATACCGTTTGAGTTGTTGGAATCTGTTTGGCTGGGTCTTAACCACTTGATGTAACGGCTGAGGTCAAAATTTGTGACGGCGTTAAGTCCTCTGTACTCTATTGCTGCCATATCGTATGCAGTCGCCGCTTCTTCTTGGGTAGCTGAGGGATAACAAAGTTGAGGGGAATATATCAGAAAAATAACCAACTTAGATTATAAAATAACAGCAAAAATAAAAAATGAGAGGTGATATACTGATATATCCTTATGTTATTTCATACCTATTTATCCTCTAATTTAAAAGAACATTAGTAAAAGAAGTAAGAAAATAGAATTAGTAGATTTTGGAAAAGTTTAGGGGCGGTACTTTTTGTGTTTCCTTGTAGATGTCATGGTTTGACCTTTAATTTCTGATTTTAATTTAACAAAAATCAAAATTATAGTTTCATATTTTTCAATTTCAACATTGGTTGCAAGGTACTTAGTGATTTGATAATTGCTTTTGTCTTAAAAGAAGTATGTTTATACCAATGCTAAAGTTAAAAATGTCTTTCTTTTCATTTGAAGTTATAATAGAATAATAATAATAATAAATAAATAAAAGTTTGAATTATTAAGTTGGGCTAAAGTGAGGAGGCAGATGACCAGATATAGGAAAGGAGAAGAAGGTATGTCGGTTGAACAATAAGTTTAAATTCAAAATTATGTGCATGAAATATTTGGTGGAAGGTTGGGACCAAGGAGTTGACAAATTTATGTCAAAACCAGCTTTCAATTTTCTTAATGTCACTGAGTTAGCAGTTGAAAGTTGGTCATCTATTGCACCAACTACATCTTTTATTTTTATTTTTTGATTATTAATCTTTCAATGTATATTATTTACCGGGTTTAAATCTGATTGAATCAGATTTTCATTAAAAAAAATAAAAAGGTAACGAAAATCAGAAAGAAAACCAACATGAAGATGTCATATTACAATCTATAATCGGTTAGCCCGAAACCGAACCATAAAACGAATCCACCGGAAACAAAAAGGGGTCAATTTTAGACGATCCGACAAATAGAAAACCATGCTTATGAAAATTTAAAGCAAATAACTAAACCAAACATAGATCATGGTTGTGATTGGTGCTATATGTTTATTCAACAAGTCAATTTGTTTAGATGGGAGATATTTCGGGATTAATTTCACTTACCAAATAAACAACATTTACGTTGTTTTTTTGCTTTTGTAGTATTCATTTGTCCTATGCTTTGATTTTATTTATTTATTTATGACAATAATAAAGGGTAAACACATTTTTTAGGAGCTTTTATCTAATCGGGTTATAATAAAGAAAATAAGTCGTATAATCCATACTTAAAAGTATGTATCAGAGATTGATCCTTAAGCTTTATTATAGACTTTATGTTTCCAACCGCTAGACTACTATTATAAAGACGATTTGATGATAATAATAATAAAGTAGATATAACAAGACAAATGAAATAAGAATTTACCATAAGTTCCAAGATAAAGATATTTATTGCCAAAAACCCTTCCAATACGAGCCTCCCATCTACCATTATGATGGTGCCTACACATTTAAAACCATCATAAAAGGCTTGCGAATTAGTCCACAAACACCATTGTCCTACTACATACATACATACATACATACATACATACATACATACTAGTAGTTCCTTCCTAATATCAATTCACAAAAATAACACCATCATCTTGCAAAATACCTTGCTACGCCTCTGTATTTCGAAACTCCTCGCGAAAAACCGCTACTTTTCCTATCACAAAAATAATTAACCAGAATTACAAACTCTGTTACAAAGAAAGGCCAAAGTGCTAAATTTTGTAAGCTGATTATGACTTATTACCTTCTTAAGGATCCGATATACTCCTCCTTCGACAGACTCTCCATTTCTCGAACCTCCTCTTCGTATGTTTCGAGCTGCAGTTTATCGTGCAATAGTTCATTAATAAACGCTTAGTAATTGATTTTGATAATCATAAGTTAAAATTCATATTATGTTATATATAAAAAATCAGAAATTTTGTTACCGGAAAATTGAGGATGGTGTCTTGTCCCCAATACTTCAATGCTGCCAAGTCATATGCATGTGCGGCGGCTTTTTCATCGTCGTAGGCCCCTAAATTTCACGATTTTGGATAAGTTTCGCCTTGTATTTGAAAATACTTTGAATTCAAAATACCTTTTTCCCCACTTTTTATATTATAATAATAATGAAATATAATGGATATACATCCAGCTATTGATGCCAGAGCTTACCTAAATACACTGCAGGAACCACCACCATTTTCATGAAAAGTTCAGTCAGAAACAAAATTCATTCAAGTTAGTAATAAATCAATCCAACAACTTAATCACGATTGAATCTTGAATTAGAAATTAATTTAAACAAAGAAGAAGAAAAAACCTTGTCGTCCTTTTTTGTTTTGGGATTCATTCCAACAATTCTTATCCCATAAATGAGCTTCGTAACGACCAGTCCACCGATGCCTCCACGTTCAAACAAACTCAAATTGATTATCTCAAATGACTTCAAAACACATTCAAATTCAATCATCAAATTAAATAGCATACCTGGTAACACCCCGGTAGATCGAGCTGCGTTGCGGAGGTGAATCTCTTTGAACAGTTTTACGTGTTCTCTTAACTTTACCGACGACCGGTTTGGTTTCGTTGCTGCCATTTGATGATGATGTGGCATTCTTCTTCTGTGAGATCTTCGCCATTAAAACTCAATTCTGATTGAAGAAACTGAAACAGGTGTTACACGGAAACCTTTTTAAGCAACAGCAGAGAACGAAGGAATAAATGTCAAGAAGAAGAAATGGGACGGGGTCAGCATCCAATGAGAATGGCGATATAAAAGCAATCGATGTGTGTGTGAGAGAGAGATAAATAAATCAATAATCAATAATATAAATAAAAGAAGAAGTTTGGATGGGAGTGTAGTTTGGCAAAATCAGTGAGAGCCGGCAGAGAGATTAATGGAGGGTTGAGAGAAAGAGAGAGAAAAAAGGTGGAGTTCTTACTTACTGTGTGTGACTGTGTGTGTGTGTAGGTGGGTGGGTGGGTGAGGGGAGAGAAGATGGCCGTCTGTGAGCGGCTTTAAAGTGACTTGTCTTCAATTTTGGTGATCTGTTTTGTGTTTTGTGTTGGTTACACTTTAATTGGATTCGAGTGTGAGGATTTTGGGTTTTTCTGGTTGTTATTTGTGCCCTAATTTTGTAATTGTTTGTTTTTTAGGCCCAAAATTAAATCTAATCGTGGACCATGGGGATTGAGGGAGGATCAACTTACTAATACTTACCCCCATGGCATGCCATCATATAAAAAGGTTATCTTTCTCAACTTTTAACTTTACTTTTTTTACTTTATTATATCTTTATACATCTTTATACCATTTACAATTTCTTCTTCCATTTTTTGGAAATGGAGTTTAGCCCATGAAATTTTATCAAAGGTTGTTACTGATTATAAAGTTAATTTTTTTTATAATATATTAAATCAGAGTAATGGGAAAGACTTCATCAACAACAATATGACTTACTAACTAGGATTTGTCGTAATGGTATGGAGGGTTTTATCTCACTGTGAATTATTTAGTCCGAGCCTCATTATGATGGTTTCTAGAAACAATGGAGAAAGGTTTACTCCCTCATAGCTCGTGACTTGAGGCTCACATACTATCATGTATGGATTTCACTGCGGACTCAGCTCACTAATATAACTTTGTTGTTAAAAAAACAATAATATGACTTAACCATGTATTTTTTTTAGTGTGTGAATTGATTTATAGATAATCACTTTCGGAAAATATAATAATTTTTATAAAAAGGATACTTTTGTTTGATTATTTATTATTTTTAAGGAAGTTATGTATAATTACCAATTTTTGTTTGATTTTTTTGATGTTTTCATGTATTAGATTTTTATTTTTATTTTTTTGTTTTCTTTTCCCTTTTATAATAATTAGGCACTATAGTGGTAGTCGAATGAGACGTAGCATGTAATTAGACTACGTGAAGACTACTCTAATTAAGTTATTTTTTGAATGATAATAACTTAACTACATTATCATGTAATCAGTTAGTTACATGATACACACAAATACTTGGTGAGTTTTACTTATACACTATACACCATAGTGACTCTACTAAGTGTTTGTGTTTGTATGTGCATCATCTAACTGGCTACATAATCAAGTAGCTAAGTTATTCTTTTTTTTAAATATTTGAGATTATATGTGTGACTGGCAGTCAAGTATACAAGTTTACGGTAATATATAGCTTAAAAACCATCTTTAAAAAAGTTTTTACATCAAATTTGTACTATAAATCATTGACCTATTTTGACTTCCTGTTTTCAATCTAGACTAAATATAAATAAAAATACATAAAAATGCAATAATTTGGTCCAAGTTTTGACCGAATTTGATTGAAACCGATATTTAGTTTCACGCCACTCTTCTATTATTTGTAAAAAAAAATATACATAAAAGTGAAATAAATTTTGCATCAAAATAAAATCTGTGTAACCCCTTTTATTATTTTTCTAACTAGATTAGTTATTTTGATTTGGATTTTTTTTTCAGTTATCCCAATTATTTTAGTTATTCGGTTTTTCTACTCATCCTTCTTAACATAAACGTGTTGAAAATGATTAGATTTGTAAATTTACTTAGTTTTATTTCACCGTAGTATTATTGAAATTATAAATATCAATTCTTCTGCCTTTTGTAATATTATTAGATAACTAGATTAAATGCCTGTATAAACACATAGGTAATTATAAAAATATTATTTTATATTCGTTTATTTAATTATATAATTATATTGTATGATAAAAGAAAAACACAATATGAGACTTTCTTGAAAACTAGAAGAATTTTATATTTAAGTTACTTGACATATAAAAATAACTAATAACAACTTTAGGAATAACGTAAAATTTAATTACGATAAGGTTTGTATTATGGAAAGTGATTTATATACAACATTTTTATGTCATATACAATAAAAAATGTATGTTTGGACCACAATACCCTTGAATATATTGTTGAGAAAAATAGTTAGTGGGTTTATAAGGGTAAAAAATCATTATTGTTATGCGTGACAAAAAAAATTTGTGTATAAATCATCTCCCTTGTATTATATAATAACTATAGATAGATAATAATAAGGAACTTGAATAAATGTTATATATAAATCATCTCTCTTGTATTATATAATAACCATAGATTAATAATAATAAGGAACTTGAATATTTATTTTTAAATCTATGTAGTCGATAAAAAGTTTGAATTAGATAAACATTCTAATACAAATTAAATTAATTTAAAATCAAAACTAGGTTTGGGAAATTGATTTGTAATATAAAACGTGAATAATGTAAACATACTGTCTAAACAAATATGTTACGTTAATTTAAAATTTAAATAATATTTTTTTACTAACTATCTTATCTCCTATTAAAATTGAATTCTAAAATTGAGTTTTTAATTTTGACTATTTAAAATCAAAATTAAACTTTTAAATTTGATCAAATGAACGGTTAGGATTTTAATTTTGATTAAATGAATGGTTAAGATCTTCCAATTAAATTGACGAAGGTAAGTTATTTGTTAGTCTTTTTTTCTTTTTTCCTTTGTATATATATAGAACTTAAGCTTATCCTTGTGCATGGCTCTAATTAGAAAGTGATGCTATTGTCTGTTTCGAAATCTGGAATATATCTCACGAATACTTCTTTTGTCAAACAAGAAAACCGATGGGTTTTAATAAAGTAACTTAATTAATGTCAAACAAGTGATAGGTTTAACTTAACATAACTTATGCTTTCTCGTATATGTTTTTACATTGACAATATGATTTATTTTACACAAATAACTTTGCAAAATTGTCATATTCAATATACTCTTTTGAAATCAAACACATGTGTAACAAGTAACAACTAAAATGAGATAGAGTGAGCCTCCGGTGTGATTGTGATAAGTCTATCATGGTGTGATCGCCTATCCTAATTCTTCAAAAAATAATAGAAATTAAATCGAAAGATCGGGAAAAAAGAACTAGCCTAATTAAATTGATTTCCTTTGGCATGATATGGCTGACGTGCACCTTCTTACGTTAGTAAGACGATTTTTTTTATTTTGAATACTAAAGGGGATTTGGGTGAGTGAGTTTATGTTCGGTATGATAGTGTGACAGAGAAAAATCTGACATGACATAATGTTATAATGTGTGTTGTGATTAAGTGTCGCCTCTAAAACATGATTCGATTGGAAAAACAATTCAATATTATTATAATTATAGAATGAATTAATTGAAAGATCTAAGTTCATGGTTTGTATGTATCATTTGTTGTTACTATAATTTTTCTAGTGAAGAAATTGTGTGAACTAAATACATGTAACATTATATTGGCACCCAATATTTTGAAGATTGAATTCTTCCAAAAAAAAACGTCATCGTTTCACAATGATACATTTGGCATTCATCGAAGACATTTTATAAAATAAAATTTGAATACATGTTGCTATTCATCTTTGTTGCAGATTTAATTAGTTATCTTAATAATATTGTTATTAAATAATGTATGTGTGATTTAAATATAGTATATTGTATCTGTTAGTTAAAGTAAGATATATGGATTAGTTTGCACCATTTGGAGATCACGTGCTCACGTGATCATGACAAGATGTCGACTTTGTAAAAACAATTTGTTTAAAAGATATCGACATCGTACTTATCTAGATCACAGGTAATTAATTAATCTACATACAAAATTATGTATGTATATATGCATCCAGACAAATGTTTGATTTTTTTTAACTGAATTTCTATTCTAATTATTTTCTGTATATTAAAGTTCATAACTTAAAAAAATTCTACGATAAAATCTTGTTCATAAAATGTAGAGACTTATTCATACGAAAAAAATAGGTATATATATATATATATATTGAGTTAATTACAAAAATGGTCCATGTGGTTGTCACAAATTTTCACTTTTGGTCCTTTAACTTCAAAAATTACGAAAATAGTCACTGTGGTTGTCATTTTGTTTCACTTCTAGTTCTTTAGAGTAACGGCCATTAACTTTTGCTGTTAAGATGAGGCCATTTTTGTCATTTTACGTGTTATCCTCGTTTTCAAACAGGATAGGCCTATTAAAACTATTTCCAAACACACTTATTTATAGACTCTCTTTTATACTTGTTTCCAAACACCAGCCCTCTCTCTCACTCACCTCCCATTCTCTACTTATTTTATTTGAAACCCACTTCAGTCACCACCCCTCTCCACCCATACGGTCAACACCAACGACAGCCATCCTCCACCCTTCCGCCGCACGCCACCACAACCACCAAATCTCTCTCTTCCTCTCACTGTAATACCATCAACATCAACCACCGCCTCGCCATCGATTTGCAATCGCAGATCTGAACTACCACCACCTCAACAACCACCAGCTCGCCATCGACAACCACCAGCTCGCCACTGACAACCACCGAGACCACCAACGCCGCTAGATCTGAACCACCACGACCATCGATCGCATAATCGGATTCGCAAAGGCGACTCACCATCGCACGCTACCAGCTTTCCTTCAACTACCCACCATCGCACGCCGCCACCATCGCTGTTAACCAAGAACCATTAAAACCCTCAATGAACATAGGGTTTCATATTCACAAAGGCTACACCCTTGTCTTTGAACCACCGAAGATTACACAGGTAGGGTTTTGTGTTTTGATTTTGTAAGTTTTTAGATTCTTTAGATCTAAATCAGGTTTTGGTGAAGATTACATCTCTGTCTTTGATTTTGTATGTACGATCTAGGGTCTGGTTTTGTGTTTTTAATTTTATAAATTAAAGGGGTTTGCTTTTGTATGGATTTAATTTTGCTTGTATATTACTTATTGTATGTATTTAATTTGTTAGTAGTTTGTATATTTCAGTTGATTTAAAACATAATCACAATTATAATGGTTTATTTTTGTTGATTAAAAAGGTATTAAGTATATTCAAAGTAATTAAGAAGTTAAATAGGTATAAAGGGTAAAATTATGTTTGGAAACAAGGATAACACGTAAAATGACAAAAATGCCCTCACCTTAACAGCAAAAGTTAACGGTCGTTACCCTAAAGGACCAGAAGTGAAACAAAATAACAACCACAGTGACTATTTTCGTAATTTTTAAAGTTAAAGGACCAAAAGTGAAAATCTGTGACAACCACAGGGATCATTTTTGTAATTAACTCATATATTTTTTAGGTTCAGCATGGGAAAAGAGGATCACATATTAATTGTAACATCTCATAAAAAGTTTTTAAAAAAATTCAAAAGTGATGTATAAAATATTTTTTTAGTGACATAACTTATATATCAAAATCTGAAACGTTGATACATGCAATTTGTTTTCATACGTTTTAGTTATACGAATAAAAATACTAGATCATAAATCACTTGTCTAAAACCTGGCAATAATAATTAGAAAACTAATTTTTTTTATTCTCCTATCTTTTTAACGATTGAAATGTATAATAAATTAATTCCCTTTTCTTATTTTATCTGTTGATTTTGACACTTGTCATGATCTTAGAAGTAAAAGAATAAGTAGAAATGCGGAATGGGAGAAACTCCTTTAATAATTAAGAGCAAAACTCAATACATAAATAGTCTAACAAGATACATAATCTCTTCCGTTGAGCGCATCAAAACTGAGCATTGCGCTTTCCATCCTCTTGTAACTACCTCCAAACATGAAAATAGAATAAGAGGATGTTTGTTTGTTGATTAATAGAATCATTCGGTGCTGAATACTGAATCGTTAAGCATTTAATGTGTTTGATTACTACCTCTAAATAAAGACTATGCTGAATGAATTAGAAGAATGCTGCTGAATCATTCTAGCTTAAAGTATATTATGAATCATTAAACATCAAGTAATTTACCCTAATACTCATTTCACATTTGTCTTGTTTTAAACAATCATATCTTATAATTAATATAATATCTCAATATTAAGATTAAAATGGTAATTTGTATCATTCAGATTGTTCATTCTGAACCTTTATCAAACAACATGTCACATTCAGAGCTAGATTTATTCAGAGATTTGAATTATTCAGACCAAAAAATATTTTAATCATTCTGTTTTAAAAATAACCTCTTAATCTAACAACAATATATCTTATATATAGACCTGAATCATAATAGAGACTAGGAAGAGGATCGATGTGTTAGATAAATATGACGATGACTATCCAAAGAGTGTGGTACGATGTATTTAAAAAATTGCATCATATAGCTATTGGTGATGCAATCATGCAATATAAAACTTTACAATATTAATGTTGTTAATTAATATACAGTGTTTAAAAACTTTTTATACCAATTAACACATAATTGATTAATTAACTTGGACTAAGAGTCTTGAACTACGTACGTACATAGTGTTAGTGTGTGTAACTGTGTATGTATGTATGTATGTATGAAACTTACTCCTTTAGCCTAGGACAGTTGTCCCTTTACTATCTTTCCCTGCGAATTCAAGAAAATTTGTAAGTTCATTTTTAATTATTTTAATGTATCTTTAGTTTAGTTGACAATGTAATGCATGTGTTAGTATTTTTATAAATTAAAGGGGTTTGCTTTTTTTTAAGGTTTAGTTTCTGAAAGTGTATTGAAGTTGTCAATTTTTATTATTGTGTATACCTAACTTTCAAACTTACCATTTAATGTACTAAACGTTCTATAACTACCATTTTATGTACTCAACCTGGTATATAAGGTAAGATGATGATGTGACACCGGTTTTGCTGACATGGCAGTGACTTGGATGTTGACATGTTGTTACCTTATTTAAAAATAATTCAAAATAAAAAAACCATTTAAATAATAATAATAATAATAATAATAATAATAATAATAATAACAACCTTGAAATGATTTAATCCATGACTTTATCTTCAAGAACTTAAATCATATTCAATGTAACACCGGAAATTCACAAGCCATTTTTTTTAAAACGCACTGCGGAAGCTAATTAAACAACTTGATTACATATAATCAGTAATTAAAAATATACATTCATTTGTTTCAAAAGACAACCACATTTACAATTGTTTGGTGTTACAAAATACTGGCTCGTCTCTTTTTCAAAATAAGTATCAGAGTGTGGTCAACTCTTCCTTATTCAACTACAACACCAACCTGTAAAGCATCAACTGAGGGGAATTAGCACAAAAGCTAAGTGAGTAGAGGCTAAAACATCAAACGCAAACATTCACAATCAATTAGTACTCATGTAATCACATATCCAGAAAAGACCGGCGGTTCAGCGCAGAACCTACAACCAATGCCGGCCAAAGCAAAGGTTTACCGATAGCTTTCCACTAGATTGGCACAGTAAACTCCCCTCTGAGCAACAAATGCAACAGAAAGGCTACTACTGTTCAACCAACCAGTTAGACAAGCCCAGCCCAAGTCCACGTATAGCTGACTTCTCAACGCAACTCAAAATCATCCTAAGAGTGCGTATCGACCAAATATTCATGCAACAGTTATCAACATTTCAATATCACATTCAGCATTTCAATCAAACCAATCTCAATCCACAATCATGCTTCACATCAATAAAATTAACTGCAATCTTTACCATCCGTGTTCAACGTCCACTCACCTTAGTTTCAGTCTTGAACTCAGAAGTCTAATATCACTGAGTCTTAGGATTGCCTGTAAACACAGCAATAATCAAATCAGTTTCAATCTCATAAATATATCTTATCCATATATTTATAAATCATTCATCAAACAAACATCAAACAATAAACAAGTTCAAACACAAAGTATAGGATTTCTCCAAAACTCTCGGATTTCAAGAATCCGCAACTTGACTATCGGATTGTGCCACAATCGGATTTGGGAATCCGATTGACTCTAAAATGTCGGATTTCCCTTAATTAATTTCCAAGTATTCGGATTTCACTTAAATCGGATTCTATCAACCATGTTCGGATTTTAAGTACCCGGATTACATCAATCGGATTCCTAAATGAATCGGATTTGGGGTTTCGGTTTGCAACAATCGGATTCTTGGTTATACAAGTGTAGGATTTAGGATTCCAGTCTCGGATTCAAAAATGAATCGGATTCTAAATTTATAGGATTCAAACTTGTCGGTTTTAGGGTTTCGGATTTCAATCATGCGGTTTTCCAAACAATCGGTTTCCAATACTCGGTTTTCTAATCAATCGGATTTTACCTTCTTCCTCACCAAACCGATAGTTCATATTCTCATTGATTCTACCATCTTCGAAACTTCATATTCCAAACCCAGATTTTACAATGTTCATAAAACCATATCAACAACATAGTCTTACATCTTAAAAACACATATTTCCTGAATCAAAACATCATTTCAACATACTAATCATATGAACATAAAAACCGACCCAAACTCACGTTTCTTTCAAATCTAATCCTATTATTTCATAAATTCATATTAGTTTTATCAAGATTCAATCTAGTAAACATATAATCATGATAGTTATCATATCTAACCTTGACTTGGATTAAAAACACAAAATAGAATGGAATCCGATTCTATCTTCTTGTTCTTCTTCTTCGGTGGTTCTTTGGCAAGGAAATTACAATACACACACACTTCACTTTCTAAACTTTTGAGATAATTGAGGATTTTCCCTACTAACCCCCACGTATACAGGCAAACTTTGGAGGTGGCATCACCTCCTTACTTCTATCCACGTGCACAATTTAATACATACATACATGCATACGGTTTCAACATACAAATATACAATTTATTTTATGTAATTAACTTAATTAAATAATTAATCATTTAACTAACCACTCTATCATATTAAAATAATTAAGCACGTACCACAAACCCGCTAATCTTCTAGCCCGGGTTTGAGGGTGTTACAAATCTCTCCCCCTTAAGAGGATTCCGTCCTCGGAATCCTTTCCTACTCAAACAGATGGGGATATCTATCCTTCATTTATGACTCAGTCTCCCAAGTTAAATTAGAACTTAGACTGTGCTTCCATTTGACCAACACCATCGGTATCTGCTTCTTTCGAAGCTTGGTCACTTTTCGATCCAACAGTTCTACCGGTTCTTCTATCAGTCTTTTCTTAGAATCAACTTTTAACTCTTGCACTAGGAGAATCTGACTTTCATGACCGGTATGATAGTATTTAAAGCCGGAGGATGGGATGTGTAGAACCCTACCTAGTTGGACAAGAGTGAAGGTAAAGTCCTTACCTTCAATATTGAAGGTGATGACTTCATCATCCTCATTATAGATGAAGGAGGCATAAAATTCATAGATGCGATTTTTATAAATGACATTTGAGAGAGAAAGGAAAATAGTCCACCCAATAGCCTCAAAGGTGGCGTGGGTCCTATATTGGTCAAGTTGATTGACCGCAACTACACGACCCTCGTTTATGGCCCGTTTCTTTGGCAGATTGACGAGGGGTAGGGTTGTCGGGTTTTCTTGAAGCTGATGTACGAACACGTGACATGATTATCTATAGAGACAATGATTATATGATTAAGTACAAATATAGAGCATTAGGACTAGTGTGTGCCTAATGTGTAAGACATGTTCAATTTATCTAGTCATGACACGAAAAAGAGTTTGGTTTTGGAAATTTATAACTAGATATATGATATTTCAATATATATAAGACATATTTGAAAGTGTGCTTAAAAAAATATAGTAAACTCTTTGAGAATATGTCCATACGATGTGTTTGTGTCCTAAGTGTGAGAAGATTTTGAAAATTTTGATGAATCATGTGATGACAAATGTTTGTTGGAGCACATGAAGCATGAGTAAAGTGAATTTGAGCACTAATAGTTAAAACACTAAAAAGTGAAAAGTTCAAAAATTTCCAGATTGATGACGGTCGATGCACGTGGATGGACTGGAATTTTGGAAAGTTGCGACGGTCGAGTGACGGTCGACCGTGAGTTCGACCGCCAGACGGTTTTCAAAGTTTTGGCTTTTTGTCCTTTTTGGAAACTCTGATTTTATTACTTTAATATACATCTAATACTTATATTTAAATTACATCTGAGATCCAACAAACCTATGTATAAGAAAACTACTACAAAAGTTAAACCAAACCCAAACAAAGCCTACTTTATCATCCTTAAGCCATTTATAACAAAAACTACTAAATAATCTTCCCAAATCAAGCCCAATCATGAAAAAATAACAAAAATCTTGAGATACACATGATTCATTGGTGCAAAAAAAATAGAATCCTAAGGAGATGAAGAAGAAAGAATCAAAAAAATTATACCTTTGAGAGAGAGAAAACCGTGAATCGTCCGTGAAGGAAGGAAGAAATCGTGTTCAATCGTAGATCGACCGTGAGCAGAACCGTGCCTTCGACCGTAAGTGAAATATTTTTAATTGTAATGATTTTTTAAGCTTTTTAGAGAGTAAAATGGTAAAAGGCGGCTAGGGTTTGATGTGGAAGATGAGGGAGGATGAAAGTGGGAGGAAAGAGAGAAAAAGGGAAGGTAGGGTTAAAATTCGTCAGGTGTATAACGGTCTGTTAGAACCTAGAGGGGGGTGAATAGGTTATATGCCCACTTTTTGAAGTCTTTAACACTATTTGCAAATAATTATAGAGTTTAGGGAAGGAAGATATCACCAATGAAGTAGTTTGGACACAATGATTTATAGTGGTTCAAGCAAGGGTTAACAACCTTGCTCTACATCCACTCCTTGGCCTCACCCACCAAGAGTTGCTCCACTATCTTCTCTCTTTGAAGGTAGAGATAAACCTTTTACACCTTCTCTCTTTAGCTTACAAGAATTACACTTCACTCTTGCAAACAAGGTTAAGATAAACCTCACTTCACTCTAATTGGAAAGGCTAGAGTTGATCCTCACTTCTCTCTAATTCTAAGGCTAGAGATTATCCTCACACTATTACAAATGTATATGAATGTAATAAAGTATATGAACTTGAGGACTTTCACTCTTGCTTGATTCTTGATCTTGAAAGATTGAATTATCAAGGAATATGAGCTCACAAGATTTTTATGTATTCTGTGTTTTTTCAGATTGCAAGAGGTGAGTAAAACACAAGACTTGAGTTGTTTTAAATAAGGAAAAAGTTTGATGCTCAAAAAGTGTCCAGACGATCCACGGTCGATCCACGGTCGACCGTGGAATCGACCGTCGCACTGCTGGAGATTTTTGAGCTTTGTGCATATAGACGTTGGGCTTTTACCAAAACCACACACAACCCATTTTTACCATAAAAATGCACTGAAAAGAAGCTTAAGAAAAGTTGGGTTAGTGTCATACTTCTTAAGTTTGAATTTAATCATAAAAATGGTAGTTTAGAAACCAAATGCACAAAGCATGTTGGAAGTTTACCTCTTTGAGAGATTCCTTTTGCTAAATATGGTTTTGGCTTATTTCAATAGAAGATTATGTTTAGTATTTGCCAAAATAGGAATTCATTTGCTTTGACTACCAAGCTTGTGATTTTATAAAAAAATTTCTCAATTTTTATAAAAGTTTTTATAGAAATTATTTTATAAAAACTTAAACTCATTTAATTATTTATTTTGTAAGCTCATAAACTTTGAACGTTTATTTGTAGGAGGCTTCAACATCGGCTTCTACTTGAACTCGGATCTTGACGATTGGAGCTTGGCCATTTGATGAAGCTTGTTTTGTAGATTATAGATGAGAATATTTTTGATTGAATATATATATATGTATATGTGCACATATGTTAATGTTAATACATACAATTATATAAACAAGTTGTATATTTTTGTGTCAACAAAAGAGGATATATTTATAAGCGTATTTTTTCCAACACGGTCGATACACGGTCGACCGTGGTATCGACCGCGTGTTTCTTAAACTTTTGGCAGTGCCCCGACGGTTGATACATGGTATCGACCGTGGTTCGACCGTGGAGCCACTGGATAGCATTTTTTTGTTGTTTTTCAGCTTTTAGGTGTTTATCTCTTAAGGTACATGTTCCATCATTCCCAAACCAAGTCTTAATGTGTCAAATACTTCCTTTTTTAGCGGTTTAGTGAATATGTCGGCAATATTTTCACATGAAGTAACTTTTTCTAAGCTTATATTGCCTTTTTGCACATTATCATGTAGAAAGTGATGTCTAATTTCGATGTGTTTAGTTCTAGAATGCAATACGGGATTTTTACTTAGATTAATGGAACTTTTATTATCACACATAATAGGAATTTCGGATAGATGTACCTCATAGTCCAATAAGGATTGTTGCATCCATAAGACCTGAGCGCATGCTCTTCCGGCGGCTACATATTCGGCTTCGGTTGTTGACAAGGCAACGGATGTTTGCTTTTTCGAGAACCATGAGGTAAGTGCCAATCCAATAAAGGCACATACTCCACTTGTACTTTTTCTATCCAAGTAGCATCCACCGAGATCCGAATCCGCATAGCACATTATATCTAAGCCGCTCCACTTTGGATACCACAATCCCAAGTTGATTGTTCCTTTAATATATCGGAATATTCGTTTGACGGCCTCATAGTGTGATTTCTTTGGATTTTCCTGAAAACGAGCACACACACATACACTATACATAATATCGGGACGACTTGCCGTTAGATAAAGCAAGCTCCCGATCATACCACGATATCTTGTACTATCAAATCTTTCACCCTCTTCATCTAGTGTCAAGTGTGTGTTGTAGCCATAGGTGTACTCATTGGTTTCACATTTTCAAAATCGAATTTCTTAAGCATGTCTTTAATATACTTCGATTGATTTATGAATGTACCATCTTCATATTGTTTTATTTGAAGTCTAAGAAAGTAATTCAATTCACCCATCATACTCATTTCAAATTCATTATGCATAAGTTTTGAAAATTCATCACACAAGTCTTGGCATGTAGATCTAAATATGATATCATCCACATAAATTTGTACAAGCAATATGTCATCTTTTCTTTTCTTTGTGAACAATGTATTATCAACTTTACCCATATTATATTCATTTTTCAACAAGAATGATTTTAATCTATCATACCAAGCTCTAGGAGCTTGTTTAAGGCCATACAATGCTTTTCTAAGTTTATATACATAAGATGGATGACTGGGGTCTTCAAAACCGGGTGGTTGACATACATAAACTTCTTCATTTATAAACCAGTTTAAAAAAGCACTTTTGACATCCATTTGATATAGTTTAAAATTTTGAGCACAAGCATAAGCAAGTAGAATCCTTATGGATTCTAATCTAGCAACCGGAGCAAAGGTTTCATCATAATCTATCCCTTCTTGTTGGTTATATCCTTGGGCTACTAGTCTAGCTTTGTTTCTAGTGATATTTCTATTTTCATCAACTTTGTTTCTAAAAACCCATTTAGTTCCAATTATTGTGTGACCACTAGGTAAAGGTACTAAGTTCCAAACTTGGCTTCTAGTGAATTGATTTAACTCTTCTTGCATTGCCATTACCCAATTTTCATCTTTAATTGCCTCTTTAATATTTTTGGGTTCTATGTGTGACACAAAGGCAAAGAAAGTATTAAGGTTTTGGGCTTGGGATCTAGTGAGTCTTTGATTCAAGTTTCCTATGACTTGAGTTATTGGATGGTTCCTATTTTCTTTAATTTCATTTTCATTACTTGTGGTTTTGTTATCTATTATTGGGTTTTGAACACTATGATGATTTATGTCTAATTTTGAGAGTTGTTGTTCTATGGCTTCTTCTTCTAATTTGTCATCATCTACTAAGGGTTGAGTCTTAGGAGGAAGTGGAGATTCATCAAATGTGACATTAAGGGATTCCTCCACAACCATAGTGGATTTGTTTAATACTCTATAGGCTTTACTATTCAAGGAGTATCCTAAGAAGACACCCTCATATGCTTTAGGATCAAATTTTGTCAAGTAGTCTTTGGTATTAAGGATATAGCATTTACTACCAAATACCTTAAGATGTCCTAAGGATGGTTTTCTACCTTTGATGATTTCATAAGGTGTTTTATTTAGCATTGGTCTAATCAAGACTCTATTTAGGATGTATGTAGCCGTTGAGACCGCATCACACCAAAACTTTTGTGGAATGGATTGTTCATTTAGCATTGTCCTACTCATTTCTTGTAAAGTCCTATTTTTCTTTTCAACAACCCCATTTGATTGGGGAGTGCGAGGAGCCGAAAAGTTATGAGAAACTCCATGTTTTTCACAAAATGCTCCAAATTGCGCTTCATTGTCAAATTCTCTTCCATGGTCGGTACGAATTGAAATGATCGTACAACTAAATTGGTTTTGAATTTTCTTGCCAAGAGTTTTAAATTTGTCAAAAGCTTCATTTTTGTTTTTCAAAAATAGTGTCCATGTATATCTAGAAAAGTCATCTACAACAACTAGTGTGTAGAAGTTTCCCCCATAACTTTGAATTGATGAATGGCCAAAAAGATCCAAATGCAATAGTTCAAGACATCTCTTTGTAGTTATAGCATTTTTAGATTTATGAGATGAATGCACTTGTTTTCCTATTTTACATGCATCACAAAAATGATTATCGAATTTAATATTTGGTAAGTCTCTAACAAGCTCATTTCTAGTCAACGTTTGTAGTAGTCTCATGTTGGCATGACCTAGTCTTCTATGTCATAATGTTGAATTATCAATTATAGATACAAGACATACTTGTGTGTTAGGATTATCACCAAGTCTACATGTGTATAGTCCATTTCTCCTAACACCTTTTACTAAAACTTTATCATCTTTGCATATTAAGCTTTCATATTTAATGAATTTAACATTTAGATCTTTATCACATAGTTGACCAATACTTGTTAAATTGTAAGCTAAGCCACTAACATGCTCAACATTCAAGAATTTGATATTGTCATGAAGAATGTTACCTTTACCAATCACCTTTCCTCTTAGATTGCTTCCAAACACAACATGTCCTCCATCATACTCCTTGTATGAGGTGAAGAGTTCTCTATTACCGGTCATGTGTTTTGAACAACCACTATCAAGAATCCATTCATGAGACATACTCTCACTTTTATTGCAACCCTACACATATGAAGTTTTCATTCAAGCTTTTGGTACCCAATGTTTCATGGGTCCTGGATGGTTAGCATCAAAAACTTCTATTCTAATCCATCTTTGTGTGATTTTAAAACCTTTATGATACCATGTGTTCTTAGGGTTTATGGGTTGAGAGTATTTTGGTTTTTGAGTCACATTTGATTTGGGTTTCTTGAATCCAAGTCCATGCTTTGTAGTTGGAGTATAAAACTTTCTCATTAACTCATTACTTGCAACCTTTGGCATACAAGTGGAAGAACTAGAGACAATGTTCACATTTTTGCTCTTTTGAAAATTCCAGTGACCCGACGGTCGATTCACGGTATCGATCGTGGATCGACCGTGGAGGTCCTGGATTTTTTCTTTCCCTTTTTCTTTCACAAATTGGATGGTTTTCAAGTGACTTATTGGCATGTTGTTTGAGTGCCCAGAGAATCCAATGCCACCCTTATCTTTTGATGATTTTTGAATATTTAAAATTTCATCTAACTTTGTTGAACTATTCTCAAATTTTGACAATGTGGTTGTATCCAAGCTTGTTTTTAACTTACTCTCCAAATCTTTTATGCTTGTATGCGTATGAGATGCAATTTTGTTTTCTAGATCTTTTATCTTTATAATTAAGTCATATTTTCATTTTCAACTTGACATTTTCCTTTTTCAAACTTTTATTCTCAT
Source organism: Dittrichia graveolens (assembly GCA_038502395.1). NCBI lineage: Eukaryota > Viridiplantae > Streptophyta > Magnoliopsida > Asterales > Asteraceae > Dittrichia > Dittrichia graveolens. The sequence continues at coordinate 4,944,847 of JARJIL010000004.1, read as the reverse complement.
TTTTTAACTCCTCATCTCCTTCATCACTAGAGGAATCTTTGACATGTTTGGCTTTAAGTGCAATGGACTTGCTCTTCTCTTTCTTTAGCTTGGCAATCTCATCATCCTTTTGCATGATCACTTCATACACATTGAGATTTCCTATTAGCTCATCCATTTGAAGTATGTTCAAATCTTTTGACTCCTCAATAGCCGTCACCTTTGCCCTCCATTTTGGTGAAAGAGCCCTAAGAAACTTTCTTACAATCTTTTTGTTAGAGTAAGTAGTCCCAAGTGACTTGAGACTAGTAACAATAGTATTAAACTTTGCAAAAGCCTCATCAATTTCATATCATCTAGTATTTGAAATTGTTCATATTGTTGCACAAGTAATTCAATTTTGTTATCTAGAACTTGGGCATTTCCTTGATGTGTGGTGACAAGAGATTTCCAAATAGCATTTGCACTTTCACACATAAATACTCTTTCAAACTCTTTTCTAGGCAAGGCATTGTAAAGAAAGAGTTTTACTTCAAAAATTTTAGAAACCATTTTCTTATCCTCTTGATCCCATTTTTCTTTAGGAAGTGGAACAAAGGCATCTTGTTTGGAATCAAAGGTTTTTGGTACATAATCCCCTTCTTCAATAATTTCCCAAAGATCAACATCTTTGGCTTTGACATAAGTCATGAATCTTTGTTTTCAATAACAAAACCCTTCTTCTTCAAGAAGTGGTGGTCTAACCATAAAATTCCCCTCTACATAATTTTGTCCCATTTTATCAACTCAAAAATTTTTAAAAAAAATATTTTTAGAAGATTTAAACAACTTTTCAAAAATTATCTAGAGCAACTTGCTCTGATACCAATTGTTAGAACCTAGGGGGTGAATAGGTTATATGCCCACTTTTTGAAGTTCTTAACAATATTTGCAAGTAATTAAAGAATTTAAGGAAGAAAGATATCACCAATGTAAGTAGCTAGGACACAATGATTTAAGTGGTTCAAGCAAGGGTTAACAACTTTGCTCTACATCCACTCCTTGGCCTCACCCACCAAGAGTTGCTCCACTAATCTTCTCTCTTTCAAGGTAGAGATAAACCTTTTACAACTTCTCCTTTTAGCTTACAAGAATTACACTTCACTCTTGCAAACAAGGCTAAGATAAACCTCACTTCACTCTAATTGGAAAGGCTAGAGTTGATCCTCACTTCTCTCTAATTCTATAGGCTAGAGATTATCCTTCACACTATTGCAAATGTATATGAATGTAATGAAGTATATGAACTTGAAGGCTTTCACTCTTGCTTGATTCTTGATCTTGAAAGATTGAATTATCAAGGAATATGAGCTCACAAGATTTTTATGTATTCTGTGTTTTTTCAGATTGCAAGAGGTGAGTAAAACACAAGACTTGAGTTGCTTTAAATAAGGAAAAAGTTTGATGCTCAAAAAGTGTCCAGACGATCCACGGTCGACCGTGGAATCGACCGTCGCACTGCTGGAGATTTTTGAGCCTTGTGCATATAGACGTTGGGATTTTACCAAAACCACACACAACCCATTTTTACCATAAAAATGCACTGAAAAGGAGTTTAAGAAAAGTTGGGTTAGTGTCATACTTCTTAAGTTTGAATTTTAAACATGAAAATGGAAGTTTGGAACCAAATGCACAAAGTATGTTGGAAGTTTTCCACTTTGGGAGATTCCTTTTGCTAAATGTGATTTTAACTTGTTTCAATGTAAGATTGTGTTTAGTATTTGCCAAAATGGGAATTTTTGCTTTGACTTCCAAGCTTGTGATTTTTATAAAAATTGTCTCAATTTTTATAAAGGTTTTTATAAAAATTATTTTATAAAAACTTAAACTCATTTGATTATTTATTTTGTAAGCTCATAGACTTTGAATGTTTATTTGTAGGAGACTTCGACATCGACTTCTACTTGAACTCGGATCTTGACGATTGAAGCTTGGCCATTTGATGAAGCTTATTTTGTAGATTATGGATGAGGATATATTTGATTGAATACGTTAATACATACAATTATATAAACAAGTTGTATATTTTTGTGTCAACAAAAGAGGATTTATTTATAAGCCTATTTTTCCCAACAATCTCCCCCTTTTTGTTGAAGACAAAAATTTATAACTTGTATAAGAATTGTATATGTAACTTTAACATGTTAACATGTGCATATATACACATATATGTATATATTCTACTATCTTCTATATATTCTTCTATCTTCTCCCCCTTTTTGTCTTAACAAAGGAGACTCCCCCTTGGCATAAGCTCCCCCTTGAATGTAGAACTCCATATCTTGATTTGGATGAGCTAGAGTACATACAAAATTCTACCAAGGACTTGCACGAGTGATGTGAGCATAGCCAATATTAATCACAATACATGTCATATGGAAAGCATGCATATCAAACCACAAAATGTACATCATAGCATAATATATTGTAGCACATGACCAACATAAATAGCATATTGTGTGAATACATAGAAATAAATTGTTTGAAAGACAAATGTGGTAATCATAAAACATCCCATCATGATTGAGACGGCTCACCTCCATCAGTTCCGGAATTACATTTAAGAGCATTCATAATTGATCTCAACATGCCCTTTTCCCCTTTCACTTCTTTACGGAGAGAGTGAGTTTCATTCCGTAAAGCATTCACATTGTGATTTAGTGCTGCAATTCGTTCATCGGTAGTGCCTTCAACCATGCCGTGATCCGGAGGAATTGAACTCTCCGCTCCACCTTCCTCCTCTTCACCAAAGGTGAATCTGTCAATCTCGGCTTCCGTATCTCCGGAAGAGGAAGAGTGTGCCCGTTTCGTCCCTTTATGGGAAGACATCTTGCGAAGTGTCGCAAGGTCGATAGGCATTGAGGATCCCGGAGTTGAGACAATGCGAGAAATATCCGGTAGATTCGTAAAAAGAAGAGATAGAAGACGGCCATAGGGAAGATCCCTACGACTTGTCATGAGACCACTCATGCGTTTAGCAAGAATGTGCGTGAGGTTGATCTCGGTCCCCGTTTTAAGAGCATGAAGAAGAACAGCTTGAATAGCACTTATTTCAGAATGATTCCCAGATTTGGGAAAGATATTGGAATCAATGATTTTGTTCCAAACTGCACATTCGGGAAGAAGATCTCTCCCGAAAAGATTGGTTGTGGTGTGGGGAACATTTGGTTTGCAAATTGACCCAATGATTTCAGGAATGGTGAAGGCGGATGGAAGGTTTGTGAGACTATGACCGGTATGATAGTATTTAAGGCCGGAGGATGGGATGTGTAGAATCCTACCTAGTTGGACAAGAGTGAAGGTAAAGTCCTTACCTTCAATGTTGTCATCCTCATTATAGATGAAGGAGGCATAAAATTCATAGATGCGATTTTTATAAATGACATTTGAGAGAGAAAGGAAAATAGTCCACCCAATAGCCTCAAAGGTGGCGTGGGTCCTATATTGGTCAAGTTGATTGACCGCAACTACACGACCCTCGTTTATGGCCCGTTTCTTTAGAGCATTGGCGGATTGACGAGGGGTAGGATTGTCGGGTTTTCTTGCAGTATTTATTTATAAGCCTATTTTTCGCAACAGCTTTTGATGCTCCACCTTCACCTGTGCACAAATATGGCATGACTCTACAAATTGTGCCACATCAGTTTTCATAGTAGGCCACCAGTAAAGCACTTTTAGATCGTTATACATTTTAGTGCTTCCTGGGTGTACTGACAATCTGGACTTGTGTGCCTCTATCAAAATCAACTTCCTCAAATTTCCAAGCATAGGCACCCACACACGAGTCTTAAATGTTTTCAATCCACGTGAGTCATCAACAAGTTCATCCTTACGTTTCTTCATCAGTTCAATCTTCAAGTGTTCTTCCTTCAGAGCCTCCAATTGTGCAGACTTTAGTCTATCCACTAGATCAGATACAATTTCTATTCGCATAAACTGGATATAACTTCCCGCTCCCTTGCGGCTTAGGGCATCTGCTACCACGTTTGCTTTCCCTGGATGATATCTAATTTCGCAATCATAATCTTTAATCAATTCCACCCAGCGTCTCTGTCTCATGTTCAACTCTTTCTGTGTAAATACATACTGCAGGCTCTTATGGTCAGTACAGATCACGCACTTGGTGCCATATAAGTAGTGTCTCCACAACTTTAGAGCAAATACAACTGCTGCCAATTCCAAGTGATGAGTCGGGTAATTCTTCTCATGGGGTTTCAACTATCTTGAAGCATATGATATCACCCGATCCCTCTGCATAAGTACGCAACCCAATCCCGCAAAAGACGCATCGCAAACAACTGTATTGAACATTCTTCTTTATTATTTCTCCATCTTTTATTCTATTGTCTTAAACTTTTAGGATAATGTTAGAAGAACATCATTCTCGTGAAGTAAACGAAATATAGTTACAAAAATCAAGAAAATTGACAAAATTATCTTCATATTTAATTCACAATTACATAAAAATAATTAACTTTTAAATTATATTAAAAAACGGATGCAAAAAAGTTATAAATATAATTGATGCATCTTATTTTATAAATGCATCTAATATATATATCATATATTTATAACACTTAAATCAAGATCTCAAAAATCCAGACCTATTATTTCTGTTTTTTCTGAAAAGATATTTGCCTTCGTTCCTCCATATAATCTAAACCGTTAATAAAGTAAATATGAAAACACTAGGTTGTAGAAAATTATTTTTAGTTTTCTCAAAAAAAAAATTCTAGAATAGGGATGGAGTTTTCATTTCCAATCCTCAATAAAAATTTAGAAAACATGACATAAGAAATAATAGACTTTTCATTTTTCATAAAATAATGTACTTTTCATTTTTCATTTAAGAACATATGAAATAATGACATGAGATAATGTTTAATTTATATCAAATTTTAATTTCCAGTTTTTGTTAATTCAAATAATACAATAACATATTTTTTATGTCATTAAAAAATTATGTTTATTAACTTGTTACAAAAAGTTACTAAAATATGATTATAAACATACTACAATTACGAAAGTGTTTCACAATATGTATAACTTTGATGTTTCAGTTACGCCTAAATATTTTTATATACATAATTTTTATAGTAATTTTGTTTTATTAGAAAGTGAATTAATATAATTATAAGGTTTCTCTCAAGATTGAAGTTAATTAGTAGCAATTATCACCCCATTTGAACTCCAATAATTTTAAATTCTATTTTGTTTTTATTATTTTATGAAATTAAAAGTTCAAACATAACAATTTGCCTATTTAATTATAAATTTATAATAAATACGTATACAGTAAATTCGTTTGTAAGTTACAAGCATATGATTCAAACAAAAATATTTAATACAAGGTCTTAATGTTTCTTGTTTCATATAATTAAAATCAATAAATATTGAACACAATTAAATTTGATACAGATGTCAAAACAATATTTCATATAAACTGACGATTATGAGTAATTTTTTACAAAGGTTAAAGACATGATAGGATTAAAGAATTTTAAAATAGAAAAGTGTGAAAAACATGGATTGGTGGGTTTTCTAATTGTAATGTAAATTTAGAAAAGTGAAAATTTCCTTTTCTAAGAAAAGTCTTAGTGAAAACCATTTACCAAACATGTTTTTAAGTTTTTTTAATTTTTATAGAAAATAAACGCAGCCTTAGTGTTTTTTAAAAATGGAAGGAAGAGAATAAATGAGGGATAATGGGGTCCAAGTTATTGTTGAAGATATTACCCTAAGTTATATTATTAGGTGCACCATATTTGCGGCTCCTTATGAAGACCATGTGTCACGGGCCCTCCTCCTCCTCCTCACTCCAACTTCACATATTTGGCACTAACTTAACAAATTCTAACATATTTACAACAATAAATTAAGGTTTATATATACTTTGACACACACATATACAATATTCATAGACTACTGCTGGATTCAAGGATTTAATTTGCAACGAGTAGCACTTGTTTCGTTTCAAGATTCGATAACTAATTCATATAAGACTATCAAAATAAGACATCATGTCAGATTAGATAACAGATTGAAACCGTAATATGTCAAAACATATTTATAATAAGACTATCAAAATGAATAGGTCATGTCAGATTAGATAACGGATTGAAACCGTAATATGTCAAAACATATTTATAGTATATAAATTAACTTAAAAATAGCTAATCAGACGAGATCAATTATGTGAGTTTTTTTGTATTTTTTAATACAAAACAAAGTTAGTTTATATAAGTTGTGCTCAATAAAATTCATATAAAAAACATAATCCTAAATTTTAATATTCAATCACAGTTGATTCAGTATATAATCAAATGTGATTTGTAAAAGCATCACATGTGAATTACGAAAATATCACTCCGCCCAAAATTTTAAAATCCAATCTGGACTATTGATGTTATCGATCCAAAGGCTAAAATTAGTCCATTAGGACTATGAATTAATTATGGACCGTATTAAACATTTTTCTAGTTTATATAATGATAATTATGATCCAATTCATTATACTTTCGTTTTGTTCTAAAATAAATTATGGCAGTCAGAATATATTATATTTTTAATAATAACAATAATAATAGTAATAATTTATTTATTACATTTAACAATCTTAATTTATTTATTTTGAAAATCACGTTTAACAATATTTATTATATTTATATTTATTATAAATATTTATTATATTTATAGTTTATTAAGATAGATTGCAAACAAATCGATATGAAGAATTTAAAACATTAATTATAAAAAAGTAGATTCAATAACATAGATTTTAATATATGTTTCTAAATGGGTAAATTACTGAGAAATGTAATCTAAATATCAAAATTTGTCAATAAAGGTAACGTTTAATTTTTTTGGCCGATAAAGGATTATAAATTTCAATTTGTAACAAAAAATGATATAATGCGTGAAATTTATACCTTTTTTGTTACAAATTAAAATTTATAATCTTTTTTTGTTAGGTCTAAGAGGTCATTATACCCTTTTTTGTTACAAATTGAAATTTATAATTATTTATCGGCCAAAAAAATTAGATGTTACATTTATTGGCAATTTTTGATATTTAGGTCACCTTTCTTGGCAATTTTCCCTTTCCAAAATGAACTCGAATAAAAACTTGTATATTTTCTAGGGTAAATTATATGAAAATACAATAAACTTTGTCTTAATTATGATTGTATAAAATCGAAAATTAATAATTTTAAAAACAATAATCAACTTTTATAATCATTTCATTATATGCAAATTATGGTTTACAACTAGTTTGACAAAGTTCAGTGTATACAATGTTAACCAAAAATCAGACATGGGAAAAAATTGTTTTCATACAATAAGAATTATGAAAATTGATTTTATTATTTTTAAGAAAATTAAAATGATTATATACAATAGTAACTAAGCCAAAATTATTATGTTTTTGTGCAATTTGTCTTATTTTTCACATAATTTAACTTCACATACATAAATAAGTTTTTTTTTCAGCGGCCCAGCAGAAGAAAACCACACCCGTACATACTCCATGGAGAACACCTTATATATAAAACCAAAATTAAAATCCATAACCATGGAGAACACCATGGTATCCTATACTACAAACCCTTTAGTACATACGTGAATAAGCTATTTGGTAAATTTTGGTCAGTTACTTGTATTCATCTACTAATAAACTTTAGTTTCAACATACTTCTAATAAGTTTTTTTTTCAGCGGCCCAGCAGAAGAAAACCACACCCGTACATACTCCATGGAGAACACCTTATATATAAAACCAAAATTAAAATCCATAACCATGGAGAACACCATGGTATCCTATACTACAAACCCTTTAGTACATACGTGAATGAGTTATTTGGTAAATTTTGGTGATGGTCATTGAGTAAGCAATTGCACTGGTTTCTTCTACGTCACCGACTGATTGGATGAAGAAGACAGGCGGAGGTTAGGTGAGAGAGAATGGAGATGTGGATTGTTAAAACAAATGAAGGGGTTGAGAGGTTTTAAGTAAGGTAGGGTTTGTTGGGGTTTAAATGATAAACATGTCCTTTTCATGTTATTTTAATCTCCTTATAACTTAATATAGCTTCTCTCATTTTTTGAAAAATATAAACTTTTCGCATAAACCACCATATAATATTATAATATCATATTTTTGATTTTCTTTAATTGTCACAAGATCAAAATCATAAGATCGGATTGAGATCATAAAATTCTACTACGATTTCTTAGCTTCTTTTTATGTGTATAGTAATTTGTATCAAATGAGAATCTTATGATAATTTAATATAATAACCAAAGTTTATTAGAATAATACAACTCTTAAAGATTTTATATCAGTAATTATGATATAGTAATTTTAGATCTTAGAATGATAAACCCAAAACTTTAAGAAACCTACTTATATATTTATATGAAGAATGTTCAATATAGTCCATAATTAATTCATAGTTCTAAGGGACTAATTTTAGCTTTTGGATCAATGACATCAATGATCCAGATTAAATTTTAAAAATTTGGACGGAGTGACATTTTCGTAATTTTTCGTAATTCACATGTGAAGCTTTTACAAATCGCATACTGAATCACCTGTGATTGAATATTAAAATTTTTAAGACTATGTTTTTTAAATGGACTTTATTGAACACAACTCATATATATATATATATATATATATATATATATATATATATATATATATATATATATATATATATATATATATATATCTTACTCCTATATAATGCATCTACCACCTAAAAAACTCTTAATTTTAAGAAGAGTAAATTTACTAAAATGCCCCTCCTTAATACTTCTCCTTTACCCCTCCTTTAAGTCCACAATTAATGAATTTAAACAAATAAATATTGAAAACATAATCGACAATTAATGAATTTAAACCAATACTTATAACTGAATTATTTCTAACCATATATTTTTAATATTAACTTTTGATTTATGAGATCACCATACTTATAACTGAATTAAGTCTAATCATATATTTTTAATATTAAGTTTTCATTCATGAGATCACCTAAATTTCTATTTTCAATAAATCAAGTTTAAGAGATTTCACAAACACCAAACAAATGAAAGAGTCAAAGAGTTAAAATTTATAAACATTACATTCTAACTCAATTACATAATAATTGAAACTATGAAACATTACACACACATATACTTACATATATATAATCAGCAACTTCATGATTCAGCCACGAGACAAAACTCTTCCAACAAACTGAAACACAAATAACTCAGAGTTAGCAATTTAATTCTTAATTTCAAAGTGGCTCTCGCAAAGAATTTTCACAAACTCATATTATCTTCATCTTGCAAAGAATCTTCACAAACTCATATTAGCTCTTTGTGATTATTTTGCACAAAACTCATTACAACCTCCTCTATATTCGCCGCCGCCGCATTGCGCGGGTACCACACTAGTATGTGTATATATATATATATCAATTTGCGACGTTACGTATTCATTTTATATGTTACATTAACAAAATTAGTTTATTTGTAAACATTTACTTGATCAACTCTGGTAAAGTATGATCTAATCGGATCGAGATATTAATATCCTATGATCAAGATTAGGATCCTAAGTAAGATCCTATGTTTGCAAAAACCCACCAAGAACCGGATCATTTTAGCCTATGAAATCGTAAGATCGGGATCTTAATAACTATGATAAAATGCACTAGCTCTCTTTTCTTTATCCTTTCTTAATTTACACAATTGTCTTAATTTAGCGAATATGAAGATTTAATAGTATGTAGAAACTGTGTTTTAATTACTTTCTAAAAACTTCATAATAGTGAAAGTGTTAAACAATAAAAATTCTAACAATTAATTATTGTTTTTTGTGTGAAACCATAAAAATACTAAAATTAATTATTGTTGTTTGTGCGAACGCGAGTACTTGTGAGGGACGCAATCTCCATCTACCCCTTTTCATGGTGATTTAAATATTTAATTTAGAGTTAATTACAAATTTGGTCCTTTATGTATACAACTTATTTTACTTTTAATCCTTTAAGTCAAAATCTTACAATATTAGTCCTTTAAATGAGTTTTATATACACAATTGGTCCTTTAACCGTTAACTTTAACACTGTTCCTGTCAAACTTTTTTAAATACCTATTTTTCCCTTTTTAATATTACTTAAATGATCCTTTATTCCCTTATTTTTTTAACATAAATGATCCTTTATTCTCACCCAAACAAAACATTAACGATTAAACCATCCCCAAAGCCCCTACCTCAAGTCCTCTGGCGTTTGCCCGTCTCCACAACCCCTACCACCACGACATTTCACCCGACCATCATATAAGACCACCGCCACCACCATGCTTGTGCCGACACCACCACCTTTCTTGGGATGACACTACCATCATCACTATTGCATCACCACCACCTGCAACATCCTCTATCTTTCTATGCTCAAGACGTAACATCACCGCCGCCACAACATCGCAATCACTATCGTCGTCCTCGTCACCTCCTCAAACCTTGGAGTGTTCGCCGCCCACCACCGTCGCCGTCATCTCCGTAGCATCGCCGTCACTATCGTCGTCATTGTCACCCTCTTTGAAGGAATCCGCCTCAGAAAACCCTAGGATGGGTTTCGATAGAAAAGTGGTTGGAGCATCATTTCAAACAAGTACTGATGCTGAAATTGACTTTAGATATGAGGTCCCGATGTCTAAAGGAGCCGTCTGAGACCTTTAGATCTAAGGTCCTGATGTCTAAAAGAGCCGCCTGAGACCTTTATATCTGAGGTCCCGATGTCTAAAGGAGCCGTCTGAGACCGAGTACCACCTGTAAGAGTGGTCGGAGCCACCATTCACATCCCTTGCGGTGGCGGTTCCACCTTAAAGACACAAATAGAGAGAGAAAGAGAGAGTGAAGATAGACGGTGGGTAGTGGTAGATGGAGTGTAAAGTGGTCGGAGTTGGAGGTGGAGGTTGACCGTGGTTGTTGGCAGCGATGTGGTCGGAGTTTGGGGGTGGCAGTGTGGATGTTGACGAAGAGAGATTGGGGCTAATATTGCAAGATAGACGAAGGGTAAAATGGGTATTTGAAAAAGTTTGACAACAATAGTGTTAAAGTTAATGGTTAAAGGACCAATTGTGTGCATAAAACTCATTTAAATGACTAGTATCGCAAGACTTTGGCTTAAAAGACTAAAAGTGAAATAAGTGGTATACATAAAGGACCAATTTTGTAATTAACTCTTTAATTTATGAGATATTCTCTGTATCATTATATAAAATTTTCTTATATATATTCTTACTTATAAAATTAAGATAAGTGTTAAAATTTTAAAAAAATATATTTTTATACTATTTTTTTCTTTATTTTTTTACTCGCCACAAGATGATATGTACAATTCACTAATTCATTTTTCACATCTCTTCCATTGATTTTAACACTCTGGGTAACATATTGTTATGAGTAGATTATTATCGTATGTGAATTTTTTAAGTTTTTGGTTTTTCGGTTAACCGTCCGTCTCTATCTTCATGAACCGTAACCGAACCGAATAACCAAAATTGTTTTAGGTTCAGTTAACCAAACTGAAAAAAATTAAAATATTCGGTTTGGTTAACCTAGATTTCGGTACGGTTTGCCGGTTTTTAGTTTTGGTTTTTTGATTTCGGATATTTTGAACACCTCTAGTTTTAGCTTATTTTAGGGGCTTTTTAACTTATTAGTTTATTTTTTGGGCTTATGAACTTTTCAGTGTTTACCTTAGCTTATGCGTTTACTTTTAATAAAAATAAGTCACTTTTGATAAGTTAACTTGAATCAACTTTTTTTTCTCCCTTATAAGCTTATTTTTATACATTTACCTACATACCATTCTTTATAAACTTGAATCAACTTTTCCTTTTCTTGCCCAAAACTAAAAGAAATTCTCTAATATGGCAATGCCCTTTTTAGTTATTTTATAGAGTTAAATACAAAAATGGTCCTTGTGATTGTCACTGATTTTCATTTTTTGTCCTTTAACTTCAAAAACTACGAAAATAGTCACTGTAGTTGTAACTTTGTTTCATTATTGGTCCTTTAGGCTAACAATAGTTATCTTTGACCGTTAGCCAAAGGGTAATTTGGTTATTTTTCTATTTATCCTTGTAACCAAACAACTTTTAACATCTTTCTTCCTTTTTTTCAAAATTAATAATTAATAAACCTTTAATCAAATTAACTGATAATTAATTAATTATCAATAATGTTAAGTAATACTTATATATCGATTAACTATTGATTATTTTCTTATCAACTTATTATAATTTTAATTGTGTTTTTGTTTGATCCTTCGGTGTACTATTTTTGATGTTCATGAGATTGTTCTTAAAATTTTAATTATTCCTTCAAATGTCGATTTTATCACCCAGATGCAGTTTGTAACTAGAACTTTGAAACTCAGATTTTAGCTACAGTCAAGGATGCTAAACAAAATCTGGTATTGCTATTAAGATAAACACAACAAAAATGGGCCCAGACGGTCTTCTACTTGGTTTTATTGCTTTAGAAAAGAAAAAATTTGCTTCAAGCATGAGATAAGACAGATCTTTTTTAGGCATTAAATAGGCCGAGAGGAAATACCGAGTCTGTCTGCCGCTTGATTTCATAACAGAGCTGTTATTCTTGGCTGGAGCTCTTGGATCGGCATTTGGAGTAGTGACCCAGGGAAGTATGCCAAACGACCGACATCGAAGACTTCTTTAGTGCACCTGTCTTTAATCGGAAATGATGAATCAAAAAAGCTATAATAAGGCAATCCATGGGCATGGAACCCTCCCTAGGCTCAGTCCTTTTAGAAAGTGTTAGTCCGGAAACTCAGATTTGGAACAAACTCAAATGAGCAAAAATAAAATAAAACATATTCAAGAACACATATCTACACACATTGGACACCCGACTCCTACACTCAAACACTCAAATCTGGAACAAACTTAACACCCACACCCACACACACCTACAAACTCATATATGAAACAAACTCAACACCCACACATTGGTTCTACAAACAGATCAACAAATTAGTTAAAAAAGAAAAGAAAATGGGGGAGGAGCTGGAACAAACTTAACACCCACCCATACCACATACTCAGATCTGAAACAAACACAATACCCACACATTGGTTCTACAAACAGTTCAACAGATCAGTTAGAAAAGAAAAGAAAAAGGTGGAGGAGTTGGAACAAACTTAACACACACACACACACACACCTACAGACTCAGATCTAAAACAAACTCAACACCCACACATGGTTCTACAAACAGATCAACACATCAGTTAAATAAGAAAATAAAAAAGAAGGAGAAGAACTATGATAGTATGTCACAGAAACGAAACCCCTCAAAGACTCCAATCTAAAACAAGTGGGTGGCAGTCTTGAAGAGAGTAGAAATGGGTGGTGGCCGACGGTCTTGATGAGAAAAGAAGGGGGTGGTAGTCGGCTATCTTGAAGAGAGAATAAGGGGCGGCGGTGGTGTGGTCGCGCAGTGGTTGTGACTGGCGGTCTTGAAGATAGAAGGGGGTTGTGGTGGTGGCTGCCGATTGTCTTGAAGAAAAAGTGGCGGTGGTGTGGTCGCGCGATGGTAGTGGCCGGCGGTCTTGAAGACAGAAGGGGGTTGTGATGGTGGCGGAATCCGGCGAGAAAGAAAGTGGCCGTGGGTGCACAATAAATAGAAGTTTAGAGAGATAAGGGGATGAGAGAGATTGGGGAGTTTGGAAACAAATATTAAGAAAAAGTTGTTTGGAAAGAAAGTTAAAATAAAAAGTTGTTTGGGAAAAAGGTTAATAGGTAATATGTGGTTACAAGGATAAATAGAAAAATGATCAATTTACCCTATGACTAACGGTCAAAGATAACTGTTGTTAGCCTAAAGAACTAATGGTGAAACAAAGTGACAATCACAGTAATTATTTTTGTAATTTTTAAAGTTAAAAGATCAAAAGTGAAAATCAGTGACAACCACAAGGGCCATTTTTGTAATTAACTCTATTTTATATTAATACGCTAAGCCAAACACTATTTTAAAAAAAGTTTATTAGTTTATAAATTATAGGCCAATAAGCTAATACAACGCTTTTTCACTCATAAACTAATAAGTTTAAAAATTAGAAAACTTAGTGAATAAAATAAACTTACTCAAACACCCCTTAAATTTTTAAACCGTATGACCCTTTTTTTTATCTCGCGCTGAAATAGGTAAACCCTTCCCGATTGTAGTTAGCAGTCAACACACTTGCAGAAACCAAGAATACCACCTACCCAATTCCAATCCCAATTCATCAATCTATGAATCAAATTCGTAATCAATATTAAAATGCTGACTTCTAATTAGGGAATGTTTTAGTTTTTTCTTGAACTAGAAACGAAATCAAATTCGAACAACCCATTTCGGAAAAAGTTGAGCTCTGATTAGGGTATGTTATAGTTTCTTGAATTAGGAGCAAAAGCAAATCCGAGCAACAAATTTCTTAAAAATAGTTGGAAATTCGGCCCAAAATGGACGAAGAACAAGCGAGAAGCTGGGCCCGTACAGAAGATAATATTAAGAGAAGAAAAGAGGGAGGAAATGCGAATTTGATTTGGCGACCTGTAAATTGGTTTAGAATGTTGAGTGATGAATTGAGCTGGAGATTTGTATTGGCTGTGGTGATTGTGTACGGTATTAATCAGGGTATTAGTATCGGGTTATATCGTGTGAGTGTACAATACTATATGAAGGATGTGCTGAAACTACAGCCTTCAGAAGCACAGTTTTACTCTGGGATTATTCAAATTCCTTGGATTATTAAGCCTCTTTGGGGTCTTATGACCGATATTGTTCCTATTTTCAGATTAAGGAGACGGCCTTACTTTATATTTGCTGGTATGTTGCATCTCTTACTTTGATCTTACTGTAGTTTTGAAGCTCAAAAACATTTTGAACATTGTTGCAAATTCGAAGATACTACTAATTACAGTCCAACTTTGTTAGCAATTATGTGTTGTAAGGCTCAAGTTATCGACTTTGAAGTTGAAATCATTTTTGTTCAAATTGAACATACTTTCTTTCAATACCAAGTTCTCATATGCTGTTTTTGAGTAAACTGTTATTATAGTTAGCCTCCATGATTTATACACAAGCTCCATGATGTCTATTTATGGTTTCAGTTAGAGGTGTAAGGGGTCATGACGGGGTCTGGTTCAAACTGGTCAGACCAGGTTCAGTTGACCCATACGCACTATATATATATATATTTTTCATTTTTCCATTCGTGTTAAATATGTTTACAAAAACACTACTGTTACATTTATGCTCTACTTTTTTGAATAGAAACTTGTAAAGAAGTTTTATGCATCAAATATAGACTCTGGGCAACAAGTTTGAGATATGACACAACCCAAATCAACCCATTTATAAGTAAATGGTTGTAGATGGCCACCTCTAGTTTCACTATATGGCTTGTTAAAACAACTTTAAATATGATTCTTAGATATAAACTTGTTTATTCAATTTTACAGGTTTAATTGGTTCCGTAGCCATGCTAGTACCAGCATTTACCACAAACCTGCCACTTGTATGGGCCGTATTGTCTTTTATGACAGCTGGTGCAGGGGTTGCTATAGCTGATGTAACTATTGATGCTTGTGTAACCGAGAATAGTATTAGTCATCCTACTCTTGCTGGTGACATGCAGAGCTTATGTGGAGTTAGCTCCTCAATTGGCCAACTTGTTGGGTTTGCTATGAGTGGCATTCTTGTTCATAGAATTGGACCTCAGGTTCTTTGCTCTCAACACTTTATTAGTAACTCGTCTTTCTTTTTTCCTCAAAAAATTTCATATAATGTAATCCCCTAACAGTTAATATTTCCTTTTATGTAATTGGATACGAGTTCAACCCCATGTGCGTGAGTATTGATTGTGTTTGTTCATTGCAGGGTGTATTTGGAGTACTGAGTATTCCTGCGGGGCTCGTCATTTTGGTTGGAATAATGTTGCAAGAACCCTTTGTCCACAATTATTCTCACAAGCGGGTTAGTTTTAGGTCAAACATTCATTTTCATACTAGTTGCAAGAAAACATAAAGAATTACTATCAACGGGTAATATAAATTTACCTAATTTCGCCTTTCTTTTACCTAAACCGAGAGACTTTTACTCCAGTATGACAGTAGGTATCTCGTTTTTCACACCAATGTCCTCTCTAGTAATTTTGTTTATTTAGTTTAGGGTTTACTTCTCCAAAATGTATTAAACTATACCCAGGCCACCCAAGAGTTCAAAAATTTTGATAAAGGCAACCGAAATATCAAAACAACTTTAAGGGAACCCCAAATATCAATTTAGATTTCGTTAATGCCGATTCCAACTAGTGATATGCTGGAACATTGTAAATAGACAAAATGGTTCTTAATCTTTTAGCTAGTCATATCTAAAGTTTGTAAAATGACAAGCTCCATTGAATAGACTCAACTTTGTCATGACAATAAATCTATAGTGGATTATTGTGAGTATATCTAAGGGCAAGTTTGCTATTTTACAACTTTAGATGTCACAATAGCTTCAAACTTAGGGTTAATCTGTCATTTTACCTTTCTCTGACAAGTTTTTTATACTGGAATCTGCATAAGCAAAACCAAATTGTTACTTGGGTGGCATCTAAAGTTGTTTTAATATTTGGACACCCTTAGTAAAAACTTTAGAATAACTGGGGATCCTACATATAAATCATCCACTAAACTGGAATTTGCCAGACATCCAACCAACTGAGTATTCTGACTATTACAATTTTAAACAACAAAGCACATTCCTCTGTTACTCATTTTATTATTGCTGATTATCTAATTCTGATTACAACAACTGATTATCTTAATATCTTGAACCGTACGTTCTTACGTAGGTAAGCCAAAAGTTTCTTGATGCCATTACAACCATGGTGACGGCCCTGAAATCCTCAGATGTATGGAGAACATGTTTGTATATGTATCTATCACTGGCACTAGGTGTTGGCATTCATGAAGGAATGTTCTATTGGTACACTGATGCAAAAGCAGGCCCCTCTTTCTCCCAGGTAAACCATCACTTCAAGACGGCAATATTTACTCTTCGTTTTTTTCTTCCTTTTTTCTTTTTTCAGTTTCTGTAGGGTGAATGCAGGAGGTTATCGGATCCATATTTTCAGTGGGTGCAGTCGGATCCCTTTTGGGTGTTCTCCTATACCAAAATGTATTCAAAAGTCATCCGTTTCGTAGGGTCTTATTTTGGACCCAATTGCTATATGGTGCTTCAAGTCTGTTGGATTTAGTATTGGTGTTGCGCCTAAACCTGAAACTCGGTGTACCAGATTACATATTTGTAGTTATGGATGAAGGTTTTTCTAGAATGATAGGACGTCTCAAATGGATGCCCCTTCTTGTTCTGAGTTCCAAATTATGTCCTTCTGGAATCGAAGGCACGTTCTTTGCTTTACTAATGTCGATTGATCATGTTGGGATGCTTTCATCATCATGGGCTGGAAGTCTCTTGCTCCATGCCCTAAATGTCACAAGAACACATTTTGATAATTTATGGGTAGCCATTTTGATCCGGAGCTTCGCGAGACTTCTTCCGGTCGGGCTTTTGTTTTTGGTGCCCAAAAGCGATCCAAATTCAGCTATTCTGCCATCTGAGTTGTTAATGACTAAAAAGGGTGATGCTGAATCTGAGAATTCAGAAATGGTCTCATTGGTTAATAGTAGCATATGATTGAAGACTTGTTCGCAATGAGCCATGAGTATCCTGCGAGCACATTAGAACAGGTTCAAACGACAGGCCAGTTAACTGGGAATGAAGCAAGGTGTTGTTGTAAGCAATTTATATTTATGTACTATTATAATCTATTATTTTGAACTACTAGATCATAAAATGCATCCATACATTCATAGTTTTGTCATTCTTATGGCTATTTATGATTACAAATTGCAAGAGGATTATTTATGTTTAGAATTAGAGGACCATTCATGACAGATAATGTTGTATAGTAAGACTAGAATTTAAATTATGGTTGTCTGTATTTTATGAAAGGAATATCAACCATACTATTCTTTCATCAAGTGTGATGGGAATTCCATTTCTTATCATATGGTTGATTTTGAAATATAGATTTTCTGTGACATGTATTTCACCAGGATTCTTGTTGGCGCATTATTGTGGAGTTTAAAACATTAGTTTTGCATACACTACCAAATTCTTATATGAATCTGAATATTTGTTAGGTGAAAATACAATTAACTTTGTCTTAGTTACTATTATATACAATGAATTTATATTTTAAAAAACAATATAATCAGCTTTTATAATCCTCCTATTGTATGCAAGTTGTTATATATAATGTAAATTACGACAAAGTTTATTGTATACAATGGTAACTAAAAATTAGATACAGAAAAAAGTTGTTTGCATACAATGAATGAATTATGGAAGTTTATTGTATTATTTTTAAGAAAAAAAGTTTGTTGTATACAATGGTAACTAAGTCAAAGTTCATTATATTTTTATGCATTTTGCTTTATTTGTTAAGACATATTGTTTAATTATACCAATAAAAATTATTTGTATCTAATTTGGTCGATTTGAAAACATCAATAATTAGTAAAAGAAGTTATTTAATCAGAGCAATATTTGTGCCCTTGAAACTAAGGGGGTGTTTGGTACAGAGAAAAGAAAATAAGAGAAATGAAAATAGAAGTAGGAGAGAAATGTAAATGGAGAGAAATAAAAATGTGTGGAGAATTGAAATTGATTCCCCTGTTTGGTATCATGAAAGAAATGAAACAGAGAAATGGTGGCTCAAGTCGCCGGATGGCGGTTGCAGCGTTGGCCGCCTCGCTGGATGTCGATGATGATGAGTAGAACGCCGGAAACACATCGCAACCGGACATCGACGATGATAAATAGACATCGGCTGCCATTTCTCCACAATTTGAAGAGAAATGAAAATACAAAGGAAGGAAAGAAATGGAAATGGATGGAGAAACCATTTCTCCTCCCAAAACTATAATCATTTCTCCCAAACAAGAGAAGCCAATTCTCCCTATTTTTTTCTCTCTACCAAACACCCCCTAAATGTTTACTCTGATTATTGGTTTAGGTTTATAGTAAAATAATAGTATTTGATGACGTGTCAACAACGACAATAATGTTTTGTATAAACATAAATATATATAGGGGAATGTTCGTTTGAGAACCGTTTTTATTGCGAAAATCGTGATAACCAATCTTAGCCGTTCATTTTGGATAATGGAATTCATGGATGAAGAGCGTAGGGGGATTGGGTGTGGCAGGGTGCATGTAAGGAATTCATGGGTGGACAATCCAATTGAAGGAGGGGGAATTGGACGGCTAAGATTGATTCTCGCGGTTCTCGCAATAAAAATGGTTCTTAAATGAACTTTTCACTATATATATATATATATATATATATATTTATGATTATCTTATTTTATCTATCTTTTTGACATAAACTTAATCGAAATACAATGTTTATTTAATAATACTAGCACGGTACCCGGGCAATGTAACAGCTAGAAATAATTTCTACTCGATAACATGTCCGTTTTTAATAACGTAAGACTATTATATCACGTATTATAATGACATCGAACAATTTTCGTTCGCAATGTAACTATTTTCTTTCTCATGTTTCCATTTCTTTTATTTCTCTTTTCTTTATAACTCTTTTATTAATTTTAAAAAACAATAAAATGAGAAACAAAAACAATATTAAATATATTATAAATTAAATCCTTTTGTTTTGATTACACGAGTCTTTAAAAATCTGAAAATGTTTATAAATTTAAGTTACATGTTATTTGGTTTATAAGTTATAGTTATATGTATTTTCTAATACTTAAATTAAAATATGTGTTATATGATAAAATATTTAAACTATTATTTTATGAAGATCCTTTTTATTTAATTTTTAATTTGTATTTAATATCATTTATGTTGAAAATTAATTTGCATTGACTTAACTTTTTTAAACATTATTTATTATAGAAGGTTTAATTATAAAAATAGTATTTAAGAATCTAATTAACTCTATATAATAGTTTCCTTATAGAGTTAAATAAGGATAAATTAGTAATTTTAAATTACTTAAAATTAAGAGATTTTAATAATTTAAATGCTTTATAATATAGTATAGATGTTTTAATTATAATTTTAAATTAAATTAGTTTCATACGAGTTTTCTTTCTTTTTTTACTTTGTTAAAACTTTTATTTGATTATAAGCAATAATTATCCTAAATGAAGTAATATGAAAAATAAAATATAAATGAATTTGATTCATAATCAAATGACTTATTATAATCTCAAATGTTTAAACTTTTAGCTCTTTTTTAAACATGTGTTTAAATAATAATTTTATATTTTGTTCACCTGAATAATATGTTACCGAATTTAATGAGAGAAGATAAAGAAAGAAGAATTAAAGGGAAGGATAAAAAAAAAGACAATGAAAGAATTTTTGGACACTACGTGTTTCCCGAATAGAATAAGAAAACATATATATAAAAATGTTTTTTAAGTTTCTTCTAAAATCTTTTTAACATTAAAGAAAAGAGAAATTAGGAAACTCAAAACACAACGTAAAACCAAGTTAGGTAAAAAGGTAACTATGATCGAATTGACAACGAGTGTTGTTGTGTATACTCTACAGGGGTGATGAGCAAAAAAAATCAAAACCGAACCAAAAATCGAAAAAACCGAAATAACCGAATCAATATAGAAACCGGCGGTTTTGGTTTTCAAATTTTCAAAAACCGACTTTTTCGGTTTGGTTTTGGTTTTTACAATTTCAAAAACCGAAAAAACCGAACCGAACCATTCCAAGGGATAACAATGTAAATATACAAGTCCAAAAAATCAATACTCTATGATTTTCTCATTTTTATAGTCACCTCCCATTTACATTAGGGTTCCATCAAAGAGATTTCACACTAATTCATCGCAGTTGCAGCTTTGTTTGGTCATTGGACTACTCGATCAAGTTCATCAACATCACTTCATTTGGAGTCGACGAATTCACTTCTTTTCGATTTTATCCATTTTCACTTAATATAGAAATCCAATTCTAGTTATTTATCTCGATTTTCATATTCTAGTTTTCTGAATTATATGCAGTTCATCTAGAGTTGGTTGTTCATCTCGAATTTCAGTTTTGCTAATTTGTTATTTATCGATTTGCTTTAAGTTTTGATTTATTTCAACTTTGGTTTTAAACTTTAAACATGCGACAATCATTTTGCTTGTATCAATTGAAGTATATATAGCTTGAATAGGTGCCACACATCTTGATGTTTTTTATATAGCTTCAATTTCATAGCTTTACAATGACAGTTGTATGACTCCAAATCTTGATGGTTAAAATGGAAAAGTTGTAAAACCGAACCAAAAACCAAAAGCCGACTTCAAAACCGAAAACCGAACCACTCAAAACCGAACGGTTTTGGTTTTCCAAATACCAAAATTTTCGGTTTGGTTTCGGTTTTATGCCAAAACCGAACCATGCTCACCCCTAATACTCTATTACTAGTTTCTTTCACGTACTTATGTCACATTAGTAATATAGATTTGTGTTTAATAAAGTTCATTTAAAAAACATAGACCTAAAATGTTAATTTTCAATCATAGGTGATTCAGCATATAATCACATGTAATTTGTAAAAAAATCACATGTGAATTACGAAAACTTACGGAAATATCACTCTGCCCAAAATTTTAAAACTTAATCTAAACCATTGATATCATTAATTCAAATGCTAAAACTAATCCCTTAGACTATAAATTAATTATTAACTATATTAAACATTCTTATAAGTTCTAATAATATAATACCCATTTTAGTTGGGTAATTCTATATAACCTTTATTAATTATCTACTTAGCTCCTTTGATTTGATATATGTGAGTGAAAAATATATATTAAAAATATAATATTTTTGATTTGATACGTAGAATTTAACATATGAGTTTATAAGGAGGCTAATTTTAGTTGAGCTCATAAACAGTCGGGGGGAAAAGAAATTGACCTAACACGCCACACCCCACTTGTTGAGAGGTGTTGTCGTTCGTTCAAAGAACAACGCACTTGTTACCGGGTCAACTCGACTCAGTTGCAGCTCATCATCAACCTTAGGGCATACCGAAACAAACAAATATACACTCGTCGTTCCCCCGATCTCAGTCGTACCAGCGTGGACAGATGTCGCCGGTGAAGAGAGAGATTACGGAGGAATCTGCTGACCCTGACGACCAACAACATCGTCCCAACAAGCGATCTAAGGTGCTTTATTTGTATTTATTTAGAGTTAATTTGAGATTGTGCAACGAGTCGTTAAATCTATGAAGTTATAATGTTTGTATACAAACATCCTCGCCTCCTCGATCTCCCTGCTTTTGAACATTTTATCATCGTTATTGATCTTCTGATTAAACCATGTATTTGATGTGGATTTTGAGAGATTTATGGCTATTAAATCCATTTAAGGGTATTTTTTGCTTATTTAAACGGATTGTTTTGAATCATGATCGACAGGCCGAAGAGCTGAAATATGTGGTAGATATCGATCATCAATTATTATTTCATAACCGCAAGAGTAACAAGAACAGGCAGTCTTGAGGTTGTTTGTGTGTTTAACGCTATGTTGTTATTTGTATCGAAATGAGTCATTGTAGATTGAACTTATGCTTCCGTAATAGCTTTACATTAGTATTGGGGAAGTTTATGGTCCAGTTCAAAGGTGGGGTTCCATAGATGGAGGAAGAGATCTTCTGAACTTTGGGGATTTGCTACTCGGCATTGTTATATACTATATTCCTAAACCAACTCTTACCCTAGTTTTTTTAGTTAGAGTGATAGTTTTTAGGTGAATATATCTTAATGCCTAATCATCATTTCATTGCAGCAGCAACATGATTGTGGAGTAGGTGTTTTTCCTGTATCACAAATGCACATTAATCCATTAGATGAGCCAAGTCCATTGGGGTTACGGCTGAGGAAAACTCCGTCTCTCTTGGATTTGATTCAAATGAGGCTCTCTGAAGGAAATGCTTCTTCCCAGACTGGTGTGCATCCTACAAAAGATCACAAAAACACTGTAACTACTGACAAGCTAAAGGCTTCAAACTTCCCTGCAACACTCCTAAAGATAGGTACCTGGGAGGTAATTCTTTTTTCTTCTTTTTATTTGGTAATTTTTCGAACCTTTCCCCCCTTATTTGAATAGTATCTATTTTGCCACTCTTTCCTGGAAAATTCATTTTGAATGGTTTGGCTGCATCTAACATGCAATCTTTTTGTTTGTAGTATACATCTAAACATGAAGGGGACTTGGTGGCGAAGTGTTACTTCGCAAAACATAAGCTTGTATGGGAAGTTCTCGATGGTGGCCTGAAGAATAAGATTGAAATTCAGTGGTCTGACATCATGGCTTTAAAGGCAGCTTACCCAGATGATGGCCCTGGAACGCTAGATATAGTGGTAATCTCAACTGTTCTTGTGCAGTGATTGTCTTGCTTTTTGTTCCTTTATCTTATCAGCACTACCAATAATATTAATGATGTTTGTTTTCCTTTTATTGTGCAGCTAACTAGGCAGCCTCTCTTCTTTAGAGAGACAAATCCACAGCCGAGAAAGCACACATTATGGCAGGCAACATCAGATTTTACAGGTGGACAGGCTAGCCTACACAGGTAAGGGTTCTTTAGGATTCAGTAGTTATGGCATGCTTACATATGTTATCAACATATTACTGTGGTTTTTTAAAAGAGTCAGATCTTGTGTCTCGCTCTCAAAAGCTATGTTTTTCTACTTATCTTTGCATGCTGTATTTTACTTGATGTGTAGTACACAGCACTACAGCAGTATGTCTTTGAATGTGAACTTCTGATATAAAGCATACTTTTGGGTTCAACCCTTGGTGTCACAGAGTCCTTGTATTTCACTTCTTTGACTTTGCCATGCAAAACACCAATATAAAACGGGTTACCTTACCTAACAAAGATTCTTGAAATACATGAGAATTTTCAGCTATAAACAAACAAGTATACATATCGCCATAAGTTGTGAAGGATTAATAGAAGTATACAGTGAGTCATGCAAGAAAGTTATCTATATCAATTTTTCTATGGAGTTACTTGACCCCACAGCACACTCTCTCATACACGCCCTGCCACTGACTAAAGTTGAGCAAACAATGCAGCCTTTTTCTTCTTCATTGTTAGTTCTGAGCTATCTGTATTCTGACATTGAATTATCAAGTCCATGGCCTTAGTCACTGAAACTCTATGCGGATATTTATTTTTATATCTTTCTTCATTTTTAGCCTATTATGACTGTTATCTCCTGAGGTATAGTAGGCATAAATTTAGCTACTTGTTCTTATAAATATGTGTCTAAACATGCTGCATTTATTTTATATATATATTTTTTTGCAGGCGTCATTGTCTAGAATGTCCACAAGGCTTATTAGGCAAGCACTTTGAAAAGCTCATCCAGTGTGACCCTCGCCTTAATTTTCTAAGTCAGCAAGCAGAGGTAGCACTTGAATCCCCATACTTTGAAAAAAGAAAATCAGTGTTTGATGAGCCAAATGAATCTGTTGAACACAATTTAAGTAGCGAGGGGCCCACTGCCCTTGACATGCGTGGAACGACATCATCAGGAGGTCAATCTTCTTCTTCTAGAAGTGAGTTTCATGATCTTTCTGGTAGACCTACAGAATTCCTGCGGGAAACACCTTCACCCAGCTCAGGTCAACATGGTTACAAACTCATCACTCTTTCGTCTCTTTTAATTTTGTCTTATGCTGTAGAATAATGTATTTTCTTTTATTGTGTAAAAGGAAACCAACCTCCTTTGGTATAATTATTAATTTGGGCAACCAACTTATATTTGTCCCGAAAAAACCCTATCAGGCCACAAATTCTCATTTAAGGTAATCCGACGTATAGGTTAGTGGTTAAAAAGTCGAGTCAGCACTGCATATCACTGATTTGAATTCCTTGGACAATTTACTTAGTGACAACTGACAAGGCAAATGATATGGCTTTTTATAGAATCTAAAACGAGGTTAATTTTATGTGAAAAATTTATTATAATTTGTTTATTAGTTAATCATTTTTTGTAACAAAATAACAAATATAATGTATACTAATTCAAAAAATTGGTACAAGTATTATTCTTATAGCTATTAACTATTGGATTTTAATTTTTTTATATATTTTTGTGTATTTATGTGAAGTTACAGTTATATTTATTTGAGTTCTTGGTCTTCTTAAATGCGTTCCTGAATTTCGTGGTCGGGACGGGTTGCTCTACACTTTCTTGTCCATCTTTTCCCTAGATTATTATAAATAATTAATGTGGTAAGTATGATTTTAATAACTATATTTTACAAATAATTTATTAAAAAAGTGAAACTAGGAGGTTTTATGCTTAAAAAAACTTTCTTGTATCCCACTTGATCTGTTTGAGCCATCTGATACATTTCCTTTTCCATTAATTTTTCAGACTCAACTCATTTGACCCGTTAGAGATAATATAACCCAAATTGACCCATGCATATATAAACGGGTGGCAATTGCCATCTATTTATTGTTTTCTTGTGAATTATATATGCATCTTCTTTTTAACTCATTAACTTATGATCTGTATATCCAGTGATGGACACCTCAGCAAGTGAAGAAATGAGGAGAGCCGAGATGCAAGAACTGAAGGGCGTTGGCTGTTGGGATCAGATGCAAGTGCCGGGGCTACACTCATCCATGTCAATGAGTGATTTGGTTAATCACATTGAAAACAGAATCACAAAAAACAGAACACCAGGGGACAACCATCCTCTTTCACATGAAGAAAAAGAAAGCTTACAGATTCTTGAAGACATTAGTCGGTGCTTATTCAACGATTCTCAGTACGGGTCATCAACTGCTGATGAGAAATCCATAATATCAAGAGTCGACTCGCTTTGCTGTCTGTTGCAGAACGATCCCACAACAGTTCATGATTTAAAGTGTCAGACTGAAACTGACAACGGCAATGGAAAACTAATAGCAGAAAAGGGTTCTGATGAATCCAGCCTGCTTATTGAATCAGTTAGTGGAAGCAAGGTTCTAGAAGATTCTTCTGATGAAGCGGATGATAATAAGAAGACACCTGGCATCCCTAGGAACGACTCTGTTGGAGAGTTGTTGCTGAACCTTCCTCGCATAGCATCTCTACCTCAATTCTTCTTCAATTTCTCGGATGATTTGGACAATCAAACTAGATAGTTTTATCAAGAAAAAAATTTGGGGAAAAAGGGGGGGGGGGGTATGAATTTCAGTCTATTGTGCGATTATGTCCGTTACCTTTTTACATGATTAAATCCTTTCATTTTTAAAACCAAACAAATATGCCATTTTAACAATATAAGGGATAGTTACGCAAAAAAGTACGGCCTTTTTATTAGAGCTTAACAACTTAAAGTGTTTCATTGTGCAAAAACAAGTTTGGAGATGTAATCGCACAATGGGTTTTGCTGAATCCATCCCTTCTATCTGACCTAAAGTACTGGGGATTCAAAATGATGAGATGGATTTAGAGTGAAGGGTATATGCATAGATGTAGCTTGTTAGTAAACCTTATGACCATGTGTATATATATATATGTTGCCTATTTAAGGGATTGAGGGCATGTTATAATGCCAAATGCCAAACAGAAAAAAGATGTTGCAGAAAACATATTATACATGTAATTTTGATATATCTGGCTGCAAACAGCAGAAGGGAGTAGATGATCTATTGTCTCTTTCAACATTTTAAACAAGATTTGAAAATATATAAAGTGGATATAAACTTAAGGATCTTGTGGGCCTTCATCGTCTTGTATGTTCTCAGGGTCCTCAAGTGTACGTTCATCCTCAGCATATATCAACCTGGTTTGCAGCATTGCATTGTGTCGCTTGATGTCTGCACCTTTGCTTCTTTCATCCAGTAGCTGCATCTGGAGATGTTTGAGGACACCCGAGTCCTTTTCTAATTGCTCGTTTAGGTCATCAATCTCTTTGTCCAGTAATTTTATTCTTATTTGTGTCTCAATTGCCAGTTCATCCACCTTATTTCTTGACTTAGTAAGAGTGGTAATTTTGATCCATTTATCTTTGAACGTGTCAGTCTATGTTTTAGATAATTAGAAGGAATAACCAAAACAGGAGCATGTTAAATGAGTTGAAAGTCATCCTAAGTTACTTTTAAGTCCAGGGAGTTAAAAAGCATGTTAAATGAGTTGAAAGTGGCCCTAAATTTCATTTAGAAGTGAAAGAGCAATGTTTAGTCAAGGATCAAGAAGACAAGTGATGTGATATGAATATGACAAAAGATAAGAAGAGGTACTCCCTACATATTATTTAAAAGAATGTTCAATATAGCTTATGTTTTAATTTATAGTTCTAAAGGACTAATTTTAGTTTTTGGATCAATGACATTAATGGTCCAGATTGCATTTTAGAATTTTGGACGGAATAACATTTTCGTAATTCACATTTGATGTTTTTTCAAATCACATGTGATTGTATACTGAATCACCTGTGATTGAATATTAAAATTTTAGAACTATTTTTTACATGAACTTTATTAAACATAATTCATATTATTTATTTAAAAATACAGATAACTTTAGATAGAAGTGTTTCAAGTCAAAACACAACATAAACAGTATAAAATTTAGACCATTTGATCCAACATAAATGGTGAAACTTTCATATTTGGATAGAAAATGCCTTGGATAACCCAATCGGCCGATTTTTTTACATACGGTGTACACATATAAGTTGTAGAATTTTACCCCTAAAGGTTTTAAAAACAACAAAAACAACAATATCCAATCCCGCAAGAAGCAAGGATTAGGTAACTATCATTATTTTCTTTTTTTAATTATTATTCTAGCATTAAACCTTACGTTAAATAATATATAAATTACAATATTTAAACACTGAATTCAGTTTAAACCATAGCAGTTCAGGTTTTAACCATAGCACGTTAGGTATGTTTATGCATTTTCCTTTTTTAAACATCATTATGATCTTAAACAGAAGCTGTTTCGAATACAGGTTTCACTTATTAAATCTGAATAACACAATTGACAATACAACAAGGAGGCTATCAGGCTATGTATCAGCTTAACTTATAAAATCACAAGAATATAAGTATTTCTGTCAATGACACAATAATACATCAGCAACTACCTCAACCGCAACAATTTCTCCAAAAAATTAAAATTTGATTTCTACCGAGGGTGTAATGCAATATGTAGGTTTTCTAAAAGCTACTAAACCACTACTCTCCCTTCACATGTCGATGTGAACCATGGGCGACTGCAAAACCGAAAGAAGCCAACATTCCCACCAAATACCCAACGATAGCTCCATAAGTTACACAGATTGGCCATTCCTGCAAAACAACCAAAACATGTAGTAATTAAGAAGAATAAGTTGAATTGACAATAACATGAGTTATTGTAAAGTGAGTTATCTAGAGGTGGTGCAATTTCGTCCTATTTACGTACAATGGATTGATTCAGATTATGTTTAATATCAAACACTTCGATTAAATTCTTTTAGCTAAAATGTTAGGGTTTGAATTACAATCTATTTTAATGAAGACAACCTTTAGCTAAAAGGGGAACAAGTCTGTTTTAATGTAGACAACCTCCTAAATTGTTTGTATTCAAACATTAAGTTTATTATTATAATGATATTGTTTTTTTTAATCGCATTAGATATCTATGAAAAATGGACAAAAAAGTGTTTATGAGCCTGCCCCAGCTTGCTTTCACCTGTACTTAAAAAAAAAATCTGTTCCAACCCTAACCCATTGGACCGGCTTGACACAACCTGCCTAGCTAAGCCCATCTATCTTGCTACCTCCACGGTCCTCTTTCCACAACCCCTCACTGTATACAGCATTGTTTTTACCATACTGCCCCAAAAAGTAGATACTTTAGTACAAACTTTATGCAATCTGTCTTATGGGTTCAATGAAACAGTACCTGCCATGTCCTTTCCCAGTCAAGTGGCATGGGCCAGGCCCCAAACCAAGCTCCAATTACTGCACCATATGCAGGTAGAAAGATCATATAATCAATAGATCCAATGGGTCTGCAAGTTTAAAGATGCACATGTAATGCCACATAAAAATGGACAAAACCAAAATATCGAAGATACTCTTATTTTGGTTGGTAGTAAATCATTGGATTCAATTAGGTACGGTTATTTAAATCCTTCATCTGTTTTATGTTTTAATGACTGAGCATTAATTACCTAATGCCATGTTTTTTATTTATTTATTTTATCTGTGTCAGATTGAAGTCATGTGAACACTTCACATCATCAAGAACTTACTTTGTATGTGCAAATATACGATGCCAATCAACCCAAGACGAACCATACATGGAAGCTGCAGGGGCAAACTGCAATCAAAATATGCAACACATACTAAGATCAACAATAGATTTACAAACTTAATTACTTGGATATATTAACTCAGTAAAGGGAACATGTCTTATCGTAAATTAAGGCTGGCAATGCCAGCTTATGTGAAAATGGGTTGATTTGGGCTTTGTTTTCATGCTAACAGGTCAAACAACTTAACTATTAAAAGCTTAACTAAATGGGAAACGGGGTCAAATGATTTCTAAAGTAGCCAATGACATGATCATGTGTTTATAACTTCCACCTTCTTTTATTAACAAAAATGGATTGTTATTGTTGTAATAGAGGCTTTTATAATCTTATATGATATACTAATTATTTTATTAAATTAAAAAAAAATACAAGAACAGGTTGATGTGCCATTACCCAACCAGCCTATTTTTCCACCTATATGATAAACTGCCAATAGAGCTAAAGGATAAGTGAAATCACAAACTAATTTGTAAGTCAGATATATTGGGCCAAGCGACTAAGATTCAACCATACGAAGTATCAACATTTCATTATCTTTCTAAACAAGCGAGCAAATTCTATAGCTTTAGACTCACAGTAAATGCAGACATCAGAAGAGACCAGTTGAGGGTTCTTAGAAAATACCTGGCATTCAGAAAATGAAAATATCAGCTAAAATTGCAGGCATAAACTACAATTATCATATGTTTTGGAGACTTTTACCACCTAAGTCAGGTTACAAATGTAGGATTGCTGCAAGACTTTTTCTAAAAATATTTATGGGGCATAACATAAAATACAAACCAAAGTATATTAAGGGTGAGACTTGAGCATAATATTAGTGTCCAAATTAGAGTACAATATACAAGAGAAATCCTCCACTTCAACAAGTACATACTGAGTTCCAACAGGTGCCCCCAAAGCAATAGCTCCAAGTGCATTAACAACAGCCCCTGAAAAGTAAAGACTATAGGTAACAAGAACAGATCATAATACTGCTAATTTGCTATAGAAGGATAAAAATTATACATTAATTCAGATTTACATGATTTACTTGTCTATTCGTAATCGGTATAGAAAACTTTACATAAACAAATCACCAAATGATGACATTTTGAACACAAATGCCCATGTCGATCTTCTCATAATCATAAATGCAAATTAATCCATGAATATACGCATACACATACAGATATTAATCTTTTCTTTCTACGTGAAACTATCAACAACAGGAAAAGATGCATGAGCAAAGACTAACCAACTGGAAGCCCCAAAAAACCTCTAGCTACAGCCTTCAAGTACTGCAATATAACATATAAAATGACCTCAGTTAAAGCTATATACAATCAATCTTACATATGATAACCCATTCAAATGAATATGACAAAAGTGATGAATTACCCAACTCTGATTCTTATCTTTCCGAAAGAAACTGTATAACAGAATCACAACCGGGACCTCAATCAGCTGCAAAAATAATTTCCAATTCAGTAGTTAAAATGTGTTTTCCTCAATGTTGCATAGAGATGTATTGTTTAGTGCACATTAAGTTGACATTTTCTTGCCACCCAAAGAGCTTTACCAGTCATGAGATACCATTTTTTACTTACTAATGAATACCTATAATATTGCATGCTGGTAGATGAATGAAATCTATTACAGGAAGATAGCTTCCAGTCACTTTACTCGCCTAGGGATCTCAATTTGTGCATACTATTATAGGCATTAGTGGCCCCAATGGATACATATACAAGCCAAATTGGTAACAAAATTTCCTGACCCTGATAATCCTCAATCTATAACTTAATCATGAATTATAACCTGATCAATTATGAGCTCTATTGATTAGGCCCTGATAATTAATTGACAACAGAATGAACAGAAGAACAGTTAATAAAAACAATTGGACTTCGTATTTCTTTTAGACTAAAAGATAATATTCAAATCACAATATACAATGATGAGATTAACAAGCAATTTAGTTAATTACCCATATTAAACGTAGAGTTTCAACTGGATTCTCCGTCAAATTGATGGAGAATACATCAATAGCTAGCCAAAACGATGAAGCTAGCCCAATCCCGCAAATCAAATGCGCTATCAGTACTTTCCAAGGTGATAGGTTTTGTACGGTACCAATACTGCGATCCTTCTTCTTGTTAGTCTTCATATGTACGTGGATTTTATAGATATTTCAAATGATGGCGAGAAGCAGTGTCGGATCTAGGAACTAGCTTGCGGAGGGCACCTGATACTATAAAGGGGCAATATAAGTGGGTTGGTAACGGGTCGGAATGGGTCAGATCAAAACAAGTCGAATATATAATAGCAAAAAACATACAATATGCACAAATACATAAATAGAATAATTAGCAACTAAAACATCCAAATCCAAAATAATAAAATAGAATAATCCAGACTGAAAAAATGAGAAAAAACCAAATTCATGTATTCATACTTCAGTTTGTATTTCGTCTGTAAATCTATTTGTCATTTTTAATCTCAAAAGGTTATTTTTGTTAATTATAAGTGCAGGTTTATACCTTATCTATCTAAACCAAATATATCTTTGTATAGATGATGGTCCCTTATAGCAATACTACTTTCAAGTATCCTATGCTTAATAGTGGTAAAGATGATTTTTATAAATATGATCTTACTGAATCTGCTTTAAAGAAATCTTTTGATAAACTATAAGTTTGAATCAAAATCATTAATAACAAACTCAAATATGTAACTAATAACTACTACAACACCAAACATGCATTTAGAGTTATAGTTTCATAACATGGCCTAATTTCACCCCGTTAAAATTCACAATTCATCAAACCATTCAGACCATAATTTCAAGTTTTCAACCAATCTCGACTTCTCAACCAAATAATAAATCTAAAATTCTAAATATACCCGGTAACAAGTAACAATCAATAAAGCATACACTCATTGTAATTTCAACCAAATTAGGCTTTAGAGTTAGAAATTTACCTTAAAAATCCGAATTCGTGAAGTCGAGTATTAAGTTGAGAGACAAATTAGACGGGGAGTCAGGAAGTGAAGGACAACCGTGGCATTGACAACGATGGTGGGGGGTTGAAAAGCGGCGAACCAGCCCTACCAGAATATGTCGCTGGAATCTGGATTCAGGAAGAACATGCCCACGGGAGTCGGGAAGTAAGGCTAATGCTACATAATCATACTTCTTTATTTTGATAAATATACTTATTTCGCATTATAGTAAATTTATTTTTATTTGGTGTTCATGTTTGATAATTTTGACAATTGTTTACTCGTATATCATAATTTTGAAAAGAAATATGTATTAAATAAAACTAGTAAGATGATCGAACAAAACATGAAATATTAAACACGATACATATCATGTTAAACCTAATAATAGCTAATATAACAGGACGAATCCAACCATCCTAACCAAATCTCGGAAACCACATAAGGACAGCCATCTAGCACTATGTAAAACACGAAACTAGCCAACCTCGATCTTAATACCGAAATTGGACTCTCCGAACGAACAAACTTACAAAGGCATGTATACTATAATTAGTAAAAACTAGATTTTTCTAGCTCATATGTTGCTGCTAACAATTTTGTTACATATTGTTACTCACCTAAAACATACATTTAGGTTTAGCCGTTTAACCATACATTTAGGTTTAAACAATTATGTTACTCACATAAACTCTTATAGGTTAATATCATTATTGTTTAATATTCTTAATTTGTTTTCATGAAAATTTTGTAGGATCACAACTTTTAGTAACTATAACAACATTTAAGATACAAAATTATGAAGGCGGAGAACAAATTCACAATCGAAAGCCAAATTTAAATGTGCTTGTTTTTGTAATCCATTGTATTTGTAATTTAAAAATAATAAAATAATAATACTTTAATAATAGTTGATTTAATGTAATGGCTTGTAAGAAAAATCTTGTGAGATAATATATTTTAGTATTATAAATAAAGTTTTATTGATAAAAATATTTTTATAACAAAAGCAACAAAAGAAAATAAAAAAGAAAACATAAATTTAAAAGAAAAAAAAGAGCATTAGTTGTCATGTGAGCTTAGTCTCACCGATAAATAAGAAGAAAAAGAAAATCAATACATTTAGTACATGTTTTCTGGAATATTTGTTCAGAAACGACAATGTAGCTGCCTACAACTATGATGCTACTATTAGGGGTGACCAAAAAAAATCGAAATCGAATCAAAAATTAAAAAAATTGGAAAAACCAAACCGAAAAAACTGAACCAATATAGAAACCGACGGTTTTGGTTTTTAAATTTCAAAAACCGATTTTTTCAGTTTGGTTTTGGTTTTTACAATTTTAAAAACCGAAAAAACCGAACCGAACAATTCTAAGGGACAACAATGTAAATATACATGTCCAAAAAAATCAAATACTTTACGATTTTCTCATTTACATAGCCACCTCCCATTTATATTAGGGTTCCACCAAAGAGGTTTCACACTAATTCAGATATCCTTCGCAATTGCAGCTTTGTTTGGTCATTGGACTACTCAATTGAGTTCACCAACATCACTTCATTCGAGTCGACGAGTTCATTTCTTTTCGATTTTATCCATATTCACTTAATATAAAAATCCAATTCTAGTTGTTTAATTATCTTGATTTTCATATGCTAGTTTTCTGAGTTGTATGCAATTCATTTGGAGTTGGTTGTTCATCTCGATTTTAAGTTTTGCTAACATGTTATTATCGATTTGCTTTGAATTTTGATTTATTTCAACTTTGGCTTTAAAGTTTAAATATATGACAGTCATTTTACTTGTATCAATTGAAATATATATAGCTTGAATTAGGTGGCACACATCATGATATTTTTTATATAGCTTCAATTTCCTTTAATTTCATAGTTTTACAATGACGGTTGTATGACTTCAAATCTTGATGGTTAAAATGAAAAAGCTGTAAAACCGAACAAAAAACCGAAAACCGAACCACTCCAAAACCGAACGGTTTTGGTTTTGGTTTTTCAAAAACCGAAATTTTCGGTTTGGTTTCGGTTTTATGCCAAAACCGAACCAAACCGAACCATGCTCACCCCTAGCTACTATTGTTGATGTTAGTAGTAACTTATGGGAAAATTAAGCTTTTAACTTTATAAATGATAAAAATGTTGATATATAACTACATGTGTATAGTGAAAAGATTATTTAAGAACCATTTTATTACGAGAATCGTGAGAATCAATCTGAGCCGTCTAATGCTAACTCCTTCAATGTTCATCACCCACCTATGAATTCATCTCATGCACATTATCACACTCAATCTCCCAACGCTTTCCATCCATGAATTTCACTTATCAAATAAACGGTTAAGATTGGTTCTCGTGGTACTCACAATAAAATCTGTTATCAAATGAATATTTCCCTGTGTGTATATATGTGTGTATATGTATATATATCATTCGTAACTTTGATCTTGATGTCGTACCATACT
This sequence comes from Dittrichia graveolens, assembly GCA_038502395.1. NCBI lineage: Eukaryota > Viridiplantae > Streptophyta > Magnoliopsida > Asterales > Asteraceae > Dittrichia > Dittrichia graveolens. Next base: position 4,909,867 of record JARJIL010000004.1, on the reverse strand, counting down.
TCAATCAAACTTCACGATGCATAACAAGAAAACATCGTTCTCCTAATTAATTATCTAGGGCTGCTTGTTGGCTGGCTCGATTATCGTGATATTAATTCGTGAAGTTGGATTGCGTTTTCTGATCTAGTGCTATATATGTGGCCGGCCACGTACGTGATCACCATGTATATACGCACATGGATCATGCATCTAAAGTATTTTGGGCGTAATTAATAGTCTTCCTTTTGAGTTTTGATGGTGTTGGTTTTGAAAGTGCTAGTGCAATAACTAAGTGGGATTTTTTTTAATGGTTTTATACATGTTTTATGCAGTTAATTAAGTGCAATCATAAAAAATAAAAAAAAACAACAGGTTTTTAGCATAACAAAGACGTAGGTCTCTTTAAAGTTGTTGAATTATATATATATATATAGTGAAAGGTTCATTTAAGAACCGTTTTTATTGCGAGAATCGCGAGAACCAATCTTAGCCGTCCAATTCCCCCTCTTTCTGTTGGATTGCCTACCCATGAATTCCTTACATGCACCCTACCACACCCAATCCCCTCACGCTCTTCATCCATCAATTCCATTATCCAAAATGAACGGCTAAGATTGGTTCTCGCGGTTCTCGCAATAAAAACGGTTCTCAAATAAACCTTCCCATATATATATATATGGAAAACCATGTTATTCTTATCGATCATGTTAGTTCATTCAGTATAATTAAACATATATGACTCAGGAAATGATCAAGAAATAAATCCAATTTAGTTGACTTGGAAAATGTTTAATTCTTCTATGTATCTCGAGGACTTTGTAATCCCTTCTTCAACATCAAGATAATCGAAAACTTAATAGAGACAATTGACGATCTTCACTCCAAGAATCAATCTTTTCTTTAATTAAAATAATTCAATGACTAATAATATTAAGGACCTAATTGTAAATAAGGAATCAAACGCTACTACCACTTCTAATGAGGGATATTATGGGAAAATCAAGTCTTGTTAAATAAATTTAATATGAAAAATGATATATCCTTCTACTTTATCCTCCTACTCACCATAAGATGACATGTTGAGTCCACTGATTCTCTTTTCTCACTTCCTCCATTGATTTTGACACTTGTGTTGAAGTAAAAGAAAAATGTATGAAGATATATCACATCTCATTTAATATATATATATATATATACGGTTCGCAGAGCAGAATGCAAGTGATGATATGACATGAAAATAATAATGTCATTAATGACATGTAAATATGACATGGACTACACAAATCCTAGCATGTAATTGGTAGGAAGTGAATAAACTATAAAATGAAATTCAAAATCAAATTAATTAGGAGAGGGTTAGAAGTAAATTGTGAAGAGTTGTATGAAACATGTGAGGGGTTTTATAAAAACTGTATATTAATGTAATTAATTATAGGTTGTTTGTAAATTTTATTTAGTAACTTGGGATGTATTTTGTTTAGAAAAAAAATAATTATATATTTGTTACCATCTCATTTCTATCTACGTTCTGATATAAATTTTATCGTAATATGATAATTTTTAAAATTAGTATATTTTTAACTATTTCTATCCATCGAGAGTAGTTGGTATGTAATTCTTGGACGTTTTATTCATTTTTTATATTCATTCTCTCTACATATAATAGTTGATATAATCACTGATTTATTGGTTTTTTGATAAAAGAATTAAAATATACTAATTTTTAGAATTTTGTCGTATTACGATAACATTTTAGATGTATGTAAAATAGTTGATGAACTCAATATATAATTAAGAATATATTATATTGATCTGTCATAGTTTAGTAACTTAATATTGTAAAATATAAAATATATAATGATTGATCATTAATCGTAATGGATAAACACATATGAACCAACTTAAAATTAAAAATACTTATCATAATATAACTCAATTCAAATAATGAAACATCGATCAATATAAAAATCCATCAGAAAACTCAAATTTTTTAACAATCATTATGAATTATTATTGCTAGCGAAATTGTATATATTTGTTAGTTACATCGATCGTTTCTTGTGTATGAATTCTGATTTGCATTTCCTTTTCCTTTTATGATAATGAATGTTTTCATTTACTTATTAACAATATTTTCTTATACATATATGTGTGTGTGTGTGTATTTGACAGAGTAGATAGAAAATATTCTTTATATGCAAAAATATGATGATTTCAATGATGACATATAAATTTTGTAACCATTCGTAAATCATATGGTACTGAGTTGTTTACAATATGTTTGATAACCAATTAGCGGGTCTTCTGAAACAGTTGGTTAGTGACATAAAGTTGGTTATAAAATTACCACTATCACTCTGGGCTCTTTAAAATTGATGGGTGGTGGGTGAGTAAATAACTATACAGAAACTATCATTTACCATAATTACCTGGTAGTAAAACAAACTTCACGTTAGTGACTTTTGTAACTACCCTTACAACTTAAAATTTTATATAAAGATTTTATTTTTTAAGTTTTCTTATTTTAAACTAATAAATTCACACATAAAATTAAGCTTATTATTACGTGGATATTTAAATTCAATGTTATCTTATGTTTTCAGTTATATCTAATTAAGCAATAAAAACTATATTCAAACAATTTACGTATGTATAAACATAATCTACTATATATTGGGATCTTAATGTTATCTGATGTAATTTGAGTATAATTAGATTGATATTATTATTATTTAACTTTTATAGAGTAAATTACACATTTGGTCCATGTGATTTCTTGCTTATTACACTCTCTGCTCTTAAAGTTTGTTTATTACGCTAGGAGTTCTTACTGTTTGCACTTTGTAACACTGCTAGTCCCTATCAACTTCATGTCCACTTAAAAAGACCACAATACTCTTTTCTCTTTAATTTGTTTGATTTTTTCATTAATTACTAATTAATATTATTAAAAAAATTAAAACAATAAAATAAAATAACCAGCGTCTTCTTTTCCCTGTCAAATGTGCCGAAAACCCAACCACATAGCCACCGTCTACCACCACCCACACCACTGTTTGGAACCACTCCCACCGCCAGAAACCTCTAACGACCACAACCAAAACCACCAGAGAACAACAAACAACCACCAAAAGTTTACTCCAAATTGTTTCCCACCGTAACCCCCAAATCTGTCCTTCACCAACCACCACCACCAAAAACCACCATTGTTCCCCTACCCTGCAATCGCACACAAACTCACACCAAGCACCACTATAATCATACACATACAACCCCCCCCCTCCGGAAACAACAAGCAACCACTACCCATACCCCCAAATCGGAGAATACAAAATGAAAGAAATCAAGAGCACTAAAAATCCTAAATAGGAACACCAAGAGTACTTACAGATTTGAATGCATCAAATCGAAACCCAACAAATTCTAAATCGGAACCCAACAACATTTACACTGTAAATCTTAACACTTTACCCAAGAAATCTAGGGTCGATGATGCCGATCAGAGATAACTTACGCCGATGGTGGTGATGCGACGGTTGGGGACGACGCATGTGGGTGACAACTTAGACCAGGGAGGGAGCAGGTGAGATGGCGGTGTTGAAGCTGGAACATATCACAAACGTGTTCTCCGGTGGTTGACAGTGGGTGGGGGCGGTGTTGTTCACCGGCGAAGGGGGTGATGGATGGCAGTGGTTGGGTGGAGAGGGTGGAACGAGAGAGAGAGAGAGAGAGAGGGGTTTGGGAGAGAAATTGGAGTATAAAGGGACCCAAGGGGGGTGGGGTGGGTTAATTAGAATAACATTAATAAAAAAAATAGATATTAGTTTATAATAATGATAAAAACAATATTTATAATTAAAAAAAGTAAACAAAGGGCACATAAGGACATTATGGTCATTTCATGTGAAATGGTGATGGTATTTTAGTCTTTTTAGTTGGACCAGTGACTAGCAATGTTACAAAGTATAAATAGTAGTGACTCTTAACGTAATAAACAATCTTTAAGGACGGAGAGTGTAATAAGTGAAAAACCACGTGGACCAAATGTGTAATTTACTCAATTTTATATTTAGAAAAAATGTATAAAAAGTATTAATATAAAAAATTTATTTATGTACCCTAGTATCGCACGAGTATAACACTAGCTAGTTATCATTAATAACAACCCATTCGACACAATCAATGATTGGGTATAAACATAAATGACCAAAATACCTCTCATAATTATGTTATTACGTATGTGTATGTGTGTGTATACTGTACAAGTGTATGTAAAAAAATTTGAGCCCCTTGTAGACATACGCCCTGTGCAATCACTCACTCAGCAGTCTCTTGGGACCGTCTCTGATACAATAGAGATTGTTTATTTTAACATTTAGAAGGAAAAAATATATAAGCGTTTGCTGAAAATAGTCAAAGTATAATATGTGTTGTTAAGATGCAGTTTGAAAAAATTCAAAAAAGAGACTTGGTATGTGATACATAAAAATAAAAATAAAATTAGATAGAATAAAAATAAAAATAAAATTATATATACGGAGTCAATGTGGAAGCCTTTAAACAAATATTCCAACTATTACTTTTAGTTTGCAGTCAAACATTTGCAACTAGATACTAATTCCATTATTATACGGTCAATTATGCACACCTAGCTGGCTAATTAATGTGTGTGTTTCCCTCACTTCATTTGTACAATAACTTTACTTTTAATTACAAATCATTTCCATATCATAAAATTAAGAGAAATTATTCATTATCCTCTTTGTTCCTAATTATCTTCTTATTCATTTGATCAAAGACAAGTATAAAAATTAATAGATGATATGAGTAAAAAGAATTAGTGCATTATGCATGTTAAACATTGAATAAGTAGGAGGATGGAGTAGGAACAAAAAGTAGGAATATATATCATTTCTCTAAAATTTAATAACCCCCACATACAAAAAATAAAAGTTTAATATAGTATAATTAATGCAAGGTTTTATTAAAAAATGTCATTTTCATTTTTAACCTTACATTTAATATATCGTATACTTGTAAAAATGTAATGATAATAAATGTATTAGGACAAAATAGAAAAAATAGCAATTAATGACTATAATTTTATTTAGAAGTGAAATTTCGATCGTTTAGGTAACGTTTGGTTGGCAGGAATCCTTGGAATTCTGATGGAATTGGAATCCAATTCCTAAGGATTCCTGTGTTTGGTTCACTTTAATGAGGGAATCTAAAGGAATTGGAATCCATCAAATGAGGAAAAGTGAATTCCATCATTAGATGGAGGGATTTTAAAATCCTTTGAATGAGGGAATGTGGAATATTATCTTCTTATCTTTAAACATCTCTATAGCCCTAATATATTTATTTCATTCCATCATCATAACATGTGAGCCGACTTTACCCTCCAAACACCGACGCTTTGCCTCCGCCTCCGCCTCTAGACCCTCCACCGAAGTCTCCCTCCATCGCCGCTTCCAGAGCCTCCACCGCAGCCTTCCTTCGTTGTCTCCTATAGACCATCCACAACAGCCTTCCTCCGCCGCTGCCTCCTGACCCTCCGTCGCAACCTTCTTCCGTCGCCGTCTCCCGACCCTTCGCGGCAACCTTCCTCCATTGCCGTCGCCTTCGGACCCTCCACGGCAGCCTTCCTCTGTCGCAGCCTTCCTCCGTCACGTCTTCCTCCGCCGTTGCCTCCAAACCCTCTACCGTTGCCTCCGGACCCTCCGCCGCAGCCTTCCTCCTTCACCGCCTCCAGACCCTCCGCCGTAGCCTTCCTCTATCGCCGTCTTTATCCGTCGTCGCCTACGGACCCTCTGCCGCAGCCTTCCTCCTTCGCCGCCTCTAGACCCTCCGTCACAGTCTTCCTCCGTCGTAGTCTCGGGACCCTCCGTCGCAGCCTTCCTCCGTCGCAATCCCCATACCCTCCGCCACAGCGTGCCGTCTCCGGACTTTCCACCACTGCATTTCTTCATCAGTCGTAGTCGCAGCCAGGTTTCGCCATTCCGTCACTGGCTTCCACCTTAGCCTCAAACGAGTCTCTCTTTTCTCTCTCTCTGTTTTCCTCCACAATGTTTAATCATTTCGACTTACTATGGGAAACATATTATTTGAGACCGATAAGACTTGAATTTATGCATGTGAGTATTGTAATAATATTAATTTATGATGTTTATTAGCGTGATTTTCATAATTTATTTATATTAACGATCAATCAATAAAATGAAATTTTAATATTTTTAAAATTTATATAAAAGTTATAAAACAAACTAGAAATAAGTAAAAGAATAAGAAAGACAATTCTGTCATTTTACATTACTGAAACCAAATTCCAATTTCATTTCCTGTCAACCAAATAGATCACAGATTCAAATTCCAATTTCTGACAGATTCCAATTCCTTCATAGATTCCAATTCCCTCAGAAACATTCTGCGAACCAAACGGCACCTTAGTGTTGATTAAAATAAAATGATTAATATAAGTGCATATGACTTTATTTGTTGCTATTGACGCCATTTGTGAAATATTTAAACCTTATATGCATCCTAGGATTCAAACAGATATAACTTATTTGAGAAATAATTTTGATAAATAGTACGTAGACTGTCGAATAAACAACTAATCATAGTACACACAATGATTGTTTATCTATTTTCTTCGAACTTGAAATGTGAAAAGTAAAAAACTTATAATTTTATAATTAGTTTTAAAGCATATGACATTAATAACTAACCAACTATCGTTCGTTTGTTCGTTGCATTTAGGATGTGTTGCGTTTAAAATTTTTAGGAATGATGAATAAGGATATGATAAATTGATAGTGAAGTATCATGTTTCATATATGTTTGAAAGAAACAAGTTTACCAAGCCCCATTAAATTAACAAAAGTTTGATAACATTATATTATATAACATTTACGAGGAAGGGTTATTGTTTAAATTAAAAATGACAGTGATTTTGTTAATCTTATCGTATTTTATATAGTCCGCAAGAGGGTGTTTTTTCTATAATATTACTCTATGTATATAAATGCAAAAATGTATAGACTCGGTTTGTTTTACTATGCATACATTGATGCTTCAAATATAGATAACCTAATTAACTAAGTTAAAATTAAGGAAAACGAGCATGTTATTTAGGAGGGTAAAAGTCATAAACATCAAAAGGGGTAAGGATTTAGAGAACAAGAGTCTTAGGGTTGTACCTTAATTTCAACAACATCGTAACAGCATTTTCCTTCCAAATACATAGGAGGAGGAAGGAGTTAATGTTTGTATATAGGAGAGTTGAAATAGGAAACCCAAAGACAAAGGATGACAGTTATTCCGTTAAAAAAAGAAAAAGAAAAGAAAAGCACAACTCTTGTTCTGTGTTATGTCGTACCTTTTCAAGTTCAATGAAACGCGGCTGGCTGCCTGTTTGCCAATCCCCCCACATGCCTAATTTTAGAAACTCCATAGAAACAACGAAATTGCACAACCCCACACTCGTAAACCCTAAATTTTTATAATTTATTTCCTTCATCATATAACCCTCTTACCCTAATTTCATCCAATTTACTCTCACTTCTTGATAACCAACAAGCCTGGGGGGAAAACAGATCAATTTTCTAATACAAACCAGTAAGATTACTGTTTATTGTTTATCCTAATTTGTCGACCAATCTTTATTGCCTTTTTTTCTTCAAAATCGAGTTACCATTTACCAGCATTTAATTTGTTGAAATGGATTTGGGTTTGAAGAAGAAGAGGAGTTTAATCAGTGAAGATAATTTGGAGCGAAAGAGAAGGAATCAAGAACATAAACAGAGCAACAAGTATGGGGATGGAATGGCGTGGTTTAGAGGCTGTTTGATTGGTAAAGGGTGTTTTGGGTCTGTTTTTCTTGCGAATTTAAAGAAACCCAAATCAAAATACAGCTTTTATCCACCGATTATGGCTGTCAAATCGGCTGAGGTCTCTGTTTCGTCTTCAATTCAAAAGGAGCGAGAGGTTTTGAATAATATCCGTGGGAGTCGCAATGTGATCAGATGTTTTGGGGAAGAGCTTACCACCGGAGACAATGGACAGATGGTCTACAATTTGTTGCTGGAGTATGGTTCTGGCGGAACCCTAGCTCACCTGATCAACAAATCCGGCCGGAATGGCTTGCCGGAATTCGATGTTAAACGTCATACTAGGTCAATTCTACGCGGTTTACGTCATGTACATCATTCAGGGTATGTTCATTGCGATTTAAAACCTGAAAACATTATGCTCGTTGGTAGTTCCATTGGTGGTGATCAGTTTACAGCTAAAATCGGTGATTTTGGATTAGCAAAGAGGGCAAATCAAAGCAAACAGAGCAAGAAAAGCAACAAGTTGAATATCCCTAATTGGAGAGGCACCCCCATGTATTTTTCACCAGAAGTTGTAATCGATGGTGTTCAAGAAGCTCCTTCTGATATTTGGGCAATTGGTTGTATCGTGCTTGAGATGTTAACGGCGAACCCACCTTGGGATTCAAAATTAGAAACAAACGGTGACGAGATTATAACCCGCATTAGTGAAACTAATGAGTCGCCTTTGATACCAAGCATGTTGTCAAGAGAAGCCAAGAGTTTCTTGAAGGGTTGTTTCTCAAGGAAAGCTATGTATAGATGGACTGCCGAGATGCTTTTAGCTCACCCGTTTCTAGAAGGGATAGATGATGATGAAGAAGAAGATGATGATGATAAAGATGAAGAGTCGGGTGAGGTTCTTGATATAAATGCCATTAGCTCGTTAATAATGTCTGAAAATGAGGAAGACGATGAGATCAGTTTGTCATCATTTTCGGATGGTTTCTATTCTTGGTCTGAAGAAGACGTTGGAAACGACATAAGTTCGTGTTTTTCTGTAGAAGAAACGAGTACCACTGCCCCATTGAATGAAGTACATCAATACCCTATTACTTTCACCATTTCTTCAGGTGTTTAGAGCACTTACATATGTTTGTGAGATTATAAAGTTGCATAGTTTTGTTTTATACTCGTATTTAAGATACAGATTACACTAAATCTTTGTGCAATTTGATTCATTCTTTGTGCTATCTCTGCTTAATGTATGTCGAACTCAGGAATTTTGTGTTTGTTTCTTATGTCATTTTAAACGACAGATGACTTTGGTATGATAATGTACGGAGTTAGATATTGGTTACTTATTCTCCTTTTTAAGCATTCTTCTTTACAGTTTGCAATCTTTCCTTATTAAAGCTGCATTTTGAAGCCATTGCAATCGGAGCTCGAGTTTTGCAGCACCAAAAGTATGTTTATGGATGAAAAAAAAGAAGCAGCAGTTAAACCATGAATTCCATATGATTTTGGTTTTCGCATGGGATCACTTATAACTAACTATAAAGGTCTCTGGCTATATCTTACTACTGTATGATATTCTCACATAACTGTTTTTCAACCCATGGATATCTTGTTAGACAATTATTCTTCAAGTTCTTGAACTTTTGGTGTGAAAACCAGATATGATGTTGATGATCAAGTAGTGTAATGTGTTACTGTGGCAGTTTCTGTTAGTTACATTTCTTATATAGAAATAAAACCAAATCAACATCAGCATTGTGATTTGTGAAGTCAAATGTTTTTCTGTATTTTAATATCTTTTACAAAATTTTGCAGTGAAATTGAATGATGCATATTGAACTCAGAGGTTTTTCTGTATTTGATTAACTTGTTTAATGATATGCATATCATTAATTGACTTCTGGATTTTAGAATTGGCAATAATATACTTTATAGACTTCCGAAAAACCAAAATAATTACCATAAATATAAATTTTTACAATTAAAATATGATAAGCATAGATAGTAACTATGACGTTGCCATAAGACCATAACCAACATTTAATTTGTCTTTATATTTTAGGATTTTGAACGTTTAAAGTTGTAGTCAAATATGACCAGTTATGTTTACATACATGAAAGTGGAACCTTACTTTCAATCAAAATTGAGTCTACTTTATAAATCTCACTCTCATGTCCATCTGTATTTTTTAAGGTTTTTGTAACTTGTTTTCACGGAACTTTAATGTGCATAAATTGTTTTTTTACTAAAAACAAGTTGATAATTATACACCATTTAACTTTCCTATTTTATCAATTTACTTGTTACTAGAGCAAATCTAGTAAAATATAAAATTAGAGTTATACGATATAAACTTGTGTTTATAAAAAGGAAATTAAAGTACATTAAATACATCACAACAATTATCATTAATGATACAAGTTAGACAAAAGGCTAGTGATTTGTACGGATCGAAAAGCATATTTTACTTTTTTTTAACCATATGAAAAAGATAACTAGACAAAGAGGATCATTATCCGCACGTAACAAACCTAGATTTTATCATAAATAGATTCAAACAAGATACTAGAAGTATAAGTTTTCAAGACAAATGGTACTTACGTCAATTTAGTATGTTAATTTATAAGTTGGGATGCAAAACTAATTGAGTTTCATATAATGATGTACGTTGCTAAGTTTTTTATAATTCAGAGTTGTAGTTAACCCGGTTCATCAAGTTTATAATATTTAGTATTGTATCCGCGTAATATATATAGCGGCCGTCGGATATTTTTTTGCGTGAAATTTTGCCCGTTTTCAAAATATGGGCGGTACGTTTCTTTTTTAAATTATCATGGGTTAATAAAGTTTACATTGATTGGTAAAATTCAACAAGAATGTTGACATCATAGTTCTATTTTATGTAGCTTTTTATTCATTTAACATAATCCGGAAATGTTTATAAATTCATTAATTCGGTCTATATATTATTTAAATTTATTAGTTCAAGTTATACACATTTTCTAACAATTAAGTTAAAATATTTATTATATGATAGATATTTAATATGAAATGTTTAATTATTAAAAATTTTAATAATTAATTAAATTTGTTGACTTGATTTTTTAAAAGTAATTTTATTATAAAATGATTAGTTATTAAAAATTGTATACAAGTTTATCATAATTCCACTTAATAATTACTCTATTTAATAGTTTTACCTTTTCAACTATGATTTTATGATTTATTTTAACTCTTCATAATTTTTTAGTGAGTTATAATTGTTTGTATAATATGCATAAATATTTGTACTACTTAAAATTAATAGATTAAGACTTTTAAGAGAGTGTGTGTTAAATATAGGGATGATAAAAACCCCAATGGAGAACCCATTCTCTGACCCCAATGTAAATGGGAAATCTCTGAGTTGACCGGGGATGGGGATTCCCCAAACTTAGAAACGGAGATAAGGATACCCTTCGGTTCCTCCGAACACGCACATCTATATTATTTTAAAATTAAATTTCTCATATTAATATGTATTTGTATGCAATTTAACTTTCTTATATGATTTATTAAAAATAGAGAACGAAAAAAAATCTAATATGATGAAATTACTAATATAGTTTTTGTATAATCGTCTATGAAAGTATTATAAGCGTCTTTCATAGACATATATGTTAGAGAAATCATCTATTTAATTGATAACGTTATGTGTATTATAGAACAATTTAGTTAATATATTGTCTTTTATCAAAAACATTATGTATCTTACTAAACTATTAAAATATTTAATTGATTATACCGGGTGGAAGGATTAAGTTAGATTTGTAGATGAAGAAAAATCACTGATTCCCCGTGGGGATCCCTAATACCCGACGGAGACGAGGATGCAAGTCAATTCTTCGGCGGGGATGAAAACGAGGTTTGGGGAATGGGGATGCAAAGAGCAATCTCTGATACCCTAGACCCCGTTATCATCCCTAGTTAAATGCATTATATATTTCCGGGCAAGGTTATTTTATATTTGTTGGTACACACTATACTTTTTTTTGAAAAATTACCGAGAAAGGTAACTTAAATATCGAAAATTGTCAATAAAGGTAACATCCAATTTTTTTTGCCGAGAAAAGATTATAAATTCAAATTTGTAACAAAAAAGATATAATGAACTCTTAAACCTAACAAAAAAAGGATTATAAATTTCACACATTATACCCTTTTTTATTACAAATTAAAATTTATAATCCTTTATTGATTAAAGAAATTGAAAGTTACCTTTATTAAGAAATTTTAATATTTATTTTACATTTCTCGACAATTTGCTTTCTTTTTTTTTTGCTATACTATGTTGCTTAATATTGTAGTTAGGGTGTATCATTAAGCTGTAATGACATTATCTTCTTTACGTCAACTTATAAAAAAAGAACTGCTAATGAATAGTAGCTTGTACGTATTATATGAATTAAGTTTAGTTAAAAGCATAGGATAGATAAAGATAAGGGTTGGCATGGTGGAGAAGGTTGCATACATATATACATATATAGAGGTAGATGATCTTGGTTCAAGCCTCCCCCATCACATTTCCCCTCTTTGATATTATATTTTAGAGTAAATTACAAATTTGGTCTACGATCGAGATTTAGTAATTATTACGAATTTGATCTCTGGATTAAAAATTTTACGAGTTTAGTCCCTTCTAACATAAATTTCTTTCACTACCGGTTATTCCTCAACTTAAGAAAACCAAAAAGTTAATTGCATTTATCTTAGACAATTAAGTAGAGATCGAAAAAGTAATATTTGAAGTAGAAATTAATCATGCTTGGAGCATGAGTAGTAGATGGAGGTTGAATATATTAAGACGCAGAGAAGTAGTTATTACATGCGTACGTCTGTCTAATACATACATACAACTTAATTAATTAATTTAATTTCCCAGGCTATTACAACTGATTACTTAATTGAAGTCCGTCGTCGTATCCAATCTCACACATGACTAGTAGTTCCTGGAATTTTAGTAATATTTATTGATATAAGAAATTATATTTAAAAATGATATTAGCATATAGAAATGATATTAAAAGGTGAGTGATAATTAAAGTCTGAAAAGTTGTGTGATTTATAGACATTAAAAACAAAGTTATATATATATATATATATAAATTACATACTAATATGACAGTTCACTAAAATTCTATTTCTAATTTGGAATTCTTTTATTGGTATAGTTTACTCACAAAACAACAATTACCCGTTCACGTGCATCTCTTTTTCCACGTGCTTAGAATATATATATTGAACTATTAACGTACAGAAAAAATGAAAATATAATTCTAAACTCAAATTAAACTGAACCACAACAAATAAATCCTTGCAAGAAAAAAAAACATACACTATTAAAAACATAAACTCAAATAAATTTTCCTAAGCTGTGTTCAAATACATTATAGTAAAGTTTGTGTTATATTTAGGGTAATTATTGTAAATATTTAAGGGATATAAATACTAGTTTGTAAAGCCTAATTCATAAGCATTTCAATATACAAAAACTGTGTTTTCTTGGTATTCTCTCACGTATTCATACTAAGTTCATACATTATCATTGTGAATTTGTTTCAAATATATTTTATACTTGATATAATTGGGTCCTACATTTATTCATCATCTACTTATACCACGTGCATTAACTGTTTGTATCTTGTTGTATATAACTAAAACCCGGATTAACTACCTTTCAATAATATCATTATTAAATATGAAGAGATATAAAAGCTGCAAGAATATTTTGGTTTGTGCCTCTTGTATCTCTCTGCTGATATATGGTGCGTAAATCACAAAAAGAATGTTTATATTATTTCTCTACTGCCGCGCACCCACGTACGTATCACAAAAATACCTCTAGTTATTTATAAGGCTTAAAAAAGATAATGGGCTAAGGCCCAATTCACGGCCTGGCAACATTCCTTCTTCTTTTATTCAATATCAAAAACTTTTAAGAAACAAGTTATGTTGAAAAAGACCCGAAACGAAAATGCAATAGCTTGTTTGTTGCAGTCTACTCATTGTATTTCGTAATTACTTTAAATATTTATAATTTTAGTTAATATCTTATTTCGTTAAAAGGGATAAGCTATATATACTCTTAGCAACACCCATGATATAGCTAGGCGTTGCCACACTTGCTCACATACACGTATTTTAGTATGTTAGTCATTTCAATAATTACTAGTGTTTATAAATACGGAAGCATTCACCAATTTGTTGTTATTTCTTCAGACTTTTTTTAGTATGTAAATAATATTAGTCCTCATCTTTGATCAAGTTACTTTTATGAAATCAAAAGAAAAAAAAATGACATTTTGATCCACATCTCACTAGAGATGCGCCTACAAGTTCAATCCCAGTTTGAAAGCGGGCTTATAAAGCCCAGGCCCGATAAGACTAGTTCAATCATAGTTTAAACGAGAACTGTTTTTTATACAAAAACTACGAAAACTAATTTTTGTCATTTAAATGGTAAGTAGAATTCATGGTTGAAAAGTGTGGGGGTATTAAGTGTGGCAAGGTGCACGTAAGAAATCCATGGAGGGGCAATCCAATTGAAGGAGGGGAATTGGACGGTTAAGATTGGTTCTCGCAGTTCTCGTATAAAAAACAGTTTTCGTTTAACTTTCCCTATATATATACCCACATATATATATATATATATACATAGTGAAAAGTTCATATGAGAACCGTTTTTATTGCGAGAACCGCGAGAACCAATCTTAGTCATCCAATTCCCCCACCATCAATTGGATTGCCCACCCATGAATTCCTTACATGTACCCTGCCACACTCAACCCCTCCACGTTCTTCATCCATGAATTCCATTATCCAAAATGAACGGCTAAAATTAGTTCTCGCGGTTCTCGCAATAAAAACGGTTCTCAAATGAACCTTCCCCTATATACATATATATATATATGTATGTATATATATAGGGAGCAGTTCAAACAAGAACTGTTTTTCGTACGATAACTACGAGAACCATTTCTAGTCAATCATTTAATTTTCTGTCTTTTTTATTTATTTTTGGGAAAAGGTAGTATGTACATTTTTACATTACCCCATTTGTCTAAAACTAATATATTCATCAAACGAAAAAGTGTTAAATTACGAAAATTATACCAAATTAACGAGAAAACTGTGCTATTTAATTTGAGACCGAATTTGCTATATTTTTTTGGGAAAAAAAATCGCGTTCGCTAGTTTTTTTTACACAACTCTCGACATATGCACATGTGCATATCTACATCTATGCTAAAAAAACTAGTTGAATTCTGTGCATTTGCACAAAATGCATATATTTGAAAATTTGCATATGTTCTGTCAACTGTACTAAAAAAAACCCCATCAAGTACATAAAAATACCAAAAAAATATAGTTAGATCGCTCTCAATTTAAAAAGCATAATTGTCTCGTTAATTTGGTATAAGTTCCGTAACTTAATACATTTCCGTTTGATTGATATATTAGTTTAAAAAAATGGGGGTAATGTGAAAATGTCCAAATTGCCCTTAATTAATAAAGGATGGGTTTGATTAGTTTAAGGTTACCATCTTTCTTTTCTTCCCTTTCCCTATCCATCCATTAACAACTCTTTAATCTGAACCCTCCATCTTTTTGATCAACGGCTATATAAGGGAAGGTTCATTTGAGAACCGTTTTTATTGCGAGAACCGCGATAACCAATTTTAGACGTCCAATTCCTCTTTCTTCAATTGGATTGCCCATCAATTAATTCCTTACATGCATCACGTGACACTTAATTCGCTACGCTCTTCATCCATGAATTATATAATCCAAAATGAACGGCTAAGATTGGTTCTCGCGGTTCTCGTAATAAAAATGGTTTTCAAATGAACCTTCCCATATATATATAGACATACACTAGCATTCTACCCGCTCAATGCAGCTGTGACGAATACTTTTTCTCGACAACTTGTCCGTTTTTAAAATATGGGTGGTGTGTTTCTTGTCAAAATTATAATAGGTCAATAAAATTTCATATGGATGGTATAATTCAACAAGAGTATTGAGATTATAACTGTATGTTATTTTAATCACATCACCCATTTAAAAAAACCTGAAATTTTTATAAATTTAGGTTATATATTATTTAGATTTAATACTTCTAACTATATGTAATTCTTAATAGTTAAGTTTAATTATTAATTTTTATAATTATTAAGTTAATTTGTATTGATTTGATTTTTTAAATATTCTTTATTTTGGAAGGTTTACTTATTAAAATGATATATAAGATTGTCATTAACTCCACCAAATAGTTACTTTATTTAATAGTTTTCATTTAGTTTAATATTAAGGATAAATTAGTAATTTCAAATTACTTAAAATTAAGAGATTACAAAAGACATAAATGCTTTATAATATAGTATAGATATATATATATATACACATATAGTGAAAAGTTCATTTGAGAACTGTTTTTATTGTGAGAACCGCGAGAAACAATCTTAGCCGTCCAATTTCCCCTTCTTCAATTGGATTTCCCACTCATTAATTCCTTACATGCATCTTGCCACACTCAATCGCTCAACGCTCTTCATCCATGAATTCCATTATCAAAATGAACGGCTAAGACTGATTATCGCGGTTCTCGCAATAAAAACGGTTTTCAAATGAACCTTCCCTTATATATATACATATATATATATATAATGGAGAGTTCAAACGAGAACTGTTCTTCGTACGAGAACTGCAAGAACCAATATTGGTCATTCAAGTGGTAAGTGGAATTCATGGATGAAGAGCGTAAGAGGATGGAGTGTGGCAAGGTGCATGTAAAGAATTCATGGGTGGGCAATCCAATTGAAGGAGGGGGAATTGGACGGCTAAGATTGGTTCTCGCAGTTCTCGTACGAAAAACAGTTCTCGTTTGAACATTTCCCTATATATATATATATATATATATATATATATATAGTGAAAATGTTATTTGAGAACCGTTTTTATTGCGAGAACCTTGAGAACCAATCTTAGTCGTCCAATTCACTCTTTTTCAATTGAATTGCCTACCCATAAATTCTTTATTGGTCCTTTTTTCTCATACACAGTACCCACCCACTACTATGGTGGGTGGTGAGATATAAGGAAGTTTAGCTTAGTCAAATTTGCATTTTTACGTACTTGGTCTTAATTCGATGCATTTAGGAGATAGTGGGCAACATTCCATTAGACTGACTTGTTTAAGTTTTGCATGAGTTTAGGAGGAAATGGGTTGTCCTTGTTACTTTCTCCATTCAAGTCATTGTAATTCTTGTTTATTGAAATTAAGAAGAAGATATATAGTTTATGTTAAGTGGGAGACCAGCCAACTCGAATCTTGAATCGGTGTATAACAAAGAGCATACAGTAGTTAATACATCTGATTGTACACTTGATTTATAGCCAAAAGGCGGAGAAAAGTATTGTTGATTTGTTTCTTAGTGTTGGGCGGGCTAATTTATATTTTATGCCCACAAACAATAATTAAATTTAGCACTGATGTATGTATCAATGTATGATTACTCAAAGTAGATTTGGTAATGATTTTCCATGACTTTAATAATTTTTCTTTAATTTGTTCAATATTTGATTTGAGTGGACTCTTTCTTTCAATTCTTTTTCATAATATTTATATAGAAATTAATTTTTGTATTTGCTCATGTATTGATTGTAGGACGGACATAATAAAGTTAAAGCTTCAAACTGAAGTTTCTTAATTATTACATGATTCTTATATAATATAGAGATAGAGAAAAAAAGTTTCATATAACCTCACCCTTAAATATAGATCTCAAAGATAAAATCTCAGTCTACTCATTTAAAAGGGTAATATAGAAATTGCAAATGAAAAATCAACCTACGCGCCTCTTTCAAAGAACCCCCAAAATTTCGTTTTTTTATTTCTTATTAACCCCTCAAATCTTTAAATAGCAATAACTATTTCAATTTTGATAATTTGACCAAAAAAATTATATCAATCTAACTCATTTTTTTAATCCTCTTTCAAACAATACCACTTTTCACATATTTCTGAAAATTTTATTTCGAAAATGTAAACCATATGAAAACAATATCAAAATGTTATCATTTTGTATCATATGAATTTTTATCATTTTTGGTTGTAAACATGTGTATTTATATTATTTTCAGCTGCAAGAGTGTATTTAATTCATTTTCGCTAAAAGCATGTGTATTTATATCATTTTCGGCTAAAAACATTTGTGTATATAATTTTCGGCCGGAAATAAGTCTATTTTTATCATTTTCATTTGAATAATGTTATCATTTTTAATGTTGTATATTGTTATCATTTTCAGCTATAAAGAAGTCTATTTTTATGATTTTCATCTAGATAATGTTATCATTTCGAATGTTGTATATTATTATTATTTTCATCTAAAAAATTATCATTTTCAACTGGAAAAATGTTATCATTTTCGACTGAACGAGATTTAGAAGGAAAAAAAAGAAAGACGTTTGGAAAATGTTATCATTTTTTGCTGAACAAGATTTAGAAAAAAAAAGGAAAAGGCATGTGAAAGATGTTATCATTTCCGGTTGGACTAGATTTAGAGGGAAAAAAAGAAAATTGTTTTCGGCTGGAAATCGCTGATGAGATTTAGAGGGAAAAAAAAGAAAAGGTGTGATGTAAGGGAAGAGGGATTACCCTAACACCCTTCATTCTATAATTATATCTTATAATTTTTTAATTAATTACCATAATTACCTTGTTAGATCTTGACCTTGATTTAAAAAATCTAAAGATCTAGATTTGGCCTTTGGGTTTTATGTTTAAACATAGGACTTTTATTGATCTATTATATATATATATATATATATATATAGAGAGAGGGAAAAGTTTAAATGAGAACTGTTTTTCGTACGAGAACCGTGAGAACCAATCTTAGCCGTCCAATTCTCCCTCCTTTAATTGGATTGTCACCCATAAATTCCTTACATGCACCCTGCCACACTCAATCCCCTCACGCTCTTCATCAATGAACTCCACTATCCAAAATGAACAGCTAAGATTGGTTATCGCAGTTTTCGTACGAAAAACAGTTCTCGTTTGAACACTCCCCTATATATATATATATTATCTGTGTGTGTGCGCGTGTATGTGTGTGTCTATGTGTATAAATTTATTTGAAAATTGTTTTTATTATAAAAACCTTAAAAATCATTATGGACCAATAATGATTTAAATTAAAAAGGACATAGCTTTAAATTGAATAACAATTACGGCGGCAAAAAAGCACCGATTTATGTTCCGCCGCCTTTTTTTGGGTAGAAATGTAGAATTCATTTTTTTTTAAACCTGTTATTACTCTTTTTTTTCATTTATTTTTTTCTTTTTTTATTGATAGTAAAAATTACCTTCTTTTGTATTTCTTTTTTTTTCCGATACTTTCTTCTCTATTGATTAATCATAATCATTTACATTTTTGTTAAAAAAAATTTAGTTATATATTAAACACTTATACCTCATAGATCCTTTTTGAGTTGTACGTGAAGTCGTGCACACATGCATCTAGGTGTACATATGTATGTGCATATATACACGAGATGCACAAGTGCACGGTGAATATATGCACCCAGACGCCCCTGTGCTAAAACAAAATATAGTAGTATGAACTGGTTATGTACATATGCACCGTGCATATGTGATTTTTATGTACGTGCTGAAAAAATCAACTTTAATATGCATATGTGTGCTTATCCATACCTGTGCTAGAAAAAACAAGTGGTACGTGCAAAAATCTGATGTTGTGTTGGAAAAAACCTAACAAAAACTATTTTTTTCATTGAAAAAAAAGCAAGTGGTACGTCTAGATGTGTATATATGCACACAGACGCACCTATGCACTATGAACAGATGGTGCACATATGCACCTGTGCTTGAAAAATCAAGTGTTATGTGCACATGTGCATACATCTCATGTGTGCTAGAAAAAAAACCCAGCAAAAACGAAAATTTTTCTTTGAAAAAGTATAGCAATATAAATGTCATATTAAAGAACATATTTTATCGTTAATTTGGTATAATTTCGTATTTTAATACCTTTACATTTAATAGATATTTTCGTTAATTTGCTACAAAAACAAGAAATTATTCGCAAGAAAGTTCGAAGCGGCAATAAAGTGGTTCAATGAGATGAAGAATGGGGATCAACTTGCACAACCACCGAACCTTATTGGCTTAGACATCTGCTTATTCGATCTATACAAACTCATCACAAGATTGGGTGGATATGACACGATCACAAAACAAAAAGATTGGAGTGAGATCACGATGAGTTTTGGATACCCAAAATGATATGGTTAAGCATTTCAAGATATGTATGATCAATACTTATTGATTCCTCAAGAATTTTATGAATTTGGACTGAAAAGATGTAACCAGATTTCAAGTACTGTAGAACAAAATGTTGGTGGATTAACCAACGGAATCTTTTCAGGTGATATCAGCTCAGAGGGTGGATGAACTGGGAGCATTGATCAGGTCGATCAAGATATTTTAGGTACTCGGGAGGTTGAAGTAAACCTAATAGCACTTGACGAGGAAGAAGAAGAACCTATCATAGTGGAATACTATTCGGATTTAGATGTCGGTAGCAAGGTGGACAAGGATAACTTTGTCATCATTGATTCATAGTTTGAAGAACTCGAAGAAGCTTGAAGACAAATGATATAATAATTAGGGAGGCACTATTAGGAATTAATTATCATTATCATTTGATTAAACATTATTATTATTATTATTATTGTTATTATTATTATTATGTAATAGTTTAATAGGTTTAAGTGTGTGTTACACACTTGTGATATATGGTTGGAATTTGGAGGGAAAAGCCGCCAAGTTGGCGGCAGATAACCGCCGGCAACCACCACTCAACCGCCGATCACCACCTTTAAATATGTAATAATTTTGCACATTTGTATCAAGTGACCATGATTCGCAGAAGTTGATATATATACCAGATTCGTATTTCATATACTTGTGTAGTTTGAAAGTTAGTTTATTATGTTACCGATTATGAAAAATGGAGTTGCCATGACTCCAATTCCGACCAGAAAATCTCGAACAAGGTAGTTGTTTATGTGCAGAAATGATGCCAGATTGAATCAAATGTTTAAGGAACAATCCTAACTTGAAATTTATGTCTACACTCGATTTTTTAGATACACAGTGATGTGGAGCAAATCCACGGAGTTGGGACTCATTCATTTTGATTTTAATGTAAATCAAGTAATTTCCCCTAATCACAATGTCTCTTCGCTAGCTAGTTAATTTCATTCAATATTGGTTAAAATTCATTGATTTTTTATACAGTTACGAGTTAAGATAGTTGGTATTCAATTACAGCTTTCTCTCTAAAATACTAGTATTTTACCCACGCGATGCGGCGGGGTAAAATAATTTCATTTGTCGACTTGTCAATTCAACATGTTATTTGTGATGTTGCTAGAGAATATGGCGGTTGTGATCTTCGTACAAATATCAAGTTAACGCAATACTTACGTTTAAATGACAACATTCTATTCTTGTATGAACGAATTCATACCATCTTTTACGATCATATTATATGGTAGAATATAAAACTTTTTTGAAAACAGTAAGTATTAATTATGTATTTAAATTCTGACAATTTGTTGTAATAAATTTTTTGACAGTTTTAAAGTATTAATTATGTATTTAAATTCTGACAGTTTTATGTAATTAAATTTTTGGACAGTTTTAAAGTGTTTAAGATCATTGCTGGAACACATTGTAAATAATGCTATTTGAGTAGTACTATTTTAAAAGTGTTAAGATTGTTACCGGAACTTATTGTAAAACATGCTATATTATTTGTACTACTTAACTTAAAAAATTGTCTTAATAAATTCTTTATAGACATAAATTATCTTAAAAAAAAGAGTTAAATTGTCTTAAGAAAAGAGCTAATTTATAAGGATACAATGTGTTTACCCAGAGTTGAAGCCTTTATTTATATCATTAACAAAAAGGGGCATTAAATAAGTATATCCATATATATAGAGGGAAAGAAAAATCTAAAGTAAAAGCTTCTTCTTGAAGTTTAATTAATTATTACATGATGAAGATGATGATTATTATACTTCTTTAAACAAGTCTATCCATATATATGATACTATGATAGTATTGCACAGCTATCCAAGATTAGCGCAAGTGAGAAAGAATTAATGAGACCAAATATCATCATATACCTTTTCTTTCTGGTCTTATGTGACATCTTTTCAACTTCTTCGGTTCATAATCGTCTTCCCCACTCGATTAATCCAAGTCTCCCCCAACAATTTCATGGTAATTAGTGTTCAATTACCCGTCTATATATCTTTTTTCACATCTTTAATTTGTTACATAACACACTTTTAATTTACGCATAATCTACAGGGTTAGAGGCACAGACTTACTTAAATAGCCAAGCAAAACATGCGAAACTTGGGACTGATTATATTTTAAGCCATGGCGAGAAAGGGCACGAAGGCGGGCACGGTGGTGGTGCGAATATCGATCGCAATCACATCGTTCCAAGAAACAAAGCCCAGTCAAAACTCACAATATCGGTCGTCCGTATCACTTTTGGACCCTCTTTTCTGCTTTATTTCGCCTTCTAGCTACGACTATAAAATAGTATAATTTCGGATTGCATGTTGTAAGGTTTGTTTGTACATTTTTCAGAGTGATCGATGATCAAATAAACATTCATTTGCTTCTTCTCAACAACTATATATATAAGACCATATATAGTTACAATGATATAAAGGTAATAAACCGATTAGCTGTTTAAAAACTGTTTCAGCCTCCATTGACATACATCATGTGTCTGGGAATGGTTTTATGAATACTGAGTAATATATAGCCATAGCATTAATGGCCAAATCCGTCATTTAGATATCATAAAGGAACTTGCTGAAAAGCTTCATATGTTCAGCTTGCAGCGAAATAGCAATTGCCAAGCTCCCGTCATTCATTGGGCTCGGTAACACGAAACTCAACCCTTCATAAGCAATCCCGCCAGGCCCCATGAATATAGGCCGACCCCATCCAAAGTCCGCGTCGTGGATTGGGAGCCTAGCCCAGCTAGTTATCCCGAGATTCGGGCACTTAAACGTATGGGCCCCACGAACCAGGGCTTTTAAATCGGGCTGCAGTTCTAAGAAATCTAGTGCTGATTTTAGATAATCGTTGTTCATCCTTGCCAACGCATCATGGATTTTACCAGCTGCATACCATGTAGGCTTCGACTGTAGATCACCAGCTAATGCTATCGGGGTTGTCGTGAATATGACGTTCCCGAAATAGCCCGGTGGAAGAGGGGGCTGGAGACGGGCCCGCCCGTCAGTGGCAATGTATAGCTTTGTGGGCTGATCATCAGGAAGCCCACGGGCTTTACACACGCACCTCCAAACATGGCCCGATAGCATTTCATATGAGCTGTAATTAATCATATTGCCAGCTTCCATAGACTTGGCTTTAAGAGCATTGAGTTGGTCTCGAGTTAGCTTGAAGATGGAGACAGCAGTTTCGGGAACTTGTTGGTCGTTTGTGGTTTTGGGTGTGGTTTTCATTGGAGGCGCAGGCTGGTACTCGATATGGTCAAAGGCTGGCTGGGGTGGGTCACGGGCACGCAGGAGGGTTCGGTCAATGAAAGGTGGGATGGTGAGGTCAAGACCACGAGCCATATCGGACCATGTGTTAATGAAGTGCAACCCAGATGCCCCATCTGCAGCGTGGTGTTGCATCCCAACTCCTAACGACACCCCACCACATTTAAAATAAGTGACCTGCATTAAAATTTAAAATATAAATCAATAACTCAACTTTGAATAGAAAAGAAATAAAGAGATTACATTTATTGGATGAGATCACATATTCCAATTTGTCAAAAAAAATTATTAAATTCCTTCAGCGACAAATTACGCTCGTTTGGTTGATAATCAATTCGACTTTAAACCTATAAAAATATAAATGTTACTTTTTTTATTGCTTTTTTTTCATTTTAATAACCAAAAAATGTTTTTTTAACGATCGAGTAATTGACACTTAACATCCATCATGTTAACAAACGACTTAATAATCTTTATTTCAAATTATGTTTGCTTCTTAATACATTTATTAGAACCAAGTCGTTCATTAATCATTTTAATAAAGTTTTGCTTCTAGTTATATTTTCTAGAATATAAAAATACCTAATCGGTATATAATATTATAATTTACACTAATTCCTTTAAACATTTTAATTTATCAATATTCACTAGGATTATACTTCATGTAATTTAGATTATTCAATATTTTACTTTTAAAGAATACAGCAATTTCACCATGATGTAGGATATTATTATTATTTTTATTTTTATTATAAAGTATTAAATGTCAAGATGACATCAGCATGATGTTCTTCTCTGGCCAACTTACGATTATACCAAAAGCTGGAACACATATTCTAGAACTTATCAATAATCTCTTAGGTTAAGAGGGAGGTGGAAGGCAAAAGCGTTTAATTATTAACTTGACGCGTGACTTGAAACTCATATACTGTCCTATATGAATGTCACCCAGCCCACTATCATACTAACATAACTTCTAACATATTCTAGAACTTGACTTCATGTATTATTCGGTTATTCTCATTTTCGCCGGCGTTTCGATATCATCTCGCATGTCGTCAGATGAAAGAAAAATATTGTAAAAAAATAAAATGAGATTTGTTTAATACCTGCAAGACTAGCAGGGGATACGATTCAATTCCTTGAGAATAATCAACCGCCGGGATTAGTTTCCGGAGCTCTAACGTTGGTGCAAAGTCACCGAAATCATCCACCACGCCATCGGAATCTGCCTCCACGAACAACACACCTTGTCCTTGACAATCGATCTCAATCCGACCGTCTTCATCTCTCTTCAACCGCCCTCCCATCGGATAAAACGGAACCAACGCCCTGCTCAGCGCCTCCTTCATCACCTTCGGATCAAAGAAGTTGGTGGCGCCGTTTGGCCGGTAGAAATACACACTTGGTGTGTGGAAATTCGGCACCACGAGATCCACATTTGAGTTCCATAGATTTATCCTCGGCGTCTCCTCCGCCGGCCTCACCATCGTCGATTCTCTAACCTCGATCTTCATCGATCTCCAAATCTGCACAAATGAAAAAGAGTTAATGCGAAGAGTTCTAGAAACTAATTCTATGATTATAAAAAAGATCAATATAATTAACTTGATCAATTGAATGTTAAGTGTAAGATGAAGATGGTTTACCTTTGCAGAAAGGGAATTAATGGTGTAGTGAAGGTGTTTGATGAATTGCCAGATGAATTTAGAGAAGCTAGCAGGTTGGTGTTAATTTGGTGTGGGGTGGGTTTGAGTCGGACTTCAAAAAAATGAATCGCTTTTATAATAAAATTCCTTTTCACCAACCGCGCCTAATGGAGATGACCTAATTAAAGCTGCAATTTTGACTTGGTGTCGAATTAGTCAATAAAATTAAAATTTGTAGACGGGATGATATCAGAAGTAAATTTTTAGTGGGTGAATTAAATAATGAAATTTAATAACAGTTAAGTATGTTTTTATATGTTTAATAACAGTTAAGTAGTTTAAATTTACGAGTTGTTTTAAAAATTAATAAATGTTAAATATTAATAAAAAAATATTAAATAATTAAAAAAATAAAAACTTAAAATAACGATAAATAACAAGAATTTAAAAAATAATATGTTCAAACATTAAAGAAATGTTTTTATACTACATAATTTAGAAATCAATCAAATGATTAAAGATACTCCATTAAAAAATTACAAATGGTTAAAACTAATTTTAATTTTTACCAAATAAATTACTAAGATTGCTCAATTAAAAAAACTCTCTACTTTTCGTTTTCTTTTATTTATTTTATTATTTCATTTTCAAAACATTATAAGTTTATTTCTTAGTTTTTCTAATTTATTTTGCTAGCAAAAGATAGTCACTCGTTCTCATAAAAAAATAAGTATCTAATGAGCAGTTTTTCATAACTATTAGTTGATTATGGTAATGTCAAAAGATATTTTATATGTACGTGCCATATAAATCCTTATTATTTTTTATAGAAAAATGTTCAATATAGTCCATAATTAATTCATAGTTTTAAGGGATTAATTTTAGCCTTTGGATCAATGACATCAATAGTCCAAATTAAATTTTAAAAATTTGGGAGAGTGATATTTTCGTAATTCATATGTGATGTTTTACCAATCACATGTGATTGTATACCGAATCACCTGTGATTGAATATTAAAATTTTAGGATTATGTTTTTTAAATAAATTTTATTGAACATAACTCATTTTTTATAACATAATCCATTATATTAAAAAGTCAAATTTGAATAGTATGAAATTTCAAAATTAGATTTTAATTTATGTAAAAATAGATGATTTGGATTTAATTTAATCTAAATTAATGGTCAGGATTGTCTAATAGTATATTCTAATGTTAGTCTTTTATTTAATTAGAAGATGAGAGGGTTAGTTTGAGAACCAATTTTATTGCGAGTGTCTTGAGAAGTATTTGTAACCATTAATCATAATTAATCAAAGGTTAATATTAGTTATGACAAACATGTAATTAATTAAAAAACAACCGTCATTTTGAATTTCCTAATATCATGGATGGGTATATTAGGCAACTTGTTTAAATAAAGAGAGACCACTTATCCCCATTTTCTTAAAACTAAAATATCTACCAAACGCAAAAGGTACTAAAATACAAAAATTATATCAAATTCACGAAAAAATTATAGCTCTTTAATATAACATCCATATTCATGGGTTTTGTTCCAGCACAGGTGCGTTTGGGTGCATATATGCATCTTGCACGTGTGCATCTTGTGCATATATGCATATTTACACCTAGATGCACTTTTGCAAATAGAAATAAAAAGCCTCTTCTTCTACTTGTTTACCTAGGTGCACATATGTATATGTAAAAGTGAACCTAAATGCATGTGTGCACCTAGATCATAACCACAAACATCAAGTGTTCCCCAATGTGAACCTTACTAGTTACTAGGAGTTGTATTCTATTAATAACTCTATCATAAGTCTATATGTGAAAAAGGAGTGGAGAGAAGAATGAAAGAGAGGGTTTCTGTTTTTAGGTGCGCATGTGTTGATTACACTGGTTCTTTTCCAACGAAGGTTCAGATAGGGCCACCTATGCATATGCATATAGACGCACATGATTATGTCAAACTCAATTTTCAGCACTTAAGCCAACCAATTCACCAAAAGATTAGTAGTTGTATATCCAAAAACCTAACATAATTCAAGAACTTTGGCTTACAAAACACATAAACAAACCACTTTGACAGTATACAGATCCAAATAAAAAAGCTTCATCTCTCCATAACTTGAATAAACCATGAAACTAATAAATGTCTTCGAAATAAATTGACAAATGAAAAGGTTCATGAAAAAAACAAAGAAACCATATATACATATAAGAATCTTAGTCGAATAATATATCATACAATTACATTATCATTAGCAATTACATCATTAGTGCACATATTGATTCAATCTATAACATAACTTTTAACCATGATCAACAAGATCACTTTCACATTTCTAATCCTCACTTTAAAAAAATAATAAGAATCTTACTCTCAAGCATCACCAGGAAGTGAATCCATCAAATTTTGAACCCATAAGTAATCAAAATTTAAATGTAGATTTTATCTTTAGATTTGATCGGAATCTTCTCTCTAAATACAAATCCATCACACCGCTTCGATTCTCTATCTAAAATTCCGGTCATCGTGTGTTTATGAGATCTAATTATATTTCCACTCCATGAATAGACATCCAAAATCAAACAATTTGAAGCGAAATCACCAAATCGTATTGCAATACATCCTCCAATTGTGTTATTAGTCAACAACACCGTGACTAATAAATTTTGTTTTTTCGATTTTTTTCCATCACAACATCAGATATGTGCATATGTGTACATAACACTCGCTTTTTAGCACAAGTTCGGATAGGTGCACATGTGCACATTACAGTGGATTTTTCAGCATATGCACCATATTACTGAGTTTTGTTCCGACACATGTGCACCTAGATGCATGTGCGCAACTCAGAATTGCTCACTCGTATGATTTTTCTTGATTTGTAAATTTGCCTCATTTTTGTATGTATATTAAACAATTGATAATTATAATCTTATTAACGAAATCATTAAAGTTTATGAAAGTCAAAGACAACAAATACACTTTTGATTATTTCATCATGACTTTGTAGGAGTTCATGACGATAAACACAAAATTTTGTTCATCGATTTAGATCTGGTGGATAAACAAGGAAGTGCACGTGTGCATTTAGGTGCACACGTGCAACCTAGCACATGTACACTTTACCCCAATCAGATTTGATCACCCAATTAACTTGGACAATACAAACTACAATAAATCTTTAATAATTTTTTTTACTATTCTTCATTTTGTACAAGAAAACATAAATCCAAGCATTTATATGACAGTTTGTAGCTATCGAACACAAACAATTCCATTAATTAGACTCGAAATATTCTCTACGCGTTTCTCTTGTATCTGCAGCCACATCGGGATTGATTGATTCTTTCTTGTGAATGTGAATACCTGAATATGATTCCGGAGAATCAAATATAAAAAATTTACCTTTAGATTCACTGTTTTGGAGGTGATCGGAGGAGACCATCATCTTGATTTCCTTAGCGCCTTAAATATGATGAAAATGTAAGAGGTAGTATGATAAAATTTTGTCAAAAGTTAGCTTGTAAACAAGAAACAAAAACAATAATAGTCTTCCCTCAAGAAAGCTCACATGACAAAAATAATTAGTTAGTATACATGGAGCCAAATAGATAGTTGTACACACTGGAAACATTAAACTTGCTTACCTTTTAAGTAAACCTACAAGATACTAATCTGAAGTCTTCTTTTGATTCAAAAAATAGGTTTGGAAAAAGAAAAGAGACTTCACCATGGTCAAAGCCCATTATGTCATCTTTCAAGTTAATTTATCCTTACTTGATTTGTCTAAAAAGAAACTATTTGTAAGCATGGTAGATTGGTATTATGATCTCTTTGGTAGTTTGTATTCTTAGTTGCTTTTGTTTGACTTATTCTATTGTCTTTAACTCGTATTCTTTTAATTGATGTTAAAAAATATATATTCTTTGATTATTAAGAATGAAAATATCCACTGAATTTGATAGCTACGTAGCTTTGTTAATTTAAGAAAAAGATAGGTTTTTGTTGTAAACAAATAATTAATATATTATGACACACGATTTTTTATTTTTTTTGTTTAACTCGTAATTAATCTATGAAGGAACAACACACCAATCCTACATTTAAACAAGGGAGAAAAAGAACCGTTCCACAAGATGGGTGGATTAAATTAAATTAAATACACATTACCTGTTCTTTTAAGACTTTTTTTGTTCTCATGTATTTTGTTATTAAAATTAAATGATCTGACGGCGCAGGTTTAAGACTTTATTATAGAGACATAAATAAAATTTCCCATATTACCCTTTGTATTTAATTAAAAATTAAAAAGATAAGTTAATAAATGATTTATCCATGTTAGTTCTGACGATACTCGTAATAAAATTAGTTCTTAAATAAACTTTTCTCTATTAAATAATACTTTTTAATTAACTATTATTTTTAGTTTAATTAGAAAATATTGTTATGAAAAAAAAGTTACAATAATGCTTTAGTCATCTTTACTACTTTATAAAACATTTAGCTATTTTTTTAAGATAATTTTTTAAGTTAAGTAGTACAAGTAATATAGCATGCTTTACAATAACTTCCATTAACAATCTTAATACTTTTAAAATAGTACAACTCAAATAGCATTATTTACAACATGTTCCATCAATGATCTTAAACACTTTAAAAATGTCCAAAAATTTAATTACATAAAACTGTTAGAATTTAAATACATAATTAATACTTTACAATAACTTTCAACATTTAAGACAATTTAAATACAGAATTAATACTTTACAATAACTTCCAGCATTTAGAACTGTCAGAATTAATTACATTTAGCTCTTTTTTTAAGACAATTTTTTAAGTTAACTAATACAAGTAATATAACATGTTTTACAATAACTTCCAGCAACAATCTTAACACTTTTAAAATTATACAACTCAAATAGCATTATTTACAATATGTTCCAACAATAATCTTAAATACTTTAAAACTATCAAAAAATCAATTACAAAAAAAATGTCCTGAATTTAATAACAGAAAACAAACCAAAATACTTTGCCTATATATACCTTATAACTGTCTACAAAGAAGTGTTGCGTGATTAGTGAAGTACATATGTATTTAGCATGATCAAATAGTTGTCACATTTACTTACTGTTTTCAAAAAGTTTTATATTCTACCATATAATATGATCGTATAAGATGGTATGAATTCGTTCATACAAGAATAAAATATTGTTATTTAAACGTAAGTATTGCGTTAGCTTGATATTTGTATGAAGATCACAACCACTATATTCTCCGACAACATCACAAATAACATGTTGAATTGACAAGTCGACAAATGAAACTATTTTACCCCGCCGCATCGCGCGAGTAAAATACTAGTAGTTCTAAACCTATTCACAACCATATCTCTCAACCCTACCATTTTTCTTGTAACATTAATGTCAAATCATTATTTTTTTGGATCTTTATTTTCAACCTTTTAACCCTATAAGACCATGCGTTATGGTCTACCCGATGGAATGGGGTACCATCGAGTACCATAAGGAACACCAAAACAGGTGTATCGAGTAGGGAGATCGAGTAAGTGTAACGGGTATAGAAGCTCGATCGAGAAGCAATAGGCGCCACCCCCCACCCCACACACACACACACACACACATATATATATATATATGTATATATATAAGGTTTGGATAAGGAAAGGTATAACACTTATTTTGAATAGGGTAAAAGGAATTATATGGCGCTGATGTGACATTGGATATGGGAAAAAAAAAGAAAGGGTATAACACAAGGCCTAACCAAGTAACCAACCTCTATCTTTCCTATTTTTTAAATTTAAACATGAGAGATGAGAGAGATAGAGATAAAGAAAAAAAGAACAGAAAGAAAGAAAGAAGAGAAAGACTCGGGTTGAATAAGCAGAAGATGACTTAAACCCTCAAGACGATGTTTCCGTCAACCGATGAAGACAAGTCTTAACCCCGCAGGATGGGTGTGCATGCCTTAAGCATGTATTTTCATAAAAAGAAATTTGTATATCATAACAAAATGTTGTTTTTTTAAAATGATACAAAAAGTTGAAAAGAACTCCATGTAGCATGCCATGTAGGTTGGTTAAGATGTCAACAGCAATGTAAATTATTTCCCCAAAAAATAGCATCCCACAATAATCGTATAAAAGACATATTATTATATATAATAACATTTATCCCTTGTGATATTATATATCTAAAAGCTACCAAAAATTAATAAATTTTTAGTTGGTCCGCTGGTAAAGCATTGGGCAGTCAAAACCTTGCATTTTGCTTTAGAATTTTTTCCCCATACTCTTTGATGTAAACTGTATTATTCTTATTATAATATGGATCAAAGCTTTTTAATGTAGCCCAAATTATGTTAACTTCATTGCTAAAATTTTCCTGTTTGAGTTTGTTTTTTTTTTCTTGGTTTTAACAAATCATTTCATGAATATTTTCATTTCAAATTTAATTTATATGTTTTTATATAAAAACTTAGAACAAATTAAGGTATAATTTTTATATTTTCGGATGCAAAATAAAATAGTTTTATCATAGTTTTTTTCTTTTCTTTCGTAAATATCTTTCTTCGGAGTAAGGATTAATAAATATCATATTGGATGTAGTACAAAAAAATAAAACCTACATCCATTTGAATCCAAACCAGATAGCATGAGTATATACAGTTCTCTGAAATCTGAATTAATATTCCACCACATTTACAATCTTAAATGTTTATATTTTTTGTCCAATTTTATTTTAAACGTTTATGTCTGAATGTTATTTTTTATGTGTATCCTTAACTTTTATTTTTCGCAACATCGCGTGGGCTAGACCAACTCATTAAGAATTGTTACTTAAATTGTGTTTATAGTTGGCCTAAGTGCGTTTATAAACATCTTTGTTGGTTACATTGGAGTTAAAAGTACTTATTAATCTTAATATTATTTTTTGCTATACTATTTTATTAAGTTTTAAAATAATTTTCACTTTAAAAAATGTCATTAAATTTTATTTTCCTATTTTAGCATTAATTAGTTACCATTTTTTCTCAAGTCAACTATATATTACATGTAAGACTAAGAATGATATTTTCATTAATTGAATCTTGTATTAATTACACTATTTTAAATTGTATGTTTTTTTGTTTATAAATGTTAATTTTGAGATGGTGAGAGTAAAACGTACTCAATAAACTTTTTTTTAACTTGAATTATATTTTTTAGACTTGTTATATTCGCCTAAAGTTATGTTAAAAAAATCTTTTATAATTATACTCATTAATATACGAACTAAGTGGGCATGTACTTAATTTTGGTTTTATATATGTTTGTACTATCGTTTATATTTTAAATAAGAGAAGGTTCTATATTCTACTTTTATGTATTTTTACTCAACTCCTTACTCAGAAGATCGAAACATGTGTTATAATAAAAAATATAGATGAAAAAAGATAATTAATAGATTTCACATGTCATTATTAAGTGAGAAGAATGATGAAGTAGGAAAAAAAGGTTAGAGGAAATATAATTTTCATATAAATATATAATGTATGTATGTGTGTAGTATTTATATATTAGAAGAATGTTCAATACAAACTATACTTAATTCATATTCCTAAGAGACTAATTTTAGCTTTTGAATCAATGACATCAATGGTACAGATTGCATTTTAATATTTTGGATGGAGTGTCATTTTCGTAATTCAATGTGATGCTTTTACAAATCACACGTGATTATATCCTAAATCGTCTGTGATTAAATATTAAAATTTTAAAAATGCGTTTTTAATATGAACTTTATTAAACACTATATTAAAATATGAAGTCGTAATTAAAAAGTAAATTAAAGTGGGAGTAGCTGCTATAAGGGAAGAAAAAAGCGTATATGATTAAGTTAAGGAACCGAAGGATATAGGATATATGTATGGTGGGGTGTAGGAAAGTTGGTGAGACGGTGACCCAAAACGTCAACACTTCACCAACTCTGGTTAACACTAAAATATTGGATGTTGGAAATATGTGTGTGGGTCCAAGTCCATTAGTCCAACACCATTAAGTGGTGCACCCACGGACTTTTTCGACTACGTACTCCTCCTGCTTTAGTGTTTTAGTTGGGCTCGCCTAAAGATTCTGGTTTCTTATATATAGCTACAATGGCTACTCATTTTCATACATGTTACTTAATTCTTAGTCATCCCATATATTAATTAATTTGTTTTTTCATATATATAGTGAATAGTTAATTTGAGAACCGTTTTTATTACGAAAATCAATCTTAGCCGTCCAATTCCTTCTCCTTCAATTGGATTGTCTACCCATGAATTCCTTACATGTACATTGTCACATTTAATCTCCCACGCTCTTCATCCATGAATTCCATTATCCAAAATGAACGGCTAAAATTGGTTCTCGCGGTTCTCAGAATAAAAACAGTTCTCAAATGAACCTTCACATATAATATATATATATATATATATATGTGTGTGTGTGTGTGTGGTTATGTTTGATTAATCGATTCAAGCAAACAATAAAATATGTTAGTTAAGGTCAAGTACGTACGTACGTAGCTAGCTAGCTCGGCGATAGTAGTTTATCACATATTCACATACATATGTAAAGCTAGTTAATTAATTGTGCTAGAGAGTAGTACGTACGTCTGTAGAATATTGCTCTAAAGTCATAGATGTTTTGATAATGAATCATTCTCACATTTGTACAGTTGTTTATCATTCTCACTTTGCAGCAATTATATATATATATATATATATATATATATATATATGGGTTTTGTATTGAACAGTAATATTTATGGGAGTAAATTATTATATATATATATATATATATATATATATATATATATATATATATATATAGGATCGGATCATAAGATTTAAAGATAATCAATGAGTAATGGAGTTGCGTCACAAACTTAGTTTAATTGAGTTGTCAAAATTGAAGACTGTTTTGGTCCATCATGGTCAACCCCTTGGTCGAGCGTGGCCACTTCAATGTAAATGGAATCAATGTAGTGTCGTACGTGACCACTTGTCTTTTTCTACTCGATCATAATTTCATTTAAGAAACCGATATATTTGGTGTGTGCCTTTGATCTAACAAATGACATGTGATATGATGATGCACCTCAACTATATATAAGTATTTTGATTCATTGTATACGCCCTCAAAATATTTATTTGTACACCAGGCGATTTTCATTTCTTTTAGATGAGATGTTAATTTTATGAAACCGATATATTTGTACTTTGCAATTTGTAATACTCAGCTTGTTTTAATGAATTTAAGACATTAAAGTTGTTTTTTTTTGTTAAAAACAAGTTAATCGATCATCTCATCTTATTACCATCTTTTATGCATTAACACCCTCTGGAGAGGGTGCCTTATCGGGTATAGATGCCTTATCGGGTATAGATGGCAATAGGTTTCTTTTGAAACATTATTAGCCTTCTTTCACCCGAGAACCAACCACCCTCTCACCCTTACCTGAGCGTTCTCTTTCTTCTTTCTTTCTTTTTTATCTCTCTATTCTTTTCTCTCTCATCTCACCTCTTCAATTTTCTTCTCTTCCTTTCTTCTCTCTCCTTATTAATATATAATAAAATAAAAAATGGTTGAGAAGGGTAAAGTTAAAGTTTGATAAGGGACAAGGAAAAAAAATATAAATGATGTGACGGTGACATAAGAAAAAAAAAGGGGAAGAAAGGGTATGATTAATGGTCTTATAGGAGAATAATTTGTCCTATTCTCGATGGAGACCAAGATTCTTGGCCTAATCGACTTCGTGTGGGTTTTCTACTCTTTGCTCTCTTACAATGTAGTTTAATGTGTTTGATAAAATAAATAATTAAATACGTTTTGAAGGTAGATTGGTTGCCTTCACGCTGCTAGAGCTTTCCCGCAATCATATCCTGAAAGAATTAAATCAGCAACAGTAATTATAAATCCTAGCAAGCCCGCACACTTACACACCACACTGGGTATGCACAAAACACATAATCATCCATTATCACATAAACAAAACACATAATACCGATGCAATGCACTGACGACGATTTCACTTTTCATATGACTAACCAAGGCACCCTAAGGGTTTTACGTCTCTTACAACCACATTTGACTGCCCAAGGCACCCATGGGTCTTACGTCTCTTACAATCACATTTCACTGCCCAATGCTCCCCAAGGGTCTTATGTGTCTTTAGTTCACAGTCGACTAAACAAGACACCCCAAGGGTTTTACGTCTTTTTCCATGCCCGAGTTGTCTTTTCACTCCATTTACACAACCATTCACCTCATAACAACAATTCATGTAATTAATAACACCAACAATATTACACCTTACATATAACTGAAAACGGGCATTACAACTCTCACCCACTATACACGACTTCGTCCTCGAAGTCACTGTTCAAATAATCTGGGGAAGTGATTCCTCATTTCCGTCTCCGGATCTCACATCCACTCTAATCTCTTACAATGCTACCACTGTACTTTAACCGTTCTGATCTGCTTGTTACGTATTTGCTTTACATTCCGTTCTAAAATGGCAACCGGTCCTTTCACATAGATCAGTTTCTCATCCTCCGAAATGTCTCTTAAGGCACAAACGCAGTTTCATCAACTAAACACTTCCGTAGGTACGACACATGGAATATGTCGTGGATTTTAGATAACTCCTCCGGCAATTCTAATTGACAAGCAACTTTTCAAACTCTCGCGATGACTTTGAAAGGTTCTATGTATTTCGGTATCAATTTACTCGCTTTCGAAACCGGATTACCCTTTTTCAAGACGATACTTTCAACAAGACGAAGTCTCTAACCGGAATCTCGAGAAACGACTGTCTTTTATCTGTGTAACTCCCTTGTCGACCTTGTGCCACTTTTAATATTTCTCGGATTTCTTGTACGTGCTCCGACGTTTCTTGTACATTCTCAATGTTTCCAAAGTTCTCATTGATTCGCCATTTGTAACATCCTCAGAAAGGGCCTAGACGTATGCTGACGTGGTACGAGTAATAAATTAATAAACTAAATATATATATATATATATATATTTGTAGATATCAAGAAAAATAACTAAAATAGTTATTTAAATGAATAAATAAAATATTGATAAAAATATAAAAGAATAAAAGTATATTAAATGATTTAGAACGAGGTTTCCAAAAATATCTCCGTTAGTTAAAACGGGTACTCGTGTGTTAAGTTGTAAGTTGAAAAGGGGAACAAAATACCCACTTGTGGATAAATATTACCCACAAGTTAGCTTTTCTTTTGAAACCCACGTACACAAGCAGACAATTCATTTTCTCTTGTGTATGTGTTCTTGTTCTAAGCTTTTCAAGAAGGGTTCAAGAGGAGAAATCAAAGGGAAGATCATCAAGCTTGGATTTTGTTGCTGAAATTTGAGAGTTAATCCAAGCTACAACCTGTTTATAATCATCTTCTCCATCCATTTGATCCTTGTAAGTGTTCTTTTCCATGTTCTTCAAGTTCTTGGGGTTTTGATGGGTTTTTAGGTCAAACCCGAATTTGACCATTGTGAACTGATTTTGAAGATTCTAATGCTTTCTACAACTCATATAGATGCTAAAGAACACATAACATGGATTAGAATTGCTTGATTTGATCAAAATCAAGATTTGACCAAAATGGTCAAAATAGCCAAAAACGGGTCAAATTGAAATTGACCCTCAAGAACTGAAATTTAGTGTTCTAATTGTTCTTATGAAGTGTTAGGATTGATTAGAACTCATATGTTTGATTAGAGGTAGTGTTTATGCATATGTTCAAAATTGGCCTAAATGGG
Source organism: Dittrichia graveolens (assembly GCA_038502395.1). NCBI lineage: Eukaryota > Viridiplantae > Streptophyta > Magnoliopsida > Asterales > Asteraceae > Dittrichia > Dittrichia graveolens. The sequence goes on along the minus strand of JARJIL010000004.1, from coordinate 4,872,891 downwards.
TCAAAATGGCCAAAATGAGTTGAATCTGTTTTTACACATCAAGGACTGATTTTTAAGGTTCTAATAAGTTCATATGACTCGTATGAATTTATTAGAACAATGGTTTTGAATTAAATTGGTGGTTTTGCTTGAATTGGTAAAAATAGTGCTAAAATAGACTTTAAATAGCCAAAAATTGGAAAATGATACCAAACAGAGGTTTTAAAGGAAATGGTCAGTTCCAATAGCTTCAATAAGTCATTTGGAGTGTGAATGATGCATTGAAAGTGTTGGAATTGATGTATTGCAAGTTTTGACCATATTGAACACATTCTTGCTATTTAAGGCTTGAATTTCGTATGGATTGATTGGATAAGTGTTAGGGATGTTAGAAAGCACCTACAAGTGCCAAATGATGTTATGGAACACTGAAAATTGATTAGAGTTGAATTGGTATTGGTTTGGACCAAAATGGCACTGCTATGCAGAAACTGCAAAAAGTGCCCTGCTGCATGGGACGCGTCCAAGCAGTTTCTGCACATGTTGCTGTTTTGTGTTGTTCTTTCGTGTAGAAATGTCTTGGTCATGGTTATAAGTTAGTAAACAAGTTAGGAACATTGTTAGGACATTATTCTATATTTCTTGATGATTTCCTTGCATGTTTAAGTGTCTAAACGTGAATGATATGATATAGGCGCTAAAGACAACTAAAGCAAGCCGGAGTTGTGTAGTTACCTGTTAAGCTCAACAGGTGAGTAACAGTTAACTCGAGTATAATATTAATAGTATTACAAAGATGTTTTGTGTGATATACCATGAAATTGTAGTTATGCATGTTTAGAGGTTTAAATGAACCAATTGTGATAACCAAATGATATGTATACATGTTTAAAGACTAGAGTAGGTCATTATTGATATGTTGAAGACTTGTGTAGGTCGGCCTTGATATGTATGCATGTGAAAGACCTTGTAGGTCATTATTGAAATGTGAAAAGGCCTGTTTAGGTCACTTTTGATATGTGAAAGACCTTGTAGGTCATTGTTGAAATGTGAAAAGGCCTGTTTAGGTCATTCTTGAAATGTAAAAGACCTTGTAGATCATTGTTGATATGTGAAAAGACCTGTTTAGGTCACTCTTGATATGTAAAGGGCCGGAGTAGGCCATTGTGTTTGTGAAGAGGCTGAGTAGGCCATTGTTTGAGTGTCGGTACTACATTGTAGAGGTTGTGGTGCGGAATTCGATGATCACGAATTATGGTTCTTGCAAAACCGCCGCCCACAATACTAACTCGGGCCTCTCAGTTCCCACTGATCCCAAATGGGATATGTTCCCGAAGAACGCAATGGTGGACCGCTACCCGCTTCTCTACCGGCGCGGAGGAAGTAACGGTTTCCCCAGTGAGGATCATTGAGCCGGGTTTATAACCCTGCAAGACGTGATGCCTGCTGACAACCGGTACTTCAAAGTGTGTTAGGGTAGACTTGAATGAAGTTATGTGATGCCTGTAATGTGTTATGATACTGTTAATGTACTGCTCCTGTTTTAATTGGTATTCACTAGCTATTTATAGCTAACCCTCTCATGAACTCTCCATATGCAGGTAAATAAACTGAAGGTGAGGACGGGTACCTGCTGGTAGTTCATGTTAGGTTCTGGGGAACACTATGTAAAGTCTGTATTGTATATTGATTAGTGCAATGGTCGAACGAGTTGGTAACGCTTGGTGTTTTGATTTACAATACTTTTGTATTACAACTTATATTTATATAAGTTGTAAAATGTGAAATAAATAATTCTCTTCCGCACGCGTTTTGATAAAAATATATATATATATATACTCTGAAATTTAAGGACCGGCGTTACTCCTTTCCCCGACAAATAGGGGTTTTACACTCCTTCACGTATAACATTTCGTATGGCGGCATCCCAATGCTCGCGTGATAACTACTACTGTATGAAAATACTGCTAACGAAAATTGCTAATCCCAACTTCCACCAAGGTAGTTCTCACAAGCTCACAGCATATTCTCTAGCGTTTGTATTGTTCTTTCACCTTGCTCGTCAGTCTGAAGGTGGTAAACTATGCTGAGGTTTACCCGTGTACCTAAATCTTCGGGAAATTTCTACTAAAACCTAGAAATAAACCGAACATCACGATCTGACCCAATAGGGACCCGCACCCTGTATCACGATATCATCTCTTTAATATGCATCCGCCAACTTTTCTGCTGAGAAAGCCTCTTTTATAGGAATGAAGTGCGTGCTTTTCGTCAGTTGATTCATTATAACCCTAATTTTTCATCAAAACTTCTCGGAGTCGACGGCAGTTTTGTGATCCAACCCATTATGCTATGCTCCCATTCCCATACCGGTATCTGTAATGGTTGTAATTTGTTGTGAGGTCTTTGTTCTTTAGTGCTCTCTAACCCTAATTCGTTCTTATATCTGGTTCTCATCTTTCAAGGTTTCTTGTTGAATTGTTCGGATTGAGTCTACTAAGGTTAGAGTTACCGTGAATCTCATACATTGACTTTTAGTAATGGAAAACCAGTCTTTCTACTCAAAGCATCCGTTGCAAACTCGGCTTTTCCTATGTGACATAGGATCTTGCAGTCATAATCATTTGCCAATTCAATCAACATTCTATGTCTCATCTTCAAGTTCTCCTGATTCGCGAAGTTTTTCAAACTCTTAGGGTTGGTGTAGATAGTACACATAACACCGTGCAGGTAGTGTCTCTATATTCTTAGTGCAGAACCCTTGCTGCTAGCTCTAAGTCACGAGTCGGGTAGTTACCCACGTGTCGTTCCAGCTGTCGTGAAGTGTATGCGGTTACCTTGCCCCGTTACATTAGTACACATCCATGCCCAACGTATGACGAGTCACAGTCGACCATCATGTCCTCCCTTCCATTGGGTAGTGTTAATATAGGTGCTTCACATAATTTCAGCAGGATCCACCTTGATACCATCGCGATTCACTACGTGCTCTAGAAGTTGAACCTATTGTAACCCAAACTCGTATGTCGATAGTTTTGCGTATAAATTTTCCTGCTTCAGTGTCCGCAATATTTCCCGCATGTGCCTTTCGTGCTCCTCCTCTTTCTTGAATAGATCAAGATGTCGTCGATAAATACAATTATTGACTTATACAGTAGTTGTCGTTTCACCAGATCCATAAATGCAGCTGGCGTGTTTGATAGCCCGAAAGGCATGACTATGAATTCGAAATGACCATATCACGTCCTAAACGCCGTTTTCTCCATATCTTCTTTCTTTACTTTCAGCTAATGGTAGTCCGGTCGCAAATCAATCTCCGAGAACTAGGTCACCACTTGTAGTTGATCAAATAACTTATCAATTCTTGATAGCGGATACATGTTCTTTATCGTCACTTTGTTCAATTCGCGGTAGTCGGTACACATACGAAGCACGTCGTCCTTCTTTCTCACGAATCGGATCGGTGCTCCCCACGAGGAGCTACTTAGCCGGATAAACCCTTCTTGCATTCCCCACAAGTCAGAATTTCTCCCCCACTTAAGATTTGAATCCGTACGATTCATTGCTTGTATAAGATGCCGGTTTGGTGACGACCCAGCCGGTTCATACCCCTACCACTCGAAACTCCCGAATGTGAATCAGAATGAAATCTATGAAAATTTGATATCACCTACCTCTATTACATTGTTTCTGTAGACATCATTTACATTCATGAACTCTTTATTTGTTATCTCCACTTCTAATGGTGTGTATAGTTTCACTTGCACATTATCACAACTTAAAATAAGGTTCTGTCCTGCTCTTGCCTCTCCACCATCACTTGAAAGTATAGATAACGCTCTAATCAACAGATGGATTTATCATACTATCCTAAACATATCATAGTTCATATTCATATTTTATACATTTATTTAGCATGCCCTTCTCACATCCGAAGTAGCCCTACTCGTACTAAGGCACTCCAGGCCCAACAAATTAATATAAGTGGCTAGCCCAATAAACTTAAAAACAAGAAAATGTACCCCTTTAATCCAACATAAAACCTCCATTCATTGATCAATCGAATACAGGCCTGACTAAAGTAAATGTTCTTTTTATTAATATAATTAATAACACCAACAATATTATACCTTAGATATAACTTGAAACGGGTATTACACCCCTATGTCAATATAGGAGATTAAGTTTGAGACCACCTCCAAGTTTTGCCCATCCCTCTGCGTATATTTTTGCTGATTCTTGTGATAGGTCGAGGTTTGATTTTGAGTTTAGTTTTCGTACATGTTCATGCTCAATTTCTACTCATCATTTCTTCCATGTTCTTTGTTCATCGTTGTTGAAGAATGGTTTGATGGAGGTGACCGGAGGGTTTTGACTGTGACCGGAAGTTTCTAACGTTGATCAGATTGTTGAAACAGACATTAGTTCAGTACAAGTTTATTTATACTTCTAGTAGCACAATCCCCCAACCTAATTAAATCAACTCAAATGTCATGTCACTGTCATATTAGTTTTTTTTACTTTTTCCTACGCAACCCAAAACCCAAGTAACATCCTTCCCAAATCAATTCAAACAACCCAAATATTTTTCTCTCTCCTTGCTTTTACTAAAAAACCAAAAAAAAAATGAAAAAGGCCGCCATTTCTTGGGTTTGACGGACCCGAGGTGAAGATTTTGAGGTGGAAGCCGAAAACCCCCGTAGTGATGTTTTCAAAGGAATCCACTTAACCCAAATGAACCCGAAGGCATACAAAAGGGTTGCTACCAGCCATCATCATCCGCCGTCTCTCACCAAGTTAACACCAACACTTATTTAAAACAGCTATGAGCCTATGACTCGATTTTTCAAACCATCACTTGTGTTGTGGACAAACTGTTGGACTCAAAATTTCCAAAGCATTGGACTTGTTATTTTATAGAAACTTGCAATAGATATGGCGTTTTGTGAGATTAATAAATTATTTAATTCGTAACCTTTATTTTTTTTCTTCATATTCTATCAAGAGCCAAGACAAATAAGTTTTCAAGTAACAGTGTAAAACAACTTTAGCTGATAAGGATCAACATAGTAATCCTTAATTTCGTTATGATGCAAACCAACTTTTCAAACTATCACTTTTGTATTTGTTTTTTATTAAAATTTATAATATTAAAAGATATAAATTGTTTTTTTATAAAAGTTGAATTTAAGGTTTTAAATGATTAGTTTTCCATATATATTTTCATGCTATGAACCTTTTTTTAAGTTTAATCGAAGATGGTGTATCTTGTCTAAAACAATTGTTTTATTTAAAAGCAACTGCATCTTTATCTTTTTTTTGTATAACAGTTTGATTAGATTAAGCTATTAATAGCATCTTGTTTAAAAACAACCGCGTCACATCTAAACAAAATTAGTTCCTTAAAAGTTTAAACTATTGCACCTTAGTTGAAAATTTCAATTGTTTTTCATTTAAAAAACAATCGCATCCAGTCTAAAGTCATTGCATTTAGTCTAAAACCACTACATCTTATCTTAAATTCTTGCATCTCAATGGTTGGAGGTCGATTCGTTTGTTTTTGTTGTCGTTCGTCTCTTGTAAGTCGAAAAGATTTAAGAATTATGATAATGATATATCAACAAGTATGATTTTTTTAGAGATACATTGATTTATATTATGTTAATATTTAACAGAGTTATTATGCTAGTTTTCGAAAAAATATATATATAAAGCTTAAAAACTAATCTAAAAGATAAAGGACAATAATTGTATTTATTTCAAACAAACTCATTTAATCGCCAACAAACTTTCACTTTTGGTCCAAAGTTCACTCCATAAAAAACGTTTACACGTTCGCAAAGGTTAAACCAATCCCATTAGATATTTTGTTTATATATATAAGGGATGGTTTATTTGAGAATAGTTTTTATTGTAAATACTGTGAAAACTAATCTTAGGCCTTGATTAAAATAAATTAATGGCCAATAAAAATTATGCATTAATTACTCATTATTGATGCATTAATGAGGGTATTTCGGAAAATCAATGTTCAATTTTTAATGACAACTTACACGGACGTAATTCACAGTTGAAAAATTATATAAAAAACCAGAATACCCCTATTAATATTAATGGCGATTACTAATGATACTTGCAATAAAAACGGTTTTCAAATAATATTTTCAATATATATATAAGAGATGGTTAGTGTCTATAGTTATGGATTCAAATATGGTAGCCAACAAATATGAGGTGGATTTAAGAGATATTAAAAAAAAAGTTGGTGGGAAATGAAAAGCAACGGAAATTGAAAATCCTTTGGGCCAAAACTTGATTTGGTTGTGGACAAGGTCCAACAGGCAAGGCGCAGGGATAGTATTTATTTAATTTTTTCTATGTTAATGTAATGGGCTTAGAAAAATGAATCCTATCCTAGTATATATATAAGATTATTATAAGTAGTATAGTATTAGAATATTCTTAAGATACTTAACCAAACCTACCCTTCAATTCCAACTTATATAGTTTTTGTTTCATTTTTTAACTTCCTTAAATTTCATCTATTCTTCACCCATCTACGTTTTATTTATAATTCCACGTTACTAATTTCTATATATAATTTCTATATAGGGAGCGGTTCAAACGTGAACTGTTTTTCGTACGAGAACTCCGACAATCATTTTTGGTTAATCATTTAATTTCATGTTTTTTTTATTTATTTTAAATAGGAAAGGGTAGTATGGACATTTTCATATTACCCCCTATTTACTAAAACTAATATATCTCTCAAATGAAAAGGTGTTAAATTACGAAAATTATACCAAATTAACGAGAAACTTAGGTCTTTTAATTTGAGACCGATCTTGGTATATTTTTTTGAATTTTTTTTTGCGTTTGCTGAAGTTTTTTTTACATAGCTCTCGACATATGCACATGTGTAAATTTTGCATATGTGCATATCTAAATCTGTGCTGAAAAAACAAAATGAATCTGTGCAACACATACGCAAATGTCGACTATACTAAAAAAACCCAGCAAATACAAAAAAAAATCGAAAAAATATAGCTAGATCGGTCTCAAATTAAAGAGCATAATTTTCTCGTTAATTTGGTATAATTTACGTAATTTAATACCTTTTCATTTGATGGATATATTAGTTTAAAAAAGCAAGGGTAATGTGAAAATGTCCAAATTGCCCTAATTAATTAATGATAGGTTTGATTAGTTTAAGTTATCCATTAACAACTCTTTAATCTGGACCCTTCATCTTTTCGATCAACGGCTATAATTGATTCTCGCAGTTCTCATACGAAAAACAGTTATAGTTTAAAATATCCCCTATATATAATTAGCTATAGGGGTTTGTTCGGTTCTGAAACCAGACCGAACCGAAATAACCGGAATGAAAACTCTAATCCATGTTCGATTTTTCGATCAAAAAGCTTATCCCTAATTAGCTAGATATATAGTTCAAGCCTGCCTAAGTACATACAACTATCTAAAATGCATCTTACTAATCAATCTAACCAAATTAACTTAATTAGTCTTCATATTTCCTCGATCAAAACTTCTTTTTTAATGATATTGTACGGTGGCAGCTTTCCTATATTTTGAGAAAATATATGGATTGTTTGCAACGTCTCAATTTCTATATATATAAATACAAGGGTAGACTTAAGATTTTTGTTGATCGGTGACGTCATATAATGGTGAAAATAAAACTATTTAAAACTGAGGGTGTTGTTCGAGGTTTTTTTTTTTTTTGGTTTTCAGTTAATCGGGTTGAATTATCGAGATTTCAGTTATTGCTCTGGTATTTTACTATTTTACGGCTAAAATTTAAAACAAAATATAATTTATATGAAGTCATGTTAATTAAATTGCTATTTTTAAATTGCTATTTTTAAGATTGGGTATTTTTAAGATAAACTAAAGTATTTTATAAGTATAAATTAAAGATTGAACTATATTTTATCATTTTTTTAAAAAAAATCATTTTTTTTATTTAATGGCATCAAAAAATCACTGGTGGCACTAGCTCGAAAATGTTGAAATTTTGGGAATGAATATTTTAGTGAGAATTAGAGACTTAATCATAGCCCTTCATTTGATTTGATCGGATGATTTACATTTCTCCCCGTCTTTTTATTCAATACCCAATCATAAATCGTGACGGCCATGAATTGTAAATGATGAATTGCGACCGTTAAATCTAATAGATCAACATCTTATTAATGTTGGGATTTGCTCTCTCATTTGAGACCCGTTTTTATTGCGAGTATCGCAAGTATCATTTGTAACCGCCATTAATGCTCATTAATAGGGGTATTTTGGTTTTTTATATAATTTTTCAACCGTGAATTGCGTCATGGTGAGTTGTCATAAAAGATCGAACCTTGATTTTTCGAAAATACCCATCATTAATGCATCATTAATGAGTCAGTCATTTTTATTGGCCATTAATTTATTTTAATAAAGGATTAAAATTGATTCTTACGGTAGTCGTAATAAGAATAATTCTCAAATATAATGTAACTAAGGAAATATCTTATTTTGTATTATATTAATTAATTACTTGAGATCTCATGCATCTCTTGTACATATTTTAGTAAGGGTGACCATTAATACCCTCCAACTATCTTTAAGTTTAGTATATATAATAGTTTTTTAATAGATAAATAAAAGTGAATATATAATACAAGTTTGATTGTAGTAACGAAAACCATATATTAATTGTTTCATAAAGTCCATTTCCCTTTGCTTCTCACTCGATTTCTACCATACACTGAAGATAATGTCGACGCTGATAAGAATGAATAATGGCTACTTTGGTTCCTTTTCTATTGTGTAATGATACAACAACCACTATTGCTGATAGTGAAAGATGCTTGTCTGCTGCTTTGATGCTACACCAATTGCAAACACCTAAAACACGAGTGTTTTATGAGTAAAATTGTTAAACCGTGTCTTTAAAGGAGGAACTTAATAAGAGTAGGGAAAAAATGTGGCTTCTTACAACATTTTCATGTAATTAATATTTTTTTATTATTTATATAAATAAAATATTTGTATCTAAAAAGAAGTTTAAGGACGACCATATCTAAAATAAAATTATTACACTTTGTCCCTCCCAATTATAATGTTTAAATTCCACCACTAGTAGCTTTACACCCTCGAAATTTTAAAATCCATTTGTGTGTATTTGATTAGAACTTCTGCATATTTGAATTATATGACCTTCAACAACACTAAGCAATTTTTTGTGTAAAAACAAAACAAGACTATAATAAGATATTCAAGTTCTAAATGTAATTCATTTTCTTTTTCGCTTTTTACAAACAACCACGTTAGAGCAATTTATTATAATTTTTTTAACTTTTACTGATAATTAAGCTTGTGTGTCAGTTTCATATTCGTCATTGTATATTTGTAGCAACATATTCAGTTGTTTAAATAAAAATCTTGATAAAGAATACGAATAATTATAAATTTCTATCATAAGTTTAACTTGCTATATATGTATTCTTTACTCAAAGGAATATCTCTGTCTAATGTAGTATGTAATCATACTATAATATGATCTAAAATAAAATACAAATGAACCTACGTTGATTAGAATTAAAAATTTTTAAAATATTACATATTACGAGAAAATTAAACTTAAATATGTTTTATTTCTTGTTGATGATGTTACACTAAGGGGGTGTTTGGTTGGAGGGATTTTATGGAAATTGTAATCTAATTTTTAGAAATTCTAATGTTTGGTTCATCATGGAATTGAAATTTGAAAGAATGTAAAATCGTTCAAGATAAGGAGGGATTTTAAAATTCATGAAGGAGGGAATGTGATTTATTACCATTATACCCTTCGCCTACTATCTTTGCGTCGCCATTCATCCTCGCCGCTTGCCGTTCGATGTTCACCGTTTGCCGTTCGCCTTTCGCCTGTCGTCTTTCGCTGGTCATCATTCGTTAGTCGTGTCCCCGTTTGTCGTTCGTCAGTTGTCACCGGTCGCCGTTTGATGTTCGTAGTTTGTCTAACGTCTTTCGCCGGACGTCGTTAGTCAGTCACGTCCCCGTTCGTTGTTCGTCAGTTGTCACTAGTCGCCGTTTGATGTTCGCAGTTCGCCTGTCGTCTTTAGCCGGTCGTCGTTCGTGAGTCGCGTCCCCGTCCGTTGTTCGTCAGTCCTCGCGGGTCGCCGTTCGATGCACACCGTTCGCCGTTCGCCTATTGTCTTTCGCTAGTCGTCATTTGTTAATTGTGTCTCCGTTCGTCGTTCGCCAGCCCTCGCGGGTCGCCGTTCGTCTTTCGTGGGTCATCGTTCAGTGCGTCCCCGTTTGTCAGTCGCGTTGTCGTTCGTCGTTTGTCAGTCCTCACGGGTCGCCGTTCATCGTTCGTCTTTCGCCGGTCGTCGTTCAACTACTGATTTTATTGCTATTAAAAATGAAGTTAGAAGTTGTAGGAAGGGTAATTTTGTCATTTTACATGACTGAAGTCAAATTCATCTATATCATCTGCGAACCAAACAGAATATGGAAATAAATTCCAATTCCATTTCCTGCCAACCAAACAGATTACAGATTCAAATTTCAATTTCAATTCCTGACAAATTCCAATTCATTCACAGATTTTAATATCTTCAGAAACATTACGCGAACCAAACACCACCTAACATGTCTTTTTCCTTTTTTTTCAAAGATATTAACAAGATAAATTGAAAGATGTTATTTACTTTATAATTAATTTTTTAAGTTCGTTTTAGATCACGGAGACGTCCTTGAACACTAACGACCGGTCTTTTTTAGTCATTTCATTTTATTTGGTTTTAAACTTAAACACTTTATATTGAACTTAATTTGATTTTCATTTTCTTCATTTTATCAAACTTAATTTAATCAGATTAAATAAAAACTGTGAAAACCAATCTTAATTATTCATTAAAATTAATCATTGGCTAAATTTTTTTTACGACTCATTAATGATTTATTAATAGCTTATTAATGAGAGGTATTTTGAGAAAATCAAGCCTCGTAAATTAAAAATGACTTACGCAATTCACGTTTGGGTAAATATATAAATGACTAAAATACCCTCATTAAAGAGTCATTAATTATGTTACAAACATTTCTTACAGTTCCGTACGAAAAACAATTATTGATTGAACTTTATATATATATATATATATATGTGTGTGTGTGTGTGTGAGAGAGTGTGTATGTGTGTGTGTGTGAGAGAGAGTGTGTGTGTAATGGTTACCTAACGTTGTTCCTTTAGTACTAGTTTTCAAGTCAAGTAATACTACCTTTAATGCATAATTTACAGTATTTTAAAACAATAAGATTTTGATTTTGTCGAATTTAATATGCAATATATAACAATAATCGGTTATATTTAAGATAAAATTTAGTAATGATCAAGATTTTAATTACGTGTGTGTATATATATATATATAAACATATATATACATATAGATATTTAAGTAATAGCTCTTTAATGACACATTAATTAGAAGATTTTGGGAAAAGCAAACTCCATTCATTAATAATGGTCCACGGAGAAGCAATTCACGGTTGTGTAATATATAAATAATCAAAATATCTCTATTAACGAGCCTTTGATGATGTTAAAAATGGTTCTCACAGTTGTAGCATGAAAATCAGTTCTCGTTTCAACTTCTCTCCCCACACACATATATATATACATATATATATATATAAAGGCCTATATGAGATTCTAACAACGTCATGGCATGCTCAATTATCTCTTAACCTAGCTATGTTAGTCTCTTTAACCATTGTTGTAGCTCACCATATGTATGACCCTTTCTTTAATATTCAGGAGGTCAAACTAAGATTGTTGTTCCAGTTCCAGTTAGTGTTTCAGTCGAATTTATATATATATATATATATATATATATATTGAAAAGATCATTTGAGAACCGTTTTTATTGCGAGTACCGCAAGAACCAATCCGAGCATCCAATTACCCCTTCTTCAATGTCATCACCCACCCATGAATTCATCTCTTGCACCTTGCCACACTCAATCCCTTCATGCTCTCCGTCCATGAATTACGCTTACCAAATGAACGGCTAAGATTGGTCTCATGGTATTCACAATAAGATCGGTTCTCAAATGAAACTTCCGAGAACTGTTTTTCGTACGAGAACTGCGAGAACTAATCTTAGCACTTGATTAAAATTAATCAATGGCTAAGGTTTTTTGGCGGCTCATTAACGGGTCATTAATAACTCCTTAATTGCTCATTAATGACGCATTAATGAGAGTTATTTCTGGAAAATCAAGTCTCGCAAATTAATGACGGCTCACTCAGACGCAATTCACGGTTTGGTAAATATATGAATTACAAAAATACCCTATTAATGAGTCATTAATGGAGTTAAAAACAGTTCTCGCCGTTCTCGTATGAAAAACAGTTCTCGTTTGAACTTTTGCCTATATATATAGGGGAAGGTTCATTTGAGAACCGTTTTTATTGCGAGAACCGCGAGAACCAATCTTAGCCGTTCATTTTGCATAATGGGATTCATGGATGAAGAGCGTGGGGGGATTGGGTGTGGCAGGGTGCATGTAAGGAATTCATGGGTGGGCAATCCAATTGAAAGAGGGGGAATTGGACGGTTAGGATTGTTCTGCGAGAACTAATCTTAGTCGTCCAATTCCCCCTCCTTCAATTGGATTGTCCATCCATGAATTCCTTACATGCCCACCCTGCCACACTCAATCCATGCACGCACTTCATCCATTAATTCCATTATCCAAAATAAACGCCTAAGATTGGTTCTCGTGATTCTCGCAATAAAAACGGTTCTCAAATAAACCTTCCTATATATATATATATATGAGTTAATTACAAAAATGGTCTCTATGGTTGTTACTGATTTTCACTTTTAGTCCTTTAACTTTAAAAATTACGAAAATAGTCATTGTGGTTGTCATTTTATTTCACTTTTAGTCCTTTAGGCTAACTTCAGTTAAAGTTGACCGTTAGTCAAAGGGTATTCTGGTCTTTTTAACTTTTATCCGTGTTACCAAACATCCTCCACCTATTTCTTACCATGACTTAATTTTTTATTTTTTTTAAATTTCTACATTCTTGTATTCTTAGTGCATCTTGAAATGATCTTTATCATCTTCAAGAATTAAACAACCATAAACTTGTAAATATTTAACAGAAATTAAATAACTTAACAAGCTAAAATCGAACAATCAACATATATGTATATCAAATGAGATCTGTAACACATTTACATATCTGAAAATCTGTTTAAAAATATAAAATCTACAAGAAAAACCCTAATAGTATATGAACCAAATCCTTTATAAAGAAAAATATGAACAAACCCTTGAAAAAGAAAAACATGAACAAACATAAAACCAAAAAATTTGGCATGCTTGCATATCTTGAAGAAAAATATGAACAAACAATTTCAATGATGAAATTTAAAAGTTAAAACTTTTACTTGACATCGGAACCTAATATATAGAAAATAAATTAAAGCTTTAACTTGCTAATACCTAACACAAGTAAACTGAATCAAAGTATTATGATATTAAATGCTAGCATGGCTATGAAGAGTTGCCTATGTTCCATCATCTAGGCTATGAACAATTGCCCATTTTCATCTTCTTCACCTTTGATTTAAGAACATAACTAAGAACAGTTGCTAAAACAAAAATCGAAAGATAGAAGGATGATTTAAAAATTAGCTAGATCTGCACTCATCATTGAGAGAGAGAAGGTGCGACGGTGGTGTTACCGGTGGTGGAGAGAGATTACGGTAGTGTTCTCATATGTACCGGATCTGCACTCATTCTCGAGTGTACCAGATCTGCACCCGGCGATGATGGTGATGGTGGTGCAGATCCGACGAGATGATGCTTATGGTGGTTCATATCTGCGGCGGTCTTTCTACAACGGTGGTGGTTAAAGAGGTGCCGGCAATGGTAATCATAGAGATGTGGCAATGGTGCTCACAAATCTGATTTAGAGAGAGAGGAGGTGATTTTGAGGGAGGAGAGTTTTGAAGTGAGAGATGAAGGCTTTGTTTAGATGAATGATAGAAAAGTGTTTGGTAACAAGAATGAGATGAAAATGATAAAAGAAGTGTTTGGTAGTAAGGATAAGAATGAAAATGACAAATATACCCTCATGTGCAAAGCACATAAGGGTCTCTAACGGCTACAGCTAACGTCTGTTAGGTTAAAGGATTAAAAGTGAAACAAAATGACAAGCACAGTGACTATTTTCGTAATTTTTGAAGTTAAAGGACTAAAAGTGAAAATCAGTAACAACCACCGGGACCATTTTTGTAATTAACTCTATATATATATAGTTATATTCAAATAAGAGGAATTAAAAGTAAGAGAGGTAAGATGTATTCTAACAATGACAAATGTCCTAATCTGAAAAAGGGTACATTAACTATTTTCAAATTTTTATCTCTCATTTCCTTATGTAGAGTTGGTCAAGGATATTAGCCGACGGTTAGCACCGATGATACATAGTTGCAGGTCTTGCGGTGACGAAGTAGTTCAATTCAAAACCTAATTAACTCGTAGGGCATAAACCTTCCAATCCCGCATCAATATGATCGAGAACTTAGTCAAGTGTCGGTTTTTTGTTCATCAAATGTTGATATTATTCACCTAGTGTATGTTAATCAGTGTTTTCCAGAGAATGGTAGTTTTATTCGTTAATTTTCTAGTGAATTTCTAGGCTCAAAACAAATTATGATTGTGAGTATATAAAGTTTGGGTTGTTCGAAGAGCATGATGATTGGGTTGTAAGTTGCACCAGTGTATTGATTCGTCAATTAGGTTTGAATAATGGTTGCTTTTCTATCTCAAATGTTCATGGATTATGTATTGGATTTTGGGTGAAACCCATATTGCCATTGGTTGTTTTTGGTTATTAAGTTTAGCTCATCAATTTTCAGAATTATCTAAACGATACTAGGAGCGGGGGAATTTATTAAGGAACTCAATTCACCAACTTACAATATGCGATTCAAGTGTAGCCCAATTTGCAATTTTCAACTCTTTATCATGATTTGTGATTATACACACAACTATACTTAATTTGAAATTTGTGTAACCCCGGAGGATTTGCGATTCCCTCACTGTCAAGAACTTTTGCGATTCGTTAATGTGCTAAGTTGATTTTGAAATTGAAATCCAATCAAAACTCAACCATTTTAACCAATTTTTGATTCATTAGATTCCTAACACCTATTCAATTATTCCTTCGAGTTCAATTTCATTCTTATGAACAAAAAGATTATTTAAATCTTGTTTTTGCTCTCGGTTTGCACCCCTTAATCAAACAGTACCGAAAACCCCAAAAATCCCGTTAAAAACTCGATTAAATGCTCAGACATCGATACAAAAGTAATCACAAAGAGGTGAGGATTGTTACCTAATGTTTCCCCAACAGAAACGATGCAAAAATATGAGAAATCTGAGCCTCTTCCTCTCGGTTGTGCTTCACAAAGATAAACCCGCCCACAACGAGGTTCAAGTCGACTACAAGGTTTATGCATAGGAAAATGTGTCCTATTTTAGGCATTTATACCTTCTTATCTCAACTTAGGCCCAATACTCTCTTAAGCCCTTTAAAACCCATTACATACTTAATAATCCAAAAATAAAAGAATCCACTTTATTAATTAAAATCACTAATAATCACAATATTTACAATGTGGAAAATAGGTATTATAGCTTTACAATTGTATTACTATATATATTAGTACACTTTAACACCATAAACATTGAAATTTACTCTAACTAATAATTATCTCCATGTTTATACACGGATAATTAAACTAGTTCTTAGCTTAAGTCATTTAAAAGCGACTTATTAAATTAAAAATTTATAAAAAAATAAAAATATTATGTGGTTCGATGCATCTCACAAGTATACTAGTAAAACTTAGGTTGTCAAGCCGGGTCGGGTTCAAGTCAGGTTTGTATCAACACAAATTTTGACTCATTTATTTCGTGTCAGGATCGGTACGTGTCAACTCATTTTGGCCAAATGTGATCAACGAGTATTTTTTAAATTTTTGAATACGGTGTTCGAGTACGATTTTCTAATATGATTTCCTGTTTCAACTACGATTTTATTAAATTTCAAAATTTCATGTTTGTTTTCCAACGTTCGGTAAGAATTTCGAAAATGATTTTTGTTTATATACTAACTTTAATATTCAATGTTCGTTTCAGTTACATTCGAACTTTAAATTTGGTATTTGTTTCGGTTTGATTCGAATTTTGATTTCACTTTTTTATTCAACTTATATAAATATGTATATTAAAAAATGTGATGTACTACTATTCTATCAAACACTAATAAATAATGTTATTAAACAACCGAATAATTAAATAATTTATTATTAAAATAGAATTATAAATCGAATTTAAAAGACTAAAGTACCAACTATTAAGTAATCAAATCTCAAAATACAAAATCATATAGTCAAAATATCAATATAAAAATGATGTACTATTGTTTTAACTGTAAGTATTTTATTGTTTATTTTAAATTTTTAATATTTAAGAGTTTTATACTTTTGTTTGACGGATTTTATTGTCCTAAGATGCGATCCTTTATTTGAATTCACAAACTTATTTTTAAAATTTAAATTTTATGTATTAAATAAATTTTTATAATGTTACAGTTTATTTTTAAATGGGTCACTTTCGGGTTGATCATAGTCCGACCTATTTATTTTTTTGTCGATTTCGTGTTAACTCACTTTTAACTCATTTCGGATTTATGTCACTTTTTCATACCGGACCTGAATCAAGTTTCGTGTTAAACCAAATATTACAGAGGTTAAGTAAAATAGAAATAGCAAAGCAGTTTATTACTATTCAGCAGAATGACGGTAAACGTTGAACATACAAGACAATGTCTACATCTTTAATTATATTTTGATTAAAGATCCATTTGAGTTGGATGTTAAGCTTATTAACAAGCTAATAATCAAAGTACAAGTCCTCTTTAATTCTGAAGTTGATCAATACTAATCAAGTTGTCACATTTCTATAACTTGTAGATGTGAGGTTTTTGATACTCCTTTTTTATATGCGTGTTTAGTTTGTTATGATATTTTTTTTTGCTTTAAAAATTTAAATTTAACGAAAAACAAGAAATTTAAACACATATATTCAATTCAATGTTTTAAAAATCGGTTGTTAGACGATCTGATCTTCTTACCGGGTTACGGGTCAACCCGGTTTCTAAATTTTTTTTATTATATACATGTATATATGTGTGTATACATATATATAAACGACAAAAAATTTAAAAAAACATTGGCTACAATAAGAAAAAAACATAAACCTACAATATCTCAATCGAAACACAATAATTAAGTTTAACATACAATACCAAAAAAAGAAAATTCAAACATAAAACAATAATTGTCATAGGCTCAAAATCAAACCAAATTGAAGATTTTAAGACATTGGGGGTATTGTACGTATAAAAAAGAACTCATGAAAAAGAACTCAATTGAAGAGGGAAAAACGGCGATGGAGACTACAGAAATAGATGATAGAGAGTTTAGGGTTAAAACTTAAAAGTTTTTTAAAATATCAAAACCGGGTTGATTACACCGAGTCGACCGTTAACCTGACCGGGTTACTCCAGACAAAAATTACTAAAAAACCGCCACATATTGATCCGCTCTATGCACTAATTCCCCTGTCAACCAGTTCGACACTGATCTTAATTGATTGATTCAGCGTGATTTACACATTCACTAAAGTCGAGTTTTGTTTTTTTTCAATTTTCCTTTCATATTCTCAATTTATTTAATATGATAAATATCTAAAGAAAAATAAAAACTAAAACGGGGGTACACGTGTATCGTAATGAAACCACGTCTTATCCAAATCCATGCAGAACATCTCTTTTATCCCATTTTTGTAGTCACCCCTACATTTTATATAAAATAAAATATATATATGGGATTATCCATTAAAATTCTGAAATTGCGAAAATAAAGCGCAAAAAGAAAAGAAAAAAAGTGAAGCATTCAAGAGTTTGGACCAATTAAATCCGGACTTTTGTTTTGTTGATATTTCTACACGCATCCTGTTGCCACGTCCATTTGAAAGTTAATTTGCATGAGACCCCTTCTTTGTTCACCCTTTGTTAACGTTTACCCTCGTCTTTTTTTAATTCAAAATGTGCTAACTCAAAGACAGTCTAATTACAAAGTAAAACAACTAAGTAATATTAAGGTATGATTCAGGTGTTCTTTTGTTAAAGTTAAAGTGTTTTAAGTTATGTTGTGATCTTTAGGTGGTGTGTTTGTATTTTAAAATTTTAAACGGAGTGATATTTTCGTAATTCACATGTGATGCTTTTACAAATCATATGTGATTGTATACTGAATTATATGTGATTGTATACTGAATTTTAGGACTATGTTTTTTTATATGGAATATATATATCTACATAAAGAATCTAAAAGTTATGCAATTTCTTTGGGCGTATGATAACTTAATTGTTTGTGCTTCTAAAAAGAACCTTAAGATATCTAGCGTAAGTGATTAAAAAACTATATAACTTCTTAAATAATGTTATCATAGAAAACAAAAACAAAACTCATAGAAAATGACGTATTAACTAATATTGTTTTATAATCAATTACCCAAGTCTACGTCTATCCTTCCATCGTCATTCTTATCTATATATAACAAGATTCTTACGTGTAAGAAATAAAACAAATTTAAAAAGCTGTTCTCCATAAAAATATTTAACTTACATGCATGTATTTTTTATAACTTTAATGTTTTTTAAAAGTTATTGCTATTTTGGAATGAACTGAAAACTGAGAGGACTTAAAGTATAAATATCATAAAAGATTCTTAAATTGAGTAGTAGTGATCTGACTAGGAAGCGATAAGCCCATGTAAACCACAAAGCGCTGAAAGACACGTCATCAGCTCTGACCACAGTAGATAAGGACCGCCCATCTCTCTCAATTTATCTCTCACACATAACACCTAAACACATACTAGTCATTCGTTCTCTCTCTCTATATATCTCCATCTTAGCCTATATCTTCAATCCAAAGGACACCATTTCTTCTTCGTTATTGACCTTCTCTATCACTCAAAACGATCAAATTCTTTAATCCAAATCGTTTTATTCAACTCTTGCAAACGGAATCCTTCAAAAATATTCAAATCAAATATCTTTAATTCTTCCCTTTTGATCGCTATTACATCGTTTCTGATCCACTTTCACATATATAAATCGATCCGTAGAGGCTGATTTCATATCTCATATTAGGAAATTTGTATCCGGATTTTGGAAGTTTATTTCGGAAAGAAGAAAACCAGAAGAAATTATGTCTGCGGCTGGAATGATCAACGGATACGTTTCATCATCGACATCATCTTCATCGTCTTGGGGAAAATTCAAGAATTCGCACAAGAAGAAGGCGGATAAAGGAAATCGTGGCGGCGATCGGAGGTTTAGGGTTAGGGTTAGCTGTGTTTCGACTAGTCCTGTTGCTTCAGATCCGTATAAAACTTTAAGCATTCGTCCTGGTGCTTCTGAATCTGAGGTCAAAAAGGCGTTTAGACAGCTAGCTTTGAAGGTAATGGATCTATAGATCTCTGATTTTTGGACAATCTGAAGCAGTTTATTTTGTTTGAATGCTTGATTCTATTGTTCACACTTTGTTTTTTTTTAATGTTATGTTTTTTGTTTAAATTTCAGTATCATCCGGACGTTTGCAGAGGAAGCAATTGCGGGGTCCAATTTCATCAAATCAACGAAGCTTACGATGTACGCTATTTCTCACTCTCACTCTCTCCGTTGAAATTTGCCCATTTTTTCCCTTTCCATTTCATTGAAAAATCGATTATCTAAAGCGTATAATATCATCAGATCCAGTAACAAATGAAGCTTATGATACGATAAATTAATTGGTTAAAGAATAGGAACAAAATCTTAAATGAAATTTGGTGAATGATACGTGCAGATGGTGATGAGCAATTTGAGAGATGAAACGAGCGTACCGGAGATGGAGATGTACGGAGCGTCGGATGAAGGGATAGATGAACCGATGAGAGGAATGGATGATCCAGATTGGGACATGTGGGAAGAGTGGATGGGTTGGGAAGGTGCGGGGATCAGAGATTATTCTTCGCATATAAATCCCTACATATAAAACAAGTGGATTTGAAGATCCGTTGGTATTTCAAGCGAAGCTATGGAGATGAATAATGTTGTGTTGTGTACATAAAAACTTGTTCCTAGAGATGATTTTATTAATGTTCATCTTTAATTAATTGTATATAAGTCCGAGTTTATGATTAATCCTGTGTATTTTGTCATCGTTCGGGAATAAAGTTTTCCTTGAATTACAATCCTTTTTTCACCTCTGTTTGTTTTTAGTCCTATGATTACGCCTTGTTCTCGAGTTTAATAAGGGAAGAAAAGGAAAGGAAAAGAATGGAAGTAGTATCCTGACCAGATCGTTTCTATGGAGGAAAAAAAGTGCCGCGACGTATGATAAGTTTAGTTTTTAGATAGCATAGTCAAAATAAGCAACAAAATAGACAGTATTACAAAAATAAGTAACAAAAACCGACATTACGAAAATAAGAATTCATGTCGCCGACCTATAAACACGCGATGTAAATTAAAAAAAAAAAACTCGTGTCACAGAGAAAAAAAGCACGTCGCAGAATAAAAGAACATTCCAAAGATAGGAAGCCAGTCGCCGCCTGTTCATTTCCCCATGTTTTGGTGCATATTTTCGAGGAAAACCTGCTTTTATCGGTGACATGAGTTGCTTTTATTGGCGACATGAGTTGTTTTTATCGACGTTGTCGGTTTAAATAAATAAAAAAATTTCACGTCATTTGGAATAAAAAGTAAATTATTGCCAAAATAAGCAAGTAATTATGTAGAAGAGCCTAAAAAGCATCAAAAATTGTGTATTTCGCATTTAAGCATTGGTGTCGTCAATAAAAGGAGGCTTTGTTGCCGATGGCTTTCCGTGTCGCCAACCAGTGAGATTGAGCCACGTGAAATTTTTTAATTTATTTAGACCAACGTCATCGATAAAAGCAACTAGTGTCGTTGATATAAAAAGGTTTTCCTCGGGAATGTGCACCATCGACGACATGGGGAAATGAACAGGAGGCGGCGGCGGCTGGCTTCCTTTCTTCGGCGACATGGCTCCTTTCCTTGATGACATGAGTTTTTTTTTTAAAATTACACGTGTCGTGTGTTATTGGTCGGCGACATGCATCGGCTACATGAATGCTTATTTTCGATACTACTTATTTTGGCAATGTCTTTACTAATGTTATTGAAAAAATAAGCAAGTAATTATGTACAAGACCAAAAAAGCACCAAAAATTGTGCATTACGTATTTAAGAATTGGTGTTGACGATAAAAAGAGGCTTTGTCGCCGACCAGTGAGATTCCGCCGTGTGGAGTTTTTTTTATTTGTATAAACCGAAGTCATTGATAAAAGCAACCCATGTCGTCGATAATTCCTCTGGAATGTGCACCCATCGGCAACATGGAGAAATGAACAGGCAGCGGCTAGCTTTCTTTCTTCGGCGACATGGCTCCTTTCCTCGGGGACATGATTTTTTTTAAATTACACGTGTCACGTGTTTATTGGTCGGCGGCATGAGGACCCATCGGCAACATGAATGCTTTCCTCGGGGACATGCTTTTAGTGGTCGGCGGCATGAGGACCCATCGGCGACATGGCTACTTATTTTGTTGCTTATTTTGGCAATGTTCTCTAAACTATTCGGTGTTAAATTATTTATTTTATGAAACGTCACCTTAGTGCACGGTTGCGTAATTTCGTTGGGTTGGGATAGCTTCAAAATCTTATACATATAATTGAGGGTTGGTACTCATGTTGTCTATAGTTTAAATTAATGTTGGGCATGCAAAACTGTTTTTAAGAAGCTTATCATGGTCCGTCATGCAAAGTATAAAAGCTTGACTTATGTTAATACTTAATTAACATGTCTTAATTTGTTATAAGTCGTGTTGTGAGGTCTGTTGAGAGTATTCCTTAACAAACTTACACATTTATTCTCCTTATCTCTCGAGTAAGACTTAAACACTTAACATTAAAGAGGGATTAACACCTTACAAAATTGATACAGCTAGTCAACACACCCTTTGATTAAGATTACTTAGTTATATGGGTTAAATATAAGAATGTGGATATATCAAAACGAGAAAGAATTCTAATGAATTTTGTTTTAAATTATCATTATATATTTTTTACCCTCATCAAAGTATGAACTCCTCATTCTAGCTTATGATTATATAATTATGTGCTTTTAGTATAGGATTCTATAATTATAGATCTATGAATTAGTATTCTTTTCCTTTGTGTTTTAGTGTTGGATTTAAAAGTTTTAACACAATCCAACTTAGGGTTGCTTTCATGGCACCCCAAAGTCTGATTATGAGTATTTTTGTGAATGGTGAACCTTTAAAAACGAAGATCATTCGTCTTGATTGATCTGGCTGTACGTGTTCTTCTATGGCAATCGAATCACTTCTATCTTTTTAATTATCCTCATTCAATCCTACAAATTTAATTACTTATTTGTTTTAAATAATAAAATATAAAACTTACGTCTTGATTTCGAGTTTAATAATGAGAGGAAAGAAAATGCGAGGAAAGAAAATTCTTTCCTTTCAAATCATCTCAAAATTGGGAGGAAATATTTTTGAACAAATTTAGCCTGCACTTTCCTTCCAAATCCCTCTCTTTCCTTTCCTTTCTCTCCTTAAATAAAACTTAAGAACACTTTTTAGGTAAATTTTCTTTCAAATCCTTTCTTTTTTCACTCTAAAAAACTCGAGAACAGTACATTAGTACGAACATTGAAGTACACTTTAGAAAAAATAAGCAACATAAAATTAGTAAATTACCCTTTAGAAAAAATAAATAAATTAATAGTCATATATATAACTGGTTATGCACAACGTACAGAAAAAGCGGGACACGAAGAAGAAACATTAGCTCCACAAACAGACGTCTTTCATTTTGCAAGTCGCCAGGGCCCGTCTCTGTGATCACTTGCTTCGATCCATAAAGATTATTTACTCGAAATCAGGCATCTCCGTACGTTTATTCGCTTTTGATCTCTCATTAATCATGCCTTCTTCTCCAAGATTATATTCATACAACACAGCTTCGGCAAGTTTTCGTGTGTTATACGTCTTCTACAATTCGGGTGTTTGAATTTAGGTGTTGATACTGTGATGTAAATGCTTATGCGCAGGTTGTTTTTATAATCTTGTAATGATGTAATTGATATTTTCTGGAGTGAAACCCTAACTCTTTTATAGGTGGAACTCCGTGAGGTCAGTGACTGAATTTACCATCCAATTTTGATTGATTGACTCAGATTATTCTTTGAATTTTCTTATAAGTTGTCCTTAGTTACGTGTTTAATTTGAGTTCCTTTTCCATAAACTTTGATTAGTGGCTTGTTTATCCCCAAAAGACATGATCTTAATATCAACTTATATGCAATTCTCTCAGTAATATTTAAACATCTACTGGTTTCAAGACTTCACGCCTTAAGTGTTTAATCTAGTCTGTCCTATACTATTTTGATCATTTGTTCTGATTATGTATGATAAGTGTGTGGTGATAATTCTCAGTTAAAACCGATTATATTGGGAAATTAAGAAAAGGAGAGCGGACAATTATCAACTGAATAGCGGGGTTACTGCCTAGGGGTATCCTTTTTAGTGGTATATGATATGAATAGTAAAGAACAAGTTTGCATTGTAAAAGCATGCAAAGTAGATAATTAAGTAGCGGTTACATCTTTTACCTGAACATAAGGATTTAGGACAATGTCATCAATTAAATCATCTTTCTCCAGGTTTAATCTAATCCTCCAAGTTTGTTGAAGTGGCTATCTTGCCCATCAAACTGAATCTGTTCTCGTTCTTTTGTCTGGAATTGACCACTTGTTGTAGCAATTTTGATTTAGAGTGGATGAAAATGTGGCAATTGATATGATTGTGAACCAATAAGAATACGAGTGATTTTGTGAAAGAACAATGGCCATATAATCTATTTTGCTGTTAAAGTTACCTAACTTTTACCTCCAAATCATTAACTGTCATTAGAATCTCT
This sequence comes from Dittrichia graveolens, assembly GCA_038502395.1. Lineage (NCBI taxonomy): Eukaryota > Viridiplantae > Streptophyta > Magnoliopsida > Asterales > Asteraceae > Dittrichia > Dittrichia graveolens. The sequence goes on along the minus strand of JARJIL010000004.1, from coordinate 4,848,738 downwards.
CTTGTCATAATGGATGAATGCTAGTTAAATACAAGGCAGTGCCATTGCCATACAAAACAAGTGATCCTGTGTTAACCAGTGGTGATTTATCTATCCTTTATGCTTTGGAACACGTCTGTCTTTATGACTTACCATAAATCTTTCTGCCATTAGATATTTCCGATGGGTAACCTAAAAGAGCGCCTTCTGCCAAAGCCTGCCTCAGCAGTGAACCTTGGAGATGCATCTTACAGGCCTTTTGCATCTTTTCGGCAGCCTTTTCAAGGAGTGGATGTCCTTGGCCTGAAAAAACGTGGCCAAGGTCTTCGATCATGGATTCGTGTTGACACGTCAACTGGGGACTCCCAAGTTATCGAGGTTGATAAATTCACTGTGATGAGACGTTGTGATCTCCCTGCCCGTGATCTTCGCTTACTTGATCCATTATTTGTTTATCCGTCAACTATTCTGGGCAGAGAGAAAGCCATAGTTGTAAACTTGGAGCAGATTCGTTGCATTATAACAGCTGATGAAGTTTTGCTTCTGAATTCTCTTGATAGTTATGTATTGCAATATGTGGTGGAACTACAACGACGATTGAAAGCTCCTGGGGCTGGTGAAGTTTGGCAGTCAGAAGGATCTGACTTGAACAGATGGAGAGGAAGTAGGGATTTTGGGGATGTATCTAGGAACAGATCATCTGATTACTTGCCCTTTGAATTCAAGGCTTTAGAAATTGCACTTGAAGCTGCTTGTACATTTCTGGATACACAGGTTTTACCTGTTACCAATTTTTCAGTTTCCAATATCCAAATTGCTTATACTGTCAGAAATTCAGAATCCATTAAAAGTATAGTATGAATGAGATCCTCGTGAACATGATCATTCCTATTTTTCTGTACAACACAGAACAAAAAAAAAAGCATTTATTAAAAACTTTTTAATGCGGTCACCTTCAAAGTATCAGGCTAATTGTTACCTAATGACCAGATCAAAAACTCACTTACTCAATTTTATGCTATGTCACTCTTCATGACCTTGTATGTTCGCATAAAGAAAACAAATGTTCTTTCTATTTCTTTTTTCGTACTTTTATTTTGTTGCTCTTTATCTGTTTAATGGCTGAGCTGTAAATGGGGTTTGTTGGATATTAAACCTTAAAAAGTGTCACTGTGGTTATCTGGTGAACTTTTTGATGGAAGTAAGAAATATAATAGAGGAGAACTATTGACCCCTAAGAAATGAAACCACACAACTTCGTCCATTATTAACACCTGAACATTTGCCTTCTTTCCCCTTTCCTCTCTTCATCTCTTAACCTGGGGCTGTTGGATTTGCTGTTTGATAACAAGTTGATGCACGTATATTGCAAAATTTCCCCTTGCTCTTAAAATTATTCTACACTATTTTTTAAATGTATTAGTAATAGATTTATGATTTCTTAATGTACAAACTCTCCTTGCTCTTATCTTATAACTCTTAGAGAGGAGCAATGCTATTTTTCTAATGTGCCAGAGTATGCTTCATGTAGTCATTAACTCATTACGTACCATCTGGTAACAAGTTGATGCACGTATATTGCAAAATTTCCCTTTAGAGGATGTCCCACCAGATGCTTGTGCTTCCTGAAATAAGACTTATATTTTCCATTTAATTGCTGGTTTCATACTCTCTTGTTAATCCGATAATAGTCTTTTCATAAATTTGTCAGGCAGCAGAATTAGAAATCGAAGCGTATCCATTGCTAGATGAACTTACATCAACAATTAGTACTCTAAACTTGGAACGAGTTCGTAGACTGAAAAGCAGGCTTGTTGCATTGACTCGCAGGGTCCAAAAGGTGCTTTAGACTCTTTTTTCCATTAATTTTTCCTCTTTATGTACAAGGACTTTGACCTAGGGGTGGAAAAATGGGCGGGGCACTTAGTTTGGGTAACAATCAAAATGGGGTTAACATAAAAAAGGGACATTTAGACAGGTCAAAATGGGTCAGGTTGGGTTGAATGGAACAGCTTTTATCCGTAATTTTTAATCTAGCAGAGTGTCTTATAAGGCTAAAGTTGGATTCAGTTGATAACAAAGCAGAACAAAGAACAGAATGGAAATATAAAAATACGATAGCATTCGAAATGTTGGTAATCTCCCAATGTCAGAAGACTTCTGGAAGTCGCATACCCCCTGGTATCTTAATACCTTTATTTACTATGAACCCTACCTTAGGGAGCCACTGATAAGTCTCCTTGTTCAAAAAGGAAACAACTAAAATAAGAAACTATTAATTAGGGAAACCGTTGAACTTAATTACTTATTGTTATTTGGCTCCCCTACTTAACATAATTTGCACTTCCCTCCTTAGACTTGGTTATAGCCCACCTTCGATACACCTGCTCGAACCATGTCTTGTTAGTGTCAAATGCAATACATAAATATATTATTTCAAAGAGTTAATTGCTTTTTTGGTCCTTAAGGTTTCACAAAAATGCATGTTTGGTCCTTTAGTAATCGTAAGTACATAAATCGTCCTTTATTTGAGAATTTTGGAGCAATAGTAGTCCTTTGGCAAACTTCCGTTACACTTGCTCCGTTAACTGCCATTAAATTGACTATTCTACCCTCCCTTTGTCAGACACTCCCACTCCCACCCCCACCCCCATTTCTTTCTCTCTTCTCCCCTCTTTACACCCAAGCACCGCCTCACCTCTCTCTCGTCGGAGAAGGCCACCGCCGCCTAACCTTCCTCTACCATCACCACCGCCACCTTGCCGCTGCCATCACCACCCTTTATTTCAATCATCTCCTCTCCTCCTCTCTCAATCTCTCTAACACTCTAACCAACCACCACACCTGTAAGACCACCACCCTACTCCCGGCGAGCCTCTAAGATCATTGCCCACCTCCGGCGAGCCTCTAAAGAAGACTATCGCCGCCACACACCATTTCCGCCACCTACCATCTCCCCTCCTTACTCTGACCCCCTCACTCCTTTTCTCTCTCTGCCCTAACCACCATCTCCCACCACTTGTCACCTTTATCTCCACTGCCTTAAATCTGCGCTTCCCATATGCTTAATGGGTCTCATTATCACCAAATAACATCGACATTGCACCACCATTGGTCACAGAGTGTGTGTGTGTGGATCTAAGATCTAGAGATAATGGATTTTGATTTGGGTGGCTATTGGTTCTTTTAGGCTATTTTAGGCTGAGGCTGTTGATTTTTAGACGATTACAGGCGGTGGCGGTGATAGTTTGTTGGGGTTTTCATAGATTTTGAGTTTCTGTAGTTACGGTGTTTTCTTGTGGGTGGGTGGTGGTTGGGGGAAGTTTGTCGGAGGCAGAGAGGGAGAGAGATCTATGTTATTAGAGTTTGTTGGTGGCGGAGATAGCGGTGGTGATGGCGGCGGCCGAGGGGCGGTGGTGATGGCAGCAACGAAGGGGTGGTGGTGATGGCAGCGACGGAAGGGCGGTGGTAATGGCATCAACGGAGAGGCGGTGGTGATGGTAGCGACGGAGGGGCGGTGGTGATGGTAGCGACGGAGGGGCGGTGGTGATGGCAGCGGCATGAATGTCTGACAGAGGGAGGGTAAAATAGTCAATTTGATGGCAGTTAACGGAGCAAGTGTAACGGAAGTTTGCCAAAGGACTACTATTGCTCCAAAATTCTCAAATAAAGGACGATTTATGTACTTACGATTACTAAAGGACCAAACATGCATTTTTGTGAAACCTTAAGGATCAAAAAAGCAATTAACTCTATTTCAAATATTGAATTTTCTAAAAGAAATTATCTAGGAGGTTTTATGTATTAAAAATAAACATAGCAATCCTGTTTAGTAGGTTTTTGAATAAAAATATAGGGTGTTTCAATCCCATTTCTTTTGAGGTAGTTTTTATTTGCACATTTGACCTGGTTAGAGATGAACCTAACCTCAATTGACCCATTCATAAGTAAATGAGTTGAAATTGCGACCTCTACTTTGACCTCTCATCCATCATTGTTATGACAATTCACTTGCGTAAAGGTAAGAGATGAAATAGAGCAGCTGATGGATGATGATGAAGATATGGCTGAGATGTACCTGACTGAGAAGAAATTGAGGATGGAGACATTATCCTACGGTGGAGATCAATCTATGATGGGATACAGGTCAACTGATGGTCAACACTCTGTTTCAGCACCAGTATCTCCAGTTTCTTCACCTCCAGATTGTCGAAAGTTTGAAAAATCTTTTAGCTTTGCAAGGAGCAGGCATGATAGCATGAGGAGTTCAGAAAGTAGCAAGCAAAACATTGAGGAGTTGGAGATGCTTCTGGAGGCTTATTTTGTTGTTATTGACAGCACTCTTAATAAGCTCACATCGGTATTAATTTACCCAAATTCATTCTGTCTGCTACTTATTACTTATTAGAGGTCTTGAAAATGAATAGGCAGGGCGGGCGATTTGGGTAATGAGTCAAAATGGTTAATTTTTTTGGATGGGTCAACAAACGGGTAATATTCATTGAAGGACAAAACTAATTGACCCAAAACACATTTTTGTCGTCATATTTTTTAGTTTTCTGTAAATGATATGTGACATATATGATTACAAGATTATACTCTTCCATCACACATCCAAATTTTTGAATAAAAAATTTTTACTATGATTTATACATCAAAAATACATATCCACTGTCTTTCACATGTTTGACCCGTTTCCTTGTAAGTTTAACTTTTTGATTTTACCTATTTGATGTATTAGAGATAAAACATAAACTGAATTGACCCGTTCATATGTAAATGGTTTGAAATTGCAACCTCTTGTCCCGACATATCACTACTTGGTTAGGTTAGTGATTTTGTTGATACCTTTGCTTTGTCATATACCAGCTGAAGGAATACATTGATGACACAGAAGACTTCATCAACATTCAACTGGTATGCGTCTTTTCTTACTCAGCTAGATTATATGCGTACAACCCGTCTGTACCATTAGTGATGAATAGAGCTTTTACACTTGAAGAAATAAATCAATGTAGCTTAAAAGACTATGTAAGTCTCTTTAAAAGTTAGTGCTAATTTGGGGCCTTTTGAAGGTTATTGGCCTATAGTGCAGTAAATGCATACAACCTTAGATTTTCATTTTAACAGTGCTGTTTTTGTACTCATAATTGGCACGTTGGTAATTTATAAAAGATGGACAAGACGGTGTTTGCAGATCAATGCAATCTGACTTGAGCTCCATACTAAAAACAACCCGTTTGATATGATTCTCAACTCAACCAACCTGCACATTTTGTCCTCCTCAAGTTTCTCTCGTAACTTGATAAACTTAATTTTTTGGAGAATATGATGCCTAAGCAACGGTAGACCGGGTTTGGTCGATGGTGTGTAAATTTTGCTTAGTGTATGATATGAACCTTTGGGTTGCAGGATAATGTGAGGAACCAGCTTATTCAGTTTGAATTATTACTAACTACTGCTACATTTGTGGTTGCAATCTGTGGAGTAGTAGCAGGGATATTTGGCATGAATTTCCCGATAACATTGTTCGATAGTCCTTCAGCTTTCGATTGGGTATTGTTGATTACAGGAGTTACTGGAGTTGTCATATTCGGTTCTTTTTTGTGGTTTTATAAGTCTAGAAGAGTGATGCCGTTTTAGATGGTCAATGGAAGTATGATTCTTTTTACGTTTTTAATTTTTTTGGGTGTAATTGTAAAGGTTAATAGCATGTAAATTCAGTCTATTTGGTTAAGAGTAAAAGACACATAAAATACGTTTTCTTTTTTGAAGTAAATAACTTTTGTTCAATTAGTATTTGTCGACTTCATTGAATTACTGATCACGAGTGTATTTTGTGCTCTGATTTAAGATGCTTCTGCATATATTTCATCATCTTTAAATGGGGGTTGTTCTTTTTTTTTTTTACTGTAATGGTTAAGTTATAGTATAGTTTTGCTGTATTTTAAAGCATAACTTTTTCCTTCTAGAAACTCTCCTAATTTACATGTGATATAAACCATAAAAAGTTGGAAAGGGTGAATCTTTCTCCAAATATACTGGTTATTATCAAGTTTGTTAAAAAGATATTAAGTATATGACATTACATAGAAAGCAATATGCATTATTTTACATTCTGTGTTTTGATCAAGGGGGAAGCTATAATTTCTCTTCCATTAGGATTTGGATGTTAATTTAAACTTTTTATTTTTTTAATAACAGTGAACGATTATAGGATTAGCTAGGATAGTACCTGCACTTGAAAATTTGTTAAAATACAAGCTCTTCCTCTATAGTCAGTACTAAATAACGCGACTCTCTTTCCGTTACATAAATTGACGGAGATATGTGTCAAAATCAATTACAACCAAAATGGGCATCATCCCATCGGTTATCTTGATATAGCCTATGATATAAGCCGATTCAAGATGGCAAATCTTCAAGAACAAGATAAAGATTTCTTTCGTATTTGGCTGTAAGTGTTAATTGTCGTTATCAAGTTACTGGTCAAAAATTTTCAACTTGACTAAAAAAATATTCTAAATTTGGTTCCGTTTCAAACCACTAGAAGGTGGTTTACGACCTTAGAAAAGACGTAACATAGAGCACTAAACACTAGAAGGTGGTTTACGACGCTTGAAACCAATCATTATCATTCCATTTCATCTTCTCTCTATATCTTGTTGCAATTTTTCATTTACTAAATCCCTAATGTTTGATCTGCAATTAAGCCTCCATCTACACATAAAAATGAGCCTTTGAATCCTTCTTTTCATAAGATACTCAGATCCTCGTTCATAGAGATTGTATACTTACTTCTAGCATATATGAGTGCAAATTTCAAGCTTTAGTTACTGTGTCGAGTCGCTGGAGAGTAGAGACACCTTCTTCACAACCCTTACTCGGAGACATGTTTGTCGGTCGTCTTCCTCAAGGTCGATCATCTGTGGGATGAAAGAGGAGACATTTGTCTATGAATTGTGAATTTTGATGTAAAGGAGTTGGGGAGACGGTGAAGTGACATTGGAGGACAGTCATGGAGAAGTCTTTTGCATTAGAAAAATCACACTACAATAAAGTTGTAGGAGAAGTCACGAAAGACAATGAAGTCGTTGAAGATGGTAAGACGATTGACGGTAATATGCCATCACATGTTAAAATACAATAAATGATATCTTTTGATAGTTCTATATGTTAAATGGTAGGTTTTAAAATTAAATACATAAAATAACAAAAAGTGTAAAATCAGATATATTTTATTAAACTAAACTATAAATTATAAAATTAGAGTCGTCTTCAATAAAGTCCATTTAAAAAACATAGTTCTAAAACTTTAATATTTAATCATAGGTGGTTCAGTATACAATCACATGTGATTTGTAAAAGCTTCACATATGAATTACGAAAAATTACGAAAATGTCACTCCGCCCAAATTTCTAAAATTTAATTTGGATTATTGATGTCATTAATTCAAAGACTAAAATTAATCCCTTAAAATTATAAATTAATTATAGAATATATCGATTCTTCTATCAAATTAATAACCTAGTTTAGAGTATTTTTTTTTTCATGTGGAGGCCCATTTTCTTTAAAACCCGTTAAAGCCGACAGCCCTGATTACCTTCCCGGCTTCCCCTTCATAACACCAACACATCGTGAAGTCAAATACTCTACCGCGGGAGTGCGTGAATCACTCGTTGATGTTTTCTGCTAATCTTACTCGCAAAATCAACCAACGCACAAATTCTTATCTCCTTTTAACCTTAATAATAAGATCAACAGCTGCCCGACATGGTTTCTCATCTCCCTCCTATACGCATTCAACATACAGTTTCTTTCAGGCATTTCGTCGAACGCTTGGCACTGGTTCCCGAAAACTTGATTACTGCCATTTTTCTACATTCGAGCCTTCCCATGTTCAAAAGCTCTACGAAACCATAAACTTCACCCAATTAACAGAGTCTGCAAATGTAAGTACAAACTCTGGTGTGACTAAATTAGTCAAATTATTACGCACTAACTTAAATTCTGAAGGGGGAGAGTCGACGGAATTTCTTGATGGGTCTGGTATCAAGCCGAGTGGAGATTTGATTGTTTCAGTGATTTGGGCTTTAAGGGATGATTGGAAGTTGGCCTTTTTTGCATTTAAATGGGGTCTGAAATGGAGTTGCAGTGATGAAAAAGCTTGGAGCCTGCTGATATGGGTCCTGGGGAACCATAAAAAATTTAACAATGCTTGGTGTTTGATTAAGGACTTGTATCAATCTTCTATGGATACTCAACGCCCAATGCTTATCATGATTGATAGGTACTAACGCATCAGATCTCTTTTTTCTCAATAAATATGTCTTTTAGCTAGTTGACTATCAATATTTAAGCAATTGTTTACCTTTTTAACATTAATATAAAAACCAGGATCGAATTGCCATGTCATGAGATTCATAGTTTTGTGATCATGATTTAATCTAGAACATGAATAAAAATCACTTACTTGAAGAATGTTTGAATCGATATATATGACTAGTCCTTGAAAGATTGCATGTCTTTCTGTCTCGAGTAATGATAGATGCTTCGTAATGTGCACGTCAATTCTCTGTGTTGTAATCTTGTAGGAAGATGTTGTGAAGGAGATTGAAAAATGGCACTTAAGAATATATTGTGATAATCAATAGTATAGTTAGTTACAGGTACCAATATTTGAGAGCTTTATTATATTACTACCCTCTAGACAGGATTAACAAAATTCTAGACCACTTGATGTGAATATTTCTAACAGAAATAAGTAGGAATATAGTTGGATTGTGGAAACTCAAATGTTTGCTTTGAAAATTGACATTAGTTTGCAGCTAATTTTATCCTGTTACTTTTCAGATTATTCTGTAATGCATGTTAGTTCATAGGTCACACTTTACAATACTGTGTGGTTTATTGTTCGTTTATTCTTGTTTCAATAGATACGCAGCTGCAAATGAACCAGCTGAAGCTATTCGTGCATTCCAGATAATGGAAAAATTCAAATTGAGTCCTGATCAGAAGTCATTCTATACACTTGTAGATACGCTTTGTAAGCATGGAAACGTTGAAGAGGCTGAAGAGTTCATGTTTTTAAATGCAAAACTCTTTCCACTTGAAACCGAGGGCTTCAACATCATTCTTAATGGCTGGTGTAATATATTCGTTGACATAGTTGAAGCCAAGAGAATTTGGAAAGAAATGGACAAAAACCGTGTAATCCCAGATGAAAACTCGTACACCCACATGATTTCTTGCTTCTCAAAAGTCAACAATCTCTTTGACTCGCTCAGATTGTATGATGAAATGAAGAAAAAAGGTTGGACACCAAACCGTAAGGTTTATAGTTCCTTGATTTATGTGCTTGCACACGCGAATTGCCATGAAGAAGCTCTCAGAGTATTGGACAAAATGAAAGATACAGGTTTGATTCCTGATTCCAGTACTTACAACTTTTTAATACACCCATTATGTAAAGCAGGAAAGCTAGACGATGCAAGACGTATATTGTCAAGAATGTTGGAAGAAAACATAAACCCTACCATTGAAACATACCATGCGTTTCTTGAAGGAAAAGACTTGAATTTTGAAGAAAGTTTGGAACTTTTAGAACGAATGAAGACATCTGGAAATGGTCCAAACAGGGATACTTTCTTAATACTTCTTGGCAAGTTTTTGCAGTTAAATGAGGTTGAAAATGCATTGAAAATCTGGGTGAATATGAAAGAGTATGAAGTTTCACCTGATTCTGCACATTTTGTGATGATGGTGGAAGGCCTAGTGAAGTATGGGTTAACTGATAAGGCTAGGGAACTACGAATCAAGATGATATCTGTTGGAATAACAGACGAACCAAAGCTTACAAAACTATTCAAGGATTTGTCACAAGATGATGAACTTAGAGAAAGAAAGAAACCGGGAATGAGAAACACGAATGTGCAGCATGGGAAGAAACGATTTCGTGTTAAACGGTCAAGAACATAATCCTCCTAGTTTCCTGGTAAATTTCCATTCAATTAAAGGAGTATAGTTTGTTAGCTGCAATGCTGCATGTATTTGTTTCTTGTTTTTCTAGTTTCTACAAGGTAATCTAAACTATGTTCAATTAAACCAATTGAAATATGGAAATTTTACCAAAATATTTCTATCTAAAATATGTTCATTTAATTATATGTGGAGTTATGTCTTGACCCAATTGAAATTTGGGAAACAGAATTATGAATCGAGGATTTTAAACTTCGAATTTGTGTTATAACTTCTAAGCAAATTAAAGGGACACGTGTCTATTAAATCCCTCCTTGTAGGTTTTTAGTCGTTGACTGATGATTATGAATATCCATGAACTCGTTCTTCCTATTTTGGCTTTTACCATGTGGCAAAATTCAGTGGACCAATGGGTTTCAAAATTCCAGCCTTTTGTCTTTAATAAGGAATTTCAAAGTTTGTCGATTTTATGTATTGACAAACGTTTTTCAAAATTTTTAAATAATAAATTATTATATTATTGCTAAATTTTCATAAAAATAAAATAAAAATGGTCTTATATTATAAATTTGCACGACTAAGTAATTATTAAATAAGTTGTAATATAGTTTATTAATTTATTTTAAATATTTAAAGGTAATATAATTACAAGTATATAAACGTAAACATAAAACAAACTTCGAAACTTTAACCGAAAGTAAATAAAAATATCAAAATACAATAAATCCCGTAATAATAATAACAAAAATTAAACAAATTGCATCAAAATAATTAAATATTTTAGATGGTTGTCATCATCTCCTTTAAAATCAAAATACGTATTAAAATTTTAAAGCACAAAGAATAAGGTCTCACGATCTTTGGAGTTTGGCCAATGTTATCTAGATTTCTAGATCACCAATATATATTCTTTGTTAACAGGCCTTGAGCCCATTGGGCTGGGGATCTAGCTGTGGGTATCCTAATCCAACATCTTATTGTGGACAATTAGTAGGCATTCCCTGACACTTGAATCTTCCAGGCATTTATTTGAACTGCTCAGCTTGTAGACTGCATTGGCTGAATGTACATGACCCACAAGGCCACAATCTGCAGTAAATGGCATATATTTAGGTAGGCAAAAGTTCAAACGAGAACTGTTTTTCGTACGAGAACCGCGAGAACCATTCTTAGCCGTCCAATTCCCCTCCTTCAATTAGATTGTCCATCCATGAATTCCTTACATGCACCCTGCCACACTCAATCCCCCCACGCTCTTCATCCATGAATTCCATTTATCCAAAATGAACAGCCAAGAATTCCATTATATCATCTTCTGTTTTGAGCAGCTAAGAATTCCAATTCTAATTTAGTGTGCTGAGGTTGATACTATTCCCTCATAGCATTAAATTAGATGGAAGAGAAAGGTCTACAACCTTATAGATTAGATATTAGCACTTGATATGTGTGGCGTCAAAATACCAAGTCTGTATATATATAATATATGTATAAAATAATACATGTGGACATGCATGTGGCCGGTGATGGTGCAGATAGATGATGAGTTTGGCCGTTTGGGTCTTTTGACAACTACAAATGGGCCTTTCGGTATATCTATAGCATAAGCCTATATATATAGTATATCACTTTCACCACCTACGCCTGCTGCATGCAGTCGCTTAAGACCTGGTCAGACAACAATGTTTCCAAGTAAGTATTGTTGGGTTAATCGTTTATGTACCGGTTCACGGGTTTTGTAGCTTATGGGTCAAGTGTAGGTATTTGAAAGTTGGAATCAATTCTGACTTTGCAATGTTTGACCAAGGATTGAGAGATTAAATTGGAACCGCTAGAAGTAGTGAGTTATGCTTTCTGATTCTTTGGGTTAGTGGGCAGTAACTTGTAGCTTTATTTAAGCTGAGTAGATTTGTAATTCATTTCCTCAATTTTAATGCAATTTATGTTTGAAAGCTTTCCAAAATTTCTTTATGTGAGTTGCAGTTCTTTTAATTTGCACGTAAAGGGTGAGTTTTGTAATCTGATTGCCAACAGTAAGTAGCTGTTCCTTCAGTCGTTACGCACAAACAGAAATGAAATATATAAGTGAGTTTAAGGACTCGATATATTGATCACAATCGCGATGAAGGTCAGAATTCAACAATTTAGTTAAGAAAAACCAGATTTCAAGAATTGTACGTGATGAATTGAAGGTCGGTCAGAATTCCAATTTCAAATTAAGGTGGTCGGTCTATGTGCGTGCAACCACAAGTTTGATAAAACGTGAAAGTCTTGTTGTAGGGCTCTAGAAAGAGCAATATAATTTGGAGAAATGAGGTAGTTTTGGAAGTTGAATTTATTGAATAAGAAACTCACGGATGACCAGTGTGTGTGTGTGTCAAAAAGTCCAAGATGCCTAAATATGGGCACCTCTCTACATTGTATGTAGAATTTGAATTTGTTTTCTACGATGGTAGTGACGGTCTTTGAGATGAATGTAGGGACGTAAGATGTTTTTCTGGTTTTTGAGCTTTTCTCACTTCCTAAAAGTCTTCTTTTATATAAAAGTAATTTTGAAAATAAGTTGAATTTGACACAGCCTTCTCTCTCTCTCTCTCTCTCTCTCTCTCTTGTTTTTTTTTGTGGGGTGGGGACGTGGGGTAGAGGGGACCAAAGTAAGAGACTATAATCTCGTTGAGTTTTTTTAGTAATTCCTACAAAATTTGAAGAATTGATCTTTTGTAAGAGTGGCGTGTTTAAATCTCCGTGATGTTAGGATATGTCAATTGGGTACATCGTTATTGAGTTGTAGAGTAATATCTGCCCTATTGATCTTGTGTCACCCTAAGTAAAAGGGAAGCATCCCTACCACGTCAAGTGCCCCTACCATAATTTGCCATATTGGTGATCGGTTTGTTATCAGGTCAAGTGCCACTGATGCATATCAATAGTGCCAAACATTATTGCTGATGACCGCTAAGGAGGTCAACACCGCTTACGCCAAAGCTGAAGGACGATCAACACTGTTGATCGGTAATCTACCATTGACGAGAGAAAGAAGTTGTGACATTTTGGACTTGTGGGTCTAGGCCCGTTAATGGTATTAGGTCAAACTTTTTTGTCTATAAATGTATCTTGTGTAACTCTATCGTATATGCTTGTGTATTCTACAATAATAAAAGAATCTCTCTAGTTGGTTGTCGACCTACACGATCCATTCTGATCATGTGAAGCACACATAAATCTTTGTGTTATTATAATTGTGTTTGTGCATTCTTTATCGGTTGTTATTGTTCTTAATCCCTAAAAATCTTAGACCCATATAAATGAGATATCAGACATGTAAGGAGGATGTTACGGGATGCAAAATCCCAACATGAAGAGTGAAGTGAGTTTACTCCGTGCGTGATCTGAGGTTACTCAAGCAGATGAAAGTGTTTTTTGCTTTGTTTCGTGTGTATAAAATGCGTTGGTAAATGAGTGTGATAGAGAAAAAAACCCGAAGTTATATTATATTATAGTGTGACGATGTAATTGAGAAAGAGGTTGAAGTGAGAATTTTGAGTGATTGATGTCTTAGAAATATTAAATTAAGTGTCACGGTGGTAATAGGAAAAAATGAAAAAAGATGAATGTGTCAAGTGTGAAGGAAGTGAAAGCAGCCAGAGTTGGGCGTTGTAGGTGGGACGAAAGTACACGGGTGGCGTGCAATAAAAACAAAGGGCCCCAGCAGCCCAGACCCAGACCAGATGGTGGGTGCTACACTGCTACTACTAGTCTTCAACATTATCGTATTCTCGTCGCTACTAGAAACAATCTCCAATCTTCGGTTTGCCCGTGTCCATGTAGATCCTTTTGTTATTGAAAAAATGATAAATGCTCATACTATTTTTTCTTGTCTTTATTTTGTTACTCATCACAAAATGACATACGGAATCTTATAATTTTTTTTCCTTTCAATCTCCATTAATTTTACATTTGTATTGATATTATGAGTATAAATAGAAGGAAATAGTAGGAGGATGTATCGTATCTATTTATTATTTTCATCTAAATAATATTATAATAAATAATAATAATAATAATACAAGATACATACAGCTCACAATATATATCCAACACCAGCCGATAATAATTTCATCTTGAATTTAAGGCATTTTCATTGGTGCAAAATATTATTGATGATTAATGAGAGCATCTTTAATTCCTTATGTAAGACTAGCTAGGTAGTAGGTACCACTTTATATCCTTATCTACTCGTTCTCTCACATAACATTTTATTCAAATCCACATTTTAAAATTCAGCGTTGATGTTTTTAAAGGAAAAATATCCTTAACGTTAACATTACCTAATTTAGGTGATGTTATATTCACAAACTATTTTAATGAAGAGTAAATTAGTTCTTTCTGTATTTACTCATTTAAATGGTTTATGAGTGTAACATCACCTAAAGTTAGGTAATATTAACATTACGGATAATTTTCCCTTTTCTAAAACCGTAAAGACATTTTCATTAAAACACATTAGCAAGACGCTAAGGCATACATATACACTCTGGACTTAGATTTAGGTTAGATTGTATGTACGTGTGTTTAATTGTTAAAAAAACATTATTTTAATTTTTGTGCACATATTGCCAAATGTTGCTTTAATGGTATTGTACACATGCTTTATTAATACTGTAGATGTAGATGTACGAGTCTAGTTACGTATGAAATTTTTTGATGATGTACAAATCTTCTCCCTTTAGAATTATGTGTATGCTTGTAATTTCAAAGTGAAAAAAACCCCCAAGAAATAGGTATAAGGAGGTACTATTACATACGAATGACTCATCTTTCGTGACAAAAAAGGAAAAGCGTCCCTAATCGATTTATCATACCTTCTTCTGATAGTAATGTATAAACGTCTTTCTTTTCCTCTATTAGTAACATCTGTACAAATATACCGATCTTTATTTTGTTGAAGATTCGTATTTGATTTATGAATGTACAGATCGATGAGAGAAATTGAGTAATTGCAAGGACAATGAAAATTCAGAAGAATTGTGTCTCCATCTAAGTTAGAATGTTTCCCCTAATTTGAATCTTTTTTTGAGAAATATAATATTAAGTTCAGACTAGAATGAGACGTTATTAGAGCAAATGAACTTTGAATACCCACTTTCTTGTTGATCCTAAGTAGGTCGTTCTATTTTAGCTGTAATAAGTGTTGAACAAGACCGAATGTTCATGAACCGTTTGTAAAATTATTTGTCGGGATGTTTGTTTACGTTCGTTTGTTTAATAAACGAACGAATATGAACATGATTTTCTGTTCGTTTAATTAAATGAACAAACACGAATAGAGCTCTCAATCGTTCATTTATGTTCGTGAACGTCCGTTTATGTTAGTTTATACACTACTACACAAAGCACATTTTGCGTCTTATTTATATATTGTTTTAACTTGTGTTTAATAATATTTGATTTGCATTATAGTGTGTTCCTTCGTTTATCATTTCCACGAACAAATATGTACATGAACTAACCAATTTTTTTAACAGCCGAACACAAAAGCTCGTTTGTTTATCGTTTGTGTTCGGCTAAAGTTAAACGTACGAATATAAACATAGAAATCCCATGTTTGTTTACTAGTTCGATTAAAGTTAAACGAACGAATATGAATAAGCCCCGTTTGTGTTCGTTTGTTCATATTCGTTCGGTTCGTTTACAACCCTATGAACATGGTTACTCTAAAATAATGTTTTGGTTTGGTTTGTGGGAAAACTGTAATTAACTAATGTGTTATAACTTAAAGTTTTGTCAATTTATATTTTGGTTAAGTTTTTTATTTCTATTGACATTAGTCATATATTGTAATGCCCAAATTATAAAACTGATACTCATATCTAAAAGCCCTTTTTGCGTTCACATATATTGTTACAATAAAAGCGGAAGCGTACTAAGTTTGAAAACCGGTTTGCTCAAAATGATACACACATATGTACTACCACAAGTTTGGTACAAAAGCTTGTCATTTACATAACCAGGCGTAAAGTGTCTCAAAAAGATTTATCAAAATAGTAGTCAAACAGGAGCTTTGCCCTTGTCCTTGTTGCGCCCTGCAAAATATTTTAAAATAGTATCCGATAAGTTATGAGAGCTTAGTGAGTGTGCCACACTATCAATGTAACACCACTTTTCTAGTTTTAATTTAAAAACATTATCTTTTGAGTTAGCACTAAGAAGATATCAGAGTTTCTCAAAAATACAGTTTCTAATCATATACGTGCTAACATTTACCAAAGTAGTGTCAAAATTTGCTTCTTGAAAACCAGGGGCTATCCGACTGATTATCACGCTGGGGCCTTACCCTTGCTGGAACCTGCAAAACCTGCAACAAGCAACACTGAAACATAAGCTACCGCTTAGTGAGCATATTAACTGAACATAAACAACGTAAGGATGTCCTGCATCCAATCTGTGTCATCGGGAGTAAAGTCTCCTCAGGATGTCTTGTATCCCAGCAGTATTACCTGCAACCTGCAAATCTGTTACTATGCTGGGGTTTATCTAAATTATAGTGTAGGATATCCCCAGCGCTTTCTTTGGGTATAAAGAGTTCGATATACCCCTTTCTATTATCTTGGATACAAAGCTACGTTTGCACGTGCTGAGTATCCTCTGTGCCGGGCTTATGTACACCTCACGGGTGTAGCCTATCCCCGCTGCTATTGGTGTACAACTCACTGTATACCCTGTCTATGTTCTTATGCATAGTTATGCTCGCGGCATAACTATACACATGTATTGGTATCACATATCATATCTGGGCATAACATAACATATCATACTTGGTTATATCATAATATATCATATCTGGTCATAACATGACATATCATATCTGATCACGTATGCATAGCATATCTGGTCATAACATAACATATCATATCTAATCACGTACGCATAGCATATCTGGTCATAACATAACATACCATGTCTGATTATATCTTCTAGTGCACAACTACATATACTGACTCATAATTACTTATACCGCTTTGGTGTTCAGTTACACCATCCGAGTGGCTGTATATCATAATACTGTTCTTTGTACAAGATTACACCTCGCATATATATTCTGTATCACGCTTACTTTCATTGTATATCTATA
This sequence comes from Dittrichia graveolens, assembly GCA_038502395.1. Taxonomy (NCBI): domain Eukaryota; kingdom Viridiplantae; phylum Streptophyta; class Magnoliopsida; order Asterales; family Asteraceae; genus Dittrichia; species Dittrichia graveolens. The sequence goes on along the minus strand of JARJIL010000004.1, from coordinate 4,831,651 downwards.
GCATTCATATCTCATAATACAGGTATCATGTTGTTCATCTAGATTGTTAGAACCTAGAGGGGGGGTGAATAGGTTATATGCCCACTTTTTAAAGTTTTTAACAATATTTGCAAATAATTAAAGAGTTTAAGGAAGGAAGATATCACCAATGAAGTAGTTTGGACACAATGATTTATAGTGGTTCAAGCAAGGGTTAACAACCTTGCTCTACATCCACTCCTTGGCCTCACCCACCAAGAGTTGCTCCACTAACTTCTCTCTTTAAAGGTAGAGATAAACCTTTTACAACTTCTCTCTTTAGCTTACAAGAATTACACTTCATTCTTGCAAACAAGGTTAAGATAAACCTCACTTCACTCTAATTGGAAAGGCTAGAGTTGATCCTCACTTCTCTCTAATTCTATAGGCTAGAGATGATCCTCACTTCTCTTTAATTCTATAGGCTAGAGATGATCCTCACTTCTCTCTAATTCTAAGGCTAGAGATGATCCTTACTTCTATTACAAATATATAAGAAAGTAATGTAGTGTTTGAAGTTTGAATGCTTTCACTCTTGCTTCATTCTTGATCTTGAAAGATAGAATACTTATCAAAGAATATGAGCTCACAAGATTTAATATGTGTTCTGTGTTTTTCAGATTGCAAGAGCTTGGTAAAAAACAAGACTTGAGTTGCCTTAAATAAGGAAAAAGGTGCAAGCTCAAAAAGTGTCCAGACTGTCCACGGTCGATCTACGGTCGATCGTGGCATCGACCGTCGTCCTGCTGAAACTTTTTGAGCCTTGTGAATATAGACGTTGGCCTTTTACCAAAACCACACACAACCCATTTTACCATAAAAATGCACTGAAAAGAAGCTTTAGAAAAGTTGGGTTAGTGTCATACTTCTTAAGTTTGAATTTAATCATAAAAATGGTAGTTTAGAAACCAAATGCACAAAGCATGTTGGAAGTTTACCTCTTTGAGAGATTACTTTTGCTAAATATGGTTTTGGCTTATTTTAATAGAAGATTGTGTGTAGTATTTGCCAAAATAGGAATTTCATTTGCTTTGACTACCAAGCTTGTGATTTTATAAAAAATTATATCAATTTTTATAAAAGTTTTTATAAAAATTATTTTATAAAAACTTAAACTCATTTGATTATTTATTTTGTAAGCTCATAAACTTCAAACGTTTGTTTGTAGAAATCTTCGACATCGGCTTCTACTTGAACTCGGATCTTGACGATTGGAGCTTGGACATTTGATGAAGCTTGTTTTGTAGATTATAGATAAGAATATATTTGATTGAATATATATATGTATACATGCACATATGTTAATGTTAATACATACAATTATATAAACAAGTTGTATATTTTTGTGTCAACAAAAGAGGATATATTTATAAGCATATTTTTCCCAACATAGATCATAGACATATGCTAAACATGCTAAAGGACTAGTACACTCACCTGGTGATCGTGTAACATGCTAAGCTTTGCTAACTCGGCCGCACTTCGTCATAAGTACGCCATCACTTATTGCCTACAAGCAATATACAATCTTTGCATTAATGATTACAACTCTGCTGGACAATTAAAGCTGAACAGGGCTAGGCACGCCCGTGCCTTTCATTCTAGGCCCAACACAAAGCCTGCTCCAACATGGGCATACTGGGCCAGGCACGCCCGTACCCTATAGAGGTACGCCCGGACCTGAAGAACAATGGCGGTCACACCCACCTGGCACGGCCGTACCCCCAAAGGCACGCTCGTGCCCTATGAACTGCAGCAGCAGTTCTCGTGACTGCTTTGCTGGAAATCGAACAAACTTAATATAAAACTCATTGCAAGTGTATATCACTTGATAAGGTATCCAAACATGATCCTATACATATAACATGACAACACATAATTAGAAACACATTCTGATCTTAACTAGGGCCTACACGGCCATGTACCCTACATAGGCCGTGTACCTTATTTCATACATGACCGACAGACAAAGCACCACATGACCGAATTTGGTTGATCTACACGGGTCGTGTACCTCATACTCTACACGACAATGTATGCCTACATGACATGTCACCACCTTAAGCCTCTACACGGGCCGTGTACACGACCGAAAAGTAGACTCTTTTTTGAACAAATGTTGTTCTTGCTTCTTTTTCAGCCATTTCTCGTTTTTAATCCATTTATAACAACATAGGGGTGTTTTCCTACACCCCAAATGAAGGTATTTGTTTTGGCATAAACGAGTAGCAACGGAAGCAAGATACAATACAAAAATAAACTAGCCAAACAAACACACATGCCATGGAACATTATCTAGACATGAAATTGCAACTAAAATAAAAGAACAAGATGGATAGAAATGTACCACTATGCAAGTACCACAATCTCACTCTTGTCAAGCTTCAAGAATCAAACAAGTCAAGCTTCAAAATCCAAGCTAGGATTTCTCTAGTGAAGTCCACCCCAAGTTGTGTTGATTCCCAAATGCTAGTAAGTTGGTGTTACCACCATAACAACAAGATCAAAGTATATCTAACCACTTTGTGCATCAAAACATGATCACAAAGTGTATGAACTCTAGAGAGAAAATGTGTATGAAACTCATATGTTCTTCATGTTCATTCTCTTCCAAAAACTACAGAGAATTCGTGACCCTTGAAGTTACCCAACTAAATCAAACTTTAATCCCATTAAAAATGAGCTTTAAAACCAATCAATCCTGGTGTTACAGAGCACATACATGGCCCCTGTTCATCAACACGGCCGTGTAGGCCCAAGGTCCACGGCCCTAACTGGGCCAAGATGACCCGTGTCTAATAGTCCCAACACGGCCCGTGTTCAGCTACACGGCCGTGTAGGCCCAAAGCACAAAGTCTCTACTTGGGCCAAAACGCCCCGTGCTAGTTGGGCTGGACACGGCCCGTGTTCAACAACACGGCCCGTGTGCCATCCTGCCAAAACCCATATTGGCATTTTCTCTCTCTTTTGCTTGATCGTGTTGCCGGAATCAATACTTGGTGTGTGACCCAATAGGCCTATACTTCATGAGCAGTGCTATTAACTCGTTCGTGTCAGCGGGCATATTCCAGCAGACTCCCACTTGCACGTGGCACGACTACGAAAAATAACACAAACATAGAGCGGCCTCTAGCAAGACATGTATGCTCCCAAGTCAGTATAGGGTATGCCACTCTTGACAAGATCTCAATCATAAAATGATTGTCCTAAAGATAAATGAACATATACATCCCTTTGTTCACGATATCCTATGTGAACACAAGGCATGGAATAAAGTCAACCTTCAGATCGTTCACGATTATGTTTCTCGATTCTAGATTAGTGGTGACCAACAAACCAAGTTAACATTGATCCATCATCAATATAGCTTGAGCACGGCCATGCATATGAATGTCAACACTCAATCATCGAGGGGCCCATGGATATCTTCTCTATACATAGAGGAACAAATTCCTTTCGACTACATAGTCCCGCCACATAGATAATACTCTACCCAATCATCTCCCTTATAACGACCAGTTACGGACCGCGTTAGAAAACGATCAAAGCAAAGCAGACCTATGCTTTGGAATCACATGTATCTCTAGTTTAAGGATGAAACGTCATCATCATCCCGAGTTACTTATGACTAGAACCATGAAGCAAACTCGGGTGCGGGTCCTCCAATCACTTGAAACCCCTTTCAAGTATAGGCAAGAATCACGTTTAACAAAACCAACTCTTTACCTCAATCTTAATTTATACTTCCTTCCCATAAAGTATAATTGATTGTGGAGATTTTAGAATGATAAACATTCTCGGAAGTGTTTAAACATGCTAATATGGAACACAATAAGGATTCATAAAATACCCGCCCTCGACGTATTATTAAATCTCCATTTAATAATCGATATGGTATGAATTGCAATATTGCTTAATGTCCCCAAAATATAAGTACAAATCAAACATAAACCAAAACATATTCAAGCCAAGTTATACGCGTTAGACATGCTAATGGACCTAGTATGACAAACACAACTAGTCCATAACAACGGCTTAACTAGTGGATTTGTCCCACAACATCCACTAGATCTTTTGTTATTCAATTATATCTCTTTTGACAAGACTACTTCAAAAGTATGCATCAAAGAGATCCTACTTTTCAAAAATTAAAGTAATCACACACTCATTGTCTCAAAAACCCACAATAAGGTTAGTGATACTTTAAGAATCAACAAACAACACCACAAGTTAGGATCATCAACTTTGATCAAAGATCAACAGTTATCCTAGCAGAAACATGCATTAGAGTAACTACTTACTCCAAGCCTATTCAAGTCGTCAAACATCAAGAACATATCTCTATATTTCTTGAACTAAATACTATCCAATTTTGTATCTCTTAAATGCCCCTATGAAGCAGTAATTCCTGAATTAGGTTTGCAGATAACCTAATATCGGGACATTATCTTCCTTAGACATTTAACACTAGGAATACAACAAAGCTCCCACTAGCCTTGACATACGTAAAAGGTTTTATCTATGCTTTTAGAAAACTCATCACTATGATCTTCTAATAGTAAGCAAAGATATCTTTCCTTCAAGATGCAAGAATAAGCCCGAAGTGGTCTTATCCACTTTTGTAGACATAATTCGGATACTACGGATGTATATTAAGACCCTCGGATAGTGTTATAAGCACTTCCTCATCATATTGTTTCATGACGAAACGCGGTCATTAATATCCACGAGTATCAAACATTCTTCAACATAGCCACTAGGACAAGTTTCTCCATAACCACCATGAAAAACTTTACCACTAGTCGGTATTTGAAGTTGTCTACAATTCCATCCATGTTAATCCCATCACTACCACCTTGGTATACACCTAGGTATAGGATCAAGTCAAGTCAAGCACTTGGACATTCCAAATGGATTGCATATCTTTATCATTTACTTCTTTTGTTTTTAGCGAATTCTGGATCCACTACGTCTTCCTATAGGTGCCGAACTCAACAAGACTCTCCATTAAGTCATTACCACTTAGATATGAGAAACCCATATCTCTTTAGCTCTATATGACTCTAATCAGTATTAAAAGAAGTAATGATTCTTAGTCAGGCATACCAGCATAACCATGCTGATCATCTATCAAAGATATCAGATTATATGCTAGTATCATCATCAAGTCTTCATTTAAGTTCCACGTTCTTCCACTGGAATGCCTTAGTTTTAGTTTCTTTCTTCTTCCCCTTTTAAGAAACAAACATTGTTCTCAAAAGGTTAAATAACTAAAACTTAAAAGAACTCCTCAAATGTATTAGCAATTCTCGATTTCAAGTTTATCCTCCTCCCACTAAATGTAGAATGGATAACTTCGAACTATTAAGATAGACAAGCAAAGAACCTTTCTAGTCGTATCTTAATAAATGCTAAATAGACCATCTGTTGAATTTGGATTTGAGGACTTAGTCACAATGGCAAATGAATATCCCAACAAACCGGACACACATTGTCGACCCGTCATAAACCGAATCAATAACACCTAGTTCCCTACTCCATGACACCATGTACCAATGCGTCTTAGTAGGATATAAATTGTGAAACAATTCCACAATTCACTATATGGTCATCCAATATATAGATAATAGATACCTTAGCATCTTAACTAGATCTAAGTACCTTGATCTATATGCCCTATTGATTCTTAAAGTTGTTTTGGTTAATTCTGAACACCAACACGGTTTCAGACATATACCTAAACTAATAAACGTCTCGCCATTACTACCATCAAGGTAGTGACGAAGAAGTTTCGCTTTCGTTATTCTTTGTGGTATGCTTGAACGGATTATCCACAAAATGTGATCAATATCCAACAAGCTTATAATCCTCTCACAAACTCCGGCGAAGGCTCTCATAATCATCTTAGCCTAAAAAACAAGATCAACATCAAAGCGTTTAACCCGAGACTAAACTATTCCAAGATCCTAACCACATGGATCTAGGCGATATATTTCTTGTTTATGTGATTAAATTGATTATCACACAAAGATAACTCATCCAAACTATTTTGGATTCAGAATCAATTATTCATGAATATTCTATTACTTGTAACAAATCCTTGTGTATGCCATGACATGGGAAACTTTGAACAAAATTATCTCACAATAGATTTTCATAATAAATTTCGTATTTTAAGAATAACTTATTGTCACCACATGTAAAGTTGTACGCCACGCAAGGCAAAACAACACATGAGCTATGACATAAAACCTTGAATAAATAATGTTTAAAAAGGTTCAACATCAATTCTTAAAACTTCAAAATTTTTGTTCACCGTAATTAAAGCGAGCATACAAAGAGATGTTACTTGCCACGCAGGGCAATAAAATAAAGTAATAAATAAACCGGTGATAAAAGCGAGATCAAGTCTCCTTATCTTCTCTTGGAGGACAATCACCATGGTTTCCTCGTTCGAGATCCGGTTCTTCATGCTTTTCTTTCAACAAAGGACCTACACTTTGTAACAAACAAATTTATGACAAACGTGAGTCAATCCGCTCGGGTCAACAACCCAGCTTATAGAAGAATAGCAATGAATCATGAACGTACCTGAAGATAGAAAGTTAACTCTCTCTTTCCTGAGAAGTTTTATATCCTCTCGGCACGTAGAGCAGGCGTGACGGCCCCAATTTTCAAATCTTCCACAGAAGTAGCAAACCACCTTTTCTTGAGTCTCTTCTTGAGGCACATCCTCTATGCCCTTCGACTCAACATCAAGGATAGGCTTGGAAACTCCAACCTTTCCTTTTAAGGTCGGTTTCTTCTTCCATTTCTTTTGTTTCTTTAAGCCCAATGCGGGAGTGGTTGAGGTGGAATTATGCCTGGCCATGTCAGACTCCGCAGACTTCAACATGCCATGCAATTCGCTTAAGGACTTCTCCATTCCTTGCACATGATAGTTTGTGACAAACTGTTCATATAATGCGGGCAGAGACTGGAGTACAATATTCACAGCGAGCTCTCTCCCAATAGGAAATCCTAACCTCTCCATTTGGTCCACGTTCGCCTTCATCTTAAGGACGTGAAGACCAACATTCCCGCCTTCCTGCAGCCTACAACCGACTAGGCTTTTAACACACTCATAGTGTTCCTGCCTAACTTGCTATCGGAACATGTCCTTGAGCTTGTTTAACATATCGTACACACTCATGTGCTCGAGTTGCTCTCGCAACTCCGAGCTCATAGTTGACAACATGAGGCAGGCAACATCGTGCGTGTCCTCAATACGTTTTTCATACCCGTATCGGACGGCCCAAGTCGCGTTGGTAGCTGGTGGCTCCGGAAGGGGTTCCTCAAGGATGTGCAACTTTGATTCATGGCGTAGGACAATTCTCAATTGCCTAAACGATGCAATAAAATTCACCCCCATGAGTTTCTCCCTTTCTAGGAACACACGAAGTGAGATGTTTGACATTGTGTTGTTTTGGTTTGACATCTATAAATAACAATAATACGAGTTTTGGTTAGCTTAGATAAATCTTGTTAAAAATAATTACCCCATAGTTTTAGATAAAACACTTATTCGTAACAAGGGCTAAGAACCTTATTTCACCTCGCACCGTGACGGGTTTGCCGCGAATCACGTGGCGAAGCTATTTAGGCCGGCAACCATTTTACCAATTGTAATCTCTATTACAACTCTTAGACACTTGCGGGATCCGTTGACATCCATTATGTCGGTTGGCATGTTTGATCCCTTTCTTACACCAATCTTAATATATAATTTTTGTTTAGCTCGTGCTTAGCTCGATAACTAATCAAGAATTATATACTAAAATTGTAAACCGTCCGACAAGACACACGGGTGGCACTCCCGACCATCAATTGGCTCGTGCTTAGCTCGACAACCAATCATGCGAGTTACCCCACTCACCTTCCACACAACTACGCAAGGAATGACTCGTGCTTAGCTCGACAATCATCCTTGTTTCGTTAGATTCGGGTGGTGTCATCTTACGGATGGTGCGTGATTAACATTTTTAAAACGGGATTTTGTTTCCGGTTTCTAAAAACCTTTTTGTGAATTAACAAAGTAAGTGTCAAAACGATTTTAATCACTTTTAAATATAATACCAAGTTTACATTTTCTTTGTCAATTCTATTCGCGCGAGATTGTTAACCATTTTAACAAACGTTGTATTTTATTTAACTTTATAGAAAAATTGTCTAGCATGCGAATCCTAATCCATGCATAGAAAAATAAAACACAACCACGCAAATATATATATATGTATAATTCGGTAACATGCCCAAAATTCCTATGCGTTTTCCCCGTGAGCCACAACGGGGAAAACGAGGCCAAAACCTAAGGACAAGGTAAAGTCTCGTTGGGTGAGCTCCCACCGAATCCAACACCTCCAATAGCGTGTTGATTCCTTCTCGTCAAGACGTCATCACCATGACTCCCGTTGACTTCTCCGGTTCTAATTCTATACTATTTACAAATACATAGAATATATATATATATATAAACGACACGCAGGTCGCATTTCTACACTATTTATACAAATACACGGAATAAAATAAACGGCGTGCAAGGCGCACCAACAAATATATAAATAAATATTTACATCAATATGGCACGCATGCCACCAAAAACCGAATCAATCAACCACCACAACACATAGGTCTAAGGGCATATCGTGTTACCGAATTAACCAAACACAACATAAGTGAAACATGGTGTGCCACACAAAACCATGATATAAATATATATCTATATTTTAGTCAAGATTGTCAACAACATCAAAGGCACCAAAATGACAATCCTTGTACATATGCATTAGTGTATCAAACCATTTTTGAGACACATATTCATATATACATTTATAAATATATATATTTGTGTACACTTAATGCCAAGTTACAACAAATATATAAATATAAAACTAAAATATATTAACACGTCTACGAATAAATCTATTCTAGCACAACAAGAGCCTCAATGGAAAAACCAATTTTAAGAAAACAATTTTCTTATATAAATGTACTTATATGGTTTTTGAGACTTGATGTAAAAACTAACATCTTAGGTAGGCTACAAATATACCAATTTTAGCCTAACATGAATCTACATGAAAAACCATTTTTAGAAAACAATTTTCTAATATAAAAATATTTATATGATTATTATGTAGGCTACAAATATATCAATTTTAGCCTAATAACCATCTACACGAAAAATCATTTTAAGAAAACAATTTTCTTGTATAAAATATTCATATGGTTTTTCTAGACTCGTTAGTGCAAAGCCATGTTAGATATGACTCTGATACCACTGAAGGTATTTGTTTTGGCATAAACGAGTAGCAACGGAAGCAAGATACAATACAAAAATAAACTAGCCAAACAAACACACATGCCATGGACCAATATCTAGACATGAAATTGCAACTAAAATAAAAGAACAAGATGGATAGAAATGTACCACTATGCAAGTACCACAATCTCACTCTTGTCAAGCTTCAAGAATCAAACAAGTCAAGCTTCAAAATCCAAGCTAGGATTTCTCTAGTGAAGTCCACCCCAAGTTGTGTTGATTCCCAAATGCTAGTAAGTTGGTGTTACCACCAAAACAACAAGATCAAAGTATATCTAACCACTTTGTGCATCAAAACATGACCACAAAGTGTATGAACTCTAGAGAGAAAATGTGTATGAAACTCATATGTTCTTCATGTCCATTCTCTTCCAAAAACTACGGAGAATTCATGACCCTTGAAGTTACCCAACTGAATAAAACTTTAATCCCATTAAAAATGAGCTTTAAAACCAATCAATCTTGCTGTTACAGAGCACATACACGACCCGTGTTCATCAACACGGCCGTGTAGGCCCAAAGTCCACGGCCCTAACTGGGCTAAGATGACTCATGTCTAATAGTCCCAACACGGCCTGTGTTCAGCTACACGGCCGTGTAGGTCCAAAGCACACGGTCTCTACTTGGGCCAAAATGCCCCGTGCTAGTTGGGTTGGACACGGCCCGTGTTCAACAACACGGCCCGTGTACCATCCTGCCAAAACCCATTTTGGCATTTTCTCTCTCTTTTTGATTGATCGTGTTGCCGGAATCAATACTTGGTGTGTGACCCAATAGGCCTATACTTCATCAGCAGTGCTATTAACTCGTTCGTGTCAGCGGGCATATTCCAACACCAAACAGCTTATAATATCAAACAACAACAAGAAACATTATGTGCATAATCTAATCTATGATTCAACCATATGAATCACTTAGACCCACTTGAACTCTTACAACTCAAAACTAACCATAAGGATCATACCTTGAGCTTTGTAGAAGTGATATGATGATGTTAAGCTAACTATTCTTGGTCCAAATTGCAAAAAGGAAGGGAGGCACAACTTTGTACGTACGTATGTGTGTGTTGTGTAATGTCTAGAGTGTTTGTGTAGTACTTCCAGGAAGAAAGCAAGTCAATTTCTTATATACTGAAATCTATGGTATAATTACATAACTAGTCCTCTCACTTAATCACTTTTATTTAGACAGAAAAGGCCCCTCTAGTTTTATAAACACATTTAACCACATATAAGCTATTTAATACAAATAACACTTAATCATATTTAATTAAGAGTAATCAAAATCTGGGTGTTACATAGATGGTATGTTTAGTAAATACCATATGAGAATATATACATGTTTACAAACCCTAATAAACTAGTCATTCACAATTTCATATTTATATTCTTCTTTGACGTTCATACATCTCATATCATTGTAGTGTTTGCTTCAATTACATTGATACTTGATACAATTAGGATTCTATAACTGATATCAGACCATAAAGTGGATCAAAAAGTGAGATTTCTTGATTCAAATCGGTTTCTTTTTGGGTTTGACATTACCATCTGGTTCGCATATGTTCTTGAGCAATTGATCATCAATTGTCGATTTTTTTATTTGAAATTAGCATTCAGATGTTGCTTATTTCGTGTTTAGGTAAGGATCTGAATTGAAAAATAGGAGATTTAATAGCGTTCAACTTGCTTCGGATTAGTTTCTTTAGGGTTCTTGGCTTGAAATATATACTCACAGAGTCATAGGTCGTATTGTTTGAAGCATTTGGTCTTTGATTTTTGGTTGATAATCGAAACTGATTGTTAGGGTTTGATCTTGTGGTGATTTTGAGGAGAATAGGAACAAAAATCAGATTTTTTAGTGAAGAATTGACTGATTTTGAATTGATTTTGGTTCGGCATTTGGCTTTAATCGTGAAAGTTCATAGCAGGGTCTAAATTGCAATGTGGCTCGATTCTCAACAATCGTTGATTGAGTCACATGAATCGCAATTCACTGATTGCAAATCACCTGACTCGCAATTCACTAGATCGTAATTCAGGTGAATCGCAATTCATGGGATCGCAAACAGCTGAATAACAATTCTTTCTGAACCCTGCCTCAGGGCATTATATACTTGGTAGTTGTTTTTAACTTTAAGAGTCTTATGATTATAAATAATCATTGTTGAAGTCTTAATAGCCAAGTTTGAAATCAATTCTTGTTGAAACCGCCTTTTTACCTTTCCACTTAAAAATGTATTGTCAAGTATCAATCATGTTTAGTGTCAAACAAGAAGAAATCCATGAATTAAAGAGGTAATTAAGAGCAAATAGTGAAAATCTACATTTTCATGTAGATTTTAGGCAACAACTGAAAAACAAAGCAAATTAAATTGAAAAAGAAAATGTTAAACTTGTTTTGAAAATTTCTGACTTGATTGAAATATTAAAGATATCAAAAAAGAAGTATCATGATTTAGAGATTGAAGAAGGTGCCAACATAAGAAATCTTGAACAACAGTTGTTGGATATTCAGAGCAAGTCATATTCAAAAAACATGAATTTTAAAATTGAAAAGAATCAATTTGAGCTTAAAATTCAAAATCTGAAACAAGATTTAAAATTTTGTATAGAAGAAAAAGTCACAACTTTTTCTAATTCTAAAAAGGTTCAAAAGTACAAGTCTTTCAAAGAAAAGAAATTAAGGTGATTAAAATAATAATCAATACTGGTAAATCATAAAAAAAACGTTCGTGCATCCAACAGCTACCCACTCTAAGGTTGATTATATATAAATATGGATAGTGATTTTTACAATCTTACTTCGTACACTCAGCAAAAAAGGTGTTTTTTCTTTTTTTTTTCTGAAACTTTACCCATTATATATGAATATTAATAGCGATTTTTGTAATCGTACTTTATATACTTCGAAAGAAAAGTGTTCTTTTTAAAACCTTACATGTTATATATAAATATTAATAGTGTATAGTTGATTTCAATGATATATCGTGTCTGTATTTTATAAATACGATCGACAAAGGGAAAAGGGTACGTATTAGGTAGTTTTGGGAAAAAAAACATGTGAAAGTGTTGCATAATATCTTTTTTTTTTTTTTTTTTTTTTTGTAAAAAAAGAAAGTCTATATTGATATTTGAGGACCGACCACTTTGAAATTAAAATCCTATTGATAGATTGGACCGCATAGTGTATATAAAGGGTCCTAAACTCCTCCTAATGGATCAGCTTTCCACGTGAAGGAATTGAAAGACAGACATAACTTCTTTCAAAACTTAATTAAATGATTCGATTCGTCATTCGCTCCATTCGACGAACGTATTAGCCGACTAGTATGTGGTATGGTTTGTTCCGTGTTATGCCTTAACTTTTTTTTTTAAGTTATTCATTTTTTTTAAACAGCAAGACGAAAGGTTACTAAGAACGGAGCTTCGGCAAGATTATTAGTTTATTACCCCTCCTAACAACCAAATTTTATTAATAGTAAAAGAACACTTTAAGGATTACAACACCACATGGGCATTTATACAGAATCAACTCCTAATCAATTTTTTTTTAATATCTCGGCTTGATTTAACCAATGTTTTCTGGGTCTATCGTCACCGGTAAGAAAAAAAATTAAAAATAAAAAGGAATCTTAAGAATCAAAATCCAGAAAAAGTTGAACTTTTATATGAACAATTCAATTGATGTACGTATTAATTGTTGGTTTGAACCAATTAATCAATTGTTGGAGCCATTGCATTGCTACACACATATATATATATATATATATATATATATATATATATATATATATATATATATATATGGCTGTGTCTTGGTTTGAACCAAGCAAGCCCCGTCAAAATTGGAACCAACCCACCACAACTTGCATGTACGTGTACAACTTTAAGTTCAATTCCCTCCTAATTAATCAGATCGATCGAAGCTTCCTACCACTAGCTAGCTAGCTACCACTTTCTTAATTTCTTTGTTTTCTTTAATTTAGTTATCGCATGTGGTATCGATCTACGTACGTACGTACATCATCCATCCATGATCTCATATATCAACAGCTAGTTGCTCGCTCGCTCGCTAGCTAGCTACCACTTTTGTGAGTGATTTTGCTGAACCATTCTTCCCGAAATTGCCGCTGCTAATGCTGCTTTGAAACTAGGATCTTTTGTCAATGAAGTTGCCATTTGATCTACCAAAAACTGTTGAAATTCAGGTGTGTCAACTCTTCGGGAGTTACCACCACCAACCTTGGATTCGTCTGAATTAGTGCTAGCTGATATTGCTACTGCAGATGGTCTTGGAGGTGTTGTTAAGTCTAGAGTGATTGTGGGTCCTGATGAACCGAGAGAAGCCGAGCATGGAACTGAACCGAGAGTGGTTGTTGCCACCGTTCGGCTGATCAAACCCGAGCTCGATTGCTCGTGTTTTGATTGGTTTGGATGGTTGTGCTCTCCTTCATAAGTTGCTACCAAGATTGATTGATCCTCAACACTTCTTTGAACCTAATTAATTTAAACAAGATATATTCGAATTAAACAAATTAGAACTCAAAATTGGTATCATATGTTTAATTGATTGATTTATCACGTACGTATATACGTACCTTCTTCTTGACCGGGCAGGTTGGAGCATGAGAACATTTGAAATAAGCTCTAGGAGAAGGGTTGTCTCTTGTGACCTTTTGCCCGTATTTCCTCCATTGATATCCATCTTTCACCAACTGTACGTTTTGTGTATAACATATTATTAATAACATACGACATACATTTAGAATATTGCAAAACACAAGAGTTGACACATATATATAACCATTTAACTAAAGTTATAAATATAATTAGTTGTTTTTTTTCATATTATTAGGATTTAATTTAAGATGATCTTAATGGACCATAGTCCATTAGGTTTTCTATGGTATGGAATCATGTCTTGCCATATATAATGAAAACACGATCATCATCCCGGATGTGATGATGTCGTTGCACTCTTGACTGTGCAACAAAGAACTATATATCCGGGATGCGAAGAAGAATTGGTAGATGAAATTAATCAAGATGGATATTAATTAAGATGATCGATCGAATCAAGGACTTACGAGGCCGGTATCAGAAGCTTCGGTACGAACACAAACTCTAGAGACCTTGGCCTTGATATGTTGTTGTTGTTGTTGTTGTTGATCAGCTTGTCTAGGTTTCTTAGAAGATTCTTCTTCATCACTTGAACTGCTTTCAGAAGTTCCTCTCATCATCTCATTAATGTTATTCGTTTGATGATTCATGATTGGGTTTTCCGGCTTCCGTTTCCGTGGGTTATTATTATTATTATTATTATTGGTGTTGGTGCTGTCGGAGGGATTCTTTGTCATATAATCAGCCAAATGTTTTTGCAAAGCATTGTAATTTTCACACATGACTGTCAGCATCTCCGTAAGCTTCTTGTTTTCTGCACTCACCCTATTCAATTCCTCCACCAAAGCACCAGCTGCAGCAGCCTGCTAATACATACAAATATCCAAAATTTTAGTCTTACAAAGAGAAACCGACATCTAATTAATTCCAATGGAATTAAGTTACTATAACACACACATACGGTCTAAATATATTTACCTCATCATTAACTGATGACGACATCTTCAATCCAAGCTCAATGAAGTTGCTTTTAACTTCTTGTTTCTGTTGTTCAAAATCAACAAACCTTGTAAGCTAAGGACAATTGCTTATATGTTGTAGAGACATACATACATGTGTAAGTATATATGTAAAGACAGACTTACAGGAACTAGAGAGAGGAAGTGGGTAGGATTTGAATTGAGATCCAAAGAAGTATCAACCAAGCTTGTGTATTCCATGTAATCAAATTAAGATTCTTGAAACAAATATATTCCCTTGTAATTGCAGTAGTTTGATCTTACAGTAATTGTTTGTGTGTGTATGAGAGAGAGAGAGAGGGAGAGAGAGAGAAGGGATATTGAACTGAAGAAAACAATAAAGGGAAAGAGTAGAATATATAGATAGGAGGTGAGGGAGGTGCAAGTTGAGTGGGAAGAAGAGAGGAAGATGGCTTGGCTTGCTACAGATATATCATTATGGTCAAGATGGAGATATGTAGGCTATTTATATATTAATATATGTAGCTAGTTCAAAACTTAGAAATTAATTAGCTTCTCATTTGTATGATTCTGTATATTTTATTATATTACTAAAACAAATTGTCATTTGTCCCCTTGCTAGCATTTAGTTTTATATTAATCTGTACATCGATCTCTTAAATGTAACTACATATACGGTCAAGATTACCATAGTAACTAACTTTTTCTTTTTTTCTTGCTTTCCATAAAAAAAAAAAAAAAAGTCGTCAAGATATAAGTTCTTCGATTCTAAACTTAAAAGTTAAGATTTCTAGTTTATATCAAATGTTCACAATACATGGTTTGTGAATGTATAATTATTAATAAGAACAAATATCACAACTTAAATATTTAGTTTATTTTTTATTATTTGTTTTTGGAAATCATTTTGTTATATAATTTAATTTAATGTTTTGGCTTATCTGAGTTTATTGGAAAAATAATAAGTCGACAATTAAAAACTTTCACAACTTGTGTATGGGTGAAAAAATGGCTTATCATATCGAACGCTCCTACACTCGTTAAGTCTTAATATACTTTAAAAATGTGTTTTAGTTGATGGTTTAATGCTTAATTAGTGTAATTAGATTATTAACTTAAAGAAATAAAACATTCTGAATTAATCTAAATATATAACGAAAATAAGAAATACTAAAATTATTAGAAGTTATAAAATTACTGTTTTATTATCTCTAAAAATAGGTGGAAATTAAAAACATAATCATTGTAGAAGACAAGAGAACGAAAAAGGAAAGGAGAAAAAAAAATAAAGAAAGAGAGTGAGATAACCAGTAGAAAGTCTGGTCGGCTGTTGGGTAAGAAGTCTTTGCATTTAGTCAAAGTCAAGCCCACCTTTGCCAACGTTGCTTGTAATTTCTACAACTACTTTCCATTTATTTTTAATTATTATATTTTAGATATTTTATTTTAAAAAATTGATATATTCTTTTATTATTTCTTTCTAATTTATTATCTTACTCGTCATAAGATTACAAGTGTAATTGACTAATTTTCTTCATCATCTTCTTTATTATTTTAATATTTGTATTTATCTTTTAAATAAAAGTATAAGTAAAAGAAAATAGTAATAAAATATATCATTTTTATTTTATAACAAATAATGATAACTACAATTCTAAGACAATCTATATCCATCTCTTCATTTTCCTTGCTAGATCAACGCCATATTATTTTTACCTTTAAACCAGCTGGAAGCTCTCCCCCTCCTATCCCATGGGGGGTGCAATGGTGTTCACGTTGAACCAGCAGTATCCACAAACCTATCAGCTGGTTGGATGCATCTAGTCTAAAAGTTGTGGATAAGAGTAAAAACGAAATGAAATAGGGTAGGATATGCAATAATTCATACCCTTTTCATATCTCACATTTTTAAAGTTGTTCTGGTCAAACAAAAACCTTTTATTATGTATAACAAATTGATGTTAGGAGAACAACTAAAAGGTATGTGATCATGTTGATTTTATGTTTCATAAAAGATCAAAAGTTAAGATGAATATGTTTGCTTTTCTTAGTTATTAAATGTTGTTTGTACGAAGTGATCATCTGGATTGATAACTTCTCTTAAGTTTTGTTGTTATCTGTTTTATAAGTTAAATGAACATTTTGAATTATAGTAAAATATATATTTTATTATTTTATTTTTAATAAAAAAATTTAATTAATAAAGATCGACATAATTATAGGTTAGATTATATAATGTCATTCCTAACCCTCTTAACTTATTATGTTAATTTATATTTATATATTAAGTAAAAACCAAACAATATGATTATAGTTTGTCAGGCTAAGTATCTTACTGTTTATGTTTTTTAAGTCAAGAAACTATTATCACTTATGGCAGTAACAGTTAAACAAATTAACAAGAAGCCAACAAAACCATATCAAATCAAGAAAGTCAGTAGATAATATCCACTCAAGCATGTTTCAAAGAAATTGATAAGGAATAATGAGCTTACCTCATCAATAGGCTATATCTTTCGGAGATTAGGGCCAGGGCATAGGCAAAGATAACATTAAGATGGTCAAAGGAGTGTTTGGGATTGCGTTTAAAAGTGATTCTTAGATTATTCTACTTTCAAATCGCAGATAATCTATTTACAGTGTATGGTAAAAACTAAAAATCAATTACGTTCGTTTTAGAAGGGAAAACACTGGATTAATGAATCACCCCCTCAACTACTGAAGAAATACGTTATTTTAAGAATCAATTTTAAGCTCTAAATATTAAATAAATAACCATTGAGATGAATCTAACAAAAATCATGTGATGCCCTTTTTGGTCATTTAAGTCATTAGTTAATATACTTTATCAAACACATAAAAATTATTTAATTATTGTGATAACAAACATTAAAAATCAAGTCTAAACACTAAACTATTATTCTACAACACGTCAAAACTCATGTAAGCTTATGATTTTCATATGTGTAAATTATTATTGTCTAAACTTGTTTAAAATGTCAAACTCATAGGATCAACTTAGATGCATATATGCAAAAGTATGCACATGTGCATCAACTTGCTAAAAGTTGTTAAAAACATATAGGATCAAGTTTTTTTTTTTTTTTTTTTGCAAATTTACATCTTTTACAACTTACCCAAAAAAAGATGCACATGTGCAAGTCAGAGACACAAATGTGCAACTTTTTAACTCATGAAATCATCATGAACTAATTGGTCTCAAAATTATCCATACCCAAAACCCACAAGAATTTGGAAGCAAACTTCATTCAACTATAACTACATTTCTATTTGAATTAAAACTAAAATTTATTATCAGTTACGAAGTGGTTACTTATTATAGTGTTGTATACGATAACCCAAGGTGAAGTTACCTATTTTTTCCTAATCTTTTTTAAGCAAGATAATAACATCATTAGTGTTTCCCATTTTGCACAATGTTTAATTATCAATATCACATAAGTTAAAACATTGGGTTTGAATCCATTCATATGCATTAGATCAAACAAATGAACATGTGCAAACAATGTCCTCATCTTTTATTATACGAAGTTTGTCCTAAATATGCTTCGTATATGTTTTAACTAAGCTTATAGATATGATAAAATACAATAACTATTTAGTTGCAAAGATATATAATTAAAAAGATCAAAAAATTGTTAAAGAAACAAAGCATAAATAAACCCAAATCCATCATTGAAATGTATTACATACAAATATAATTAAAAATGTTGAAAAGTATTACATCAATAATTGTTGGAATAAACCCGTATAGTAAGTTACAAACTTTATTTCGATTAAAAAATATGAAACTAGTGGCATGGTAATACTTTTGAGAAAATTCATGCCTACATCCATACCAAGGGCAAAATGTTAATCATTGATTAGCTCCATGAGTCGGAATAAAATCAGAGGCAAAAACCTAATAGAAGATGCGAAGAGTCTATATTAACGTGGAATCTACAAGAGTCTATCTAGCTTACAAAAAGGCCATTCTTAACTTTGAATCACAAACATAATTCAAAATTAAAATGTGAAATCAAAGCTTAAAATGGGTGAATTCTAGCCCTAACTTCGTGTGATTGAAATGAGATACAACCATATAGGTGAATCAAAGCCACAAAGATAGAGGTGATGGATAGTGAGTTGGTCAATGGTGAGGTTATCCAAAGGAAGTTGGTTGACATTGAGGTGGTCTAGTTAGAGAGAGAATGTAATACCCGTAATTTTAAAATGTACAAGAATATTTTAATGTAAATTAATGGTGATTTTATGCATAATGTGATTGAGAATTATTTAAGTAATGAGACTTATGTCTTGTATATGTGTATTGTGGATGGAAATTTATTAAGTAGATTGAGCTTATGTATGTTAATCCAATGAAAGTTTAATGGATTTTGGACTAAAGGGGGTTGAGATAGGCCTAGGCCCACAAGAGTGACTTTGAGGGTATAAGTAGAAGTTTAGGGCACAGCCTCCCACACCAAGCAAGTTACTATTTCATTCATTTTGATTGTGTGAGTGAGGAGTGTGTGTGCCATCTTGGAGCTACGAGAGGAAGAAGAAGAGGGTGCATCCATTTGAGGAGAACTTGACATTTTAGCAAAGAAATCATCAGGTAATGGTTCTCCATCATTTAAGATCAAGTAGACATCATTTCTTGCTATGTTTGAATGTTGGTTGAAGGTTTTAGAATCTGGGTTTTTGGGTTGAGGGTTTAAGGAAAAACCCAGGAGAATATTTAGTCAAGAACACCTTATAAAGTTGATAAAATATGGTTTTAAGTTTAAAGGAAAGTTTTATATAAGTGGAAAAATGTTTTCCAACAAGTTTGAGTTGAATTGGTTGAGTTTTAAGAAAGCTTGATTATGGCTATGGAGTCTGGGTTTTTCAAAAAGTTGAACTTATAGGGAAGAAGATGGTTCATGCGACAGTCACATAGGCACATTCATGTGCCATGCGACAATCACATGGACACATTTATGTGCCATGCGACTTTAGTAGTTACATTTGAGTCGTGCGACCTTCAGTTCTTAAGATTGTATGCTTCATGCGACTTTCATGTTATAAGTATTGTGCCATGCGACTTTCAGCCTTAGTCCATGCAACTTTCAGCTCTTGATTTTGTGCCATGCGACTTTTAGTGCTAAGCCATGCGACTTTCAGCTCTTGATTTTGTGCCATGCGACTTTTAGTGCTAAGCCATGCGACTTTCAGTTCTTGTTACATGCCATGCAACTTTCAGTATTATTTCATGCGACTTTCAATCCCAGTACATGTGCCATGCGACTTTCATGTGTATATCCAAGCTTCATGCGACTTTCATATGTATAGCAAGTCCCATGCGACACTTAGTAGAAACTCATGCGACTTTCATGTACCAAGTAGTAGTCCATGCCACTTTCATATTAGTCATGCGACTTTCAGTAAGTAACAGTTTAACCTAGTATTAACCAATGCTTAGGCTTGGTCAGGTAACAGTCAGTTACAGAGCTAAACAAGAAAAGTCCTTCGGTGGGAACTATGTAACTAAGCCAGCTGACAGGTGAGTATTCTCACTTATAACTTGAATAGATTCCAGATGTTATGTATTCATGTGAATACCAGATATTTATGAATATACGTGTTATAGTTGATTGTACTTAGACCGTTTACTTCGGTAACGGGTATGCTTAGACCGTTCACTTCGGTAACGGGTATGTTAGACCGTACACTTCTGTGTCGGGTATGTTAGACCGTACACTTCGGTGTCGGGTATGAGACCAGCACTTCGGTGCCGGGTATGTTAGACCGTTGTGACGACAACGGGTGAGATGAGACCGTCCTAGTGACGGGTATGATGAGACCACATACTTCGGTAGTGGGTATGAGTTGAGTAGTATGTGAACTTTTGGTTGTAAGTGGTATACTCGCTAAGCCTTGGGCTTACAGTTGTTGTTTCATATCTTTTCAGGCAACGACCATGGCGGGGCTCCAGCACAGTGATGATAGCTCTAATCCCAAGCTTCCGCAATCCTTTAACATAGTTTTCAACAGTAATAGTTTTAATTACAGACCAGCACTTCGGTGCCGGGTATGTTAGACCGTTGTGACGACAACGGGTGAGACGAGACCGTCCTAGTGACGGGTATGATGAGACCACATACTTCGGTAGTGGGTATGAGTTGAGTAGTATGTGAACTTTTGGTTGTAAGTGGTATACTCGCTAAGCCTTGGGCTTACAGTTGTTGTTTCATATCTTTTCAGGTAACGACCATGGCGAGGCTCCAGCACAGTGATGATAGCTCTAATCCCAAGCGTCCGCAATCCTTTAACATAGTTTTCAACAGTAATAGTTTTAATTACAGACAATGAGGATGATTGTAACTTAATGAATTATGGGGGTTTATTCAGCGAACAACTTGTTGTGTAATTACGTTATCAATGATTATGAATATCTCTTATGAATGAATTATGTTTAAAAAAAAAAAATGTGGGACGTTACAGAGAAAGATAGTGAAACGGATATAAGAAGTGGTGGTTGGGCATGAGAAATAGTATGATTTGTGTGCTTTGAGATAAGTTAGTTGGTCGATGGTGGCTGCTCTTTGCAGTAAGGCAGTCTACAGTGAGTTGGTCGACATTGAGGTACTTGGCTGTGAGTGTGTGTGTGTGTGAGAGAGAGAGAGAGACGGTGATATGATCATCTATCCACCTGTACTTGTGACTGACGAATGGGCCAAGTGTTAAATATACCCATTTTATTTCATAAAGAAAAATATTGATTGAAAACGAAATGTTTGGTTTGAATTAGTTTTTGTATTAAAACAGATTCTCGATTAAACTTTCATTTGTGTGTGTAAATAATTCAGACATAGAAAAATTAACTTAATGTAGGATCCCAATATATCAAGTATCAATAGTAATTGAAGCAAATCATACAATTATTATGAACTTAGGCAATAGAGTATGAAAGAATACACCAAGAACAAGTACACTTTAAGGGAATTAAAATACTTAAAATTAAGGTAAATTACATTGTTTATATACTTAAAAGGTATTTACTAAATCTACCATATACTTATAAAAAATACAAACTAAAAGTAAACTTTAACTAAATTATAAAAATACGCAAATTATTTTCAACACTTGCTACCTTTATTACACCTCATCTACAACAAAGGAGTCTATTTTCCGTGTGGTCAATTGTGATATAAATAAATTATATGTCCTATTCTTAATATGAAAACACTTGTGAAAGTATAAATAAAGATGTGTTGTCATTTGGATCACATTTGGAGGAAGGAAATGAATAACATACAAATACATTTTAAAATTAACTTTTTAAATCAAGTATTATAACATCTCATACATATAATATAAAATTCAAAACACCTAATTTTTAAACTCTATAATTAATATAAGTTAAGACATTAATCGATTACAAAATCGAATTCAATTACAATATAAAATAACAACCAATTTTATGATCGTTAACTCATTCCGTCGGTCTATTACAAAGTGCAGAATAAACATACATTATTTACATAACTTATATCAAATAAAAAAACTTGCTTGAATAATGTATCCTAGATTTATTATATGCGACAATGAATGTGAACATTTAGTTATATATAAACTAGAAAAAAAAAAGAAACATAATTAAAAACACCGAATATTATAATTTATTATTTATGCACATGGAAGGAGCCACAAAATGGGTCTTATACATACATGATACATCATCGAGTCATTGACCTTTATCTTTTATCTTATGTTTATCCTTGTAATTTATCCACCGTTCGCATGAGCCGACATCCAATTCTCACTTTTCTTTTTAACATTAAATACAAGGGTAGTTCCGTACATTTCAAAAGTTTGTCCTTTTCTCTTCAAGGAATTGAAAACGACACGTGTTAATCAACTATTAGCAAAAATATACTCTTTTTTTTTGGTGAGGTAGTTTTTAGAAAAATTAGATATCCTCATACTTTTTGTTCTTATTTCATACTTATACTTATTAAAATATTATATGTGTACTTTAATAATTTTTTTTCTTATCTCTTCCCTTGATTTCTACACATGTCTTTGATCAAGTAAGTAGAAGGATAAGTAGGAACAAAAATTAGAAGGATATATCATTTCTCTAATTTTTATATAAATTTATAACGACACCTTATCTTTTAATATAAATAAAAAATTAATTTAATAAAATTTATTATACAATTTAAATTATTTATTTAAAAAATATTTAATTTTGATAATTCATTCATTTAAAATTAAAAAGTCAATTTTAACTTTTTAAAGTCAAAGTTATTATAGATAATTTTATATATGCCCTTTTAAATCATATAAAATTGTATTTGCCCACCTTAATTTATAAATATCATATTTACCGTTTATAATATTCAAAATATCATAATTAATCAAATTCTTAGTTTTATCATTCTAAAATATTTTACAATCATTTTAAATTCCTTTTTAATTATAACCAATAACATTTAACTTTATTATCATTAATTGTAACAATAATGATTGATTACTTATATAAGAAATAAATCACGTCTATTCGTATCATGATACCACGTTTCTGCCGTCAAGTCTGTCTTCCCACTCCCGTGCTGGTTAGAGTGTTGATGCCGCGCGTCGTCATTTTTAAAATTCTCATTTAATTCGCGTTTTATTATTATTTAATATGTTTTTATTAATTTTAAATATTTATTATCGTTTAAACCAACTTATGTATCACACGGGCATTTAGTCTAGTTAACATATATTGCACTAAACACTTTAAACCTGCTAATTTTTATGTCACTAAAGACTTTCTTTAAACTCGGTAAATTTAAGCTAAAACTCAGCTCGTTAAAAATAGATTAAGCTCGAGTTCGAATCATTTAGTTTCAATAATATAAAAGACTCTGATTATATTTTCTTAACTTATTATTTGAACATAATAATTAAGAAATTGTGGTTAAAATGATTTCTTATCCTCCTACTCACAAGATCAACATAAGTGTTAAAATAAATGAAAGATATAAAAAAAGAATTAATTGACTTCACATGTCATCTTATACGAGTAAAATGATATTGTAGGAAAAAAATATGATGATATATCATTTTTTGTTTCAATTTATTGCGCAAAGACTTCCTTGCTCATGACGCCCTGGTAATATAAAATGCGCTTAATATTTGTCATAACTATGTCTCCACGTGTTTATCTTATTTCTAAAACATATATTATGTGAAAGGAATCTTATGAATTTTAATTATTTAGAGTGAAGATAGAGATCGAGGAGGATGAAGTTGGGGTGATGTACTTTGAAAACATTTAGCACGTTATATATTATTTCAGAAAAAATATAAAAAAGATGGAGTGTGGGTGGATATTTTAATAACTTTTGTTGTGTCCGATACGTGCCTCGTGCGCGTAATGCCTTCTCTATGAATTTATAAACAAGTCAACATACGTGAATCACATTGTGACACAACCCCTACCTGCCCCCACCAACCAACTCTTGCTCTTTGTTTCAGCGCTTTGCTTGTAACTTGTAACTCGTATGTTTATAATCTAGCGATACCAATATATTTAAAAGATGTTTTTTATAGTTATATGTTATAATTTTAATATGGACAAAATATAAGTATATATGAATAAATTTAGAATGTATTTGTATTTTGCTTTTCGAGGAAAAAAATCTCGTCATCCCCTTCAAAGCCTAAGAAAAAACTTAAGTGTTTGATATAGTATGATTAAGATTTTGACCCACGTTTCACGATAAAAATAAATATAACGTCGACGAGTTGGTTTAAACACAATCAAACTAATCAAAGTATTGTCGTAACAATGTATGTTGTGAATGAGAATTCTTTAAACCAAAAATGGAGTTTGTTCCGTTATGGTGATTACATTTTCATAACTTATTATCAAGTCTAAACATATCCATTTCTAATATCTTGAAATTGAGATTCGGGTTTAACACCAAGGGCGGATCTAAAGGGTAGTCTCAGGTGGTCTGGGCAACCCTAACTTCTTGCACGTAATGTTAATCTTTATCAAACGTTTACTATTTTATGTAAGTGTTACCATGACTAAAAAAATGTGCAAGCGCTCTAATTTTCAAGTGCACCCACAAATATTGATTACCAAGCACAATTTTAATTGCTTAATTGAGTTAAAATTGTACATTCACTTGGTATATTTGTTTGATAAATCTTCTGATATAACTAAAATACTAACCAGAATAAAATGATTTAGTTAAAATATTTATTTGCACAAAGATTGATAAATCTTCTAATATAATTATTATAGACATTTTATATAAAAACTTGTTAAACATTAAAATATCATATTTGCACATCCTAATTTATAAATATTATATTTACCTTTATAACATTTTAAAATATCATACAAATATTAAATTTACCGTTTATAACATTTTAAAATATCATATTTAACCAAATTTTTAATTTTGTCATTTAAAATATTTTATAATCATTTTAATTTTTTAACTATAACCAATAAATACTTGATGTTATTACCCTAATTCTAACAATAATATTGATGTCTTGTGTAAGAAATTCAATCACATCTTTTCGTATCATGAAATCACATTTCTGTCGTCACGTCTGCCCTCTCACTAATATCAACACTTCAATCGCTAGTTTGGTTGTTGATGCATCTATTTCCATTTTAAAATACTCATTATTTTCACGTTTTATAATTATTTATTATATTTTATTAATATTTAATATTTATCTTTTTTTAATTCAAGCTTTTTATCCCTTAGGCATCTAATCTAGCTAATATTATAAGCAACCAAAAACCAAATCACAAATATTTAATTTGAGATATGACATATGCTTTTAGCGGTACCTATTATGGTTGAGTATCGTGTCGGGCCGGTACCGACCGGTGCGGGTACCCATTTAACGGTACCAAATTTAGTCCAAAGGCGGTACCGAATACCATACCGAGTATTCATATACGGTACTGATACCGAGTACCTATTTTACCTATTTGGTTCAATATTAGTCTCTAGTACCGATTTAGCAATATTCTAAGTACCGGGTACCGAACCAAAAAGTCTAACTCGGTACCGGTACAGTACCGGCCCGGCTTGGTATTTTTGGTACTTGCACTTGTCAGGATCGTAGATAAACAAAATAACAAGAATTATCTTTTACTATCTTAAATCAGAGTTGTATAAAAAGACAATATTTGAATTTAATCACAGTCAACTAAGAAGTTGCGGAATCACACTTAATTGATTAATAAAGGTTTTAATCACAAGAACAAATTCAATCAATTCAAAGAATAACTTCAAACACAAGATGTTTATTAATAATCAAAGATGATTACAATATTCACCAACACCTCCAATCTAACTCTTTTGTTAGACGAAGAACACAAATTGTTCTTAGGTATTAGAGAAACTTGGAGGCTAATACACTTTCTGAAAACAATAAACAATACGAATACGTGTAAAACTATTGATCAAAATCAATACTAACAAACTATTCTAAACAGAGTATTTATAACCCTCTAGGTCTTTGAAGTTTGTTAATCTTCTATCTTTACGAGATAATCTTGATAATCTTCAAATCTTGATAAGATATCTTTTAAATCCACGAAGATAGCAATTTCCATAAATATCTCAACAGAAACTGTTTGCTGAATAAACAGTTTTGAGTTTCTTCTAACAGTCTTCTCTTCATTGACTTCCAATAGTTGTTGTGATATAACTAACAGTTCTGAATCTTTTTGTACTAACTGTTTCAAAACTGTTTTCTCAAAACTTTCTCCAACAGTTTTGCTTTTGCATGTTTAACAGTTTTTAACTTACTTAGCCTATTTCCCAACAATCTCCCCCTAACTTAAGATATTGAACAATATACTTAAGTTGTTTTATAGGGTTCGACCACAGAAAACTTAACATAAGCAAATTATGCAAAACTGTTTCAATCAAAACTTGAAATCTAACCTTTCTTGGACTGTAGAGATTCCAACCTTTCTTTGAGCCTCTGAAGAAGATTTTCTTTAACTTTAGCAAGGCCAAAGAACTTTGCCTTTATCAGATATGAGAGCTTTGTTTTATTATGCTCTATGAATTCAAGATCAAACCATTGAGTCAATGCATTTCCCATTACAATGTTGTAAGTCTTTAACTTAGCATACACCTTGACAGTACTTATTGGGAATGCTTCCTCAGCTATTAACATCTGCATTACGCTCAGAGGATCACATACACTTGCCAAATGTCTTGTCATCACTCTGATTTCAATACCAGCATCTTCTCCATAGTGTCTTAGACCATATTCATATAATTCTTGTACATCTCTTCTAGTCACACTATCCATTAACTGTAAGAAGCTCGCATAGCTTTCGATTGGTTCAATCTCTCTCACAATGGTTACTCCTTGCTTCCCAGTTTCAATTCTTAACAATTCAAATCTCCACTCAGTTATATGAGATTTTTGTTCAAGTTAAGCTTCCACAAGCTGATCTAGCTTCTGTTCAACCTCCATTCTGAGCCTATCTTGCAAAATGGTTTGAACCATACCAACTTTTGCTTTCTCTTTAGATGTTTGAACTGTTTGGGATTGTTGAAGCTGTTTAGGTTTAGATATCTGTCTTTTCTTTGCAGCTGTTGGCTTTGAAGTTGGAACTGTTTTCTTTTTTTCAATTTTCTTTCTTTTTACCCCCTTATCTGCCTTCTTTGACTTTTCTTCCTCTTCAATTTCTTTTGTGATCTCAGCAGCCATCTCTTGAGCTAATTTAAAATCTTTTTGCTCTTGTTGCTCCATCTCAGCATTTAGCCTTTGAGCAAGCTCATGATCATACTCCTCTTGTTGTTCTTTTGAAAGTTTTAACTTTGGACTATCAACAACAACTTCCTTTCCCTTTCCTAGCACAGGAGTCATCTTTTCATATTTCTTTGACTCTTGAATTGCAATGCCTTTGAATCCTGGCTTAGGTGCAATCGGCTCCAGTTTAGATACTTTTCCATCCAGCCACCCATCATCAATCTATTGCGCCATTTTGAATGTGCTAATGTTAAGCGTTTGAGCACCAACTTCAATCAAATGATTTTGCTTATCTTTGGACCATGATTTGAATAACTCTGTTGTCGGATAATCCCCAAACATGATCATCCTATTGATCAACACTCTATCAACAGCAGACAATTTCTCTTCTTGTGATTGATCCTTTGCAACTGTTTGAGCAACTGTTGTTTGTGGAGTTGAAACTGTTAGTGGTTCTGGTGCAGCTATTTGTGTACCTTGCACATCCTTCTCTTGCTCCTTTATGGTTTCCTTCTCCCCCTTTTTGATTGGAACTGTTTGAGAGGGAGAGGCATGCATTTGTTTAAACATTTGATCATGCATTCGAAGAACATCCGTTGTTTGCAATAGAGAGGTTGACAAAGCCTTGATTTGATTGTGTTGCTGAATAATTAGCTCATTATGCTTGGCAAGCAGCTTGTCTTGTAAGGTACTCCTCTTTTTGAGATAAAGAAAGGCAACAAGAAATGGTACTAGATCAGGATTCGTCAATGCTTTGTGTTTCATGCTAGCCTCAATGACAGCAAGTGTTGCCACTTCAAAAAACATATCATCGACAGATAAAACTGGTGGGTCACTCCTAGAAGATCCCTCACCAGTACCCCTTTGTTCTTGGTACTGGGGATTTCCAAAAGCTGTTTGACCAGCCTTTGTTACCGTGGGTGAGGTCTTACTTATGTTGACACTGCCCTGTTCACCCCTTGCGGATGAAACAGTAGTGTCAGCCTCAAGAACCACATGATCACCCTCCTTTGGAGTGATCACCTCCTCAGTGTGCTTGGGAAACAGCACAATGGGTTCCCTTTGGATATTCTGCACAGGTGAATGCACCTGTGTAGGGTTTACAGTTTGGGATGGTGGAACTGTGGTGGAAGGAGCACCAACAGTTCTCTTCCTCTTTCTGAATGTTATTAGTGAGGGGGCTTGTGTTGTAGCTTTAGAAGGAGTAGCAGAGGGAGATATTTGAGTATCGTGAGTTGTGGGTTCTAGAGTTGGTGGTGTAGCAATAGTTTGGGCTTCATGCTCAACTCTGGCAGCTCTGTTTCTTGAAAGAAACTCCACCATTGCAGAGAGTGGTGGAGTGATGTTACCCGAGAAATTCTTCCCATTAATCAACAGTTTGCTCAATGTGGAGGCCACATGAGCAGATGGAATCAGAACCCTCTTGTGAGTTTGAAGATTTGGCAATAAAAAGTTTAAACATGTTTGCACAAATCTGGGGTACATAAAAAAGAGACCATATTTGGTCCCGAGATGCTTTACCATGCCATTAAAAATTAACTTAGAAAAGTTGAAGCAACGATTGTTGGCCAAACAGATTAAGGCCAAGGCAATGTTGCTTCCAAACTCATTCCAGCCGGTTCTTTTGGGACTTAAACATTGTTGTAGGTTATGTATTAAATATTTCCAGTGAGCGCAAAATTGTCCTTTGTAAAAGGTACCCTTTCCCCTAGGGCCCTCATACCCCAGTTTCATCAACTCCTCATGCAAGAATTCCAAGGAGACTGTATCAGAATACTCACCCTCAAGATCATTAAGTTGAAGGTGTTCACGGATGGTGTTCTCAGCGATTGAAACATCATGGCTATCTACCTTTGAAGTGATCCATTGCACTCCATCTATTTCAGTGAGCGTAGTATTTTTCCAGAACTGGTCAAGATGAGAAGTGTAAATGGTGGGATTGATGATGAGAGCAGTATTGAGATTCGACAGGGTGAGATAGTCGATCATGTCATGAAAGACATGCAACTCAGCTGGTTTGGAGAGGAAGGCAAGCATGTTGTGTTCTTTGACAAACGGAAGGGGAGCAATGGCGATTTCGAAGAGAGCGTCTAGGGTTTTAGTGTGCAATTGAAGGTTAGTAAGCGTAAAGAAAACTGCGAGGAGGGAATGACTTATATATGTAATGCATATTAAATGCAATTTAAAATCCCTCAGAATATCTTCAAAGACGTAAATACCCTTGACTAACAGTTGACGGAAGATATGGAGCTAACAGTTGAAAACTGTTTGGTTAAAGAACGTCAACTTCAACACTCCCCCTTAACTGATTAGGCCGTTTGCCTAACAGTTGTAACACCAAAGTACTAACAGTTGACAGCTGTTAGTTATAATTTGTACTATAAAGCCCTGAACACTTTCATAAACAGTTGTTAGACTGACAACTAACAGTTTCAAACTATTAGTGTGAAAACACAAAAATCATAGAAAGAATAACTAACAAAGGATTATTCTAAGTTAATCATGTCAATATTTGAGATTAGAAAGTTAAATCTGCTCACATCAAATGCTTTGGTAAACAGATCAGCTAACTGATCATCAGTATGTACTTTTAAAACTTGGATTAACTTTTTCTCTTTGCAGTCTCTGATGAAGTGAAACCTGATTTCTATGTGTTTTGTTTTTGAATGTTTCACTGGATTGTTCACAATGCTGATATCACTAGTGTTATCAACATAGATAGGAGTATTCAAAAGAGTCATACCATAATCCAGAAGCTGATTCTGAATCCATAATACTTGTGAACAGCAACTTGATGCAGCAATGTATTCAGCCTCAGCTGTTGAAGTGGACACTGTTGTTTGTTTCTTGCACTGCCATGATACCAGTCTTGAGCCAAAGAATTGACATCCTCCAGATGTTGATTTTCTATCCACATTTTCTCCACTATAGTCACTATCAGAATATGCCACTAATTCAAAAGGTGAATCCTTAGGATACCACAGACCTAACTTTTGTTGGCCTTTAAGGTACCTAAAGATCCTTTTTACAGCAAAAAGATGTGACATCTTGGGACTACATTGAAACCTGGCACAAACACACACAACAAACATTATATCTGGTCTAGAAGCAGTTAAGTACATTAATGAACCTATCATAGACCTATACAAGTGTATGTCTACATCCTTCCCCTCAAGATCTGCTCCCAACTGTTTGTGTGTTTCCATTGGAGTGCTTGCTAGCTTTGCATCTTGATAACCAAACTTGTCCAAAATGTATTTGACATACTTTGACTAACTGAGAAAGATACCCGATGGCTTTTGCTTAACCTGTAACCCCAAGAAGAATGTAAGTTCCCCCATGGAGCTCATTTGGAATCTCTTATGCATGATGGCTTCAAATTCCTTGCAAAGATTGGTATTGGTAGATCCAAAGATTATATCATCAACATAGATCTGTACAAGTAAGATCTCTATTTCAACACTCTTTGTAAACAATGTTTTATCAATTGTGCCTCTTTTAAAACCATTCTCAATCAAATGAGATGACAATGTCTCATACCAAGCTCTAGGAGCCTGATGTAACCCATACAAGGCTTTATCCAACCTATATACCCTATCAGAATACTTTGAGTCTTCAAAACCAGGTGGTTACACACATATACCTCCTCATCAATAGTTCCATAGAGGAAAGCTGATTTGACATCCATTTGATATACCTTAAATCCTTTGAAACTTGCATAGGCAAGGAACAATCTGATAGCTTCTATTCTGGCAACTGGGGCAAAGACATAATCATAATCTATACCCTCTTCCTGAGTATAACCATGTGCAACAAGTCTAGCCTTATTCTTGATGACTATACCTCTTTCATCCTTCTTATTTCTGAACACCCATTTGGTGCCAATTGCTCTTTTGCCTCTAGGGAGTTCTACCAGCTTCCACACTTACTGAATTTGGAACTGTAAAAGTTCCTCTTGCATAGCTTCTACCCAAGAAGGATCTCTCAATGCCTCTATAGCTTTCTTTGGTTCTATCTGTGATAGAAAGCAGACATTCACATCAAACTGTTCAAGAGTTACACCACTGTTTTCATTTTGCAGCATACCCCTTGTTTGAATGTTTGTGGCAGGATCACCTATAATCTGTATTGTAGGATGATTCTTGTGAACTCTTGATGTAGGAATGTTCTCTTCAGGCAGGGAATTCTCCAAATTTGACATATCAACCTCAGAGTTTCTTTCATTCCCAGAAGTGATACACACTTGGTCGGCAACTGTTTGATGTCCAGATGCATGGTGATGGGTAGGAACATGAGATTCTATGTCAGCATCATCATTTATTTGGCCATCAGCATTTGAAGAATTATTTTCAGTGAGAGGAAGCACCACAAAGTCTTTATTCACTGTGTTTTCATCAACAGTTGTTGGATTCAAACAAACAGTCTCAAGACTGTTGACACTGTTGGAAACAGTTTGTTGATTTGTACCAACAGTTGTAGGAATATCAGCAGCTGTTTATGTGGAAAACTCAAAAGACAAAGATTTGGTTAGTGCATCAATATCAAATAACCACTCAGGACCATTACCTGCAGCATTGATTTTATTGTCATTGAAAGATACATGCATACTCTCTTCTATGATCCTAGACACATTGTTGAAGACTCTATAGGATTTGCTTTGAGTGGAATAGCCTACAAAGAATCCTTCTTCAGCCTTGCTTTCAAATTTTCCTAATTGGGACTTGGTATTTAGGATAGTGCAGGGACATCCAAATGGTTTCAAAAAAATTGATCAATGGCTTTCTGTGAAGAAACAACTCATAGGGAGTTTTCCCTTTGGACTTGACAACTTGTACTCTATTCTGAACATAGCAAGCAGTGTTCACAGCTTCTGCCCAAAATGTCATTGGGAGCCTAGAATCAGCTAGCATTGATCTAGCAGCTTCTATCAAAGTCCTATTTCTTCTCTCAGCCACTCCATTCTGTTGTGGAGTCCTAGGAGCACTAAACTGTCTTTCAATCCCTTTCTCCTCACAGAAACGGTTTAGCTCATAGTTCTTGAATTCAGACCCATTGTCAGACCTAATGACTTTCACGTTTAAATCAGACTGATTTTCAATTCTAAGAATAAGAGATTTTACTAACTCTGCAGTTTCATCCTTAGATATAAGAAATTGAACCCAAGTAAATCTGGTGAAATCATCAACTATGACTAAACAATAAGATTTCTTCCCTATACTCACCACAGATGTAGGACCAAAAAGATCCATGTGCAATAACTGTAAAGGTGCAGAGATGGAAGAAACTTCTTTGGTCTTAAAAGAAGTTTTGTGTTGCTTGCCTTTGAGACAAGCAATACAATGATCATCACATGAGAATTCCTTTTGAGGTAAACCTCTTACCAAACTGTTTTTAGCTAACAAATTCATGGTTTTAAAGTTCATGTGACACATCTTTCTATGCCAAATGGCAGACTCATCATGAGATGCCTTGGAGAGTAAACAACTTAAAACATTCTGCTGAGCAACTTTTTGTGTATCCAAACAGTAAACATTATCCTTTCTTGGTGTTCTTAAAAGAAGGTCTTTTTCTGTTATCTTAAAATCTTTTGAAAGGATAATGCATTCAGTATCTGTAAACACTACTTTGTTTCCAAGGTCACAGATTTGGGACACACTCAACAGATTGTATTTGAGTTGTTCTACAAAGTAAACATCATTAAAAGTAAGGTTACCTGCATCTACAGCTCCCTTACCTGTGATTCTACCTCCCTTTAGATTTCCTCCAAATGCTACAAATCCTCCATTGATTCTTTTGAAATCCTTCAAGCAGTGTGGATTTCCAGTCATGTGCCTTGAGCATCCACTATCCACATGCCAGATTGCTCCTTGATTGGCCCTATGAATGCTCTGCATAAAATAAACTCAATTAGTAGTAGGAAGTACCCAAGCCATGCAGGTCTTGGGTACACCATTCATGTCATAGTATTTAACAACAGATTGAGTTTTCTTAATTTCATACCAATCATATTTCTCTATCCTATGTGAAGAATATTTAGTGAGAACATGTGGTTTCCAACTGTTGTGATTTACATGTGACTTGATTTGACTTTCAGAGGAATTATCAGATTTAGATTCTCCAGTAACTGTTTGTTTTTGCACTTTTACCCAAGTCAAACAATCATTCTTTGTTTTTGGCTTAACAGTTGAAGAACTGTTAGACTGTTTTGGCTGAACAGTTGAAGAACTGTTAGACTGTTTTCTGGTACTTGGTTTCTGGGTCCTGTAAAGCTGTTGATTATGATAACAGTTGTGAGCCAAGTGATTTGCTTTCCTACAAATGTAACATTTTTTTAGTTCTGACTATAGGTATCCCACTTCTTTGTGCCCATAATTGGTTTCTATTTCTTTGATTTGCCCTCACTGGTGCTGAAGGAGGAAACTTTTGCACACCATGCAGTTTGCATGTGCAAATAGGCACTTCTTTATGCTTCTTCATATGTTTGTTTTTAGATTCTGATGTTGAAGCTTCCTTATTCTGTTTTGCAACTGCAACTTCATCAATCTCCTTCTTTCCTTTGGTCTTAATACTAACAGTTGAGGTTTTTGGATGAAAACTGTTTGGACTTTCCTTGGAACTGTTAGTGTAAAGATGGGGACTGTTTTCAACAGTAGTGAAACTGTTTATAGAAGTAACAGCTTTGAAGGGTTTTGGTTCACTGGTGGAAGGTTCTGAGGATGCTTTTACAAATATCACATGTTGTGAAGAAGAGTTAGGTGCTGTTGGTTCACAACAGATGTGATTTTCGATGATTTCTTCTTTCTTCACATACCCTACCTTCTTTTCATCAATTACCTCATACACAACTCCCTCATCTTCTCTCTCTAGCTGTGGATCTGCTGACTTCAATTCTTCCTCTAGTGGTTCATCAACATACCTTTCAACTACATTAGTCATGGGAGTTATATGGGTGTGATTGTATGGAGGAGGAGTCTGTTTGTAGCCTATGCCTGATTTTATTTTATTTGAGATCTGTGATTTCAAAACAATTTCAAGCTTAAGGGATGAAGCTTTAAACATGCTCAAATCTATGTCCACACCCTTCAATTTCTTGGTTAATTCCTCTATTTTATTCTTTTTCTCACTCAACTTCTCCTTAAGACTATCAATCTCTTCTTGAAGTTGCTCTTTCTCCCATTTATGATACTTTCTATCATAGTCCATTTGCAATTCATTAGCCTGATAATCTTTGATTTTCTTTTCAAAGCTCTCAATTACAGCACTGGTTTCATACCTTCTTTCTTCCATTTTGCTTAGAGCAGCACAAACCTTTCTGTTGTGTTCTCTAAACCTTTTAACTATAGTTCTACATTCCCCAGGACATAGTTTAGAAGATACCTGAATGTCTTCTGTCTCTGATGAATCCATGTTGATGGAGGAGTCAGTCAACGCCATTAATGCTTTGTTGTGAGTTGCTTGCTCAGCCTGATCACTCCAATCAAACCCATATCCTTCTTGAGAGACCAATGCTGATGAGGTGGGAGTTGAATGTTGATCTTGATTCTGGCTTTGTCCACCAGATTTGCATTCTCTAGCAAAGTGACCATGCTGTTGATATTTGAAACATCTTACTTTGGATTTGTCAAATCCAGTCTGACCATCAGCCCTGAAGTTCATATTTTTTCTTCATGTTCTTTTGATGAATCTCTTTGCTCTTACAGTTAGCATAGCCATCTGCCATTTGAGATCCATCTTCTCAAGATCATCTGGATGCACTTGCTCAAGATCCTCATTTGTAAGGGTTGAATGTGCATGACTTGCTAAGAATGCTTCAAGCACTACATCAGAAGTATTCATATCTACTCCAGTAACAACACCTACACAACCATCAACAGAGTTAGTTAAAGAAAGATTTGAGTCCATACCTGAGGATGAGAGAAGAGCAGCATTGTGACTAGGAGTCATCGACTTCCTTTTTCCTTCAATTTCCCCTTTAAACACAATCAAACTGTTGTAGAGATCATCTAATTCTATATCTTCCAAAGAATCCTTAGTCCTCCATTGTGCAGCATATACTATCCATTCATCACCTAAAGACCTAAGAAACTTTCTATTGATCTCATCCTGCTCTATTCTGACCTTTGCACTCTCAAGTTGACTTACCAGCTTATAGAACCTATCAAAGATCTGAGTGATACTCTCATTCTTTCCACTGGAAAAGTTCTCATAAGCTTGTTTGAGAAGATCCCTTTGATTTCTTTTTGAGCTTGCATTCCCAGCAAACCTTTTCTCTAATGCATTCCATAATTCATGAGCATTCTCAAACTTTTTAAACTGATGTTGATATTCATTAGGAATAGCAATCTGAAGAATGCTTAGAGCTTTCATCTCTAGCATCATCTCTTTTATTTCAGCATCTGTTTTTTGGTGGTGGTTTCTTCCTAGGTTTTCCAGTTTCATCTAGATCAACAGGAGTTGTGGGCTCATTCTCAATGATTTCCCAAACAGCATAGTCCATCAATTGAACATGCTGCTTGATTCTCAGTTTCCACATCTCAAAATCAGTTGGTTTGAGCATGAGAACACAAATGTTTAACCCAGATCCAGTGTTATCAGAAGATCCACCAGACTCTATTGCAATACAGTGATTTAGAATTCTCAAAAGAAAGATTTTAAATCAATAAAACACAGCAGATTGTGAAAAACCACTAACTGGTGATTAAAAGAACCTTAATGTTAAGGCTCTGATACCACTTGTTAGGATCGTAGATAAACAAAATAACAAGAATTATCTTTTACTATCTTAAATCAGAGTTGTATAAAAAGACAGAATTTAATCACAATCATCTAAGAAGTTGCGGAATCACACTTAATTGGTTAATAAAGGTTTTAATCACAAGAACAAATTCAATCAATTCAAAGAATAACTTCAAACACAAGATGTTTATTAATAATCAAAGATGATTACAATATTCACCAACACCTCCAATCTAACTCTTTTGTTAGACGAAGAACACAAACTGTTCTTAGGTTTCAGAGAAACTTGGAGGCTAATACACTTTCTGAAAACAATAAACAATACGAATACGTGTAAAACTATTGATCAAAATTAATACTAACAAACTATTCTAAACATAGTATTTATAACCCTCTAGGTCTTTGAAGTTTGTTAATCTTCTATCTTTGCGAGATAATCTTGATAATCTTCAAATTTTGATAAGATATCTTTTAAATCCACGAAGATAGCAATTTCCATAAATATCTCAACCAAAACTGTTTGTTGAATAAACAATTCTGAGTTTCTTCTAACAGTCTTCTCTTCATTGACTTCCAACAGTTGTTGTGATATAACTAACAGTTCTGAATCTTTTTGTACTAACAGTTTCAAAACTGTTTTCTCAAAACTTTCTCCAACAGTTTTGCTTTTGCATGTTTAACAGTTTTTAACTTACTTAGCCTATTTCCCAACAGCGCTCACCCTTAACACCTATAGTAGATGATTCCATAATTCATACTCACAAACACTTTAAATGAGAGGTATATTAGTCATTTCATCACAAATCACTTAAGTGTTTAGTGTAGAAACATCTATCAAAGTGTTTCTAGTTGTACACATCTTTTTCCCTATAACGTTTAAGTCAACTCATGTTTTACATAATAGTGAATAGCCTAAGCTCTAAATCCGTTTTCTTACATGCACATTTTAGAACGTACTGGTTAAGTGCCGATCTTTGTAACGCACAAAATTAGTTTATCGAAGCTTATTGATAATTTAGTGATTCATCGTTGAACATTGTTAATAGCTCAAGCCTCAAATCTACTTTATTTGTTTGATTGGTTATTTGTTAAATGGTATTAGTTGATTTGGTTTTGACCTTTTACCTAAAATGACTTGACCCGCTCATATTGTCAGTCCTACGTTAATGAATAACCGAGTCGTAAGGCGAAACGAAACTTGAATTTTTATGCTACCCTGATCAAAAAGTCTGGGTTCACCATCAAATTTATCATGCGAGTAAAAAAATAGTATTTGTTAATCTAGATGCATTTTATAAGAGAAACTGGCCGATTATATAACGTACGTTGTACTTTTTCAAACAATATTTTTAGAAGTGGAGATTCACATAAACGGAAATATGATTTAGTCAAAAGAAAAGTTTAATGCTCCGGTAAATGAAATTTTGGACTAATATCCATTCACTATAACATATTTGTCAACGAGATAGGTCATACGAATATTCATGTTCATTACAGATCATGGCTCACATATATTAGGGGCGGTAATTCATGTCAATTTCAGGTTATCGTGTTTTGTGTCAATTTCGTGTGTACCCATTTATTACTCATTTATTTTTGTGTCTTCTTTTCTTGTATAGTGTTTCATGTTGACTCATTTTTTGGCCAAATGTTTCTAGTTTTAGAATACGTAGTTAATAAAAAAAGGGCAATAAATTACGAATGAAAATGTAAGTTTTACTTATAGTTTTAAAATTGTACATCCCCAATAAAATCACTATAAAATTGTTCATATGGTTGAGCAATCTACGTGAGATAACGAGAGACGGCGACGGCAAGAAAGTAACGGCAATGACAAGAATCAAGACCGATAGATGAGTGACAAAAGAGAGATAGTACTAGCGACGACGACATTATTCACTTTAAGAAATGAAGAATGAGATGGAAAGAAGTCAAAACGCTCGAGGTTTTAAGTTTTTAATGCAGATGTCACTCTAATTTCATTTTAAAAACTTTTACTATTTTACCTTTATTGTGTCTTTCTAGTCATTATCGGTTGTCGTGTTCATGCCACTTTTTTTCGTGGTGGGTTCGTGTCATCTCGTTTTTTTTGATTTAGAGTATATAAGAATATATATCTACAACAGATTAGTGAGGTATAATACCTATTTATAGGATAGTTTATGTTTGTGAATCCCTAAACCAGTTTATCTTTTTTCGTTGACATAATCATACAACATTAAATTCTCGATCTGTTTTTCTATGCCAATTATTACACAATAAAATATTGATCAAATTGTGATTATTTTCATAAACACATTATTTGTAAGTGATTAACCGATCAAAGCTTTGCATGTCAAAAAACAAGTTTATGAGTATGAAAACGAATTTTAAGACAATGTTATTATAATCTAACGAGGCAATTTATGTATTCGTTATGATTTATAACTTGGGTTTTATGTAACAACAACGAGAAATTATGGTTAAATTATATTTTAAAATAATCCTTAAGATTTTGAAATTAAAAAGCATTAGTTATTTATATTTAGATGTTTGAAACTCATTATTAATATACTATATTTTTTTATAATCTTTGATAAAAATAATTATGACTAACCATGTATCATATGAACGTCTAACAAATAAAGAGGTTGAACACATAAATGATTACATGATATTGATGAACATCTGTTTAATCGAAATTATTTTTAAGAGAAAGTAATTTTGTTCCAATTGAAGAGATTGAACACATAAATCATATCGTATCAATATTAAACACTATGAAGGTATCATATTTAAGTTCAGATAATATAAATTCGAACTTTGATATCATTTTTAAGAATCATTCTACAAACTGTATATACTTAATTCTTTCAAGGTTTCATTTTTATAATGGTGATAGTAACGTAATAAATAAAATTATAAATGCAGTATACAAAGAAGTAATACTGAACATATGAAAGTCCGTCTTAATTCAATTTTCGAAAATTCAATAAATAGGCTATTATATTAGTTATCTTTTTTATATGGCTTGTTTAAATTGTTTTATATGTTTTTTATGTGTTATTACATATTATATGTTTTAAGTTTTTAAAATTTACTTCGTGCGTGTGCAGGTCACTAAACTAGTATATATTAAAAGAAAATCATTATTGAGAAAATTTCTATAAATAAAAATCCAATTAACCAATCAAAACTTCTCATTTCCTTAATTTTGACTTACATAATTAGAATGGTCTATTTGCAAGAGTATATGAAACCAATTATGAGGGAGCTATATGTAAATAAATAGGGGTGTTTGTATAAATTATATATTTATATTTAATTCTATATGTTTATAGTTTTTCTTTTATAGCTTTTAATGTATATTGATTGGTATATATATAATTATATATTTATAATCATCTCATTTTTATCTACGTTTTGATGTAAATTTTACCGTAATCTGACACAAATTTTAACTTTTTATTAGTAAAAAGGGCAAAATGCGCGAAAATACAAAAAACTTTGTTAAATTTGTCATTGTATGTAATTAACTTTATTTTGTACATAAAATACATACAACTTAAAAACTTTGTTTATTGTATACAATTGGTAACTCGATTACTAGGTTACCGGTTATCGATTGTATACAATTAACAAATTTTAAAAGTTTTTTGTATTTTTAGGTACAAAATAAAGTTGGTTGCATAAATAACAATATTGGCATAATTTATTGTATTTTCGTACAATATGCCCTAGTAAAAAAGTACATTTCATAACTATTAAAAAGTGAGTTACTATTTTTTCATTTTGTGTAAATCGTATATTTTTTCTAAATGGGAATATGTATTTTCTTATTTATCTTCTTTTTAAAACTCTAATCTAGTGAACATATTTATGGGTAATTTTTATGTTATGAATCACTAAATCAAAAATCCTTTCTATGAAGTATTTTTATTTTTGAGTATATGAGAATACATCTACAATAGATTAGTGAGGTATAATACATTTTTATGAGATAGTTTGTAAATCCCTAAAGCGGTTATCTTTTTCGTTGACAGAATCATGCAACGTTAAACTATCGATCTGTTTTTCGATGCCAATGATTTCATAATAAAATATTTATTAAAGTATGATGATTTTAATAAACACGCTATTTGTGATTAATCGGCCAGCGTTTTCATATCAAAAATGAAGATTATGAGTATAATATCGAACAATGTTATTATAAGCTAATGGGATGATTTATTAACTCTTTATGATTTATAGTTTAAGTTTTATGTAATAACTATGATAAATTATGGTTAAATTATATTTTAAATAATTCTTAATATTTTGGAAGTAAGAATGATTAATTATTTATATTTAGATGTTTGACTCTAATTTATGTTTTATTATAAGTTAAATTTTTTATGTTTTTTAAAGCTTAACCCGTACGTATACGGGTCATTCAACTAGTTAGAATAGTATTAGTAAATGTTGTTTCTATAGTTATATATAAAATATTAATTTAGAGGCTCATTTTTTACGTTTTGTATAAGACTTTTAAAATCAACGAACCGGTCCTACCATGATATATATCGTAGTTGTAAACTTATAGCAACTAGCTTGTACGTCGTAATACCTAAGGTCCTTGACGGCGGATTAGAATTCAAATAGAAAATGTCAATTCATGGACTCCTAAAAAGTCAAAATTAGACATAACTTTATAGTAAATACTAGCTATTGATACAAATACGACCTTAAGCTGAATAAAACCGCAGCTGGTATTATATTTGGGTTCATGTTCATTGAACCTTTTAGAGTTGG
Organism: Dittrichia graveolens; assembly: GCA_038502395.1. Lineage (NCBI taxonomy): Eukaryota > Viridiplantae > Streptophyta > Magnoliopsida > Asterales > Asteraceae > Dittrichia > Dittrichia graveolens. The sequence continues at coordinate 4,790,381 of JARJIL010000004.1, read as the reverse complement.
TTTTTTCTACGTGTTCCACACATGCAATGAACCGGTTTAATAAAGGTTCATGGACAATTGACCAGACAAGTCAAGAACAGATCGATACTTGAAATGACAAGTAGAAATCTTTGAAGTGAAATAATAAAGTTTTAAACGCAAACCGTGGAATTCAAATTCGACCTTGAAATGCATGTTGCAGAAAACATATATAGCTAGACTTTTACTCTTTCTTTTTGCAGCCTTATTGGAAAATTGGGGTCTTCTAGTTTTTGGTTTATTAGGGGCTAATCATTACCATTTTTTTTATTAATTTAGCGCTTGATTATAAGTGTGACTAACTTCATTACTATATTAACCTATAATTAAGCTAACAGTGCTTTAGCCTAATCGTAGCTTAATTATACTTAAAAGCAAGGTTCTAAATAACGTGAGGCGTGACGTGGCGGAAAGGTTAAGCCTCAAGCCTCAGAAGTCATGGCGAGGTCACCGGCTGTTCACAAGACGCGACTTAAGCCGGCAATTTTGTATATAAATTCTAATTATGTATATAATTAAAAGTATACACACAAATATTAAAAACATATACTTATAGGTTTATAACGTAGTTTACCAATCTTTTTCTTTGTTTTGGTATACACAACCATTCTTATAACTGAATAACTATATATATTTGACTCATATTGTTCAATACCTACAACACATCTAAAAAACGGCTTATAACAAGTAAAGTTATGTCACGCAAGACCTTAGTATATGCCAAGCTTTACGTCCAAGTCTTGGAGCATGTCGTGACGACATGGTAAAACCTCAAGCCTTGAAGGAGTCATGATAAAGCCAAAACAAACTTTTTAGAACTATGCTGAAAAGGATGTGGCTTCAAAACGCCATTATAAAAAAAATAGTATAAAAATATATTAATGTCAAAATTATTAGGATTAAAGTTATAAAGTGCCTATAATGAAACTTGGATGTTAAGAGAAAACGTAATAGCTTTTTTTATTAATAAAAATATATTAATGTGGTCCTTTTTTTATTTCTATCACACATACCCCTTTAACATTCATCTTCGATCGATTGAAGAAGGAAATTTTTAGTAAATAAAAGTCTAAATGAAACTTGGATGTTAAGAGAAAACGTAATAGCTTTTTATCAATCTTAACCAATTATATACAAATTATTATATACTTGTAGATAGTGGAAACAATGGTGGTCAGTGGCAACTACAAATGCGAAATAGAGGTGGTGGTGGTGATTGTGATGGCGATGATAATGGTGCCAGGGTGATGACGGTGCCAGTCGATGGTACATTACTTGGTTGACAATTAAATAAAAGACTTGATATGAACTATATTAATCATTCTAGTAAGATGCTAGAAAAAGATAATTTAAAATAAGGATAGAGGTTGCATTTTGCAACACGTCATATGCCATAAAATTTATTTACAATTTCATCTATATTATATCTAAGAAAATAAGGAACTTTGCAATTCTACTATTACCCATGACGACAAAAAGCTTTTTTCATTAAAGGTTTCTAGACTTTCAAATAAACCATATCAGTATAACACATTTTTCATGACAGACTCCAAAATTTCTTCATATTATCCATCTTCCCTTTATCCTTTAATTCGTAGATGAAATGTTATAAAGAATTATGCAGGAGTACTCTCATATCACACCATCAGAGAAACCAACTCCAAATTTCTTGTTAATATGCACACCAATAAATTTCTGAATCCGTCATTAAATACATCATGCGTTCAATTCTTAGGATTTTTTTTACCTTCTCTTCTAGCCTTCAACGAGCTGCAAAAATTCATTTCAATTAAGTTTTTGTTTTTTTTATTATTAGCATATTAAAATAATTAATTTTATATGTTAATTTTATAAATTTTAATATATAATATTCAATGAAAACATTAATATATATATATATATATATATTTGTGATCATCTTATTTTATTTTATATATTTCAATATAAATTTTATTACGATATGGTATTTATTAGAAAAGTATATCTTTCAAAATCGTCGGTTATAAATATATATTAAGATTTACACTAAACATATTAAAGAACCAATAAAAATGGCTCATAATAATAATAATAAATAAGGGACAGAAGAAACAGTAACTACAACACTTGTCTGGGTCATGATTCATATTTGGACGAAATCAGAGAAGTACAAATTAAAGAAAGAAAGAAAAACAAAATTTTTAACAAAAACAAATTGATGGGTGTTTTTAAGGGAGTGTAGGAGACTAGAAGGTGCGAGTGTATAGCGTCTACGTTTTAGAGTGGACCCAAAATTTTATATACACTCACATATATATTTTTATATAGTTATTGTTTTTCAAAGTATACTTAATAAATAGAAATACTAGGACTTTCATATTTAAAATTATGTTTAGTTTCTGAAAATCTATTAAGGTTGTCATATTTTATTATTGTGTGTATTCAACTTTGAAAACTATCATTTAATGTATTGAAATTTCAAAATCTACCATTTAGTATACCATGACCTTTAACAGTAGGTTACCATTAGGTCACCATGGTTCTCAATACACTAAATGATAGGTTTTTGAAACTTTAATATATTAAATGATAGGTTTCAATAATAATTTTGTATTAAAAAATAAATCAAAATAAGAAAATTACTTGTTACCTATCAAACAAGTTTTCCAATACACCAAATGGTATATTTTGAAACTTTAGTATATCAAATGATTGTTTTCAAAGTTAGATACACACAATAGCAAAAGGTGATAACTTCGATATATTTTTAAAAACTAAACCTTTAAAATTAAGCTTCTAGTTTGTTGGTGCTTGAAACAATTATTTTATAAGTTCAAAAAATACATTTTGGAGCTTGATGCAAATGAACTTGATATGAAATTGGAGTTGCTTGACATATTTTTACATGGTGATCCTATCAAACTTAGCGATGTGTTAAAATATCCATCACAAGCTGACTGTTTGCCTAATGCAATTATTACATGTAGAGTCTTATTGATTTCATTAATGTTGACATCTGCATAAACAAGTTTTTCAAAACTTAAGTTTTTGATATCTTACTTACGATCCAGAATGTTACCAGAAAGACTTAATAGATTAACAATGATTGCTATTGAGAACGATATCTTGGAGAATATTGCTTACGGATAATTGATTCATAGCTTTGCTTCCAATAACGCTAAGAGATCTTTACGATTAATGAACAATGTAAAAGTTTCATAAACAAGTTTCTCAAAACTTAAGTTGTTTAAGACACACTATTTTACTACTATTCTCTTGTTCTAGTTATTGATATAATAAATATTATAATATCAATATTTTGCTTATATATATATATATATATATATATATATATATATATGTGTGTCTAAATGTAAAAGAGGCTCGTTTTTTCTCTTCGTACAGTGCTTTAGAATTCCATGATATGCCCTTGAATAAATCATTCGTGTGTGTATATATATATATATAACATTATTTATTGTTATTTGTTAAATGGATTGATTGATTTATTTAGTGAAAATTAGCTAAGCGAGCATGCATGTACGTGTTATGTCCCGGCCACATGCATGCATGGGATTAATTACCGGCTTAATTACAATATATATATGTATCATGTAATGATGTAATCATGTAAGACCTTAATTTGTTTTTGAAACCGGACTTGACCGGATCGGTCGGTTAAACCGTCAAACAAAGAATCGATTTTAAGAAAGCAATTCATGATCGAACCACAATGAAGTCGTCAAAATATATATACATATATAATACATACGTGCATGACAAAAATACAAATTAAGAATCCAATTAAGACACACACATGTCATAGTTAGATAGATACATACTAGCTAGCTACAAACATTAAATCAATTATGAAAACGTACTAGAAAAACACACCGACACACACACGCACGCTAATACTCGATCATACTCTTAATTACTAATTTTCAACTCGGTGATCTTCGATCAGTTTTTTTGGCAAATATGGAAGTCACGCAATGAACTAGTGTTTGAAAAGAAGAAATTCTCTTGTTAAAATGTTTATTTAAATTTAAGGTTCTTTTTCTTTTAGACTAAGTTAGGAGGAACCTTTAAACATTGTCTAGATTGGATCCAATAAATATATTGGTTTCCCTTGGCTGTACTATTATTGTAATTATCTCGTTTGTATTTCTAGTATCTTGTTAGATCTTTTTAATAAAAATACTGCTGCAGTAAAGAAAAGTAAAAAAAGAAAAGAAAAAAAGAAAGAAAAAGTGGAAGAGTTATAAGGAAGGAAGGAAGTCAGTCATGGATAGATCAAAGTCAGGGTTCTTGGATGGAACCCACAGTCCACTGAATTTGAAAAAGAAGCCCCCCTGCCAAGCTATATAATTAATAAACTAAAAAAAGAATGAGATATTATGGTACGGCACCTTCCCATCAAAACTTTGACACGGCACTTTCCCTTATTAGTCTTCTACTTTCAACTAGCCCACCCCTCCCTTGTCTTCTGCTGACTACACTATTCCCCTTTTAATTTACCTTTTATTTCTTTCTTTTTAAACTACCAATTTTTAATAGGTTATTTTAACAAAATCGGATTAATTAGTTTATTTTTTTATATATTCTAGCTAGTAAACCAAACAGCGCCTAGAGTTTTGTACTTTGTGTATAAACATTGGAATGGTAAAAAATAGTTAAACGATAGTCAAATTATCTTAATAGATTAAAGTTTAAGAGAAAAAAATGTAAGTAAATACTAATTAATTTAAAAGACATTTGAGGAAATAAAAGGTTTGATTGGTGGAATGAATTTCAAAAATAGAATAATGACTTCACTTTCATTTAATAAATGTTAAAGAAAGATTCGAATTTAAACTATCAAACTTTAAGGGGGGTGTTTGCTTCAAGTATTGTTTTTGAAGTGATTGAGATTTCAAATGAGATTGGTATTTGATGGGATTTGCATTTAGTGGGATTTAAAATCCCATCTTGTGTTTGATTCATATTTCTTAGGTGAAATTTCCACCACCACTAAACTCCATCAACAGCCAAAGACGGCGGACGATGAACGAAGGTGAACGACGGCGACAGCGGAAGACGAACGAACGACGGCGAACGACTTCGAACGACGAACAAACGACGGTGGATGACCAACGACGGAGACAGCGGACGAACAACGGCGGACAACGAACGACAGAGGATGACGAACGACGGTGAACGATGGCGGACGATGAACGACGACGACAACGAACGAACGATAGCGGACAACGGTGAACGACGGCGGATGACCAACGACGGTGGACGACGAACGAACAACGGCGGACGACGAACGACGAACGAAACACCCCCTAAGTGCAGAAATCCCTCATTTGTAAATACCATGGGGGTGGAGGGATTTAGAAATCCCTCATTTGTAGGATTTCAAGGATTCCTGGGATTTGAAATCTCATCCCATTTTTACAAACCAAATACAAGATTTCTTAGGATTTGAAATCTCAATCCCAAAGATTCCAAGGAAATACCACCAACCAAACACCCCCTAAGGCCTTTGGTTCACTATATTTCTTGGGATTGAGATTTCAAATACTGGGAAATCCTGTGTTTGTTTGAAAAAAAACAAAGGATTTTAAATAATGGGATTTCTTTAAAATCCCACAAATTGCTTTAGACAGGGAATTTGAAAATGCTTCCACCCCCTAGTACGTTAAAATCCCTTGTATAAAGGAATGTCCATATTACCATTTTGCGCTTAAAATTTAACCTAAACAAATCGCTGCTTTTCGCTCTGCAGTCGGCATATTTTCATCGCATCCATCCTCTGTGCAGAAATCATCGCCGCTTTTCTTCTCGCTGCAGTTGACCACAGTTCCGGCGAGACTGGAACTACCATCACGATCTGAGACCGGAACGAAGGGGGATCTGAGATTGGAACTACCATCGCTACAGAGACTGCCTCGAAGCCCTACCATCACCATCGAGACTGGAACTACCATCGCAACTGGAGTAGCCATGACACCCCATTGCCGGCGACTGTAACAGCTATCGTCCCATCGGTACATATTTTCTCGATTATCTTTGTTTCTCTCGGTTATCTTCTCTGTCTCATTTGTGTTCTTTGATTCTCTCGATTATCTATATTTATGTGTTATAGAAACTGAAATCATCAAGTTCCAAATACTATTCTTTGTACAGATTTGCCTATGTTACACTTGGACCAGCTTTGAGAGACAACTAGAATGGGCTTTGCCTCTTGGTCTCAAAAAAATTCTACCCATAGAACCTCACAAGGGTCACAAGTCCTTGAACCATACCATTTTGTGTCCGAATCTTTGATAAGACTTAAATGAGTGTGTATTTTGCACCATTTAACCACTACCAAATAGAACTAAGATCTCTTAGAATTACAATAAAGCTACTAACAATCCTTAAAACTTATAATAAATACATCTTGAAAAAGCCATTGTCTTTGCATCCTTAATCTTAGATCTTGTGCTTTCATGCCATTACGGAAAATGAAGAATAAATAGTTAAAGTTAATGGTTGTATAATTGCAACATCAAATAATGCTTACCGGATTAAACTCGTAAAAAATAGTATGCGAAGTTAAGTATAACACGTTTACAAGATACAATGAATATTTTATTTCTTCGCATCTTATCCAATAAATAGTGCCTAAAATTTGTCGAGTTGTTCATACTTCTAAATTTGTACAAGATGGCTTAGCACGTATAAATAGAAAGTCATAATATGTTTGATCATACTTATAAGTACTTAATTAATTAAATTCTGTCTACCCTTAAAAGTGTGAATATCAACAATTCGCACCAACATTTTTCTCGCTTCTTTTATTCAAGGGAAGTATGAAGAAATTTAGGGCGAATAATTAATCTCTACACTTTTAAGTGTAAACAATTTTAACTTTGCACGCAGTTAAACGTGCATTTTTTTACAATTAAAAATACGAACATTATTATATTTTCATATATTTTTCTGATTACAGAATACAGTCATATTGTAAGTGTTTATAAGTGCGAACAACTCGATAAATTTCATTTTTTAACAATAATTTTATTGTTAGATAAAGATGCTATAGAAAGAATCACCTGAAATTAGTTCAGCTAAATAGATTAACCAGAACCTTAAACTTGTAAACTATCCCTCTAGGATCTTGAATACATGAATTTTACATTTAAGTTAATATTTTTTTTATACATGTTCGACATCCAAAGAGAAGGGAAGGCCTTTGAATACTCAGAAAAACATCTTCATTTTTTAAGTATGATTATTTGCTATAGCGCCGTATGAGTCACTTTGTTCTTCCAAGCACAGATTATCAAAATAGTTGTCTCTAACATAAGAATACCTGTTTATTTGTTAATAACCATATTCATGGCTTTTTATGGGAATCTACTTTTACATATAATTATTGGAAAGCGATTTTTTTATGAAAGAAATTAATTCATAGTCGAAAAATGTATGTTTCACAAACTTGTAAATAACTACAAGCTTGTCGTATCATATATGTAAGAATTAATTTCTTCTGTGGAAAGATTACCTCTCATAATTATTATATTGTTTCCGCTATTTTGTTTAATAGGTTTTGACATGCTGGATTTGGAAATGGGTTAGTGGATCATGTCATGGTTCCCATCATAATCTTTATAGATTATGATAATTTACAACTCTAATCACTCTTCTCCCCTTGCTCTAATAGGTTACAATAAATTCACATCATTTTATCTTCCTACCACATACTTAACCTTTACATGTTAATTTTGACCGGAACCTCTCAGGTTTGGCTAAACAAGTCAAAATTACAATTTCTGTTATTTAAACGTATATTTTAACAATAAATACATTCATACACATAGTTGACATCTAGTCAAATTTTGTCCAATTACACCTCTAATCTCATATGTTGACTTGAAAAGTCAACCTTTATTGTCCAAATGTTTTTCACATAACAAACCAGACATATATATTTTCACATAAACAGATATATTAAATATAAATTTATAATATTTGTAAAATATCACATCTATATTTCTAGGTCTTACAGTAATCCATCTTGGAGAGTCTTTAATCGGCCGGACTGCTAATGAGGAGTAAAATTAGACATCAGGGGCGGATCCAGGATTTGAAATTAATAGTAGCACCGGACCTAAAATTTGAAGTGAATGGTAGTACCGTCTTGAAAAAATCGAAATTTACACTACGCGAGATCGAAATTTACACTACGCATACAAAATTGAATGGTGTCCCATGACCCCGTTCAACTACCCTTGGGTCCGCCCCTAAAATTAGTTAACCATTACCTAAAAGGGGGGTTTGATTCTCCACATTTTTTTGAGAGTTGTCCTCTTGTTTAGGTGGTTTTAAATTACATTGATGTAATTGATCCAATTCTAGGTGTTTTATAATTTTTAGGTTGCTTGTAGTTTAAAAACGAGATGTTATAATCAACACGTTGTAGTGGAAACAAAAAATGATGATAACCAGAATATAAAAGTTCACATTCAAACAAATAAATTTAAGATACATTGAAAAACTTTAACATTTGGGATTCAAAATTTGGTGAAATTTAAATTTTACATAAGTTGATGTTAACATTCAAAATGCACGAGCATCTAATCCTTGACGCACAGTTTGCATTCCAAGTATACTATTACCTATCCCTTTGCATGTATAGACAATGTTTGTTGACATATACAACTTTTATATATATATATATATATATATATATATATATATATATATATATATATATATAGGAAAAAGTTCATTTGAGAATCAACTTTATTGCGAGAACCGCGAGAACCGTTTGTGACCATTGATCACAATTAATCAAAAGTTAATATTAATTATGGCAAACATGTAATTAATTAAAAACACAGCCGACTTTCCAAACATGTTGGAGAGGCATTTTAGGCAAATAGCCTAAATAAAGGGAGGACCACTTACCCCCACTTTTTTAAAACTAAAATATCTCCTAAACGTAAAGGTATTAAAATACGAAAATTATACCAAATTAACGAGAAAAATATGCTCTTTAATATGACATCCATATTGCTATATTTTTTCAAAGAAAAAAAATTAGTTTTTACCGGGTTTTTTTTGTAGCACAGCATTATATGTATGCACATGTGCATATAACCCTTGATTTTTTAAGCACATGTGCATATGTGCACCGCCTGTTTATACTGTATAGGTGCGTTTGGGTGCATATATGCACCGTGCACGTGTAGCATCTCGTGCATATATGCATATGCATATTTCGATGTACCACTTGTTTTTTTTTCAAATTTTTTTTGTTTTTATTAAGTTTTTTTCTAACACAGCATCATATATTTGCACATGTGCACGAACCACTCGATTTTTTTTCAAGCACGGGTGTGGATAGGTTCACATGTGCATATTAGCACCATTCACGTGTGCATCTCGTGCATATATGGACATGCACACGTATACGGTATACCTAGATGCATATGTTCACTTTAGGATTGTAAACGAACCGAACGTTCGCTAAACCGTTATTGAAATGTTTGATGGAAAGTTTGTTTAGGTTCATTTATTTAATAAACAAACGAACACGAACAAAAATATTTATTCGTTTAGTTAAATGAAAGAACATGAACAAAGACACTCGTTCGTCCATTTATGTTTGTGAATGTTTGTTTATCCGTTTGTTTATGTTCGTTTATATGTATGTATATATATATGTGTGTGTTCATTTATGTTCGGGTAAAGTTAAAGGAATGAACACAAACATAAATATTCATTTGTTTATTCATTCGTATTCGTTTTTTGTTTGGCTAAAGTTAAACAAACGAACACGAACAAGCTCTCGTTCGTGTTCGTTCAATTTGTTTATTCATTAATCCACTTAAATTTTTTAACAAAAATGTAATTGATTGTGATTAATAAATAAAGAAGAAAGTTAAGAAAAAAAAGTAAAAAGAAATAAAAAATAAAAAATAATAATTTTTGCTATATATAAGAATAGAAAAAAAAAGAAAAAAGGAAAACCGGGCACTAAAGAAAAAAAAAGAAAAAAGAATTTTAAAAAAAGGGAAAACTGGACGCTAAAGAAAAAAAAAGAAAAAAGGAATTAAAAAAAAAAACTATGAGCATGCATGCTGGGAACAATTTTTTAATTTACATTTTTATCATTTTGATCAAATTAAGGTTAAAAAAGACAAGGTTTAAATTGATTGGCCCATATTGGTTCTCGCGGTTCTCGCAATAAAAACGGTTCTCAAATGAACCTTCCCCTGTATATATATGTGTGTGTGTGTGTGTGTAAGGGAGAGTTCAAACGAGAACTGTTTTTCGTACGAGAACTGCGAGAAACAATCTTGGCCGATCATTTTGGATAATGGAATTCATGGATGAAGAGCGTGGAGTGATTGAGTGTGGCAGGGTGCATGTAAGGAATTCATGGATGGGCAATCCAATTGAAGGAGAGAAAATTGGACGGCTAAGATTGGTTCTCGCGGTTCTCGTACGAAAAAAAGTTCTCGTTTGAACTTTTATCTATATATGTATTAATAATTGGAAAATTTCTCGTCAATTAGAGAAATATAAAAGCCCGTTATTGTTGGATTATGAGCCGTTAGAGTTTTATATTAAGGTTTCTCTAATATAAAAAATTAATTTATGTACATGAGATACAATATCGTTATGATTATCTTACAAGTCAATAAAACATATATTTTATATAAATAAATCAATTGATTATGTGAAATATATACAATACAATATCATCAATTGATTTAAGTGTTTGTGATCGCGTAATGCTATTGGCCGCATATTCTCCTATTGTTTGCAAAATAAAGAGACGTAAATTTGGTCCTTTTGTTTCTCGGACCTTCTAGAAGTTCAAGGGTCGTGTCAACCACGTGACAATCAAAATTGTTAGCAACCACCGGTCATCCACTAGTTTTGGGTTGCTTATCATAGGACCCGCCCACACAGCTCACGCATGACCGTTGACTACATGTTGAAGAAAAATTTAAAAACCTCCACTGCATGATGTCCCGAATGACGTCGTTGCAAACCACACCTAAATTTAGGTCGATTCTAACCCTAATGACCCTGGCCTTGATTTTGACTTTTTTTTACATTTTATTTGTCACTTCCCTTTCTTTTTTTTTTTAGGATCGGCATTTCAACTTCTTGACTTTTGCTTTTATTTTTGTAGTTTTGTAATTAATTATGGAGTGATAACAAAATGCAGATGAATGATTCAAGTATTTGAATGTTAACGAAAAAAACAAATTTCAATTTCTCAAGGAATAATTGATCATTACGATTGAGACATTTTTGTATCATCGAATATATTGTCTTTTGATTATGGTTAAAAGATTTAGTGAAGGAATGTGCACCGAAAACTGGATCGTCAACAGTCGACAGTTTTGTGTTCAATTTCATGTTAAAAGGTTTAGCTAGCATGATTAATTTTATGTTAAATTTCATTTTTGATCTTGATTTGCTTTTGTTTTTGTTTTTTTGTAAAGCAGCGATTTTCATTAAAAAGTTTCGAGTATAAGACGTTGCTTGTTAAAACAAAAATAACATCACTTCATAATTATTGTACATCCACGGACAACAAATGCAAAGGCCCTAGTTAACATTTAGCTTTCTACTTCTAAGTTCTAACCTTTAACCATTGGAAGGAATTTTGTTGGATTAAAGGAAAGGTGTCATTTTTTTAAGGATTTAGCCTCGTTTGGCACCATAAATACTAATTTATTTTGTCAACTCGATCCATAACGCCCAGATGATAGTCGAACACATTCCTTGAAAGACTTTGTTCAAGCTATGGATACAAGTTTCTGTCGAGTTTTCTAAAGGGAAATCAACGATAGAAATACTCGATGATAGCGTCCTGTTCCATGAACATTCGAACAAGTACTATGTAGAGATTCATCGTACATGCTGCAAAAAAGGCGAATTTTATCCAAAAGCATCACATCATTTCTACTTAACTCTAATAGAAAAGGAAGACGGTTTATATCAGCTCTCCAAACGCAAATGTTAATCTTGGTAGTTTCCCAATTATTCCAAGTAGAAAGAAAGGAGAGAGCTGTTAATTTAGTATTTAAATTTTAAATTTCCAGCTGATCATTCACCGAAGAAAATCTTATTAAAGAAGAGGAACATTTACATTTTCATTGGGTAAGGACAAACTCGCTAAATATCTTTTTATCAAAAGTGTCTAAAGTGATCAATCACAAAGCTTCCATTGGCAAAAGAAATAAAAATTGAGATAATGGATCACTTTCATCTCTCTCCATATAAAACGCATTTAAAGGAGATCCTTTCTTATTCAATGCAAGCAAAGAAAAGCAACAAAAATGACAAAGTTATTTTGCGTGGTTCGAAACTGGGATGACCTTGGCACTGGAATCAGTACTGAACCCCAAAGTACTCAAACCGAGTTTGTGGTTTCTTGGAACTGAATATCTAACCGAAAACTTATAATCGGTACCGACCCGGTTCAGGAAATTTGGTCAATACTCACCACTGGTTCAAACAAAGATGTTTTGACCTACATTCACGTGCATGAATCAAACTTATTCTATTATTCAACATTTTCAAAGTGATACACCGGAAATTATAGATACAAATATTTATAACCGATTAACCGTAGCAATTAACGGGCCGAGCGCATATACAAAAAAAAACCGACACCCCATATTGTGAGATAAGTATTTGTTGTATACGGTCTTAAACCTAAGGCCCCATACCCGGTTAAGTTTTACTTGTATATGGGCCGACCCATAAGTCAAACTGAGTTAGAAGTAAAAAGAAAAACTAATAAAAGTAATAGTAACTATAATAATATTATTGACTCTAGAGAAAAAGTTGCAATGTAGATGCGAATCACATGTTGAAAGAGTGAGCACCGGCATTAGTCTTTCCATCACCAGCCGAGATTTCAATAGTAGGCGGTTGTCTGTTTCTTAGTGACTTTTTCAACACCTTTGGACCAAGTATTCATTATTTTAATATTATTTTATTTATTTATTTAATTTAATGTGCGCTCATTATATATATATATATATATATATATATATATATATATATATATAGGTTTTTAAATGATTACATATATAAACGTTAAAAACAAACATAATTATGTAATATTTTTTTTCGACTTGATTTTAATAAAGCCATAACGTACGCTGTATAGTAGTTACTAATACTATTTGTATTTTAATGATCCAACACATGCATGTTTTATTATAGTATCAAATCAAACTTTATTTGCAAAGGGCATGCGTTTTATTTTAATAAATTAAGTTGTAATATAAGCAGCCAATTTCATTTCTATTAAAGCAAATAAAATATGACTAATGATTATAAAAATACGCTTATTATTATTATTATATATCTATTTCTAAAACAAGTGCAGTTTTTACTGTATGAATTGTTAATTTAAATTTCACATTACGATATCTAATTTTTTATATTTATTAAAATAGACTTTAATTAGCATTCCTTTTTAGACGTGAACTGATTAAGCTCCACGTATTACTCACGTGGCATTTTTGTCTACTAGGAGATTTAGCAAATATAATTAATTATCTTGGTCGAAAATTGTAAAACTAATTATTTAAATTAGTTAAAACAGACTTTGAAATTTCGGTCGACACTTTGCAAAAATAAGAAGCCGAAATCCATTTTATTTTAATTAATTAATAAAACTTTTAATTATATATATTTATTAATTAAATATACATAACTAATAATTCGTTTAGACAAATAACCAATTAATTAAATAACATTAATTTACTAAGTTTTTATTCTGTAAGTCTGTATAGGATAATATCTCTCATCTTTGTTATTAACATCAATTGCTCGAATTATAGCACTCACATGTGTGACAATTGAGTGTCTTATGACATCAATTATCTAACCGGTATATCTTTGGTCATTTTTTTAAAGTATCCTCTGAACATCCATGATTAAAATGCCTATAGAACTCACTATTGACCTTCCTAACAAGGCTATGTGTTTTACTCCGAATAGACCATATATAAAGGGCCGGTCCAAAGTGTTTGGATGTCCTGTGTAAAGTAGGATAAAAATGCCCCTATTTATGAACTTCAAGACATAACATAAATATATAAAACTTAAAAGTAACATGTTTTGTACTTTAAAAAGTACATGTTTTGTACTTTAACCAATCAACAAAACAATCAAGAAATCAAACTAAGCAATCTTGAAATTAAACAACTAAGCGTTAAGCAATCAAAAAGATATATAGATTAAGATATACTTAAGTTTAGAAAGATACAACCTGATCGAGTGATTTGTGATCGATATAATCAATTTGGATTGTAGTTGCAGCAATGCAGCCCCTTTTCTTTGCATAAACCAGTAACCACTAACCAAGTAACTAGTCAACTAGGCAATAAGCATTCATTGATTTGATTCACTCTTACTCTCTTAGCTACAAGCATATAATTTGATTCATAAATAACAATTCACAAAGCACCTAAAAGCATAATACTATGAATCTATGATTAAAGAAAAACAAGAGTAATTACAGATTTACAGTATACAGGAGGAAGAATCACACATTTAAAACAAGAGTAATTACTGATTTACAGTATATAGGAGGAAGAATCACACATTTCAAGTCGATAATCCAATTATGAAAACTCAACTATACCATTCTAATCCAATAATGAAAACAGAAAACCTCAAAACCCTAATTAGGATTATAATCGAATCCCCTATTCCCCATTCCCCTCTTGACCCCTCCAATCCTCCATTAAAAGAAAGAAGAAAAAGAACAAGGATTCAAGTATTCAACTTTCAAGTAATCAAGTCGGAGAAATCGAAGATTCGAACCTGGGAGTCGCCAAGTCTGAGAAATCGAAGATTCGAATCACTGAAGCACTGTCGAAGGGCGATGGCTCAAACTCTCGAAGCACAGGCACAGTCGCACAGAGGCACTAAAGTCTGAAGCAATGAAAGAAACAGAGAAATTGAAGATTCGAGTTCAATTTCAAAATCATAGAAACAGAGAAAGTCGGATTTAGATTTCTATGTCAAAATATACACATACCTGATACCTGTGTAATCGTCGATTCGTCGGTCGTCGGGGTCGAGCAAGTCTCCTCGATTCCTTCCATCGCCCGTTTTGAGAAACACTAAATCAGAGAATATCGCCTCGTTGTCTCGACTGCTCGACACTCGAGAAACGACGCCTCGATTCCTTCCATTGCTCAGTCGCTCCATAGCCTCGACGTAGCGGTAGCGTATTCCTCACTGCTCGTTCCGTCATTCGCCCAGTCGGCCAGAACTCTTACGTAACAATTTAATTGGGCTTCTTTTTTTTAAACCTAATTGAATATAGTATAGGTAGTTGGGCCATAATAAAAGATGCCCCCTTAGTTAAATGCTGCCCTGGGCCCAAGCCCAACTTGCACATGGCTTGGGCCGGCCCTATATATAGTAAAGTTATATTTAACATTTGATGTTAATTACGTTAAGTTTCGTTTAACAAACGTGGCTTGATTTTCTTTTCTTAAAAAAGAAGTGCAAATAAGCATGTAGTTGTACCGATGTATCCTTTTTCTTTGCAAATGACACAAAATAACATATTACGTTTTTCTTATAAAAACAACATCCACCTTACTAATAAGGTTTTTTTCTACTTTAATTAATTTTTTACTTGGCAAAAATATTTGCAAAACATTAATTATGTATCACTTGGTCTGCAATATCATTATGTGTTCAATGGGAATGAAAGCAAGTATATTTAATGACAAGAGAGAAATTAACTAGTATTTAAAAAAATGCCCATGGGTTTACCGTTTATTTAATAAGATAGGATGTAGAAAATTTCTATTATTAATTATTAATAATTAATTAAATAATTAATTAATATAATGAGAGACGATTGACTCAACCCTAACTCCGTCTTTGAAGAATCTAAAATTCTGTAGGTTAACTTTCAGTTTATAAATCCACTCTCATTAACCAAAACCTTATACTTGAGATGATACCCAATAAGTTTTTGCGGTGACAAGAAGCGGCAAAAAGCTTATGCCAAAAAAGTGTTTGCGGCAACAGTTTAGGTTTTTGTGCCGACGTTCACCGGACCCAGTTACATGACACGTGTCAATCTTTTGCGGTGACAGTTTAAGTATCGACAGTTCATATCATGGTTAATTACTTGGCTTTTTAACTTCAGTTTCTATATATAACCAATTTTAACTGTTGTTCTAATGTACATAAAGATACAAAAACATAAAACTATGAAGTAGGATACCGTAATATTTAAAAATATATCTTTTTATATAGTATAGAAGCTAGCTTGGGTTGGGTATCCGTGGTTAACTAATTTTCAAACCCGAAACCAACCCGTGACACAGTTGGTATTATGTTTCTCAGGTTTCACTGTTATTAGATTTTTTTAGCTTGTACAGATTAGTTCAATTATTTGGTTTTTCAGTTTGTTAGATGTAGCAAGAATCAATCAAAAAATATATATGCACCTTAAACTTAAAAGATGATGATATGGATCGGTCTTGTACGTGGGCTGAATAAATAATTAATTAATTAATAGTCCACATAAAGCTAGGTTCATCTGCAACATATATAGTATTGATAATCAATAACTTGTATTTGTTTGAGCCCAAGCCCAATGTAATTCCACGTAATCAGTCTGGGCCGGATATTCCGCGGGCGGAACTGCCATATAATATAACTAACTCCTAGTCTCACTCTGCAACCGTTTCCAAATGTGTTCGACTTCCTTTTTCTACTCTGCGTAATCTCAACGACGTCAACATAGATACTCTTCATACATATCTCTCTCGATCCAGGCGAGATCTTCGATTTCAACGCGAAAAAGGTTAGTCGATCTGTTTAATTTTCCCATTTATATATATCGTTGTTAATTTGTGATCAATTGTAATCGTGTGAAGACTTTGGGCACGTACGTAAATGAGCATTAATCCGTGACTGGTTTTGAATGAAGTATAGTTCGTCCTGTCATGTAACTTCGAATTACAATTTCGACGTACGTACGTTTAATTATATTCATGATCAATGAAGTTGAGTTCATCTGCTCGTCTGGAATTGTAATCGGTATTCAGTTGCCAACGCTTTCATGCTGAATTCTAGCATCATATCCCTCAAATTGACTAATGTTCACAGCAATCACATTAAGCTAGTTAATTAGGAACTCCGGCAATATATATAATGTACGAAATCTTGATCTAATTTTCTCTGGTTATATGAAATGCAGCTTAATAAATCAGAAATGACGATCGATCGATCTATTAGTAAATTCTAAGAAACTTAAAAAGATCTTCTATCCGATATATGTTTGAACTTAATTGCTAGGGTTTATCTCAAAATGTATAGTATCTGCATGTACGTATTCAATTAAGCCGCATGCTAACGAAATTTATGAAATCGCTGCATAGAAACACTGATCAATCGTCATTAATTCATTTGATCGTATCATGAAAATGACCGCGTACATTATGATGGTGCAATATTATTGTCATTTCTTATTATGTCACGGTACCTAGCTAGCTTCTAACTTCTAATTAGTAATTTAGATGATGCATTATCGTCATTTCTTGCAGATCGACAAGACTTCACGTTACTTTTTTCCCTATTAGTTTTCACCACTAGTTTACCGTTGCTAGCCTATTTTGTCATGCAACAATTATTATAGTAACGACTATATATGACATCTCACCGTATTAACTATACATACAGTAACTAATTACCACTAATTGAAGAATCGGTTAAGTATACGTAGAGTTAATTTGTATGTAAATACTGCATGTCTCATGGATATTACGTACAGGATATGATGTAATTTCCAATTCAGTGACTAGTTGTAAGTTAAAAGAACCAAATTCAAACTGATCAACATCAATCTAATTAACCTTTGATGTACACATACGTTAAATGGATTTTAGCACTATATATGCGCATCATCATTTCATAGCTTTATTTGATTTCTTTGTATAATTGCGACTTACTGTTATGCAACTTGCATTATTTTGTAATCCACATACCTTTTACGGATCGGTCTGATGGTCTAACATGTAAGAGTTAAATGGTGTAATCAAGAGTTAAAACGACATATGCAAGAATATGGAACTTGTAGGTTGCATATATATAGAAAAGGTGTACATTCGTTTTCTTCAACGTACATTCATGGCGTGTGTAATTTTATTTGTTTATTAATTATGCTGGTTACTTAATTAATTACAATATTCTTAATGTAATTATGATGGTATATATAAACAGATGGATTATTCAGTACCTTCATTCTCACCAGATAAGCAAGATAAGCTGGAGTTGGGTTGGACAGCGTGGCTCAAAGGATGGTATCGTTTGGTTCTGGAGACATTCTTTGAGAAATACTGGTCAAGACATCTGCCAAACCCATTGCCTGTGCCTCCCCTCAATGGAATCACTAGCATTGTCACAGGTTCCACCAGTGGAATTGGGCTTGAAATAGCTAGAAAACTAGCAGAGGCAGGAGCACATGTTGTTATGGCAGTTAGAAACACTGATTTAGCTCAAAAATTGGTCCAGAAATGGCAAGTAGAATTTCAGAAAAGGTATCCTACAGAAGTTCTTGACGTGGATGTGATGAAACTCAATCTTAGCTCCTTAGAATCGGTAGCAAGGTTTGCAAACGCATGGAAATCTAAAAACAAACCGTTGAATATTCTTATCAACAACGCAGGTATATTCTCAATGGGAAAGCCTCAAAGGTTTTCGGTTGATGGATACGAAATGCATATGCAAGTTAATTTCTTGGCACCAGCTTTTCTTTCACTATTACTTTTGCCATCCCTGAAAGCCGGAGCTCCTAGCAGGATTGTGAACGTGAATTCCCTGATGCATGCAATTGGTTTTGTAGACACAAGAGATATGAACTTTGATAGAAATATAACCAAGTTTACTAGCTTAAGAGGATACTCAAGAAGTAAGCTGGCACAAGTCATGTTTAACAATATTCTTCATCAAAGCATTCCCAAAAATGCCAAAATCAATGTGGTATGCGTGGATCCGGGCAGTGTTCGTACAAATGTGGTAAGGGACCTCCCAAGAATTATTCAAGTTGCGTATCAAATCCTACCCAAGTTCCTGTATACTGCTCAAGAAGGATCCAGAAGTGTCCTGTATGCAGCTGTTTATAATGAGATTTGGGACTACTGTGAGAAGTTAAAAGCAGAAGAATGGCCTGTTTGTGCTTATGTTGCTTGCAACTGTAAGACTATGATTCCCAGCAAAGAAGCACAGAATTTGCAGGTTTCACGTTTTGTGTGGAAGACGACCCTTGATATAATCGGCTTCCCAAATGATGCGGTGGATCTTCTTTTATCTGGTAAAGAAATTCATTGGCAATATTCGGATCTAGTTACCAAGATCTCCGGTTGATCAATATATGCATGACTTGTGATTGAATTGACGTTGAAGTATAAATGGTAGAAACCATTAAGTCTTTGGTTACAACACTACATTCAATTCTTCAATATATTCAGGGATGCTAGCTAGCTATATCGATCTTTAATTAGTGGTCTGCTGAATTACCTGCTTTATTGCTATAGACAAATTATAACAAGGTACACCATACATACATACATACATACATACATACATACATACATAATTGCATTCTATGCTTTGATTTTCTGGGCCGGAAATTAGGTTTCTTAACCTAACTTGGACTAATCAGCCCATATCATGTATATATGCAGCTTAAAAATAATTTATTAGCAGTCCCTCCCTCTAATTGAATCGTAGGTCCAATCCCAGCTCTGCACATATATATATGTGGGTGTTTCAATCGAATAGCACTACTACAAAAATGACATTTAGGCCCCGTTTTGATGGAGGGTCTAAAAGGGAGGTGCTTGAAAGTCACGGATTCAAGCCCGGTTAAAAACCGAGTCTGAAAGTTACTTTTAAACCTGGTTTTTATATAAAAAGTTATATGTTTCCTTACAAGGTCCAAATGTTTGCTTTTAAGCCTTGTTATATAGTTAATAAACCGGGCCTGAATCATTAAGTTTTTTTAAAAAATATTTTTTTTCCTTGCTATCGTTGACCAACAATATTCAACTCAACTAACAACATAAATAAGAAATCATATACAGTAAATAATTAATGTTATCTTGAAATAATTCAAAGTTCAAATACAAGATACAAAATAATATTATCTGGTCTATTGCAACGTAAAAAATCATATTATCCACGTTCATTAGTAATCCTTGCTTGATCGTATCTACTTTGTAATTCAGCTTGTATTGAAGTCAGCACAACCTCAATAATCTACAAATTATATGAACATAAATAAAAATCAGATACCTTATATGATGAACACCATATAACAAACCACCCTTTAAAAGTGTACACTTTCTTATAGAGATAAGATAAATGAACAACCTTAAATATAAGTAATAAGTAAAGTCTTGGAACATTAGATTGTTAAGCAAGTTAATTAATCAACTACAAAAACCAAATATCACTCAATTTAAGAGCACGTGGATACAAATACATATTTTATATAGAATGAACTAAAAGTCTAAAGCACTATTTTTCCAAAGTTGTATGGATACAAAACACCGTTTACTCAGTGTTAACTTGACAAGTATCAATAATAGACGGAGAAGAATCTGATTATCCCCATATTAGCTTTTCATTTGCTTATTGATTTGCTAATTTCTATAATTATATATGATACTGTCACAAAGAGTGAAAGTATAATTACAATATTGTTGGGGAGATAATCACTTCATCCCAATAATCAAATCTGACTATTAAAATATATAGGATTTGATGATAACCAAATCATATATTCAGTATGACTTAGAATGTTTTCAAACATGTGTTGTTTGAATTAGACTTGAAGAATGATGTTGTACAAAGTTAATGTGGCTTAACAAAGTTGATGTTGCCCATCAAAGTTAATATTGCACAACAGAGTTGATGCTGATGCTGCCCATCAAAGTTAATACCGCTCAACAGAATTGATGCTGCCCATCAAAGTCAATACTGCTCAACAGAAATGATGCTGCTCATCAAAGTTAATACTGCTTACCAAGATTGATGTTGTTAGCCAAAGTTGATACGGCTAACCAAAGTTAATGTTGCTCGTCAAAGTTAATACAACCAAGACCATCAGCTGAGCACTTACAAAGCATCAGATGAAGAATAACTTTGATCAGCTGAGGAAAACTATCCATCAGCTAAGGGAATCAATTTGATCAGTTAACGGCAACTCACATCAGTTAAGTAAATCTTACACAAGACTTTATTTTCTTTAATAAGCTTATCACTCTTAATGATCAACCGAGCATCTTTGATCAACTAATCATCTAGGTTGATTAGCTTACACTTCTCCCAAGTCTAACAGTTGGTTAGCTGAGCATCTTTAGGTTATCAACTGAGTCCTTGTGTTTGATCATCTGATCATCATACCTTAGGCTGGGCAATCTTATTCTGCAGTTTAGAACATTTTATCAGCTGAGTCGCGAAATATGTTATATTAACTCACTGTATACTTTGTATTTATTCTTAAGTCAAAGGCAGAACATGTGTTGTTCTTGTATGCCTTTAGATATTTCTTTGTAAAAGTTTAAAGCACTTTTTGGTTCAAGTACAAGACAAAAAGAATCGATCTTACCCTCTGGAAAAAAAGAAAGATACTTTAGATAGAAGATCTCGAAGATTTGTTTCAACAACTAAGTATGGTTGACAACTCTATACGTAGTAAGGTCAAATCTGAAAGAAGCGTAACTGTTGATAAAAGTATATTCATGGAAAGAGAATTTTAAACTTACAAGGCAAAAAACATGAGATTTAATATTTTATATTATTAGTGGGTTACACTTTTTCAGAAAAGTATATTTGTTTATTCAATTAAAGTAAGTTTACTTTTCACCCACTAACTTTACAATTAAAATATTTTTTTTTAATCCTTTTTGTCTCCTTCCTCTTTGCCAACAGGATGCCAAGACTTCTATATATACTCATGAATGTTCGACATACAAAATACACAATAATCTCATAAGTTGAGATCTACACAGTTTCTTCAGAAAAGATTTTAGAAGCAAGTTTAAGCTTTTAAGCAAGAACATGTTTTTTAGAGTTAGCATAGTTGTGTAGAAACAAACTCGTTCATGTCAAAAAGAAAACAAACAGAAATCCACTTTCCGTATATAAATCCTAAATATATGGAAAGAAAACCTCCCCACATTCAAAAATTCAAACTTCCGTCCCTTTCTTCGGAGTTTATTATCAGAACCACCACAGAACAATATGAAAATGATAATAATATAACAGAACTTTATGAAAATGATAATAGTATAGGCTGTACAAAACCTTGATCATCGTTTTCAGTCTAATTATATCATTTTGGTTGTTTAAACCTTAATGTCATCATGCTCAAAAGATTTTTAAAACATATTTATCATTTTAAGTGAACTTACATGTTTGTGTAATGCTATTATAATAATCAAAACTGTTTGAACATCCATAGTTTAGTTAAGACTATACAAACCTTATTTATATTTTTATCATTTTCGGACTATTTTCATCATTTGGCTGTAGTATCAATATTTATGTCAGTTGTATATAAATGATTATTAAGTGACATGATTTTGATGTTCAATAATGGTTGCATCAAAATTAATCATCATTTTGAGTAATTACAGTGTAATATGAGCTGTACAAAACCTTGTTTATCATTTTCAGACTATTTATGTCATTTTGGCTGTTTAAACCTTAATTTCATCATACTCAAAAGATTTCTAACATAAAATATTTATGATTTTA
This sequence comes from Dittrichia graveolens, assembly GCA_038502395.1. Classification (NCBI taxonomy): domain Eukaryota; kingdom Viridiplantae; phylum Streptophyta; class Magnoliopsida; order Asterales; family Asteraceae; genus Dittrichia; species Dittrichia graveolens. The sequence continues at coordinate 4,767,569 of JARJIL010000004.1, read as the reverse complement.
AGTGGACTTACATGTTTGTGTAATGCTATTATAATAATCAAAACTGCTTGAACATCCACAGTTTAGTATAGGCTGTACAATTAAACCTTGTTTATTATCTTCATCATTTTCGGACTATTTATATCATTTTGACTGTATTGTCATTTGTATATAAATGATTATTAAGTGAAATCATTTTGATGTTCAATAAAGGTTGCATAAAACTTAATCATCAATTTGAGTATATTTACAGTTTAGTATGGGTTGTACAAAACCTTGTTTATCCTTTTTATCATGTTCAGACATTTTTATGTCGGTATGGCTGTTTAAACCTTAATTTCATCATACTCAAAGATTTCTAAGATAAAGTATTTATCATTTTGAGTGAACTTATATGCTTGTGTAATGCTATTATAATAACCAAACTGAATTATACGATGTTACTTGATGATAAATGGATATCAACTACAGATGAATTTCATCATTTTCGAAAAACTCTGCATAAATGATGACTTCTGAAAATGATGGATTGAATGATCAACTACATGAAAATGATGAATTGATGAATTGAATGATTAATATCAATATGATAAGTATCAAAAGTGATGTGCTATCAAAACTGATTAATAAGTACGTCGAATACATTATGGAAGATACGAAAATGATAATTTTGTAAACATAATGAATAATAACTTTTGAAAATGATGAATTAAATGATAAACTACATGAAAATGATGAATTGAATGATTAATATAAAAATTATAAGTATCAAAATGATGTGCTATTGAAACAGATTAATAAGTACGTCAAATACATTATAGAAGATACGAAAATGATAATTTTGTAAACATAATGAATCGAATAACAATATTAATGAAAATTCACATAAGCCAAATACTTCATATACATCACAATTACAGAACAATGATACTGGATGGTAAATGGATATCAAGTGTAGATGAATTTCATCATTTTTGGAAAACTCTGCATAAATGAGAATTAACTGAAGATACATCATATAAAATAACATAACATAACAAAAAGATGATAGTGAATATCAACTGCAAATGAAAGTGAAAACTCTACAAACGATGTTAGTGAAAAATCAATTGCAACATGAACAAACATACAAAAGAACATCGAAAAAACGTACCATCATATACATCATCATTATCGTTGTTGATAGAAGAGAAACCAGATGCCATCACAATAACAGAAAAAAATGAGGGGCTGAACAAATACTATGAACGGCTGAATCCTTAAAAGAGACCGTGGTGGATAAAACATAGAACGAATGTTGACATACTAGAAAATGGAAAACGGACGTGGAATAAGAAAACTGTTACGTGAATGGTAACTGCCATATGGAACCAAGAGGAAAAAGTCGATCCTGCCCTTTTCGAATCTAACTAAATCAATGGATGTAAATGGGACTTCAAGATCTATGTATAAGGAGGGGGACTATATTGATCCATATTCTATATATATATATATATATATATATATATATATATATATATATATATATATATATATATATAAATGGATCAATAAAGGTATTATACTTAAACATTGAACACAAAGATCAAATCTAGACCATTAGATTTTTTAAATCAATTGTCAAAATCTAATAATAGCTTTTTTGTAATTAAGTAAACATTATAAAATTTAATTATAAAAGGAAGGGTATTATGGGAATCCTTCACCCCATGAATTTCGCCCCTTCATTTCTTTTTAAGTTTCATCCCGAAAATGATAATTTTTGCCGAAAATGATCTTCAGCCACCAAGTGATAACTTTCAGCCACCCAAAAATGATAAGAATTCCAATTGAAAATGATAACTTCTAGCTATCAGTTGAAAACAATAAGAATTCACATGATTCAAAATAATAACATGTTGATATCATTTTCATATAGTTTGCATTTTCGAAATAAAATTTTCACAAATATGAGAAAAGTGGTCTTGTTTGAAAGAGGGTCAAAAAATGAGTAGATTTGTATAATTTTTTTACTAAAATTCTCAAAATTGAAATAGTTATGGTCATTGAAAGATTTAAGAAGCAAATAAAAAATAAAAGAGGAAACTTTTCGGAAGCCTTGAGGAGAGGCGTAGGCTTGAGATTTTTTTTGCAATTCTTATTTTGCTCTTTTAAATGATCATGCACATGAGTGGCTGAGAATTGTCCTTTAAGTTTTATATTTAAGGGTGATTCTACTATATATAACCTAACACTATATATATATATATATATATATATATATATATATATATATATAGGCAAAAGTTCAAACGAGAACTGTTTTTCGTACGAGAACGCGAAAACCAATTTTAGCCGTCCAATTCTCCCTCCAATTGGATTGCCCACCCATGAATTCCTTATATGCACTCTGTCACACTCAATCCCTCCACGCTCTTCATCCATGAATTTCATTATCCAAAATGAACGGCCAAGATTGGTTCTCGTAGTTCTCGTATGAAAAACAGTTCTCGTTTAAACCGTCCCTGTATGATATAGTAAGTTTTGACACGTACGTGTAAATCAAACTTAGCTCCAGAATGCAGGGAAGACTAATTGCATACAAGATTGAGAAAAGTAACGTACTGTTGACGTTGATATTTAATTAACTTAAACATATATGAGCCAGCTAGCTAGTAGTCAAACGTACAGATGAATACAATGAAGAAGAATTGAACTTTTTAGTGATGAGATTAGATGAACGTTACATGTGGATAATATATGTAGTTTAATCTATCTATCGACACTTCGACAGGATAAGATCGATAAGACGGGCAGCTAGCTAGCTACGTCAAGATTATCTGCTTAATTTAATTTACTTGATGACAGTGCTTACGTCTCTCTCAATTCTTCCATCTGCATATATATATATATATATATATATATATATATATATATGCGTGTTTAACATTTTCCTACAGGCAAGTCCATCTAATAAAGTTAAAGCACACGAGGAACAACAAAATCAAATTTAAAAAAAAATAAAACAAGGACAAAACAACTAAGAGTACGTTTGGAGCGTACGTACGTGAATAGGTTAATCGTTGTGGGTTATGGCCGGGCGGCCACCGTGCGGTCGAGGTAGGTAGTGATGGCTCACCGTACGTGGAGATGAAAACATGAAGGAAAACGCTGTGGTGAGTTTCTTTTCGTTTTTCTCTTTCTTTTTTGTTTCTAATTTTTAATTGGTAGCTAGATTGACGACACTATGACCGAGTGATATATAGAATTAAGTGGTATACGTTATAGGGAATTATCCCTGCCCAAACTTACTCTAAGAAAAAGGAAAAAAAAAAAAAAAAAGAGGATAGGAACAATACCTTTTAATTTATATTGCATTAAAATTAATAACATCATAAATAATCAAAGGGTTTCTAGCTTTTCATATCAAGGTGTTATTAAAGTTTAATTTATCTTAGATGTTAAGGGTTTAAATCTTATTGTAGACATGTGTTGTTTGGATGGATGTTTATATGCTTGCCTTTCAAAAGAAGAATCATAAATAGAAGAACACAAACAATATATGATTAAAGGCGGATGAAACAGAATTTGGACGTACTCCCACGTACGTGTTTAATAGACTTTCGTTATACGATGTTCATCAATCTCAAATAACGCTAGCTAGCAAATGTATATTATATGATACGTACGTATAGTACTACTTGCAAATATACATACATACAGGAGTATATGAATAGGTACGTACGTACATTAATAGTGAAAAGTATCATTAAAAAATATAAATTTGCTTTAGAATTTAGCTTCTTTAACAGCCTTCGGAATTTAGATGCATAGACTCTTTTGGACTTTGCCAATCAATTTAATCAGGGACGTTTTATCATATACGTGTAATATAGGCAACTATATGTCAGTAACAAATAATTTTTTCACGTTTTCAAAACATAAGGATATGATATTTACGTAATATGGTGATAATGAATAATTTTCTTTTAGTAACGTGTATATTTTTTTATCTTTATTCATTTTCTTCATTTTTCTGTTCTCTATAAACTATTTTATTGATTTGTAAAATAAAATTTGAAAACAATAAAATAATAAGAAAACAATATCCTTACCGTAATTGAATGAAAATACAAAGTATAAATTAAAATTTTGAAACTATTTAAAATTAAGATACTAAGAAAATAGAGTAAAATAGTGGATAATTATTATATTATACTTGATTATATGAGCTATTTAAAAATGTTTGTAAATTATGGTTATAGGTTAGGGTTTAGTTTCCTAAATTGTATCAAACTTGTCACTTTTTTCTATTGTATATACCCAACTTTAAAAACTACCATTTAATATATCCATGTTTAAAAAACTAACATTTAGTATAGTGCTAAACCTTTTAAAATGGTAGCCTGTAATTTCTATATTTTTTTTATTTCTTTCTTTATCAAATTTAAAGAATATGACATGATGATCAACTTAAAGATGATTACATATGAAAATTTGGATGAACATGTAGAACATTATCATCATAAACACAAACCCTTTTTTTAAACAATAAACAAGAATTGTTAACATGTCTGTGAATCAAATAGACATGAACCCAAAATCAATGGACTTTTTTAAACAAAAATCAAGCAAATCACCATTCAAGATCTATGAACTGAAAACAAGAAAATCATCATTCAAGCAAACCGACACATCTATGAATCAAGCAAACCGACACTTATGTGAAATCAAGCAAATCGCCATTCAAGATCTATGAACATTTGTTAATCGAAAACAAAAATGAAGCCGTAGTATTCAAGATCTATGAAATCGAGCAAATCACCATTCAAGGTCTGTGAAATCGAAAATCAAATAATGATATGAACCAGTACAGGTATGTGAAATCAAATATCAAGAATGAAAACCCTAGCATAAAACGATTAAAGATCCGAACCTAATATCAAAACCGAAATAGTGGTTGTGTGATTGTGTCTTTTCTTAGCCCCTTCAAAGGCCTAATTCGTATCCGCTTCAAAGCTGATGGACAAGATTAAGTAGAGATTTCAACAAGATGAACCCTAATAGAAAAAACTGAATTGAAGAATCAGGAAATCGCCCCTAATCCAAAAAAACCAAATTAAAGAATCTTGAACCCAAATTGTAACTGCTTTTTGAAGAATAGGGAATATTGAAATCGTCCCTTTGTTTTTCAACAAGAACTGAAATCTCCACAAGATGAAGCAGAGATCTCAACAAGAATTGAAATATGGAAATCGAAGGACGTGAGATAAAATTTAAAAGCCCTTTTGTTTCTTCAAGAATCAAGACATCGCCCCTTCCTTTCGTGATATGAATTTATTATTATTATTATTATTATTATTATTATTATTATTATTATTATTATTATTATTATTATTATTATTATTATTATTATTATTATTATTATTATTATTATTATTATGTTAAAACAAGGTAACCTGTAAGAAACTTGTTATTCCGGGTCATAGTACATGTGATGTTTTTTAAATACGAAACTTAAATCCATTGTAAAAGAATTTGTTAATGTTGATAATTATTGCTAGTAAAATTTATATTTTTTACATTTACTAATTTTTTTCATATTGAAACTTTATTAGTTCTATTTTTTTGGTTGATGTAAAACAAAAGTATAAAAAGTAAAGTATTAAATATATAAAGAAATATATAGTTATAGAATAAAAAAAAGTAAAAGAATAAAAAGAATCATAAAGTAATTAAATAATATGGATGTTAGGTTAGTAATTAAATATATTAGTAGTTATTAGTGTATAATCATTAGGTATTAGATAGGTAATTAAATGAGAATAATTTGGTAATCATTAGGTAATTAATAAGAAGGATGTAGTAGACTAGGGTGTCTATAAAAATACCCTTGTTTACAAATTGTGAGTTTGAGGGACTACCATAGTAATTTTTTAATTTAAAGAAGTAAAGTAATGATTTTCTAGAAAACTAGATAACGAAATCAACAATTCACTCTAGTAATTATGAGAATGACTATTTTAAGCCTTTTTGGAGTACATTATCAATTAGTGACATTCGACTATTTGATCCATAGTTAACTAAATAAGTCTCACAAGACTGCTTTGTTTAAAGTAGGAAGTAAGATATTATGTTTTATTATGTAACCCAAGTGGCGAAATGCTGAATTTTGGTCGTGTGCAGGCTGTCCAACCGCACATTACCCAAGTTTTTCTATTCAACTCTTTATATATGTATATATACATATATCCTAATCCTAGTAGTGTTTAAGTCTAACTTATAAAATCCAATAATGCACAATCTATCAACAAGCGGCCCAACTTATATATCTATTATATATAGGGTGAATAATGCGAACCCGTCTGACCGGTTTTCGTAAGACTACTAAAACCGAAGCGGTCAATGCCAACCGGTCCAAAAGAGTCTAAAAGTTGGTCCAAAAAACAGAGTCAGTCCGGATTGGTCCAAATATGTCCGATCGGTTTCAACGGTTATTTTTTGACACTTGGTTTTAGGGGTGTGCATAGAAACCGAAAAACCAAAACCAATATGTTAAAACCGATAAAACCGAAGTCATTTCAAAACCGACGGTTCGGTTTTAAATTTTGAAAAAACTGATGGGTTCGGTTCGGTTCGGTTTCAGTTTTAACCAAAACAAACTCATTAAGAAACCGAACCGATAATATTTAATATATTATATATTTTTTAATTTTATATTAATTAAATAGAAGTTAATTACTCTATTAAAATTTTAATATCTAATTACTTTTCATTCCTTTGGGCTTTGGTCTTTTCATTTACCCCTTCTCAAAGACACATACTCTCACTCACACACCGACGTTTGGATTTTGCGTTTGCTTTCTTCGGTCTTCATGACATTTGGAGTTTTCTTTTGTAGATTTGTTTTTTAAGGAAAAAAAAACCAAGTGATGATGTTTATATGGATTTAGAGGAAGATGAAGATTATTTTGCACAATGGTCTATTTTGGTTTAATTATGGTTTATATGATACAAAATACATTTATATTTTAAACTTTTGGGTTGAAAATAGTATTTAGTGTTGAAATATATTATTAAAAATTAAATTTAGTGTTGAAAATTAAAACTTTTATATACTACTGTTGAAAACCAAGTGGGTTTGGTTTTAAAACCGAAACTATACTGTTTTTGGCCAGAAACTGTCAAAACCGAAACCATTGAGTTTTAAAATCCTAAAACCGAAATTAGCGGATTGAGTTCGGTTTGAGCATAAAACCACCCCAAACCTCCCATGCACATCCCTACTTGGGGTACGACGGTTGATTTCCTAGTCCGGACTAATTCGAACCGGTCTAAACGACTATTTTTTTATAATTCTTCTATGAATACCTCTGAAAAAATTGATGAGACGTTTCTGTTTGAAATATAATAAATTAGAAATGATGAATTTAATTGAGAAAAAACAAAAAGTTGTAGCCAATCGTCGACTATAGACAAGCAACAGTACATTAGTTATACCAAACGCATGGTATAGCTTAATTATCATTCCTAATGGTTAAGAGAAATTCAGACAAAGGCGTTTAATTACTAACTTGGTGCGTGGCTTGGGACTCACATACTATCCTATATGGATGTCACTGCGAACTCAGCCTACTAACATAACTTCGCTGTTAAAAAAAAAAAAAAAAAGCTTAATTATCATTCCAAATGTAGGAAGGTAAACTAAAATGATTAATCAATCCCATTATTAAAAATCAATGAATTAAATGTAATTAGGTGTGTCAGTTGGCAAAGCTTTTTCGATACACAAACACGTGTCAACCCACAAATTAATTCGTTATAATCATCTCCAATAATGCAAAAACTACGAGTATGGGCGCCCCACGAATATCAATCCAAACCATGTCCTCTCAAACCCACACCCCCCACACCACACTGTAGGACCCCTTTCTGCCCACTATCACTCTTTACTCTCCATTTATCTCCGCCTCTTTACTCCAGATTCACCCCAGAAACCTCCTCCGCTTACCTACCTTCCACCACCCATCAACTACCGTTTTCTAGGAAACTTGTTCAAAACAGTCATCCACTAAATATGGAGAGAAACCCAAAATCCGGACGTAATTAGTTACCCACTGAAAAACAAAAATGGAAGATTGTGCCGATGATTGCCACGTCAGCATCGGTGGCCGGAATATAATTTTCGGAAAGTACGAGATGGGGAGGATGCTGGGACAAGGGACGTTTGCAAAGGTGTATTACGCGAAGAACATGTTAACGTCGGAAAATGTCGCGATTAAAGTGATCAAGAAAGATCAGGTTAGAAAAGAAGGTTTGATGGATCAAATCACACGTGAGATTGCCGTGATGAGGCTTGTCCGCCACCCAAACGTCGTTGAATTGAAGGAAGTTCTGGCGACCAAACGGAAAATCTTCTTCGTTATGGAGTATGTCACTGGCGGCGAGCTTTTTGCTAAGGTTTTAAAAGGGAAGTTGAAAGAAGATTTGGCGAGAAAGTATTTTCAGCAGCTGATTAGCGCCGTCGATTTCTGCCATAGCCGCGGTGTCTCTCATCGTGATTTAAAGCCGGAGAATCTACTTCTTGACGAAAACGGTGATCTGAAGGTATCTGATTTTGGGTTATCGTCGTTACCGGAGCAGTTGAGAAACGACGGATTGCTTCATACCCAGTGTGGAACTCCAGCGTATGTTGCACCTGAAGTTCTCCGGCGAAAAGGGTACGACGGTGCTAAGGCGGACATATGGTCTTGTGGGGTGATTTTGTATGTTCTGTTGGCCGGATTTCTTCCATTTCAATCTGAAAATCTTATGCACATGTATAAAAAGATCTTCAAAGCGGAATACGAGTATCCGCCGTGGTTCTCGTCCGACGCACGGCGGTTAATTTCGAAAATATTAATCGTTGATCCATCACGTCGGATCACAGTTCCGGCAATGATGAGGTCACCCTGGTTCATAAAAGGGTTTCAAACGCCACTCGCGTTTTCGATCAAAGAAACCGAAGATTTGGGATCCGAAACTGAAACTACAGAATCAAAATTAAAATCGAAATCATCGCCACCGTTCTACAACGCGTTCGAGTTCATTTCCTCAATGTCTTCTGGATTTGATTTATCGAACATGTTTGAAATTAAACGAAAACCGGGTTCGTTATTCACTTCACAATGCTCTGCTTCTGCGATTCTTAAAAAACTGGAATCAGCTGCTAAGAAATTAAACTTGAAGATTTCAAAATCGAAGCAGAACGATTATAAAGTGAAGATGCAGGGGATATCGGAAGGACGAAAAGGGAAGTTGGCGGTGACAGTGGAGGTGTTTGAATTGGCGCCGGAGATGGCGGTGGTGGAGTTTTCAAAGTCAGCCGGTGATACACTAGAATACAAAAGGTTTTGTGAGGATGACATTAGACCGGCCCTACAAGATATAGTTTGGAAATGGCAAGGGGAAGATAACAGTTATAACTAGTTTTCAAAGTGTATGATAGATTTTGAGTCTCGCTATGTACAAACTAAACTTTTTTTGTTTATAGTATAAGTTTAATTTTCATAGCATACGAAACAAAATGTTTTCAAGATGATAGAGATATTAATTAATGGCACAATTGAAGCTTCAAGTATCAACTAAACCATCAAAATTCATGCTTCATTTGGGCGTTTTTGCTTTTTCAAAGAAAAATTCAATCTTTCTACTTAGTCAAAGATCGATATGTGTAACGTATATTTCATTAATTGATATGAGTAAAAGATAACGTAAGAATATTTAGTAAAAACAAATAGAACTTCTCATACCTTAATTTAGGGGGTCTTTTGAAAAACACTATCTCTAGTTGTGTTCCCGGGTTTAAAATAAAGAAAGAAAAACGAATTATATTACGATTATACTCTTATTTTAGGATAATTTATAAATTATAACAAAATTTATTTTCTTTTTATCAAAATCTTCTCATTTTGAAGAGAAAAATTTAAGAGATAAATGAAATTTTCTTTATAAATCTTTTCTCTTTTTTACTTAAAGAAACTCGAAAACACACTTACTTTCTAATCCCTTTCCTTCTAAATTTATTCTTTTCCCTTTAAAATAAAATAAAGATCCAGAATAAGTGTAACATCAAATAGAATTATAGAATGACGAGTGTATACATTTTAACGTTGTTTTTGACGGAATCGATTAATGTTGTTAATTGTGATAAAACTATACCTCACTTTAATTAATAAATAATTCTAGAGTAGTAGTGGCGGGTACCAATAATGAAAATAGATTAGAAAAAGTGTTATTTTTTGTTAATCAGTTTCTGCCTGTGGAATCCGGGTGTTGTCCCCTGGTTTCGTCCATATCGGGATGTATAGTATTCGTGGGCGCCTGCCAAACCCACATACAAAAACTATGGTCCACCCATTTTTAAAACATAATTGAAATATATGTCTTAGATAATATTTGCACCTAATAAACTTGAATCAAAATTTAACAAATTAACAATTATATTCACGTACCAAAAGGCTTATAGTTTAGCGATACAAAAACGTAGAAAGTTATTTCCCATGACCTATGGTAAAAAAATGTGTAGATTTAGGAGTAAACAAAAATGTGTTAATTTAGGCGTAAGTTAGTGTGTGGATGTGTTCTGTTGTTCAAAAATAATAATTATATTCACATATTAACACTTAGAAATTTTAAGTAATAGCACGACTATAAAAGTACCAAAATTTTCTACTATGTATGGTCAATTGATTAGTAACTTGTGCCACCATTCAAACCAATACAGTTTTGTCCTTTTTTGTTTACATGTTTGTTCACTATTATGTCATCATTTAAGATGACATTGGTCGTCGGGTATATGTTGTTAGATGAACATAGAATTATCACGACACTTAAGTTTAAATGTCAATACGATGTCTAAACCTCATACATTCAAAATGGCACAATCATATTTCGATTGTCACCGTTTATACATTCAAAACACAACGCAAGAGTTAGGATTGGCAAAACACAATCTGCCACCATGTCTACCGTTGTTGCTATCTGATTTGTTCATACATTCTTCGCACAATCTGAGAGTTTGTTAGGATGCTTATTTATCAGTTTTGTACAAATTTTCTTAGGGTTTGTTCATTTGTTTAGATTTGGTTAGGATTTTCAACGATTTTGTTCAGATGCAAATGTGGGTTTGTTCAAATATGCAAATCTTTGTGGTAATGGTTTTTCTGATTTTAAGATCTATACTTTTGCTTTGTTTTTTTTTTTGTTTCTTTGTGGGTTTTTTGTTCATATTTATGTTTAAGATCAATTTTGACTTTGTCGTGTTCATCTTTAGATCTATGTTCATATTGAGTTTGTTCATCATATGAACATTTTAAAGAACACAAGCTTTTGATTTTGTTTACATTTTTTTGGGTTAAGAACACATGGATGTTTTGATTTTGGTCTAGCGATATTAACGGTGATTAATGTATTTTTTCATATATAAGATTGAGGGTTCAAATCTCATTATCTACATATGTGTAAATTAGGTGTGTGTATTTGTTGTTAAAAAACATATGAATGTTTCATTTTGTTCAAGGTTTTACAATTTAAAATGTTTTTTTATTTCTTGATTTAATAATGTTAAGAACTCATCATGAACAATCATAATATATGAACATTAAAAACATTCATAAGTTAGAAATGAAGACATAGAAAACACTTTTAAAAAATATTAAAAGTAAAAAAAACAAAAATAACAATCAACTTACTAAACAAGTTAGGGTATATATAATAATATATTTTAGAAAGTTGATTAGATTATTTGATACAAAATAATAGTTTATTGCAGACAATAATATTTTTTATAAGATTTATTGTATTTTTACTCACTTTTAAATATGGGATAATTTGAAATGAAACAAGTTTTTCATCCATTTTCTTTTAACTCAAGAACATAATTTAATAATTCTATTTCATTTACTTTATTTTCCTTGACTTTTCCTCGTTAAAAAACTCTAGAACGGAGTTTATCATGTTTTGAATTCTTGGGTCCCCATTGTGGCCCCAACAAACTTCTTGTCAAGAAATGTATATAAGATTTGAGAATCTATTGCCCAGATTAATTACAGAATTGCATAGAATACAATCTTCTTAATCAATAATTCAAATCTTTATGATCGAGTTGCGCGAACATTTATTCCAGATATTGTAACATCTTGATTTTGGGCCTAACAGTTTCGTAGGCTTGGGTATGTTTATACATGATTAGTATTTAATTAATTGTTTATATGTGCGGTTGTTTGTGTGTGTGTGAGCATGCAATTGCGAGTTTGAGGAGTGACACCTCCTGCTTATTCTTTCGATGTACATATACGTGGGTTCAACTAAGCATTTCTTCACTTTCAAGTTTCTTGTGTGTGTGTGAATTGTGAGAAACCGAGAGAGAAGCAAAAGAAGATGAACAATCGGATTTGGGTATTATTGAATTTGTGAATTCAAGATTAAAAGGTTTGTATGATTCCTTTGTTATATTGAATCTTTATAACATGCTACGGTTTTGTCATAATCTGTTGGGTGTTGTTTATGAATACCGTATATGAACATGATAGAAACCATAGTTGGTGGGTTTTGTGTGTTCTAAGTGCTTATGTGATTTCGAAGGTGTTATGATGCATGATTGGATGTTTAATCATGATTATTTATGTTTTAGTAAGTTTATATATGAATTATATGAACTGGTAATATGATTCATGGAGTTTTTGAAGTTATCAAATTGTGGAAGTATGAAGTTGGCGGATTCTTAGTGAAGAGGATGACGAAATCCGAGTGTTGGAAATACGGGTGTCAAATCCGACACTTGTGAAATCCGGAACTTGGGAAACCGGCAGTGATGAATCCGGTACTTAGAAATCCGGAACTAATGGTGAAATTCGTTGGACTAAAGTTGAATCCGACAAGTGTGGAAATCTGACAGATGTATCGGATTTCTTGAAATCCGATGGAAGTTGCGGATTTTCTTTAAATCCGACAGGGGTATCGGATTTCCCTTGAAATCCGATAGTTTGGCTGTTTATTGAATATTTGATGCTATATGCTGAGTGTTTATGCATATGTGAATCTAACATGTTTATGTTTGATTGAAAGGATATAAATATATGTGTTTAGTATATATTTATGAATCGGTTACTGATTTCAGTTTATTCTGATCTCAGGAAAAGGACAAGGCTCAGTAATATTAGACCATTGAGTGAGAGTTCGAGAACTCGAGGTGAGTGGATGTTTACTCACGGGTGTTATTAGTTGCAACTGGCTTGGGTTGCAACTGTTATTGGATTGATGCATAGATAGACTATTGTCTATTAATTGATTAACTGTGATATGTTAATTAATTGTTGCGCCTCAGCTATCGGCTGGACATATTGGGCTGAGTTTGTTTGCTATCGGCTACTCAGTATTATGGTCTTTTGATGCATTCGTTGCAACTTAAGATAATACTGTGTGAGAATAGCAAATAGACTATCGGTAAACCTTTGCTTGGCCGGCATTGGTTGTAGGTTCCTGCAGAACCGCCGGTCTTCTCGTGAGGCAAAGGGTGATTATGTGTATACTGATGTGATATCATGTGGTTATTTGCTAGTATATATGTGTTGGTTTACTTCCATTTACTTAGCTTTGTGCTAATCCCCCACCTCTCACTACTTTTACAGGTGGCTGGTGAGTTATGCGGTTTAGTCGTGAGGGGGTGTGGTCTGGGGAATAATTGACAGACACTCTGATTGGAATTGTGACGAGCCGTAGTTTTTGTAATACTGTATTTTAAACTGATTGGTTTTGTTAAACAGTGGTTTAACTTCAGTTGTAAACACTTTTATGTTTTGGTAAACGCTTCCGCGGTGTTAATTTAAATGAAAATTTTATGGATGAAAATACGGTGTTACAGATATTACATACATCAATCTGATTATAAAAGTGTATCTAAATCCGTGATAATTCACTCTACTTTTATACACCCAAAGTTAAAAAAAATTGACGTTAACAATCGTCATAATCAATTATAAATAACTTCGAACAATTATTTTGACAATGCTATGAAAAAGGACAAATGCTTAAATGAGTGTTGAATGAACGAAGTCAGCTTCAGTGAGTGCTATACAAACGAAGTTAGCTTCAATGAGTGCTATACAAACAAAGTCAGCTTCAGTGATTGCTATACAAACAAAGTTTAACCAAAATCATTAAAATATACTAAAATCATTGACACTTACGTTTAACACCGTGTCAATTTCCGTGGCAAACACATATAGTGGACACAAGTACACAACTGACCTTATCTATATACCCAAGGTTTCTAGACAAGTGGTATCGAGTATGTTTACGTTTGGTGTTGCTTATGCCCTAAGATCATGAGTACGAGTTCCGTCATGAACAAATTTAAGATAGATTTAAAATTTGTTTAAAAAAACGTATCCTTATCTTCATCAATATTGTTGCATCTACCTTAAACTCCCCACGCACTCCATATTCAAACGTAAATTTTCCCGTAGTTTCTTAGCCTATATATAATTTGATTGATTGAGTAGGCCCATTTGTCTGAACACCAAAGATATGATGGGTACCAAACATAAGGCTGTTAATTCGGGTCGGGTTCGTGTTGACCCAATTTTGACCCATTTATTTTCGTGTCAAGTTCGGGTCGTGTCAGTTTTTCCGTGTCGACCCATTTAAGCCAAATGTCATCGACGAGAATTTTTTCGGTTTTCGGATACGGTTTTCGGATACGGTTTTCGGGTACGATTTTCGGATACGGTTTTCGGGTACGATTTTCGGATACGGTTTTCGAGTACAATTTTCGAATACGGTTTTTTCAACTACGATTTTCTTTATCAATATTTCAAATTCCATGTTTGTTCTCCAACGTTCGGCACAAATTTCGAAAACGATTTTCATTTATATTCTAACTTTAATAGTCAATGTTCGTTTCCGTTGTATTCGAACTTTAAATTCGGTATTTATTTCAGTTTGATTGAAATTTTGATTTTACTTTTTTATTCACTTATACAAATGAATATAATAAAAACTATGATGTAATGATATATTACTATTCTATACCAATAAATAATGTCATTGAACAGACGAATAATTTAAGATTATTCATCATTAAATACAATTATGAATAAATCCAAAATACTAAAATATCACCTATCAAATAATAAAATGTAAAAGTATCAAAATCATATAGTGAAAATAACAAATACTAAATAACGTACTATTGTTGTAACTGTAAACTTTTTATTGTTCGGTTTGAGTTTTTAACGTTTAAGGGGTTTATACTTTTGTTTGACGGGTTTTATTGTACTAAAATGTTACTCTTTTATTTGAATTCATAATCTTCTTTTCAAAATTTCAATTTCAAGTATTAAAGAAAATTTTAAAATATTATAGTTTTACCTTAATAAACGGATCATTTTCGGGTTGACGGGTTGTCCATAACCCGACCCATTTATTTTCGTGTCGATTTCGTATCAACCCGCTTTTAACCCGTTTCAGATTCGTGTCACTTTTTTCGTGCCAGTTTTATATCGGGTTTCGTGTCGACCCAGAAACTGCCGCTTTTAACCCGTTTCAGATTCGTGTCACTTTTTTCGTGCCAGTTTTATATCGGGTTTCGTGTCGACCCAGAAACTGCCGGCCTTAATCAAACCCACCTTTGTTGCCAATCAATAATAGACACCAAACAAATATAATCCATACAGATTTAATTTATTATACACCTAATAATTTGACTAGAATAAATGATACTTAAAGACAGAAGAAAGTGGCATGAAGCCATTCGCTGCTGAATTGTCTACTTGTCCTCACCAAAAACCGAGAAAGACCCTAACACCTTTTTTTTATCATACACTTAATAAATTTATTATTAAATCTACATCTTCTTGTTACGAGACTTGAATCCTAGACTTTAAGAATCACTATTCTATTATTAAATACATATACTATTAGACCTAATGACCAATCCACTATTCTATTTAATTGTTTTTTAGTTAGAACTTTACTGACTTATAAAAAAGTTAACTTGAATTTGAAACAGGTGGTTCAAGATGATTTGGGTCGGCATTGAACCCAGCCACCTATTATTATTGATTGATGGCACGTACAATAGGAGCCTCATGTATGCACCAGACACAAATGTATGCTTCTTTCGCATAATCACTTAGCAAGTCCTGTTCTCAAGTGGTCCTGCCATATAACTGGTGTTACAAGTTACAACAAAAACAGCTTACGGTACAGGTGGTTGTTGCACAAAACAAGAGACACCAAACGTTAATGATTTTAGAAGAGTAGGGACAAGTGGCTAACTTCAATAATATAATATAGTGTTGATTTCATTGGTGTTTGATTCCTGCCGAATCATTTTCTAATATGAGGATTATGGCTATGGATTCCTCGTGATGTCCGGTGATGTTTGGTTTGGCCCATATAAGGACATATCTTGTATTTGTGGACACACACCTTAACCGACAGCACACAACAAATATCATTTAAACAACGATGGGCGAATCGGTCTACCAAACCGGTCCAAAGTTGAGTCGGTCTTTAGTAGCGGTCTAGATCGGACTACGGTTTTAGTGCACATCGGTCTTCAGAGTTGTCTTTGTGCGATCCGAGTCGCGTTGGTCTTTAATTTAGTTATTGTCTCTTAATTAAAAAAAAATAGATAGATGCCAAATCGGTTTTCACTCAAATTGTTGCAACACATCAATAGATAAAGAAGTTAACAAACACACAAACACACTTTAATTTGAAGTAATAAAAACTCTAGATAACATGCATTTTTGTACTCATGGAATTTACCATTCAATCATTTCTTCTTTCTCTTAATTCTTAATATATAATATTTAAATTAACACACATTTTTTTACTTGTGGAATTTACTATTCAATCATTTCAATACACCATTCACACATTTTTGAAGATCTAGGATTTACCATGTACACACAAAGCATATATATAGCTGGAGCTCTGGGGTTTACCACATATACACATGCACATGCACACACACACATATATATATATATATATATATATATATATATATATATATATATATATATATATATGCAAAATCCAAATTTTGAACAATGAAATTGAAATACCCCAAGTCTCAAGTAAGTAAATACATATATCTAAAATCATAACAACAACTAGAGTAAGAGAAAGAAGAAGAAATGCTATAAAAGGGCGAAGGAGAAAGATGGATTTGAAAATCGTACTATAAAATGTGGTGTTGTTATTGACCATAAACTTGTTGATTTGTAAATGTGGTGTAGAACCGTAGACATGGTGGTGGTGCTGTATCGATAGAGTACTGCAGGTTATCATGGAATAGTTGGGGAGAGATGTAGTGAGAGAGTGAGAACGGGAGTATTGTGGCTTGTGGGCAGAGGTGAACATGTTTCGGTTTATTTTGGTTTTTGCATAAAATCGAAACGAACAGAAAATATCGGTTTTTGGGAAGCCAAAACCTTCACCATTCAGTTTTGGAGTGGTTTGGTTTTCAGTTTTTGGTTCATTTTACAACTTTTCTGTTTTAACCATCAAAATTTGAAGTTATACAAACATCATTGTGAAGCTATGAAATTAAATATGATTAAAGCTATATTAAAAACATCAAGATATGTGTTAGCTAATTCAAGCTATATACATTGCAATTGATACAAGAAAATTTTCTATCAAAATTTTAAACTTTAAAACCAAAGTTGAAACAAATCAAAATTCAAAGCAAATCGATAAATAACAAATTAGCAACACAGAAAATCGAGATAAACAACCAATTCCAGAAGAACTGCATACCAACTCAGAAAACTAGAACCTGTAAATCAAGATAAACAACTAGAAATTGATTTCTATATTAAGTTGTAAATGGATTAATTATAAACAACCAATTCCAGAAGAACTGCATACCAACTAAGAAAACTAGAACCTGTAAATCAAGATAAACAACTAGAAATTGATTTCTATATTAAGTTGTAAATTG
Source organism: Dittrichia graveolens (assembly GCA_038502395.1). Classification (NCBI taxonomy): domain Eukaryota; kingdom Viridiplantae; phylum Streptophyta; class Magnoliopsida; order Asterales; family Asteraceae; genus Dittrichia; species Dittrichia graveolens. The sequence continues at coordinate 4,749,613 of JARJIL010000004.1, read as the reverse complement.
ATTAATTTCTAAGAAGTTTATAGAAATCGAGAAAAACAACTAGAAATTGTAACTAGAACCTGTAAATCGAGATAAACAACTAGAACTACATACCATTTCTCCTTTCGCACTTTTGTTCTTTGCAAACGATGAAACACAAAAAAAAACCAAAATTGTAACTCATCCAATCCAAAAAATTTTGGTATTTCTTGAACACAATAAAAGATTTCTTTAGTTGATTTGTTTTAGCTACTTTAAATCACTTACTTTGTTTAGTCATTTGTTAATTGGTTACTTTAAATTACTTACTTGAATTTCAGTCACTTGATATCAACTATCAAGTTTGTTTGTGACATTTATTTGAAATCTTGAAATTAGCTGAATATTTTTTATAATCAGTTAATTAGTTTAGTAGTTTACTAGTTAAATTAGTTACTTGAATCACTTAATAAGTTGATATCAAGTTAATTGGTGTATTTACTTGAATATTTGAATTACTTTATATCAAATTAAGTGGTTTGTTTACTTAAATACCTAAATCACTTTATTATTAATTAATAAATCATGTTTTCCAAAATTCATTTATCTTATAGTCAAAAAAAGAAAGAAAAAGAAGAATTTGAAAACCTAAAATAATCTCAAAGAGAGTCAATATATAAATTTATAAGTAATTTAAAAATCGAAACAATTGTAAGTTTCTTATTTAACGTTTTTATATATTTTAGTTTGTTTTTGTATATTTTTGTATTTTTAGGACCCCTTGTTTAGTTTTACCCCGTCTTAAAAATGTTTGAAACGGCCCTGGACATCTCATACTCTCATAGTAATTGAATCTCCATGTCGGTTTGTTAGAATTTTTTATGATAAAAGATATCTCATAGTTAATTTTTATAATGATAAATATTAGATTCTATACAATTACCATGAAAAAACCATTTAGAATATAAATATTTTGAGGCAACAAATGAAAAAACTATTATTTTAGCAGAGTGGTTTGGAGGGTTTTGGTTTTATAGGGATTAGTCACGAGTTCTACTCATGCCGTTAACAATCCTTTTGTTTGATTTTTCTGTCCTCTTTTCTTATCTTTAATTCTCTTTTTCTATTAATTAAAATAAATTATTTCTTTGAGATTTCCTTTTTGAGAGGTTCAATTTCAACCTTTTTATTTTTCTTTCTTTACTTCTCTTTAGATTATTAATTATAATAATCAAATTATTAATTAATTAAATTAATTTTATATTTTGTTGTAGCAATTTCAGACTTAATACTTCTTTCTTAATTCTTCTATTTTTATTTTTTTTGTTTTAGTTCAAATCAACTTTTTTGTTTTTTTTACCATTTTATTTAGAACAAAATTATTTTTTTATTTAAATTATTATTTATATAACTACAAATTATTGTAAATAAATTACTTGTCAATTGAATTTTGATGTGATTTAAATTTTATATGTAGTTGAATAAGCTCAACTACAAGATAATAATTTATAAATCGCTTGATAAAAAAATCTATAGATTAAAATCAATATAAATAAAAGTTTTATGTCTTCGTAAAAAATATACTTTAAAAACAATAGTAATAAATAAAAGTTCTTCCGGTCGCGAAGTGCGGACTATAAATTCTCTAGTTTTCATACATATGCATCTAGTTGTACCGACGATAAATTATGAATTTGTTCAACTTATATACTAGATAAAGTGTTTGATAAAAAATATTTAAAACATTCCCATAGGAAAAAAAAGTTAAAAAAGTTCATGTTTTCATTATACGCATCTAGTATTCTGGAGGCACAAAAACACAGAATAAAATTGTGAAAATGTCACCCTTAATGCTTAACTTTCTTTTATTAAACACTTCAATTAAGATACAAAAATACAAATTAAATGAATATATTCACGTATAAGGTTTTAAAACGGCTTATTCACAATTCTTATCAATATTTAAGTTTTTATGTGATCATGATTTTAGTAAGATCGTATAGGTCACAACTTCTTTCATTCGTGCGAATCTCTCAAGTGTTTCCTATGAAATGCACATCTAGAGTTTTAGAAACATACTTGTACAAAATGACATTTTGATCATAATTCCATCATGTAGGTCACGATGTCCTTCATTCACTCTTACGTATAATCACGAAACCCGCATAATTGTACAAAATGACATTTTAATTCATGATTTCCATATTCGGTTGTCTCTGTCATTACCGTGCGTATTGTTTCCCACCGCCCCAGACTGCATAAGAATCTACACTTTATTTTGGAGAAGTGATTTGTACACAACACAAATTAGCCATACGCAACAAAAAGTGATTGTTTGGACTATCATACCGTTAAATTTGTGGATGAGAATAAAAGATAGTGAGTTGGTAAGGGTATAAGAGTCATGATTGTTGCGTATAACTAATTTGTGTTGTGTACAAATCATCTCCCTTTATTTTAAGTATAGACAAATATCTTTTTGCAAACTTAAATAGAGAGGTGTATAATAGTCTTAAGAGGAAAGAAAATATGACTTTTTGTTAATGGTAGTCAAGGAGTAGGCTTTTAATTTCATACTTGAAGGCTGAGTTTTAAATATAAATGTGTGCAAGTAAACAGATCGTGGGCTGCCAAGTATGTTACTTTGGAATGGGCCGAACCCTCCCTCCTTTTGTATCTGTTAATCAAATCCATTTGGCATGAATTATAAAATGTGATGTTTTGTCCGACACTCCGACCTATTTGTTTGAATACATAACTAGTATGGTATTCGTGTAATATGTCGGCGATGAATAATTCACGTATTGTGGTATTCACTTGATAACATGTTCGTTTTCATAATATATAATTATGTTATTTACGCACTATGGTTACATCTAATAATTATCATTAACAACATGTCCATTTTCATTCTCCTTTTTCCATTTCCTTTAATTTTCTTTTATGTATCAACTATTTTTTAAAAAATAATAAAATAAGAAAAAATTTAAAATAAGATAATAAAAACATATCATAATTTTGAGAATTGTGTTGAAGTGGATAAAGAATTGTATTAAGCTCTGTTATTGAGTTTTTACATTTTATTGTTGAGTTAGAAAGAAAAGAATAAATTTTTCAGCGTATTGTTGAGTTAGAAAGAAGGGAAAGGAAATAAGAGGATTGGGATGTTCTCGGGACTGAAAGGAAAGAAAATATCATTTTTACATTTTTATCCTTTTTAAGACTTTTTACATTTTACTTTTCTATTGATGCTGCCATTATTTCCAAACATTTTCCATCTTGTGAATTGATGTTGTATATTATATAATATATATATACACAAGATTCTGCGACTCAGCCCATCGCCAAGATGATCAAACTAATTTTTAACTTCTTTAAATATGTGATATGTACACGTGGATCGCTAGAAACAAAAATCGTAGGTGAAAAAGAAATAAAAATTGCAGGTGAAGCTATGTGAGAAATCACAATGTGTGCTTGGGTTTTTTCTTTACAATGGAGAAGAGGAAGAGCAAGGGACAAAAAAGTAATTTTGATACTTTTCCTTCCCCAAAAATGGCAAAAATCTGGACAACATGTTTTTTTTATACGATTCCTTTCCTTTTCTTTCTTTACAATAACTCAAAAATAGAGTGTTAGTGTGATAGAGTGTAGTGGTGGATTTGGATGTTTTCAAAAAAAATAGGATATTTAAAAGAATATTAGTCATTTTTTCATCACTTATATTTTAAAAGTTTAAATAAAGTAAAAGAGAAACATATTATAAAGCAAACTTTTTATTTAGGTTGTACGTATTTTCTTATACTTAAACTAAAGTATTTGTTATATGATAGGATATTTAAAATATAGTTTTTATGGACATTGTTTATTTCATTTTTACTTTGTATTTAATATCTTGTAGATTAAAAACTAATTTGCATTGATTTGATATTCTTAAACATTATTTATTATGAAATTTTTAGTTATTAAAATGGTATTTAAAAATCTAACTAACTTCAATTAATTGCTTTCTTTTAGGTTTAAATGAGGGGTACACTATTAATTAAATCTAAATTAGTATGTAATATATATATAGATAAGAAATTTATTGTTATTTAAATGTCAAAATAGTTATATTTCTCCTCTAAAACGTTCTGAATAAAATACAAAGTTTTTAAGCTTTAAGTGATGTGCATTATTGTTTTAGAGAATGTTTGTTTGCTGCTTAATGAAATCATTTAGCGTCGAATGCTGAATCATTTAGCGTTCAGCGTGTTTGATTGTTGACATAATACTCCTTCTTTCACACGTTATCTTGTTAAACAATCATATCTTATCCTATAATATAATATATCACTATTAAAGTTAAAATGATAATTTGCATCATTCAGATTGTTCATTCATAACCTTTATCAAATAACATATCACATTCAGAGACAGACTAATTCAGAGTCTTTGAATTATTCAGACCACAGAATCATTCAGTGCTTAATCATTCTATTTTTACAAACAACCCCTTAGCTATTATTTTACATAAGAAGACGTATTATGCGTCATGTTAAGTAATAATTTGGCTCAACTCACGAGTAAATACCATAAAAAGCAACTTACAATTCTTAATGTAATATTACACCGTACGTATAACATCACCTGAACTTCTGAAGGGCTCGTGTAGCACTTTGGGTTCATCGGGTTGGACAGAACACCCATACGCATGTTCAGGGTTGGCGTTCTCTTTCCTTCATTCGGGATGGCGAACCCGAGGAGTGACAAAACTTGAACTTATTTTTCGAGGGGACCAAAGTATATCTAATATGAATGTAGTTGGTGTATATGAATGTGTAGGCTTCGACAGACAGTGGTTTCTCATAGAGTTAGTCATACAAATGGCCTTACAAGTAACTTATTTCTATTACCGGTAAGATAATATAGTTCTATACATTGTTCCAATATTGGTAAATTAAGGTCCAGAGATTTAGGCCATTCCTTGGCCCTTTTTTTTTGTGAAAATTTCATATGAAATTCTATGGTTTATCTATATTCACACAATAGTATGTTTCACATGAGTTTTTAAGAGTTAAGTTTTTAATTTTTGGAAAATAAGTTTTACTAGCTCAGAAGTTTGAGCTTTTATTTTTTTTAAAATAAGCTTATAAAAGCTCTAAAATTAAAAGCTACTTCAAATATTTTTTAGTAGCTTATGAGAACTTTTAAAACCCAAATTACATAAATAACCTTTAATTAATTTTCTTTCCTATTTAAATGCTTGTTTTTGTATCATTTTATATTTTTAATCTACAACTGCAACTAATTTGTTAAACACTTTCGTACATTTTAATACTAACATTGATTAATATTATATAAATGTTAATATTACAAAATTTTATACTTTAGACCTCAACTTTGCCTGGCTCGATATTTTTTATTTTAGCTTGACTCGACCATATTAAAATATATGATAATTATGTAAATGTAGGAATAAATAGAGGGTACAACTATAAAATCGCATATGCTTGATAAAACTCGATCACGAGCTTAACGAGTTGAGTATTTTATTACTTGAGCTCTATTTAACAACCTACTCGAGTACCTCATACTCGAGCACATCCTTCGATTCGTATGAAACTGATTTAATGCAATATTTTAAAACCCGGTTTTTAGTTGACCTGTTCTCCTCACCGAGTCATGGGTCAACCCGGTTTTTAGAATTTTCAAATTTATATATGTGTGTGTATATATATAGGGAAAAGTTCAAACGGGATTTGTTTTTCGTACGAGAACTGTGAGAACTATTTGTAACATCATTAATGACTCATTAATATGGGTATTTTGGTCATTTATATATTTTTCTCAAACGTGAATTACGTATGGGTGAGCTGTCATTAATGTGCAAAACTTGATTTGTCCAAAATACCCCTCATTAATGCATCATTAATGAGCAATTAATGGTTTAATGAACTAATCATTAGTCATTAATGAGTCAATCATTAGCCGTCAAAATTATTAGTCATTGATTTATTTTAATTAAGGGCGAATATTGGTTATCGCATTTCTCCTACGAAAAACAGTTCTTGTTTGAACCCTTTAACATATATCTTACTCATTTATAATGCATTTATAAACTTAAAAACTCTTAATTTTAAGTAACTTGAATATACTAAAATACCCCTTTTTAACCATTCTATTCTCTCATAATTTAATTTAACTTTTTATCTATTTAAAATACCTCTCTAACACTAAAACACTCTCTCACACAAACACAATTATCTACCCACATCAACATAATTTTCAAAATCTTATTAATTTCTCCTCCTTCTTTCATAAATATAAATCTTTTTCTTATTTTAATATCTATTAGAATTTATTTTTAAAATTAATAAAATAGTTGATGTAACTAAAAAATAAAAAAAACTGACATTGTACGATACTTTTTCGTGATATTGAATTGAGTGAATAACATATTATTACATTTTTAAAAGCAACATGATGTAAAATAGAAACTATTAACATTGCGCCTGTACCTTGCTAGTGTGTATATATATATATAGAGAGAGAGAGAGATAGATAGGATAAGATGAGCATATCTTTAAATTGAGAACATAAAGAACACTTTGGGCTTTTAATTTCATTGATCGGATGGTTTAAAAACAGTCATTTTTTATCATCTATTTGGTTATATACCCAATGTATCAATGTATACAAAAGTGTTTCTCTATATGATTGATCTGATGCATCAATGCATACAAATCTTTAAATTGTTAATATTATAGAAATAATTTTGATTTTAAGACTTAGGATGTAAACTTGACTTTTAGGTAGTTATAGGTGAACATGAACGTAAAGAAAAAAATGATAAATTACAAGTTTACCCATGTTTCCACTATTGTGCATCTTAAAAGGGTTCTCCCTTAAATCTCACCCTATATATATATATATATATAAACATATAAACTGCAAAAAGTAAAGAAAACATTGTCTACAATAAATAAAAAAAACATTAACCTATACAATATCATCAATCCAAACACATTAATCAAGTTTAACATAACATACAATACAAAAAAAAAAGAAATTCAAACATTAAACAACGATTCTCATAGGTTTACAATTAAATCAAATTAAAGATTTTGAGACATTGGAAAGTGAGTTAGAGATTTTGGGTTAATTTTTGTAAAAAAATATATACTAAACCAGGTCAACAGAGACCGGGTCGATCAGTTCAACCATTAACCCGATCTGGTCACTCTAGGCCATAAATTACCAAAAATCCGCTATATGTTGACCCGTTATAGTCACCGGGTCCCAGGTTAACCGGTTCGACCGGACGAGTTGCATCGGGATCTTAAAACATTGATTTAATGAAGTATGAAAACATGTTAATTGCATCAAAAATACGAAACTAATCAAACTGAACTGATTCCGGTAAACACGATATCCTTTTCTCTTAAGTTTTATAGATAATTAATAATAATAATAATAATAATAATAATAATCTTGATATTAGTAATAGGATTTGTAAAATCATTTGAATACAATTTGTGACGTGTTTTACCTTCTATTTTCGATGGGCAAAATGCACGAAAATACAACAAACTATATCGAAATTGCTATTGTATACAACCAACTTCATTTTGTACCTAAAAATACCATCAACTTTCATTTTTGGTACATTGTATGCAATGGGTAACCTGTTGATCAGGTTGCTAGTTTTTTCTTTAAATTTTTTGTTTTATTTAGTTAAGATATTCATATGTTCTTAGTGTTCTTCAATATTCATGATTATGTTCTTCATCTTTAAACCTAAAACATAAAGAAATTATTGATTTATCATCTAATTCCAAACATATGAATTCCAAATCAATTACACAAAATCGATTTCCATACTAGTTACACAAACCCATATTTGTTTGAGTAGATTTCATTCGATTTAAAAAGAAAAATAGGAAGAAATCGATCGGAACCTTCTGTGAACAAATCCAACCAAGCAATCGAACAAACAAACCCATCTGCTTATGAATCACAGTAATAGAAAACCTAAACTTTTGAATGAATCAAAACCCAGATCTGTAAATGAAACCCTAACCTGTCGAATGAATCAAAATAAAGAAGATGAATGAATCAAAACAAAAAAATGAACCAAGAACTGTTATCAAATTGAACCCACAAGAATAGATTAATCAAACTATTTCATTGATTTAAAAACCCTAAATCTTTGATTTAAAAGCAAATCCGTACACCCAATGAAAAAAAAATCAAGAACAGAAACATCCACAAGTGATTACAAAAACCCTAAATAAACTGAAATCTGGATCTCAAACCAGATGACCAGAGGAAATCTCAAACCAAATGAAATGATTAAATCTCGTACAAACAAAACACTAACCTTTGGTGCTTTGAATTGATCTCCGAAGTCAAAGATCTCAAACCCCTGTGACGAAGCTCTAACCATCGCAAACACACAAAGCAAAGATGAATCCCTAAATACAGTGAAGAAAATATAAAGATGAAGTGGAGTAGTAAAGCAAAGACGAATCCTAGCCCTCAATTTGATTTTGGAAGATGAAGATGGGGTGGAGAAGAAAGTCAAGCAGATGAAGATGGGTGGAGAAGAGAAGTCGAGCAGATGAAGATGGGGTAGAGAAGAGAACAAACCCTCTTCTTCTTCATCCCTTTGTTGCCTTCAAGCACAAAGAACCTATAAATCGAAATACCTTGAACGTTATCCATGATTTCAACATTTGAAGTCTGAATACGAATTTCTTGCATAAAAACTATTTTTTAAAATTGAAATTAATTAAAAAATAGTTTTAACCGGTTGGTAACCTTTTATTAAAGGTTAATTGTATACAATGACGCAAATTTGTTAGTTGGTTGTATTTTTAGGTACAAAATAAAGTTTGTTGCATACAATGACAATATTAAATGTTTAGAAATTTTATTTAAAAAAGGTTTAAAAAGTATAACTTAAAGCAATTCACTAATAAAGAGTGTTTGTCTAGCGTTATTTGGTGTATTAGAAAGTTACTCTTCAAACTCAAAGTTACTGGTTCACGTCTCGTAATAAATAAAAAATGTAGATTTAAATGTAAGATTAAAAAATGTGTTCAATTGTTTAAAAAACCAAAATACCTTCACTTGCATATAAAGAGATGAAAGATGTGAACTCTAGTTTCAAATGATTATAAATCTTTGGTATATTTGTATTTAAAAATTACCTTATATATCCATTATTAGTAATTATTATTATAAGGTATTTACTATTTAGGCAATTCATTGTGTTGTATACGTTTTATATATTTTAATTAGTTTCGTCTTAATAAAATTATTGTAATTCTATTTTAAAAAATAGAAAGAAAGAAAGGTAGGAAAATGAAATGGGTATTAATTGTTTGTGAGAGGAATATTTTGGGTGGTGCAGACAAGAAACAAATTTAAAAGGAATAATTTGGTATTTTGTATTCCCTACGTTACCATATAATAATTTATACCTCTCAAAGATCACTAATTATACATAGAATGGACGAATAAAATAGTGATAAAAAGATATATGCTTCTGTTGTACGATGATTGAATAAAAAAGATTAATTAAAGGAAGGACGAATATTACCATTCGTTAGCGTAACTGTGTCTGATTGATTTACAATTTATGTAGTTACAGTAAGATACTCTTAAAAAATAATACATCATTATTAAGATGTTTGAAAAATATTCTTTACGGTGTGCATAAAAGAAAAACATTATATATGTGTTCAAACCTATATATTTCATTTCCCTCTAGAATTAATTACAGTGGTTTTATACTTTTCAACCATTATTATTACCACAAGTGTCAAAGTAAAAAAAAATGATTAGGGAATTATATCGGTTACAAATTGGGTGTTATGTATATTGATAAATTTCGATATTTATATTTATCCTAGTTCAAATGCCCAATTATAAATATCTTGCTTCAAGTTTTTTATTGTATTTATATCCGAAAAGTGAAAAGTCTCAAAATGAACCAGCAATCATAGAATAGAATTATAAACCAGACTGATAATTAAAAAAATACTAACAGATAAATTAAATGACTTATAAACTTATTAAGAAGACATGTATATATGATCATACGTAATTACATATCATAACTCATATTAATTAGATTCAATCACTTCATAATACTCAAAAACTATTTCATCCTATTTTATATGTTTCTTTATGGGGCTACCCAAAGATGCATGGGATCGATATGATAGTGTGTCAGTGAATGCGCAGTGGTTAGTTAAGCGTATGTAAATTGTGTTAATTAAGACAATTTATTATTTATTTTGTAGTATGATGTACAAGAAAAGTAATTTTGTGAACACAAAATTCACATATTAATTTTATTCTTAAATCCATATCTTTTGTTTGTTGTGGAGCTTATATTTACAACCATATATAAGATTGTGGAGCTTATATTTACAACCATAAGAAATAACTAACGCACCTAATATCGTTATATTATAAGCCGTTGGTTATACAAGAAAAATATTAAAAAGGTGAAAGACTACGTGAAATGTAATCAATCATTATCCACTAATGGATAATTAACTGGAGGTAATAAATTCAGGGTAATTGATTCAGATATGTGTTTGTCCTCACCCATCACCACTGGCATCACCAACCACCACCAATATTGCTACCACCATGCTCCGGCACCACTACCGACTGCTGCCACCGCCACCGTTCGAAACCATCACACCTCGTAACTCGTTACACAATCACCACCTCTAGCCCTACCTCCACCCCCATCACCACCACCACCCGTCACATTCGTTGTCACATCAACCATCGCTTACCACCATCTATTGCTATTATCGTCACCTTCGCCAATAACACTGTCTTCACCACTGCCACCACCATCAACCACAACCACCACCGTCGCCATCAATTCAAGTGTGTATTTGTCCACCGACCACCACCACCACCGCCACTAATTGCCATTAATTGTTGCCGCAACCAACATCGTTGTAGCCACCCCAATCATCACCTTAACGGTTGCTACCACCATCATCAACCACCACAACTTACTATTGCCACCAACTACACTGCTGCCACCATTGCTACCTACTACTACCACCACATCGACCTACTATATATATGTGTTTGTAATGATTATATACATTAACCAAACAATATCAATGATAATTATAATATTAGGGAATGTTTATTACATTTTTTATATTCCCTTACCGTTTGTTATTCCCATTCTCCTCTATTTAACCAAGTGTCCCCTCATATTTTATACAAAATGAAAAAGATAGTATATATGAGTAAATCGTTAATGCAATTGCTTGTTTTTCTTGTATATTTATAATGTTTATTCTAAATGAATATTTGTGAAAAACAAAATTAGTTTTATTAAAATTCTAGTAAAATGCTAGAGGATATTGTTAGACCCTTGTATTGTGTTTAATAAATCTTAGTATGTTTGTTAGTACATATAACATTATTCATAGTTTAAAGAATTTTGTGTAAATATCGTAAATGTATAAATACAAGTATGTAAATCTTAAATCACTAAGCATTTCAATATTCTAAATATAGTATATGTTTTTGATGTATTTTCTCATATACGATTACATTAAGTTTATAATCATTGTGTGATTTGCCTGTAATTGATACAGTTAGGGTCTTACAAATATAGTCACCATATTACAAATGTAAAAATCAAAATACGACAACACACGCGTTACAATACAATTCGATCGAATTCAAGTTTATTTTTTCATACTTAATCCAAAAGAATGATAAAGCTTGAAGCTGGGAAGAAATCCAATAAAAAGATGAACCAGATTCCGACTTGAACACCTTATTTTACAACTTTCTTTTTTCTATACTTAAGCTCGTTTTTTTGTCATATTTTTTATGAGTCTAATTTATTTTCTTTTTATGACACATAATAAGTTTAAAGATCAGAAAGAAAAATCAGAAGAAAATTGTTTATCAAAAAATAAGCTCGCAAAATAAGTTGTAATAAGCTAAAACTTAGACCCCATTAATGTATAAAATAAGCTGCGTCAGAATTTGGTTTTCGACTTTTCGTGCGTTTTATTGTATGTAAAGTTCTAAATTCCCGATTACCGGGTCAGCAAAACGCATTAAATGTAATTTTAGTGGATTCATAGCATATAATATAAGATAATAATAAAGCATAAAAAAAATTATAAACCAAGGCATCACGTCATTATCTATAAAAAATAACAATAATGAAGCATAATTTTATGAAGCTTTCCAAAGAATAAAAATATATTTTCAAAAAAAGTGTATTTTATTATGGTAGACGCACCTAGTAGAACATGTGTATGGTTAAAATCAATAACTGATACGGACTTTATTATGTTGATATATATACGAAGACCACAAATGAAAAAAATTGTATTTTATTTAAGAAGTATGATAACCATGTTTTATAATAATAACTCATGTTTTATAATTAACTTTTCATATTTGTAAGAAAATCCATTTTTATTATCTTTTACTTATATTTCAATTTTTCATACATGAATTACGGTTATCATTTTAAAAAAATTAAAACCATATATTTTTATTCTTATCCGCATCATTTTTCTTTATTTAATATTTCTTTAAGTGATAAATTTTCTTTAATTCTTTATATGTATATATATAGTTGTCTAAAATTTCTTAAACTAGTTTGATAATCTTATCTAGATCATAGTTGAATTATTACAAATTTGTATTTTTGATGGTTCACATTCATAAGAATAAGTGGTGAAACAAATAGTAAATAGATAAGATGATAGAAAGGTGAGGTGTTCCCTTTGCTGACTATTATCTTGGACTTTTGGTGGTTATGGGAAATCAGTGAAAAGTAGATTTATCGTCTACTCTGCGGTCCACAATCACTTTGTCAAATTATATATTATTATAATTATTATTAATGTATATTAACCAAGTTTATATATTTTGGTCCACAAATATAATAATTAACTTTAATAAACAAATAAGCGTCGGATTATTTATTAAAAGTTGGCCCAAGTATTTGGAACGGCAAATTACATCGAAACATCACTTGTTTTAATGTTGCGATCGAACCAGAAACTTTTTCATAAATAAGAGTGAAAATTTAAAATCGCAAATGAGAAGAGGCTCCTTACTATTTTAAAAGCAATCAAACATACGGTTGTAATCGAGTCAAGACAGCTCGTGAGCTACTCGAGACCGACTCGAAAAATACTCGGAATCGACTCGTTGTGAATCGAGTAAGACTCGAGTTCCCTAATACTCAATTCGTCAGACTTGCGAGCCTAATCAAACTTTCATTAAATTACTATTTTACCCTTTTACATATATATATATATATATAGGCAAAAGTTCAAACGAGAACTGTTTTTCGTACGAGAACCGCGAGAACCAATCTTAGCCGTCCAATTCCCCCTCCTTCAATTGGATTGCCCACCCATGAATTCCTTACATGCACCTTGCCACACTCAATTCCCCCACGCTTTTCATCCGTGAATTCCATTATCCAAAATGAACGGCCAAGATTGGTTCTCGCAGTTCTCATTTGAACCTTTCCCTATATACCCATACTAGCAATGTACTCGCGCAATGTTGCGACGACAAATAATTTCTATTTTACATCATGTTGCTTTTAAAATGTAATAATATGTTATTTGCGCAATTCAATGTCACGAAAAAGTATCGTACAATGTCAGTTTTTTATTTGCATCAACTATTTTATTAATTTTAAAAATAAATTCTAAAAGACATTAAAATAAGTAAAAGATTTATGTTTATGTAATAAGGAGGGAGAAGTTAATAATATTTTGAAAATTATGTTGATGTGAGTGGATAATTGTGTTTATGTGAGAGAGTGTTTTAGTGTTAAAGAGATATTTTAAATAGATAAAAAGTTAAAGTAAATTAGGAGATAGAATGAAATGGTTAAAAAGATGTATTTTAAAAGTTAAAGTAAATTAGGAGAGAGAATGAAATGGTTAAGAATGAGTATCTTAGTACATTAAGTTACTTAAAATTAAGAGTTTTTAAGGTTGGAAATGTATTATAAAAAAGTAAGATATGAGAAGGTTCATTTGAGAACCGATCTTATTGTGAGTATCGCGAGATCCAATTTTAGTCGCTCGTTTGGTAAGTGTAATTCATGGATGGAGAGTGTGGGAGATTGAGTGTGGTAAGGTGCATGTGATGAACTCATGGGTGGGTGATGATATTGAAGGAGGGAGGATTTGACGGCTCCTATATATATTACATACATGTCCTTAGTAATTGTTGCTTGAAAAGTTCAAATAAGTTGAAATCTTATTCCCGAATCAATTTATATATATGTTATTGTAGTATTCTATTTTATTATATTTTAGTCGATTTGAGCCGAGTCAAACTCGAGCTTGAAAACTAAAGCTCGACTGAGCTCGAGTCGAGTTTCGAGCTTTAAGCTTTGGTACCGAGTCGAGCTTGAGCTTGACATTGTGCCGACTCGGCTCGATTACACCCCTAATCAAATAGTTAATATAATTTTCATTGTTTCAAAAAAAGAAAAAAGGTTATACGTGTAATACTTGATAGTTGGTACTCTAAAAAGCATCTTTGATATTAAATAAAAAATCGAACGGCTCTAATGTCTTTTTTGAATGTAAATGATTTGATTCGAATCAATGCAAGACCAAGCTTGATTTTGATTTCATTATAAAATTCAATTTTCGAAATCTAATTTGAGCTTGACCGAGGCTTAATTTAAATCTCAACCAATTGATTTCAGGATTGGCTTATTCAATTAGAGTGTTCTTTAAAGTGTTAATGCTACTTGAGTTTAATACTTCCAGGTTCCAAGCTCATCTTTATTTCACAATCCACACAATACTTTCATCCTCGGTTACACTCAACTCAATTAAAATAGTACAAATGTATAATGATTATAAGACTTGTAAGCTTTATGAGCGACTTGAGTTTGACTTAAAAGTCTATTTGACTAGATAGAGGTTTAACTGATTTGACTTAAATAAAGTAAACCCCTAAGATTTACAAGCTAGTTTTATTCGGTTTACGAGTAATCTCGACTTGATAACTTCCTCTCATTTCTCTTGATCGAACACCTCCGGCATCATCAATCCTCGCCCATCATGTGACATCTCAACATGACATGGACACCAAGCTTCAAGATACGAGGCGCAATAATCACAAATTAAAAACTACTTAAGTATTTATGTTAAATCAATTGGCTGATACTATTATAGTATGATCATATAATAAAGTTTAAGAATTAAAATATGTTCTATTAATTAAAGCCAACTTTAAAGTTCAAAGTGTGCACAAATTCAATAAATTTTGTCAAAATTATTATTATATATAATTAATTTTATTTTATACTGAAAGAGTCCTAGTTATGTAACTTTGTTAAAATTATCATCAAATCCATGCTCTTATGGTTTTCATATATCCACAAGGGTTTTGGACTTCTGGTTTTTAAATCTTCAGATACACAAAAGGGTTTAAATATGCTTTTTAAATCAAACTTCAATTTTCCAAACATTTTGTCAACTTCAGATATGGGTTATGGTTTTTAAATCCTTATCCTTTTAATGGGTTAGGGTTTTGAAATCTGCATCTAAAACGATTATGATTAGTGGTCGAAACTTCAGATATAAACAATCAGATGCAATTAAGGTTTGTGGTTTATGGAAACGACATCCTACCTTGTTTAGATATGTCCAGTTTCGAGGATCGGTGTTTGTCGTCAGTTTTAAGTACATCTGATACTTGATTTTGAGTTTATAAAACTTTTGATTTCTGGAACTGTTATTGGGTTTGATCAATATGATACTCGGGCCGCAAATTCATTAAACTTTTGATTTTACATATCGATTATGAGTTTATGGTTGGTTCTATTCATCTTGGTTGGTTTTGTTCATCCGATTTTGTTCGTCTTAGTTGATATTGCAGAATTGGTGAAAATCGTTATATATGAACACCAAAACATCTCAAGAACGAAAGAAAATAAAAACTAAAAAGGGTTACGTGTGACCGGCTAAACAGATAAGCAATTGCATATTTGCATTCAATAACCCAGCTTTATAAATTCATTCTCTGTTTTTTAGTTGCATATTTAAGCAAAGTTTATCATGTTTCATTTTTCCCAGCTTTAAATATCACTTGTAATACATGATATAATTAATTTTATCATTGACATCAACTAGACGTTTATTGTATATTTATTAATTAATGGAAAATATATTGCTTTTTTATAAAAATTGATATAATCATGAAATTTATATCCTTATAAAGTTACCATCTATCTTTTTCATCTAGATGTACGTTTAAAAGTCTAATTAATGATCTAACAAATTTTATTTATGATAAATTAGTGTTAGTACACGATTATCACTATATATACAAAGGGTGTATTATTTGACCCTCTCCTCTCACATACCACATATGTTAAATTATTGAATTACAATTTTTAATTAGATTTTACATTATAAATATCACATCAAAAGAGACAACTTAGACTATGAGGTGGTCCTAATAGAATCACCCATATACAAATGACATTCTTTGAAGGTACTACTATTTGGGCCTCTTCTCTCATATACCAATAGAATCAAGATGTTACTATTTAGCCCTCTTATCTTCACAAACTCAAATGTCAAGATCAAAATAGTTATATTTTTAATATAGTTTTTACATTCACACACGTCAAAATAAAGGAATGTTATATAGACATAAAGGGATTATATAGAATCACCCTCTTCGATGAAGACAGTGGGCAATCATGAACCTATAAGTTTGGTTCTTGACTTGTTGTAGTGTGTGTTTGGGTTTGATTTGTGGGACATATTGATGAAGGGTCAACCATGCATGCGTTGGACACACGCGAGACTGATTGGGGGTCAGGGACGTCACCACGTGTGAGGAATCACAAGTGAACAGAGAGTTGATAGACTTACAGTTTAAGTGTACTTTCTTTTTATTGGGTGGGTTCCTGATAAAGTGCTGTTGATGTTTCTTCTACCCAACTAAAACTTATGCTTTGTAATATAACTTTTAAGTAAAAAAAATACTTATGCTTTGTAATATAATTTTAAGAGAAAAAAAATTATGCTTTGTAATATAACCGAAGAGAAAAGGAAGTTGGTAGTTACAAGTATTTATTATAAGTGTTTTTATATTTATAGATATTTAAATAAGTAAATAATAAAATAACTAACATATTACTAATTTAAAATAGGTGTGAGTATATAAACATCTAAGATATATATATACTACTATAATCATATATCTTATCCACTAACTTTAAAAGTGTTATAACCTTTCACGGATGAACCAAAAATAAATATGAAGAATCACATCACTTTCATAATAGAATATCAAACTTTGTATTTAAGATGCATTTCACATAATGTAATGGTTTGATCGAGATTGGGAAATGACAGAATAGATTTTGTGTGATTAACGGGGCGTTTGTGTTGAGTTATAAAATGGCTTTCGGATAATTATGATTCAAAATGTGAACACACAGAATAGATTTTGTGTTGAATTATTTGCATTTTGAATGGGACAAAACACACAATTGACCTGTCACCTCATCAATTACCTACTACGGAAAAATGTGATTTAATAAATCATTTTTTAAAGGCAAGTTATATGACTTTCTTTTTACCATTTTTATTTAACTAATTTATAACAAATAACTCCTTCCTATTAAACTAATTTTTTTAACCTTAGGGGTGTTTGGTAGAAAAAAAATGGGAAGAATTAGTTTCTTTTGTTTAGAAGAAATGGTTATAGTTTTAGGAGGAGAAATGGTTTCTCCACCCATTTCTCTTTTTCCCATTCCTTTGTATTTTCATTTCTCTTCAATTTGTGAAGAAATGGAGAGAAATAGCAGCCTATGTCTATATATCATTGTCGATGTTCGGTTGCGATGTGTTTCCGGCGTTCTACTCATTATCGTTGACATCCGGCGAGGCGGCTAACGCCACAACCGCTGTCCGGCGACTTGAGCCACCATTTCTCTATTTCATTTCTTTCATGATACCAAACAGGGGAATCAATTTTAATTCTTCACACATTTCAAATTCTCTCCATTTCCATTTCTCCCCTATTTCCATTTCCATTTCTCTCATTTTCTTTTCTCTCTACCAAACACACCTTTAAGGTGTGTTTGGTAGAGAGAAAAGAAATGAAGAGAATTGGTTTATCTTGTTTAGGAGAAATGATCATAGTTTTGGGAGGAGAAATGGTTTCTCCACCCATTTCTCTTTCTCCCCTTCCTTTGTATTTTCATTTCTCTTTAAATTGTAGAGAAATTGAGAGAAATGACAACCAATGTCTACTCATCATTGTCGATATCCGGTTGCGTTGTGTTTCCGGCATTTTAATCATCATCGTCGACGTCCGGCAAGGCGGCCAATGCCGCAACCGCCGTCCCACAACTTGAGCCACCATTTCTCTATTTCATTTCTTTTCTGATACCAAACAAGGAAATCAATTCCAATTCTCCACACATTTCTATTTCTCCTCTATTTTCCATTTCCATTTCTCCTAATTTATTTTCTCTCTACTAAACACTCCCTTAGAGTAAACAACATAGGGCGTGCGGTGATGACTATACCGGGCTGGGGAGTGCCTCCCGGTCCATTATGCAGTGGTGATGATGAGACGTGATGCAAACCATAGCCTTTCGGGGTGTATGGTGGCCTTTTACTTCGTTTTGTTTTATTTAACTTTGATTGGTGGGTTATATGTTAAAGAAGATCCTAGAGTTTGATGACATGGGCGTGGCCACTAACCATACCATTTGTTGTGTGGTGGAAGCGTGAATGTGTGATGCTCATTTAGTAGTTTAGTGTGAGATGTGATGTGATCATACCAGATGCTCTTAGTTCATACAGAAAATGTTGCAAAGTAAGTTAATGACGTTTGCGAGATTCAAAGACAAATATTTAATGTCGTATTTCAATTTATACCAACCATTTTATATGTCAAACCCTAATAATAGCTTAATTGATTTTTTGTTCAATTTTAACTAATAAGAATTAGTTAATCGGTTTTGGATATTTGAAATGTCAAACTAAAGAAACCTAAGAAAAGCTATTTAAAAATAGTTTACATGTCTCACTAATGACACCATTTATTCATGCATATTTTTGGATCGAGTCCAATGACTTGAAGGAATGTTGGATTATGTTTAGGTTAGATGGTTGTTGTTTTTTTCTTCCTTTTTCGGCACAAGGCCGAGGCAAGCTCCATGTATCCACAGAGGGGATAACAAAGTCATCAACATATTACACTTGTCCATTTTTCTCTAAAGAGAGAAAAAGAAGAGAATATTTTATACGGGATAGGCCGGTAGAAGAAATTGGAGGAAAAGAGAATCCTCCTTTTGTTCCTTTGTTTCTCTCTCATTTACAAGGAAAGTATTAAATCAAGGTGGATAACTTAAGCACATCCCCATGTTTGAGCTTGATTTATACCCAAATACAAATTTATATCATAATTTACAAATTACTTAATCCATATACTTAAGGTGCTGTTTGGTTTGATGGAATCCTTGGGATTCATTAGGAATTGGAATCCAATTCCAAAGAATTCCCATGTTTGGTTGGCACCTTATCAATGGAATTGGAATCTTGACTTTGGAAAACTTTCCTTCAGATGAGGGAATCTGAAATCCTTCCCCCAACCTAAGGAATTGAGATTCCTTCTCTTCTCATCTCATCTCATGACACACCATCGTCTGAAACATCTTCCTCCACACCATCGCGAGTTCGCGACTGCCATGATGCGAACGATGACAGCGATTGGAGAGAGGCAAACGGCGACGGCGACCTCCGTCTAGGGTTTCGATTAGGGTTCGTCTTTTTCGTACCGATGCTGGCTTCATCTTCTTTGTCGACGGCTGGCGATTAGGGTTCGTCCTTTTCATCTTCTTTGTCCCGACAGTGGCTTCGACGATTAGGGTTCCTCTTTGTTCGTCCCGACGACCGGCGACAGTGGTGGTGGCGGTGTTGGGGCGGTACTCGCAAGCATCGACAAAAATGTTGGGGGCTGTGGCGGTGGCAAGCGGCGGAGGTAGTTGTAACGCCCCAAAGTTCAAAAGTTGTTATGGCTAAGTGTTACAAAAGATTAGAGGTGTTTATAAAACTATAGGGGCTAAAGCTGTCAGATTAAAAGATGATAAGTCCAGGGGCTGCTTAGCAATTCTTAGAAGGCATATATATATATATATATATATATATATATATATATATATATATAGGGATGAGATCAAATAAAAAGAAAATTAAAGTAAAAAGTGTAAGAGGGATGATTATTTGATCATTTTTTGGTATATACATCAACTGACAATTGTTAGTTCATCAACTTTATTGATTAAACTAGTTCTTCATCGATTTCTTTTTGATAAATCCAACATATTCATCACTTTTTAGATGAAAGCATTTTGTTCATCAACAAATTATTCCAAAATTTTGGTTTCAAAATCTATATTTGAAAATGTCTTTTGCTCTGTAAAAAGTGATGAATATGTTGGATTTATCAAAAATAAATTGATGAAGAACTAGTTTTAATCAATAAAAAGGATTTTTTTTATTACCTCTTACCCTTTTTACCATAAAATCATTTTTACTTGATCTCTACCCTATATATATATATACATATATATATAGGTGTAGTCAGGTTTGACTTTAAAAGTCAAACCCATAAACGTTCTCCAGCCACATTCATAACAGACCATTTCCTTGGTTTCTTTTGATCAAGTGCAGCAAATCTAGAGTATAGCAACTCATCCAAGTAGTTCTTATAGCAAGGTAAGTGTTCTTGATTATGTTTTGTGAGTTTTGAGTCAAGAAAGTGATTTCAATGGTGATATCCTTGATAGATGCATGTTAATGTGTTTCTAGA
Organism: Dittrichia graveolens; assembly: GCA_038502395.1. Taxonomy (NCBI): domain Eukaryota; kingdom Viridiplantae; phylum Streptophyta; class Magnoliopsida; order Asterales; family Asteraceae; genus Dittrichia; species Dittrichia graveolens. The sequence continues at coordinate 4,728,772 of JARJIL010000004.1, read as the reverse complement.
TGTTGTTTAGTAGTTTCAGAAGTTATAGTATAGTTTGCAGGTGCTGGAAAACACTTGCAATAAGTTTTATAATGAGTTTGTTCGATTTCCAGCAAAGTAGTCGCGAGAACTGCTGCTGCAGTTCATAGGGCACGAGCGTGCCCTTGGGGGGTACGGCCGTGCCAAGTAGGCGTAACCGCCATTGTTCTTCAGGTCCGGGCGTACCTATGAAGGGTACGGGCGTGCCTGGCCCAGTACGCCCAAGTTGGAGCAGGCCATGTTTGGGCCCAGAATGAAAGGCACGGGCGTGCCTGGCCCTGTTTAGCTTTATTCTTTCAGCAGAGTCCTAAACATTGATGCAGTGATTATATATTGCTTGTAGGCAATAAGTGATGGCGTACTTATGGTGAAGTGCGGCCGAGTTAGCAAAGCTTAGCATGTTACACGATCACCAGGTGAGTGTACTAGTCCTTTAGCATGTTTAGCATATGGCTATGATCTAGATGAACAACATGATACCTGTATTATGAGATATGAATGCTATAGATATACAATGGAAGTAAGCGTGATACAAAATATATATGCCAGGTGTAATCTTGTACAAAGAACAGTATTATGATATACAGCCACTTAGATGGTGTAACCGAACACCAAAGCGGTATAAGTAATTATGAGTCAGTATATGTAGTTGTGCACTAGAAGATATAATCATACATGATATGTTATGTTATGACCAGATATGCTATGCGTACGTAAATAGATATGATATGTTATGACCAGATATGCTATGCATACGTGATCAGATATGATATGTTATGTTATGACCAGATATGCTATGCGTACGTAAATAGATATGATATGTTATGTTATGACCAGATATGCTATGCATACGTGATCATATATGATATGTTATTTATGACCAGATATGATATGTGATACCAATACAGGTGTATAGTTATGCCGCGAGCATAACTATGCACAAGAACAAAGACAGGGTATAAAGTGAGCTGTACACCAATAGCAGCGGGGATAGGCTACACCCGTGAGGTGTAGATATGCCCGGCACAGAGGATACTTAGCACGTGCAAATGTAGATTTGTATCCAAGATAATAGAAAGGGGTATATCAAACTCTTTATACCCAAAGAAAGCACTGGGGATATCCTACACTATAGTATAGATAAACCCCAGCATAGTAACAGATTTGCAGGTGGCAGGTAATACAGCTGGGATACAAGACATCCTGAGGGGACTTTACCCCCGACGACACAGATTGGATGCATGACATCCTTACGTTGTTTATGTTCAGTTAGTATGCTCACTAAGCGGTAGCTTATGTTTCAGTGTTGCTTGTTGCAGGTTTTGCAGGTTCCAGCAAGGGTAAGGCCCCAACGTGATAATCAGTCGGATAGCTCCTGGTTTTCAAGAAGCAAATTTTGACACTACTTTGGTAAATGTTAGCACGTATATGATTAGAAACTGTATTTTTGGGAAACTCTGATATCTTCTTAGTGCTAACTCGAAAGATAATGTTTTTAAATTAAAACTAGAAAAATGGTGTTACAGTAGTGAAGGGAGGTGCCATTTTTTCCAAGCTCTTTTCTTTTGAATTCCATGTGTTGCCAAACACAAAAAGGAAGGAATTACTTTCCGATTCAAATTCCTTCTAAGATTCCAATTTTAATTCTTAACATTCCATCAAACCAAACAACACCTTTAGTATAAATATCTTTTAAGCAACCATTTTAGATGATAATAGAAAAACATTAAATTTTCATATCGAATCTTAATATGATTATTTTCGATCCAATGATGGGTCTAAAATTTAGCTTAGACCATGTCTTTGTCACAATAAGTATCACAAGAGCTATTGAATGTGTAGAACATATGGCTAGCCAATATAATAAGACAAATTTTAATTTTATCAGACACATTAAATCACAGAAATTAATAATTTTGATAAGTCATACCAAAATCCTCGTAAATAAATGTTATTTGGTAAATTAAAAAGTCAACTCAATGTTTCCTAAGTTAATTTTGTATAGAAATAATGGTTAGATGGGTGTTTCACACAATCCACGTATATTATGAGAGAGATAAACCCAATCACACATTTCAAATTTGTAAGGTTGAGAGACAAACTTTTAGATTGTACAGGACCGCTTAAGGACGTAGATCAATCACTTGTTTAAGTCTTAAAGAAGCGATGAATGCTCAACTTGCGGTCCACACTTGTGACCATTCTTCACTCATCAAGTCAAATAAGTTGTCTACCTTGGATATGGATGGCTTTATTTGTAAATTACAAACCAAATCCTTATCTTTTAGGTTCTTTTCTTCATTTTTTAATATTTATTATTCTACATCTTGACTATTTTTTAGACCAAATTTAAATTACGTATTACACTTTTTAGTGCATATTTTACAATACATTAAAGCAATATATATTTTAATTAAATTCGGATTAAATCTATATGAAATAAATCACACAAATCAATTACAAATACTTAAACTGCAAATAGTAACACTCAAAAAGTTAAATAGTAACCGAATTTAATACGCAATGATATATATATATATATTATAATTTTATAATATTTATTATATATATAAATTTAATATATGTATTATAATGTTTTATATATTTTAAGTTTTAATATTTCTTTAATCTAATTCACTAAGTCGTATAATATATATACACTAAAATCAATTATAAAAATATAATAATTAAAAAAACTTATAATATTTTATAAAGATGGATGGATTAGAAAGATATATATTTTAATAGTGTTTTTCGCATTTTATATCATAAGATTCCGTATGAAATTAAGGTTATTAAAAAACAATAATAAGTTAACATTCTAACTATTAGTAAACTAAATTGAATAGTAAAAAAAACTAACATTTATCTATATAAGATGTTAAATAAAGATAATATTAGTTAGATCTTAGGTTATATATCTATTTATACTATTCTATAGTATAAGGAATCTCTATATCTATCATTAATGTATGAGTATTTATACCAAATAAAATACATGGACAACACTATCGGGTTTTAAAAATTAAATTTAATTTCATAAATGGTCCTTTAACTAATCACGAATTGCAAGTCTAGTCCTTTTTTTGAAAAAGTTGCAAACTTCGTCCTTTAACTACCATTTTGTTATATGTATCGTCCTTTTTAACGTTTTCCGTTAAATAAGTCTGTTAACTTTTATAAATTGACTTTTTTACCCTTATTTATTTATTTATTTTATTAAGAATATAATAATAATTATTTATTATATTTATTTTATTAAGAATATAATAATAATTATTTATTATATTTATTTTATTAAGAATATTTATTTATTATTATTAGTAAACCCTAAATCTCTTCTTCCTCTCTACAGATTTCTTCTTCCCCTTTTTTCTCCTCTCCTCTCATAGCCAACCACCACTCACCGGTGGATTTACACCACCATCGTTCTCACTCTCATCTCATTCTCTCTCCCAGCCAACCATCACCAACATCGTGCATCACGTCATCAAGAACTCACAGATCTCCGAACAAAGCATCACCATCGTGCACCATGTCGCCAAGAATCCACAGATCTCCAATCGTACACCACCGGCGACCGGCTCCCCCATCTGTTTGTGGCTCTCATCACCACCATCGTCGATGTCACCATTGTAATCGCCATCTCCATCGCTACGACAAAGCCACCATCGTGCACCACCATCTGTTTGTGTGCATGTATGTTTAGATTTAGGGTTTTTAAGAAGTTCGATTCTTGGGTTTTTTTTGAAAGTTTGGGTTTTCGATTTTGAGTGTGTGTGTGTGTGTGTGTGTCTTTAGATCTGTCACATAGTGTGTGTGTGTGTGTTTAGATATGTCACAGGGTGTGTGTTTGTATGTTTAGATCTGTTACAGGCGGCGGGGGTTGGTGGTGGTGGTGGTGGTGGTTGGTGATTGGGTTTTTGGTGGTGATTGGTGTTTAGGTTTTTGGTGGTTTATGGAAGAAGAAAAAGAACTGTGTTTTAGGAGTTTGTTGGTGATGGTGATTAGAGGTAGGTGGTGGTGGTTTTTTGGGTGGAGGTGGCGTGGTGATGGCGGCGGCGGAAGTGGCGGTGATGATGACGGCGGCGGCGGTGGAGGTGGGTTGTTGCAGTTGGGTAGAAGAATGGGATGGTGGGTAGAGAAGAGAGAAAAAGTGTGTGTGGAGGAAGATGAATAAAGATAAATGTGAGATTTATTTTTTTTTAAAAGTTAAATATTACTTACAACTATCTAAAAATTAAAAAAAGAGTAAATTACACCAATCGTCCCTGTAGTATGTTACAAATTTCACCATTCATCCTCGTGGTTCATTAATTACACTAACCATCCTTATTGTTTAAATTTTATAACACCGGCGGTCCCTAACTCACTTGAAATGACCAAAATACCCTTTCTCTTTTTTTTATCTATTTTTCTTGATTCTAGATCTAATTTTAAAATACTTTTAAAACTTAAAAACAATATATATATGTATATATATATATAGAGAGAATATATATCTATATTATATACACACACAAACACAGCCTATTGTGTCGACATCCCCACCGCCGCCCACAACCGACGTCGGCCTCCACACCGCTGCCCACCGCCACCAAGATATGGCACCACCACCGTAAGGTGATCACCATCGCCACCATCATGTGACACATCGCTGTAACACACACACACCATCGTTTACCAAAAACGACCGCCAAAACCAACCAAAAACACCACCACGATCTCATATGAAGGTGAAGAGAAAGGGGAGTTCTGAAAATCGAACGAAGAACAAGAACTCCAAAAAATCCCACCACCAAAAATCAAACACACACATACCTCAAGAAATCGAATGAAGATCAAGATCTGAAAATCGCATTTACAAATCGATGGCTACACCAAAGAAGAACAAGATCTGAACTCGTATACAGATCTAAAAAATCAAATGAGAAAACCCTAATTTGAAGGGAGAAAGAGACGCGAGAGAGAGAGAGAAGCGAAAGAGAAACAAATAAACCCTAATCCGAACAGTGAAAATGGTGGTGATGACGATGTTCATGTTTGGCGGCGTCGGAGAAGGGGGAAGGTGATGATGGTGGTCTATGGCGGTGGGTGGTATACTCCGGTTAAGGGTGGTCGTTGCTGATGTTGGCGCGGCAGAGAGCGGAGAAGGAAGGGGATGTGGTGGTGGTGGTCTACGGTGGATGAATGATGAGAGAATGGCCGGCGGTGGTGGTTGGTTGGGTGGCCGGCGGTGGTGGCTAGAAGAAATCAGAGAGAGAAATGAGGTTGGGGATGTGTGTGTGTGTATATATATATATATTATAATAATACTAATAACAATAACAATAATCATTTATTAATTAAGAAAATAAATAAAAAATGGAATAAGAGTATAATAGTATTTTTAAGAGAAAAGAAGAGGGCATTTTAGTCTTTTTATCTGGATAAGGGACTATTGGTGTAACAAAATCCAAAAAGTAAGGACCATTAATGTAATTAATAAAGCTCAGGGACGATAGGTGTAAAAAGTGATATACCACAGGGACGATTGGTGTAATTTACTCTTAAAAAAATGTAAAATGACCCAAATACCCCTGACTTAACAGACTTATTTAACGGAAAACGTTAAAAAGGACCATACATGCAACAAAATGGTAATTAAAGGACGAAGTTTGCAACTTTTTTTAAAAAAAGGACTAAACTTACAATTCGTTGTTAGTTAAAGGACCATTTATGAAATTAACTCTAAAAATTAATATGGTATCGTAGCTATACGAATTATCCTTTCACTACCGTCTCTCAACATCCAAACTCCCTCTTTTTTTCTTCACTAACCTGTTCTGTTGGCCTCTTGGATTGCTGCCAATTTAATCATCTTGCCCAAATGGGTTTAATACCATGTAGAATAATAAAAACCTTGTAAGTATTTTGTATTATATTGATTACTATTAGGGTAGTTTTTTTTGTCAAGCAATTTACCCAATATATATCTTAAATAGATACCCAAAAATCAATGGTTATAAATAACAATTTGCGCATCTTACAAATGTTTGATATCGGAAATCAAACTTTGATCCGTACCAATTAAGTACTTATACCTTAAAGTAAGTGGAGTAATAGAATGACGAGCTTGTCATTGCCCCTGTAATCGTCGTGAACTATCCAAATTGTTTGTCATCCTCCATTGCTCATTGCGTTCGTAATTTGAATGACGCCCTTAATGTGTTCTTCCTTTATATTTTAACGAATGGTATATAACAAAAAGTTTGTGTAAGTCTAGCGATGTCATTTATTACTGTGGGGTTTAGTAACATGTTATGTTGATGTAACAGTCATTACTGACAATTATTATTGCGCCTACTCTTAGTAATAATAATTTGTTTTTGTTATTTTTCTATGTGAAAGACATCAACGTGCACTTTTTAATGTTTTTTTAGGAAAGCAAGGCTGCTCAAGAAGTTGAAAAAGAAGCTTTGAAGTATATATTCCTAAATCAGTCCAATTACTACTAGAAATAATGCCAACAACAACAATTTTCTTTATAATGACTAGAAAATCGTTGCTAGTTTTTATTTTCTAAACGAAGAGTAGCAAAATCAGTTATGCAGGGAAATATCCTACTTTATTTAGAAACAAGTTATGCAAACAAATAGCCCACGGAAAATAGCAACGGCTTCTTGGTCGTCACTAAAAAATAACAACGATTAGTGTATAAATAGCAACAATTATACATATGTTTTCGAAAGGCTAAATATTATATAAGAATAGAAGGAACCAATAAAGTAACAACAATTATTAGTTACAAATTGTATTATAAATTACCAAAAAATTATATAAACAGTTGTGTCTTCGTTTAAGAGTAGAGAAACTATTTTCTAATAATTATGAAAGTAAAAGTAAACACTATATCATATACGCGGATATAAATTTTCAATTGTATATGGTTTTTTACTTTTGGAGACTCTAAAAAGCGAAAAGGAAAGGTTAAAAGTGTAGGGAAGGTTATGCCTTGTGATTATGTGATCTCAAAATCAGCAACCAAAATGAGAACAATCTTAAAAATAGGGACTAAAACGATATAAATATTACATCTTGAAGGCGTTGAATGCGCAAGTGAGAATAGAATACTGTAGCTAAGCAACTACTATATAGAATAGAAAGACGAGCGTCTTGAAAACCATCCATCCAGGGAGAAAGAAAACGGCGAAGAAGATCGCCAGTGAGAGTCTTCTGCAGTAGGTGGACGATCATATGCGTCAACCGTCATTCAATCGCATCGGACCATCTTCCACCTGCAAAGAAGGTTTTTGTTACCACCGATACTACACACAAACACTCACTCAATCTCCGTCTGCATTCCTTCAATTTTCAGTATCCCATACTTTCGATATCTGATCAGGGCCGGATAGATTCTGTTAGGTACTAGAGTTTACCTTTAATCGACTAATCTAAAAGACGGCAGAAGGCAGACACAACGTGTGAGTACGCTGCCACCACACTCCACCCTACCTCTGCACTTCCGGATTAAACTCACACTCTGCTTAACCTAATCTATCTGGACTCTCACTTTGGTCTTGGCTATCTCAGGTGTTTGGTCTATGCGACTCTGCCTTCTACTCCCTTGCATGCTGATCCACTCTCGACTCGCTCGATCTCCACCTCTAGACTCCGCTTGAGGTACTTGAAATACATTTTGTATTTTTTAGTGTATTTGTTACTTGTTAATTTGATTTATTTAATTATTTCCTATCAGTTAAACTGTGTTAACCGGAGTTGTGAAATTAATTTGGTTTTTAGAATAATGTGAATTTAAGTTAAGACTGTTAAAATTGAAGATTTTGGGGAAAACTGAAAATGTTAGAATGTTAGGTTAGCAAGTTAGCGATTATTGATTTAGCGAATTATAGTTGAATTGGGCAAAGTAATCAAAACCTTAAAATGTTGATTAGTCAAACTGAAAAGAAAAGATAAAGTGACACAAGGGAAAGAAAAGAAAGAATCGAGAAAACTAAAAAAGAGGATGAATTTCAAGATGTTAGCGATGAAAAGAATAGTCTTATTAATAGATTAGGGATCAAGTTGAGTGGTGTAAAGTAAATTGTTCTTTAATAATCAGGAGTTTTTTATAAGAGCAAAGTTTGACTTGCAAACTGCTTAAAAATCCTTTATGGAAAGTTGATAGAAGTAACAATATTTTATATGGTATTGCTGGAAGTTTCAGTTTGGTTGTGGCTTTTTCTTTTTGGAGCTTTTGGCTCATTTGTTTTCTATGCAAACTCTAGTATCAAGTTCAGATATATAGTAACTTTTAGATCTACTAAGTTTTAGTTCAGTTTTTGTGGATGTATCCATGCATATGGAACAAGTCTTTATGTCATGATGCTCGATGTTATTTCATATAGACACCTCTAGTGCCTGTTGGCCCCCTACGAATCTTTCCGCCACTGTCTGATGTGCTTAGGAACTACTATTGATGAAATTTAAGATTTGAGGATTATTTGGTTTTAGATGTGAAATCATATTCTATACATGATTTGTCTACATCTCACATTGTATGTGTTAGTTACTTATAGTTTTATGTTTGAAGTGTGTGATGATTGCTCTGTGAAATTTGTGCGATTTCAGTGACTGGAAGTGCTTTGTGGTTGGGAGTTTAATTGGAACAGAGTTAAAACAGGGGAAAGATGGCAGGAAAAGCGTCGTCTCAGCAATCACAGTTCATGACTAATGCGCCTCTGATTGAGAGTTCTGATTCTAATCAGATTGTTGTACCTGATGTAAGACTTTTAACTTAATACAGTTTTTAATATAATTATTATTATGTTTATGTTGTGGATTTAGGATTCTTGAATTCTTCTCTCTAGCTCTCTAGCATCGGATGGTTTTTTGTAAATACAATGTTAGATTTACGAGCAACTTGGCAGATCAACTGCTGGAATTTTGATATTAAACCTCCAATCTTGAGTTTAAGAGTATACGTAAATGTTAAGAATGTCTTGACCTGGGGTCAATATGGTGTTGATTTCATAAATTAAAGCATCTTTATAAATGATGGAATTAGTAGAAGTCAAATATCTAGTATCGTTTCCTGCTTGTCACTGGAATTGATTTTAATTTGACTAATATTGGAGACCCTCTAGATATAAATTTTATCTTTTTTTTTGTTTCCTTTAATCTTACACAGCATCTGATTGCAAATTTGAGCTGGTAAAGTTTTCTTCCTAAGGGGAATTTTATTTTGGAAGTATAATTCTGAAAGTTCCAAGATGGTTTTTATTGTTTATATATGCAGAAAACAAGCTGGAAAAACTTTTTTGCATACTTGGGTCCTGGTTTTCTCGTTTCCATTGCATATATTGATCCTGGGAACTGTAAGATACTCATTTTGCATGTTTTTCAATTACCAGTCATTTAGGTAGTTCACAACTGATTTTTATTGCATATTCTTGCAGTTGAAACTGATTTACAATCAGGAGCTCAGTACAAGTATGAGGTGCTTATCTATTGTCCTTACTGGAGTTTATATAATATTCGCAATCAATATTCATGACACGTTCATATTAAATTATTGAAGATCTTATTGACTTAATCTGTATTGTAGTATCACGGTAACAATGTGTTAGAACAACACACGTCTATATTTTGATGTAAATTTGTTTTCTTTTGTTTATCTACTCATAGTTTTGAAAGAATGAACTAATCATCACTGTTGAAGACTGGTTCAATTAGTTTCTCTCTTTTTTTGCAAAGAATTGTTGTTTCTCTTAATGTGTTCAGTCTCATACTTGTATATTCATTTGCCATTTATTAATAAGTTCACTGTTGTTAGTTGTTACTCCTGCATATTTATCTTTGTTTGCAGTTACTTTGGATTATACTGGTGGCCTCAGTGGCTGCACTTGTGATCCAGTCCTTGGCAGCAAACCTGGGGGTTGTTACAGGTATTCTTTTTATTTTATTTAGTTTTACTTTTATTACTTTTCCATGTAAGTCTTCCCTCCTGAAATATATCATATATGAATGTCTTGAAGTTGCAGCCTATTTTGTGTCTAAGTATTTATCATTGTCATATATCATAAAGTCAAACAGGTGCTTGATTCTTCCTGTATCTTACTCTAGGAAAGCATTTGGCTGAGCATTGCAAAAACGAGTATGAGAAGGTGACCAATCTCATTCTGTGGGTTCTTGCCGAGATATCCATAGTTGCATGTGACATTCCTGAAGGTATTACCTTTTTTTATGTTTCATCATTGTTTTTGGTAAAGAAAAAACACATGCTATGCAAAATATAGTTTTTTAAAAAGTTATTGATTTTGCTTTTATTGATATAGTCCATCATACTACAAGAAAAAACTTTTAATATCCTCGTTGCATCAGAAATTGTTGCATATACAACTTATTAAAAGCACACTAACTTCAAACCCTTTTACCTGCTAAAAGCGTTCCTGTTAACTTCTCATGTGAAACACAGAGGTCTGAGATCTGCATGTGTTACATTACATGCTCTTTTTGTACCTTGAGGACCACAGAATAAGTGACAGGGCATCAAACTGATGAATGACGATGTCTTTGAATCCATATCCTGTTATTCATTTTGTTTTTTTTTTCTGCTCCCTCTTCTGTTTTTAGTAAGACCAGTTAAATGTTTATTTAAAAATTATAGTATAATTTTGTTTTAATGTTAAAGAGCTAATTTATATGTAGAGAGTCAGTCTTACCTTAAATTTTTCTGCTTGTTGAGCATTTATTTTATACTCATTAGTTTTATATATTTTTCTTATAGACTTAGCTCTGATATTTGATATGTACATTGTACAGTAATTGGCACAGCATTTGCTCTTAATATGCTGTTCCATATTCCAGTATGGTGTGGTGTGCTTCTCACTGGACTTAGCACTTTGGTTCTGCTAGCACTACAACAATATGGGGTACTAGTCTATTTGCTTTTTAGCTCTCAGTCTCAGAGAAACAAAGAGTTTCTGTATAGGTTGATTAATGGTTGTAATGAAATGAGATGATTTTCGGTTGTTTTACAGGTGAGGAAACTTGAATTCTTGATTGCTTTCTTGGTACTGACTATAGCTGTATGCTTTCTTGTTGAGCTTGGAATTTCTAAACCTGATGCTTCAGAAGTGCTATATGGGCTGTTTGTCCCTCAGCTCAAAGGCAGCGGTTCTACTGGCCTTGCAATCTCACTCCTTGGTGCTATGGTTATGCCGTAAGTCATTGATTTAAACAGCAGTTCTAGCTTATTGCAAACCATCATAAAATCTTATTCCTACTAAATCAATGTGTAGGCACAACCTTTTTTTGCACTCAGCTCTTGTGCTTTCTAGGAAAATTCCACGATCAGTTAGTGGGATTAAAGTAATGTTCCTATCTCTTTTAAAAGCATTCTTCACTTTTCACAGAGGAATCTCTTCTCACAATCTCACATTATTAAATTTATCTTATCTGAATATTTTAATCGGTTACTTGTAGAACTAGTTTTTGTGTACAACAGATGTTTGTGTTTAGTAGTTGTGATGTTTTGACCAAACAGGAAGCTTGTAGATTTTACTTGATAGAAAGTGGCATAGCGCTTGCAGTGGCCTTCCTTATTAATATATCAGTAATATCAGTGAGCGGTTCAGTTTGCAGTTCTTCAAATTTGAACCCAGATGATCAGAAGAGCTGTCAAGATTTGGATTTAAATAAAGCATCCTTTTTGCTTAAAGTAAGTGTCCTAAATGATGATAGTGCATTTGGAGTACACTTCCATTTGTTAAGTATTTCCTCTTTAATGGTGGAGCTTGGCAGATTGAATCATTCTCACTCGTTCTTTATTCAACTTTCTAGAATGTTTTAGGCAAGTGGAGCTCCAAGGTGTTTGCAATTGCTTTGCTGGCATCAGGTCAGAGTTCCACAATAACTGGAACATATGCTGGCCAATATGTTATGCAGGTATTTATATTGTTTATGTATGTAAATTCCGGAGGTGGTCAATCTATTTATTCATGAATGAGACGTTTCAGGTTATGCTATCTGACGGTTCAAACGGGTGAACCCTATCCAGCATATCTAATCTATGTTAAATCATATTTTGCGACATTAGTTATTCATAAGGATTAAAAAAAGCGTTCAGGGTGAACCCTATCCAGCATGATCTGTTCCAACCCATGTCAAAATTTCCAGTTTGTTAAATAGTTCATTTCATTAACCAACAAAATTGGAAAAAAAAGAAACATTTGGGATATATATTCTTGTGTGTGATGATCGAGCATCTTAATTTCTATCATTGGCACAATATAATGGGGTTATGTTTTGGTGCACAGGGGTTTCTTGACCTACGCATGAAGCCATGGCTTAGGAACTTGTTAACCCGGTGCTTAGCTATAGTTCCTAGCCTAATCGTTGCTCTCATAGGCGGCTCTGCTGGAGCTGGAAAGTTGATTATTATAGCATCAGTTAGTATCTTCAGCACTCTCTCACTTCCATTCTACATATTTTCCTTGAGTTAATTTTACAAATTTTTGGCAGATGATATTGTCTTTTGAACTCCCATTTGCTCTCATTCCACTTCTCAAGTTCACAAGCAGTGAGACCAAGATGGGTTCATATGCCAACTCAAAAATTGTTAGTATACATCTTCATTTCCAATTTACATTTAACATATATTTATTTATATTAATTCTTAATATATATTTGCTTGCAGATCTCAGCAATCACCTGGATTATTGGCTCCTTAATAATGGGGATAAACATTTACTTTCTAGTTGATCATCTGATTGCAGTGCTTGTTCATGGGCATTTGGCGCTCGTGGGCAAGATCTTCTGTGGGGTGTTGGGTTTTTCTGGTATGCTGATATATTTAGCTGGAATTGGGTATCTTGTGGTGCGTAAAAACAAGGAAGCATCACACCTTTTGGCACTTACAACTCCTGAATCCCGGGAGATGGAAAGGACCGTCTCTGCTTACGATGGTCAACCAAGGCAGGACATTGTTAGCATGCAACTCCCTCAAAGGCGAACTACTACTGTTGACGCAAATTGAGTTGTAGAGCCGTTTTAGAACCCAGTAATAGAGTTGATGTAACATGCTTCAGAGCTTTTAAAAATTAAATAATGATGCATATCGACTCTAACATCTCGCTACTTCTTATGCTTTCTTTTGCGAATATCACTTCAGGAAAAGGAAAAAAAAGGACCGTTTCTTCTAATTTGGTGGATTTTCATTTTCATTTTCTGATGGACAGATGTTACATATAATATAGCATTTCATTTCATACAATTGAAATTAAACAAATACACGGATTTAACAATGCTTTGCTTGCATATAAAAGTTCCATCTTAGAATGAGGGGTTTGTTTTGCCAATCAAGGAAAGATGTGAAAGTTTAAGGGCAAATTCGAAGAGATTTTGATTGTTTCTTCATGTCCAGAATTGGTGATTAATTAAGCACAACGTACAGCAGTAAAACATATTCACGATCGGGCAGAGATTGAAGAGTGGAGGGTTATGAGTTGCATTCTAGTTGTAAGGTCCCGTTTGGTTCACACTTTGTTTTGAATGGATGTTATTGTATGGTGACTGTGGTCGCACATATTGATTCACTAGACTTTGTTGGCATTGGGTGATTTGGGTTGGGTAGGCGGTATAAGGCGTTGTTTGGACCATCTTTGTTCCTTCTCAATGAAGGGAGTCATAAGGGGTCACTAGTGTGTATGCACGTGTGCACTTCGAAACCTTTAAAGTTTTGTGTCCTAAGATAGTTTAAATGGTGATTTCTAAGCTTAAAATTCGAGTTCTCAGTGTAGTAAAGTGCTCGTACGTTTTCACTTATCACCAAAAGATACATCTGTGGTGGAATTTATATACAAAGACCAAGAGGATTTCATTATAGATTTCCAAGTTTTTCCTTTTTGTGGGCCAGATTTATTTTTAAAAAAATTTGTTTTTTGTGTGTAATCGATTCATCGTAGGATATTGCAATTTGCACCAAGGCATAAATTCAACAACAATCGATCATTTGAAAATTCATTGGTTTTGATAAATTTAACTAACGTCGGCAAATCAAAATAAATAAAGCTAAAACTAAGATTAAAACTATTTTAATCTATTTATTCACAAAATAAGCATTGTATACATAATTTACATCTCCAGGTTCTCATACAAATGATTCGTTCGGTTTCATAAAGTTAACACTTAAGCCTCAACGGTCATATGTTATCTCGGTATATAATTAATAAATCACCGGTTGCTCACTCGTTATGATTCAAAGACTAGATAATTAACTTTATCTATAAAATATTTTATAAACGAGTCTAAACCTGTGGTACGTTGTTAGATACACAACTAGATAAGTGGGATTTGTGAGTCTATTAACTCCCAACAAACTTAACCTTACCTTGTTATGATGTCAAGTGTTGAAGGTATTTAACAACTCAAAAGATCCGATCAAATAAGATTGCAATCCAAATTAACTCATAAACAAATTACTCATATGATTTTCCAGAAATATACAACTAAAGTTTACATCAAATAAAAGCTTTCGTAACGGAATGATTTGATATACAAATTCAAAAATACGAGAATAAAGTAAATGGCAAGTTTTCTAAACTTGATAAACAAGCCTAGCCTATATAACTACCAGAATGCTTAACGAATACCAATTTCTACTCTAAACTATAAAGGCTAATTGTTCATAAGAATCCTAAAAACTACAAAATAAAACCCTAAAAGTATCCGCCTCTCAAAAATAGGAGAAAAACACGAACGTATAATCGAGAATTGTGCAGCACTCAAGAGTCAATTTCGTAAAAATGATCGATCGCTTTGACTCCTCAATGTCCAAAACCCTACTTTCCTTCAATTTTGGTGCACGATGCACACAAAATAATTGCTCAAAAGTCAACTTCGTAAAAACGACCGCTTTGATTCCACATTTCACCCATATTTCTAACCAATTTCTGCAAGTTACTTCATTTTAGCCTGCAAATTGTATAGAAACCAAATTCAGCTAATTACTTCATTTTACCCTATAAAGTGAATACAAACCAAATTAAGTCGATTTTAAGATTAAACACCTTAGATTGGGCGGAAAATGTGGGATATCAGTTAAGATTTTATGTGTCAAATGAGTGATATCAAATAATCCACACTTAAATATTATTTGTCCTCAAGCAAAATCACAAAACAAAAGATAACCTTTTGCACTCTTGATTCAAGGGGTTTATCGACGAAATACATTTTGATAAATTGTGATAAGTAAAGTCGATCTTCTTTATAAATTGTGATATATATATATATGTGTGTGTGTGTTGGAGATAATAAATTTCATTACACTTGTTTATAATATGCATGCATGTGACGTACGTTTGCTAAAACTGAACCACGTAGCTAGCTAGACGAAAGCTTAATTAAAAGCTAGCTTAGATAGATATATAGTTTATCGATCAATCAATCAACAATATCATACATTCATACTTCTGTTTAATTAATTCTTCAGATATATATATATATATATATATATATATATATATATATCATTCATGATCTTAATTAATATACGGATCGATCGATCGATCTGTAGTACATTTCGAATTCCAAGAGGCTGCAGGCTCGATCATTTGGTCCAATATAATATATCATGCATGACCCCGGCCAGCTACATATATATTAATTGCCTCCCCTTTAATTACTTACTTGTACCAAATGGATTGACAGAGAACGTGTTACAACTTACAAACAAAAACATTAACGGATTACAATGGTTATACATATATCACCACCGAATAAGAAGATATATAGTGAAAACACACGTATATATATTGTTTGCCGTGAAAATATATATATAAAAAAATGACCGACTAGGACTGGATACGAATTTGATCTTCGGTCTGGGTTGGTTGCACGGGGAGGTGACCCTTCTCTTGTAAGCTCTTCACAGTTTCGTATAAACTCTGCTTTACAGGTGTAAACTCCAGTCCCAAATCCTTGAGCTTTTGGTTGGAGAATTTATAGGGTTTGGCTCTTGGCTTTGAGTCGTCTTTACATCTGAAAATTTATCATCACCCACTTTAATTAGCTTCATTTTAATTTAATAACATGCAAACCATAAACACAGACGACTTGTTAGGTTCTAACTTGAGATTTAACTAGAAAACTTAAGTAAGGATTATAATTAATTAATTAATTAATAGGTATTAGCCCGCCCATTAATTAATTAATTAATTAAGAAAAGTCAGTTTTGGATAGCTATGTTATGTTATGTGCACTAGTTGGTGGGTGGGTCCGGTGATTTATGGGTGAGAATGGACACACGACGTGATAGGTATGTTGGGGTTGGTAAGGAGTTGTCCTGATCTCAATATATCTATATAATATATTTTTTTTAAACACGGTATTGAAAGTTTGGACTTTGGAGTAAAATTTTGGACTTTTGATTCTAGATATGGTCAGATACTCCTGTCTTTATATAATCATAATATATCTTCTCTTCACCACTTCGCCCATATTTGCTATCTTTATCTTTATTTATTTATATAATCATATATCTTCTGTTCACCACTTTTTTGATAATGTTATTTAAGATGTTTTATGCGACTATATAAATCTCGAATGCCAATCAACCCCTGCAGCTCATTTTCGTTTTAGTTTAAGATTATAGCTTAACACATTTAATCTGTTACAAATAATAAAAAAAATAACAGAACTAATGATATATGAGAGTAGAAATTGTGTTGAAAAGGAAAGGGAAAGTGCACTTACTTGGTGGGAATTGGGTATTCAGGGAAATATTTGGCCAAAATTTCGACCACTTCTCCACGATGAAGCACACTCTCAGCACATAGATATCGACCCGAAGCTGAGGGAGTCTCGAAAAGTAAAATGTGTGCCAATGCCACATCTCGTACATGAACGTATGCTTGGACCGAATTAGTATATGTCTTTACGGATCCTGTTAGGTACTTTAAAATATGAATAATACTAGCATTGAGCGTGGGTTGCAACAGTGGCCCTAGAACTAACACTGGGTTCACTGCAACTAGATCAACCCCTCTGGCCTTGGCCTCATCCCATGCAGCTTGTTCCGCCACAGCTTTTCCATAACAATACCAATTCTGTGATACATACACCAAAATGTGAATAAAAGGACTTGGTTACTATATAAATTTTTATCCAACGCTAATGTTTTTAAGATATGCATATTCAATAAACATGAAATCAATTGTTACTAATAAATTTTACATAACAATTGAATATGAATTTCCAACATTTATGAAATTAAGCACACTTTTAAAACGTCAAGAATGGATGCCAATTGAGTCGAAAGTGAGTCATAGGAAAATGCCATGTTTTGGTACCAAAAATGGTCCATATCTCGATCACCAACCTTGCTCCATATTCCCACCTTTTGTTTCTTTTGTAGGACCATTGTATCATGTTTTGGCCCATAAACTATTATTAGTTTTTATTTTTGCTTAATTTGAAAAAAATAAAGAAAAAGAAGCAATACTTGTCAGCAAAACCAAAATTCATCAAGAACAAGGATAATTAGAAAACGAATAATAATGATTATTAGAAAATATATGAAAACAAGTATTCTTGTATGGTACAGGATTGATACACAAGTCCCTGAAACTTCTTATCTCTTCTACTTTGTCAAACATGTTTGTTTTTTTACAACAGCTAATGAAATTAAAAACACAAGATAGCAAAAAGACACCGTAGAAAGTATATTCTACAGAAATAATTTGTGATAAAAAAATGAAATTTTTAGTATTTGTCTCATTGTTTAACACAAATTTCAGTATTAATTACCCGAATGCACAATGAAATTACGTGGAACAGTTAATTCTTTATTATTTCCTTATTCCAAAAAGAGAATATATATACCATCTTATGGCAGAGTAGTTCATAATTATAAGTTGGTTAGTGCACCTCATCCTTTTATTGCTTTTTATAGTGGAAAACAACTACTCTGCGCTCTGTTTAGTTAGTTTTACATGTTTCTTTACTTCCAATTGCCCTAATTATGCGTCAGTTTTAAGGAATATATGTATATACTATGCATACTTTTAAGGTTTATTTTTTGTAAACAAAAATTGGAATTTGACCTAACGCGCAAGGAAATAATTTATGCCCAAATAAATTAAAGTTATGTGTAGGTACGTGTAATAACATCTAATCTATTACAAAATTTCTTAATTTATATTCCAAAAAGAGAATACATACCATCTAATGCATGCTAGAGTATTTTATAAAAAAAATTATTATAGTAATTATTAGTTGGTGAGTGCACCTCACCCTTTTATTGCTTTTAATAATAGAAAATAACCACTCCACATTCTGTTTGTTTAATACCTTTCTTTACTTTCACATTGCATTAATTAGCAACATTTGCGACTAATTAATCATGAATGAGTCAATTTACGAACCAAACTGTCCCTATCTGTGATTTAATTAAAAGTAATTAAATAATTTGTTGATTAATCAAACATGAAAACTTCATGAGTGCATGACTTCATGGTTCTTCTCTGTATAATATAACGTATAAAACGCGTGTTAAAATAATGTGTATGAATATTTAAAATCAAACTGACATTCTGGAATGATGAATAAGTCGTACCAAACAATGGGAAAATGAACATAACATGTCATTGTTGCCGGAAAATTAGGTCTCCGATTGAAATAACGATTTCATCATGTGAATCCAGAATTTATGTGTGGAATAAGAGATGACAAACCTTGGTGTTCTTGCAGAACTCAAGATCACTCCAGCAGCTCTCGTCAACAATATCGTCAGGACTCCGATTAGGATCCATATACACAGCTCCAATCGACGATGTGAATACCACTCGCCGGACTTTAGCTTCAGCCGCAGCCACTATTACGTTCCTCGTTCCTATCACGGCTGGCTCCACCATTTGTTCCTGTAAACCGGTTATAAACAGGAATTTAATCGAATAGTCTAGAATCTATATTCCTCTGATTGAGTAACTGTTACTGTTCATAAGTAGTAATTAAATTGATTTAAGACGTACAGGATCATCAGTGACCGGAGAAGCAGTGTGGAAAACACCATCACATCCATTAATGGCTTCACGCAAGCTCTCAAAATCGAGAAGATCAGCTTTGTATAGAGTCAATCTCTCTTTGGCTCCTTCGAGCTCTCTCAGATGATTATTCTTCGGATCATCTACAAAGTCGATATATAAACGAATAAACACATTTAAGCAATATAAATTCTAAAACTAGTAAAACTGGATGGAGGCTATGAATCACCAAATAACTAGTCGATCGGAAAAACGGTATGCACCTGGATTTCTAACGGTTCCTCTGACGATATAGTCTTTCTCCAATAGTAGTTTGACCATCCATGAGGCTATGAATCCGCCGGCGCCGGTGACACAGATGACTTGATTCGTAGCTGGAGACATGTTTTTGATCGTGAGATGATGGAACGAAGGTATGCAGGTTTGAACAGAGAGATAAAGAATATTTATAAATGGAGACTTCACCAACTCACCAAGTGCCTGCTTTCACCTACCTTTTATGCCGAGTCAACAAATCGGTACCCCGATTCAACAATAATAACTCAAATTATTTAATCTCTTTGACATCTATTCTACCAACTATGGTTAATACTTTCTTCAAAAGTAAACAATGTTGAATATTTATAGATTCTTAGAAAGATATTAAATGTTTTTATTTTATGTAAGTTCATTAATTATAAAATTATGCTAATTAACCTTTATATAATAATTAATTATATTATGTGATTGATACTTGATACCTTTGACCTATATTATGTATAAATCATCTTTCTAAATTATATTTTGACTGATCGAAGATGCTAGAGTAGTAAAGCTTTCAACATCAAATAATACAACATAGATCTTTGATATGTATGTCGTTAATTATTATTAAACATTTTGTAGTCGAATGATAAATTTGAATGCCAAAACAAGTTTAATGTCGAAATATATAAAGAATGGCATATCTAATGCTATATAGTGATCGTATGAAATAAGCATTCATGAGTTGTTTAGTAGTAAACGAAGAGTCTTAAGTCTTAATTAACGATAGAAATTTATCATTGCCTTTAACAATTGTGAAAATATAATCGTATTATATAATTCATGTCAATGAAAATTTTAAAGCAAATGGTTATCGACTTATAAATTAATTACTTGAAAGACATTTTAGATAACGTATATATAAATGCAATAATAGCAATTACATGTCTATTATATGACTAGTAAAATGTAAACAACATATAAAATAATAATCAACTCTTTAATTTTTCCTTATAAATTTTTTGAAAAACCTTTTCAATCTGTGTAACATTCTTTTTAACTTTTTAAAATTGTGTGTGTTTTCAATTTTTTATAAAAAACTTGGAAGGCCTCCAGTCTCTCATATGCTAGTAGAATTGTTCTATGTAAATCAGTGCTTGGTTCGATCCCTTGGCTCTTAATTATATATCTACTTGCGTTGTATAATTAAGGCTCCGATAAAAGTGCTAGAAGAATTGTAAAAATTTAGAAAAGACTTCTCTTGGGGTGGGGGACATCTAAAAAGAAGATATCTTGGCCGGGTCGGTTGGAATTGAAGCAAATCTTGGTGGAGAAAGATGTAGCTAAAATCCGATAACTACTCTCTTTGAAAAAAAAAGTTATCAATATATACTATACATGGTTTGTCAATGGACCCGCTGGATTCAAGTAAAAGAAAGTAGGTTGGGGTGCAATCGTGAATATTCAACTGCCCCTACACGCTGTCCAAATCGACCTTAAAGAGATGTTCTCCTCATACATCATTATGAACAACTTAGGGGGTGTTTGGTTTATGAACTTGAAATCCTAAGGATTCCAAATCCCTTGAGATTTCAAATCCAATCACATCCCTTATTTAGTTCATGTAAAAGACAATTTTCTAGAGCAAAGATGGTGAAGGAGTCGACTTACGTTCACAACTTAACTGGCTCAGAGATGGGAAACACGGAGATGGTGAAGGAGTCGGCTTAAATTCACAACTTGTCTGGCTCGGAGATGAAGAAGGCGGAGATGGTGAAAGGTGACGATGACATAGGCAGAGGCGGAGGGGAGACGATGAAGTGTGATGGCAATATTTTGGTTATTTATATATTTACCCAACCGCGAATTGCGTCCGGATGAGTCGACTATAATTTGCAAGACTTGATTTTCCAAATATACGCCTCATTAATGAGGCACTCATTAATCATTAATAAGCCTAGCATTTGATTTATTTTAATCAAGGACCAAGACTAAAACTCAATTGAAAATAGTCAAAATTAACATAAATAACTGTCAATTAATTAAGATATAAGAGCAAATCTAGAATCTAAAAATCTCTCTCTTCTAAAATCATATTATCTCACATATTTCATTTTAACCAAAGGCTAGGACCATGTATATCATTTTGGTAATTAAGTTGTATCTTTAATGATTATTAAATTAAATCAAAAAGTAAAATAGACAATTATTCCTAAAATAATCATTTCCTCTACTCATACTTGTAGTCTTATCACATTTGAAACCCCTAATTCATCTCTCTCTCCCTCTCTCTCTCTCCATTCGGTGGTAATCCCCCATATCTACGGCCATCGTCTTCTACAGAGCCACCATGCTCGATGTTAGAGGGTTTTCCGGAGAAGACAATGTTAGTTAACCATTGCTGTTCACCAAGAACCGGTGCTATTGGAGCACTGTCACCGTTGCCCTTTTGTAGATCTCCATTAATCGCCGCCGCCCAGATCTACTTATCGCAATCACCCTTCTGTCCGCCACCGAGTACCTCCACCCCTTTCCCTTTCTATCCAAAGCCCTCAAATTGTAGGCCATCGCTGTTCTTTTTTACTTCTTAGAGGCCACCACCGCCGGTCAATCCCTCTTGCCATCATCACAGGCTACAGACGTCGCCACCTTCTACTTCCATCATCATCACAGGTGCCACAGAAGGAGCGGGTGGTGGATCAAATTCCATTACCATCACCGGTGGGTTTGATTTGGTCGATGATGACAAACTTACAACCACCATCATTTCTTTTTTTTTAATTTTAACTTGTGAACGGTGTTTAAAGTTTTAATGGTATTAGATTTACTATGGTGTTTAATAGTGAACACACTTTTTATTTTATTTGTTTACTATGTAGTCTTGAAATTAATTTAATGTGACGTTCACTAGATTAATGTTACTTTGTTTTTTTGGTTTTGTTATTGGTGAACATATGGTTTACTTTTTGGATTTTTTTAATACTTGTGTTTTTTTTGTTCAAAGGTGAATGTCTGATTTTAAATATTTTTTTTTTTGGTATTAGTTTTTTAAATATTCATTTGAAATCTTTTGTGGTTTAATATTGTTTATTAGTGAACATAACTATAACTATGACAAAAGGATTATATTCGTTCCTAATTAATGTTTGAATTAATATATGATCATTGGTGAACACAATGTAGTAATTATAAAATAATAACAAAAAACACAAAGTTCAATATATATTTGAAACAAGGATTAAATAGAAGCGGTTTTCAAATACATGACGGAAGAAATACTATATTTGCTGTAATTTTTGTCTCTCCATTCTCCGACTCTTTCTCCATCTTCACCTACAACACCCTACCTTTTTGTATTTGTCTACCACCATCTCCTTGAATCTTCATCATCAACCATCTTCATTTCGTAGTTCTCGTTTAAACTTTTGTCTATAGAGGCAGGATAAAATGAGAATACCTTTTAATGTGAAAACTTGAAAAATAGTTTTTAGCTCTTGGATAATCTTTACTTAATGACTTATATTAATATTGATTAATTAAGGTATGTTGATTTTATATCTCTTATTTATTTAATTAAATGATTAAACTACAAGTGTTCTTACCGTTTTCTTTTTAACATGTGTTCTCTCCGAATCCCTCTCTCTCTCTCTATATATATTATATATATAGGGATGAGATCAAGTAAAAAGAAAATTAAAGTAAAAAGGATAAAATGGATGATTATTTGATCATTTTTCGGTATATATATCAACTGATAATCATTAGTTCATCATCTTTATTGATTAAAACTAGTTCTTCATTAATTTCTTTTTAATGAATCCAACATATTCATCACTTTTTAGATGAAAGTATTTTGTTAATCAACAAATTATTTCAAAATTTTGTTTTCAAATATATAAAGGTAATTTCAAACGTAAACATTCTAAGCATGAACGACATAGGTAGCTCCGGTGGATATTGCGTGGAAGGTTATGGCTTGTTTCCTTAATACTAGACGACTTGCATACGCATCATTGACCCTCCCTCCATTCTACATAATATTTTGTCGTTACTTTGACTTTAGAAGTTGACATGTGCTTTTTTAGGGCTGAACACCTTTTTTAGCCTTTATGATTTAGAAGTGTCGTTCAAACTAGCAATTATATTTATTAAATGTAAACACAACATTAAACTATTTCATTATCTATGAGATTACTTGAAGATGTAAAGTTTTATATGAATATGTTATTGAGTCATTTGAATGTTCTTGAGTCCACCATCATACACTACTGCCATCAAAACGTTACTAAATCTAAGCAAAAACCCACCCAATATCAAATTAATTAATGAAGAAATGAAACAATAACTGTAAAAAATTTCCAAATTGGAGCAAAAACGATCTCAAACAGCCAAAAACAAACCCTAGATCCAGCTAATAACTCAAACAACCAACACCATCTCCCGGGTCTGTAATAAAATTAGAGAGAGAAACTATAATAAAACTCAAGATATGTACAAACATGATGAGAGAGAAAGCTAGAGAGAGAAAACAAGAAGGGTCTTCAAGTCATCAACGGTGGTGGTGGTGGTGGCGATAGGGGAAGAGGCTGTCTTCACCGGAATTGTTTCACAGGTGGCATGCATTAGAGAAAGATCGAGGTAAAGAAATACAAAAGAAAGTGATTTGGTAATTTTTCCCTTGTAACTCACGCAGGGTATATTATCATATATTTATACTGTAGGTAAATACAAGATAAGAAGTAACAATAGATCCACATAATCTGGATCTTATCTTATACACCTAACTACATTTGAATTAATCTTATCTCTAACATTAATTATCGTTTACATTCCCCCTCAATCTTAACCGTGACAAGGTTCAGATTGCTTCTTAGACGATCTAGCATATCACGCGTGACTGGCTTAGTGAACCCATCAGCTACTTGGTCATTAGAAGATATAAACCGAACATCAAGAGCACCCATCGCCACCTTCTCTCTAACAAAGTGAAAATCCACTTCTATGTGCTTCGTTCGTGCATGAAAAACTGGATTAGCTATTAAATAGGTAGCTCCAAGATTATCACACCATAGAACAGGTGGTCTTGGTTGACTTACATCCAAGTCCTTAAGCAATGACTGCACCCATGTTGCTTCAGCTGTACCGTTTGCTAAGGCTTTATATTCAGCTTCTGTACTTGATCGGGACACGGTGGGCTGCTTCCGTGAACTCCATGAAATCAGATTTGGACCTAGAAAAACTGCAAATCCGCCGGTAGATCTGCGATTGTCTAAACATCCTGCCTAATCAGCATCTGTAAATACACTCAGAAGTGTAGAGTCGGATTTTCAAATACGAAGCCCTGTATTAATCGTGCCCTTTATATATCTTAATACGCGTTTGACTGCCTCCCAATGAACAACAGTGGGCTTTGATAGATATTGGCACACTTTGTTAACAGCGAACGAAATATCAGGTCGTGTTAACGTGAGATATTGTAGGCCTCCAACAATACTTCTATACTTGAAAACATCATCATCACTTAGAACATTTCCATAATCAGAAGCTAGTTTGTCCGTTACAGACATGGGGGTTGAAACGCTCTTACAATTCTCCATTTGAGCACGACGAAGGAGATCGGAAGCATACTTATGCTGCAATAGAGTGATTCCCCCTGAATTATGGGCGACTTCAATCCCCAGAAAATAATTTAGACGGCCAAGATTCTTGATCGGAAATGAGGAAGACAGCTGATTTATTAAATGATCAACAGTGCTTTGAGAGGAGCCAACAATGACAATATCATCTACATAAACAAGCATGTAGATAGTAACATTCCAGTGATGAAACAAAAATAGAGACATATCGGCTTTAGAAGAACGAAAACCCAGCTGATATAGTTTGTCACTGAGACAAGAAAACCATGCACGAGGTGACTGTTTAAGACCGTAGATCGCCTTTTTGAGTTTACACACGTAGTGCGGTCTATGAGCATCCTCGAACCCTGGGGGTTGCTACATGTAAACTTCTTCATTCAAGAACCCATGAAGGAAGGCGTTGCTTACATCAATCTGCCGAAGATGCCAACCTCTTGATACTGCAAGTGAGAGAATTAATCGAACTGTGGCTGGTTTCACAACAGGACTAAAAGTGTCCAGATAGTCCACTCCGTACTGCTGAGTGAAACCACGAGCAACCAAACGAGCCTTGTGCTTATCAATGGTACCATTAGGATGTTGTTTAAGCTTGTAAACCCATTTACAGCCAACTATATTTACACCTGTTGGTTTTGGGACCAGAACCCATGTATTATTCTTCTGAAGTGCATCAAATTCAGCTTCCATGGCATCTCGCCATTTCGGTGCAGAAAGGGCAGATTGATGGGAAGTAGGTTCAGCAAAGAAAGCCCGTCGATTTGGGTTGTAGGGCACTGTTCCATCGGTAAACTTTCGAGGGAAAGTCTTTCCTGCACGTGCTCGGGTTGTAACACCTGGTGGAGGTGGAGTGAGATTAGCCGGAGTGGGTGAAACTGGAGCAGTTTCTAGGCCAGTAGTCGAGTCAATGTCACTGCTGTTAATAGGGGCAGCAGTATCGCAGGTAGGCGTATCAATAGTAAATGGACCTGTAGGTTGGTGTTCCTGTTGTTGCGACACTGGAGGTGTTGATGAAGACATATTCTCACCTACGTTGATGGTACCATTAGTAGTTATTGGCCTCTGAATGCTTACCATGGGAGATAATGGAGCTGCAGCTACATTAGAAGTGTTAGCCGACAAGAAAGATAAATCATAGTTTCTCAAATGGTCATTCACAATACTCGGTTCACATTGAGGATAAGACACGGCTTTTGACATAGGAGATGGTCTGATGGGACCTGATGAAGTAGCAAATGGAAATCGTGATTCATCAAAAATAACATCCCGTGAGATATAAATTCGACCGGTGGTGTTATCCAAACACTTGTACCCCTTGTGCATGGAACTATATCCTAAGAAAACATACAATTTAGATCGAAACTCAAGTTTATGAGTGTTGTATTTTCGAAGGCTTGGCCAGCAGGTACACCCAAAAGTCCGTAGAAAAGAGTAATCAGGGGTTATTTTAAGAAGACGTGTAATGGGTGTAGAGTTGTTTATAGTGCGGCTGGTCATACGATTTATTAGATAACAAGCGGTTAGGAAAGCTTCATCCCAGAACCGAAGGGGAAGTGAGGAATGTGCTAAGAGAGCCAAACCTGTTTCAACGATATGTCGGTGTTTTCGTTCTGCCGTTCCGTTCTGTTGCGAAGTATGAGGACATGACACACGGTGAGAGATACCAGATTGTTGAAAATATTTATGGAGCTTATGGTACTCACCCCCCAATCAGATTGAATGCTACGGATTTTGGCATTTAAAAAACGTTCAACATGATGTTGAAAATTGTAAAAGACTTGTTCAACATCAGATTTATGTTTAACAAGATAAATCCACGTATAACGGCTATAATCATCCAAAAAACTGACATAATATTTAAATCCTCCACTCGACACTTGAGCAGGTCCCCAAACATCAGTGTGAACAAGCTCAAGTGGAGATGAAGTAACATGAATAGAATTATTATAAGGCAATTGATAACTCTTTGCACATTGACATGCATCACAAACAGACGATACATTGTCAAAAGAACAATCTAAATTATTTGACTTTAAAATATAGTTCACAACGGCTGAAGTAGGATGACCAAGACGCCGATGCCACTGTGACGAAGACACTCTAACACTGGACGAAGCATGGTGAGGAGTACTTGAGGAATGGCTAATTGGAACCGGGAAGAGACCTCCTTTGCATTTACCGAATAGAAGCGTTTTCTTCGTGACCTTGTCCTTAACAAAGAAACCATTAGAATGAATTTCAATGAACACATTATTATCTGAGACAAGTTTATGGGCAGAGAGAAGATGTTTATTGATATTAGGAACATGTAAGATATTTTTAAGAACCAGAGGTCGGTCTAAACCGGGAATTTGAGAATGACCAATGTGAGAAATATGCAAACCTGCTCCATTGGCTACTTGCACCTGATCTCTGCCATGATATCTCTCCTGGATGGATAAACGATCAAGGTCACTCGTGAGGTGATCTGTAGCTCCGGTATCAATCTACCAGTTTGTGTCATTGTTGTAGTTTCCTGTGGTAGCAATATTTCCACTGCGATACTCCTCTCCCTGATATGCATGATTGAATCTGTTTCTGCAATTTAGTGCAGTGTGGCCTGGAATACCACATACCTGGCAACGTGGACCATTGCCATTATACCTGTTACGGCCACGTCCGCGACCACGACTATTGTTGCCACTGTTTCGATAGTTGTTTCGTTGATTGTGTGAAACATTTTGTCCATTGTTGTTGTAGTGACGACGGGAACCATTTGAATCTTGTTTAGTAGCAGTGTTGGCAGAAGAAGCAAACTCTGTTGTTCCGCTTATTGCAGTGGCTTGTGCTTCATGAGCAATCAGGTATGAATAAAACTCCGGTAGAGTTACTGCACGCTGATTGCTGAGGACAGTAATGGCTGTAAACAGGTCACCATGACCTGGGCCTAGGCCGGCTAGGATGTATCCTATAACCTCTTCATCAGCCATAGGGTGACCAATGTTTGCTATAGTATCATCGAGTGCTGTCATCTTCTGGTAGTACTCCGACATGCTCATGTCTCCCTTTTTCGTAGTTGCGAGCTGTGTGCGAATCTGAATGGAGTTCCCTCTATGTTGAGCAGAGAACATCGTATGAAGTGATGCCCATAATTGACTTGAAGTATCACTGCAGCGAGTAAGTTGAGACAGTACATCCTCTGTCATAGAAGATAGCAAACCACCGAGAATGGCTTGATCTTGAACGATCCATGTTTGATGATCAGGATTGACAACCTGTTTTGCATCAGCGCCATTCCCTTCTGTCACCATAGCAGCCGGCTTTGCAGTGGTTCCATCGAGATACCCATAGAGCTGAACACCTCGTAAAATAGGAACAACCTGTGCCTTCCATAGCAGGAAGTTAGTGCGAGTTAATTTGCAGGTGATGGCAATGGCGATTTTAGAAGAATCAATAAACGAAGAAGCCATGGAGAAGGCAAACGGAAAAGGGAATCAAATGTTGATTGAGATTAGGGAAGAAGAGAAGGGGGTAAAATCGGAGCCCTATGGATCAGGCTCTGATACCAAGTAAAGATATACAAAAGAAGGTGATCTGGTAATTTTTCCCTTGTAACTCACGCAGGGTATATTATCATATATTTATACTGTGGGTAAATACAAGATAAGAAGTAACAATAGATCCACATAATCTAGATCTTATCTTATACACCTAACTACATTTGAATTAATCTTATCTCTAACATTAATTATCGTTTACAGGTTGGACATAGCAAGCAAGAGAGATATATAGAAAAAAGGGTGATGCTAATTGTTGAGGAGGATGAAGTGAAATGTTGAAGCTAGATTGGGATAATTTGTTTATTTATACACTCATATCATAGATTGGTGTTAGCACCAACACCCTGCAGGCTTGCTCATATCATTGGCACCCAACAAATTAATTAATTGCCTATTTAGACTCAAGAGTTAAATTAAGTGTGTAATGTCTTTTTGTAAAGTCTTTGTTTGGTTGGTCATAACTTTAGGTAACTCGTCTTACCAGGTCCCCCGTCAACAAACCATCGTCTTCATCTCGATTCAAAGGATGTCAATGATTAAAAAATATGAAGATCCATTTTTTTATTTAGTGTAATGTTAAAATTACGGATATTTTTTATTAATTAATATACAAACATTGAAATTCATGTAAAAACAATTCCAATTTGTTTTTATTGAACATGTTTATAAGCCATGTGCTCCACTCCATGTGTAGACTAGTCCACATGATATATATATATATATATATATATATATATATATATATATATATATATATATATATATATATATATATCTTACTCCTATATAATGCATTTATCATCTAAAAAACTCTTAATTTTAAGAAGAGTAAATTTACTAAAATACCCCTCCTTTATACCTCTCCTTTACCCCTTTTTTAATTCCACAATTAATGAATTTAAACAAATAAATATTAAAAACATAATGACAATTAATGAATTTAAACCAATACTTATAACTGAATTATTTCTAACCATATATTTTTTAAATTAAGTTTTTATTTATGAGATCACCATACTTATAACTGAATTAAGTCTAATCATATATTTTATATTAACTTTTGATTCATGAAATCATCTAAATTCTTGTTTTCAATAAATCAAGTTTAAGAGATTTCACAAACACCAAACAAATGAAAGAGTCAAAGAGTTGAAATTTATAAACATTGCATTCTAACTCAATTACATAATAATTGAAACTATGAAACATTACACATACATATATATAATCAGCAACTTCATGATTCAGCCATGCGACAAAACTCTTCCAACAAACTGAAAGACAAATAACTCAGAGTTAGCAATTTAATTCTTAATTTCAAAGTGGTTCTCGCAAAGAATCTTCACAAACTCATATTATCTTCATCTCGCAAAGAATCTTCACAAACTCATATTAGCTCTTTGTGATTATTCTATACAAAACTCATCACAAGTTCCTCTTTTTATTCGCCGTTGTCGTATTATGCGGGTACCCCACTAGTATATATATATATAGCAACCAGAAGAACACGTCATCATCAAGCTGATCAATGAAAAGAATTAGAAACTCGCTTTAGTTGATTACACATTGCATCTTCTCGGAGGTTTTACCAAACCCAAACGATACATGAATTTTATATATTTAATTTATAGCCTGCTACCTCTTATAATATTTTAATTAGTTCAGATGTTTTTTTTAATCCCAATTTGTGAGTCGCTATAGTTGACCAAAAAATTTTGGTCAACCAAAAGACATTTGCGGGAAAAAGAAATCATATAAAAAATCCGAAAAGATTGATAGAAACTGCATATTACATGCTTAATATTCTAATTTAACATCTTAACATCTCGGATATTCGAGGCCTTCAGATATTTCTCAAGAAAATTCGATAAAACTCCATCTAGAAGCAATGTTTTAAAACCCGGGTTTTTAGTTGACTCGGTGTAACGAGCAGGTCACGGGTTAACCGGTTGAACCACCCCGTCAACCCGGTTTTATATGTATAGACACACACGTGTGTTTCCAAGTTAGAGCATCTTAGAGTTTTTCTAATAAAATTTCTTTGCTTTTATAAGATGAGTTTTATCGAGTTAAACTGATATCTCGTATTGTCTTATATCCTTATTATTATAAAAAAAAACTAAGTAATCCAAAAGTTGAGTCAACAATGGGTTGAAAGGTCTGGGTCAACCGGAAATCGGGCCGGTTTGATACGGGTCAAAGAAAGATATCAACCCGGTCATTGTTGAACCGCTCTCCTGACCAGTTCACAGGTCAACCTATTCAACGGGGCAGATCTACGCAGGTTTAATAACATTGTCTAGAAAGCTGGTATTCGGGAGTAGTCTTCTTAAAACTCTTACTTTTGATCAATAGCAATTATTGGAAGCACCGATTTCAAAACAGGAGATTAAGGTGACGATTTGGCAATACAAATCACCCGGGCCTGACGGTTACATAATGATCTTCTACAAGACTTTCTAGTTATTCATCAAAGATGATTTAATGCGTGCAGTAAAATATTTTGAGGAAAATGCTCAGATTATCCGTGGTTGTAATGCATCTTTTATAGCCTTAATCCCCACTCCCCAGATGTGAAATTCCTCTCCATCTCATTGGCAAAATTCAGACCCGTTAGCCTTGTTGGTGATTTTAGTGTCATCAAGCTATTTAGTATAATCGGGATTAACTTTGAGACTAGCCGATTCTAGACTTAGTTATAATTCGGGTTTGGAGGTGCGGAGTGCACACTCGGATAAGCTAAGTTGGTATCGAAAATACGACAGTCTAAGGGGTGACGGTTGGTGGCGGTTATTTTCCCACTAAAATAACCGCTAGGTGGCGGTTATTCAACCGCCGGCGGTTATTTAACTGCCGTGTAACCGTTGGTGGTTATTTAACCGCCATTTTCATGGCCTATATAAAGGCCATTTCGGCAATTGTGTTTCTACAATGAAATACGGAAATATGTTACAATAAGGCGGAAATACGGAATGCAAAGTGTACGAACACTATACGTACAAAAAGAATACGATTACAAGTCGTTATTCTGACGAAATAGTCTCAAATAAACGAGAGATAAGCAAAACCATTCTGTGTTTGGATTTGAATAAAGCCTGTAATTCAAATCGAGTTTCTTGGATTATCCTATATCCGAATTCGTGATACCCAAGGCAATAGGGTCGAATTACAGATTACGGAAAGTGTATTCAACAAGATCCACGAAATTATTCAAGTTATTATTGTTATTATTACTTCTTATAAACCCTTTCCTTCAACAAGCCTAACAAAAATCTTGGCAAACTGGCTTACTCAAGGGCACAAGTATGTTAATTACAGGGTACGTCCATTAAATATTATCAATGAGGTTTATAATGGATTAAAAACAGTCTAAAAGAAAAGCTTTTTTTATTAAAGGCTGGTTTTGATAAAGCGTTTGATTCAATTTCTTAGGATTTTTTTGTATGTGTGATGACTCAAATGTCCTTGCTAGGAAATGAGAAAAAAAGTACGTCAAGGAGATCTGATCGCACCGTTCCTTTTTCTAATAGCAGCAGAGGAGCTCGACATTGCATTAAAGGAGGCGAAGATTAAAGGAGTCTTTCATGGGATTAAATTACCGAATGGGCACCGGAAATATCACACTTGTAGTATGCTGACGATGCCCTTTTCATTGGTGAATGGTCTAGTGTCAATGCTCGCAATTTAGTACTTATACTTGGATGTTTTCATTTATCTTCGAGGGGATGAATGTTAATTAAATAAAAGCAATCTGATTGGGCTCGAGATGGACGGTCCGGAATCTTCAATGTTGGCGGGTATTATCAAATGTAAAGTTGGCACTTAATACCTTACGCTGTCGATCGAGGTTTCTATGAACAGTTGCGATTCATGGGTCCCCTAATTTCATAATTCCAACTTAAACTATGAAAATGAAAAGCAGATTCCTTGTCATCCGGTGGTAAAATGACTTTATGCAAAAGTGTAATTAGGGAGTGTTGGATTGTATTATTTTTCTCTAATCAAGGCTCCATCTAAAATTATAAGAACTTTGGAGAGTTTAAGAGCCAACTTTTTCTGGGGATCTTCCTCGGATTCTAAAAAGATCTCGTGGATTGCTTAGGATACAGTATTATCAAACAAGGAGGGTAGGGGATTGGGTTCGGCAATTTAAAGGCTTAAAACATTGCTTTATTATGTAAATAAATGGTGGTGACGGTTCCAAATGGAAGAGGGTACACTATGGAAACAATTTATACAACCTCTAAATGGCCAAGACGGCCATTTGGGTGCAACAATTTTAACAGGGAAGTTCTCGGGGCTTCAGAGAACTAGATTAACGATCAACACAGATTTTGAGAATTTCATTATGAGCATCAAGGTTTGAGCCTTGGATAAATCTGAAAAATACGCAGTTGCCTCCTTAAGATTGGTTTTGATGACATCTATTTACGAAAAGGCCTAAAGGTGTCTCTTACATGGGTTAGTTTGATGCCAGGCAAAGCTAACATTTTAGCTTGGAGAGTTATTTGTCAAAAGAACGCCTACGAAATTAAATTTAATCAAGAGAGGCATGTATTGTGTTGCTACACTGATCCTCCACGCCGAAGATGAGGTCTTCTCGTCACTCGCCACGAGCTCTTGCTCGTGACCAAGCTCGGGTGCAAGAGTAAGGGTCTGGTAAACAGATTAAATGCACAAAGTAAATGAAGAGAGAGAAGAGTCTAACCCCTTTGATTTGAACAGAAGTGTGTATTTATAGTGGTTGGGTTTGGATATTACCCAGCGTGTATTGACCTTATAGTGGCTGGGTTTGGATATTACCTAGCGTGTATTAACCTGCCTCCTGGCCGTTATCTTCTTGACCTGTTGTGTTTTGACTGGTAGCATTTAATGTATTATGGTATAATACTGAAGTAATCAGATTGTCTTTTATGCTTATTGCTTTATCAATCTATTTTATTAACTATTAGTGTTTTTATGAGAATTGGGCTTGTGGCTTGTATTATTGTACTTGACCTACCTTCTGCTACGGAGGTAGGTACGTATATACACTATCATATTTCATTAACGACTTGTGTGCTTGAGTGTGGTGAATGTTTAGAAGACAAGGGCACCTGTTTCGATTCTGTCGTATCACTGCCCAGCTGCTTTTACGTGGAATTTGCAGGTGGTGGTATCTTGAGACTGAAAATATTCCAGCTTTTGAAGGGCTATTTAAATCAAATGGGCTGACGGTCGGGCCTTCAAAGGTGTGAAGAGAATTGCACTTCAGCCGGGCTTTCAAAGGTGTGAAGAGAATTGCACTTCAGCCGGGCCTTCAAAGGTGTGAAGAGAACTGCATTTATGGGAGTTGTTAATTGTTTACTCATATTTCTGGACAGTTTGGAAGTTACGAAACAATAAGGTTCTTAGGGGAGATGAGATAATGTGGAGCTTAAGCTGGACTTATTGAATCAACATCAGAATCTCTCATATTTTTGGATGAACCATAACGGGTAGGAGTTCAAAATGGAACTTAAACTGGTCAAGTTGGTGTTGCAGACCTTTTGATTGTTTTGTTTGATGTTCTTGTTCTTCTGTTCATCAAGCATCTTGCTAGGTTTTTTCTTTATTGAAATTTTATCGCTGTTTAAAAAAAACATCTTGGAAAGATTAAAATCTACAATCTACACTGCATATAAGATCAAATGTTGGGTATCCATCTACAAGAACACCCATTCAAAATCTAGGGACAAATGAACAATCTTTTATCTATTTCTTTTTTGCATACCCCCAAATCCCCCTCTTTTATCCTCACTTACGCTGATTGTGATCCAATGAGGTTTCACCAACTAAATTGGCGGTTTCTTCCAATCTTTGTGTCGTCTCACTTGACTCGGGCAGTCTCTGTACTTGAAGTTCTCCACTCAGGCTTGGCTCCATTTTCTCAATCGTACTTTCAGTTGATTTAAGCCCACAAGAAATGCCAGGTGTCTGAACTGGATTATCCTTCTGATTATCAATAATGCAGATTACATCTGTGGTTGAGGTACTTGCACCTGTAATGTCATGTTCTTTTGTGGGTTCGGTTTTTGATGAGTCAGCAGGTGCTTGGCTGTTATTTAGACAGTTGACCACTTTAGATGGGGATACAACAGGTCACTGCCAACAAAAGAATCAGGTAAAATATTTATTAATGCAGGTTAACTAACCTTTTTCTTGAATTGGACTTGTCTTGTGTTGAAGAAGATTCTAGCTTTCTTTTCCCATTCTGCTTTCGCCGCCTATAAATATTGATCAACAAAAAAATTGGCTTCCACAGTTCGAGTTTTGAATAGTTATGAAACGTAGAGGGTGTTTAGTATCGCGTTATAATTGCATTTATAACTATTGGCAAACAATCTGAAAAAAATGATTAGAGAAAGCATTTCTCAGAATGCATGTCGGGACCTGTTTTGCAAACATTGTTTTGCATATATAATCCGAAACACCCCCTTGGTTTATGAGAAAAACCATGATTAAAAAAATAAAAGGTAAAAATCGCCAATCAGCACTTACTTGGCAGATCCATTCATGGAGCTTGGTAAATCAGCAACTTGCTCCTGTTGCGAATATGATATCCCAGTAACATAGAGAAAGATAAAGCCAGGTAATATATATATATATATATATATATATATATATATATATATATATATATAGGAGGAAGTTCAATCGAGAACTGTTTTTTGTATGAGAACTATCTGCAACACCATTAATGACTAATTAATAGGGTATTTTGGTCATTTATATAATTACCCAACCGTGAATTGCGTCCAGGTGAGCCGTCATTAATCTGCGAGGCTTGATTTTCCCAAAATACCCCTCATTAATGCGTCATTAATGAATCATTAATGAGCTCCAAAAATCTTAGTCATTGCTTAATTTTAATCAAGGCTTAAGATTGGTTCCTGGAGTTATCATACGAATAATAGTTCTCATTTGAACTCTCCCCTGTGTGTGTGTATAAACAAATAACAGCAAAAACTCAATAATTAGGAAAAGACAGTAACTTGATTTGGTGAAATTTCATCAAGCATCATCCACTTTTCATCAGATAGATTCAGCAGTTCTTCATCACCATCAGCATATAGTACCTGCATGAGAAGCAAACATAAAATAAAATCCAAACTTTATAACAGATTATCTAAGAAACTAATCGCCATAAATCATAAAAGTTGTCACAGCCCAAAACTTCAAACAAGCTCAAGAAATGAATGTATTGTTGTGAATTGTGATCGAGGAAAAAAGGATATTGGACAAACAGCAACTTAAACATACTCTCTCACCTTGTGCTTCTTATCTTTAGGGTTGTAAGAAAAGACAGCACCTGTATAAAACCTGCTCAAAAGAAACTTACCCTGCTCAGAAAATTGAGTGTAAAACTTCATACATGCTAAAACCACCAGGCACTAGCCTCACAAAATTTACACTTGTCCACTTAGCTCGTTCCATATAAAGTACTTACACTTGATCCAACGGCCACCAAACTTTAATACTACGCCCTACCAGTTCTTCTCCGTATTCCTTCGAATTATCCTGTAGTGAAAATATAAGGCATTTAAAATTGATGAACTTAACAAACAGAGCCATTGAAAGTAAAAGAGCTAGAGAAACTATATGTTTCAAAAAATTACATGAAGGTGTAAACGCAATATAAACCGTTCAATATAAAGAAACATAAAAATTGTGATGTTGTAAACTGTTAATGGATATAAAGTAATTAACTTTAAATTAAGTACTACCTTGCCACAAGAACCATTAGCAACCCGATTTCTGGAAGAAGGTTTTCTTCTATTCTGCACTTCATTATTCATTTTATGAAACAATGGTTCTGCTCTACCATAACCAGATAGATCATCATCTTCCTTCTTTATGACTACATTGTATAAAGAACCAGATGGCTCGATGTTGCCCATGATTTTTGTTGATTGCTTTTCAGGTTTCCGCTTAGAACCTTTCATGCCTTTTGATTGGTCCTGAGATCTTGTTCTCCTCAAATCTTCCTGTGAATTTTGCACCAAATCAGGTCTATTACCATGATTCAAATTATTTTTATTCTTTTTTGGTCGGCCCTTTGCAGAAGTTTCTAGTTCTTTGCCCTTTAATCGACTTTTATCTATTTTCTTCGGAACTATTCCAGCTCTTGGTGTATCAGTATATTGTTGCTTCTTCATGGACCCCCCATTCTCCAAAGTATTAAGATCATTCTTGTGAATACTCTTACTTCTGGTTGATCTGGTTAGCTGCAACATTGATAAGAATTTTGGAATAAATACATATCACTGGAAAAGAAAACTTTGGACTAAATATAGACGCACCACTAGTCCATTTTCATTGGCATTCTGGCATAGGACTGTGACCACTTCAGCATAATCATTAGGGTCTGAATTTACGAGTTTTTTTATTGTTTCAGAATAGGATTTAAGTGTATCATTACAATTCCTCAGGACCTTCTCTGCTAATTTCCAAGGAGCAGGTGAAACAATCTGAAAGCACAATAACAATTAAATCTTTTAGAAATATTCTAACTTTAAACAAACATTCAAAAAGGAAAAAAATTTGAGGTAAAAATAAGCACCTGCTTTTCTTTTCTGACATGAGAAATTAGATGGGATAGAAGCTTGGTATCAATTTCATCACTTTCTTCAATGACCAATGTCATGATAGTTTCCATGTCTGAGAATACAGCATGAGGGTGACTTATCCTAAATATAATCACGAAGAAAATATCAGTTTTAAATAGTTCAAAATTTTACAAGATCCTGAAGTCAAAGAAGCTATCATATGAACCTTTAGCAAGTCCATCTGTCAGATGTCCACGAATAAAGAATTCAAATTTAACCGTATTAAGCGCTCTCACCTTATTGTACTTAAAAATTTATCAAACATTTCAAGGACCAATGCATCACACTCTAGGTCCAGCATCAGTAAGCATGATTTAACTTTAGCAACAGACTCGAGAATGTGAATGGCTTTATAATAACTGCGACCAGTTACATTGGACAACTGCCCAAAAGCCATCACATTTAGCTGGAAGATTCCCTGTGTTAAAGAGGAATAATACTAAAACAAATAAATCTTTGTTGAAAAGGGATACAAGAAAACAAAACAAAAAAAAGCTTCCTACATAAGCTAAAGATATATGAAATGGTTAAACAGTTTGGATCTAGGTATACCTTCATAATTTCATCCTTATAAGGCGGTTCTGGTGCAGTTATTCTTGCTACTTCACAAAGACACGATGCCACTGATATTCTAACATCCACTTCCGAATGTTTAATTAGTTCATCACCAATTAGTGCTCCCATCGAGGGCACAAGTGCACCTTGCATTGAGATAGATGGTGCTTGACCCACAAAAGCCAAGAGTTGCTCGGTTTTCTTAAAGAAACAAATTAAAAATATATAAGTATGATGTAGCACAACAAAGAGGGAAACGTAAGAGTAATATTATGGTGAAAAGCATCAGCATTAGTAATTCATACAAACATTATACTTGTAGCTGCCTATTTGATTAATGGCAAGTTAAGAACATTAATACATCAAATAAATTATCAGTAAAGAAAGCCAATAAAACATATTTCAACATAGATTTTGACTTCAAACAACAAAAACGATCAACCTACCAACCTAACTGGCAGGGTCATGAATCATGATACATACAGTGATACACAAATTCAGGAGCAAAAAAAAAAAACTAAAGTGAGAAAACATTACATAATCATGAACACAGGGGATATAAGACTACGCCTTACACATGGAACGATAACATGAATACTTAAATTGATTAATATGAGCTCTAACTGTAAATACCATGTATCACATAATCAGATTAACAAAGTAACAGATATGCCTACATGCTAAAAAACCCAAATTGCAAAAGCATTACATAGTTATGGGGAAATCAATGTAGACCTTACACATACAATGATCTGAAATCCTTGAATTTATCATTCCCGACAACATGAATCTATGAACATTACTTAACCAAATTATAGACAAACAATATCTTGACAATCAAATAAAAAGTTTAACAATGGTTTACATCAAGAAGGTCAAGAAGGTCCTTGGTGGAAGTAGGGGGCAATGCAAGCTGTAGCCCAGCTTCTTTAAGCTGTTGTTCCACATCGTTAACTGGACAAACATAATCCATTTTGGGAAATCGAATCGCAGTCGAACACAAACCCTTGGAGCCTCAGAAACCCAAAATATTGTTTTAATTACCGGAGCAAAGAGGGTTTGTAGCAATTTAATTGGCGAAATTTGTGTCGGGAGTAGAAAAACCTAATATCTGAAGCCGAAGGTACGGAAAAGCTATGGATGTTTGGCGAGGGGAAGAGGAGGAGGAGGAGTGAGTGGGGTTTGATTGCGGTTCCGAGGAGTGGAGGCGAGCGACTAATGAATGAAAACTGTTTAAACGATTTACAAATCTTCTTCAACATATGATGTTACAGATGGATTGTATACGACATTCATGAGAATTAAATAACCGACGTTGTCAAATCCAAGTAAATAGGTGGTGTTACACGATAAATAAAAACTATTTGTATTAAACTTATTTGTGAGTGTTACATTAACTAAGTTAAGTAATATTAATATTACGATTATATCTGATTCAGAGCAAAACTTAACCGAACAACTTCTTTGAAAAAGAAAGATTAAATACATATATCTTGTAGTATGTCTTTTTGTTTGTAAACCGTTATTTTAAAAAGAAATACTCAATTTTGATTATATAAGCTTAAAAGAGTTAAAACATGTTTTTAGGAGAGGCACCGCTCAATATTTCTATTTACCTTATACTCATTACATCGACATAGGTGTTAAAATAAAAAATGTTAATGAGAAAAAAATTAGTGTATTATATGTGTCAATTACTTAGATGGTAGGAGGATAGAGTGGGAAGAAATATAACCCCCCACCCCCTTTTTAGTTTCATAATTAGTTATCCAAGACTAATTTAAGCAACTTTGCTTAGGTTAACTATTTAGGAACATAAGTGCATGTTAGGCTTGCACTTAATCCAGATCTATCAAGAGAACTAAGACAACGTAAGAAGTTGCAGTTTATCTCAAACATAGTGTCTTTGGTAAAGATTCAAGTAGATATCAACTCAAAAGCATATTTTCTTAAGCAGTAATATTTTATTTAAATTTCTAGGTATGTGATACCGTTTACTTCACGGGTGACTGCAAATATTTGATTTAAAATAATAACAAATGAATATTAGTCCAGAGATAAAATATATATATATATATATATATATATATATAATCTTTTTTTATTACTCTAGTATTTTAACTTTATTACACTCATTGTCTTTTTAGTACACCTGAAAAAACCAATGCCCTTTGTGGTACACTTGAAAACACTACCTAATTATCTTCTATAAATACATATATTAGCAACATGTCCATACTAGTAACATCTACTCACATGCTAATTTAAAAAAAAAATTATAACCTTAAGTCAAGCCGACTCATAATGCTTTAACAGTATCGTCTATTTTATCGAGTCAAGTTTAAACTTAAAACTTGAGGCTTAGTCAAGAGTTAAAGACAAGTCAAAATTCAAGCGTGACACGGTGTTCGACTCGATTACACTTCTAGACGTTCCCCACAATGCTCTTTATATGGTTTTAGAAATTTGTTTTTCCAACCATACAAATGAAAAGTTTTCAGGTTCCAAAACAATTAGGTAAATAGGTAATGTGGCAAACTAAATTTTTAGAAAATAACAAAATTGGGCACTTGTTTTAAAACTATAAATCTAACAAGTTTCTGTTTTGCTAAAACTAAATTCAATAATTATAATGCCAATCCCAAAAATACATGAAATAGCGAGACATGTACCAAGTAGAAACATGTAGTAATGCCTTGATGAGCACCAATAGCACATAAATAGAGCAATAATAGAAACTAGAAAACTCAATAACTAAAGCTTTAGAAAGGGATTTTGTTTAGTGATCCAAAATTTCCTACAAGAAATGTTCCAGTTTCTGATAAATAAAAACCACAAAGCACTTCAGTACATCAAACTTTTTGATCACATGTTACATATCTAGTGGGATTTCACATACTCCTGAACAATGTGAAGACCTTCGGTTTCCTCTCCATAGTCCTGCAAAATGTTCAAGAAAACTTGCATTTTAGGAGAATGAAAACGAAATTGAAGGGATATTGTCACATGTTTTGCATTCAAAGATACCTTCACAACAAGGCACGAGCAGCCCACAACCTTTCTTGCCTTGCCTTCTGAATCTATCTTGCACAACTGCAAGGGAACAATCCAGTTCATGGGTTTTAAGTATAATTAGGTCAAATTGATGAAACAAAAAAGTTAAGCTAAAAAGGAAACGTGCCAAAGGTCGTCTATAGTCTAACTACTTTAATCAATAAACCTCCTGGATCATTTCATTCAACAAATTAGATTATTACTGAAATATTCTAGAAAACTTGACCAAAATATAATGAACTTTGCCCCTTTCAAAAATTATGTAGTGAACTACAAAACATGGTATTGTATATTCAAAAATTCCTGTTGTATGTATTCAGTTACCTTACTAACCTGTAGCCAATTCTTTCCATTTTCTGTTATTTTCTTTTGCTGATTTGGAATTACATGTAGGTGCAACCTCGCTAAAAAGGCGACACATCAGATTTTTTAAGTATTAAACTAATCGGATATTATTATCAACTCATTTTTTATAAAAAATATTAAACAGTTATAAACGCAGGTTTTATTTAAACTCTCTCTCCAGCACACACAGACATGCAGAGAGACTGATTGGTTCTCCCATTTTTTATAAAAAATATTAAACAGTTATAAACGCAGGTTTTATTTAAACTCTCTCTCCAGCACACACAGACATGCAGAGAGACTGATTGGTTCTCCACCACTGAGGATGCCTCCCTCCCTCTTTATTGCAGTACAGGTTTTCTCCAGATCTGACTTAGAATGTGTGTGTGTGTGTGCCCGTGCGCGTAGGGTGGGGGGTTTTATCTTTTCTTTTTCTTTTTGAAGAGCGGGGGTTAGCTTGAATATGTGAGTGTATGCCGGTTTGTTCTTGAATCTAGTTGTGTGTGTGTGTCTGAGTTTCTAAGATTTGATGTTAGTGTCTGTGATTTGCAGTGTGCAAAAACTGACTGTAAGAGGCCCAGTGTTTAAAATTCAGATTTCAAAACAAAGAACTATAATAAAGATAATTAAAGGCAAAGTTTGTAACGACAAACAAAATGTGAGGCAGGAGACTTACACCAGCCCACTCGCCAAGAGTCTTTGCACTGGGAACTGTTACCAAGCTAACATTGTGGTCAGCACAGAGTGCTTTGACCAACTTTTGATAGTCTGGTTGGTTACAGTCCTCGGCCAACACACAAAGCAAGGCAGCGTGCTTCTCAATCACTTTTGCAGCCTCATGAAGTCCCCGCACAAGGCCACCATGAGCAAGTGATTTTCTCAGCACAAGCTGCAAGGCAGTCATGATGTCCATTGGCTCACCAAGAGCAGGAGCAGGAGCAGGTGCCTCAACTGGAACAACAGCTTCTTCACTGTAAAAAACAATACAGAGTAAATTGGATTAAGCATAAGAAAAAGTAAAATACTGAAATAAGGAACATGTGGCACTGATAGCTCAAATGACATAACTTTGCAAGTTTGTTACAAATTTAGTAGTTTACAACTAAATATGTTTTGATGGTTGAAACAGTATAAGAAGTGCCAGATATAAATGATACTGTAATTACAAGAAAGTAATTGATTAGAGAAAAGCCTATCACTGGATATGTCAATCAGTGAAAATAATTTATTAGAATAGATTGAAAACCAACAAAATCAAGCAATATAGTGCAATCTTACAAGATAAGTCAAGTACACATAATGGGAGAAGTTAACATACCCAGCCATGATTTCTGTTGATCAGATCTGTTCAAACTGCAGCAAAGAGACATAGGAAAACAAATCAAAATAAAATACTTTATAGTAGAAGATCAATAATAAGTAGATCACAGGACATACTTCAAAAGGTAAACAGTTCCATAGAAACATAGCAAAACGAAAATGGATCACCAATTAACAATTAAAATGGAAGCAATTGATAAAATATGCCAAGCCACGGAAAAGCCATCAGAACATAAAGTAAGAAATCAATTTGCCAATTCTGCTCTTGAACCAGTCAAACTTGATGCAATTGAAGTTGGAATCGCACAAAAAAACTGCTCTTTCATTCATCATCCCTTAGAGGGGAGTTAAACCAACAGTACATTCGTCATCCCAATTCAAAGTGAAGGAACCGTCTAACTAACTGTAAATTACATCACAGATAACAGAACTGCCTAAGATTCCTTACGATAATAAACACAAAGTATAACACTTTCGCCGATAATATAGGTCTATCTGAACTTATACACAAGAATTTAGAGGAAATCAGCACTTCAAGCACAATAACTACTAAACCACGGTTCAATTGCTATCTATCGTCTTAATGTACGCATATACCTCAAATCTCAAGGAAACTTTGAGATAATTCACGCAGTATGTGTAATCACACAGGCAATCTCAAAATTACAATACCAGCCAAGCGGATCAGAGTAATTATTGCAAAAATCCAACGCCATTCCGCAAGTAAATATACAATACC
Source organism: Dittrichia graveolens (assembly GCA_038502395.1). NCBI lineage: Eukaryota > Viridiplantae > Streptophyta > Magnoliopsida > Asterales > Asteraceae > Dittrichia > Dittrichia graveolens. The sequence continues at coordinate 4,685,677 of JARJIL010000004.1, read as the reverse complement.
GATAATGAAAGTCCGATAACAGATTGACAGAAAGACCGATACCTGTTGACGCTGATATTGGGAGGTCGAAGAAATGCGCACTCTGGTCAGACTCTGCTCTCTAAAGAGATGATGCCGAGTTTGCGATGTTATAAAGGGTACTGATTCTAAAACCCTAACTTCGTCTGAAAACACTCAGTTAATTTTAACTTTATGCCTTATAATTTGGTTTTACCAACTTTGCCCCTTCAATGTTTTACGGTAAACCTGTATCAAAATCTAACTAATCAACAATGTTCCAAATGTTAAAAGTAATAAACTAAGAAAAAAGAATTAATTTATATTTTAGTATTATAAAATTTTGATTTGTAACATCACAATTTTGACTGAAAAATAGGAATGACATAAAAAGTTAAAAACCAAAACCGACGGAGAAAATCGAAAACTAACGTAAATGGGAGGGGTTTGGGGACGATAAACAGAAACAGGAAAAACCTAATTATTTTAAACGGGGCGGGACAGTTTGATGATCCCCACTCCGATTAGGGTGAGTTGAGTAATCACCTAACTTATTTACTAAACGTAATGGGATTTTCTAAAACATATAGAAAATAATGTTTGTAGTTTTGTTTTGAGAAGTGATTAGTAGACTCCATGTCATTCACTACAAACCGGTGAAATAAATTAGATTGCGGGGTGATTTTTCCATTTCGGTCTTTCAGCACCTCACTTGAAGTCTTGAACCTTAAAAATAGTTTATCAAAATTCAAATGTTCAACATTCACATACAAAAACATCATACAAAAGTTTTTAATTTTAGATGTGTTGTGATATGATCATATATTCATATTACCTGACAAATGTATCGTATCATAAGAACATAGAGAATAAATAAGTCTATTTGTTTTTTTTATCAAACCAAATTAAATGGCTGTGTTCTATTTTTTAAAAATAATAAATATTAAATATTAACAAAACGATATTAAATAATTATAAAACATGAAACAAATGAGAATTTAAGAAATGATGATAAACTTTGTCAATACCCTGACCAGTAGTGAGCGTTTCGATGCGAGGGTTGAAGGCGTAAGTGGTGGCATAAACGTGATATCATGATATGAAAAGAAAAAAATTGTATAAACATCATCATTATTATTAGAATTAGAGAAATAAAGTCAAGTCTTAATTTCTTGGTTATAATTTAAAATAATTATTAAATATTTTACAATGATAAAATTAGAAATTTAGCTAAATTAATATGTTATTCTAAAACTCATCTAATAATTTTGATTCAATTTTGACCGACAAAAGTTAAAATTTAAATTCTAATGTTGATTAATTGTATGGTCAAGATTAAACAATAAATTTTATTTTATTAAATAAAGGTTTAACATCGTATAATAAATTTGATGTACGTTATTCTTTTATTTATATTAGAAGATATATATTTAATCTATAAAGAGACGTTATTTATAAACAAATGTCAATATATTTAGAGAAGTTCTATATTCTCATGTTTTATATTTCTACACATCATCTTACTCCAGAAATCAAGATAAATATTAAAATCAAGAGATAAGGTAAAAATATATATAATTAATTGAGCTCGTATGTTATCATTTAATGGATAAAACGATAAAATAAAAAGATTTAATAAATAAAATATAAAGTTTAATAGGGTTTAGTACATAAAAATGTAATAAACTTGATATATTATTGTTATTGTTATTGTTATTGTTATTGTTATTGTTATTATTATTACTACTATTGGCAGGCTTGAAGTTCCCCGCATTCACCTTCTTAAACGATTGTTTCCCCGCACTGTTACCCAAGGCCGCTCGTTCAGCTGACCTTTTCTTGTTCCTCTCCATCAGATACAACTCTCTCTTTCTTGCCCCTTCAATCAGTTGGTCCAGTGTAGCATACTGACCATTCGACACAAACTCTTGGATGTCCTCCCTCAGCATCTGCGTATACCTGTGTATCTGCAACCTTTCATCATTCGCGTAAGCCGGACAATACAACAGCTTCTCCTTGAATGTTGCGGTTATCTGATTAACCGTCTCAGTCGTCTGCTTGAGTTTCATGAACTCATCCATCACTCGCTCCACCTCAACCTTTGGAGCATACTCCTCAAAGAACAGTGTCGTGAATTCCTCCCACTTCAAGCCGGAGATAGCTTCGCCCTTCATTTTCCTCAGTAAGTTCCACCAGTCTTTGGCTGCTCCCCTCAAGAAGTTAGAAGCACACCACACTTTCGAGTCCTCAGCACATCGGCTGGTAAAGAAGGCTCCCTCTATTGCAGAGACCCATCTGGTGCTCCGCACCGGGTCTGGCACTCCGTCGAAAACAGGCGGCTGACACGCTGAAAAGTCCCTGAAAGTCCCTCCAGGGATCACTTGGTTTGCAGCTTGTGCTACCGGTTGTACGACCACAACAGCCGTTGTAGCCTCCTTCGCAGCCCATAGGGCTCCCAGCTTTTGATCAATCATTGTGCCCATATCTTGCTTTATATCCTCCACAATTTTGGGCAGCAGCTCCTTCAGCGTGTTGGTAACCACAGTAGTCACCAACTCAGTCATTGCCTCATCCTCATATTCTACATCATTCATCACATTTTCCGGTTCAGCATTTCCCGGATTCACATTCTCAGTTTGATTTAGGATTGGTTGTGCACGGGGGTCACTCTCTCCCGTCACACTTGCATTCTCACCATTAGGTGGGTTCTCAAAACCCGTCGGTATCACAGATCGATTTCTTGTAGTCACCATACTGGATGTATAGACAATGCACTTAATTAACAGGCGGCATTGCCACACAGTCCTCATTACTATATCATTTCATGTTTCACGTATTCATGTCATAAGTACAGCTATCAGGCAACCCTAGTCAGTCTAAGGCACCCTAGATACAGGCATCTTATCTTCTACAAGTACCCCTCACCGGATTCACAAGATTCCCTTGGATGCTGGTAGGTTCCCGTAAGTATCGTGTGCAACTAATAATATGGGCCCTATTATTACCAACACACTATACGTACTGGATCCTAACATTACCCTTGGAAATCCCGATTCACTGGCTTGGGCCATGTATCAATCATCTCATCAAGCATGTAGTCAGTTATCATGTAAGCATTAACATGTCACTCTATTCTGTTTCTACTAAAGCAATTGCATTGCAAAATCTCAGTCATCATAGTCAGTATATCATAATCTCAACATATCAGTTAATCATGATCATCATATCATGAACTCATACCTTGTACTCGCGTGTGACCACTCGGACTAGCTCCAGCTGATAGCTTATCGTGACATTTATCGTTTGAAAAAGGTTTCAAAAACTTTATCTAAAATCTTCCATGAACCAAGGTTTAAGTTCAAACACGCGGAAACGTATTCGAATCTCTTAAACCAAGGCTCTGATACCAAGCTGTAACGTCCCAAATTTTTTTTAAACAAAGAGTACGATTGATAATTCATCACGAATGAAACATTGTGCAAGTTAATTACAGACCCGGGTGACAACCCGTCAAATTCAAATGTAATTGTTTAGAATACATCAAGAAACACAAGATAGTTAAATATTTGCGGAAGCTTGTGGAGTATGAGCTATCAACCGCGTGCTGGAACCCCGCCGTGGCCATCACCTGAAAAGAAGGTAAAACAACAACCGTAAGCACAAAGCTTAGCGAGTACACTTACTTACAATCGACCATATGACATCACATCATTGCCTTACAATCATGTTACATCTTTCATTTCCGTTACCGTGGTAGACGGTCTCATCAATCCCGTCACCGAAGTGAACGGTCTCATCATTCCCATCACCGAAGTGAACGGTCTCATCATTCCCGTCACCGAAGTGAACGGCTTAATCATTCCCGTCACCGAAGTGAACGGCTTAATCATTCCCGTCACCGAAGTGAACGGTCTCATCATTCCCGTCACCGAAGTGAACGGTCTCATCATTCCCGTCACCGGAGTGAACGGTTTAATCATTCCCGTCACCGAAGTGAACGGTCTCAGCAATAGCATAGCATAACACATTACCAATGTATCAATTCATCAATCATCATTCATCATTCATGGGATTCATCATTCATTCATCATTCATATAGCATGTAGCACTTTAAACACATACATCATAAGGTTTAGATGGTAAGTAAGAATACTCACCTGTCTGTGGTTCAATCTCACAGCCTTAGCTTACTACTACACTTGTGGTTACTTGCTAGTCAACCGTCACCTACAATAGGTCTAATAAATCAATACCGTGCACGAATCCCTTGTTCGTTTATTCATATAATACATTCGAGCCTCACGAGGCAAGTAACAATAAGAAATTACTAAAGTCCATAAAGTCGGGGACGCGTCGCGTCCATAAAACTGACACGTCGCGTCGAGTTGTAAAAGTGTCGGATTTCACAGATCCGGATTTCAAACTCAACGCACAAGTTGCACGACTGTTAACATGGTGCCCATGCGAAAGTCGCATGGGTCTAAATAAGTCGCATGGATGTCCACAAGTCCTCAAAGTCGCATGAGGTTAAGAGTCGCATGGGTATTCACATTATGCCCCATGCGACAGTCGCATGGGGTGTTTCTAACAAGAGTCGCATGACACCTTTTTCGCATAAGTCCCATGAATCATTTCATACGTAAGTTACTTGAGGTACACATGATAGTTAAAGGTCGCATGAACATGTATTAGCATATCAGAGAGTCAAATGAAAAACGAATAAGTTAACTGGACACCTCATGCGACAGTCGCATGGTGTCCCCATGCGAAAGTCGCATGGCACAATACTAAGAGTCGCATGACTCAAATCCAAAAGTCGCATGGAACTTTAAACATGCTGACATGAAAGTCGCATGAAGCATCTGAAGGTTGCATGATGCTTATCTTCTTCATCAGTTCATCATTTTTCAAAAACCCAGGCTCCATAGTCAAAATCAAACTCTTTCAAAACTTAACCAAATCGTTTTATTTTTGTTTCAAAACATTTCTCCACTCATTTAAACACTTCTTTCAATATTTAACTACATTTTATCAAGTATTGAAGCTTATATCTTAAATTTCTTTCTCTTGTTCTTCATAAACCCATAACTCAAAAACCCAGATGCTAAATCATGCTACCATCAACCAAACAAGATAAAATTGATACTTACAGTATCATAGTGAGGTAAGAAACATTACTTGATGATTCTTTCACCAATTCTCCAAGTTTTCAGCTGATTCTTGGCTCTCCTTCTTCTTCTTTTTCGTGGGTTTAAGCTCACACACCAAAACTCTTTCTCTCCCCCTCTCTCTCTTCAATGTAACAGTAGCAATTATTTGAAATGGTGTTATATATATATATATGTGTGTGTGTGTGTGTGTGTCTCACAAAAAGGCCTAAGCCCACATTCCATGATTGGGCCCAAGAAACTTAAATATAATAATACCCATAACTAATCCAATAACATATATATAAATAGTCCACTATTCATTCATCCATTCAAACCCATAAACTCTTTAATACATTTCACAATCCAATATAAACTTTCATTTTCTCAATAAATATTCTTTTATTTATTTATTTTTCGGAAGTTCGGGTATTACAAAAGCATCGCAGATCTTGAAATATCGGTGGCCAAATCGCACTCAAAGCAGATCTTGGAAGTCGATGGCCAAATCGGTGGATCCGAAGCATCGCCAATCTTGAAGAAGGTGTGCACAGATTATGAAGATGAAACAGATGGAGATCAATGAAGTTGTTAAGATGAAGCAAGCCCAGCAATGAAGATGAAGCAAGCCCAACAAATCAACAATGAAGATGAAGCAGATAAACAGACGGAGATCGATGCCAAGAAGATATGTGAAATCACAAACCCAAACGTTTGAGAAATAAGTGAAAACACATCAATATTATTATTATTATTATTAGAATTATTTTTAAAGATGATAAAACACATCAGTTGTTATGTCACTGCCACGTCAGTTAAACTTGTGTCAAGTCATCATCTTACCTGCTATAATATGTTACATACATAAAATGGTAAGTTTGATAGGTTCAATACATTAAATGATAACTTTGAAAATTTGATGATACCATTATTAAGACATCTAAATGTCAAGGTTTTGATACATTTCTTTCTTACCCATTTCAATTTTTGTAACCAAAAGAGATTGAAAAGTGTTAAATAATTAATTATTAGTTAATTAGGAATTAATCGTTTTCGGCTAAAACTGTAACGTCCTGAATTCAACCATATTGTACATTTTTAAATTCAAATTTGGAATATTAAATAATTAAAGGGTCATATTTTTATGCTTGTGTTTGTGAGATTAATTAAAATGTTTATTTGATATGGGTTTATTTATTATGATTAAATAAGTTAATGGACTGAAATTGTAATGATCAAATGTTACTATATGAGTATGAGATTATTTACGTGGCTAAAATTAAAATGAATAAACATAAGGGGCTATTTTTGCCAAAGAGTGAAACTTGTTAGTATAAAAGATAAAGTTGACTCCTCATAAGTCAAATGTGAATTTGTATGGTCCGGAGAAATCGAGAGAGAGAGAGAGAGAGAGAGAGTTGAAAACAAAGAGGAGTGGTAAAATTTGACGGTGGAAGCTTAAATCAAAGAGGAATTTGGTGATTACTTGAGAAGATATGTGTTCTATGACTCAATTTAATGTTTAATGGTGAGTTTAGGTGTTTAAGAGATAAAATGGTTGTTCTTAGTAATTACAAATCATTTTGGTGTTGATACAAGAGTGTTTTGATTAAGGGTTTATGAGATTTAGAGTTATTAAAATTGAATTCATGTTTTTAATGTGTTTTTGAGTAGCAAATATGTCGAGTTCATTAGAGCCAATTGATCCATTGACGATCAAAATATGTTAAATTGGTTGTTTTAAGTGTTTAGAGTTGTTAGTAAGTGTATATGAAGTGTTGGAAATCACTTGGTTGTCAATCATGTGAGTTTTGACTAGAAATACAATTGTTCACGTCGAACAGTCTTCTACCAATTGGTCAACACAGGGCATGTCTAGGGTGACAGGCCATGTAGTGAGACCGTGTGGAGAAACATGGGCCGTATTTGAATTATACGAGCCGTTTAGCTCTTCATGGCACATACCATGTATTAGAGCTATATATCATGTATGGTGATGCAACACAGGTCGTGTAAGCAACTAGAGACGTGTAGGGTTAAGGTTTAACACTTACATTGCATGACATGTATACCCGTGTAGAGCGACCGTGTAATTCAACACTGGCCATGTCTTAGGCTATGTAGGTCAATAACATAGTTTTAAAGGAACATTTAGATATATGATATTTATATTAATTATTTTTAGGTGATCGTTCATTATTATAATTGATAATTAGTTAGTAGACTGCAATACAAATTCTAATTGGTTTGTTGTTGGATATAATTGCAAAGATAAGCAACAGAATGAGTAAGTGAACCAACATTATCTATTTTGAAAGGAAGGATGTGTGAGATGAGTGGTATATCTAAGTGGAAGGTGGTAAAGCAACTACAGAGATAGGAGGGGTGGAGAGAGATTGTGTGAAGATTGAGTGGTTAGGGTCGAGGAATGCGAAAGAGAAAGGAGGTCAAGGAGTGTTCGCATGAAGTGGAACCAACCTCAATTATCTTAAGTCTTGAGTTTTTGCGGTCTAGGCCTATTTTTATATATATTTTTCAAATTTTGGGGGCTATTCTACATTAAAACACACACTAGATACTCTATATTTTACTAAGGGATGCGAATTCATGCGTCTTATAAATGAGTTTACAGTCTTTAATAATTACATATTTTTATTATCAACACGATATACAATAACAATACTTGTATAAATTGTATTATATAGAATAAATTGTGATATAGTTATTATGTGTCCATGCAAATACACAAGTCATATAACACAGTGCAGCATACGCTGGAAAAGTTAAAGAATAGGATGGAATATCTATGGGGTGACAATTGTGTTGTGAACGATAACGTCTTTGCAAATGATGTGGTTGAGCTTTTGAGAGAGAATGGCATAGATTTTAAGAAAAACAACGAAAAAGGTACAAATGCACGGAGATTCGGGGAGCTCTTAATGTCATAAGGAATTGTTTTGAATGACGGTGTGTATTGGGTGACTTTTCACATTGTCTATGATTTTGGTTAAATGTTAAAGGTGTTGACTTGCAAGAATCTGCATGATACACAAACTAGATTCTTTAATCTGATCGGTATGTATTTTCCCACCGTTAATGATATTAAGCATTTGATGAAGTTCTGTAATAGTCTTCACGGAGGATTAAACAAACTAGCTGAGCTTATGGATGTTGAGAGAATTGGGGTTTGTCATCAAGCTGGTTCAGACAATTTGCTTGGTTCATATACCTTAAGGAAGTTGAAAGTAAACTTCTTTAGTGGTTCTTTGGAGAAATATGCTGGTGTTTTGTATGGTTTGGGTGTTGAGAATTGACAGACAGAAATAAGAAAAATATATGTAAAAAAGGAAAAAAAAACATGGTTAGTTTCTATGTTAAGTTGCAACGTTTGTTGTAATGGCACCGCAGCTTGTATACTTGTTGAGGTCAAACAAGATTGATTTATCTTTGCCACTTCTGCTTTTGGTTTCTTTTTTTGGGAAATGACTTCGCTGTTAAACGCATTTAATTTAGATATTGTTACACTTGTATTTTTATTGCTCCAGTTAAACACTGAAATGACATGATGATCCTTGTCACACTTGCAAATGATTTAAACAATGGATGTTTATGTCTTTTCAAGATTTCAATATTAACTTATTTAAGTGATCTGTAAGTGTAATATCGTAAAAATTACATGCTGTTAATCATTTCGAATTGTTTGGTTTTGTTGTTCCATATTCAAGTCTGCCTAAAACAAGTTCCATTTCGGCATTTCATGACAAGGTTCTGGTATTTGACTGTGTACCTTATTCAAAATAGCATCTGTTAAAAGTTAACATCTGATTTTGTACACAAGAATGCAGCAAACGGTACATGTATACTACCGATTTCTTTATACAGCAGAGGGTGTCATAACAACAGTAAACGGAATGATAATATATAAACAGTTTGATATCACATAGTAAATGGTATAACAACACATTTAACAGACCATCTCACTCAGGGTGAGCAAATACAGCAACCAGAACCTGATAGGTAGCGATGCCAACAGGATTCAGACATCAGGAATCGCATATTCGCATCCTCTGTTGGCCAACTAGTGTCCTGATGATGGATAATCTTGTTAACCTGATAAAGAACAGCAGAAGGGGGCTGAGAAGCTGCAGCGCACTTGTCTGTAAACTCTAAATAACAAAGGCCCCCGTCTTATCTTGACTTCTGCACTTTGTGACGGGTCAGCTGTTCCTATTCTAACTGGATGGACCTCGATAGGGTGATAACACATCAACATGAGACTATCTTGGAAAAGCCGACGAATTCTTGCCCACACTTGGAGAACTGATCACCGCTTCCATATCTACACTGAAATAGAATGTTTTGATTGGTTCTTCCTAAAGGAATGATCTATATTATTTGACTGATGGTGCCAACAAACAATTAATTATAACAAATATAAAAAACCCAAAACAAACTAGGTCTAAATAATAACTAAAATAAAGAAAAAGTCTGAATCTTCTATTCGAAACTTCTAGAGATCTTCAACCAATTACGAGCTTCAATATAATTACTAGGAGTGCCAAAGAAGAAACGGTTAGTTACACACCAAAGGTTGCCAACTCATTGCGTCTTGCCTTATACAAAAGGAAAGTACCTGAGTCAAGTAAGCTGGTAAAAGTTTCCAATTATGTACATGATACAATATGGCTTGGGATCCTCTCTAGTTGGTCAGATTTTATTGGTCATGTCCTGTCACAAGCATAAGAGCGGTCCCTACAAAGAATACTAATTTTGATGTAAAACTTATATTTGTTTGAGAACATAAGTGATCATGTACTCATGTACGACCCTACTTGAGAGGATATTAATCCACTCTCTGATTACACGGAACATCTTTTAAGTTATTAGCGGACTCATCCTAAGTTACTCCTCGAAGACCAAACAATTTGGTTCTTGTAGCTGCAAAGGGTGTTTCCACAAAGACTGATAAAGGGTCGTAAAGGAGAGATGAGAGAATTTGTACATTTGATGTTTAAAGTGGACCGAAAATCCTAATCTTACATCAGATGACTCTCTAACACCATGGGAAGCTTAACATGTGAGTATGTGACCACCTCAGGCCTCACAGCTGTAGTGCTTCAGAATTAGCTTGAAGATCTCAAGTACATTAAAACTGTAACAAGTACCTGCAGCTACATATTCTGAATTCCATTATATGAGTTTTTCTTATTATAAGAAATATACAGACTGGCTGACCCAGGGCCCAAGTCTGGTATACAACCTATGCTTCTACAGCGATGCGTGGTGGTGTATGATGTTATAGTTTGTAATTTTCCACTTGAAATTGTTTGCCCTTGTTCCATTTCTACCTTCCTAGGATCATTCTATATATACATGGTTTGCGGTGAGTGTAACTAACCAAAGCTTACTTTTAATTTCAAGCATTCGATCATTCTAACTTTTAATCCTGGCCATGTAATTCCCTAATTTATATAGCCTTTGGATCAAAACTCTTTGGCAAATCCCATCCCTATGTATTCAAAACTGTCACCCACGCTCTCTCAAAACTGAAATTGACCCCATTTCCCTTTTCTCACTTTGTGTGCAGTTGCCTCACAGTTTAAGGCCATCAAGAATTGTCTGGTGGAAGAATCAATATGACGACACCCTTCTCATTTGAAGATAAAAAATCAATTTATCAAGTGAATTAGCACACATGGTTCACGTTGAGACACAACAGTGGAAGAAGGAAATGATGCGTTCAAACAACCTGATGAGCGGATATGAAGCGGGGAAAAAATAGATTAACCCCTTGAATTTGTGCAGAGATAAAGAATCGAAGTCCAAGGATTGCTAAATTGGGGAGAGATGGGCGTATTAAGGATTTAAGGGTTTCAGTCTCTTAGTAGGTACGTAATTTGGAGTGAAAATTTTGTGTTGAGTTTTATGTATCACTACAAGCAATACATATATGTCTGGGTGTTATTTGGCGTACATTAGCTGCTACATGTGGCTAAGAATAAGGATCAAACAGTCAACCATGTCAAAGGCTGCAACATTGTTACAAAAGGGTGAGAGGGCTTTTCAAGATTTGGATCTGCTCAAACTCTTGAAATCAAAGATAATAAAAGAAGCTCTATAATGACATTTGCAAGGTAACACTATTTCCTTCCCACCATGAATGTGAATTCAGAATGAAATCGGGTCCTTTGGAGATTTCGTGATTGACCGGAATTCACAAGATTCGAAAGATGCACATAATTATAAAGAAAAAACTATGCGTTTGGTGTAGATTTACATCATGTGTAAATGTTTCTAGAATGTAAGCAATATGCCATAAGAAATGCTTCATGTTTTGGTTAATGTTGAAAAGCATATGACATACTAATTGTTGGTTATTGATTTAATTGATTATTGGTCAAGCTAATATCGTAATTTGTATTGTAGACAACGATAATGTGAGGGGCTGAAAAGTTTGTGTGGGTTCAACTGGAGCATTAGACCCACTTAGATGGGGTTGTCCCTTTTCCTTAATACTGGCTAGTCTGTTAAATTTTTCTGATTTCTTTTTTTTCTCATGAGCAACTTTGATATGCACACAGAGTTCATCATTTAGAGTAAAGTTGTTCCTAGAAGTTGTAATGGGTATTTTCATGAAATTTTGTCAACTTATTTACTGTACAGTATATTGATTTGCAGTTGTCATTAACTGCATTCGTAATTCGTACAGCCTCCTGTGATTGACTTTTCTTTTAATTTTTAAAGTAGTGGGAACAATGTTTTTGATGGGTTTTAGTCACTATTGAGTAATGTGCTGCTGCTCAATTGGTTTTGAGTTGGATCTCCATAAACTTACATGGTATGCAAGGTTCACCCGTGGTTGGTCAAAGGCCACACAAATTCTACGTAACCTATAAGTATCACGTGTTGACGAGAAAAAAAACGCCACACGGTGCGTGTTGAGTAATCTGCTTAATAAGGGAGCTGTACTACTCCCTCTCGTAACCAGTTGGTTTTGAGTTGAATATAAATTCATACGGGAGATTACAAAAACGGAATGAATTCTAATCTCACAGGTGTGTGTGTCTGCGCGCAATAAAAAGATTTATGTTTAGAGCAATAAAGCAGAAATGAGGTGAGATGATAGTACATAGCTTGTTTACATGTGGATTTTTGTTATCGAATATAATTTTTTTTTATCTCTGGCCCTTTTAAAATTTTGCCCAGATCTAAAAAAGAAAAAAGTTGGACCTGCCCTACAGATCCACAACAAAATCAGCAGGAAAAGCGATGCACATTAGGATTAAGCAACAAAATTAGAATTCTCGGGAGATGAAAACCTGAATCATGAGCGACTCCACGATGATCAATAGATTTGAAGTCGGAGTAACGAGAACAAATCTGAATTAAACGATCTCAACTCCTTGATTTTGTTCCCATAGCCTGGATTTACTGCGGAAACGAAAGGAGTTACAGATCAAAAGAGCCAGCACGGCAAAGAAAACACCGACCATGTCGGCGACGGCGTCTTTGGCTGAAGCGCCGGCTGATTTGAAGTAACCGAGCTCGTCGGCGAGTTCTTTGGCGGCACCGGCGGTGAGTGAAAGACTGCAACCTACTGAGATGCTGCGGCGACGTAGGAAAGATGATCTGCTGCGGGATGCTAGGAAGGAGAATACGATGGTGAGGGAGAAACAGAGAAGGAAGTGTTGAAGCTTGTCATGGGCTAACCAATCGTCACTGTTCTCCATCTCCTGCGAACTTCAAGGTGGGGGGCGACCAGCAATTTCCCGGTCTTCTCCGCCTACTCTAACGCTGATTTCATCGGAGGAAAGAAAAAATAGAAAAGAAAATTGAGAAGAGAAAAGAATAAAAAATAAAGGATAATGGTTACAATTTAATATATATATTGTTGATGGAGCTAAAATAAAGTGAGATGTGATAAAAAAATGATGATACGATGACATGTAATTATGATATGGATAAATAGTAGGGTGTGATTGGTAGATAATGGGAGGAAAATATATTATATTTAAATTTAAGAGGGTTTAGATGTAAATTGTGAGGGGTTGTATGAGATATGTCAGAGGGTTTTAAGAAAATTGTATATTAATGTAATTAATTATAGGTTGTTTGAAAATTTTGTTTAATAACTTGTGATATATTTTGTTTAGAGAAAAAATAGTTATATATTTGTGACCGTCTCATTTTTATCTACGTTTTGATATAAATTTTATCGTAATACGACCTTTTATTAAAATTTAGTATATTTTAATTATTTTATCCATCGAGAGCAACGGGTAGTAATTATTGGATATTTTATTCGTTTTTTATATTTATTCTCTTTACATAATATAGTTGATATAATCACTGATTTTTTAAGCTTTCGGTAAAAAGAATTAAAAATATACTATTTTTAAAAATTTTGTCGTATTACAATAAAATTTATATATTTGATAACCATTTAGTGACTCTTTTAAAACCATTAGTTTGTGGCATAAAGCTGTTTACAAAACTATCACTACCAGTTTATGACTCTTTAAAATTAATTATTAGTGTTTGAGTAAATAATCGTAAGAAACTATAACTCTATATAATTACAGTGTAATGAAACAACCATTTCATGTTAGTGTGTTTTGTAACTACACATACAACCTGAATGTGTTTAGTTCACCAAAATGTATCTAACTTGTCACGTTTTACCATTGTGCATATTGTATTTTAAAATTTTCTATTGTGTATATCGAACATAAAATTTGTCGATATTGTGTGTATTAAACTTTCTATTATATGTACTAAATTTATACATTTTTTTCTTTTTTATGCAATCAAAATACATACAATAACAACAAATTAAAAGTTTGATACACACAATAAAAACTTTTAAAGTTCAATACACACAATAACAAAACTTGACAAGTTGAAAACATTTTAGTGAACTAAACCCTAACTTGAAATGTTATATAAAGATTTTAATATCTAAGTTTTCTTACCTTTTTAACTAATAACGTGGAACATAAAATTAAGGTTATTATTACATGGATATTTAAATTCAATGTTATCTTGTGTTTTCAATTATATTTAATTAAATAATAAATTATACTTAAGCAATTTACGTATGTATAAACATAATCTATTCTATGTTAAGATCTTATTTTTTCTAATTTGTGTATACTTAGCATCATTATTTAATTTTTAACAAATTTAGTTTACAATTCCAAAGATTTTAAATATATAATTGATTAATAAAAATGTATTTTAAGCACTTGATATTAAAACATCAGCAATACTATTATGGTTATGTCTTTACAATACGTGTTGGGATAAAGTTCCATCACAACATACACATTAATATTATACTAAAAAATTTTAGACGTGTAATATAATTTTATATTTTTTAAAAGAGTATATATAAAAAGTATTAAATATAAAAGTTTTATTTACGTACCCGAGCACCGCACGGGTATAACACTAGATTTTTGTGTTTTGGGAGTAAAATCAAATAAGTTTGTGTTTTTAAGTTGGACCGGAAGAAAAGAAAAATTGTTATTTTATAATAATACTTTTAATTTTTAAAATTATTTATTATGATTAAGGGTAATTTAGTTAAAAAATCATAAAGAATTTTTTTTATCTTTAAAATCCTTTCATTTTTGGAGAAAAGTTTAGAGAAAAAATTTACCAAACTTTCTTTTTAAATCATTTCTTTTCTCTCTTTAAAATAACTCGGGAAAACACAAAATTTTTTATTTCATTTCAAATCTTTTCATTTCTCTCCGAAATTAAACTTGAGAACATAACGTAAGTACGTTGATTTGTAAAATTTAAAAGAATGAAATTGAATACTTAAGGAATAAGATCCCATATTATATTTGTTTGTTAAAAAGGAATTGAATTGAATTCAATCGTATATTTTGTTTGATTTATAAATTTGTCAGAAAAATTGAAATGTAATTATGTCAAATAACCAAACAAACAAAATAAGAAATGGAATGGAATTTCATTCATTCAAATTGCATGAGATTCTAAACAAACAGGACGCAAGAGTTTATCTCTCGCCGCTATAAAAATCATGGTGGTGTTTGTTTTCAATTTATGTTACACATTTTTGGCTTATTTTTAATAAGCATATTCTTAATAAACTCACTTATTTTCAAATTTCAAGTTTTAATAAGTTTGTAAAGTTAAAAAATGAGCTTATAAAAAATAAACCGAAATAATAAGTTTAGCCAAACACCTTCTAAATAACGGTTAATTTCACTCCATAATTCCAACCATGGTCCTTACGATAACAAATCTATATTCATACTCTTTGTTTTAAAAAGTTTTACGAGTTTGATCTATCAATTCATTAAAACTAAATAAAGCCTGTTAATTTTTTAAAATAATAACTTATTTACATTTTATTTAATATTTGTTGTTATTATTATTATTTTATGCATAATACACCAACACCCCCAAAAGAAATCATTCTCTTTCCCTTATTATAGGTAAACCTCAGTCACCGTCATCACCCCTTCTTTTTTATCAAATGACAACTCTTTAACAATCTCCGTCATCGTAACTTCGACAACTCCTACTTTATACAACCCACTTCTCTACCATTCTAAAACTTGTTGAAATTAATACAATCCATCCAATCCCCTCTAACTTTCAGACTAGATGTCTAGATAAAATGTTTCATATTTTGATTTAAGGTTTTATGTTATGATTTGCAATATAGAATCGGACACCAAGTTGTTTGATTACGCTCTCATCAAAGCGGGGTTTGACTTGGATTATAAAGATGTACTCGTGTACATATTAAAATGGGATATGATATTTTCACTTGTAAAGTTGATTCATCCAAAGTAAATATGTGTTTC
The DNA here is from genome assembly GCA_038502395.1 of Dittrichia graveolens. Lineage (NCBI taxonomy): Eukaryota > Viridiplantae > Streptophyta > Magnoliopsida > Asterales > Asteraceae > Dittrichia > Dittrichia graveolens. The sequence continues at coordinate 4,669,689 of JARJIL010000004.1, read as the reverse complement.
ACTAACTTGTAATATAGCTTCAAAGATATTATATTTCATTGGATAAATCAAATTTACAAGTGAAAGAATCAACTTCTTATTAAAATACCTTGATGCATAAAATTGACACTAGAAGAAGTGAGAATTCAAACAATTAACTAATGAATAGATTTTTTTTAATGTTACAAACACATATTCACTTATATTAGCTAATAAAAAAAGACGGTCGGATCAAAATGCGAACTATAAAATTTGATGTTTAAAGATTAACACTCTCATATTAATAACTCATTATTTTTTCTCAAACATATTAGACAAGTCTCTTATTTTAAGTAAAAATTGGTTCCGTTATAGGTGTCACTCTCATTTTTATATGTTCGTACTCTTATTTTAAGTCATGTTTGACTGAATATAAAAGAATCTTAACCCAATCCTTAAGGATAGTTAATGTGAAAATATAAATTTGAGGGACCAAAGTTGAAGATTCTGTGTAAAGTTCTAATAATCAAAGTTTGTTAAGGATAACAATTCCCAAATTTTCGACCATTATCCCCTTGAATCAGTAGGTATCAGCATGTCTTACGATCGTCTTAATTAGTTCATGCATACATTAATTTAATTAATTATTGAAAGATAATCATATCGTAATCCCAATAACTCCTCAGATTACACGCATGCATTCATTCTTATGATTGTATTTAGTCTTTGAGTTCTGAAATTTTCACTAGGTCGGTAGTTGGTTTAAAATCAACTTCTGTGTATTTAGTTCAATTTAGCTGATGAAAATATAAAAAGAAAATAATATATATTTGTTACTTAAATTCAAATTCAAAATAACAAGAGAAATTAGAATCCATATCTAAGTCAAATTGAATTGTGATCCATTCAATTCCTAAAATCTTGGCCAGCCCTATATATAGTCCAAACTAATTATCTTACGCACTTCAAAATCGACAGAGTAAGCAGAGGACATCCCAGAGAGATCTGATTCGATTTTCGATCGAGTTTTGAAGCGTAGTTTTGGAGGTAAATCTTCAACTCTTTTGTATACTAGCTGGTTTTAGCTATCTTTGATCCACTTTGGTATTAGTAATTAGGAGTTTGGGGTGTCTGTGAAGATCGAAGCCACCATTAATGGTGATGAACAGAGCTTTTTGGGTCTCAAAATAAGTCATATAAAGTCCAAACCGATTTCTGAAATTGTTAGGGATACATTTAGTATGGTGTTATGATCGAGTGAAGAAGACGATCAAAGAGGGAGGTGAATAGGTGATTTGAGATTCTCAGATTAACCTCCTAACTACCTGAAACATTAAAAATTTAACCTCTGAAAATTTGGTTAGTATTATGATTAAGGACCGTTGAGGCAGAACTTCTTTTGAATTTTGGTACTCAGCATATTTAATAAAACTATTATTCTACGTAATTACTTACTCGATTACTCGTATAAAAATAATATAATACGTTATATAAGTCGATCGTAGTTATGAAAATATACGTTTCTTTAATGTATAAATGTTTTTCCTTTCCGAGTAACACTTTATGCTTTAGTTTTCACTTTAAGGTTTTTTTTTCTGACTTCATAGTGCTTTGATACATTAGAAACTTTTTACATGAATCTCTCGTTTGTGTGCTGATTTGTAAATAAGAATAAATTTGAACCTTAAAAAATTTCCAAAAGGGTTTTGTTGATTGTTTAGTATTGCAGGGTGATATTCTTATAGAGATAGCTTTTTTTGAGATCACCAATGGAAGGTGGTGTTGTCAAACCGGATAAAACGGAGTTCACGGAATGCTACCATACAATATGGAAAACACCATACATACTTCAGCTTGCCGTTAGTGCTGGAATCGGAGGACTCTTATTCGGCTATGATACTGGTAATTAAGTTTTCTGTTTGTGTTACATATAGTTGTTGTTAGGCATCTTTAACTAATGAGTTTATGGTGATTGATTTTCCACTAAACAGGTGTTATTTCGGGTGCTTTACTCTACATTAGAGATGATTTTAAGCAAGTTCAGAAGCATACATGGCTGCAGGTAAGTTAAAATTTAACAATAACTTGTTATTTGTGGTTAGAATCAAGTATTTGCAGAGTTTGATTGGACATATTTAAGTTTAATAACATGACATCACCTAAATTCATGTTCATAAGAAGTCAGATTACCATGATCTATTGTGTATGATCAAATACTTATTGCATATGTTTTCTTTTATGAAGGAAACAATTGTTAGCATGGCTGTAGCTGGAGCAATTTTTGGTGCTGCAATTGGTGGTTGGATGAACGATAAATTTGGGCGAAAAAAGTCGATTATGTGTGCTGATGTTGTGTTCTGTATTGGTGCAATAGTTATGGCTTTTGCTCCAACCCCATGGGTCATAATCGTTGGTAGACTTTTAGTTGGTTTGGGTGTTGGAATGGCCTCTATGACTGCTCCTTTATACATCTCTGAAGCTTCACCTGCTAGAATTAGAGGCGCACTCGTGAGCACAAATGGTTTACTCATCACTGGAGGGCAGTTTTTATCCTACCTTATCAATTTAGCATTTACCAAGGTACAGTACTTTCAGAAAATTAACTGTGTTTTATTAATTTAGAATGCTTCTTCGTACGTTTGCTAACAATGATTTTGTTTCATCAGACACGTTGGACGTGGCGTTTGATGCTTGGAGTTGCAGGTATTCCACCGATGGTTCAGTTTTTCTTGATGTGGTTTCTTCCCGAGTCTCCCAGATGGCTTTATAGACAAGTAAGTATTCACAATTCAACAAGTTTTAAATATAGTATTATTATTATGTTTGATTTATACACATTTATTTTTCTTAACTAATGAAAATATGTCGATCTGTTTTTCCCAGAATAAGGTGAAAGAAGCAAGGCAAATCCTAGAAAAGATCTATCCTGCCGACGAAGTAGAAAAAGAAATGAAAGCATTACAATCATCCATTGAAGAGGAACTAAAAGCAGAAGAATCCATGAAATACGGCATCTTTTCGAAAATTAAGAACGCATGGGGAAATAAGGTGGTCCGTAGAGGACTTTATGCCGGCATCACCGTGCAAGTAGCACAACAATTTGTTGGAATCAATACAGTGTTATACTATAGTCCGACTATAGTACAACTCGCGGGATATGCTTCCAACAAAACCGCTTTAGCGTTGTCATTGATTACCGCCGGCCTTAACGCTCTTGGCACAGTTATTAGCATGTTGTTTGTTGATCGGGCGGGGAGGCGTAGATTCATGATTGTCTCAATGTTTGGAATCATTATTTGTCTCGTTGTTTTATCGTCCATGTTCTTTCAAGCTTCGGTTCATTCTCCTGGTGTAAGCGTTCTCGAGTCAAATCATTTTGGGGCCAACTCGACTTGTTTGGATTTCAGTAGGACTCCTGATCCGTCATCTTGGAACTGCATGACTTGCTTGAAAGCCTCGTCAAGTTGTGCTTTCTGTGCTAACGGAGCAAATAAAGTAAGTTAGTTAACCTCCTCTAGCTCTTTAAGTTTTCTACATTTTAATTTATTAGGGACCGAGATTTTACTAGTATGATTTTATTAACATATATTAATAATTAAAACAGTATAATCCGGGTGCTTGTTTGGCTCTGGAGGATGTTACACAAGGATCTTGTCGAGCAGAACGTAGGAGTTGGTACACAAAGGGTTGTCCGAGCAAGTTTGGGGTTTTCGCGATTTTATTTATGGCGTTATATATCATCTCTTACGCACCAGGGATGGGAACCGTGCCTTGGATCGTGAACTCGGAGATATATCCGTTAAGATATCGGGGTTTCGGGGGCGGGACAGCTGCGGTTGCTAACTGGACGTCGAACCTGATTGTAAGCCAGACGTTTCTTACTCTTACGGAGACGTTAGGGACTGCGGGAACGTTTCTTCTATTTGCGGGGTTTTCAGTTTTAGGGCTTATAGCAATATTCATTCTGGTACCGGAAACCAAGGGGTTGCAATTTGAGGAGGTGGAGAAGATGTTGGAGAAAGATGATCGCCTCCAGTTATGCTGCATCAAGAACCCTAACGCCGAGTCAACTGCTTAATTAATTAAAAGTTTTGGACATATATATATATATATATATTTAATTCGTTTCTTGTTTTTCTTAGAAAATTAATCCCTTGTTTAATATTATGTATTGTTTGAAAATTAATTAATGCTGGATTTGGTTTACAAATTTGGATGTTATTAGTATTTTTGTTTTTTATTAAATTAAATATATACCTCTTTCAAGTCGTTGTGACAAACTGACAACAATTAAAGCTAGGTTTAGATGGGTTATTTTATATATGCATGCAGGACGGAGGTTTGCGCTTGTGGTTGGTTTACCTGCCTGCTGTTATAATTACTTACGGTTAAGTTGAGTAGAGACTATATTTGTTTTAATTTATTGTGTGGTACGTGGGCAGATCGATCTGATTTTTTTTGAAGCTTTAAAACTTGTTTTGACATGTTGTGAATTAATTTAATTTTCTATATGATGTTCGAGTATATATGCAACGTCTAAATATGCCCGGCAGGCCGGTCCTAAATATTTTGATGCCCAGGCAAGATAGTAGAAAAATGCCCCATTAATTTTTTAGTGCTTGGAAACCTAGTCAAGCTAGACAACTCATCCCCACACCGAATTTTCAAGATTAAGGACTAAGAGTCGATGATAAAAGTTCGCACAAACTAAGCTACTAACCAAGGTGCTTTCGATTTTCCAAACAACGTACTTTAAGGACTTGCGTATAGAACCACGAGTGTCACAAAAAAACTAAATTGAAGATTGAAGGGCAAGAAGATGATGAATCTAAAACTCAGGAAAACCAACTTCTGTTTATTAAAAATACAGTTTACTGCTAGTAGTTTTTTGCTACTTTTGATTCCTAATGTATTATAAGGCCCCTAATACTCTAAATTGATTAAAATTGAAGGAGCAAAAATATAACAAAACAATCCCTAAAGGAACTATAAAATCATTAGCACACCGCTCAATATCTCCAGAAAAGGTCTGTCTGGGATCATATTCTAATTAATCCAACATGTAATTTAATGCTTTGGAAAAAGCATAGAGAATTGAATAACAAATAAAGTTATCGTGAAGAGCTGGACACTGAAAAACAGATAACATATATAAATAAAATGATTGAAGAACGAAGAGTTGCACACTCGGAATGTCGGTTGAACTTGTTGACATCTTGAAGAACCTGGAGTCGGCCGTCATCTATCAAGTGTAGAGTCATGTTCGTGATTGGAAACAGAGAAGGAGAGAAAACAGATTTGCATATGTATAAACTCTAAATATAAGAAACATTAAATTTCGAAATAATTAAACAAACTTGTTCATCCAGTTATTGATCTAGTGATTCAATCAAATGTTTAGAGTGGGAGTCAATAAACTCAGATTGGTTGATTGGGACTCGACACAAAACCGTTCTAATTCTTGATTGAGTGATTGGATCAAATGTTCTTGAGAGTCGATAAAATCAGATTGGCCAATATGGACTTCAAACAAACCAGTTTTATTAGTTCTTGATCGAGTCATTGAATCAAATGTTAAGATTGGGTGTCGATTAAATCAGATAGGTTGAATGAGACTTGATTGAGGAAGTCAGTTTGAATGTTTGGTGAAGATACACAGAAGTTGAGAATGGAGGACTGAAAGGGTGCTCACGCTTTTTTGTTACCAGGAGAAAATTGCTCACGTAGCCACCACCGCCCGCCTAATTCAATAACTATAAACTCTTATTTTTTTTAAACTAAGAGCAACATACACATATACGGTACCTTAGCCAGAAATTGATGCCCCCAGTGGGCTTGATGCCCTGGACCTCCGCCCAGTAGTTGGGCCGGCTCTGATGCCCGGCCAGGCACAGGTGAGATAAGCATGAAGTGAACATACAACAATAATATATATGCATGGGGGTTAGCCAGCTTTTGGCATATATATATAGAGAGAGAAAAAAATTTATTTGAAAACTGTTTTTAATGCGAGAACCATTGTAGATCAATCAATTATTACATTGTCTTAAATAATTAAATTTAATTTAAAAGGGCAAAAATGATAATTAAAAATTTGTTACATGGAATGCGTCTATTTTTATTTATGTTGTCCGGTTTTTTTCTTTTTAAATAATATAGCTATTCCGTTTGTGTTTATTTCTTTTCTTTATATTGTTCATTTATTTCTTTTTAAATAATATAGTTGCGCCATTTGTTAAAAATTTGTTGTCACATTTTTTTTGTATTTCTTTTTATTCTTTTTTTCTTAACTTGTTTCTCTATTTATTAATCACAATCATTTATATTTTTGTTAAAAAATATATTAAGTACTTATAACCCATAGATCATTTTTGTTTGATTTTTTTTGAGTTGACAATGAGTTTGACTAAATCAACTTTGAGTTGGACGTGCACTAGAGTTGTAAACGAACCGAACGAACACGAACGTGGTCTTGTTCGTATTTGTTCGTTTAACTTTATCCGAACAAATAAACGAACATGAATAGATAAACGAACGAATATTTATGTTCATGTTCGTTCGTTTAACTTTAGCCGAACATAAACGAACACAAACGAACGAACATGAACAATATTTTCCTTTCGTTTAATTAAACGAATGAACACGAACAGAGCTCTCGTTCATTCATTTATGTTCATGAACGTTTGGTTATCCGTTTGTTTATATTTATATGTATATATATTTATATTATATGCGTGTGTGCGTATATATAGTGTTTATTTGTGTTTAATAATGTTTGGATTTGTATTATAGCGTGTGTTCCTTTGTTTACGTTTGTTTATCATTTATTTACAGGAGAGAAAAAAAGAAATATATATATATATATATATAACCGTTGAAAAACGGTAAAAAAGTAAAAAAAGCAAACACCCGTAACAGGTTCGAGGGTTGGATAGGTCGCAAGCCGGCAGGGACCCGAGGGGCGTCGATGGTGTGCCCGACGCGTTCCATCCCAACCCGACACGGGTTCCACCGCCGATGCGGGTGGTCTTAGTAGCAAGAAATTGAATGATGGTACTTAGTTACAACTTTTATATGTATATATGTAATGATTAGAAGTTAGACATAGAAAAAATCAAATAAAAAGTTAAATAATAAAAATATATTATTAAGACTATTTTTGTCGTTCTACATACTAAAAGTTCTTAAAATTTATTTAAAATATTTTTTTATATCAAAGTTTTTTCTTTTAATATAAAAAAGTTTCAGCTTTGTATCCACATTAGGGTAGAAAATTTTATTTTCAAAACAAGAAATTTATAGTTTTTAAAAGATTCAAAAATTATGGTATCCGAAAGTACCATTAATCAAACATCTTTTCCTCGTGGCAGGGTACATGTAAGGAATTCATGGGTGGGCAATCCAATAGAAGGAGAGGGAATTGGACGGCTAAGATTGGTTTTCGCGGTTCTCGCAATAAAAACGGTTCTCGAATGAACTTTTTAATATATATATATATATATATATATATATATATTTCATCATCAAATTTCAACCCTCCCACATTCAATCACATACCTTAAAAAAGTGTCATGGTACATACACAATAAAACAAAATTTATCTACATATATCACTTTATACATTATCAACTTTTAACATATGTTATTAAGAATTTAATATTTGTATCTGTTGTGAATGAACAAATTCATTGTGCACGAATCAACTCCCTTAAAAAAGAGCTTTTCCATACTATAACATACCTTTATATTAACAAACAATATCCTGGTTTCACACTACTAAAAAATAGACATTTCTAACGAAATTTAGTGACGGATGAAAACCGTCGCTCATTAGCGACGGATTTGTGACGGATTTACGATGTATCAGTGTTATTAGATATCAAGAGAAATTTCTCGCTATTCCCTCGCTAATTTGTGACGGATTCGGAATCCGTTGCAAATTAGGGAGGAAAAAACCATCTCTAATCCGTTTCTAATTAGCGACTCAACAGATTTGCGACGAAACCGTGGCATTTGGTTGCTATTCCCTCGCTAATTTACGATGAATCCGAATTATTAAGTATTAATGGAATTTCATCGCTCTTTCCTCGCTGATGAGGATATATACATCCTTCACGAGTTAATCAATTGTAGGGATGTAAAAAAAATGAAAAACCACGCATGAACCGAAACCGAAAAAATCGATACATGTAAAACCCGAAAACTATGGTACCCTTTGAACACGGGGCCGGTTCGGATTTTAAAATTCGATGTCCATGGGTATCCGCCCCATAAGATTTTAACTTATATATATATAGGGGAGAGTTCAAACGAGAACTGTTGTTCGTATGAGAACTGCGAGAACCAATCTTGGTCATTCAGGTGATAAGTGGAATTCATGGATGAAGAGCGTGGGGGGATTAAGTGTGGCAATGTGCATGTAAATAATTCATGGGTGGGTAATCCAATTGAAAGAGGGAGAATTTGACGGCTAATATTGGTTCTCACAGTTCTCGTACGAAAAACAGTTCTCATTTGAACTTTTGCCTATATATATATATATACATGTGTGTGTGTTAAGGGGAAGGTTCATTTGAGAACCGTTTTTATTACGAGAACCAATCTTAGCCGTTCATTTTGGATAATGGAATTCACGGATGAAGAATGTGGGGGGATTAAGTGTGACAGGGTACATGTAAGAAATTAATAGGAGGGCAATCCAGTTGAAGGAGGGGGAATTAGACGGCTAAAATTGGTTCTCGCGGTTCTCGTAATAAAAACAGTTCTCAAATGAACTTTTCACTATATGTTAATATATATATGAAATAACAAAAGCTATTAGAAAACTTAAATTCCTTAGAACTACCTAACTTACATCTAATATCCCCCACCATCTCCCCCAATCTTGTTTTTTTAGCTTCGATATCAAGAGTTTGCAAGTTTGCAACGATCAAGAGTTCAACATAGAGATACTGAAATCGATCAACATTGTCAACTTCAATCATATCGATTTTTTGTTTCTACAACAAAGATTTGTTCGATTTCTACCAGTGATTTATTTATTATTATTGACTTGTTTCTACTATTGTTTATTGTTTTATTATGAATCTCAACTTTTGGTACCCGTTGTTCGCAAAAAATTCACTATCCGCCCCCGCCCCGTGAACACCTCTAATTTCAATGGGCCACATTTTCTTATCTACCATCCTACTAGCTTATAAATTCCATGTTGACAATATACTTGTTGAACTGCTCAATTTACATATGAGAGGTCTCATGCCTAACTAAACTCATAATTGAAAACCTTGATAAAAGTCTTAAAAACTATGTCCGTTCATGAGAAACTCGATCCTCTAAGACATAACTAGAACTCAATGTCAAAAATTATCCAATCATAACACTTTGAGGTGCCCCTTCAATCTTTGCTTTTGATAAATCTCATAGTTATTAAAAACACTATTTGCCATTCAAAAAAATTAAAAACACTATTCAAACATACTCGTCACTCTAGGTTATTCTAAATTAGTTAAAAATAGTCAACCTTTTAAATCTTGATCTATCAAAGTCATATTTTGAGATAAATCATGTAACATTGGTTATTACAAGTCATACTTGAAACAAAAAAGATCAATTAGTGTCGAGACGTTTAAGAGTTAAATGTTATAATAATATATTTTTTTCATTTTAAAAAAATAATATAATGATAGATCATTATAACATAATCTATTATTAATCAAGTCCACTTACTTCCACCTTGCCATGATTAACAACACACTTCTCCACTACACATAATAATGGCCTCTTACTTTTTTTTATTAATTAAAAAAAACAGCATTTCGTCTTATTACTTTGTAATATATTGAAACATTGCCAAAAATATAAATAAATAGATTAATTCATTGTTCCTTACTTGGTTTATTAATAATATATAAGATTCAGACACGAATTATCATATCTATAAAAGTTTCTTAGTGGACATGAATTGCGTACGTATTTATTTTTCAACGAGTCTGATGATTTATGGTAGTACAAAGGGTGTCTTTGAGAAAGTGTAAAAGGTCTACTTATATATATAGTGAAGGGATCAGATGCGAACAGGTTCGCACCGTGTGAACTGGCTCAACGTCGTGGAGCACAAGTGCACGCCGTGCACCATCAAAAATGCTAGCTGGACTCCAAGTCGTGGAGCATACCGCACGACGTGAGGCCTTCATTTTTCACAAAATGCAGTGATTTTCTTACAAGATGCAGTGTTTTTTTAGACATGATGTAGTGTTTTTAGACAAGATGCAATGTTTATTAGCCGAGATGCAATGATTATAAGTTGGATGCAGTGATTTTATAGACTAGATGCAGTGTTCCTAGAGTTCTCATTTTAAGGACTGTTCTCATTGAATCCTCACCCTATATATACATATATATATATATATATATATTATAATAAAGAATGTTTAATATAGTCCATGCTTAATTCATAGTTCTAAGAGAGTAAGGGACTAATTTTAGCCTTTGAACCAATGGTATCAATTATCCGAATTGTATTCTAAAATTTTGGACAGAGTGACATTTTCGTAATTCACATGTGATGCTTTTATAAATCACATGTGATTTATACTGAATCACCTGTGATTAAATATTAAAATTTTAGGACTATATTTTTTACATAGACTTTATTGAACACAACTTATATTATAATTTTTCAAAGCCCACAATTTAAAAAATAAAATTTTAAAAAAACCCATGTTTTGATTAATATATTAAAGAAGTGAATATGTTGATCACATACTTCAAAGAGTTTAGAGAAACATGGATATCTAAGGTTATTGATGATGCAATGAACTTGTCATTCAAATGAATATTGATCCGGTATTCCCCCAGACACGTCAGGTTCATTAAAAAAGCAATTTGATGAGAACAAAGTGATCAAAATGTCTTATTTTTAGCTTAGGAGAATTATAAAGTTAATTATTTTTTTATTTTTGATCAATCTAGTGCTTCTCTTAAAACCGGATTTGAATCTAGGTGTTTGTGTATGGGTTTAGGTTTCTGTTAGAACCTAGAGAGGGGGTGAATAGGTTATATGCCCACTTTCTAAAGTTTTTATAAAAATATTTGCAAATAATTAAAGAGTTTAGGGAAGGAAGATATCACCAATGAAGTAATTTGAACACAATGATTTATAGTGGTTCAAGCAAGGGTTAACAACCTTGCTCTACATCCACTCCTTGGCCTCACCCACCAAGAGTTGCTCCACTATCTTCTCTCTTTGAAGGTAGAGATAAACCTTTTACAACTTCTCTCTTTAGCTTACAAGAATTACACTTCACTCTTGCAAACAAGGTTAAGATAAACCTCACTTCACTCTAATTGGAAAGGCTAGAGTTGATCCTCACTTCTCTCTAATTCTATAGGCTAGAGATTATCCTCACACTATTACAAATGTATATGAATGTAATGAAGTATATAAGGAATATGAGCTCACAAGATTTTTTTGTATTCTGTATTTTTTCAGATTGCAAGAGGTTGGTAAAACACAAGACTTGAGTTGCTTTAAATAAGGAAAAAGTTTGATGCTCAAAAAGTGTCCAGACGATCCACGGTCGATCCACGGTCGACCGTGGCATCGACCATCGGCCTGCTGGAGATTTTTGAGCCTTGTGCACATAGACGTTGGCCTTTTACTAAAACCACACACAACCCATTTTTACCATAAAAATGCACTGAAAAGAAGCTTTAAAAAAGTTGGGTTAGTGCCATACTTCTTAAGTTTGAATTTAATCATAAAAATGGTAGTTTAGAAACCAAATGCACAAAGCGTGTTGGAAGTTTACCTCTTTGAGAGATTCCTTTTGCTAAATATGGTTTTGGCTTATTTCAATAGAAGATTATATTTAGTATTTGCCAAAATAGGAATTCATTTGCTTTGACTACCAAGCTTGTGATTTTATAAAAAGTTTCTCAATTTTTATAAAAGTTTTTATAAGAATTATTTTATAAAAACTTAAACTCATTTAATTATTTATTTTGTAAGCTCATAAACTTTGAACGTTTATTTGTAGGAATCTTCGACATCGGCTTCTACTTAAACTCGGATCTTGACGATTGGAGCTTGGCCATTTGATGAAGCTTATTTTGTAGATCATAGAAGAGAATATATTTGATTGAATATATATATGTATATGTGCACATATGTTAATGTTAGTACATACAATTATATAAACAAGTTATAAATTTTTGTGTCAACAAAAGAGGATATATTTGTAAGCCTATTTTTCCCAACAGTTTCAAAATCAGATTTTGTACACTAAAAATCAAGTATGTGGTGGTGGTATGCGGTAGGAGTAGGCGGCGGTGGTTCTTGGTGAGACGGGGATAACAAAGTAGTGGTGGTGCTATGGTGGTCGATGGCGAGGTGAGCAGGTGATAGTTATGGCGGAGCAACGATGCGGTGGTTGAGAAGTTTCAACTAAAGAAAAGCTAAAAAAGGTCAACACCTATGAGTTGACGGTTGTTTGCTGTTGAGTTGCTTGGTTGGCGATGAGTAGACGAGGAGAAGGCGTGGATTTCTTGGTCGGCGATGGCGGTTTGATGGATGATCTAGGGTGACGGTTTGGTTTAGGGTTTAGGCCGGTGTCAGAGGATGAGCAAGGTGATGAGACTGCGGCGGTATTGTGGAGAATGGGAAGGGTGAATACTGATTGACGATTTGGTGCTGGTGCCTGGTGGGGGTGGATCTAAGGTGGCGACGGTGCTGCTTGACATAGGTGGCAATGATTTATTGAATGTTTTGGGAGCCCTAATTCCTCCCAAAGAAAATCGGGAGCAACACCCTTTTGTAATCAAATAAAATTATTATACTATTAAATTAATTAACAAGCATAAAAATAACTTTTAAATATTAACATGAAGTTATTAATAATTTAACTTTAATTAATAACTAACTTACTTAAAATATAATTAATTAATTAATTTGTGTAATTGATACTTTGATAGTGAGAAATAAAAAATTCTACTTTTTATTAATTTTTTTAAAAAATAATTCATATAGTATTAGAAAGGGTAAAATAGGTATTTTAAAGAAGTTAACATTAACATCATTAAAGTTAACACAAAAAGGATTATCCATGTTCAACTTTTCAGAATGAAGAACTAAGTTTGAAATAATTTTTAATAAAAAACTGATAATGTGACTTGGACATATATCTCAAACAACCATCTATGTAATTATCTTGTTTTTATAAAAACTCCTTGTAACCCGAATTCTTTATATAAAATCTGACTTCCACACTAAAAAGTCTTCGGTGCAACTAAAATGATAGTTAATGAAAATCTATACGATAGTTACACGTAACTTACAAGCTCAAAATTTTATAATTAATATTAATATAAGCAAATAAAAGAGAAGAAGTAAGTTATAACTTTTTTATAATTAAATGTGGGAATTCAAAACTTTAAGCTAGTATCTATATCAATATTAATATATAAAACATTTAACACTCTCTCTCTTAAATATTTTAATCTGTTAAATTTTAAATTATTTGATATTACTACCTTACCCCTTATTTAAATTTTAAAAGAAAACAATTAAATACCATTTTAATAACTAAACTTTCTATAAAAATAATGTTTAAAAATATCAACTCAATACAAATTAAATTTCAACCTATAAGATATTACACAAATTAAAAATTGAATAAAAAAACCTCCATAGAAATATTATTTTAAATATTATATCATATACCAAATAATTTAATCGAAGTATTAGAAAATTCGTATAACTAAAACTCATAAACTTAATAACATGTAACTGAATTTATAAACACTCATATAAGTAAACTAAAAAGTTTAATTTATAATATATTTAATATTATTTTACTTGAACTCTTAAATTTTAAGTAATAGAAAATTACCAATATAGTCTTAAATATATTTATATTTTTTAAAATACACCAACCCAACCACTAATATATTATCTTATACCTACACAATTTCTCATTCAAATAAACACACAATTCACCAAGTCATTAATATGTTTTTATCATCTTATTTTATAAGTAGAGATTTTTTTTCTTATTTTATTATTTTTCAAAGGTTATTTTAGAAATTAACGAAAGAGTTGATAGATAATTAAGAAATAAGTAAAATTGAAAAGAAGGAAACAAAATGGACATACTGCAAATGGAAATTATTCGACGTCATCATAGTGTGTGTATATCATACCCTACGTTACCGAAACGGACATGTTATCGAGAATGAATTATTTATCGTCGTCGCATTACGCGAGTAACATGCTAGTATTATATAAAAGATTATACATTAACTGAACCAAAAATAAGTTTGCGTACATGTTTATTTGCAGTAAAATTAGAATTGTTTTCATAAAAAATTTCATAAAACCACACAATTTAAGTTTTAAAATACGTGTTTAAATGTATTAATTTAAAATTTTAGAAAATCGAGAATTCAGCTTTTATTTTATATCTATATTCACGAAAGTATTTTAAAATCTGGTTTTTAAGTTTTCCTTTATAAGTTTTATCAGTGGTTTTTAGAAAATTTCACGATATATTTTTTATTCTTTGATCTTGATTTTGCCTTTTTATAGGTTTTTCAAATTATTAGTTTTTATAGGCGGAGATAGTTTTTTAAGCATAATAATATTTTATTTTTTGAAAATTAAAATCTAACTCATGACTGAAACACATATATAATATTTTATTTGTATTTAATAATGTTCGAATAATATTATTATATTTAGGTAAATGCTAACCACAACATTTAAGAATCAAAAAATGTTATTTTTAATTTTTAAAATGATAATTTTGTTTCATGTTTGTCTATATGATAAGTTAAAAATTAATTAAAAAATAACTATAAGAATTATAAAAATTTAATTATAAATATATAAGTTATGATTGTTATTTTTAAAATTTAAAACTATTTTTTTATTTTTATCCACAACGAGTTGTAATTAATATTCTTCTTATATTTATATATATGTTCTTTAGTTTATGTTCAGTTAAAATTGAACACGAAAAAACCCTTCCTTATTAAGTTTCTTTGCCGTCATAAAAACGAAAATCTAGGCGTAGGAGAGAATATAAATCTACAATAGAGATTAACAAAGAAAAAAGGAAAAAAAAAGAACTGGAAATACAAATAGCAGTGGTGGTGGGGTGGCCCGCCATAAAGCAGAGGATGCGGGTACTTATATTCCGCCGGTGACACCGACCTCCGCGGCCTCATCTCCATAGTTGATTCTTTATCCTCCGTGAAATCAATTCACAATCTCTATCCAACACTTTCCAGATTTGAAATATCTTCCTTATACCAACTATTATATGATTCTGAATAACAATATTCGAAGCTTATAGTTTCTACTCAAAAAATGCTGTGCAGAGGAAACTCCACCAAGTGCCGGAAAGACGGATCGGTGCCGGTATACCTCAATGTATACGATCTCACCTCAATGAACGGCTACGCTTACTGGCTCGGCCTCGGTGTCTATCATTCCGGCGTCCAAGGTTCGAATTTCATCTCCTCCTTTTCCCTCCGATTTCAATTAATTAACCAAATCTGGAATCTTACCGAAATTAGTTGATCTGAATAAATCTGATCACGATTAACATAATTCTCGATTTGTTTTTTTTTTTTTTTTTGTGGTTTTAGTTCATGGAGTTGAGTATGCGTTTGGATGTCATGAACAAGCGACCACCGGAATTTTCGAAGGGGAACCGAAACAATGCGAAGGATTTACGTTCAGGAAGCAGATTTTGATCGGATGGACAGAGAAGAATCTGAGACAGGTGAGAGCAATTATGGAAGAGCTAGCTGAAGATTACAAAGGAATTTCATATAATCTGATTACCAAAAATTGCAACCACTTCTGTAATGAGGTTTGTGTTAGACTCACCGGAAACCCGATCCCGAGCTGGATCAATCGGCTTGCCAGAATCGGTAAGCCAGTTTCTTCAATCTGGATATATTAAGATCTGTATACGAGTAAAAAAGATCTGAATGTATTTCCGGTGATAATGTAGGTTTTTTGTGCAATTGTATTATTCCGGCGAGTATAAGTACAACCAAAATCGGAATTGAAGATAACAAGGTGCATAACGACGGTGAGATGAAACGGCTGAATAGCCATTCGAGCAAATCCACCACGTCTTCTAGTTGTTCACAGGAGTCGGAGCTATCATCAGCCGTTACATCGCCGGGAATTGCTCAGACAGTAACACATAGAATCACAGCTTCTGTTCCTCCACCTTCATCTCTGATTCTAGATTCTTCTAATTCCTAACAGCTTTTGAGTGTCATCTTTCTGATCGAATTGTTCTTTTTTTTTTTCTGATTTATGGTGGCATATCGTTTTCATGTCTCCTTTTGCTTCTCACAAAAGGTTTTTTAATCTGTGTGTAATTATCAGCCATTGTAACTGTGTCACCTAACAAGAGTTGAACCAAGCTTCTATACATGTGGAAGAAGGATTATTGAGAGCTTAAATTGATTCCTAAATTGAAATTTTTGTATGAGATGTGATTTGTTCATCAAAAAATTACTTCACACACCTAAAATACAGTGTATGTTGTATTGATGTGTGTATGTTATGAATTAAAGTTAGCAACTTATCATTGATATTTGCTTGCATAATTTGAGAATTTATGTTTTTTTTTGAAGGGGCGAAGATGGTAATAAGTTAGATCCTGGACTCGTAGTCCACGCTTGAAAATCCACTACAATTTATATTGTTTACTATTAAAATACCACGAGACAAATGAACACTTAATGTCGATTTATATGAGTTTCAAGAGGAAATTTAAATAAGAAAATTTTAACCATGTGTTACGTGACTTAAGTCATTCATATTAGCCATGGCTTGGGGGATTTTATATAAGCCTGGGCAGTGTGTAAAGTTCTTTTTTGTCAATAAGAAACTATATTAAAAAGCATATCTCCTAAATTGCTGTCAGAAGTAAATGGAAAATTGTTTAAGCAAAAGCAGATATAATATTCCCTCCATTTCCTATATTATTTTATGCTAACAGCAGGGGAGCCTGTGTAAGTATTTAAAAAAAGAAAGAAAGAAGGAAAAACATAGCGTAAATGTGGGGTTGTGGGCACATATGATGTAATAAATGAAGGGACAAGAGTTAATACGCATGTCACGGACTATATTCTCCATAACTTTGGCTCTCTCATCTCAGGCTATTCATTTGCTCATGTCATGGGCGTGGTCATATATAGAGTAGAGATCAAGTAAAAAGAAAATTAAAGTAAAAAGGGTAAAAGAGATGATTATTTGATATTTTTCGGTATATATATAAACTGATAATCGTTAGTTCATCATCTTTATTGATTAAAACTAGTTCTTCATCAATTTCTTTTTGATGAATCCAACATATTCACTTTTTAGATTAAAGCATTTTGTTCATCAAAAAATTATTCTAAAATTTTGTTTTCAAAATCTGTATTTAAAATCAAAAAGAAATTGATGAAGAACTAGTTTTAATTAATAAAGATGATTAACTAACGATTATCAGTTGATATATATATCGAAAAATGATCAAATAATCATCCCTTTTACACTTTTTACTTTAATTTTCTTTTTATTTGATCTCATCCCTATATATATATATATATATATATATATATATATATATATATATATATGGGAAGGTTCATTTGAGAACCGTTTTTATTGCGAGAACCAATCTTAGCCGTTGATTTTGGATAATGGAATTTATGGATGAAGAGCGTGGGGGGATTGAGTGTGGCAGGGTGCATGTAAGGAATTCATGGGTGGACAATGCAATTGAAGGAGGGGGAATTGGACGGTTAAGATTGGTTCTCGCGGTTCTCGCAATAAAAACGGTTTTTAAATGAACTTTTGCCTATATATATATATATATATATATATATATATATTCATTGTATAACTTACTCCTTGCTCATGTTTAACGATGTTGAAAGCAATGTAGGCCCGTTTAATAATGCAACAAAAAATCCAGATACAAATTCAAAAAAATAAAAAAAAAGAAAGAAAGAAAGAATGTCATGTTTAGGAATTGAGAGTGCCAATAGAATATTATTTATTTAGCTTAGAGGGTGATTGAATTTTTTTTTTGGAATTGACTTTCAATTTTTACGATTTGTAAATGTAGAAATGTGTTTGATATTGCGTCTACAATACAAGATTATTTTATGCTTGCAAACATGATTTTAGAAAAGCATGTACAAAAAAAAGTCATTTTTCAAACATGAAGAAATCTTAAAATAATATTGTTTATAAGGATCTTTAAGATTGTTTATCTAAAGTGCTTATATTACGATTTGTAACTAAAATAAATTGTTCTAAAATAACATCAATTGCTTTTATTTCGAGCTTATTTTTTATAAGCTCATTTTCCGACTTATTTTGCATTAGTTTAGCTTATTTTTTTCTTGTAACTTATAATAAACTCAAAAGTTAGAAAATAAACCGAAAAAAATTAGCTTATAAAAAATAAGCTCAGAAAATAAGTTCTAAATTAGCTAAAACAAACACCCCCTTAAGATTGTTTATCTAAAGCTAGTGCTTATATTACGATTTGCAACTAAAATAAATTGTTGTAAAATAACATAAATTGCTTATCCAATATAATAAGTAGAGATTCACTTTTAATGAATGACCTTCACACATTAATATATATATATATATATATATATATATATATATACATATATATATATATATATATATGAAAAGTTCATTTGAGAACAGTTTTTATTGCGAGAATCGCGAGAACCAATCTTAGCTGTTCAATTCCCCTTCTTCAATTGGATTGTCCACCCATGAATTTCTTACATGCACCCTGCCACACTCAATCCCTCCACGCTCTTCATCCATGAATTCTATTATCCAAAATCAACGGCTAAAATTGATTCTCGCAGTTCTCGCAATAAAAACGGTTCTTAAATAAACCTTCCCCGTATATATATAATATCTTTCCTAAATAGCTCTACCAGAACCTTTCTTTTGCTTTTGGCTTGGTCCAAGTTTTAACACTCAATATAGTAGGCCAAAAGTAACATAACCAAAGAAGAATATAAGCTCATGGAAACCTGTCTATAACTAATTAACTACTAGCTATGAATTTGAACCACTCTTGGGAAAAATAATTCCAGAAATTTATTATTAGGCAGGACCAACTGAGCATGGACATAATAATAGCACAGAATAAGAGCATTTAAGAAAGAAAAAAATTATTTGATCCCAAAAGGTACAACTTTTCTTTTCTAGGTTACCCACCATCTGAATCATTTCCCTCCTTTTTTTCTTGCTTTTTTACCTTTGCAACTTCAAAGACTACCTGTTCTTGGGACCCGCTTTAGGTCCAACAGGACCAACTCCTCTGTTATATCATCCAACATAGGATTCCTTTGCTCCATTTAACCCATGATTAGTAAAGTCAATTGAAACATTAAGCTTCATGTGGGGTCTTCCAAGATACATTCACAAATTCAAGACAACATCAACCCTAATTAGGTGGCAAAATGCATTGGTGGATGACAGGTTAAAAAAAGTTGAATTTTGCATTGAAAGATGGGTTTCTTAATTAGGGTTATAAACAAATCAAACTTTTGATGAGCTACTTGAACTCAAATTTGTTGGAGTTGAGGTTTTATGAAGCTCAAACTCTAGCTAAAGAATGAGCTCAGACATACATAACAAGTCAAACTAGAGTCTATAAGAACTTGATTTGAGAAATTATTGATCTTTGAGAGTTCTATATAAAATATATTAGTACTTAACACTATTATTGACAAATTGTATTAAGGTTAGACTTATGCAAATCGTTTTTGAATTATGATTAAGTATTGTTATATTTTCTTATACAAATCCAAAATAGTTTTTTTAATGTAATATACCTTTTTACATATATGGATATAAGTTTGGTTATTAATTTTTTTTTCATATAATTATTCAATCTAATCTTGGGTCCTTCTCAAGTCGAGCACGAGCATTCATAATAAAGGTTCATCAAGCTATAAAGTTGAGCTCAAAGTAGTCAAGCTGTGCTCGAGCCCTGTCGAACTCAAGCTTGATTTGACTCGTTTATAACCATATTATCAACCCAATACACTATTTTTTATAAATATGATTAATAAGTGCTAGCCAATCAGCATTCATCCAAGGCTGGCAGATTCTTGGTAGTAGTTTAATAGCAAATGAAGTTGTAAAGTGGGCAAAGAAAAAGAAAACGAGGCTTGGTTCTTTTCAAAGGCTTTTAATTCAGTCAAGTAGGAGTTGTTATTCTCAAAGTAGATGGGCTTTGGGTTGACTTGGATTCGGTGGATTAAAGGCTGAGTAGGATCGGCTTCAGCCTCAATATTAGTTAATAATAGGTCTCCCACAAATGAATTCTTTATGAGAAGAGGGCTCAGACAAGGCCAACCACCTCACCTTATAGCTTCAGCCTCAATATTACTATTTTTAAATTATGATTAGAGTAGCTAGTAGAAAAGGTTTGTTCATTGGTTTGAAGTTGAAAGAAAAAATAAAACAAACATTTCTTTGCAAATGATGCTCTTTTCTTGGGCAATTGTAACCTATCTTACAAGAATCTTAGAAATATTTAATGAAATATCTAGCCTAATGCAGTAATGCTAAATCTGGAAAAAGAAAAAAAAAAGAAGTCGGCTGTTTGGAATAAATGTTAATTTTGAAATGGTGGTGAATTTTGCAACAACTAGACAAATTGCCTTCGTGTGGGTAATAAAATATCCAGAAGAAGATCTTGGTCACCAGTTATTATAAGATTGAAAAAGATGCTAGATTTTTGGAAAGTAAGGAATATCTCAATTGGAGCGTCTTTCACTCTTGCATAAGCGGTTCTTTCTTCTCTTCCCCTTTAGGCTTTGCGCATCCATCCGACTAGATGAAGCGTGAGGCAATGTTAACACCGTAGCGCCGTCCCCCTTCACTCTAGTTGAGACCATCTAGCGGCTTCTCACTCATGCTCATTTCATCTCTTTCTCCCTCCTCTCTCTACATTTATAACTTAAAAAAAAAATAGAAAATGGTTAAGAGGATGGATTTGGGGTTAGTGGGATGCAAGGGGAAAATGATATGACGCTGATGTGATGAGGGAAAGCTAGTAGGGGGATGGATGCTCATAATCTTACAATTTTTCACTCGCCAAATTTCCACAAGGAGTTTTGAAGCAGCTTAAAACCATCAAGAGGAATTTTTTGGACGTCACAAAAAAGGTGGTGAAAAAAAGCAGGCTCTAGCAAGTAGCAACAGTAGAATTTGGTGGTCTGGGCTTAACCAGTCTTTAGAAAAAAGAAAAAAAAGGCTCTCATGACAAAGTGGATTTAGGGATTTAGTCATGGAAGCTAGATGCAAAAGGTCAATTCACGATAAAAAAAGAGAGAGAAAAAGATAAGATTCTAAATAACATGAGGTGAGACGTAGCAAAAAGGTCAAGCCTTAAGTTTTGAAAGTCATGACGAGGTAACCGCGTTTCACAAGACGCGACTTAAGACGACAATTTTGCATATGAATTCTAATTATGTGTATAAAATTATACAAACAATGAAACAAATATTAAAGACACATAATTATAGGTTTATAACGTAGGGCATCATTTTTTTTTCCGGCACATTCCACCTTCCTTATAACTGAATAACTATATATATTCAACGCATATGGCTCAATCTCTCTAACACGCCTAAAAAACAAGTAAATACATGTCAAGCAGGACTTTAGTGTATGCCAAGCCTTGGACCATGTCGTGACAGCATGATCAAGCCTTGGCGGAGCCACGACGAAGCCAAGACGAGCTTTTTTAAAACCATGCCTACAACCGTCATCTATCTTATAGAGAACAGAATTATTTAGTACATTAAATGATTTAGGCTTACAAAATACAGTTCGAGCAACTTATCGCCTTTTTAACTCATTTTACTTGTTTCCTTTTAGTCAAACTTTTTAATTTTACCAGCCTGGCGAGATCAATACAATCTGAATTTGTATCAACCCACCCATTCATAAATAGACGAGTCAAACTTGTCAACTCTAACTAAAGTGGTTGGATTATAAGTATATAAAAACACTCTTTTCCTCTACATTTAAATACAAAATGTTCATAAACAGATGGGTAAGTTTTTCATGCAACATATGTGTTTTTTAATTGTTTCAGCAGAATCCTGCATATTAGTTGACACTATAAATTTTATGAAACCTTCAAGAAGTGAGCTTTTCTCTTGACAACAACACAAAGACCTGCTCAAGAACTTGGCATTGTTTGAATGAAAGTTGATCAGCTCTGTTTTGACTTTACCCAATCGACGAAATTGTCTAGAATCAAGGGCCAAGCAAGTTCCTCATCATAATTGTTGAAATCAGGAAAACTTATCTGTAAAACAAGAAAACTTATTACCTAGGGGATAAGAAGCTATTAGTTGCTTATGTTTCATCTCTTAAAGGTAGTCTTCAAGAAAAAGTTAACAAAATTGGTCAAACAGCTTAGAGTAGTTTAAAGTGTATTCTTACTGCATAAAACCACTTCTTCGTATCATTCAAGACTAAATTATCAGTACAACGTTGTAATTATATCTAACACACTAAAGGATTTTGGGTTGACCCTACCCAATTCGTTCCAGCAAACAATTATCGGGTTTGATTTGTTACTTGTTACCCAACCCGCTCAATTTGGCAGCCCTATTGGCTTTCAATAAATGTCAAGAAAGAAAAAAGTAAGGCGCAACATTCATTACAAGGCTAACATTAGTCGCATAATTTCTTATTCTAGGGAGTGTAAAACCAGTTATGTAAAGAGAGGAATTAAAAGATGAGAAAACATTGAAAAAGGCAGGTTAGCGGGGATCCTTTTGGTTGGCTAAAATTTACCAGATAACTTGTTATTTAACAATAATATAACGTTCAGAAATATTAGATTCTTTTCGTAAAAGTTTCATACCATACATTACCTTTTACATAAAAATAATTTTACATTCCCTCAAAATAAAAATAAAAAATGGTAACTTGTATTACCTTTTAATGAAAAATTGCCCAAAAAATAATCATGAGATGCAATTTGAGTTTGTGAGTTTTTCAAAATGCATTAGCAAGAGAAACCACTTTGAACCAAAAAAGTAAACAGTAACCTCATGTCTGTTTACCTCATTGCAAAATCTATAAAACCCCATCCACTGATCCATGTTTATGACCTTGTAATCAATCTGTGTCTGCAATAGTCCCAAAAAATACAACCAGTGTGATGGTTCATAATTTCATATTTGCAAATGACTTCATTTTGATATACCATCATCTCCCTGTTCTCTTACTTTCTTAATCATCTTTGTATTGCAATTATTGTGTAGATGATAGTAAGAAGGCGTGTAATTGTTTTGTAGAAAATGAAACAGATATTATTGCAACAGTTGGGAAGTACAAAGACGTATGGCAGCTCACCCGTAGATACTGAATGAACAAATCCACCTGCTGAGGAAACAGTGACCCCAAAACAAGCTCCAATAGTTCACATATGCTCTCAATATCTATGCTCTTTTGTTTCTCCTCTACGTAAGAATTATGTTTATTAAAGAAAGTATTACTGATAAAGTGATAAGCAATAGAAATGAGAAAGCTGGGAAAGTTTAAAGTGATGTTATAGGTCAATTTTACCCGTTAGACAATATCGAAATGCATAAGAATAGAACTCCACATAATTTGATGGCCTGCGGACCTTTTACGGGAAAGGAAAGGAAAGAATAAACAGATTAGCAACAGAAGTATCCTTCTCATTATACATGCTTAAACAGATTAATAGAGAATGAATAAGTATGCCAAAAAACCTCGTTCTCCAGCTCAGGAAGTGCCTTCTTTAGTTTAATTAAAGTATCAGCACGTAAGGCTTTCAGGCCTTTTCGCCACTCCTCCTATAAAGAATTGAGTAAAAGAACAGGAATTTCATCAGGCAGCATTTTCTTAATTCCTATACAATTCTAGGTGTTCATTGATCACTACTCATTTTCACGTAATTGCATTTTAATGTAGTCCATTATTCAATGAAAAGAAGAGTAAAAGAATATTTAGAGAGATCTTGAAACAATATACGAGTATATCATACATATTTCAACCAATTTACTTATGAAAAGGTGGATTTGGGTGATGCTTAATCTCTAACGGCTCAAATGGGTAAAATCAAATAAGTTTACTCACACATATACAAGAGCGTAACCATATCTCATGGTATGGACCCACTGCATGCATAATCGCATATTTTACATACTTCCAATTATATCTAAACATACAACTAATACTTAGATAAAGATATACTACATTTTATTACCAGGGTGAAGTATCCCTGCCTTTCAGCCTGCATTTTCCTGGAATATATAGAATAATCAGTCACGGAAGTGACACAAAATATGATATATAAAAGGTGTTTTAGTCAAATGAAATTGGCTGCAAAGGGAACATACCAAGCAAGCATCAATATCCGTACATCTGTATGTTCAACTTCTAGGTCAGAACAAAGATACTCTATTCCTTCTGGGCTGTTCACAAGAAACAAGAATGTATCAGAGACTAAGAAGCAAATGACAACCAAAAAACAAAAAAATAGGAAAAAAGAAACAAAGAAGCATATATACTTATACTTTCCCAAAATCAATGACTAATATAAATAGACTGCACTTACTCAATCATACCAGAAGAATCATTCGCATATGTATAGAATAGCTGATCAATACGTTCCAACTCCTTGGTTGCTGCTTTTCCTGAAGCTGAAGAAAAAGGTTAACTCAAAACTCAATAAGGTCTGAATATGGCAAGTTCACTTTCACGAACATATGCATTTCTGATAGAATTTACACAATGCCCATGCAAAGCAATCAAAATGCACATACAAAGCAATCATGGGCTTGTTACTGGTAAAATGCACACCGTATGATTCCTAAAGTAGAAGAAACCTAATCTGTAACCTCTATGTAGAATTGTTACTTTTGGGTAACCCTTAGCAACTGCTCATGTAGAATTACTTATCCTTCCTAAAGAAATGCCAAAAAAATTGCCTTCAAGAGCTAATTAAAACATATGATGGCAAATAAACCAAGTGTGTGCTCCTCTTGCAGAGTGTCTAACATACACTAACCAATTCTAAATTACGAATTTAGGTCAACATCAAAATCTATTCTCACTGGTTATAACATACTACAAATTTGATGTTTTGGCAAAGGTTAAGGTCATAAAACTTCACTGAACCTGATTGGCTGGTTGCTACTCAACAAAAACCTCTTAAATATATGATATTGTTTCAAATCAGTCGTGCTTTATAAAAGACTTGAATTCCAACATTCTTCATATCCAATAACTCACTCCTAAAGAAACACCAATACTCCTCATATTTCCTAATACATCGTGCCAGAATTTTTTTACCTAAAGTTCAGATTACAAACAAATGATCATGTCGCAGAAGTACATCTTTCAACTAGTGAGTTAACTGCTACCTTTCTTCCACTACTGATGTAATTGAACTTCCATAGCCCTTCATACCCTTGTGCACAGCTTCTTTCCAATTAAAGTCAGATTTTAATTTAACACACACACACACACTCTCTCTCTCTCTATACACAGACAC
Organism: Dittrichia graveolens; assembly: GCA_038502395.1. Classification (NCBI taxonomy): domain Eukaryota; kingdom Viridiplantae; phylum Streptophyta; class Magnoliopsida; order Asterales; family Asteraceae; genus Dittrichia; species Dittrichia graveolens. The sequence continues at coordinate 4,644,124 of JARJIL010000004.1, read as the reverse complement.
ACACAGACACACACACATATATATATATATATATCTCACACATAATATATATTGGCTCATATTATTTACAAGCATCTTGACTTGTTGTCGAAGAACATTTAGTGATCAGGAAGTCAAAAAGGTAAATTCAAGTCATCTTCTCAAAAAAGAATATTGATTCCATAACATGAATACAATAAAATACAAGTCTTGACAAACAAACCTGAGTTCTTCATGAACATCTGATACTGCATATCTAAATGTCTAATAAGGATAAGTAATGTGTATTGTCATATAGAAAACTGTTTTAGCAATAAAATGGGCTTAAAGAAACCACGTTGATTGAAAATCATAATAAAGGACCAAACATGTCTTCAAAATGAAACTTTCTTCTCGTTAATAGTTGTCACTTATCATGTGAATGTACAGTCAGAATCAACATTTGTACGATTGAACACAGAGAAGAACAAGAGTTAGCGTTTTGTGAGAATTAGTCTCAAAATCTTCTAGCAAGGAATTAAAATACTGATCTCTGCTGATATAATTAAACAACAAGCTCAATCAACATTGATTTAAACCGCAACGGAGCAACGCGATTAACGAGAACGAGAAAAGGTTCTTCGTAAATTACCCTTGATGATACTTGGAATCGAGCGAAATCATCAAATTAAAGTAAAAGCTAACCTACTTACATCGAAATTGAAATCAATAAACATAGAATTGATTGAATACCAGAGCGGAATAGATCCATGGCAGAAGAATTGGTGGAGGTCGTCGAATTAGCTGCGCCTTTCTTGGATGAAGCCCGGCGCATCTTGAAAATATTGTGTAGAAAAGTGAATTTGGAAGAATTAGGGGAAAAGTCAATGAAAAACGATGAGGATGTGGATGAAACGAGATCCGATGGATGATGAGTGTTGAAGAAGAAGATGATCGGAAGGAAGGAAGGGAGTCGGATAACGAACGTCGGTGAAGAAGGCTGACTGCTGCTTAATTAGATACGATGGTCGGTTGCGTTCTGATTCTAACAAAATTAATTTTCCTTTTCCTTTTCCTTTTCCTAGATAGTAACGTAGTAATATACATGGAATCTAATCTAATTATTATAATAAATATCATTTTTAAGAAAAATGAATTTTTTTTAATAATTACCAACAAATAAAATAAATAAGACATACTTTACTTTGACTTATTGCTTGATAAAAAATAGTCATCAAAATAAATGTAGATATAAAAATACTAACAAATATAATCCAGTATATTTACATGGGCTTTATTTTAAGATAAGTTTGGTAAGTAGCTTCTTAAGACAGTTATGTTTCTGTTTTTACTACGTTGTTTTTGGTTGGATAGGTATGGTATTTAAAACTTTCTGTTTACATAATGTATAGCCTATCTAGTCTAGTCTAGTAAACAATAATAACAATAGTTTTAAACTTAAAAACATAATAATAATAATAGTAATAATATAAATAATTTAAAAAAAACATACTTTTGTTTTGTTTTGTTATAAATAAATAATAATAATAATATATATTAAAATGTTAAAACTATAGATATAATAATAATAATAATAATAATAATAATAATAATAATAATAATAATAATAATAAGATAAGATGAATAAAAAAGAAAATATTTGTGCTGGAGTGGGCCGTAGGCTCATTGGGCTGTGCAGCCACATGTTGAAGGGCTACAAGAGGAGCAGAAACATATTGTTGAGGATCGATTCCTCACCATCAACTTCACTCCACATGCACCATTGCAGCGTGTTAACAATTCTGTGAAGATTTTGGTTGGAAGCTACGAGGGCACTCTCCACCCTCTTTGATATTATTAGTTTTAAATTTGTCTGTTATTTTCAATTGCCCTTTAATTCCTCAAAATTTAAAAATGATGATCTATTTTTTCAATTCTTTTATATAATCATCCACTACATCGTCTTTGTGTTATATTATTGCATTTGGTACTTATTATTATTTTTATTTGATTGAACATAATCTTCAAATGTTCTTAATGTGTGTGCTAGCTAAAGATCTTAGTTTGTCAAGGACAACACTTTTTGCTATTAAAAATTAAGGTAAATAATGGTTTAACCATCAACGTTTTTGTTTAATTTCGGTTTAACCATCAAAAAATTTTCGTAAATGATTTTACCATAAAGAAAGTTTTGAATTTGTTGTGATTTAAACCTCAAAGTTTTTTTCAAATGGTTTAAAACATAAAGTTTTATAAAAATAACTGATTAATCACTTAAGTTTTGTATGGTTTTCGATTTTATCCTCTCTACTTGATTATGCATTTTAGTTTATTAAAAACTTAACAAAACTTTGAGGGTTCAATTGTTTGGAAAAAAAAATTTAAGGTTTAAACTAAAAGGGTGTAACATTGAGGATTAAATCACAACAAATTTAAACTTTATGGTAAAACCGTTTGAAAAAAAAATTGATGATTAAACTGAAACTGAACTAAAACTTTAATGATGAAACAATTATTAACCCTAAAAATTAATTTTCATCATTGTATTTACCGAGTTTTGAAGTGTTTGACTGAAGTAAAAAATGAAGTAGAATATAATAAAGTTGAAGTATCTAGCAACTAGTATATAAATTCCATGCAACATATAATCTTCATTTGATTGATTATTTCAACTCTTTTGAGATACAACGTACTCCTTATTTCTTTGTGAAATAGAGAAAATATGTTATGCTATGTAACATCCTCAAATATGGTCTATTCGCGTGCTTCATTTGGTATGTCAATTTAATTAAATGAATTAAATATAAATATATTTGTAAGAAAAAATAGAAAATATGTAATTGGCTAGTTAAATGTGAATTTAAAAATAGTAATAAAAATAGAAAAGAATTATAAGATATTAACTGGTTTCAAACGAGGTTTCCAAAAATATCCTCGTTAGTTGAAACGGTTATTCGGGTGTTGTGTTGTATGTTAAAAAGGGGAACAAAATACCCCTTGTGGATAATTGTTGACCATAAGTCGGTCCACATAAGGTGAGTCAGCCAACTCACCTTCAACACACACACACATACGAGACATACACACAGACACTTCTCATTTTTGTTCTTCCATGTGCTCTTGAAGGAAAATCAAAGCCAAGATCAACCAAGGCTGGATTAAACAAGAAATCAAGTCCATAATCTGCTTCTAATCCTTTCATCATCATCATCTTGCTCTTGGTAAGGTTTTACCACTCTTGTTCTTCATTTTTAGGATTTAGGTCAAAATGGGTAAAACGAATTTAGCCATTAAAGCTTGAATTTCTTTGCACAAATCAGTTCTAATATCATGTATGAGTAGTTTGGAATTGGTTTTGTGAATTAAAAATGATAACTTGATAGAATTTCTTGAAATTGACCAAGTGGGTCAAATATGGTGATTTGAAGAATCAAACTAGAATCTGATGTTAAAAGCATGATGTTTATATGTTTATGAACTCCTTTTGATGCCCCAACACTAGTACATGAGCTGGAAATAATTAAGGGCAAGTTAGAATTGAGTTTTGATGGAAGAACAGCAGCTGCAGGGCACAAAGTCGCAGCTCTGGTGCTGCGTAGCGGCGCGACACCCAAAAGTGTCGCGGCGCGACGTGTGTGCAGCAAACTAATCTTTGTTTTTTTCAATGGTTAATGTTATTTGGGATGGGTTAAGGTATTTGTAATAAGTTAAACATGTATTTGGGGTTAAAACCAGAATATTGAATATATGTACATGTGGTATGATTTTTAAGTAAACTTGTAATATGCAATAGATAATGGTTGAATCACTTTTGACCATTTTAGAGGCATTTAGTATGGTTTAGACATATTTAGGAAACTAAACATTAGAACTAGCATGTGTATATGATTTGTGGTATTCTAAGTGGGCTTATATGTGTACTAATAGGTAATTAAGCTATCAAGGAGAGCCGAGTTCATATTGTGTTGTTTATAAACACACGAGGTGAGTACTGACTCTTATGACTTCAATTTAGGAAGTTTTGAATGCAAGAACAGTTATATGATTATGATATGCCATAACTTGTATTATGAAAGCCATATGTTTGCTAGTATGAAAAGAATCCATGATATGCCTTGTTAATTGATGTGCAAGACATGTATTTAAGTACATGTACACACTTGATGAATAATATGTTATATGAATAAAGCATGCATGCACTTGTCCCTGTAAAGGGTGATTGATGAAACTATATGTATGTCCGGACAGTATATGTAATTAAGGTCGGCTTCGGCTGGGTCCTGAGCCTACGGGCATAATGTTCTGGACTAACGGTACTCGAGTACCGTTCCTTTCAGCAATTGAGGTGAGTGCCTTAAATGGCTAAGCCTATTGAGCTTTGGCTCCTTAACAAGCATGGTGATTCACTTAGGTGATGAAACCCGCACGGATGGTAGTGTATGATTCCCCCGGTGGTAGTGGTTTGAACTGGCTTTGCAACCCGGCAATATAATACACTCGCTGGACATGTCAACACTCCGCTATATGTTAGGATAGCATTGATTGCTTATTCTGCTATATGACTTGTTATATTGCTAAGGACTTGCTTAATTGTTATGCATGATTGTTAGTAATCACTAGCTATATTTATATAGCTAATGTTGTTGATGTTTAACATTTTACAGATAAGGAATAGACGGCTTGGTGAGTTGGGGACACTCGTGGCTGTTATAGAAGCCTTTTTGGAAGGAACACTACTTTTGGTATAATAGTATTATGGTCGGTTTAGATTATGTAACACCGGTAGGCATGTTTGGAAAATTTTGTTATTGTATATTTGTATATACGCCAAACATGTGTTTTAAAAACTGTAATAACGGCTTGGGTTGTTTGCTTGTTAGTTAAAATTCCGCTACATAGTTTTTTGAAATTCAGTTAAGTTAACAAATAGGTAAAAGTTCAAATTACAAACGTACCCATGCAGTTTGAAAACTCAAATTTATACTGATTTTAACATAGCAAAGGCGGTGTTACATGCTAGTATCTAGTTATGTGTGAATATACAAGCCATAGTTGAACAAATTTATGGGTCTTTGGGGTATATTTTTTTATCTTCGGATTTTAAGTATTTGTATTGGTAAGGTTTTGAGTAAAAAAATTGTTTCTTGTTGTCTCAACTTTTGAGACATTAATCAGTAGAATGTTTGTTTTACAAAGAAAAAATTAAATAGGTGTTTGGTTGAAGGGAATTTGAGGGAATTGAAATTCAATTACAACCAATTCCCTTGTTTGATTTAAAATCTTATAAGGAATTGGATACTTAGATGATGCAAACATTCCATCAAATGTGCGATTTCAAATCCCTTCCAAACTTGAATGTAATTCACTTTTCATCAAACAACGATTTCACAAAACCATCGTTCCCTTCTACTCCTATAACGTCCGCGACACCTTCATTCCCTTCCTCATTCCATCTCTAGCGACCTCACAACACCATTATTTCTCCCTCGTCTATTCATCATTGTTCTCTCCCATATTCGATTAAAACTTTGATTGTTCGATTATGGCTTCAATTTCTTCATCTTCGTCTTCAAGGGTAGAATAGGGTTCTTTATCTCATTTGTATGTGGTGGTGGTGGGGTGGTCTTTGATTAGGGTTTCCTGTTCAATGTCAAATAAAGGTTCTTCGTATCGTTCAATGGCAGGTTAGGGCTTTAATTTCTTCATCTCATGTATTAAGGATAAGCATTTTGACCAAAAAACCGAACCGGAACAGGTTGGAACCGGATTTGAGTTTACGGTCCGGTTGTCAGTTATACAATACCATCATTTTCGGTTATCGGGTTCTAGCTTTTACCAATTTCGATTATCGGTTCTTTCGGTTCCGGTCCGGTTCCAAAACCAAACACACCCCTATCGTTTATCATTTCCTGTTTTCCCGTCTTTGTTTTAGGATTCAGTAGGGTGGTGGTGGTGGTGTTGTGCTGGAGTTAGTGGCTACGGAAACGATAGACGACAGTGTTGGTAGTGGTTTCAAGAATGTTTAATTGGTTACACAACCAAACGCAACAAGTTAAGGAATTGTATTCCAATTCCATTTTCTTTCCATCTCAATTCCTTTTCAAACTCCAATTCCAGTATAAAATAATCCTCAAACCAAACACATCTAAGTTTTTCGTAGTTTACAAGAAAATATCACACATAGAATAAAAAATTACCCTTCACTTCATCCTTTGTTTGCTACTCGATATAAAAGTATAATGAAGAGTCTCATAATCATAAGCCATTATGCTGTCATATCCATCCTCATCCAACTATAAAACTATAGTTATTTGACTTATTTCAACTATTTTTAAAGGGGTATTTATGTTTTAGTAGACTTTCATGGGAAAGACAGGATATGCTCTTATGTACGCAAAATAACCGTTTCTTTTGTTGTTTTGGATACCCCTTCCCCCATCATCAAAAATGTTTATCCAAGAAGGATCGAACCCATGTCTCTCATGACTTTCTGGACTAGTTATTACTAGGCCGGTGAGCTATCTTGAGATTGGTTATAAATATATAGTTAATACGCTCTATAATCTCTTTATATACCTTTTTGTGTAAACATAATAGAATAGCAGAACCGTCTCAAATATTTGTAAGGTTTGGGGCAAATTAAAAGGGGCTGTTAAAATGCTAAAATATAGAAAAGAAAGGCTAAAGTATATAAAAACATCGAGTAACAAACCAAACCATTAGTATGTAAATTTTGTTTCCTCTTCGCAAACATTCAGGTCTTAAACTCTCCGCATTCGATTATGATCACCGATTTTGTTTCTTCTTCCCAAATGATTTTATGTGATTTCATCTCAAATGGTTAAACGGTTCTGTGTGATTTCTTCGCAAAGTCGCAATTTCATAAATAATCTTTGATGAATTGATGATTTTTTAGTTTTTTCCCAAATGAATAAACGACTTTGGCAATTCAATATTTAATTTCTACTATGCTTCTTCGTTTCCATTATTTAGTCAACATCTCCTTGACTTCTACGCTATATTGAAAGTAATTAATTTTCTTTATTTAATCATTGTGAAATTTATGTGTGTATGGTTGTCCTTTTTTTCCTTTCCTCCTTTAAATTTTTGTTTTGGGCTCAACAAAAATGAGTTTACATATGTACAGTATAGAATATATATATATATATATATTTTTTAAACCAACATTTTATTCCAACTAAAAGAATTACAAGAAACTACCACCTTATTCTAATGCCAAGTTTGCGAGGGTCAAAGCAAGACAGTAAAACAAGAAAAGAAGTGAAATCTACCATTCACTATTGTTTACATAAGTTAGACACGAACCGAACCACCTTGGAACCCTTTTTCTCCTCAAAAAGCCTCATCCTCTCATCGTCCACTAGGATTCGTTAACCACATCAACCAAGAAACATCTCTCTTTTGTCCTCGATGTATCAACCGGTTGAAGATTAGGCATTGGAACTCGAAACCCAAGTCTTCCAATTTCCTTTTGTTGAGGTCGAACACGGCGCTATTTCAATGTCTCCACACGAGATATATATTAAACTAATGAGTTCCTACTAATCATAAGCTTGAACAGTTGCCTATGTTGCACATTTTATAATTCGAACATTCACTTGATTGGGGAATGTCATTGGATCATGCAAGCCATCATTTAATTCATGTTCTAATATTTTCCAATTAATAGTAGTAATACTTATAAAGAAGAAGATGATAACATATGTTTAATAAGTTAGATGCTGCATCATATATCTTTGTATTTTGTTTTCATATATTTATTCGTGTCAATCAATTGTTAAACAAATCTATAAAAATAAAAAGATATAATTATTTGTATAAAATATGAATGATGATTATTTAGATGTATGGAAAATGTTTATCTAATTTGGAAGGCCGGGAAAAGAATTCAGGTTTGAGTGAAGTTGAAGCAAGGTACTTTTGGTCTTTTATAAATTATATTGTATTTCTTTTAGAATTACAAAAGGATGAAAAATAGGATTCTCATAGCACGCGTGATCTTCCTTTTTCTCTTTTATATCTCATATAAGTCACATATTGCCTTCAATTCCTAGCCATTTAAATTTAAGAGAACCGGTTGGTTAGATCCCATAAGATTATGAATATTCATTCCCCACCTTCCTCTTGTATATCAGTATAATATCATTTTTTCTTACCATCTCCCTCTATCTTACTAATCCTTATATTCATCACTCTCAATCATTCTCTATTTTTTTAAAAGAATTAAATGTAGAGAGAAGAGAGAGAAGAAGAAGAGGAAAAAGAGGGTGAGAGAGCATGAGTGGAAACCAGCCCAAATAAAAACTATACGATATTTTTGTAAATTTGTTGACTTTGTATTCATTTGTTCGCAACACAAGGACAATTCAACACTCGTTTGATTTCATATTATGAAATATGACACATAATTTTTTTCTAATATGCATATCTTAAAATGCAATGTTAACAGTTCGATTTGATAATTGTTATTGAACAAGTTGTTCTCTACTCGTGTTATGCGGATTGATTTTAAGGTGAACAAACGATAGAAACTAATATTTATACACAAATATTTAAAATAAAGTGGTATAAAAATTTTATTTGGGTTTTTAAAGTGTAATTTAATTCAGATTCAAATCGACTCAGTTTTTGTATTTCATATATTATATTTAACATTATTAATTAGTATTATCAATCATTATAATCGAAGAAAGGTTTTAACAAAAAGAGAATTCTTATAGAACGGTTTTAATTTTTTTCAATCTAAAATTTAAATTTATTAAAATCGAAAAATAGATGCTTTAAATAAATATTCTAATAAAACAAAATTTATATCAAATGTAGATAAAATAAATCGGTTACAGTTTATTCATATTTAAGTAGAACATGATATATTAAAAGTTATATAAAATTAATATTTTAGTCTAATAATAATAATAAAACATAAATATAAATATTTATATTTTGGAATCCAAATTATATTAACTATTATTAAGTAAGTTGCTATTTATTGAGCATTAAATTTCTGATAATTGTTATAATTTAATAACTAAAGCCTTAAATCCTATGTTATTATTCTAAGGTTAAAGTTAGTCAATCATATGTACTAATTAATATGGTATCTAAAGTTTGAATTTTACACATATAATTATTAATTTTCAGTTCATGTATTGGTATAGTACTTTTGGTAATCAATTTGGTCATTAATGGCTTATGCTAACCTTTTTCGGTGACTTACCAAATCTACTTATCTACTCCACCAACTTTCATGTTAAGCAACGTTCTAACGAATTACTTAATTTTGGTGAATCAACATTGTTTCCAGTGAGATTTACTTGTGAAAAAAAATATCTTTAAGCTTATTCCAAAGTCCCCAACATCCTATATATGAGCACCCCCTTTTATTTTAGTTTTAGCGGAATAGAATCAATCAAGCAATAATATTTAACCACGAATAAATAAATCAATAAAAGAAGTAAAAGCGAGAGACACAGAGATTTACGTGAAAAATCAATATTTCAAAACTTCATCAAGGACAAGAGTGTCATGACTATAAATAATAGTAGCACGGAAGTGAATGTAAGAGTCAGGCAAAGATGATAACAAAAATAGAGCCAAAACTTCATCATCACACTCAACATCCATATTTTCTAAGTTATCGACTAACTTTTTGAATATGGATATATTGATTAACTAAATAACTCCCTTCAATAATCTTTAGATTGAACAATCGTTGCTTTAAATACAACTTGTTAGGTAAACTTTTCGCCATCAACAATTGCTCCAGCTTTAACCATAAAGCCGCTACAAAAGTTTCCTTTAACACATCTTGCAAAACATCATTTGACTAATGCAAGCGAATTAGAGATGAAGCATTCAAAATTTTGAATTCTTTTTCTGCCTCAGTCCATGAAGCTGGTATATCCTCAAAACCTAAAAATGTCTCGTGTAAATCCATCTTAATCAAAATATCTCTCATCTTGACTTGCCACAAAGGAAACCTAGTGTTCCAGCCTGGCAACAGAATAACTTAATGAATTGAAGACATGACTAATTAACTTGGTAGAAAGATTAATCCCAATATCAAGAGCAACGTGGCTCTAATACCAAATGTAGTAAAAACCGGAGATAAATGTTAATTGTACTAATTTCTCTTCTAATCTATTTTATACGACTAGAGTCAAAGTTAGGATTATATCAAAACCTCCAAGAATTCAAGTTACCCAACTAATATTAGTTTTAGTGGAATAAGATCAATCAATAAATAATAATCTACCACGAACAAATACATCAACGAAAAAAGTAAAAACAAGAGACACCGAGATTTACGTGAAAAACCCAAAAAAAAGAAAGCCCATGGGTAGAGGAGGCTGAAAATCAATCCACTATAATACTGTAGTTCTTATAAGCTTGAAAAGAGAAGAAATTACAAAGCTTTAATGATGAACGATGATTACGGATTAAACCCTAATTGTTTCTTCGCTTCTTGCCATCGTCACACAAGAAAAAACGTAAAAGAGTTTAATGTGAAAGTATTTTGGTGCACTCTTCACGTCTGCTAGCCAAATGGGTTTTATACCCAATTAATTAACTTTGTCAATTGATCACATATAGACTTGAACATTTAAAGAGCTGTCATTTGAAGACACAAGTTTAACAATTATTTTAAGATTCTTTCAATAATTTGTTATTAATTAACAATTATGACATATATTTCAATGATAACAAACCAAATCTTTTGCAAAAACAATAATATAGCTAGTGGATGCAGGATGTTATACAACGTTGTTAGATGTTTGACATACTGGTAGCAATATATATATGTATAGTGAAAAGTTTATTTGAGAACCATTTTTATTGCGAAAACCGCGAGAACCAATCTTAGCCGTCCAATTCCCCCTCCTTTTATTGGATTGCCCACCCATGAATTCCTTACATGCACCCTGCCACACCCAATCCCCCCACGCTCTTCATCCATGAATTCCATTATACAAAATGAACGGCTAAGATTGGTTCTCGCAGTTCTCGCAATAAAAACGGTTCTCAAATGAACCCTCCCCTATGTGTGTGTGTGTGTGTGTATATATATATATATATAGTGAAAGGTTCATTTGAGAACCGTTTTTATTGTGAGAACCAATCCTAACCGTTTAATTCCCCCTCATTAAGTTGGATTGTCCACCCATGAATTCCTTACATACACCCTGCCACACTCAATCCCCCCAAGCTCTTCATCCATGAATTCCATTATCCAAAATGGATGGCTAAGATTGGTTCTCGCGGTTCTCGCAATAAAAACGGTTCTCAAATGAATCTTCCCCTATATATATATATATATATATAGAGAGAGAGAGAGAGAGGAAGGATCCGGTGAGAACACATGTTAAATGGAGAACGGTGAGAACACTTGTAGGCCAATCATTTAATTAAATAAATAAAAGATCTAAAATTAACCTACCTTAATTAAATCAAATCATTAAAATTCAACATACCTTAATTAACCAAGATTAATCTCAGTCATTAAATAAAGATCATCCAAGGGCTATAAACTGTTCTCCATGTTCTCACATTAGGAGGTGTTCTCATTTGATCCTATATATATATATATATATATATATATATGTGGGAAATTGACATATTTTTAATTGGTGGGATCATACGATTTTCTACGATCAGGATCGCGATTTTAATAAAAAGGAATATCACGACATTCATGTCTTATATTAGGAATGGCAACGGGGTGGGTTCGGGGCGGGTTTTGGTCGCCCCGTCCCCGAAATGAAAACCCGCCCCCGTCCCCGCCCCGTTCCCTGTCGGGGCGTCTGCCAAACCCGACCCCGACCCGAAACCCGATCATAAAACCCGACCCGACCCGACTAAAAAACATGTTAGTGAAGTACGAAACTACACAAAAAACTTCATAAGAACGTGAGATGATCATTTTATAAATAAGAACGTAAGTATCATCATTAACTTAAATAAAAAACTTAACTAAAGTAGAACTTAAAAGAAGTTAGGAGATCAAAATTCAAAATTTAACAAAAAACTTCATCACTTTAGAAACTTCTCCATTAATAGATATACAATTGTACTCTTTGTATATTCATACACATTATTATATGCATAAATATATAAAACATATATGTATATAAATATATAAAAATATATATATAAACATATATCGGGGCGGGCAGGGCGGGGATAGTGTGCCCCGGCCCCGAACCCGAACCCCGAAATTGTTATCCCCGACCCGACCCCGAAACTTGTCGGGTTCGGTTTTCCCTGTCGGGTTCGGGTTGTTTAGCCATCCCTATCTTATATTTTGACATAATTTGTCAACAACTCATATCACTTGTAAAACAATTTTATCGTGTTGTACATTATGCTGACTTATGTTCTTCCTTTTGTTGTTTGTTACAAGTGTTTAGTTAAACAATTATACCCTCTGGAGATATGGAACGAAACAAACAATGATGAGTTTGTGAAAACACAAATATTATAATTATTATATATAAAATATTAATTATTGTTGTTTACAAATAATCCTGGATGTCCATAACTACAAGTAGCAAAGTAATTTTCTTTTTGGCAATGAACACTTAATTAATTAGATCCTGTCTATCGTGAATACTCCTATGTATTACTTTCATAGAGTATAAAAATAAATTAAAACTATAGCTTATTTAAAAATAAAAGAGAAAAAAGATTTACAATATGCATCGAATATGGTATGATTTGTGTATCTAGAGCTTATCAATTAGGCACATGGGTTGTTTCCTGTAATTAGGAAGTTTAACGTGAGGCACGTAGCATGTCCTCAAAATTTAGCATAAATCACATTTGTTGATGTTTGGTTTGGACTACATTCTCTTGATTTTATTCCAACAACATTAATTAATGCTTAATTAATCAAATCAGACATTTTAATTAGTTGGTACTATGTATGTTTCTCAAATCAAGTTTTCATCCTCTTAGACATGACATAATGATTGTTCAGGGATTCCGGTCTTGTCTTCCATAATCACACAGGATATATATACCCCCCATCCATGTTAATTATGAAAATTAATTAAACTTGCATAAAAGAGTTAGAGAAATAAAATATTAATGTTATTAGTTTTTTTTTTATTTTTCTAATATGGTCTAAAAGATAAATTACTAGAAGCCAGGGGACCCATCCACACTAATCGACGGCTAAAGGGTCCATATATAATCTGCCACAACCAGAGCTCCTAAAGCATCTTCACTCAACCAAGTCCTGTACTAGTGTTCTCACTGAGACAATATCACAAACACCTCCACGGCAATCCCATCAACAGCTCGTGCAATCAATTAAACCACCATGGCTAGATCTCAACAACGATACAGAGGAGTTCGCCAAAGACATTGGGGATCTTGGGTCTCCGAAATTCGCCACCCTCTCCTGTAAATTTTTTATCTTTGCTGTAGTCACACATTCCAAACACCACAAACTGTTTGTTGAATTGCCTCAGACAACAGAATCCTGACATCTTTTGTTGCTTTATGGCACCAAGTTATCTGGGTCATTGGTTGTCTAGCATTTTCGTTAGTTTTGGTTTTCTAATGTTTATGTTTGCGTGAACAGGAAGACAAGAATTTGGTTAGGCACATTTGAGACAGCAGAGGACGCAGCACAAGCATACGATGAAGCGGCAAGGCTTATGTGCGGCACAAGAGCACGGACTAACTTTGCTTACGATCCAGAAGGAACCCCATCATCTTCTTCAAAACTTCTGTCTGCAACTTTGAGAGCTAAATTACATAAATGCCACATGGCATCTCTTGACATAGCGAAGAAAACAGTGGTGGATAACAAACAAGATAAACAAACCCCATCACAGCAGTCTCCCTGTTCTTCTGACACAGCAGGGGAGTTCCTGGAGCATAGGGGCAATTGCGGGAATATGGTGAACTGGGGTTGTAAAATAGAGAATGTGCAACATTACAAGTCTACCGAAGATGAACATATTGAACAAATGATAGAGGAGCTGCTTGATTATGGGACAATCGAGTTTTGTTCTGTTTTGCAAAACTAGGAGAACTATAAATTTTTAGTTTGATCCGAAACATCATACGAGCACTAAAATATTTACCGTCCAACGTTAATGACAGCGTGGTAAATACTCGACAGCAGGATTCAGGTTTAAGATCTCCGGATAACATTGAAAGTCTCCGATACTTCATTCTTATGAGATTGAGTATCGTTGTTGTTACCAAGAATACTAAAAATGTCATAATCACTCAGACAAATCCAATAAAACCATGAAGAATATCTTGTTAGTTGTTATTGTCATCATGGTCAATATGTCATCTCTATCCTTGTATCATCATGGTCAATATGTCATCTCTCTCCTTGTATCATAGATTAATAAATGAGTATTTTAGTATCATTAAAAACTATAATTGTTTAATATGATATATCTGATATGTGAAAGAGATTGTGTTTAAACTTTAAATAGCAACACATAACTTATTTATGCAAACTTGCCAAGGATGTGGTTTATCTATTCTTCTCCTTTGTGAAGTTAAATATAATACATCAAGTTTAAGCATGTAAGACAATTTATTTTGTATCTTATAATTTTAGTATACTTTTTATGTCTATATATAAATTATTTTATATTACGTGCTTAGTTATTTAAAAAGATATAGCAACCAGAAATAGATATTATTTTAGAAGTTAAAAAAATCATATTATCAATACTTAGTTCATTTTAATTAGAAGTTTAGATGAGATTTACATAAATAATATATTTTTTAAAAATTATATTTTTTAATCTTAAATATGTAGCATACTAGCATTTATGTATAAATTAATAAAAACATGATAAGAGTAGAAAATAAAATCTCATTAACTAAAAGTGTTATATATGAATTTAATTTAATTTTTTTTTTTGCAATGATAAGTAGTGTTCCATCATATTCACTGTAATTTAATTAGTTATAACACTTTTATTACATTAACTTTGGAATTACCTTTTATATGATATAAAAAGTTATTTAAACTTTAACATTTTAGATGCCTTTAAATAGGAAGTGATTTACGTACCATTATTATTATTATTATTATTATTATTATTATTAAAAGATTGGGACTCAACATTGAAAAATGCGAAATCAATCTTCAAGAAGTTAGTATGAACAGAAAGAGAGAGTGGGTGGCTCATCCTCATCATCTCTTTTGAATGATTTTGTCATCGATACTTTTGATCTGATAAGGACGCTTATATATATAAAATAATTCTTGGCATTATATATCTTAATTTGGCTGTTAGTTTAAAATAATGTTTATTAAAGCTTTAGAAGTTGCTATTAACTTTTGACCAAAAAGTTATTTACTTTTGACGCAT
Organism: Dittrichia graveolens; assembly: GCA_038502395.1. Classification (NCBI taxonomy): domain Eukaryota; kingdom Viridiplantae; phylum Streptophyta; class Magnoliopsida; order Asterales; family Asteraceae; genus Dittrichia; species Dittrichia graveolens. The sequence continues at coordinate 4,628,795 of JARJIL010000004.1, read as the reverse complement.
GTATCATACAATTTGGCATATATTATATATATATTATATATATATATTATATATACTCCTTTGTGTCTCTCTATATACAAGGAGGTTCAAATGAGAATTGATATTTAGAAAAAAATAGGAGATTTAACTTTGTCCTTGATTAAAATAAATCAATGCTAATAAAAATAATGACTCATTAATGGCTCATTTAATGAAGCATTAATGATGAATGTTTTGGAAAATCAAATCTCGCTCTTTAATGACGGCTCATTCAGACGTAATTCACGGCTGAAAATATATAAAAGACCAAAATACTCTTATTAATGAGCATTAATGATGGTTACAAATGGCCCTGGTGTTACTCGCAATAAGAAAGGTTCCCAATTAAACTTCTCCATACACACATATATAAGGGAGAGTTCAAACGAGAACTGTTTTTCCTATGAGAACTGCGAGAACCAATCTTGGTTATTTAAGTGATAAGTGAAATTCATGGATGAAGAGCGTGGGGGATTGAATGTGACAGGGTGCATGTAAGGAATTCATGGCTGGGCAATCCAATTGAAGGAGGGGAACTAGACGGCTAAGATTGGTTCTCGCGGTTTTCATATGAAAAACAGTTCTTGTTTGAACTTTTGCCTATACATATAATATATAGGCAAAAGTTCAAACGAGAACTGTTATATATATATATATAAGCTAAAGTTCAAACGAGAACTGTTTTTCGTACGAGAATCAATCTTAGCCGTCCAATTCCCCTCCTTCAATTGGATTGTTCACCCATGAATTTCTTACATGCACCCTGCCACACGCAATCCCCCCACGCTCTTCATCCATGAATTCCATTATCCAAAATGAATGGCCAAGATTAATTCTCGAAGTTCTCGTACGAAAAACAGTTCTAGTTTAAACCCTCCTATATATATATATATATATATATATATATATATATATATATATCGATTAGACACTTAGACAAAAGACACAAGGAACAATTTCTCATGTTGGCCTCTTTTTTATGAGATGAGACAAACTTTAAAACCTTTTTCTCATTTGTTTGTTTTCAACAAAGAATGCTTTAACTTATCGTCAAATTAATTTGTATTAAACACATTTTAAATTAGACTTTAACATATATAATGACAAGCTAGCTAGGTTGGTTTTAACCTTCTAAAAATTATAAGGAAAAATTACGTGTATATATATATATATATCACGTTTTCAAGATATAGGGGTATGATATTCACGTAATACGATAACAACGAATAATTTTTTTAGTAACATGTCTATATTTCTTTATCGTTTTTTCATTTTCTTTAACTTTATGTTCTCCATAAACTTTTTTATTGATTCATAAAATAAATTTTGAAAATAATAAAATAATAAAAAAAAAGATCCCTACTGTAAATTACATGAAATACATAGTGTAAATTAGAAAATTTAAACTATTTAAAATTAAGAGATTAAGAAAATAGAATAAAACAGTGGATAATTATTACATTTTACTTGATTATATAAGCTATTTAAAAATGTTTATAAATTATAGTTATAGGTTATTTAGGTTTATGAGTTTTACTTATACATATTTTTCAATAATTAAGTTAAATATTTATTATATGGTAGAATATTTAAAAATAAAAGTTTGTTTATGAAATTGTTTTTTAATAATTAATTTTTTTTGTATTTGGTTATTTTTTTTAATATAAAAGATTTAGTTACTAAAATAGATTGTAAGAATCTTTTTAACTCTATTTAATAGTCATTTATTAAGTAGTTTCCATTTAAATGAGGGATAATTTAGTAGTTTTAAAACTCTTAAAATTTAAGAGTTTAAGCAAAAGACATAAATGTTTTATAATATATTATGTATATATATATATATATTACAATTATATCAAATGTAATTATATCTTAATTTATTTTTATTATTCCAATAATAAGTATGTTTGTTAATTTTCACTCTTTATGTAATGTAATTGATGATATACTTTCAATAAACACCACATTATATATGATGCAAATATATAAAAGTTCACATATTATAATTTATTTTTTTGTTTTAAACTATCTTCTAATATAAATAAAAGACTAACATCAAAAAGATTAATTAGCCAATCCTAACCTTTGATTTGAATAAAAAAACTAATTATCAAATTCCAATCATTTATTTTGGTAAAAATTAAAATTTAATTTTATCTTTTTTGGAACTTAATTTTGCTTTTAAATCAAGATATGATGACACCAAATTCAAATTTAATAATATAATAAGGTAAAAAAAATATTATTGAAATTAAAACAAATGAAACACATTGTACAATCGATTTAGATTCTCACAAGAAAATGCAAAAATACTATCCACCTTATATATAAAATTAACTACGTAATTATATAATTTATATATTTTTCATAAATACTACCTAATATTTTATTGATTAACCTACGAATATTTGAGTTTTAAAATGTAAAATAAATACAATAATATACATACATAAAGTTTTAGATACGATAGTTTCTGATTATTTAAATACAATAAATAAAAGTATCGTTTAAGATCAGTCTTTTCCTTAGAAGACTTTTGTATCATGTACAATTGTATTTTACATATCTTGTGTGACAAGTAAGCTGTAACTGAAAGTACATATCCTTACTAATTATAATGGCTCGACTTCAAATAAAATTAACATTGTCTACAAGGAATTTCTACAAAATATTTAATTTCAACTTTATTGTATGTATTATTATTTTTTAAATATATTTGTTATTTGATAGTAAATATTTTTCATAATCGGTGTAACACACGGGCCATTTAACTGGATAGTATCCATGTAATACAACGGTTAGAAATAATTCCTACTCGATAACATGTCCGTTTTTTATAACGTAAGACTATTATATTAACGCATTATGATGACATCGAACAATTTTCATTCGCGATATAGCTATTTTCTTTCTCCTTTTTCCATTTCATTTATTTATCTTTTTTTTATAACTATTTTATTAATTTTTTTAAAAACAGTAAAATGAGAAACAAAAAGAATATTAAATATACTATAAAGCGAAGCTTTGGTTTTGATTACACGAGTCATTTAAAAAAATCCAGAAATGCCTATAAATTTAGGTTAAATCTTATAGGTTTATGAGTTCTAGCTATACATCTTATAGGTTGTGTGTGTGTGTGTGTATATATATATATATATATATATATAAACTAGTGGAGTACCCGCGCAATGCGATGGCGGCGAATAAAGAGAAGGTTGTGATGAGTTTTGTGCAGAATAATCACAAAGAGCTAATATGAGTTTGTGAAGATTCTTTGCGAGAGCCACTTTGAAATTAAGAATTAAATTGCTAACTCTGAGTTATTTGTCGTTCAGTTTGTTGGAAGAGTTTTATCGCATGGCTGAATCATGAAGTTGCTGATTATATATATGTATGTATATATGTGTGTGTAATGTTTCATAGTTCCAATTATTATGTAATTGAGTTAGAATGCAATGTTTATAAATTTTAACTCTTTGACTCTTTCATTTGTTTGGTATTTGTGAAATTTCTTGAACTTGATTTATTAAAAACAGGATTTTAGGTGATCTCATGAATAAAAAGTTAATATTAAAAATATATGATTAGACTTAATTCGGTTATAAATATGGTGATCTCATGAATTAAAAGTTAATATTAAAAATATATGGTTAGAAATAATTCAGTTATAAGTATTGGTTTAAATTTATTAATTGTCGGTTATATTTTTAATATTTATTTGTTTAAATAAACTGTGGACTTAAAAGGAGGGGTATTTTAGTAAATTTACTTTTTTTTAAATTAAGAGTTTTTTATGTGGTAAATGCATTATATAGGAGTTAGATAAAATCTTAATTAAAATTGAAGAGATGTGAAGCTTGGTGTAATGTGAAGCAGTGGCCGGTGAGGCGTGGATCGAATATATATATAGGGTAGAGATTAAGTAAAAAGAAAATTAAAGTAAAAAGGGTAAAAGGGATGATTATTTGACCATTTTCGGTATATATATCAACTGATAATCGTTAGTTCATCATCTTTATTGATTAAAACTAGTTCTTCATCGATTTCTTTTTGATGAATCCAACATATTCATCACTTTTTAGATGAAAGCATTTTGTTCATCAACAAATTATTCCAAAATTTCTTTTCAAAATCTGTATTTGAAATAAAAAAGAAATTGATGAATAACTAGTTTTAATCAATAAAGATGATGAACTAACGATTATCAGTTGATATGTATACCGAAAAATGATCAAATAATCATCCCTTTTACACTTTTTACTTTATTTTTCTTTTTATTTAATCTCATCCCTATATATATATATATATATATATATATATATATATAGAGATGGAAGCATTACATAAATTAATTTCTGTCATTTGATTTTTCAAATGTATGTATAGTACCTAGCTCAAGACTGTACATTGTCGATCGAGTTACGCATGCATGCAGACTGGCTAATTAAATTAGGTTTACTAGAAGTAGCATATATATATATATAATTCAAATTCAAAAGAGCTAGCTACATGTATATACGGAGCGCTAATAGATTTTTTTTCTATTCGTATATGTATGTACTGCATTTTTTTTCTTAAAATTAAAATATATGCATCACTAAACAATGAAACTAAAATTAATACGAACGTAAACTAACACAGTATCCGAGTTGCTTTCTTTCTCCTTATTCAATTTTCTTTAGTTATCTTTTTTCTCATCTAACACTTTTTATTAGCTTTTAACTTAATTTTTTAAAAATAATAAAATAAGAAAAAGATATATCATTTTTATGTTTACTGACTTGTTAAATATATAATAGTTACCATATATTAATTAAAATAGTTAAGCAGATGATTGATTGGGATTTTACTTTAAATATTTGTATTATTTGCATAAAACATTTACTACTTAAAATTCAGTAGTCTTAAAAAGATAGAAAAGAAATAGCGTTAAATCCTTTACATATTAGTATAGACTAGCATTGTACCCACGCAATGCTACTATAACGAATAATTTCTGTTTGCAATATGTCATTTTCAAAAATGTAATGATATGTTATTCGCGAGATTCAATGTCACGAAAAAGTTTTTTTCAGCAACATGCCCGTTTTTTTCAAAAAAAAATTTATTTGCATAAATTATATTATTAATTCCAAAAGACATTAAAATAAGAAAAAATAATTATGTTTATGAAATAAGGAGAGAGGTTAAGGCCATGCGTAGCGCATGACCCAAGAGGCTTCCGACTTCTTCGGGTTGATGCAGGGTGACTCAGGAACACCATTCCGCCCCACTCTTCGGGTTAGCTCTCGGTTCCCCTAACCCGACCTCATCCGCATATTTCCTTTTTTTACTGTGTAAGAGAGAGTAAGTGGGGCAAAAATATTGGGTTGTTTGGGTTAAGCTGTATTTGGGTTTCAAGTAAGAGAGAAAAGGAGGAAAAAATGGTGTAATGCTAATGTGACATTTGATAAAAGAGAGGAGAAAAATTACCGCTACTCATAGTCTAATAAGATTTTGTAAATTGTGTTGATATAGGTGGATAATTATGTTTGTGTGAGAGAGTGTGTGTTAGTGGAGGAATCTTCTAATATAAATAAAAAACTAATTTTCATCAATTGAATTAGAAGATATTGATCCTTTTTTAAAAAAAAAATTAAATCATATCCATTTATTTTATCAAAATTGAAAGTCTAATTTTGACTTTTAATAGTCAAAATTGAAAACTCAATTTTTAAAGTTTAATTATAATAGGAGATAAGATATAGTAAAAAAATATTATTTAAATTTTAAAATTATGTTAATATATTTGTGTAGACAATTATTCACGTTAATATAAATCAATATATTTGTTTATCATAATGTTAATATATTTGTGTAGACAATTATTCACGTTAATATAAATCAATATATTTGTTTATCATAATGTTAATATATTTGTGTAGACAATTATTCATGTTAATATAAATCAATATATTTGTTTATCATATAATAAGATTAAAAAACATATATACTAATTTATTTAATATAATATTATTTAGATTAAACATATATAATATTAAAACCCAAAGTTCATACAAATCAATTTTCCAACTTGGTTTTGATTTTAAATTTAATTTTGATTTAAAATAAATTTAATTTGTGTTAGAATTATTATCTAATTCGAATCTTTTATTCACTACATTAATTTAGGAAAAAATATTCAAGTTTTTATCATCATCTACGGTTATTATAAGATATAAATCTTATCATAATTAAATTTTATATTACTTTTAAAGTTGTCATCAATTACCTTTATATGTCAACTAACTTTAATATAAAATTCTTTTAGCTTTCGAGAAAGTCTAATATTGAGTTTTTCTTTCGTCAGTACAAAACAATTATATATTTAAATAAACAAATATAAAATAACAATTTATGATTACTCGTTTAGTTACACGAGCATTTAAACTAATATATTTTAAATGAATAAAAAGTTAAAGTAAAATAAAAGAAAGAATGAAATAGTTAAAGATTAAGTGGATGAGATTAATTTATATAGAATGAAAGGTTTATATGTTGTCTTGATTGAATTTTAAGATCGCTTAAAATTAAGGAGGAAAGCGAATGTTAAATGATTTATATAATAGTAAAGATATTCACACATGTCGTAAATTTTCTTAAATAAGTTTCTTCCTCCTTACAATTATAGAGAAATATTATTGCTTTTTAAATATAAGTAGGAAAATGATAATTATATCACTTAGGGCTGTGAATAAGAATAAACAAGAAAATTTTAGTTTTTAAAAATGAAAATCACAACTCGTGTTTTTATAATCAACTTTCCAAAATTTCAAGTGTTGTGGTTATCATTCTTCATATAAGTTTAAAATAAAAATAAATGAGTATTTAATATTGTTTTTTGAATAAATATATAAAATAAAAATTCATTCTTTAGTTATATATTAAAAAACTTGTCCTTAACCAAAATATGGTAATAATTTCTTAAAGTTGCGATTATCATTCATCTTAAATAAAGAAATTAAAAAACGAATCAAATATGCATGACACATAAGAATTGAACCAATAACCTCTTAAGATATAATATGTATTTGGTTACCTCTTTAACATAAAGCGTGGCATATATATGTATTAAAAGAATGTTTAATATAGTCCATAATTAATTCATAATTCTAAGGGACTAATTTTAGCCTTTGGATCAATGTTATCAATGGTCCAGATTAAATTTTAAAAATTTGGACGGTGTGGCATTTTCGTAATTTACATGTGATGTTTTTACAAATCACATGTGATTGTATACTGAATCAACTGTAATTGAATATTAAAATTTCAGGACTATGTTCTTTAAATAAACTTTACTGAACACAACTCATATGTATTAATGTAAGTTTGAAATTAAAGGCTTCTCAACAGGGGAGACCTTGTGTGTTGTCCGCATGCACATGACATAATACAAAATAATTAAGACTCTTTAATTACTACTTATTTATAAAAGTGTCATTAATTATAAAATGTTAGATTTAATAATATATATATATAATACGGTACGTTTAATTAGCGTGACATTCTATATCTGTCACTAGCGCCATAGCTATGACATCGTACGTTCTTATTTAATTGTAATATACAATCTTCGAATTTGTTCGTATGGGCCGGGGTTGTGCGCCATCATATCCATCCGTGCATTCAACAATTAATTAAATTTGTCTACTTCACCTTAATTAATTTCTCCATCCATTCACTTGAAACCTCGCTCCTATATATTTAATTAGCCATGTCACTTATATATTGGAGGGTTCAAACGAGAACCAATCTTGACCATTCAAGTAGTAAGTGAAATTTATGGATGAAGAGCGTGGGTGGATTGAGTGTGACAAAGTGCATGTAAGAAATTCATAGGTAGGCAATCAAATTGAAAGAGGGGGAATTGGATTGCTAAGATTGGTTCTCGCAGTTCTCGTTCGAAAAACAGTTCTCGTTTGAACCCTCCCCTATATATAATATATATATATAATAATATATATATATATATAGGGTAGAGATCAAGTAAAGAGAAAATTAAAGTAAAAGGGGTATAAGGGATGATTATTTGATCATTTTTCGGTATATATATCAACTGATAATCGTTAGTTCATCATCTTTATTGATTAAAACTAGTTCTTCATCAATTTCTTTTTGATGAATCCAACATATTCATCACTTTTTAGATGAAAGCATTTTGTTCATCAATAAATTATTCCAAAATTTTGTTTTCAAAATCTGTATTTGAAATAAAAAATAAATTGATGAAGAACTAGTTTTAATCAAATAATCATCCCTCTTACACTTTTTACTTTAATTTTCTTTTTATTTGATCTCATCCCTATATATATATATATATATATATATATATATATATATATATATAGGGATGAGATCAAATAAAAAGAAAATTAAAGTAAAAAGTGTAAGAGGGATGATTAATTGATCATTTTTTGGCATATACATCAACTGATAATTGTTAGTTCATCATCTTTATTGATTAAAACTAGTTTTTTATCGATTTTTTTTTGATGAATCCATCATATTCATCACTTTTTAAATGAAAACATTTTGTTAATCAACAAATTATTCCAAAATTTTGGTTTCAAAATCTACATTTGAAAATCTCTTTTGCTCTGTAAAAAGTGATGAATATGTTGGATTCATCAAAAATAAATTGATTAAGAACTAGTTTTAATCAATAAAAAGGATTTTTTTATTGCATCTTACCCTTTTTACCATAAAATCCTTTTTACTTGATCTCTACCCTATATATATATATATATATATATATATATATATAGTAAAAAGTTCATTTGAGAACCGTTTTTATTGCAAGAACCGCGAGAACCAATCTTAACCGTCCAATTCCCCCTCCTTCAATTGGATTGCCTACCCATGAATTCCTTACATGCATCTTGCCACACCCAATCCCCCACGCCCTTCATCCATGAATTCCATTATCCAAAATGAACGGCTAAGATTGGTTCTCGCAGTTCTCGCAATAAAACGGTTCTTAAATGAACCTTCCCCTATATATATATATATATATATATATAGGGGAGAGTTCATGCGAAAAGTGTTTTATTTGCGAAAAGTACGAGAAGCAATTTCAGCCATTGATCAATTTTTGATCTTGTGGTTCACATTAATCTTAATTATTATTTTTATTTAATCAAAAAGGGTAAATTAGTAAACAACAATATTTTCTCTTTCCTCTCTCTAACTAATTTCCCTTTTTAATTAATTTTTCTCTCTCTATTTAAAATATTTTCTAGATTTTGTTTATTTTTTTGTTTTTATTATTTTCCAAATTAATTCTTCTTTTTTCACAGATTTCTTCATATATTCATCTGTTCATTAATGAATCATAACATTTTGGTATGATTTTTTTTATCTTTTATTACTAAAAGTTACAATCAATATTTGTATTCAACTATGAACAAAAATAACTAATTTATACTTTTGTTCAACAATAAACAACTTAAAAAAATCATAACAGCCTAAAATCTGAGTTTACTAATAAATAATTATCTAAACAACCTAAATACACAAACAAAAGTTACATTCACTAATAAACGAAAACGTCACTAGTTAACAAAAAAATATTATAAAAACTCAAACAAACCTATATTTTATGAACAAAAACACTTGTTCAATGATGAATATAAAAAAACAAACTTTATATTCCTGAAAGAAACGTAAAAAATTTATAATGAATAACAGAAGGATATTCATAATGAACAACACTAAAGTAAAACTTAATAAAAATTTAAAAGTTGATGTATCAAAGAAACAAACATAATAATTAAACTCTTAGTTTAATGTTGAACATAAATAAAAAAAAGAAAAAAAATTCTCTTACACAATCAATTAATAAAACCATCTTTGCTAGATTCATTATAAACCCTCAAACAAAACAAAACCCAACAGCACCTGTACAATGGATTTCAAATATTAAAAAAATTTTAAAAAATTCTTAGCTTCTTGTTTACCATCATTAAACACTTATGCTGCTTTATATATTCTGTCTGCGATGGAAATCTTGAAGAATAAGTGAATAACAATGGTGCTGCTCGTGATTGATGATGATGGGTGAATACAATGGTTTTCATGTTTGTACTCGACAGCGAGGGAGAACTAGAGAAGAAACTTGCGATTGAGGGAGATGTAGTCGGTGGCTCCAGATCTGGAAAGTGACCGAGGGAGGTGTACTCGGTAGATATGAAACTCGAAGGTTCCTAACGATGAAGGAGACTATTTATTTGAGGCGGTGTCCGGCAGGGGTTCGTCGACAGCTGTGGGCGGCAGGGGTTCATCAACGACGGTGAATGGCAGAGTTCATCGGTGGTGCTCGCTGGTGGTCACGTAAAGAGAGAGGGGGCGGCGGTGGACGGTAGGGGTTCATCAACGACGGTGGGCGGAAAGGTTCATTGGTGGTGATCGCTGATGGTCACGTAGAGAGAGAGGGCGGCGGTGGGCGGTAGGGTTCATAGGCGGTGCTCGCTGGTGATCATGTAGAGAGAGGGGGATTGGTGGCGCTCGCCGGTGGTGTTGCGGGGCAGCCCTCGTCGGAGAACTAGATGGAGGCGTGATCTGGAAGATGAACCTGCAGCCTCGTCGGAGAACTAGATGGAGGCGTGATTTGTAAGATGAAAAATTAGGTTTGTGTTTAGAATGGGAAGAGTAAAAATAAATAGGGGAATAGAAGGAGACATACATATTTGGTGGAGAGATAATATGAGAGATATTTAAGGAAAGGATAAATATAATTTTATGTTAAAGTCTATTATACCCTTGATTTGTTTTAAAATTTTACCTAGATTTTTATTTATTTACCAAAATACCATAATAAATCCTAGTCATTGATTTAATTGATCTTAAGGTTTATAATGCTTCTCGCACTTTTAGCAAATAAAATGGTTTTCGCATGAACCTTCCTCTCTCTCTCTCTCTCTCTCTATATATATATATATATATAGGGAAAGTTCCTTTGAGAACCATTATTAGTGTGAGAACCGAGGGAACCAATCTTAGTCATTCAATTGGTAAGTGGAATTCATGGATGAAGAGCGTGAGGGGATTTGATGTGACAATGTGCATGTAAAGAATTCATGGATGGAAAATCTAATTCAAGGAAGGGGAATTGGACGGCTAAGATTAATTTTCACGTTTCTCGCAATAAAAACGGTTCTCAAATGAACTTTTCAATATAAAACCTTATAAAATAACATATATATATACATATATATATATATATATAAAAGCTTATATAGTACGTGGCCCATGCATGATTCACATGTGTAAACATGTTACCGGCCCATACAAATAAATAAATAAATATAGGAATTGCCATGATGTTTTGTTTGGCTTTGGAGTGTTTTGATTCACATGCGTTGGGTGCATGGTATTTCCATATTCGATCAGTCAACAAACAATACACGTGACAAGAATAGGTACGGGTCCATCACTCTCACATGCATATGCATGTTTAAGGATATGATGCATGCCCACGCATGCATGCATGGATTTCTATTAATAGGGGAGAGTTTATTTGAAAATCAATTTTATTGTGAGAATCGCGAAAACCATCTGTAGTCATTGATCATAATTAATTAAAGGTTTTTATTAATTGTAGAAAACATGTAATTAATTCAAAACATAGCTATCATTTTTAGATTTCAAAAATGTTGGAAATGTATTTTAGGCAAATTGCCTAATTAAAGGGGGGACCACTTACCCCTAATTTTTTGAAACTAAAATATCTACCAAACGCAAAGGTATTAAAATACGAAAATTATACCAAATTAACGAAAAAATTATGTTCTTTAATATGACATCCATATTGCTATACTTTTTCAAAGAATTTTTTTTATTTTTGCCGGGTTTTTTTCCAACACAGCATTAGATATTTGCACTTGTGCACATATCACTGTCTTTTTTTCAAGCATAGGTGCACATTTGCAAATTACAATAGGTGCACATGTGCATATACCACTGTCTTTTTTCAGCATATACAATAAAGTCACATATGCACGATGCATATGTGCACAACCTGTTCATACTACTAGGTTTTATTTTCGCACAGGTGCGTCTAGATGCATATATGCACCGTGCACGTGTGCATATATGCACATGTACATGTATACCTAGATGCATGTGTGCACGTGCAACTCAAAGTTGGCTTAGTCAAACTCATTGCTAAGGCTATAAATGAACCGAATGAACACGAACGGGGCTTGTTCGTGTTCGTTTGTTTAACTTTAGCCGAACAAATAAACGAGAAACGAACGAGCATTTATGTTCAATTATTTAAAAGATTGGTTCGTTTGTGTATATTTTTGTTCGTTTTTAAATGATAAACAAACGTAAACGAAAGAACACACGTTATAATACAAATCCAAACATTATTAAACACAAATAAATACTATATATACACACACACATATAATGTAAATATATATATATATATATATATATATATATATATATATATATATAGTATAAATGAACATACACAAATGGATACCCGAACACATACACACACTCTCTCTCACACACACATATATCCACGTAGTTAGTGTAAATATTTAATAATGTTGTGTTTATGTTTAATAATGTTAGGTTTGTATTTTATTTATATATGTGTTTGTTCGTTTGTGTTCGGCTAAAGTTAAACGGACGAAGAACATGAAAACAAATATTCATTCGTTTATCTGTTCGTGTTCGTTTTTTTTGTTTGGCTACAGTTAACCGAACAAACACGAACAAGCCCCCCTTCGTATTCATTCGATTCGTTTACAACGTTAATACCCATGCAACTCAAAGTTAGTTTAGTCAAACTTTTTATCAACTCAAAAAATTCTAACAAAAATAAAAAAATTCTGCTCGTCGATCTTCAATAAAAATATAACTGTTATGACTAATACATAGTAAAGAAAATATATGAAAATAATTTTTGCTACTAGTAAAAGAGAAAAAGAACAAAAAATAAATTAGTAAAAAACATTACGAATGGCCACAAACTAAAAAATGGCGCCTAGTAAAAAACGGCGGCTACCTTTGGACCGTGATCAACTTTAAAGTTTACAATTTTACCCTTTATTATTTAATTTAATTAATTAATTAAGATTAGTTAATAGTTTGATTGGTATGGAGGGATTGTCGTAATAAAAACGATTTTCAAATGAACTTTTCTCTATATAAATATATATAATCATCATCTTTAATTATAACAGTCAACTTATTATTTATTATGTTTTATCATATCTTCTCGATCTTTGAGTTTAATTAAGAAAGTAGAATGCTACAAGGGAAACATATTTAACAAGTTAAGAGCCGTTGAATTTGTATATTGCCCAAGTACGTAATATTATAATAAGTACTTATAGCTGTACATATCTTTTTTTCCCTTATTTTAATCATGTACAATTGTTTATATACGACATCTTAGATGTAAATCCATTCTTCACCAATGTTGTTACTGAAAACGGAAAAAATATCTTAGAAGGAAGTAAAAAATAAAGTCCACATTAACACAACAAACTGAAAACTAACATATCTTTTATTTTTTGTTCGGTAATTTTTAAAAACTAAATTTATTTATTTTTATTATTATCCATAGTCTTTTATGCCTTGTTCTTGAGTTTTTAAACGAAGGAAAGGAAATGGGTGAGAAGGGGAGGTAAGGGCAGGATTAAAATACTTTCACTTCTAATCATCCCAAAAGTGGAAGGAAAAACTTAACAAAAAAAAAAAGAAGGTAAAATTGCCCCTTTCATATGAAGTAAAAGAAGACGGTCATTGGAGTTGAGAAGAAGTAAAAGAAGTAGTAGTAGCAAGGAAGGAGTAGCATACAAGGACGTGTATAGAATAGAGAAAAAAAGGGTTAGGAAATATAAAAACTAGTGAAGGGGCGATAGCAAGTATAAAGTGTTTGGCATATGCGTAAATATAGAGTCCTAAACTGTTGGTCTTCTCCCGACACCATCCACTAGTTTGAAAAGGTAAAACAACAACAAAAAGAAAATATTATATGTATAAATATAGATATTAAATGCATGTAAATTGTGATGGTAAAATATACTCTTACGTGAAATTACTCAACTTCCTCTCCAATTCTACCTCTCATACTTTTATATAATATATATATTTACAAGTTTGGTAAAATTACTCCCTTTCTGCATGCCCACAACCTAGCTAGCTGCTTTCACAGACAACAACAATGGCAGAGAGTGAGGGCATCACCTGGGATGATATAATGAAAGAGACTGTAGATCTCGTATGAGTATTTTTATTATTATTATATATTAGCATCGTACGTGAATGATTGATTACTGGAACGTGGTTAATTTGTATGATGATTGATTACACAGGAACATATGCCAATGGATGAGTTATTCAATCAATTGAAATGTACAAAAGAGGGATTGACAAGTGAAGAAGGCAAAAGAAGGCTTGGAATATTTGGTCCAAACAAGTTAGAGGAGAAAAAGGTTAATGCTTACAGTTTTATTGCCAACAATTATATATGGGATTCATTCATCAGCATTTAATGTAAAATTCTAGGCTTAAATCATCTATGTATGGCTGCCTGCCTAATAAACAGAGATAATTAAAAACTGGGAAAATTAAAGGTGAAAAATACGATAGAAAAACTATCCAAGACTTGTGTCAATTAGACACGTGTTTGGTTTGGTTTATTAGGTCTATATATATATATATATATTATTACTCAATTTGATATAGAGAAATCGATTATATAAATGATTTACTTCACATTGATGGTTTTATGATGTAGGAAAGCAAACTCCTCAAGTTTTTGGGGTTCATGTGGAATCCTCTATCTTGGGTTATGGAGACTGCTGCTATTATGGCTATTGTCTTGGCTAATGGAGGGGTCTCTCTCTCTCTCTCTCTCTCTCTCTCTCTCTCTCTCTCTCTCTCTCTCTCTCTCCACACACACAGAGAGTAGAGGTCGAAAAATAGACGGGCCAGCAAAACAGGGTCATGTCAAGTTGACCAGAAATATTGTCCCAACCATTTTATTATATATTTTAGCATGTCAAATATGACTATAAAAAGTTTAATCTTGACGTAATACTATAATGTTTTAGATAATATGAATTAGGAGGTTTTATATACAGAAAATACAAGTGGAGTCACTTTTTGTTGGAAGAACAACTGAACAAGAAGATAAAACACAATGATAATTCTCTAAAAATAATCTTCTTATTCAACAAAGAAAAACCGAGGCATATAATAAATATATATATATATATATATATATATATATATATATATATATAGGGGAGGGTTCAAACGAGAACTGTTTTTCGAACGAGAACTGCGAGAACCAATCTTGGCCGTTCATTTTGGATAATGAAATTCATGGATGAAGAGCGTGGGGGATTGAGCGTGGCAGAGTGCATGTAAGGAATTCATGGATGGGCAATCCAATTGAAGGAGGGGGACAATATTTCTCGTACGAAAAACAGTTCTCGTTTGAACTTTTGCCTATATATATATACACACACACACACATACCTGTAACTGTTTTCTGAACAGTTGGATCCGTTGTGAACCATCACAACAGTTAGGTTGTATACTTACTGTTACAAACAATTATCCATCTAACTCAATTAACTTCCTAAACTAACTAATATGCTTACAGCAAACATAATTTGAATACATCAAGAACCAACAATTTTAGCTAACTTTCCAACACTTTCTACCTCTTTGACAAGTTTCTTTTCTATGTTTTAACAATCTTACCTATTTGAAACAAACTATGTAGATTTGTTTAAATCTTATAAATGTAATGTGTAAGGAATTGGGAAAACCAAGTGTGTGTGTTTGCGCGCGTGCACGCACGTATCACGTATACATGTACTGTATGCCTATATGATATGATGAGTTGATGAAATAATAATTGCAGGGGAAACCACCAGATTGGCAAGATTTTGTTGGAATCACAACATTACTTTTGATCAACTCGACCATAAGTTTCATAGAGGAAAACAATGCAGGGAATGCAGCAGCGGCATTAATGGCAGGTCTTGCTCCTAAAACAAAGCTGTTAAGGGATGGGAAATGGGCTGAAGAAGAAGCTGAGCTTCTTGTACCTGGAGATATTATTAGCATCAAGCTTGGTGATATTGTCCCAGCTGATGCACGTCTCTTAGAAGGTGACCCGCTCAAGATTGACCAGGCTGCATTGACCGGTGAATCGTTACCAGTAACTAAGAAATCCGGTGACAGTGTATTTTCGGGTTCAACATGTAAACAGGGTGAGATTGAAGCTGTTGTCATCGCTACCGGGGTCCACACTTTCTTTGGCAAGGCGGCCCATCTAGTCGATAGCACAAATCAAGTTGGCCACTTCCAAAAGGTACTTTCTAGATGTCACTAGAGGTGCCAAAAATGTGTGGCTGCTCAGGCCGGTTGGACGATGAGTTGAAACTGGTCGGGTCAGTTTGACTTCAAAAGGATTTTTCAAAATAAAAATATTTTAAGTTTTTGAAGAAAAGACTTTCTATGCATTAAAAAAACATTTACGGTGACTTTCGACTCATTTTAAGCTATTTCTTTATCTTATTGGATTAACCTGTTACAGATAAAAGATTACCTGAATCAATCTATTCGTAAGTAAATAGGTTGAAATCGCCACCTCTAAAAATGCAAGCCTAGTGATGATATGTTTGTTTTCTCTTTTGTTAGGTATTGACCGCTATTGGTAACTTCTGTATATGCTCCATTGCGGTTGGGCTAATAATAGAAATAGTAGTGATGTACCCAATTCAGAAACGGGCCTACAGGAATGGAATCGACAATCTATTGGTACTACTCATAGGAGGAATCCCGATTGCAATGCCAACTGTGTTGTCAGTAACGATGGCTATTGGGTCCCACAAATTATCACAGCAAGGAGCTATCACCAAGAGAATGACAGCCATTGAAGAAATGGCTGGGATGGATGTCTTGTGTAGTGACAAAACTGGCACACTCACTCTCAACAAGCTCACAGTTGACAAAACTCTTATTGAGGTAGGTCATCAACCGGAGTCAAAAGTCAAAACTAGTTAATAAGAAAGACTGAAGTCTGAGCTTTTTTGGTCTCTAGGTCTTTGTGAAGGACATGGATAAGGACACAGTAATCCTATTAGGAGCAAGGGCTTCAAGAGTGGAGAATCAGGATGCAATTGATGCTTGCATTGTAGGAATGCTTGCCGATCCTAAGGAGGTAGTGATATAAAGTCAAGTGTTTGATAATATTAATCAAGCAGGCTCATTAGTCATTACTTTTTATTAATTAATTTAGGCAAGAGCAGGGATCACTGAGGTACATTTTCTGCCATTTAACCCTGTCGATAAACGAACGGCAATAACATATATTGATCAAAATGGAAATTGGCACCGAGTGAGCAAAGGTGCACCTGAGCAGGTACAATAAACATAATCTAGATTCTTAAATATGAAGTTTATTATAAATCCTGTTTTGTTCAGCTACTAATATAGTATCTTCAAAGCTGTCAGATTGTGGATCTCTGCAACCTAAAGGACGATGTTAAGAACAGGGTTTTCAACATTATTGACAAGTTTGCTGAACGTGGTCTTCGTTCTCTTGCAGTTTGTCAACAGGCAAGTTCCTATATTTCTATTACGAGGTGGCAGTTTTGACCCATTACTGAATGGGCCGATTTGGGTTGCATTTACCTTAAACCAATCATATAATAAAGTTAGCTAAAAGGGGAACACAGGCCAAACGGGTTAAAAGTCATCCAAAGTCTATTTTTAATACATACGACCTCCTAAATTGTTATTTATATAATAAATCTACAAATTGGGAAAAAAGATCCTGCCGGACAATCCAACCCGGACCAGCAAGTCCTGACCCGTAAGTAGAATTGCCCGTTTCAACCTGAACCCTCTTGACCCAAAATTGAATGGGCTGATTTGGGTTGCAATTTATCTTTAAAAGGTCAAATAAAGTTGGCTAAAAGGGGAACGCCCAAATGGGCTCAAAGTCTATTTTCAATTAATACAACCTCCTAAATCATTTTATTAAAAGTTCTAGATTATTATATTGTTATTGCGATTACAATCAATGCACGGATTATTTAAAATAAAAAAATTTACAGAACTGGCGAAAAAAGTGTTACGGGTTAATCAACCCGAACAGGTGTGTTCCAACAGCCGTACTTGGAATACCGAACCCATTTACCCTACCCATCTGACCTGCCCATCTTGACATCTCTGTTTCTAGTCTAGGGAGGTTTTGCCAGTTGATCTAAGAAAGTGGTTATGGTGGTTATTATGCAGACTGTACCTGAAAAAACAAAAGAGAGTCCTGGAGGGCCTTGGGTTTTTGTTGGTCTCCTGCCATTGTTTGACCCTCCAAGACATGACAGTGCTGAAACCATCCGACGGGCCCTACACCTTGGTGTTAATGTGAAGATGATAACAGGTGACCAGCTAGCTATTGGTAAGGAGACGGGCCGAAGGCTTGGAATGGGAACAAATATGTATCCATCTTCCTCCCTCCTTGGCCAACACAAAGATGCAGCTATTGCTAATATTCCTATCGAGGAGTTAATTGAGAAAGCTGATGGCTTTGCTGGTGTTTTTCCTGGTAAGGACACAGATTTATTTTGATTAATGTTCATATTGGTAAATAATTTGGAGCTAAAACTGTAGAAGGGTTTGAGAAATGCAGAGCACAAGTATGAGATTGTGAGGAAGCTACAAGAGAGAAAACATATATGTGGGATGACAGGAGATGGTGTCAACGATGCACCAGCACTAAAACGAGCTGATATAGGTATTGCGGTTGCTGATGCCACCGATGCAGCACGGAGTGCATCTGACATAGTCCTGACTGAACCAGGGCTAAGTGTGATTGTCAGTGCAGTACTAACTAGCAGAGCCATTTTTCAAAGGATGAAAAACTACACCATCTATGCTGTCTCCATCACCATTCGTGTGGTGCTTGGCTTCATGCTACTTGCTCTTATCTGGCAATTTGACTTCTCGCCTTTCATGATTCTGATCATTGCCATTCTCAACGATGGAACCATCATGACCATATCAAAGGACAAGGTGAAGCCTTCCCCTATGCCAGATTCATGGAAGTTGAAAGAAATCTTTCTCACAGGGGTTGTATTTGGCACTTACCTAGCTGTCATGACTGTAATTTTTTTCTGGCTAGCTCAAGATTCTGACTTCTTCAGTGTAAGATTAACTGCCATTTATCTAGTGTGTAATCATTGGATGAAATTTTATTGAATTAAACTGGTACTTTTATGTTGGGGTTGGTTTCAGGATAGATTTGGTGTAAGATCGATCAGAGACAAGGACTACGAGCTTACAGCAGCTCTCTACCTCCAAGTAAGCATTGTGAGTCAGGCGCTTATTTTTGTCACAAGGTCAAGGAGTTGGTCATATGTTGAACGTCCTGGTTTTCTGCTTCTGACAGCCTTTCTGATCGCACAGCTGGTGAGCTTGCGGGAATTAAAACTTTAGCTACATATTTTGAAGTTAAACTTTTACATTTTTAACTTGAAGAGTATTGTGTTGTATTGTGATATATTATTCTTTTTCAAATGAAGATTGCTACACTGGTCGCTGTTTATGCAAAGTGGGATTTTGCAAGAATCAATGGAATAGGTTGGGGATGGGCTGGCGTGATTTGGATCTATAGTATAATCTTCTACATTCCTCTAGACATATTCAAATTCTGCATTCGCTATTCATTGACTGGAAGGGCTTGGGACACTCTGCTCCAGAATAAGGTAAAATATATCTTTTAGTCAGCTTTTTAAGAACATAGTAAAACTCTAAAAGTTAATTTGACTAATTTTTCTTTCTTCTGCTCTTATGAGAAACTAGACCGCTTTCACGAGCAAAAAGGACTACGGACGGGGAGAAAGGGAAGCTCAATGGGCCATGGAACAACGGACTGTCCACGGTCTCCAGCCGCCAGAACAGGCAGAAATTTTTAATGACAAGAATAGCTACAGGGAGTTGTCTGAGCTTGCTGAACAGGCCAAGAGGCGGGCTGAAGTGGCTAGGTAAAGCTCAAATTACAAGGACTAATCCAAAATTTGAAGACTCGTTTACTTTCTTTTTTTACCTTTCTTATACGAGCTTGTCGTAACAGATTGAGGGAGCTTCATACACTTAAGGGGCATGTTGAATCAGTAGTGAAGCTGAAGGGTCTTGATATTGAGACCATTCAACAGCACTATACAGTTTAAGGTTACTAAGGTGGTAGGTTAGTTCGCCTGAGCAAAGATTTTGGCAAAGAGAAATAAGATTTAGGTAAATTATTTCTTGTAAAGGTTTTATTTTCAGCTTTAATCTCATCCAAGATAACAAATGGATGAGATGTCGAAATAAGTCCAGCAGACGATCCACAGTTGGAGTAAAAAATTGTAATAAGACTAGGTCATTAGAAGCATAAGAAGGGTGACACGGTGCACCAACGCTCCTTCCCTTTGTGGGTTGGAGGGGAAAGTCAGTGTAGGCAGCCTCTGTTTATATTTCGATATTTTTCTTGCCAAAATCGTTGTATTTAAACTCAGCTCTCCCTGTAGAAATGTAACTTATTGTTCCTTTAATCTCTATGTGCTAGCTCTTGAAGTGCTTATGTTTCTGTCATGCATATATGTCACTCGTTGCAATCCAGTTTCTAGAATGACTGTAATAAAAAGTCTTAACGTCTAATGCATGCATGAAGTCCTACTATAAGTAACTGATCAAGAATGAAATACTTCAATCATAATGCACTTGCAAAGACAACAACATATGGCTTTTATAGAATTGCAAAAACTTGCACATTATGACAAAGTCCTAGATGAGAATGGCTTGACCGCATAATAGCTTCAAGGTGACTGAAAACAATACAAGCTAAACTACAATGAATCACCTTGATTTCTTGGACCTGTCAAGCTTTTTGGGATAGCCTAACTGCACGAGGTACCACAAAACTCCTTCAGCAGCTGAATCTGCAGCACTTTTTTTGTTAGACTGAGGCTTACCGATACACTCGACCACTATTGATGACTTTGAACGTTCTTTCAGCTCAATAATCACCTTGTAGGTGAACCTGTCCAAGAACAACATCTCTAAGGCTTATATTGAATAATCCTTATGCTTTATCCAGATAGAATTGAAACTATCGATTCGTTTACTAAACCTCAAATCCAGAAAAATAAAAGTAGATGGTTTCAATTAGAATTCTTTAACCTTTTCTCTGATGGAACGGAGAGTATAAATGGAAAACTGGAATGGTAATTGTTGAGACTGAAATAGAGTCGATGAACTTACGATCTGAGGTTAGTGGGACCTTCTTCGTTGCAACAATCAAATACAGGACGTTTCCAGTGGTTTTTCGCACATATCTCGTACAAGCATGACCTTGCGGTCAATTTCACGGGACCTGATTCGGAACAAGATCAAAACCAAAGCAACTAGAAAGACCAAATGCGTCATCAGGGATAGGCTTGTGAGCTTAAGAGACCTACAAGCATGCAATTACGAAGGGAAATCGTCCAACTGACTCAAAATTAGGGAAAAGGGTGTAGAGAGATGCGATAGTGAGGTAGGTAGATGCATGACAGATGTATACCTGGTTGAACAGGGGAGGAGGATGAACTAATTGCTAGAGAACCGAGTGACGGAGGTGGAGTTGGTGTACTGTTCCCGTTATCATCTTCTCCACCGGCCGGCGGCGGAGGGAACGACGCCAGGCTCATGGTTTCTTCCGATGGATTAGAGAGAACCACACAGAATTCATAGAATCATCTTACAATGGTTTATCAGGTCGCCCTTGATTATTACAACTAACAAATTCTCAACTCAAAATTGATGTCAGGATCAGATTGATTATTTAGGAGTTGCGTGTGGGTTTGCGTTTTTTTAATGGTAGGAAGGGAGGGAGGGAGTGATTATAAATTACTTATTTAGACCAGGACCACTTGATTATCTATCTCTGGTAAATGTTATTTTTCTCCCCTCCTATTTGAAATCTAAGTATATCTTAACCTAAAGATCTTAAATATTTTTTTTCTTCTTATTTTCTCTTATACAAAAACAGGTTAGTCAGGTTGAGGAAACCAAAGCCTAACCCGAAAGGGGACGTAGCGGTGTACGCGACTGAAGCCGAGACACCCGCATCTCAACGGTACCCCTTTAGGTTACCCATTAAGCATGACCTTAATATAAGGGTATTAATAAATAAATGTGCATAAAGCATCTTCCTAGGGGGCAATAATGTAATATTTAACTATAACTAAAGAACTGGAATGACTTGGTTGGTTGCGCTATAAAATGGAAATTAAATGATGTAAAAGAAGGAAAGTAAAAACACACGTCACGTGACTTGCACAATCCTTACAATCAGACTTCAGACCCACAAAGGCAAATGAAATCCCTTTTCTTTCTAACGATTTTGATTTTATGCCCTTCTTTGATGCATTTCTATTGCTCTCACATCCCTAGTTTTGTGCCCTTCTCGAGGTTTCGAATCTATAGTTGTGCCCCAAATCAATCATTTTGTTTATCGGTTATTTAAGATGGTGTTTTCGTATCATTTGTTACAAACGACGGTCATTCTTTGTGGATTTGGGCTTTTCTAACGGTGGAAGGGGCTTATATCAGTGAACCATCAAATTGTGTTGACTCAACTTAGAAACCAAGACAGATGTCAAGTCACTGTAAGATATTACGACAATAGTTATTTTGTTGTGGATGTTAATTTCTTATGTAAGAAACTTGTGATAAGAATCGATAGGGTAACTAAAGTTGCTTTGATTTTGTTTTATGAAAATAATTCATCAATTGAATTGGATTAGTATATTATATCAGCTAAATAAATAAGATACATGAGTTATCAAAGTCTTTAAGAAACTGTTAGCTTAAAGTTAATTTGGTTATTTTATATTAACCCTTTGTTCATGTGATAACCGGTAGTTGTTACATAAAAACAATCTTGTTTTGATTGCAAGGGTGTATCTTTAAAGTTGAATGATTATGAAAACTATTAATATATTGATGGAAAATTTGCATTAAAACACAATCAACTTTATTTTTTAAAAAATAGTATATTTAACTTTTATAATCCTCACATTGTATACAACTTGTTGCATATTATGAAAGTTATGACAAAGTTTATTTTATACAATGATAACTAAATAACAGACATATAAAAAAATTGTTTGCATACAATGAGAGAATTATAAAAGTTAATTGTATAATTTTTAAAATTTTAAAGTTGGTTATATACAGTAGTAACTAGAAGAAAGTTCATTACATTTTAATACAATCTACCCTTTATAGATATCACAAATATGGGTATTATATAAATGTGTTTTACTAAAATACATCTTTTTCATTATAATATATAAATCTTATTCTATCCAAATTGAAACGTAGAGATATTTTTTATTCCTCCGTGATAATATATATTTCTAGTTTTTATGTCTTTGTATTGAAAAAGTTATAAAAAAAGTTATATTAGAGGTTTCTTTTATTACTCCATGATTTTTTTTTAGTTTCGCCATTTTAAAGATCAATGATGCTAAATATTAATATTTATCTTTTTAAATATTTGAGTTTGAATGTTATAGAAGAGCGTCGAACAGGAGACTTCAAGGTGACGAAGGAGATTGAGGTCACACCAAAACAACTTAATGCTATGTGATTCCAACATTTAAAATAAAAATGTCAGGATTTTACTATATAAATATAAGAAGTGAGGGTTATGAATAGGTATGGTAGGGTGACCACTTGGGGATGAGCATGGTACCACTCCCTTACGGTATGTTCTCGAGTTATTTTTTGGAAGGAAAGGGAGGAGAAGGGAAGGAAATAATTAATGATGGGTGTTCTTAAGTTTTTTTAAGGAGGGAAAGGAAAGGGGAGGGAGGGGGAAGGAGGGGCAATTTTACCAATTTTAAGCTTTAAAACAATCCTCCCATTTTTGGGATGATTGGGAGGGAGAGATTTTCAATCCTTCCCTTTCTTCCTCTTCCCTTTCCTTCATTTAAAAACTCGATAACAGGCCGTTAAGGTAAGATGGGAGGGAATGTGTGGTACTCACCACATGTGATTGGGTGTGTCATGGGTCACCTAGATTTTTTAACTTTTTTTTATTAAATTTTGATTGTTAGTTGCTAATATATGGGTTCATATGATGAAAAATGATTACTACAAGATTAAGTAGTTGATTAAGTAATAATAGAAAAAAAACTAACGTGACAATATGATAGATATGATTCTACGTGACTAGTCATAATCTAATACGTTTTGATTCAATTGCATAACAAAACCAAACGAGTTTATCATGCCGATTCCATGTTTGTACCAACATAGTGAATTTTTTCCCCTCTTGGTCCACCTTTCTTTTTTTTTTTTGCATTTTCATTGTCTCATACAATTAATAATTTCATTTCTAGGATTCTTTCGAACCAAAGGTTCAATAAAGACTTTGTATCATTTTCTCGGTCTTTAATACTTTTATTGATACTAGCGAGGTACTCGTACAATGCTACGACGGTAAGTATTTTCTATTTTACATCGTGTTGCTTTTAAAAATATAATAATATGTTATTCACTCAATTCAATGTCACGAAAAAGTATTGTATAATGTCAGTTTCTTTATTTTTTTTATTTTTATCAACTATTTTATTAATTTTAAAAATAAATTTTAAAAGACATTAAAATAAGAAAAAAATTTATATTTATGAAATAAGGAGGGAGAAGTTAATAAGATTTTGAAAATTATGTTGATGTGAGTGAATAATTATGTTTGTGTAAGAGGGTGTTTTAGTGTTAGAGGGATTTTTTAAATAGATAAAAAGTTAAAGTAAATTAGGAGAGATAATGAAATGGTTAAAACGGGATATTTTAAATAGATAAAAAGTTAAAGTAAATTATGAGAGATAATAAAATGGTTAAAAAAAGGTATTTTAGTATATTCAAGTTACTTAAAATTAAATTTTTTTAAAATTATAAATATATTATAAAAGAGTAAGATAATTTTTGCCTTTAAAAATGGTAAAGACTTGTGGAAATAACATTTGGGTAGCTCCGTCTAACTTAAGCGTAGCAAAGAGAAGATAAGTGTATACTCCGACTCCTTAATTTTACATATACATAAATCCCACATTCACTACTAGCTGTTAGAATTGTAAATAAACTAAACATACGGTGAACAGTTTGTCATAATGTTTGTTTATAATCGTTTATCAAATAATAAACAAACATCGATAGTAGGCTCGTTCAGGGGCGGACCTACATAGGCGGCGTTGGTGGCACGAGACACCAGTCAATTTTGTCCGTGTAGTGTAAATTTTGATTTTTCATAGTGTAAATTCCGATTTTTTCGAGGCGGTGCTATCACCCATTGCAATGGTGTCACCACCCATTTCAAATCTTGGGTCCGCCCCTGGGCTCGTTGGTGAATGGTCGTTTATTTATGTTCTTGTATGTGTGCGTGCGTATAAATTATTTGTATTTTATAATTTAGGATTTTAACCTTACGAATTCATGATTAAATTACTACAAGTCGTAAAATAAAATGGTTTAAAGGATGTAAATAAAAAGTAAGTAAGAAACAAAAGAAGAGCGCAAGTACTTTCTTCTTTCACATTAAATGTTAACTCATGTGCATTGTACTTGTTATGATGACCCCCTTGGCCCAATCTTATCCCATATTCTTAGATTACTTTATATCTTATAGGACATATATATATATATATATATATATATATATATATATATATATATATATATATCAGTAGGTAGGTCGGGAGGATTCAAATAAGAACTGTTTTTCGTATGAGAATTGCGAGAACTAGTCTTGGCCGTTCATTTTGGATAATGGAATTCATGGATGAAGAGTGTGGGGTGATTGATTGTGGCAGGATGCATGTAAGAAATTCATGGGTGGACAATCCAATTGAAGAAGGGGGAATTGGATGACTGAGATTGGTTCTCATACGAAAAACAGTTCTCGTTTGAACTTTTGCCGATATCAGTATCTCTATTCTTTAGCTTGTAATCTCAACTGTTATACAATTTCTACTGAATCTTTAAGGTTATTCGCATTCTTAGTAAATCAATACAAATGTCAAAATTAAAAATAATAATAAAGAAAAAATTAGTATATTTCATATATATGATATCTTTTAGTGGTAGGATGAAGAAGTACAAATACTACTTAGTATAACAATATACAAGTTTTCTCTAAATTATAAAGAGACGATATATGTTAGAATTATATATATATATATATATATATATATATATATATAGGGGAAAGTTCATTTGAGAACCGTTTTTATTGCGAGAACCGCGAGAACCAATCTTAGCCGTTTATTTTGGATAATGGAATTGATGGATGAAGAGCGTGGGAGGATTGGGTGTGGCCGGGTGCATGTAAGGAATTCATGGGTGGGTAATCCAATAGAAGGAGGGGGAATTGGACGGCTAAGATTGGTTCTCGCGGTTCTCGAAATAAAAACGGTTCTTAAATGAACCTTTCACTATATATATATATATATATAAACGTTAGGAACACTGAATCTTGTCTATAAAATCACTGCGTCAAACTATCATTGCATCTCGGTTAATAAACATAAGGTACCATTAAAATTACCGTATCTTTAATAAAGAATTTAATAATTTCTGCTTTAAAAAACCTTAAAAACATTGCATCCGGATTAAAATTACTGCATCTAAAACTTAACACATTTTACTATAATTTCAAAAAATAATTCCATCTTAAATTTTTTAAAAAAAAAGAAAAAGAAAATTAAATTTGCATCTAGAAAGTGGTAGCGCAATGTTTTGACTATATATTGCAAAAAAAACTTATGTTCCGGCGTAAGTTAAATTTGTCATTTAATATCATGGGGAAGAAAAGCGTTGGCAATGTGCGAACGATATACACCTTTCGCATCTGATCATGATATATAGTGTTGTCGCTTCTACAAATCATAAAGCACAAAACCGAAATCGTACGTAGCTAGGAAAACCTTAGCTATATGCTTATATTAATAAGAGGAAAGGAATGCACGACAACAAATACGTGGAGGATTAATACGAGCGAGCCCACGAACATGTTAATGCG
Source organism: Dittrichia graveolens (assembly GCA_038502395.1). Classification (NCBI taxonomy): domain Eukaryota; kingdom Viridiplantae; phylum Streptophyta; class Magnoliopsida; order Asterales; family Asteraceae; genus Dittrichia; species Dittrichia graveolens. Next base: position 4,601,644 of record JARJIL010000004.1, on the reverse strand, counting down.
CTCACATCTATAGACAAGCCTAACATCATATCTAGTTGTACCGGGTGTTAGTAATGACGGGGCTCAAATTGTCAAACCAGTACCTCTTCTTATGTAAAGTCAATTCTAACCACCAAACACGTTTTTTAGTTTATCTAAAGAACCTAATGTGGTAATCATCATCAAAAAGTTTATAATTACAATAATAGTATTTTGTTAATAAAATGATTTTAAGATGTTTCAACCACGGACAACTTTCCTACTACTTCCTTCCCTCTTTTAACTTTTTTTTTATTACATATTTGCTCATCAATAGAAAGATATTTGACCATAAAAGAGAGGAAATCTCAACGTTAATTTAGTCAAAAAGACTTGCAAGTTGAGAGCAACTGTGGTTCTTCCGGTTCAGCTTAAACATGACATTCCATTGCAACTCAATGAGCCGGGCCCCCTAGCCCATTGGGTTTATCTTGTTTGGAATTTAGATGGTAGCTTACACAGCTAACTTGTACTTATTGGGTTCAATTTCAGCCTCTGTTTATTCATATATCTATCTACCATATATACATAATATAAGACAACGACCCGAACACAAAATCTAGCCACATACGCACAAATGTGCACACTGACTTGAAGACAAACATTCGAATCATATCATGTAATATCAAATCGAATATGGTAACATGGCCGAGTTTCACCCTATCAATTCAATAATTTGATCGCTGATAATGAGAATATATTTTGTTGGTCTGTACATAAAAGAACATCTTTTCCTCCTATTCCAAAATTTATTATGACCCCCCTTATCCCACCGTTGGCGTGAAAGGTACAGCCATACAAGCACTCATGACAACCACGTACTACATGGCTATCCTAGCTAGAATCCGCAAAGATTCACAAGAAACCAATATCTCTAGAGGCGCTGGCAAATGATTGAGTAGGAGTCCCTGCACATTATCTTTTTTTATACAAAAAATCATTTAAATAATTAATGAAATAGTTAATAGTTATACAAATCTACAAATATAAAAAGGATTTTAGAGTACCTGGGTTGACGGTTCTTAAGCTCTTAGTGATCCCCCAAGCTCAACGGGTACCAGTGGGATGAATGAATGTAAAACGTCTGTTATCAACGGTCTGTAACTTGGTTCAGGTTGCACACAGAGCACAGCTACAGCAGCAACCTACCAAGCATATGATTTCATTATGTTCAATTACCATATTACGTTGTAAATAAGTTTAAAATATAGTGACAGAGTTATAAGTATATTGGACTAACTTGATATAAGTGCTTCAAGTCCATTGTATCTCTAATCACAGGGTCAACAATGTTTGGAAGCTTTGATCGGTCGGTTAGTTGAGGCATTGCCTGTTTGTGAAATGTGTGGCTTTTAAAATATGGTTCATTTACTGGTTGCTAAATAAGTTGGAATGAACAAAACGCTTACCCATGTGACAATAGATTGGAACAAAGATGGTGACATTTTCTCCACGGGTCTTCTACCAATTAGAAGCTCGAGAAGTACAACTCCAAATGCGTAGACATCACTTTTATCAGTAAGTTTTCCTGTACTATCTAACAATCTTAAATATCAAGAAAGAAAACTTAAAAGTTGTCATTTTATATTATTAGAAATGAACTATTGCATACCTTCAGATAAGTATTCTGGAGCCAGATAACCTGAAGTACCTGAAAGCTTAACTTTGTTCTTGGCATGAAGTTCAGTGGTAGCAAGTCCAAAATTAGAAATCTGAAACAGGTTGAATGCAATTAGGTAAACAGGTCGTATTGGATTCTTGTTAAATTATAAAGGCTCTTACTTTAGCATTGAAATTGGAATCCAGCAAAATGTTCGATGATTTGAGATCCCGGTGAATCACAGGGGGGTTGCATCTTTCATGAAGATACTCTAGTCCTCTGTTAAATAAACAAAAATAATTTTACGTTGTATAAATAGGCAATCTTAGGGGATGTTTGTTTTAGCTTATTTAATGGGCTTTTTAGCTTATTTTTTGAGCTTATGAGAAATTTGGTGTTTAGCTTAGCTCATTAGCTTATGAGCCAATTTTGATAAACCAATGAAAACAACTTTTTTTTCTCAGCATGAGCTTATCTTTGTACATTTACATATATACCCTTATCTTTCTTCATTTTCTCAACACTTTCTCTTCCTCAAATGTAAGCATGTCTTGTTTAGTCATTTTACAACAATAACCTAAGTCAAACATTTTTTTAAAAGAAGCTTATTAGCTTATAAGTCATAAGTTAATCCAAACACTTTTTTCACTAATAAGCTCAAAAGTTAAAAAGCTCGTGAAGCTAAAAAGCTCATAAAGTTAAAAAGGCTTACCCAAACACCCCCTTAAAAGACCAAGAAATATAAGTAATGTCATACCGTGCAATATCAAGTGCAACTTTCATTCTGCGATGCCAGGTTAATGTTGTTCCATGAGAAGGTCCTAATGGTACAAAATAACAAAATTAATACAAATGATACAATATTAACTTGAAGAAATTGTACTTGGCTTTTGTTGTAAGCATAAAAAGATATCATCTTTAACAAGAGCAAATCACTTTGCACCAAATTCCAGATATGTAAAATGCTGGCAACAGAGAAAAAGAAAAAGAAACCATTTCTACAAATCATGCAAAGTGGTGGTTCACTTTTACAAAGTGTAGTAAAGAAACTTTACCATGCAATTGGGATTCTAAAGAACCAAGATGCATCATTTCATAGACCAGAAACCGAGTGTCATCATTTACGCAATAGCCCAAAAGATTGACGATGTTTTGATGCTTCAGTTTACCTAACCAATCTACTTCATTCTGCAAACACAATCCATAAGCTAATTGGAAAATGCTGTATTTCAAATTTAATTAATTTTATTTTTCAAAATTGATTAGTGACCTCAAATCTTTTTAGGGCATCTGGTTCTCCACCATGTAGCCTTTTTAGAGCTGCAATGAAATGATCATTAAAACGAGCCTTGTAGATATTTCCAGATTTTTCCACACGGACGATATTATCTTCATGAAAATTGTTGGTCGCAGAAATCAACCATTCGTAGTCGATAACAGTTACTGAGCCCTTTCTACCAGCAAATCTTGAAGGGGTAAACTTATCCAAGATTGGACCTAATGACAACCCTTTCGATACATCTAAATTTGACACAATACTACTATTAGAAGAAAAGGTTTTTTCATAATGTTATTTAAGCCACCAGAGATTAAAGATACCTTGGCTTTCTATGTTTTTCTTTGTATTCAGGGGTTCCGAATGCTTTTGTTTGAAGATCCAAAAACAGAACAAGAACAGCAAGATACCAGCAAGTAGGGTTGAAGCAATGATAAGAGCGACAAGAATCTTTTTGTTTAAATCCTCACGGTGAACCACTTTGATTTCTGACGCTCCTGCTTTAGCAAAGAATGAAAGAAGATTATCTTTTAGCAAAAGTAAAAGGGGAAATGATACAAGATGTTAACAACACAGCCTTTTGGGTCAAATTCAAGTAAAGATTCATGTGAAAAGGTATCATATCATCAAGAGGTCAAAATACAAGCGCATTGCGGTTTAGGCATATCATCGAACAGATGTACTACATTATTTTTCTTCCGCTAAATTCAAAAAATACGAGCGGAATTTGCACCCCACAAAGACAAATCACAAGCCTTCATGCATTTGATTCAAAGTACCTGGAGAATGAGCTTCAATCTCCGAGGGTATTCGTGAAAATGGAGGCTTTTTCTCGGTGGGAAGAACAGGATCAGCAATGGAGGAAAGAGGAGGATATGTTATACTAGCATCGACTGGGAGTAAAACTAGAGCTAAGCAGGACGAAACCCAGATTGCAATCATACAATTCTTCAGAAGAAGACTCATTTCCATAATCTGCTAACAAGAATCAAGAATCTTTTAGGTGCAGGAAGGAAGACACAGTTGTGGAGAGACAAGAGACGGAGAGGTAAGCATTAAGGATATATTGTGTTTGGTGTTGATTCTATGTTGTGTTAATTTTGAATAGGAAGCCACTGTTACTCCTCTTAAAGCTTCATCTTCTACTGTTTTTGTCGCCATCTATCTCCTTAAAGCCTATCCCAACATCCTAATTTTGGAGGTATATGTCTATGCATTAATAAGTTAACTAAAGTTTTTTAGTTATCGATAATTCACACTATAATGTTATGTATATGTGTCTATTAAACCACTTCCTCTGTTTAGGTATTTATTTGATTTTATTTAGATCTTTTTATTGAAAATAGGCTAACATTGAAAGGATGTAGTTCAAAATGATTATGTCATACACCAAATTACCAATTTGAGTATCTAAATCGTCAACACACGTTGCCGATGAGGTTGATGTTGCCGATGAACGGGAGCATGACACGCGGTAAGGGAGAAGCTTAAACAAGTAAAAAAAATTCCATGTCTACATCCCAATTATTAGTCGACGACATAGATGGTATCAGTGACATACATCGATGATTTACATGCTCGGATTGGGAAAAAGTTGCCTTTTATACTTTTTTTTACTTACATACTTCTTATATTAGTTATTTGTTTATTATATCCTTTCCAAACAAGATTCTGTCAACAAGTTTGTGTAAAATCTATAGTGTTTGTTGTACCTTATTAAAGTTATACAAGCATTACTACTTTTAATAAAAGAGAAAATAACATTTCTCTTTTCATAAAACTATTTCTTTAGTTTATAAGTTTTCGTCACTTAAAATAAGTTAAAATTATATAAAAAATATATATATATACACCTAAAATATAGTTAAAGTGGATATATTTTAACCTTACTAGTTTCAGGAAAGAATGGTATTATTCTTCTACTGAATCGGTCATAAGTAATTATATATATTAGATAAAAACATGTGTCAAAATTAAGAAATCAAGGTGATATAAAATGAGAATTTGTATATTACACGTGTCAAAATTTAATAAATGGATGAAGTAATATGATTTATTAGAATGAATCGATGAAATATAATTTTTCTTCGAAAAATCCTGTCCTATTTGATTAGAATTCTTTATTTTGTAGAAAAAGTTGATAAGCTAAATATATGTTGCTTTTATGTAATACGTTATATGAAGAAAATTCTCTTACTTTTATTAAGAGTCATATTATTGAAGAAATAGAAATCATTTTCCATTGTTTTACACACATAGTGTGTGTGAGAGAGAGAGAGTGTGTGTCTTGAAGACCAAAAGGAGCATGATAAATCGGGTGGCAGGAAAAGTAAGGTTGGGGGTGGAGGGGAGTACGGGCACTTGCTTTACTCATGGGCAATTTGGGAATCATGTGGCGGTTATTAAAAGATGCATAAGAAAAGTGGGTAAAGCATAGGGACTTTGTAGTACATAGGAAATGACAAATTTACCCTTCTGACTTTTCAAAGTCTAGAGAGCTATTCCTGATTTGAAGGTATCTTAATTAGATCAATTATTCATCCCAACCAAATAATACCAATAATGAAGCAATCTTTACCTATTTTTTCAAATAAAAGATGTGGCTTTTGAGTTTTGAATTATCATATACTTTTAGTACCTCAATATCGGGGTGATAATATTCGATACAAAAATAAATAGGTTTGGGTTTACACATATAATAAACAGGTTGAGTTCGGATTGACTTGTGCGTCATGTATAATAATTGGGTCCGTTAAGGTTATACATAAAATTCGCGGGTCAACATGCAAACCAGTGATATATATATATACATATATATATATATATAATTTTTTCCTTTTTGATATATAAATCAAGTTTTGATGTAACTATCATCCAAACTTTTATAATTCACATTCTTGGTTGTTTTAGTTTTTGAAAAAGAAACAAAAACTAATGTTAAAAGGTGTGATCTTTTGGCATCTTATATAACTTTAAACCTGCTAATCTACCGGCTTGTTGACTCTTTTACAATCCAATCTTTTAATAACCCACCAACTTACAAACCGTTTCGCCAACACGCTAACCCGTATAAGTACATGGGTTAAGAGGGTCTTACATATATGGGTTAGTGTTTGAAATCCTGACATGAATAAATAAACGGGTTGGATTTGGGTTATGTGTTTTCCACACGCCAACCTACAAACCCGTAACACGTCAACCCAAAACCGGACATAATTGTCACCCCTACTCCAACATATATTTATATACATAACTAGAGCACACGGGCTAATGATTGTTATGGCTATGACTAACATATGACACACTTCACAATAATGAATGGGAGATAATTTGTTTTTTTAAACGGTGAAAAAGAGTGACTAGGATGAATCTTCGACATTGTTATCACCCCGCCTAGACACCAATATTAACTACAACAAAATTCAGAAATCAATGGACATACATCATCACCACAAACCATACAAATATTTAAGACAAGATCCTAAAAGGAGTTAATAGGATCATTGCACTGTGAGTGACACTATGCAAACCAACTTTTTCCCCATCTGTGTTTGATCGAGATGAGCGACAGTGCTTGCAGCTTTCATTGAATCACCATCGGTGGCGAGCTGAAAATTTTATTATTCCATTGTTTCCAGACTAACCATACAAGCACGTTGAGTGTCCCCATGAATACCATTAACTTATCTCCTTGTAAATTCATGGCTTCTCCCCGTTGAAACAACTGCTCCAGATTCGAAGGCATAAGTGAAATCTTCCACCATGAGCAGAATTCATTGATCCATCTTTTGAAGTATGCACAGCTCCCAAATATATGTTCCTTAGATTCCTCCATCTCTCCACATAAGGCATAGTTAGACGAGACCAATTGAACACCTCTTTTTTTCCAAATTAACAAGAGTGGACAGACTCTTGGGAGATAATTTGTAAAAAACAAGTATTTGTCATACACAACAATTAGTGGTTGTTTTGAACATTATATACTTGAATATGTTGACGAGATTATGAAAATAAAAGATAATGAGATTATGACGCATAAAATTCACAATTGTTATAAGAAAAATTTATCACGTACAAATTTAAATCAAACGTTAAAAATAAAATAAAACGAAAACTAGTTGCACTTACAATAAACGAAAAACACCTACTCGTGAGAAAGTCATAAATTTATCACATCTTTCGTTTTTGTAATTAGACGGGTCTCTGATCATCAAGCTTCAAAACCCCTTTGTTGGAGTTGATGAAATTTCAACTCCTCTAGCATCATTCGACTTATTCTCCTAAGCCAAATCATTGGAAAAAATACACACATTTATTTATATAAATACATGTAGTCATATGACTCATGTTGTAGCCTTTGAATTTTTGAACGTTTGAATCTATCCGTTGAGCACCGATTTTAAGTTACAAACGACAAAATGAAATTTGTGATTGGGCCTTCAACTCTTTATGGAAACAACGAACTCGCGCAACAGAGTAGGATGACTAAGAGTTGACGAACGAGCCGCAATAGGACCACTAGCATGACGATCTCGTCAGTCATCATGAGAGGATAACAGTCATTAGGACATCCTACTCCGTAGGCACTTAGATATATCTAATAACATTTATTACTTTATGGATAGGGGTAACAATTGTGTCGTGTTCGGGTTGGTGGGACGCGGGTCATGACACGTACACAACCTGTTTAATTATTTATGTGAGGATATGTGACAAGAACTCGTATATATGAAAACATGACACAACTTGCGTAACCCGTTTAAACGTACGGGTTCACGGGTTGACGGGCCATTCACTGATTGATGGGTCATTCGCGGGTTGGTGGGTCATAAACTTGTTGACAGGTCATAGACTGGTTGGCGAGTCAATGGGTCTAGTTTACTAAGTTTTGTCCTTTGTTTGTCAAAATACATAATTTAAAATGCAAAATGTCAAATGTCAAATAAAGTTCAACCCTACCAAACAATTTAGCTACAAATGATGAAACATTCATGATTTAGTAGTGTCTTCTTTCGATGGTCTTAGAACAACGAAGGAACAAAAAAGGAAACAATAGATTTATTTCTAATTAGTTATACGAGGATTAAGAAATAAGAGAAAATGGGACAATAGTGAAATAGGAAACGTGTAAAATAAAAAGATAAATAGGAAATTCTAAAAAATAAAAAATTATACAGGTTGACAGGTTGACCTGTGAACCCGCTCCCGACCCGAACACAACATGTTTGTTCAACCCAAACTCGCTTATTGACGTGTCAGATTCGTATTGTATTTCATATCGTGTCAATAATTACCACCCCTAGTTATGACAATGGTTGATGATTATTAAAGGATAAATTATTTATTATGTTTCTTCTTCGTCCCTTGATCTTTTAAGTGTCTATGACCCTTACTTCCCAATACTCTCACCACATCATCCATTGACCACGTCCAATTTTTATTTCCACCACTTAGCAACATAGTTGTCAATTCTATCATATCAAATTATATGACCCATGTATTACTTAACTATCAAAAATGAAAATGCTCACATATAGGACCCACTCATTCACCACACATCTCTCTCTCTCACTTAAGTCTTTGTGATGTCTTCTATGGCGGCTCCTCCTCTACGACATGATGTAGTGGCCGCCTGCCTGGCTCCTCTTCACAGAATGTAGTATTTCAGTGTTAGACCTAAGTTGCATTCATTTATTATTTTAATTATATTTTGCTTCTAGTTTGTACTTAGAAATATAAAGTAGTTTTAGTAAAATACCTTTTTAGTATATAAACAATATAATTTATCATAATTCCACAAACACTTTGTGTTTTTTTGTGTATTCTCTTATATACGATTATATTAATATTACATAATTATTGTGTGATTTGCTTTAATACTTGTTATATAATTAGGATCACTTCCCTACTGATACTCCAAACAACTTTAATTTTGTAACCTACAACATGATATGCATATTCTGGATTTATATTAATGTATATTTTTTATTTTTTTCTTGTAAAAAAAGGTATACGCTTCAATTAACAAAAATGTTATAATTACAAAAGTTGAATGAAAATATATAATTTAAAGTTTTTGAGTATAACTTTCTAGATATCCATAATTACGAATTACGATAATCAATCAAGTAGTAATTATATTATGTAAAAAGGAAAGGATTGAAATAAAAGAGGAAAAAGAAGGTGACAAAAAGCAAAAGAGCAGACCTTTTTCTGAAAATGTATGCCATTATTCTTTTTCTCTATAACTACATATAATTACACTACCACTATCAATAAGAAAAATAAAATCCTACAAAACCAAATTTAAAAAATCTAGAAAATAATAACATTACAAAACCTCCTTCCAACCAAAAATTAAAAAACGGAAATCGTCCCTAATTTATAAGTTAAAAAAAAACAAACACACAAACAAACACATACAACATGTACAATTTATAAGCCAAAAATATTTATGAAGATATATTTATAAACCAAAATTCAAATCCAAATATATGAACCAAAACATCCCGTTTTCTAAAGCTTGTAGTAAGTTATATGTCGGAATATAAGCTAAAAATATACTTATTAAAACTTAGTCGGACTTATAAGTCTTTAATAAACAAAAACAAACATTCCTAAATCATAAATCAACAAATGAAATGCTATTGTAGAAAGAACCCACAAGCATCTAATCCAGAGGATAAGTAGTGAGTGGCACGAGTAATCGTATGTGAGTTGTGTAGTCGGTCAGGGATAATGTTACCATTCATTATACTTAAAGTCATCTTTTTTATATGATATGACATCCACACTACAAATCATACGTTATATGTATGGAATGAATCCAAAAAATAGAGAAAATGCTGATCTTAGTTAGTTCAATGAAATCTGGTACGAATTAAATTACAAATGATATATATTATATATTGGGACTGTCAAATTTTTGAACTTAAAAAAAAGAAAGTAGGAGAATTGTTTTTGACTAAAACTATGAATTGATCAAAGAGCCAATAACACAGAAGATTGAACCCTTATAGGCAAGCATGCGTACCGGGTTGCAGATACGTTCAGCTTTATTTTCTTTATTTTTTTAATTCTTAAATAAAATAAGATTAACTATTTGCCTTTAAAAAAATAAAAATAAAAGATTAACGATTATACATGTCAAATTAATCAAATTATACTATTCAAAAATACGTCTTATTCATGTATTTTCTTTTTTCTTAATCTTTTCTTTTAAGTTTGCCATATGTTACTATAATACTATCTTCTTCCAGTTCTTAATCACACTATTTTTTTTTCTTGGGAGGTAACTTAATCACATATTTAGACACATCGTTTAGATGTATAAATAAATAATTTTCCATAAAATAAAAAATTAAACAAAAAAAAAAACATAGGAGGAAAGCATATATGCAGTCGCAGCTTTGATTTTTAAAGTTGACAATTGTTTCCAAAATCACGTGTGTTACGTGTGTTGTCTATTTTGTTTGCTAACAAACGTTTGACATTTTGTTTCTACATATTTGTCCGCTCAATACCTTGGTTAATGTTCAATATCTCGTAGTTTTTTATTTTTATATTAATGTATATATCATGAACCACAAATTATGTTTTTTTTTTATTATTATTATTAGGTTCAACATAAGTTAATTCTTTTGATGTTGGGGATCATTTTATTTGGAACTCCCAGGGTTCCTTTGAAAGTGAATATTTATGTTTTAGAGACTTGAAAACAATCAACTCTTCACAAGAGATAACCTTATCAAAAGAGGCATCAAGTCATCAAATCGTTTGTTGTGTAACATAGAAGAGGAAAGTATAGATCAGTCTTTTGGTAATTGTATCAAAATTGATTCCTTTTAAAGAACCATCTTAAGTTGGTCGAGGTTGTTTAGACCCGTTCCTTTTCGATAAAAAGTTTAATAACAGGAAAGACAACGGGGGTTGTTAACAAACAATGTGTCATTGGCTCAAATATTTTTAGGCAGTATGTTATGTAGTGTACTGGGACATTTGAAGTTGATGAAACAAACTCTGGTGTGCACCTACAGAAGAGATTGATAGTATTCGGGATAAGGATTTATTTCTAGGGACTCATTGAATTGATTGGTTTGGATTCATAATAGATCGCAACAGTTTCTTGTTAGTTATCAGAATTAGATTTCCGATCTTGGGTTATTTAATGTGTCATTTGTACCCGTGGCTATTTATGTTTTCCTCTTTGGTTTCTTTTGGTGGTTAAGCTCATGTAGAGAGTGTATGCATGTGACATCACATATTTAGCGAGAATTGCGATTTTAGAAAACTTCTTGTAATAAAGAAAGGATATTCAGAAGCCTTTCTAATAAATGTCAGCATTTTCCAATAACAATCTTTGAGTACTAAACCAAATCCATAGTACGTAACATAAACATGATTGAAGATAAAATTCCTAGTGTATATTAGCAATTCAACTCATCCAAGAAGACAGGTCATATGGTACTTCTTCAACACAGAGCCCCTGACCATAAGTGATGAAACATTTTCATGTCTTATGTGTCGAGTTGTACGTCTCCAACATGTTACAAATTACCAACTCCTACATATAAAAACCTTGGGTAATATCATATACCTATGAATTGTGAAAAACATCTATCATATAGATACCGATCGAAGGGATTGTCCTAAAAAAACCCTTTTAACTTTGGAGCTTCTCTAAGTAGACTTAATGATGTTGTAGGCCTTGCATTGACTAATATTTTCAAACAGAAATGACTTGTATAGTCCATCATCAAGAGAAAACATCAATTGCATCATTGACATGTTTCACATAAACCTACCACTCATACAACAACTTGCCTCAAATCTGAGATTGGGAAAATTAAGAACTTGCAACTCTCGTTTCTAAGAAAACTTCTTAAGTTGTTGTATCCTTTGGAGGAAGTTGGTATGATTCAGTTTGTCATTCAAACGAAACATCATAGTCGTTATCTTTACCTTAATCCTCTACAAAATAAAGTCCACATTCAAAAATAAAGAACAGATCACAGTCATGTGACTCCGCTAAAGCAAGTTATATATTGATTGCTAGATCGGATCACGCATAGTTTAAATGGTGAACTAGAATAAAAAGGAAAATCGTTATAAAGTAAAAATACCATGAGAGATATATATGTTATAAATAGAAAAACGACACCCCTTATATAAATCTTCTCCCTTATCCTTATAATGTTACATGTCATTTTTCAATTGTCCAGAAAGGTGTGAGGTAAAGGGACCCTTTGTTTGCAAAATTTTAGATGATTAGCAAGTGAAATTAAGAGAAATGGAGGATAAGTAAAAAGCATTTCAGAAATATATTAATTAATTATCCATAATAAAGATGACGAGTAGAAAATGCTATAGGATATAGCACGTACACAATGCGAATGAACCGAATAGAATGATTAAAACAAGTATGCTAAGAAATTGAATGAATATGTTAGCCGTTGTTGATTATCTATTGTTGTCCAAGCATCGTATTATGCTAAAATATCTTATTTTCAATGTTTGTTCAATAAACAAGAATGAGAGTCAAGAGAGAAAATCATGAAATTAAACTAGTGAATTGCAAATATCGTCGCTCAGTGCATAAGAAAATAAGGTAGAATGATTTAATATAACGATATATTATTATTCTTGTTCAATAATTTGTCATTTTCATGCGGTTGTCTCAATTAAGTTAAGTTTTTAGATATACACTTGTTGCTAGATTTTACCTAATATTAACCAAAAACATCAGTCGTTCAACACCAATCAAATTTTGTCACATGTAAAGACAATCGCTAAACTGGTTTAGCGAATTTCTCCCCCATTAGACTAAGCGTTATACCTTACTCGAAGCTTTCGGGTAGCTTCAGGTATCACCGGGAACACCAAAACGCCTATCTCAGGTAAGTAAACCGGGTTCCTTTACTCGATGAAGAACTAGAGATACCCCCACCCACCCACCCCCCTCTAATGTTTTTTTTTAAATATAATTTTAACCCTTTTTCTTTTTTCTTTTAAATAAATCACAATTTTCACCTATATACAAAAAAAAAATTCATACCCAATTTTCACTCCCATTTTTACATCTATACTAAAATCGTCTATATATTATTTCTACCATTTACTCTCTACTTAAAAAAACATATTTACATAATTTTTTTACGACTAGTTTTTTAGATTTTATTATCAGTTTTTACGTAATTTTTAAATTTTTTGAATTTATGTAATTTAGTTATTATTATTAAAATTTTAAATTTCTAGAATTTTATTTGTAATTTTTTATTTATATTTTAGTTATTAATGAAAAAGATAATTAAGTTAAATAATTTTGTTTATATAAGAAAATAATTAAAAAAGGTAGGAAGGTTTGGGTAAAAAAATGGAAGGTATAACACTTGATTTGGGTAGGGATAAGGAAATGGAAGAGTGAATGATGTGGTGCTGACGTGATATTGGGTAAGAAAAATGTAAGGTATAACTCTTGGCCTTAGTGATTTTCATCTTGCCCAATCAGCATAAGACACAATGACCATTTTATTTAGTTAGACCAAGAGTAGCATCTTTTCCCTTTCCAAGTCAATCCAAATGGCACATCACTACCACATCAGTTTTTTTTACTTTTTTCTTCCCAACCTAAAACCCAAGACACCCGTAGCGGTGCTCCCGAAGACTGCCACCCAACCCAAATGAACCCGAAGGAGCTCGGAAAGGGTGGTACGCATGCCCTTATAGTCATCCATTTTTATCTCCAAACTCGTGTATAATCATTCCTAATAAGAAACTGTTGTTCATAACATAAAGAATTCGATCTCTGTTTTACATTATTGGCAAAGATTATTGCTAATGTCAGTAGAGATCACTTTGATGATCGGTAAAATTATTACACATTTACACCCATCGAAATAACTCTCTTAATTTACGCCCATTCGATCTCACTTTTAATATTGATTTTAAATCATTGATGCAATATTCCTTAGAAGACGAATTATCTGGAATCTATAGATGAAAATGGGCTTTATCCAAATCTGGAGCCTTTTCCGTCTCATCTCTTCGATCAGCTATGGATGACATGGTGTCCTACAAAATAGGGGGTTTAAAAACTAAGTGGATAAAATTTTTGCCTAGCAAAGTCAATATATTCACCTGGAGATTACAACACGGGAGATTGGCTACCATGGTTAATCTATCTAAACGTGGTATTCCTATAATTGCAGATTTATGTTGTTTTTGTGGTTCGGCTCCTGAAAGTGAGGAACACATTTTTTGCTCATGCCCACCAATTTCGACTGTGATTGAGGAATTTCGAAGGTGGTGGAGAGCGGACAGACTTTCTCTTAACACGGTGGATGAACTGCTCAATTGGGGTAACGTCACTGGTTTAAAAGGTAAAAAACTGAAAGTTTTCTCGGCTGCGCTTTTTACTCTTTTTTGGGCGGTTTGGAGATTGATGAACGAGATCATTTTTTCCTCAAAAAAATAGGAGACTCGAGTATTATGGGATTTATTCAGAGCAATTCGCTGTTGTTGATAAATTCAAGAAGCCAGGAGAAGAAAAAGATTAGATGGGTTAATTGGTGTACAAACCCATTGGAGTCCTTTCTATGTAGTTTTATTGGTTTTGTTTTCATCTGTTGTATTCTTTCTTGCTGGGCTGTAAACTCTTGTTTTCTTCTAGTATCTTGCTAGTAGTCTTTTAATATATTTAGGTCTTGCTAGAAAGGGGTGATGGCCGAGCCGAAGCTCTTTCCTATCGGATCTTTTTGTTGCCGTTCAAAAAAAAACTTGTTACGGGTATGATTATGCCTTTTAAAAAATAAAAAATAAAATAAAGAAATGTGATTAACTTGTCGAGGTGATTGTTGATGGTGCTTAGCCTTGACGCTTTTCAACGACTTCTGATAAGGTTAAAACAAATATGATTACGACAAGGGGTTGATTAAATAGACACCTCTAATTTACTAAAATGACACCCCTATCTTAACTAATCTCCTAAACTAACTAATTTTCTTGTTCTAACCAATTTTGTCTTAATTTGTAATTTTTGTCTTTTATTAAATGTATTATTATTTTAAAAAATATGATTGTTTTATCATTTAATTTTGTATTTCATATATAATACGATTTTTTCTAATTATGAAGACTTGGAGAAGTATTTGTATTTTTACAACAATTACTTATGATAATTCTAGGGGTGAGCATTTGGTCCAAACTGAACCGAAAACCGACTAGAACCGAACCAACATCCCGTATAATCTTCTATTCGGTTTTCCGTTTTCGGTTTTGTAATTTCATAATTTTCGGTTTCAGTTCAATCTATGAAAGATGAAGCGGTATCATAGAGGTCAGCGGAATGTTAATTACATCTCCCTTCAATCACTAACCGCTAATTAATTATAATACACTAGTTCCAATATGTAGTTCCTAAAAGATATTACTTGTGGGTGAAGATTATTTTTTGTTTTCTACATTTTTAACTCGAGCATTAGGAAGTGCTAATAACATTGTTGCTACTTACAATAACTCTAGTAGTCTATTTGTAAATCGATTTTTCGGTTAAGATATCCATCCCTACCATCTGGTGATAATTTTTGTTTCATCATGCTATTGCTCTGGGTTTGTTTGGATTCGACATAATTACTCCTGTGATTCTCCAATCACTCCAAGAGCACACGGAGCCATCTTCTTATTTTTAAATGACGGACTAAGTAATAAAAAGTGATTAGCAATGTCTTAAAATAAATATATAAAGACAATATTATTTAGAGAGTGGTTAACTATACATTAGTGTTTAGTCCACCAAAATGTATCCAAGTTGTTATATTTTGCTATTGTGTGGATCAAACTTTAAAAGTTTCTATTGTATATATCAAACTTCTAATTTGTTGCTATTGTATGTATTTTAGATACATAAAAAGGGACAAATGTATAAGTTTAATATATACAATAGAAAGTTTAATACACACAATAGCGTCAAATTAAATGTTTAATACATACAATAGAAAATTTTAAAGTTCGATATACACAATAGCAAAACGTGACAAGTTGAATACATTTTGATGAATTAAACCCTTTACATTAATAACCATCTAACTAAAATTTATAAGAAAATATATGGGCACTATAAATGACTTCCATTTCAAAATTGTGATGTCCATATGACAACACCCTTTTGGAAAATATACTAATATTAGGTTTGATTAATAATAGTGAATTAGTATCAATAACGTCTTTTTTTGTTAACATTTCATTTTCGATATTATGGGATAAACTTTATTTGTGTTTTTATTTGTCAAAATTGTAGGTGTCTATATATATTTGTAAATTTGAATTCAAATCATTTTTTAAGAAACAAAGATAAGATTGTTTAGAAAGTGAATTAATTAGTCCTAAAATAAAAATAAGGACAAGATTATTTAGGGATCGTTTATTTGTATTAATAATCATCTAACTAACCCAACTAAAATTTAGAAGAATACAAAGAAACAAGATATAAGGCTTTAATTTTAAGTTTAGGGTATCAATTTAGCAACACCTAAATTTTGATAAATATTTCATAAAATAGTGTATTAAAAAATATACTTGTTACGTGCTGACTGGACTCGATGAAAATAACTAACATGGCGAGAATCAGCAGCTGAAGTTGGCGATTTTTTGTGGCTATCTTCTAAACATGTGGAGGTTTTGATTGGTCTTCGGCGATTTGAGATTTTGGGATGATATCCAACGATATCTTAGGTAATTATGATAAAATTCTCATTCAAATTTGTTATTTTATATAGCGTAGTACATAAATGGTAAAAAAAAAAGAAGTTTGTTTTTAAAAAATATCTTTGTTTTTACTTTCCCTAAAAATAATTCTCAATCCTATTCCATGCGGTTAACTTTCTATGTATTATTCACATTCTTTTGAGAAACGTAATTTAAAAACAATAAACGAGTGTGTAGGGTATGTTTTTTTTTTCTTTTTTTTTTGAGTTAATAGCATTTCATTTTTAAAGAAAATATTACAAGTTTTGTTCGGATAAAAAAATTAAAGCTTATTTTATAAACAATACGCTCTAAAATTAAATTTTTGAAATAGTTTTAAAACTAGTTCAAAGCTTTTTATATACAAAATTATCTAAATTCGCTCTTTAATTGTTTTGCAATCCTCCTATTTTTATTATTTGTCTTTTCTTTGTCATTTTACACTATTTCAGCTTCACATACTAGCTATTTTGTCAAATACATATACAAGATATAGTTTAAGCTCTAACTACCCATTTTCAGCTGTTAGTTACGATTACCGGCTATTTTAACCAAACACACATGTTGGGTTATAATGGCCAAACAAGTAGGATTGGGTAAACATCGTTATTCATACAAACAAGTATTATAAAATAAAAATCGAATTGAGTATTAAAAGATCAAATTTGTTGTATACGTTGTTTTGTAATTTTTTAAAATTGCATGATTGGGTTATAATTGCCCAATGCCCAGTCTCGTATAAATAATGAGCTAAAAACAAATTCATATAGTGGGCCTTCGACCTTTCTTCATTGTAATAACGGGTTGGAATTTTGTGAGCCTAGATAACTTCAGTTGTGACGGTAAAAGGGATCCAGCCCAAACCTCAATTTGATTGTGACTTATAACTAGAGGTTAACAAATTCGGTTCTGGACCGGTACTGAACTCTTTAGGGAACGGTTCTGTCATGGGCGGTCTGGTCTAGGGCCGGTCTAGTTCTTGCGTAAGATCATTCGGTTCTAAGGCGGTCTGGCCTTTTTCCGGATCGGTCCTCTTCCGGACCGGTCAGACTTCGGTCCAGACCTGTCCGGTTTTCGTTCGGGAATTTTCTGTTTCATTTTAGACATTTCCGGTTTTACATTTTAAGTTTCGGTTAAGACATTTCTAGATTTCGGTTTTCTTTTCGTAAAAAAAATTTGACAATTAAAACTGTAAAAAATCGCAAATTATAAACATATATAATTGTTGAAGATATATGCTTATCTTATTGAAAATTTCAATGATTGTGCACTTGTACGAAATAAAATTACATATTGTTGAAAATAACTAAAATGTTCTTCAAAATTAAACTACATATTGTTCGAAATAAATAATGTGACAAAGTTGAGAGAATAATATAGAAAATATGTAGAAAGATGTTTGGTGTAAAGAAAAATGGAAGAGGTGGTGAGATATTTATAGAACATTTGTAAAAAAAACTAGCTATTGAGACCGATTTGGACCGACTCGTTTTTTATGATCGGTTTAGACTCTTGGACCGACTTGTTTTTTAGGATCGGTTTAGACACTTGGACTGACTTACGGATCGTTTTTTAGCACCAGTCTGGACCGAATTTCGGATGGTTCGCTCCTCCGGACCGGTTTGGACCGTGGACTGGCACGGTGGTTCAGGGCCGGTTCAGGATCGGTCCGGTCTTGGCGGTCTTTGTCAGACCGGTCAAACTAGTCTTATTTGTTCACCTCTAATTATATCCATAAAAACTTGAAGACATGACATCATATTTATAAGGGTGTGCCGAGTTGTGGGGGATAGATAGGAGCGGATTTAGGGTTTTTGTTAACCGGTGGTACCATATAACGGCAATAATTAAATTAAATTAAAATTGAGAGTGTCGTTTCAAGTTTTTTGGGTTTCATGTTAATCCGGTTAAGTTAACGAGGTTTCAGTTATTGTTCCGGTATTTTAGGTTCAAAATTTTAAACAAAACACAATTCATATGAACCCATGTTAATTAAATTGTTATTTTTAAGGTAAAATAAAGTATTTAAAAGGTATAGATCGAAGATTGAACTATATCTTATCATTTTTATTAAAAAAATTCATTTTTCCTTAAATTTTGGTGGCGTCAACAAATCACTTGTGATACCCTAAAATTTTACTGATGACACATCGGCTCGAAAAACTTTGAAATTTTCCATTACATTTGCAAAATTGACTAGTGGCTTGTGCTACTGTAAAGCTAAAACTAGGTCCGCCTCTGTCATAGGGATAGAAAGATGCAACGGTACCACCAAGAACACCACAATCGATTCTGACCTCCCTCCATGCTGACATTTTAACCCAAATTCAAATAGATATTCCAACAAGATGATCTTCTGATTCTATGTCACAAAGACTGTAAGTGATTTAGTTTTAGTATGAATGGCCCTTCTTGTCAAATTATAATAAATGTTAATGTTTATTTTTGTTTGCTCTACGGTACCAGATGTATTAGAATAATATTTTTCATAAGTATGAATTCTAGTTCTAGTCTATAATAAACAAGTGTTTAGATTTAAAAGTATGAATAAAATATTTATGAGTTTATCCGTTAATTTTTTTTTTTGTATAAACAAGAAACATAATAATAATAGCAAGTCGTGATATGAGAATTGAAACTTGGCATACGTGCGGATTAAAGGTGTAAATAGAATGAGATAAAAGCATTTAAATGGGCACGTAAAACTAGGGAAAACCCTCATTGAATTCAATCCAATCCACCCAACTCTCTCTTTAATTTAGCCATTTCTTACCCTGTGTGTCTATATATATAGGGGAGACCGGAGAGAGTTTAAACGAAAATTGTTTTTCATACGAGAACTGCGAGAATCAATCTTAACTCTTCATTTTAAATAATGGAATTCATGGATAAAGAGCGTGGGTGGATTGAGTGTGGCACGGTGCATGTAAGGAATACATGGGTGGGCAATCCAATTGAAGGAGAGGAATTAGACGGCTTAGATTGGTTCTCGTACGAAAAATTGTTCTCGTTTAACTTTTCCCTATATATATATATATATATATATATATATATATATATATATATATATATATATATTCTCTACTACTATTTTTAACCAAAATAAATTAGAAATAATTCAATAATAAATTAATAGATTTATGGTGTTTAGTGACGAACACAGTCAAAATATACGATTTTGTAGTTATTAAATGTTATGTTCATTACAATTTGTTCACTAATAAACTCTTGTTTTATATATTTTCGTCATTAAAAACTTTTTTATTTCTCTTTTTTAATCTATACATTTTTTTTCTTTTTTTTTCTATATCATTTTTCCCAAATATGTTGTTATCTTTTTTTTCAAATTAATTCTTTTTTTCTGTTTTGATTTTTTCTATTTATTTTCTAAGATACTCTTTATTCTTTGTTCGATAATAAAAAAACCCTGAAAAACCAATGAATGTTTAATAATAACTTACAGAACATGGAAAAAATTATTAAACACAACTGATAAAAACTATATTCAATATTAAACATACATAATAAACCTATAATTAATACTGAACGTGATTAACATTTATCTCATATTCACTAGTAAATATATATGATTTTAAATTTTTAAACACTTCTATCAACAATGAACATATGTATTTAAACTTTTTCTCTTTTAATTTTCTATATCCAGAAAAAAAGAACAAATAGACAAAGGGAAAGGGAAATTAAAAGGATGAAGATGATGATGCTAACATGGACACAACCTAGGAACCTAAAACAGATGTAAATAAAAAAAGGATCTGAACCTAGATCTAAACCCTAGCCGCCACCAGGCTTACCTTAAGCATAGATCTGAACGGCGATGGAGGCACTTTATAAGATGAGTAGTGAAACCCTAGTCCGTGCCGACTATGGAACGGGGAATATTGTCGCTGATGGTTTGGCAACAAACATGCGACAATGATGGTAGATCTTGCAACTAACCTGCAAGGAAGGAAATGGGGCAAATCGTCGATAGTGTAAGGTGAGTCGGCGGTGATGGCGTCAACGGTGATGGTGTCAGTGTAAATGATGGTAACGGCGACGATGATTTTGACTCTGTGAAGGTGCTCAACGGATGAACGTTGGTGCCTAGCGGGTGACTGTGATTGAGGCTAGAACGGGGTCCAATGTTGATGGAGGTTGGGATGGGGCCAACGAGGGAGGAACACTCCTTTCTCCGGCAAGCCCTCGAATATTGACCATGGTGGCTTTTTTTAAAGCGCCTGCTGTAGAGTCACCGTAGAGAGAGAGAGAGAAAGAGATGAACTTTAGGGCTAGGTTTATGTTTTTTGAGAAAGATGATGAATATGGGGATAAATACGTGAAAAAGAGAGAGAGGGAGAGGAGTGTTTATTTACATATCTACCCATTTATATTATTAAAATTAATACCATTTAAATTCAAATTATTTACAAAACTGCTACAACCACTTATAACCATTGATTAAATAATCTAATGGTCAGGATCTCCTATCGCACTTTTCGCAAATAAATCATTTCTCGCATGAACCCTTCTCCCCTATATATATATATATATATATATATAATTGAGCTACTATATATTATTAACTAGATTAAACAAACCCATGTGATTCACTGGTTAGTAAAAAAAATTGATAATATTAAACATTAATAAAAAGATATTAAAAAATTATAAAATAAATGAAAAAAGACTAGGTGGTGTCAACACCCAAAGCAGTGGTTGAAACATCGATGCAAGGGGCAGACCTGACAGCAGAAACATGGTATTACGATACGAATTATCAATAATTATTGTTACAATTAAGGACGATAAAGTTAGATATTTATTTATTATAATTGAAAATGATGTAAAATAATTATAAAATAATAAAAATAAGAATTTGATTAAATATGATATTTTAAAATGTTATAAAGTCTAAAATGGTATTTGTAAAATAATGATGTCACCAAATTTATTAATAGATTAAAATACATATTTTTTCCTGTAAAATCGTTCTTATCTATCTGCTTCAATTTTAAGTTACTATAGTTTTATCTGGCATGATTTATATTACGGAGGATTAATAAACTACTTTCGTCTCATTTTCCAATGTTTTCATGTTTTTAATAAATTAATTATAAAATATAATACATTTGGTTTAAATAGTTACATTATTATATGGATCTCGTCAATAAGTGTAAAATAAACCTAAGATTGAAAATTATATACTTTTATGATATATTTTCTTCATAACAAAATAGACCAACTGTACTTGGAACATCATGCAAATCTGCTTCTAAAATTTTCAAAAAACCTTAAACTAAAAAATGAATTAACCTTTTTATTTACACATAGGGTACGTTTTCATCTCGATGTCATGAATTAAGCATTGGGTTTTAATAATTAATATTAACTCATTTAAAAAGAAATAGTACTAATAAACATTTTTTCGAGTTTTAAAAGATAATTTCATTTACTAAATACTCTCACTCACTAAATCCGAATTTCATTAATTCTTTCTTCTTATTACTTTTATTAATTTTAACATCTAAGTAAGTATAAAGATAAATCTAAGAAAATATTAGAGAAATATTTGGATGTTCGTAAATCATTAGACAAGTGTATACACATCCGATGACACCATGCATGCATTTATGCCCATGCTTTTCACTTACGTCCCCTTTTACTTCCAATACGACATGTTCATTTGTTTTCCAATGCCATTTTTAAATTACTTTATTATGTAAATACGACTTTGATTATTAATATTTTTCTATTAATCAAATTAAAGAGTTAGATACAAAAGATAATAGTGCAATGATAAGAGAACGAAGTAAGAGAATAAAATATTTCTTGAACTCAATCTTGTTATCAACATTTTATAATATTTTATTAGGTTTATCTGACGTGTAATTCTCTTTAGGGGAAATGATCCATGATATTAACATCAATTAACTTAAGTGATGTTGTTCTCACAAACAATATTAAAGGTAATTTAGTCATTTTATTATTTATTCATTTTACTAGTTTGTGAGATCGAGTACGTAGCATCACCTAACTTAGGTGATAACCGCGAGAACCAATCTTAATCGTTCATTTTGGATAATGAAATTCATGAATGAAGAGTGTGGAGGGATTGAGTGTGGCAGGATGAATGTATGGAATTTATAGGTGGGCAATCCAATTGAAAAAGGGAGAATTAGACGGCTAAGATTGGTTCCCACGATCAAACTCTCCCCTATATATATATATTCCTTAAATATATACTTACGATCACAACCCATTAATTTTGAAATATGCATGTATTATTAATTTTTTCATTACTAAGAATTTATAATTGATTTGAATAGTTTTTGTGACCGTGTAACTTGATCGAGCTTATATAAATACACTCCGGTAGCCAAAATGAGACGTATTCACACACACACACACACACACCTTCCGTACGTGTGAGTTGTGATCGAGAATGATTATACAACACCACAGCCTAGTACTGTCGATATGTTTTGCGTTGCTCTTCATTACTTCCACTATCTGCGAACCAAACCCCACTCATCCGCCCCTTCACCACCGTCAATTTGATGTCGATAAGAGAACCATAACCCCAACTTCGCCCAGGAACCGTGGTGGTAGTCGAAGGGCGGGTGGTGGTAGATCAAGAACTGGTGGCAGATCATCAAATTGTGATCCATTATACGATTATCTATTCGGAAGATGCGGCCAATGGCCTTTCTCTCGTAATGATCGCAATAACCCTTTTTTATCCCGGCCGTCACCTCGACGACCACCGCAAAGTCCGCCACCATTACCTCCGCCGCCACCGGCAGCACTAGCTCCATCACCAGCACCACCACCTGAGGCACCGCCACCACCACCTCCGTTGGTTCCGTCTCCACCTCCACCGTCACCTTCGCCTCCGCCACCACTTGTTGCGTCACCTTCGCCTCCGCCACCACTTGTTGCGTCACCTCCACCACCGGAGCTAACACCGCCACCTGTTGTATTATTATCTCCACCACCAGACTACATACTTCCTCCGCAAGTACCTGACCTACCACCTGATGATTCCTTTCAAGCCCCTGCCCCACCATTATTGGTCCCAATCTCCTTTTCGCCCCCGGCACCCCTTGTTCCCATTTCATTCTCACCTCCAGCCCAAGATACAATTCCGCCACTTGTACCTATATTTTCTCCACCGCAGATCGATCCCGGACAAACAGACCCTGGACAACAGTTTCCACCGGAAGTTCAGCTTCCGCCGCAAGTCGACCCTGGTCAACAATTTCCACCTGTAGTCGACCCGGGACAACAATTTCCACCTCTAGTCGACCCGGGACAACAATTTCCACCCCTAATCGACCCGGGACCACCTGATGTTGTTGACCCAGGACAGCAATTTCCACCACAGCTGCCCTTTACATTTACACCACCCGTGGAATCGACTCTACCATTCCCGGGGACAGGGGGGTCGCCGGAAATCATAATGCCACCACCGGCGGATGAAAATCCGATAATAGAAGGGCAACGGTTCATGTCAACGCCACAAACACCGGTGGTTCCGATAGATCTGCAGCCACAGAAGATCGATTCTCCTCCGTCAGCCTAGCTAATCAACTTGATCGAGTAGTGTATTAAATACGCTATTAGTTTTGGTGTATCGATATGCATGTAGAATATTATGTTTGTGTGTTTAATTCATTCAGTTAAAGTTAATGCTAGTTTTTATTCCTTAAGAAAATGAAGCTTTGAAAACTCAACTACTACATTAACCTCGTGTCATTTCCAAGGTATATGATGTGCGTATAGCGTACGTAGTTTTAAATTTATAAATCCGAGTTGTTTAGCACGATTACAACACAAATAGGTAAGAGAACTTAATCGTATCTTAGTATAGGAAATAAGTACGGGTGTCGAACACAAGGGGAACGGGTATGATTTTGAATATAACTCTACTAATTAAATATTAAACTAATAAAAACAACTAAAGGGAATTTAGAATCTTATCAACAAATATTCAAACTTTATTATCCAAAATCACTCATAACACTAGCAAACACTCAAAAGCAAACCAAGAACGACAAAAGCAAAGATTTTTATGGATTTAAACTTATCAAATTAAAGCTTTCCCTCCCTAGATTCGATTTCTACTTTTTCAAAACATTTAATTTCCAATTAATCGTGCAATGAACATTTGTTTCATCTCATACCGATTTCTATAATTGATAGACTCTTGGTCCGAGTTCTAACACTATAATCATGCATTTATTCAATTCTATGGTCAAGAAATCATTTAAGTGCATAATTAGACGTATTTAATTTCGTGTCAAACAAGACTCCACCTTTAATAATTGTTTTGGTTATTAAATTGTTAAATTAACAAATAAAGGTTATCACATGTCAATCATACACATTAAAGTTCCATTCTTGATTATCTAAGCCTAGAATATTATCTATCACTAGTCAAGATTAACTATTGGTCCTAATTAATCATGATAAAAACTATAAAAATAGATTGGTCTTCTAATTTTTATAAACTCAGAATGTAAATAATCAAAAGAACAGATCTTTAACACATATGGATCAATGGTAAGTTTGTAAGACAAATTATGAGATGAAAACAAGTTCTAATCAAAATCAAACATCTTTACAAAGTATCATCTCCTCTAGGGAGGAAAACAGAAATACTAACCAATAACAGTCATATTTAAGCTCTGAAAATCATAAATAAACATAAGAAACAATAGATGAATGATAAAACCGTAAAAACCAAGATTCCTAGCCACTTTAATATTCAAATCAAGCTTTGATCCTTCAAATTAAGCTCCACAACTATTGGAATGACTTTTGGACGTGTTTTGGAAGTATTTGGGTAGTATAAGTTGGGTTGTTCCCCCCAAAACCGATCTGGACGTTCGTTTATATAGAAAACTGAAAACAGGGGCGTCGCGTCGCAACGGGTAAGTGTCGCGCCGCGACGGGTGAGTTTGACGCGATCCAAAACTCTTTTAAAATTTGAAACTTTTCTTATCAGGTCGCGCTGCGACATCGCTTTTTAGACTTTGACCATAAAAGTGATTTTATAGCCCTCTGAGTCTAGTTTCCGTGGCTATTTGAATCACCTCAATCCGAGTTCGTATGAGTGAGATATGATCAAAACAGTGAAGATGTGTCGGCGTGGACAACTTTTCTTATTTTCTTCAATTTTTCTGGTTTTTGCTCAAAACTTCTCATCATCCCCATTTTTTACTTGAAATTCAACAATTAAAGATATTTAAGTATCTTTTACTTATTTATGAACAATAACATGCTAAAATAAAACAGATATCGCTTAAAATATATATCTAAATTTGACGATATCAGTATATGTATCACTGAAATTTGGATAATGATCATAAGTATAGGTCTATGGTAATTAATTAAGAATTATCATTTTAATTATCAAAGAATAATTATAATTAATGGTTTATATATATACAATTATATATATATATATATATATATATATATATATATTAAGGTGGCTATTGAGATTAATTTTTGGATGGTTAATGATTTACTACTATCAATTTGACTATTTGAGTTCTCTCAAACTTATATCCTTTGATATATGTTTGGACTATGTTAAGTAAAATTCTTTTTAACCAGACACATAGTTAGATCCAAGATATTAAGATACTTTTCAGAAAAAATTAGATGTACAGTATTAATTAGTTTATTATAATATTATTTTTACGACAACAATAATATAAATACTAGCAAGATACTAAAATATTACACCATAGTCAAGAGAGACCAAAAAAACACCAACATACACCTTAAAACGTAAAGTTACAAACGAATTAAAATTTTAGGAACCTCAATATATAGGATTGAAGCATTAATTCAGCCAAGCGACCGATTTCAATAACCCCCCCCCCCCCCTACCCTACCCTACCCACACCTTTGATCCACACAAATTTAAAACTCAACATATCATAATGTGCAAGCAAAAACATTTATTTTGCTAGCTAGGTACACTCTTCAACCATATATATTGTTTTGTTTTGATATATCCACACAAATTTAAAACTCAACATATTATGATGGTTAGATTACATGAATGAGTTCTCAAATAATTTGTCTTGATTGTTAAAAATATATAGTATACAAGTTTATTTTATTTTATTTTGGTTTGGTTTAAAAATATAACTTAACGGACTTTCTACTCATTACCACCTCTTCTATTTTTAAGTAAAGGTACGTGTTTCACTTAAATTCAGCATAAAAAGCATTCAAGTCTCACAAACAAATTGAGACAAACTTAGAATTACCAGCCGAGTAGAACAAAAAGAAAGAAATTTGCCCAATTTTTGGAACAAGTCCTAAGACCGGCCCAACTTGTAAAATTACTCTCCTGTACTAAATGGGCTTTTTTCTGGTTGATTTTTTAGAATTGGTTTCTATCTGTGATCCAAAGTGGACTATTTGTGCAGAAGATTGCCTCCGAATTAATTTTAGGGAAGCAGTCCTCCAATAATCGATTAAGGTTTAGGTATCATAATCGATTTAGGACTCATAAGCATTTTAGGGTTCATAATCGTTTTGATTATTTCATCAATATGGTCTAGAGCTGGATTTCCTCTTTCCGTTTATAATCAGTTATTTTCTTTGTTAATA